>LR990107.1:19647228-22147228 GCA_905147225.2 Euproctis similis | reverse complement strand
AAGTTGTCAGTCGTCCCGAAAAATTTACTGAATAACTCTGTAGTCGAACGCGGACCTTTGAAACAGATATTCTCGTGGCAAATAACAAGTCTGTCGAGGATAAATAATTATTATGTGCTTGTTGCAATGTTCTTTCTTTTTCATCATCGAGTCTTATATAAAGACTCGATGAAGAAAAAGAACGAACGGACAACATTTTCAATTTCACAACTTGTTTCTTGTAAAATTAATTAGGCAGAAAATCTCAAGCGGCACAAATACAGAAACCTTATAGGTGATTATGTATTTGAGCCGTTTGGGGTCGAGACTTTGGGGACATGGGGTCCGAGTGCTCGTGCACTTTACAAAGATCTTGCAAAGAGGCTGATCGAAGCCTCTCGCGACCAGAGGGCTGGTCTATTCTTCGCACAGAGGATTAGCATTGCCATTCAGCGTGGCAATGCGGCCAGTCTTCTGGGCACGCCGCCAGTAGACCGAGATGCGGAGAAATTTGATTTCAGGTAGTTTTTTATTGTAAATAATGTAATTTATTCTTATTATTGTAAATAAACTTTATTAGGTATTACATCTATGTAAAAACTTAGCGTTAAAACAAAGTGATCTAGAAACAACTTAAATTGGTAACATTAAAACAAGTTTTCAGGATTATATCGCGTTAATTTAGAACTTATTTTTATTTATTTCACCACGTTTTTGTTCATCACTCGTGAAAATGATCTCTGTAAAGAGTTCGAAACGTCAGGAAATAAATAAAAATAAGCTCTAAATAAACGCGATATAATCCTGAAAAGTTGTTTTAATGTTATGAGTGTTATTCGCGAATATCTAAGAAATAAATATCTTAAATTGGCTTCATCTTGTTTTATATATATACTAAAAGTTTCCGCGACTTCGTCTACGTTCGATCGTAACATAAATTTATAAAGTTAAAGTAAAATTCATCCCAATTACGTTTAATTACGTAATCTATCCGCTAGTGATAATTATTTCGAAAATTTATTGGAAATTATCTGGCACCAAAAAAGCAGACAATGCTGTAAAAATACATTCTTTGTCATCGTAAGTCTTCATTACCAGTAGTTCGGCACTCCAGCTTCTAGCTCAGAGGTGAGAATCAATAATTAGTCGGTAGTTAGGAGTGGTTATGCCCGGTATATAGCAAATAGAGATGCGATGAGTACTCGGTTGATACTCGGCACTCGGCGTACTCGGCGTACTCAGCGAGTTTTATGATACTTGTACGCGGCCGAATAACTCAGGTCGAATGCTGAGAATATATAAGAATAGAAATATTATCAGGTAATACAAAATTTAATCAATCTCAATTAATAGAATCAAAATGATGCTAAAGAATAGTAATAGGTAAAAATAATAAAGCTAAGTTATGATGCAGGAACACAAGCCTCTCAGCATGATCAGGTAACAGCTTTTCTTCTGAGACGTTACCAGCCTCTGAAAACAAACACTCGCCAAAACGTGCCTGCCTTGGATATCTTGTTTGATGCCCTGTGGTCGACAGGGCACTCGAAAGGACTGTTGATTTTTTCCAACAAATTATCTTCTAAACAGAAATCTCATTCTAAAGCAATGGGGCTATTAGAATTGTGCTCCAGTGGCCGGATGAAATCTAATTCTTCTTTAATACCTTATTCAGATTCTTGTGGCAAAAAATCTGTAGTTGAAGGCGTAGGTATTTGTTTACGCGAATAAATCGAAATTTGATTGAGCCGTGTTACTTGGCCGAGTACTCGGTGCATCTCTAATCCGAATACATATTGCCACAATTAGAGACTAAGACATGAATATCGGGTGTCGAGACATAATTAAATGCCGCTGCCAACACCATCGAGGCGTGCAGTTACTATCACATTACCAAAACTGCCTAGTGGTGCATTGATAAAACTACCGACTGCAGAAACGAGGTCGGCGGGGACGATCCCCACCCGAGTGCAAATATTTATGACAAGCATGAATGTTAAAAGAAAAGTACCTATACATGTATTAATATCGGATATCAAGTATCCATAACACAAGCATATAGTTGCGTAGTTTAGTAGTCGAGGGCGCTGTTTGTGTTGTGTCCGAAATATTATTATTTTATCTATATAAGAGTCGTTCTTGTACATTGTTTTTTTTCAACAAATACATAGTGCTCGGTTGAGTAGTAAAACAGCAAGCAACACATATATCAAAGTAGGTAGAGTGTTGTAAAGACGGAACTTTCTCTCGGCCGGCTGATTGGAACATTTAAGCCCGTGCGGTCAGACGAACGTTTTTCTCTAATGAGGCGGTAGCAAGCGATATATTTACCGTTAAGCTGTTCACAACAATCTGTTTTCTATACTTGAATGACTAACTAAAAATGTCACGGCTTTTTTGGCCGAAGGAGTAGCCAGCGATTACAATTTAAGTGCTAAATTTCGAAAATAATCGTTTTTTCTATAATATAATTATATATGAATAGGTATAATTAAAAACCACCTCGTTGACACAGTCTATATAATTCATCATCATTCATTTCATATTATGTAATGATGATTAAAATGATTGTACATATTAATTATTGTCTTAATAGTAGTAGCTACTGTGTTTGTAGTAAAAACTGGTCAGGTATTTTTTTAATGGCATAGGGTGTAAACGAGCAAGCGTGTCACCTGGTGGTAAGTGACTAGCGCCTCCCATAGACACCTCAAACACAGATAGTGACACAGTTGCATTGCCGCCCTTAAAAATGCGTCGTGAGCCACTTTACGCTGATGTTCTTTGAGCTCTTGATTTCACCGGTCGAACTGGCATAAGCATGTAGTAGCATAATATGTACATGCTATTACTAACTCCACTTTTTTTTCGAAAATGGCATTTTGATACCGGCAGAAACTAGACATTATTTAGATTCTATTGGTATCAACATTTGCATTTTCGAAAAAAAGTGGAGTTAGTAGGTTTGCGAATTAGGGTATCGATATGTAATTATTACTGTTTCCAAATTATAAATGAAATTAGCTAATTATAATCAAGTGATAATGGGCCAATCA
Organism: Euproctis similis; assembly: GCA_905147225.2. Taxonomy (NCBI): domain Eukaryota; kingdom Metazoa; phylum Arthropoda; class Insecta; order Lepidoptera; family Erebidae; genus Euproctis; species Euproctis similis. Next base: position 22,144,193 of record LR990107.1, on the reverse strand, counting down.
AAAATAACACATTTGAAATCGATACAATGAACACGCTGGAAATAATATAATTATATTCAATAGCATGTACATATTATGCTACTACATGCTTATGCCAGTTCGACCGGTGAAATACCAAGAGCTCAAAGAACATCATTACACATATACAGTTATAAACTGACTTTTAGATCATATACATAATATTTATTTATTTGATCAAAGTGTCAGTTAATTTGAAATCCGATCACAATTACCCCAGTCTACCGACATGTGACGTATTGTTATGTATGAATCAAAAGGATCTCTTCCTTCGGGTATAAAGGTCGTGAAGGTACAAAAGCCGGCTAAGTGCGAGTGATACTCGCGCACAAAGGGTTCCGTAGCAATATAGAACAAAAACGACGAAAACCTATTTTTATGTATCATCATCATCATTAGCCTATTGCAGTCTACTGCTGGACATAGGCCTCTCCCAATGTGCGCCAAAACATCCGATTCTCTGCCTTCCGCATCCAGTCTTTCCCAGCAGCCTTTCTGAGGTCGTCTGACCATCGGGCTGGTGCCGAAGCCCCTTTTTTATTTTAAGTAGTCATGTTTAAAGAAATAAATAAAATAAATGTAAATATTCTGTGAATAGTTAAAATGTCTACCTGTCACTTTAACTAGTATCGAACTAGATCGATAAAAAAAATCAAGTTTGTTTTATTGGAGCCCCCCTTAAACATTTATTTTCTTTTTAATATTTGTATAAACACATCATCTGTGTAAATTTCAACTTTATATTTATTACCATTCTTGAGATACAGCCTGATGACTGAAGGACGGATGGACAGAGGGAAAGCGGTAGTATCAGTAACAGGGTCCCGTTTTTGATAAGGAACCCTAAAAAAGCCGAATAACAATAGTAATATCACGTGTGTCGGTGGCCCAGTGGTCGAGTGCCCCGCTTCTGAATCCAGAGGTTACGGGTTCGAATCCTTACATTGGCTAACACTATTGGTGTTAGCTATTGCTTTTCGAAATTATTTTCGGAAGTTATGTGTGATAAATATCGATGACTAAAACCTTTGTGTCCGGTATGGGATTAGGTTAGCCACCTATTTCATTTGGGACGTTAACATAACGGCAAGACAAGGCTTAACAGCCGCTGCCTACACCTTCGGGTGGAAAGAGGCGTGAAGTTATGTTATATAACGTGTCTAAAGATCGTAAAGAAGGCTGTATATACTTACTTATCTCTGGAACAATATTTAGTAGTCGTGACCTTAGATTTTAATCGCTTAACAGGTTATTTTATCTGAATTGGTTACGGAAGTTTGATTGTCACTCTATATAAATAGTTCACCACGTCAGAAGGTTTTGGGCTAACTTTAACAAAAGCCTCTATTAGTGACCTCTAAATGGTGTTAAGGAACAGTTAAGTATATAACTTCTGATTGAGAAATAACGGATTCAAATCCCGGTTATGTACTTACTTACTGTATCCCAGGGTATGTAGAGGTAGACAGAAACTTTCGTTCCTCACAAACTACGGTCCTATCATACTTCTTTCTTCGCATCCATAATAATATATCTCATTATGAATTTACGTCAGTCCGGGTGCTGTGCATTTATCATTTTTGAAAAGGACTATTAATTTGGTCTTAATAGCTCCTTCTTGGCCCTTCTCTCTTCTCTTCTTCTTCGTAACTTGTGTGATAAACATCGCTGTGTAATAAAATTACTCCCAATAAACGGCAATAGCTACACGCTTACAGCTTATGCTATGACACTAAAAATAAGTTATTCGACGTGTCTAGTCATTAATTACCTTTGCCGATTACGAGTATAAAGCTTTGGGGTATTTAGAGATTTTATTTATTTTTAAGTGTTAATAAAAGAGAGAAAAATATAACTAAATTCAGAAGATATTTTGTTTGTCGTGATTGAACGAATGTAGTTTGTCATTCTAAGGAATGATTGATACAATGACGGAATGAAAGGAACTCTACATAGAGTCGTGACATGTCGCTTAAATTTTTAATACTAACTAATATGCTTAAATAAAGTGTTGTGTGTTTTTGTTTGTCTGTCACACTTAAATTATGATGAGTTATGCAAAAAAAAAAATTAAGAATTCGTGTTTTTTTCATAGTGGAACAAAATAAGATGATAAAGTTGATGAAAAATATAATCACGATATAAATTCAGGAGATCATAGGAATATGAACTAGAAGTAAGTCTATAATACGGCAATGTATTTTTTAATTTTAACCTCTGTCTTTCTATTTGTTAAGAGCGATCTCCAAATGATCAGGACTGTATACTGTTGGGATACTTTGACGTAGTTAAGTAGACGATTGACAAATTAAAGAAAAAATGGATGCAATTGAGGTCACTTACTAAAAATATACTTACATAAAAACCAAATTTTTTATTTTTTATTTTTATTTATAAGCTTAATGCACTATATGTACAACGGCGGACTTAATGCCTTAAGGCATTTTCTACCAGTCAACCCAAATATGTATACATTAAAATAAACTCATCTACATACTGACAATTCATACTTCATATGCCACCAATTATTCTTACTCACACTTATTTCGCTAGTTAGAAAGTTTTTTTCTTTTTAATTTAATGAAAACTCTTTATCATCATAATACCACTTTGGTTGTGGCGAGTGGCGATCCCTGGCTTGTACCATCAGTACGCCATTTACCACTGACCTCTGTGATCATGCGCACGGAGAAAGCCGGTCAAACAAACATACACGTATATTTTAAACGTTTAAAAATTCCACAAACACACTAGCAATGGACTTGAATACTTGAAGGTCAACGGTTGCATGATGTTAAGCGTTACTTGGCTCCTAACGTATCTAGCATTTGTGAATTATAATATAGTATACCAACAAGCTGACCCAACAAAAGTTGCCATGCCAAAAAAAAGTTTTTGTTAGCAAATAAAAAGTTTTGTATGCTGATCAAAAAAACATTGAAAATTTATAAAAAATAGGGGTAGACTACCCTTAACATTTAGGGGGATGGTGAAAATAGATGAATTTTTATATTATATGATTTGATAATATACCTACTAGCTGACCCGGCGAACTTTGTTCCGCATCAGTATTTAAGACACTTAATTGGATGAAAATTAATGCTGTAATGTTTAAAATCACTTCGTAAATAAGCCATTATTTCTCGTAAAAAGTAAAAAAATAAAAATGGTCATTGTGAGTTATCCCTAAGAGATAGACATACCGTATGTATGCCCTCGCGGACTTTTTTGTAGACCTTCTGAAGATGTAGAACATAATGTAGAACATTGTTTTAATCTATCACTTAGGGTTCAGCCAGCGTTTGCAATTAAAATGCTAAATTTTGAAAGTTATCTTGAAAATAACGAGTGGTAGAGCCAAGCAGTTCGCTGCATGAATGGGCCGGCTCGACCGGTGAAATACCACGGCCTCTCAGAATTTCGACGTGAAGTGGCTTGTGCCGCGTTTCGTTCGGTGAGAGAGGTATCCGGAGGCCCATCCCCTTCACCCTCCCCTTAATGGCAGCGACATTAAAAGATCATTTACCCCAGGGGGGTACCAGCTGCCACAGCACTGGAGAATCCCCCCTTGGGCGTCCACGGTTTGGTATTCACCAAGGCGTGGACGCTCAAGCTGCCCCTCGTAGTCTGGGGAGGGCAAAATCTCGCTCGTCACTAAAAACTGTCCGGGGCAAACGTAAGGGCATTGCGACTCCCCCTGCCACGCTAAACGTGGACTTTTGCAATATCAGGGGCATCCACTCAAATCTGCTTGCCATTCACCACCACCTGGAAACGGCAAAGCCTGCTTTGCTATTCCTTACAGAGACACAGATATCTTCTCCGGCAGACACCTCATATCTCCTATACCCCGGATACAAACTGGAATACAGCTTTGTACCGCGGGCCGGAGTGTGTGTGTTTGTCCGGGGGGATATCTGTGCTCGACGCCTCGGCAGCCTTGAAGGAAGGGACCTATCGACCCTCTGGCTGCGTGTTGATAGCGACGACCACCCCCGCATCTACGCATGTCTTTATAGGTCCCATAGCGGTAATACCGAAACAGACCGACTCATGGACCACGTTCAAACGGCTGCAGATTCCGTACTTCAACAGGTCCCATCCGCGGAAATCGTTATTCTGGGCGATTTCAATGCCCACCACGTCGATTGGCTTGGATCTCGCACCACCGACCACGCGGGTAGATCTGTTCATGACTTTGCTCTAGCATATGATCTAACACAACTGGTTACCGCACCCACGCGAATCCCAGATGTTGATAATCATATACCTTCCCTGTTGGATCTTCTGCTGACCTCCCATCCGGACAGATATGTGGTTTCTGTAGACGCCCCTTTGGGTTCTTCGGACCACTGTCTGATAAGGAGTACGGTGCCACTCACGTGCCCACTTCGACCGCACATTGCGAGTCGCCGCCGTGTGTGGCACTATAGGTCAGCGGACTGGGATGGGATGCGAAATTTCTTCGCATCTTACCCATGGGGGCAAGTTTGCTTCTCGCCGGATGATCCTGACGTCGTTGCCGACTCTGTTGCTGACGTGGTACTGCAGGGAATGGAGCTCTTTGTTCCATCCTCAGTGGTGCCAATCGGCGGCAGATCCCAGCCCTGGTTTGATCGCTCATGCAAAACGGCATTACGTTTTAAGCATGAGTGTTATCAAGCCTGGGCAAAAGCAGTGGCGTCCCAGGACTCTGACACCGGCCCTCTTAAGAAGAAGTACAACCTTGCCTCCAGGTCCTTCAAAAGAGTTATAGCCGTAGCAAAGTCTCAGTACATAGGCAAAATTGGCGAGAAACTAGTTCGCCTTCCCTCGGGAACCCGTGCGTTCTGGTCGCTCGCCAAGGCTGTTCTTGGGAATTTTTGTAAGCCGTCTCTTCCACCGTTGCACCGGGAGGACCAGTCACTAGCCCACGACGCAAAAGAGAAAGCCGACCTTCTTGGCACTCTTTTTGCGTCCAACTCGACTTTGGACGATATGGGTAACATCGCACCGACTATTCCACATTGCGGTCACGCCATGCCGGAGGTTCGTTTCCGGCAAAGTACTGTGCGACGCATACTTCTATCCCTGGATGTCCACAAGTCGAGTGGGCCTGACGGAATCCCAGCAATTGTGCTGAAGACGTGTGCTCCAGAGTTGGCACCGGTTCTAACGCGTCTTTTCCGGTACTCCTACTCTCTCGGCGCTGTGCCAGCATCATGGAAGGTTGCTTTAGTCCATCCGATCCCTAAAAAAGGTGACCGCTCAGATCCGTCCAACTACAGACCTATCGCCATCACCTCCCTATTCTCCAAAATAATGGAAACACTCATCAACCGCCAGCTCCTTAAGTATCTAGAAGAGCACCAGTTGATAAGTGACCGTCAGTACGGATTCCGTCAAGGTCGCTCAGCTGGTGATCTTTTAGCGTACTTAACCCATCGGTGGGCGGAAGCGGTTGAGAGTAAAGGAGAGGCGCTGGCCGTTAGTTTGGACGTAGCGAAGGCCTTTGATCGGGTTTGGCACAAAGCACTTCTTTCGAAGCTTCCATGTTATGGGCTTCCCGAGAAATTATGCGATTGGGTTTCCAGCTTTCTCACGGCTCGGAGCATTAAAGTTGTTGTCGACGGGTCATGCTCCGACTTAAAACCTGTGAATGCTGGAGTCCCCCAGGGCTGTGTGCTATCCCCTACGCTGTTTCTTCTGCATATCAATGACATGCTGCTTAGCAGCAATCTTCATTGTTATGCAGATGACAGTACCGGGGATGCCTTATATACCGGCCACCCGCGTATTTCTCGGGAAAACGTCGACGAGCACCGGAATAAACTTGTGTCTGAAATCGAAACTCTGCTTAGTCAGGTTTCGGAATGGGGCCGACTAAACTTAGTCCAATTCAACCCTAAGAAGACACAGGTTTGCGCGTTTACCGCTAAAAAGACACCCTTTGTCGTAGCTCCCTGTTTTGAGAGCACTCCCTTACCCGCCTCAGCCGCTATCGGAATTCTTGGTGTCGACTTGTCGAGTGACGTCCAGTTCCGCGGTCATCTGGAGGGCAAGGCCAAATTGGCTTCCAAAAAGCTTGGTGTGCTCAATAGAGCGGGACAGTATTTCACGTCAGGTCATCGCCTGCAACTTTACAAGGCGCAGGTCCGTCCTCACGTGGAATACTGTTCACATCTTTGGGCGGGGGCACCCCAGTACCAGCTTACTCCATTTGACCGCATCCAACGACGCGCGGTTAGGCTTGTCGACAACCAAGCTCTTACTGATCGGCTTGATCCTCTGGCGTTGCGGAGAGAGGTGGCATCTCTATGTATCCTCTACCGCATATACCACGGGGAGTGCTCTGAGGAATTGTTCGGATTAATACCGCCAGCTGATTTCCGCCACCGTTCGACGCGCCAACGCTACCACCCGCATTGGCTGAATGGTTGGCGGTCGACAACAGTGCGTTTTAACAGGCACTTCTTGCCACGCACTGTTCCTTCATGGAACCAGTTGCCGGCGACGGTATTTCCGGACCGCTACGACCTAGGAACCTTCAAGAAACGAGCCTATTCCCATCTGAAAGGGCGGCAACGCTGATGTGATGCCCCTGGTATTGCAGACGCCATGGGCGGCGGTGATTGCTTTCCATCAGGTGACCCGCAAGCTCGTTTGCCCCTTATCCCATAAAAAAAAAAAAAAAAAAAAAAAAAATTATTAAATACAACATTATATATGAATTATAGATCAACACAACCCCGTTGATACCCTATATCTATGAAAAAAACCGCATCAAAATGCGTAGTTTTAAAGATATACGCATATAAGGGGACAAACAGCGGAAAGTGACTTTGTTTTATACTATGTAATGATAATGATAATACGTTAGTGTTAGCAATGGGGATCGCAGGAGCGGTACATTAAGAAAAAGACCAGTTTTTAACACTAACAAACTCAACAGAAATGGCTCAACCGATTCTGATAAAATTTCGTGTACATATTGTATAGGTCTGAGAATCGATCAACATCTATTTTTGTTAACTTTAATATAAATATACCTATAATTCGACTGAACATACAATAGGAAAATATACAATAAATATATAAAAATACATATTTATTGATAAACATTTACAGGAATTTAATAACAGTTTATTAAATACTCTGCTGCACTCGAGTAAATAAAATTACGTTCTAAAAATGTTAAAGCATTTATTGAACTCGGATTGAAGTACCAATACAGGCAATACACAATCGATACAATATCTTACGAGATATATAAACCTATAATAAATTAATTTCATCGATAACCATAACCATAATCGATCATAACGATACATTAGTTAGCTTTCATATAAAATACAATATTTAATCGACAGACAACGATTTTAAAGATATCTATAACTGAAATATTTAAGACCGGTAACCTTTACTCTTTCTATACATACCTCTTTTTTTTACTTTCCAATTAAGTAATAATAACTTTATTTACAATAATAAGAAGAAATTAATTAATTACATCGCAATATATACAATTAAAAGACTGTCCGAAATCAAATTTCTTCTAATCTCTGTCTACTGGCAGGGTGATCAGAAGACTGGCCGCATTGCCATGCTGAATGGCAAATGGTAATATGTATAATTTTTGTATTAATCAATATCCGATACTCATGAAAAAAGTTATTGCTATTAGCACTCAAACCACGCGTAACTAGTAAGTATTACAATTTGCAAAAAAATGAAGATTGTCGTCTAGATTTGTCTGACACTTAGAACAGTGTTTTAAGTGTCAGACAAATCTACACTGTTAGTTACTACTATCTAACACTGTTCTAAGTGTCACCTCTCAAATTTCACTCCTTCCTCCTCAAATTTGTCTAGAGTATTTCCAATATAGAATAATTTTTCAAAATTTTATATGTTCGATTCCGGACTTACACCAATGATTGTCTCGGAATTCTTTTCGGAAGTTGTGTGCAATAGGTTTCGCCACCATTTGAAACGCAACGTAACGATTCACCGAGTCGAGGCTTTAATAGTTGCAGTCGGGTAGAAAAAAATACTTATAAAGACACATCATCTGGGCTGTTATCAACTTTTATTATCGATGGTCTCTAAGCTATTCGGATGGATAAATCACATTTGTCCGCTGTCTAAGTGTGCTCCGGCCTTAATAACCACTATATCAATCACACACAACAACAACGCCGTATACATACACACGCACTCTACACACACATATAAAACGTCAACGCACACACACACAAATAAATACACACACATAAACAAAGATGTTGTAGCAAGGATAAGTGAAAGTAATCTACAAACGGTTGCACGCAATTCTCGCACACTCAATCGAATTTTTTGTTCAAACGATTGTTGTTATTATGAAAATGATATTATGATAATGATTATGTACATAATGATATTTACAACTATGCATCTGTATTGTGTGTGATAGACGAGTGTGGAACCGATGTAGTAATTAAATCCCTCCCCATCCCTCTCATCGCTCTCCTACGATAGGAAAATAAATTGAAATGAAAATAGTCGTGTCCTTACTCTTGGACTCTTGTCTCGATCAATACACGAATGGAAGTCGATTTTTGTTCGAATGAATTCGAGGGTATTGATGACGTCATAATATGTGAGTGTACTTACGGATGACACAGCCATGATGTCTGCTGCTCTGAATGGCAGAATGCGATACTTCAGTGATGGAGATTTTATTATTGTATAATTTTATACATATTTATATTGCATATTGCCTAATACATTTTGAAACAACTTTTTAATAAGGATATGTTATTCTTGTTATTTATCCCCATGGTAGATACAATCTCTACTTTATAATATAAGTTGCATCATGTGAAAAGCAATGAAGATATTAAAATGACAGAGCAAATAGGTGTACAGAAGCTATTTCGATATTTAACGGATGGTCCTTTAAAGGGTTGAACGTAAGTAACTTTAAAAACCGATAAGCAGTATGATATAACAACAGCTATAAAAGTTTAAGAAGCGAAGAGATGCGTAAGAATGTTATTTTCTGTCTACCCCAAAATTACGTGGGGTGCAGATTTGCTGTTGTAACTTTGCATTACGTAAATAATCTTATCCGCTGAGTTTTGGCAGGAAAGAAAAACTCGAAATGAAGTTGTATTGAACTCGATAGTAAGGGGCCTCACACATTATGACAGCGATGAAAATTAATGTTGACAACGCAGCCGATCATCCGCGTCCGTCACTCCGCGTCCAATAAATTATATTATTACTAAATTTAAATTTTGATGGCTGCATTTTGTATCTATGTATTTCTTTATAATTTAAATTTCGAATATAGAATCGACTTGTGATATTTGCTGGCATATAAGAATGTAAACGTGGCTAATACGCAATCCGCGTTAGACATAATTAAAAATATATATATAAACTATGTAATCTATACTCTCAATGCAGTACTGATCCCAACGCTAACTTATGGAAGCGAGAGTTGGGTATGGCAGAGTGTGCATGAAATTAGGATAAGTGCGGTCGAAATGAGAGCGCTGGGCAAAATTTGCAGAGTGACTTCTGCTGACCGGTTACGACGGGACATTTATTGGCAGTAGTAGCTAAAAAAAGCTGGTGTAACAAGAAGTAACTGAGGCTACTTTTTGTAGAAATATATATATATATATATATCCTTTCCTTTTCGAAGTGAAACAAAGATCGCCGGGTCAGCTACTTTATAAATAAAAACCTAATCAATACATACTATAAAACAAATTCGCTTTCCGCTGTCTGTCCCCATAAATGCGTTTATATTTGAAACTACGCAACGGATTTCGATGTAGGTTTTTTTAAAGTTATATTAATTAATAATTGATAATACTATTTGTATATAATTCATGTATAATGTAAATTGAAAAATTAAGAAAGTCCAAAATTTAGTTATTTATTACTTCTAAGGCGAAACACAGTTCGCTGGGTCAACTGGTATATATATTTCAATCCAATAAAATTAAATACACTTATTTGTTTACCTAATTATTGGAAACTAATTTATTAGTAAATGTTATTCTTAGTGAATGTTATATTAATTTGCATACAAATAATATTAATTGTAGCATTTTAACACCTGCATCGGAAATTGTGTGTTGCGACCTCTATCGCAATAATTTGTAATTCAATATTAAACATTGAATTTATTTCGTAATACTAATTTATATGATGTACGGTCAAAATTTATCCCTGAGACATAGAGATAGAGTGTATAATAATGTAGTACATTGTTTTGATTGGTTCAGCCAGCGTTTGAAATTAAAGTATTATATCTCGAAAATTATATTTTTTTTCTTTAGTACATTATACATGAACCCTCTATCCAATAAAAAAAACGCATCAAAATCCGTTGCGTAGTTTCAAAGATATATGCATATAAGGGGACAGACAGCGGAAAGCGACTTAGTTTTATACTATGTAATGATATAAATATTTAAAAAGGTTCATATAACATTCGCGTTTATTTAGAACTCATTTTCTATTTATTTCCCGACGTTTCGAACTCTTTACAGAGATCATTCTTATGAGTAATCTATAAAAAGTTGTTTCAATGTTATGAATGTGATTCGCGAAAATCTAAGAAATATATAGGTTTATATAACTGTACTCCATTTTCTACCCGAATGATTGGTCAGCGGCTGTTACGAGTTGGCTCACCAAATATTTACACCTCAAATGGCCATAATGTATTAACATTCACCGTCCACGATGTTGTAAGTATTATAATTCAAAGAAGTTCGTGAGCCCGGATTCGATCGCATGCCTTTTTGATCTTGAAGCCCCGCCCAGACCGAAAGCCCTGACCACCGAAACAACTCGAAGCGAGTATATGCTTAGCGGTTATTTTATTTTTCTGTTTGTAAATAATAATATTGGTATTAAAAGAGTAGATTGGAAAGGTAGGGGAGGGAGTGGGCCTCCAGATATCTCTCATTCCGAACAAAACGCGGTGCGAGCCACTTTACGTTGATATTCCGTTGGTTTTCACCTGTCGAGCCGGCCCATTTATGCAGTGGCTCCACCGCTGTTAAATGATGAATCTTAGTAATGAGGTATTTAATAAACCCTGATGAAAACTTATAACAGCATATCGACTTTGAAGTTTCAAATTGTGAAACAGTTCGATTCATATAAACCCCATTTCCTCCGCCTCAATAGGGAAATGACTCTGAGCGACGTCTTATGGGATGAACTTGTACAAACTGACTTTGAAATAGTCAGTTAATTAAGTTGCCATCTGAAAATGCCCTTGAGCTAGAGCGTCTATAGTGGAGTGGGTAATCAGAGAAACAGTTTCTGCATTCGAGACGTTTTGATAAAAACCTTATATATATTTGATAATCCAAAAAAAAAACAATATAAGCATTACACACAACTACACGCCAAGTCGCTTGCGGGGTAAGCACAGAGAACAGGCACGTTTCTCGCCTTTTTTATGGCATAGGAAGGCAGACGAGCAGGCGTGTCACCTGATGGCACGTAACGAACACCGCCCATGGACATCTGAACATAGTGTTACAGTTGCGTTGCCGGCCCTCACATTATGATATGGAAGGGGTCGGAAGTGGGATGGGAGGACTATAACATCGGGCACACCTACTAATCACTAACATATAAAAATTTCCTAAACAATATCCGTCTAGTCATTGGTGTGAGCTGAGATTCGAAGACGACACTTCACTTTTAGATACCTACGTATTGCTGTTCATTTCCTCAGACCGTTCATTATAAGTTATGTGTGCACAAGAGTGACTGAGTTACATGAGTGAGTTGAGGGGAGTGAATTTTCTTGGGTACACAATAACAAGAAGTGCTACTTTTAGTTATTAGTTGAGTTAGTTTGTAGTTGTATTATGCGCCTAACTAACACGGGAAAGACTTACATACAACTATAACTTGCTATATGCATGCACTTACGTGGCTAATAACTTTGATATGATCGATATTGTTAATTTTAATAGCAACATTGATGATCACACTTGTCTACTGCTTTGTTTTCAGTAGCGATATTAATATTATTGTTATTATTGTTTAATAGTTTGAAAAGAGTATTTGGCACATGAGTTTCTTGCCCGATTCTTCTCATGATAGCCCCTACACTCGGAATCGGGCCGCTCGTGGCGATTGCGTCCGTGTTTTCTTGTTCCACGGACGCACTTTCCTCAAGCGCTCGTGTTAAGTAGTTAAATTAAAATAATAAAGTATAATTGTACTTGTTGACTATTTTTAAGTGTCTGTGAAGACCTATGAAAATAAAACTTATTTTGACTTTGACTTTGACACAAATTTTAGTTGGTAATTATTATTTGAAATAATTCTTAATTATTAGATACTTTTACATATTAAATTATGACTCAATTTTTGTTGTATTGAAGTTGTTAAAAATATCATTCCATAGTATAAAACAAAGTCCGCTGTATGTCCCCTATCTAATATGCTTATATCTTTAAAACTACGTAACGGATTTTAATACGGTTTTTCTTAATAGTTAAAGGGTGTCGACGGGGTGTTCTTGATCTATAATTCGTATATGGTGTTTGTAAAAAAAAAATGATCATTTTCGAAATTAGCACTTTAATTGCAAACGCTGGCTGAACCCTAAGTGATAGATCAAAACAATGTTCTACATTATTAAACACCTTCATAAGGTCTACAAATAAGTTCGCGAGGGCATATGCCTATCTCTTAGGGCTAACCCACAAAGACCATTTTTGTTTTTTACTTTTTACGAGAAATAATGGCTAATTTACGAAGCGATTTTAAATATTAGATAATAAAGCAATAATAATTTTAAGCATTAATTTTCATTCAATTAAGTGTCTTAAATAGATTGTGCATGTAATGTGGATGATCGTAGCCCTGTACAATATGCAAAATTAAACGAATATTTTCGAAAATATTGCAGTATTAACATAGCGGGACATCAGTTAAAGCCGATAAATAGCACAAATTGAACCTCATGATATCCAAAATTTCCTCACTTCTGATGCGGAATAAAGTTCGCCGGGTCAGCTAGTTAAATTATAAATTTTGCATTTAGCTCAAAAGATGTTATTTAATTCTGATATTATATAAAACAGCCTAATTAGTAGTACTAGTAGTAGTAAGAGAGATAATAATACGAAGAAGTCAAATCTATACTTATATTATAAAGCGGAAGAGTTTGTTTGTTTGTTTGTTTGAACGCGCTAATCTCAGAAACCACCGGTCCGATTTAAAAAAATCTTTCACTGGTGTATAGTCCATTTATCGAGGAAGGCTATAGGCTATATTATATTTTCAAATAAATTAGGGATCCTTACTATAAGTCCAATAATGTAACCCAAGGTATAAGAAAAAGACCCGAAAAAAAGTCTTACATCGCGAACGCTGCAAAATCTATTGATTATAGAACAAAACAATGTACAACACTTTCACAGAACATGTAATTGTCGACAAAAAAGTCCGCGACGCTATATGTCTAACTATTGTAGTTATCGCACAATAAGTGTTTTTTGTATTTTAAAAATTAATTACAATGAGGTCGTTTTTAAAGCTCTTTATTTTGTACCTTGGTATTAACTCTACCCAAAATAAATTACTTCAATATAAAGATAGATTCAATACCTTTCTAGAACTTTTTGAATGATTCAATTCGGACATTTAATTCAAAAGATATCGCAAAATACAAAATGTAAGTATTCGTTTCTTAGGCAAATATTCCGCGCACATATATATGATCGGGAGTCCCGCTCGACTCGGTCATGAGCGCCGCTGATAGCTGGCAGGTAATTTTTATTTTTATTTTCTAAGACATTTTTTTTGTTTCTTTTTGTCCTAATGAGTTTAAGTTTGAGTATTTAATCGTCTTTTGGGGTATATATATTTTTATTTTGTAATACGTGATGTGAACATGTAACATCTGTGACCCCGTGTCTATTTAGACACATAGATTAGAATTTGATCTATTTAAGAGTATAATAAACGGGAAATAACGCGACACGTTTATGTAAACAAATACTTACTTTTATTATTAGCTTGACGTTTCGGCCTGGTTGCACTGGCCGTAGTCACAAGCAGACAGATAATTTGTTCGCCTAAATGTGTCGCGTTATTTTCTGTTCATTATATGTATGCAATATGCAACGCGAATATCAAAATATTTAAAAAGATTTTCATACTTAAGTAACCAAAGTCATGAGTCAAAACTAGAGTTAGTTTACAGTTAGTTCTTCACGCAGATATTATAATATTATCTATAATTCTTTACAATATTGCAACTTCATACCTATAAATGGACGAAGCGCAAGATATGCCTACGCACCTCGATCTTGGCGTCTTTTGCTAAAATATAAAGACTTTGCGGGTTTGTTACACGACTACATACCACATAGAGTTGCCCATCTATATTTACATTTTTAATATCGTGATCTCTTTTAAAATTTAGTGAATTTATTTTGATAAGAGTAATACCAAGGTGCCAAATCGACATCATTTAAATTATAAAAAAAAACACTCGCTGTGAGTTAGCCATACTGTTATGAACATGTGGTGACCAGGTTTTTTTTAAATCGACGACAATGACCAACTAAAAAAAAAGGTTCAAGTAGTATTAAAAAAAATTAAAGATTGACAAAGTCCCTGGTATTGCTATTGATTGAAGTTGATAATTTTTTTTTTACGGGATAGGAGGACAAAGGAGCAAGCGTGTCACCTGATGGTAAGCAACCTGCGCCGCCCATGGACACCGAGGTCGTGCTTCTTCACCGGTTCATTTCACCGGTTGAGCCGGCCCATTCATGCAGCTAACTGCTTATTATTTTAACTGCTATTATTTTCATCATATCTAGGTTGTTAGTCCCTAATATCAACAGCTAAGCAAGTAAGGTGTGTAATAATCGTGCCTTATAGCGCTTTGTACTCTCTACCTACCCCGCAAGGGATCTGGCGTGAATTTATGTATGTATCAAGAACTTGAATTAAAAAAAAAAAGTGTTAGATTATCCATTTATGAGGAAAGCTTTGGGGTATTAATATGATCGCGGCAATAATCTTTTTAGTGGAAAATGTATAAAATATGGCGGTACGAAGTTCGCGCGGTCTGCTAGTGTACCTATACGCGCAAAACATAGAGTAATGTACGTGATCTATGTCGCTAAGCTATTTTTTATTTCTATTTTGTTTAGACATGACTTTAAATTCAACCAGTTAAAGTGACACTTGGTATTAATTACTAAACATATTTGACGTGTTCATTGTTCAATAAGTTTTGCCTTGTAATATAAGAAAAGCCTAGAAATATGTAATAATATGAAGATAAAATATTTTCGAAATAACAGATTTGATTGACAATATAGATTAATAAAATTTGATACATTCAATGGCAATATCTAACCGATTTATATTCACTAAATCTTACTACCATAAAGACCTTGATTCGTAGAAAAACACAGCTTAGCGGAAAATCGTGATTTATATCGCATCACATTTAATATCTGCGATTATTGTCTATTGTAGACTTGTAGATATGTACATCAAAAGTAAACTATGCATACAACAATGCTTTAAATGAGTATGTTGATAGCGTCTAGCTGGACTTTCTAATGTAGACAGAAGGCCAATTATTATATATACTCAAATGGTATCTGAATTTTCAAACGAAAAAACAATTAAATTATGAGTGTTTTGTTTTCTGGCAAACGTTCAGTATATTTGAATATCGAATGTTTTGTTTTGTGGCGTTCGAATTTCAAAAGCGACATGGGGCAACTACCTATTATTCGTCAAAGCGATCGGTGTCTATGGCCTTGGGCGTCCAAGCGTAATGAAAGTTTCGAAAGGGGAATTCAAGGACAGCAGGTGTTGTGCAAAACTGCACTCACTTCGCAAAGTTTACGCTTTATTGTCTTTTTAATTTGTACCATCGCGGCTTTTATAGCTAGAGGTGTGAGCAGCGTATACTTCTGTAAATATGGCGAATAATCTGATTAATATGACGCTACAGTGATCTTAAATTTCCTTTTATTTTACTAGAAAAAAATCACAACATAATAATAAAGTAATGAGATATGGTTTCGTTTTTTTTATTGTATTACTCTTTTATTTCGCCTCATAAGTAATAGATGAGTAAAATAAATAAGAGTAATTAATATGTATTTTCTGATTATATACGCTATCCGCCACAAAATATGGCGTTAAATCTGATCTATCATTTTTAGATATTAGCCGGAAGAAACATTGTCTTTGTATATACATACATATGATATATATATGCAGGTAGTAAATCGCGGTTATGTCAGTATACATACAGTATACATAATATCTAAAATGGCAAACATATATTGACATAACTTCCACTGTTAGTTTCGTGGTTTAAATTCAATTTTTAACTGTTATGTTAAATACAAACAGTAAATTGTAAGAAAAATTCAATATTGAATTTGATTTTCTGCAAATAATTTACCAAGGAGCTATACGAAGTCTGCAAACACATCCCCCCACGTAAAGGTCAAAGGACTTCCTCCCTGCGTCCCGGGACTCTCCGATATCTTTCTTACTTACTGTATAAAACAAAGTCCATAGTAACAAATATATTTAATATCTATTCAATTGATTGTAATATTTAAGAAGTAAATTGATTTCATTATTTACGATACAATCAATTAAACGACTAACTTAAATAAAATTTTTACGCATCTCGGTCTACTGGCAGCGGGTCGAGAAAACTGGCCGCGTTGGCACGGTGAATGGCAATGCTAGTCCTCTCCGCAGAGAAGAAGAAGAAGAGCAAAGAGACAGGTGGAGGCTTCTCGCGACCAGAGGGCATAAACCAATCTAATCCCCTTGTGTTTGACCCGTCAAAAATAAAATCACCTACAAGGTTTCCGTATTTGAGCCGCTTGAGATTTTCTGGTGACTAATATATAATTATCAACTGGTTTATAAATAATTTACATTATTATTTTGCGAGTCCAGAACTTGACCACTTTCATTTAATATCCGACTGTATTACAGAGAGAGTAATGGGTTTATAGTCTAACCTAAATAACTGATCGATATTTGGCTTACAGTGCCATGATCTACATTATTTTAGAAAACTAATTAAGCATATTTAATTTATAAAATACTAAGAGAACAAATACTACTGGTGTTTTTACTCCGTCGCATATC
The DNA here is from genome assembly GCA_905147225.2 of Euproctis similis. NCBI lineage: Eukaryota > Metazoa > Arthropoda > Insecta > Lepidoptera > Erebidae > Euproctis > Euproctis similis. The sequence continues at coordinate 22,127,012 of LR990107.1, read as the reverse complement.
GCGCTACACTTTTTTTACTATTTGAAATTCAAATTCATCTGAAAACTGTCATTTTATTTAATATTTCTTGCTTTATTCCATGATATTAATTTTTAGCACTCTCGGATTTATAATCTATCCTAGTCTAGGTTTTCGTAAAATTAGTCATACGTGTCTGTGTACGAAGGTAATGCGGACCGGAAGTATTAAGCACAATTGCAGTAATTAAGAAATTAAAAGAGAAAGCTCGATTAGTTACTGGCAAATGTTAAATTTAATGTGTCGTAGCATTTACAAAAAAAAAAAAAACAAAAATGTTTAGAAATCTATGATGTGTGTCATATACTACACAACATTTGTACAATCACACCGTTACAATTGTCCGCGGGGGTAGGGAGAGAGATCTTTCCATTTGCTCGTTGTTTTTATCACGTTCATACAAGCTCGTCGGTTGTGGACAACTCTTGACCTGGCCATTCTCTAACACATCACTAATTGATGATGGTACCTCCCTCACCAAACGAAAGGCGACATTTGCCTCTGTAAGTCGATGTTCTAAGTACGTAGTATTTCACGAGCCGGCTTATTCAAGCAGTGATCTGCGAGGCTCAACCACTTTTCATCTATATTTATCTACTATATCTATAGTTTCATTTTATCCATAATTTTTTCATATGTCTAGACTAGACTTATTCTTTTAAGTCTTCATGTTTCAACTAAAATATTTGGTATACACATGGAATAAGGCGTGAGTGCTACTTTATGGACACAATTTCTTCTGTCATCCATAGTTTTAACACATTATAACTCCTGAAAGAGAAGGGGGCATATTTCTACACAAGGGTTATCTTCACATAACCAATAACCTAACCTACTATTAATACTATTTTTTGCTTCTACTTCTATGGTGAAAGTTATAAATGGGTAATAAAATAATTATGTATTGTTGTTAAATGCAAATAAATTTGTCTTTAACAATTAAGTAGTAATGTTAATAATAAGTTCATATATCTATCTATATATATAAAAGAGATTTCCACCTATATATATTGACTCATCACGATATCTCTGGAACCATAAGGCGTAGCGACTTGAAATTTGGTAGGATTATTTCTTTCGCCGAATAGAGGTCAGCTAAGAACGGATTTTACGAAATTCCACCCACAAGGGGGGTTGCGGGGGTGTTAACAATGGAAAATTCCCATTTTTATTAGCTTTTTATTAGCTTCACCTGTATGTTTGTTTGTAGGTTTGTATGTTTGTATGTTTGTAGGTTTGTAGGTTTGTATGTTTGTTTGTAACCGACTTCTTTTTTAGTTTCCGGTGATTGCCACTAGATGGTGCGATTTGTGAACTATGAAAGTTCTAGACTAGAAAACCGAACTAAAAAATAGAAAATAAATAATAGTTTAAAAAAACTAAAAAACACGCTTTTTATAGAAAACCGAACTAAAAAATAGAAAAATAAAAAAAAATATTTTATTTAAAAAAAAGCGTGGGGTGCATGGTGTGAATAGTTATAAATATTTTATTGACAGATATGAGTAGAGTGATTATCATTTCGTTAATATCTAAAAAGCACCCCACGCTTTTTTTAAAATAAAATAATTTTTTTTATTCTTCTATTTTTTAGTTCGGTTTTCTATAAAAAGCGTGTTTTTTAGTTTTTTTAAACTATTATTTATTAACCTATAGCTGCTATCGACTTCAAATTTGTCGAAGATATTGCAGTATTAACATAGCGGGACAGCAGTTATTACTTTTGATGCGAAACAGAGTTCGCCGGGTCAGCTAGTTTCCATATAAGCTAAGTCTCGGTGGTCCAGTGGTCAAGCTCTCCGCTTCTGATTTCAGAAGTCGTGGCATCGATTGCGAACTCTCACCAATGTTTTCTCGGAATTATTTTCGAAAGTATTATGTGTTTTATCGATGAGTGATAGCTTTGTGTCCGGTGTACGGCAATAGGTTTGCCACCATTTAGGGCGTAATGATTCGGCGAGTCATGGCTTTTACAGTCTCTGCCTACACATTCAAGTTGAAAAAGGCATTAACTTACATTTAAGAATATCTTTCCAGTGTCACCTCGGTGTTCAGTTCTCAGGTATTTAATTCACAGATCCCGATCTTTAATAAGTACAGGCTTAGACGTGTGACAGTACCTACTGCGCCCATTGTATTGCAATATTGACTCTACTACCAATTTACTAATTCAGCGAGGCTGATCGGTTCGTCGTTTTGAAACATTACTTGCCTCTGTTCCCTCCTTCAAGTATTAATAGCGAAAAGATATGAATAATGTTTGCTAATATGAATATTAATACACAATCTTTTTGGAGCAACAAATATGTACCCAAACTCCTTTGGATTTTCTTGCGACTTGTTAGATTAATTATTTAATGTGAATAATATATTATGATTGAGATATTAAAAACGTTACAAGTTACGAAGTCTCGGCGGCCCAGTGGTCGAGCACACGGCTTCTGATCCAGAGGTCCGGGTTCGATTCCCGACACTGGCTCACACCAATGACTTTTCGAAATTGATTTCGGAAGTTATGGGTGATAAATGGTGGTGGCGGCTTAGCAGCCGCTGCTTACATCTTAGGGTAACAAAAGGCGTGAAGTTATGTTATGTATGTTACAGTTTCAATCTTATAACTTGATAATACCCGCGACGTCATTGGAGTATTAGCGAAGTATTTGTGTTCCATGGGGGAGGCCTACATCAACAGTGGACATATAAAAGCTGTTGATGATTAGTGAGACAATTACCGCTCTTGATTAATTTCCCCTATTCGAAGTGTAAATAATAGTATATAATTGCAGAAGTAGTGATTGAAGACGGGATTGAGCGGAGACCACAAAATCACAGGATCGAATCCGTGATCACACCAGTGATTTCTTTTCAGTGTATATATGACAATAAATACCGCCACCTATACCGTTTGGCTCGTAAAAATTTCGCCGAGTCAATGCTTAACAGCCACGCTGTCCACACCTTCGGGTAGAAAAAAGCGAGCGTGAATTTATAAAAGATTAATATTTTTAGTTACCTGACGCGAGTGATTCGCGAAAGAAATTTACATAATTATTAGCAGACAATAGTGTTGTGACTAATTAACTATGGAACCATTCAGTTTACGTCATCTCCGTTTTGGAATTTCGAAACCGTGCACATATTTAATGTGGGTACGACAGATTTAATTGTTTCTCTTGTTCTATTTTTGTTTTATTATTATGTATATGGGAAAATGATATATTTTGTTTTGTTTTATATACGCTTAAATAATGGCCGAACCCGGAACTGTGTTGTGCCGTAATACTGGGCAGTATTCAATTCTTTTCCGCGCTTGTCATCAGATTGTATTTATTTTTTTCAAGATGTGAACGATACAAAAGTGAAAGCGTATTTGTTGTAAGCGAAATACCTTCGCGTATTTTTATTTGATTTGATAGCCAAAGTATTCATCTTATTATGTATATGAATCTAGTAACATTTGCAAAAAGACAAAGAATTATGTAGGTTTAATCCGGAAGGGCGTAGCATAGCAAAAGCAAGGCAAGGCATGTACTTAAATAATAATGTTAAAGCCAAAACTATATTATATAGTTTATATGTAACTGATACTTATGTCGTATATTTGATAGGGTGGTTAACCATAATAACATGCACAAAACATACGATTACCAAAGTTTTACTAAAATGAATAGTTCCGTTTCTGATATTAAATAGTTTTTTTTTTAATTTGATAGTATGTTCTTCATTCTCTATGGTGACTGAGGGAGACAGCTTTAATATCAATATACCATATGGGTAATTTGATGTCTATTCTTAATTTTTTATTATAGATTATTGAGAACAACGATCTCATCAGATTCAGAACTAAATAGATAGTGAAAGTTTTATTTTAAATTTGGAATGGTGCCAAAACTTCTTTTTTTAAAGGCTTGAATAATATAAAAAAGAACATATCAAAAAGGTTGTTTCACTGTTTCACTGATAGGTAAAATATTGAACATATTATCGCGCATTCGTTTACAAAAATGCTTTGTCTTCTGAATCATATTGTTTTGACAAAATCGATTAATTCAAGCAGTATAGTCAATTTTTTACACATTAATATGCTTACAAATAACAGCAAGTTGTCAGGGGGCCGCAATTCAAAGATACGTTTCGAAATACTTGCACAAAATAGGCAATAAACAGGCGCTATCTTATATCATCAAGCCTTCTGTTTTTATTTTAATAAAACAACTGCATTGTTCGCTTACCTTGGGCAATAGCCGGCGAAAGAATACTCCATAGAACAATACTAATACACAAAAACATATTGAAGACTTTTTGGTGGTACATCACTGTTTCATGACGTCACAAACACTTGCACTGATATCCAAATTCAAATGTTGGCGCGAAGAAAACTTTTTTTTTCTTCCAACTATCTATCGATGTATTTGGCGTAAGGTAACCGCGTATACAGCCACGTCGCATACACTTCGCGTCGGACTGAGCGGCGTCAGCGCAGCACAGCCAGTCGATCCCCACCATAAACCTCCTTTCACCGTTACAATTCGTAGTTGGAAAGACTGTTGGGCAAGGCTGTTATGACGATTGACATTCAACAAAAACGGCGCATTCGGTACACGGAAACTGTGTTTGCACCTCTATTCTATATTCGGTACGATCGTTACCCAGTTTGAGCAATCAGTAAGTCGGCTTAATGTCATCATTACAAAACAACACAACAGTACAAAAATTAAGTCCTTTCTTTCGTTTCCATAATCACGGTTTGATGTAAACTGCTAATGCTAATATTTCTTTAATTTGCCCTACGAATGGTATGTATTCATTTCGAATAATACCTAATTTTAAAAGATGATTGCGTTTTTTTTATTCATGTCGAATATTCAAACCTTACAAAATAATTTGGAAACACGGAATAATATTATGACTTTATTTTAAAACTGCTAAAAAATCCAAAGCCTTTATCAATATGTATTTTTTTAATCTCATTCTAAAACTATTGGCATTTATAATTTCCTATGTCTATATGAATCTTTGTTTTGGCAACTTAACGCCTTTTCCTTCCACAAGGTGTAGACAGCGGCTGCTACTCGTCAATTCTTTAAGTCCTTTATGGAATACATGGCGGGACCTATCGCAATACATCGGGCACAATCTTGTGTCAGTCATCGAAAGTTATCACATTCTTACTTCCAAAAATTAATTAGTATGTGCTGGGATGCGAACCCCAGATTTCTCCTCTCAGAAGCAGGGTGCTAGACATTCAGATAATGGAGACAGTAAATTAAATTTCTTTTAAAAATGTAATTTCTAGTCAAACTACTATCTTAAATGTATGGCTATTACCGCATTTTTTTTATAAATTTTCAATGTGAATTAAAATATGGATAAGCTGACAGGTTTCCCGTAATTAATTCCAATATTGCTCCAGTTTACTACACTTATGGCTACTAACATATAAGGGCTTGAGGAGAATAAATAATTTATAATTTAAAACCAATTTATTAAACGGTAGCGAAGTGCTCTTGCCGCTTCGATCTACGCAGAAAAAGAATCTGTGAATTGGAATCAGTAAAATCTGATCGACTTTCTTAACACTTTTACCACTTTAGTGGTACTTAAGTGGTGGAGCAAACCAGTTCGCTGCATGAATGGGCCGGCTCGACCGGTGAAATACCACGACCTCTCAGAAGATCGACAAAATCGACAAAGTGGCTCATGCCGCGTTTCGTTCGGTGAGAGAGGTACACGGAGGTCCACACCCCTTCCCTATCATTTCCCTTCATGTTACTCCCTTAGAGGTTGGCAACGCAACTGTAACATTATATGTTTTGCAGGTGTCCATGAACGGCGCTCGTCCCTTACCATCAAGTGATACGCCAGCTTGTTTGCCCTCCCATCCCATAAAAATCCGGGATCAGCAATCGTGGTGGACATGAGTGAGGCCAACGTAACTCTTCGTTCTATGTAGGGCTATATGTCAGAAATAAAAAAAACCAAAACTCAGATTACATTACTGAAAAAAAGGGAATCGAAGAAGATGTTCGAATCGGTATTGAGACAGGCATTTAAAATACTTTATCAAGTATGATAAATGTCTCCAATATAGATAGCAAATTTACAAATATAACTTATACGACTATCGCAGCTACTAATGTGTTGACGAAAGTGGACTCTCGGCACCCAGCCTTCCTTTTGAGTGTACCTAAAATCTTTCTCGAATATTTGAAACCAGGACCCATAAATCATTTAAATTTCCATAAGGCTGATTATGTGAATATTCTGTCAGAACTCAATAGTATCGACTGGCAGACTAAACTCTCTGAACAAAGTGACGTGAACGATATGGTTGTGGTCTTTTATGGACATCTAAAAAGTGTCATTACACAATATGTACCTATTCGTAGACCAAAATTATCCCTGTATCCCCCTTGATTTGATAGAAAGATGGTTAAATTATTCTCTGAAAAGGATACGGTAAGATTAAAGTATCGCAAGTATAGGAACCTCCGAGATAAACTGGAATATGATATCCTGAGAGAACGTTGTCATAAATTAAACAAATCATGCTACAGAAAATATGTTGATTAAAATGAATCACAGTTAGACAAATGCCCAAAGCTGATTTGGAGATTCATAAAAGTTAGAAGAAATGATGATTTATTACTTTCTGGTATTATGTACTCTACAGACAAGAGTGTGAATACTGGATCTGATATGGCCAACATAATCGCAGAACATTTTGCTTCCGTGTATGATACCAATCTACAAGCCGATTTCTGTTCTCTCTTGTTTATCGAAACTTTTTGAGTCACTTATCTTTCCCACATTAACAATATATATTGACAATACGATATCGAATGCTCAGCATGGTTTTAAGGTAGGTCGATATGTGCAGACAAATTTGGTCTACTTCGTGTCATACACATCTGGGGAAATGGACAAGGGTAAACAGATTGATGCCGTGTACACAGACTTTTCTAACGCTTTTGATAAAGTTAACCATGCTTTAGTAATAAAAAAAACTGGAAGCACTTGGGATACGTGGGAGTCTTTTACAATGGTTTGAATCTTACCTCAAAGAGACACCACAGTTTGTGTCGATAAAAGGATATGACTTGAAGCTTTGTCATGCTGTTTCCGGAGTTCCACAAGGCTCCCTTGTGGACCTTGGACCGGTCTTATCTTGTATATTTGTTAATGACACTGTGGAAAGCATCAAACATTCAAAGTTTCTCTTGTTTGCAGACGATTTAAAAATGTACTAAATCGTTAATTGCTTACTAGATTCTGACCTTATTCAGCGTGACATTAATAATATTAAAGACTAGTGAATAGCAAATGGTATGGTTCTTAACACAAAAAGTGCTATCATATAAAGTTCACCAGGAATAAAACAATTATACCATCCTCATACCATTTCGATGGTGCTAAACTTGAAGAGGTTCATCAAATCAGGGATCTGGTAACCTGGTAACTTTGGATGGTGAGTTTTTCTCTCCATATCAATGAAGTCACCAAAAAGGCTGCCCAAATGACTGGGTTCATAAAACGAAACACCAAAGAATTTCGCCGTCCTAAATCTAAAATGATGCTGTTCAATTCTCTGGCGCGATGTCAGTTGGAGTTTGCATGTGTGGTTTGGAATCCTATGTACGCAAATCATTCACAGAGAGTAGAGAGTATTCAGAGAAAGTTTACCCGATATCTAGCCTTAATTTCACCTGGAATTGCTCATTGCGTTTCTTATAGCGATAAATTGAAGTATCTTAAAATGGACACTCTTAAGCACCGGCCCATAATCCATGATTTAATATTATTATACAAGATTATTAACTGTGTCACAGATTGCAGCTTCCTATTGGAAAATACTAAGTTTACTGTACCTAGAAGACTTCGATGACACCCGCTCTCTAGAACCTTCCACATTCCTTTATGTCGAACTAATCGCAATTCTCCTTTTGCTCGGTTTTGTTCAGAGTACAACGACATATGTAGTGACTGCAGTAAAATTGACATTGTACATGATACCCTGCCTAGTTTTAAGCGAAGTTTGTTTATGTACTTTAGAAAATTAAAGCTCAAATGTTTAGCTAAGTCGGGGAGGTAGGGGAGGGACGGGCACTTTTTTACGATTTATTGCATAAAAAATTAGATTTTATAGAGAATCAACTTTTACTGCCAATTTTTGTTGCACCACACACATTTGCACACATTTGGCTAGATATAATTGAAGAGCTTGCTTAAAAATTACAATCAGTCTCAACATTATGCGATATTTTATTAACTAAGTCAAAAATGCCCAATGCTCACTATGGGAGAGAGGCTTGGGCATACCCGGTGGGAGGCTGGGGCACGGCCTATAAATCAGTTTATATCCATAATGGAATTCAAAAATTAGTTAACAAATAGGCAAATTATTAAACTATATCAATAACAGAAACCAAGAATAAGAGTTAAGAAATAAAAAAACATCTTAAATAGTACTTTAAATTATCGGAGATTGGGTATAACCCTTTAAGGTAAATGTGTACTTAGAGCTACCACTACTAGACAGTTGTTGTTCTTCTTCGTCAGTGAAAATTTGTGAGGTTATTTGTGCCAATAATCCTTTATAGAACCTATAATAAACCTTTCTTTATGAATTTAAACATATTTTTTGAGTTTAATTAAAAACAGTCTCGGTGGCGCAGTGGTCAGCATCCCGCTTCTGATTAAAGAAATAGTGGGTTCAAATCCTGCCTCACACCTATGATTACTCGTAATTTTTGGAAGTCATGTGTGATAAATATCGATGAGATGACTGACAACTTTGTGCCCGGTATAGCAATAGGTTCGCCACCTATTCCATTTGGGACGTGAACATAACGGAGAGACGAGGCTTAACAGCCGCTGCCTACTCCTTCGGGTAAAACTGGCGTGAAGTTATGTTATGTTAATTAAAAATAAACCAATTGTTAAACATCCGCTTATACTGAACATTATTAGAGGGAGCCATGGGCATGCCCAGACCTTCCCATCATCCAGATGCCCATTGCTCCCTCTGTATACATTTTCGACATAAGTTACCGGTATTTTATTGAATCTTCGTATTTAGGCTTGAATTTAAGTATAATATATAGATTAGTAAATATACAATAGATAAATAACAAAAAATACACATACCTTTTATTAGTTTTATCTTTATTACGATCCGAAACTACAACAAAATATTTACTTTTACTAGCCCAAAATCTTTAAACATGTCTGTGTTTGACAACTTACAGAAATTACATATACCCTATGAATTAGCAGTGTTTCCAGTTGGTAAAGGAAACTTACAAATCAAGAAAAAAATAAAATCTATGATCAAATCAGAATAAAAGGGGGATGCCCATGTCTCCCAACTGCCCATCCCTTCCCTACCTCCCATAAGCTAAGTTTATATGTCTACTTAATATTTTAACTTATTCTTAAATTGTAACTGTTATATAAAAATGAATGTTCTGTATGCCTGTAATTGATATACATATTAGAGTAAAAATTCGGTAAGTAAATATAAATATTGTTCATGTACCTAAAAATAAATAAATAAATAAGTGATTGATTGGGACACTTTGATGCACGCAATACTTATGTCCAGTATACCTGCTCTTATAATTAAGGTTTTTTTTAAGCGAACTCTATTTATAACCTGAAGAGTCAATGTCTACAGAGCCTTTTTTATTTTTAACTAATAATTTCTACTATTAATTCGTACTAATTGTTTTCACGTGATTTTAATGAAGTTGGATGAACAGTTACATAATTTTTTTTTATTGGTCATAAATACTATCTATATGCCACTGGATCACTTCTTCTATCACCATAAATGCCAATCCCTAGTATCAAGTCTCATCCTATCTCAATCTCATCTTCCTTTCGTGTTCCAAACAATCCATCCAAATTTTCTTAGGTCTCCCCCTTATCTTATTATCTTCCACATTTACCTTTATTATTCTGCTGGTAACATGTACCATCCCTCCCTCATTGTATGCCTATGCCACGCAAGGCGAAATCCTCTTATCTTCTCAGTTATTGGTGCAACTTTCAAACTTGGTCATGCACACCCATTGCATATTTTATCAGATAAGCAGAATTTTTACGTCCCAAGCGTTGGCCAGTTATAGATATTTATCATACTTAAGTAGCGAAAACAATTCTCAAAAATCTTTGCTGCGCGCCGGGATTCGATGCCAAGACTAGCAAGACGCCGGGATTTAGAAGCGTAGTACCACGAGACCATCTAGACAACGAACTTAGATCATTTAAATAATGTATGTATGTGGGTGCATTGTGCAATCAAGTGTGTGACAATATTGAAGTCTTCCGCATACAATATACATTTAATCACGAATGTCCAACAAAATTTGCAGTGTGTTGAAATTCCTTTGGAGTGTATTGAAACCGCATTAATATTCATACTGGTGCGCGCGGTAAAAGTAAAAAATAGAATGACATAAAACCTCCATGTCGGTGATATGACGTCACCAATTTATATACAGGTGATCACTTTTATTTTTATATCGATACAAATATGAAATGATACTTTCGTCCATTTATTAGTTTGTAATCATTACATTTAGAGCTGCAGATGCATTTTGAATGATTTTGTTGCATCCAGATTTGGATGATTCTATGAATGATGTTAAAAAAAAAACAAACAATCAATGTTGAACCGACGAGCGTGTCGACAAGATTTACGAAAATCAAAGAAACGGAGGTGTGCATAAATCCTGTTTTATGTCGCTCTGTGCATACTCTGTGCGTACTCCACAAGTACCTTAACCGCAGATAGTTAACACTTGAACCTCAGAAGCTGTCCAATAATAAAGGATTTTCTAAAAGTCTCCAAGGTTTTAAGAAAATTTGATTATTTGGCCCAATCGTCTAAACTTTTTTACGCTTCGTGTGGCTACGACGAAAATAAACTACTACTAAAAAAATATCTGTCAAAACAATCGCATAATTTGGCTACTTTAACACTACTATAATGATATCTGATTCTTTTAGATGGATTCAATGATTGATGCCCCATCATTATTTGTTACCGAGTGGGGATCGAACCCGCCGACACCGATTTCACAGTCGTTACCTTTACCAATGCACCATGAGGTCCGTTCATTTAATAGGAATCCATATTTATTCGGACAAATATTATATTGTACGAACAAATTATTACTTATATAACTACCGGAAAATGTAACTGTTCTTTGGTATTTTTTTACTCGTTTAGCTTGGGCGTATGTTTAAATATGTTAAATCTTTTTTTCTAAAATAGGTTAGTCAAGAGAACAACTTTTAATTAAATCAGATCTTTAGTAATTTTGCTGAAATAAGTAACTTGTTTATGGCCATACCAGATTTTCATCGCATATTGATGGAACACAAAATTCATTTTTTTGTGCATTCACGAATTCAGTGAATATTTTTTGAATGGGAACCACCAAGGACCAACGAATTAATCTCTGTTCTTATTGTTTAATACCATACCTTTTAACAATATGAATAGTTCGAAATGGTAAACAGGTTTACTGACCCCTATCGGAGTGGGTTAGGGCAGGAAAAGTAACTGACTAATTGGTTGATTTTTATGTGTTCGAATACTATAGTTGAGATTGAGGACGAAACTATACTTCATAGACAGTTCTTTTAAAATTGGTACGTATCTGAATTTGAGACGACATTAAATTAGTAACTTTGTTTCCGTGACAGGACTTTTAGATTAACGGCACGGGGCTTCGACAATCTTAATCGATATATTATATCGATTTGGTAGATAGCTGATGTAACGCAGAGTAACTCAGGCTACTTTTATTTTAGAAATAATTTTTGCTTTCTAATTAATTGCCTCTGTGGCGTAACAAATAACACCGGGGCAGCAAGTAGCATTTAGGTATATATATATCAATTATTTTATGGAAATATCCTCTTATTAGTGAACTCTACACCGCAAGACGTGCATATTACTACACTCCGCTGATTTTCTCAAAGTAATACTTGGAATTATACAGAAACGTGCGCATGTAGAAATGCAAGCAATTAGTGCAAGTATTGAGAGAGAAGCCACGTATGTAAGAGAGAATTGACGACTAAATCCATTTATGTATATATTATTAATCTAAGTATAGTTTATGTTAAATAGATTTTAGATGAATGTCGAGAATTCAAAATATATTCTGATTTAACACGACAACTATTAATTTATTCACTATCAAGAATAATATTGTCTTTTTTTATGGGATAGGAGGGAAAACGAGCAAGCGCGTCACCTGATGATAAGCAACCTGCGCCGGCCATGGACACCAGCAACACATATAGTGTTACTGATGCATTGCCGACGTTTAATGGAGTAGGATAGGAAAGGATCGGGAAGGGGGGTGGGCCCCTGGGTACCTCTCTCACCAAACGAAACGCGGCATGAGCCACTTTACGTCGCTCTTCTGAGAGGTCATAGTATTTAATCGGGCGAGCCGGCCCATTCCTGCAGCGAGCTGCTTGGCTCTACCACTGTTGTCTTTTCTTAAATAACCGTTCCTTATTGTTGTTTAGTGATACACTAGGATGAAAATGTACTACCGTCAAATGGGGTGATTTGGGATCAAAGGGTGAATGGAGATGACATTTTCTACCTCAATTTCTTAGTAACGAGTACAGTGAAACTTATTCTTCCTTGCTTATATCGCAAATAGGTTGCCTATTTGCAGTCCAAACAAAAAAGTATGCTTTTTAGTTTAGACAAAAAAGTTATTAATTAGCACAGAAATAGATCAAGATAGAACGGCTGAGATGTCATATTTCCATACATTTCGCGCGTGTCACTTTTTTGAAAAATCACGCCCACAGCGTGACGTCATTTTCATTGTGAGCGGGGCGACTAGTGAGGAGACACACTCATTAGATTATCGATATTAATATCTGCAACATGTGTTAAATTTATTATTTTTATATGGTACCAACTTTATTGATTTTGTGTAACGATAATCATAGAAAGTAAAACATGTTAAATACTTTAATCCGACATATTAATATAACATATTTTCCCAATAGTATATAAACTTTATTTATAAATATTTTATTGTCCTTGAAACTATACATATTTATTAAATATTTGCTTTTTTGTAAGAGTTGGCCTCACAGTCCTGGTTAAATAACGAAGCCGAACGTCGACATTATACTTCGGTTACTGCCCGTATGAGAAGGACGAGATGATTTTCCATCGGCGATTGGTCAAATTGATGAAAACTTATACTGTCAAATAAACTGCTGCCAATAAAATTACGAAGCACTTTGGTTGAAATTTGTAGTGTTAGAATAAAGGTAGGAACAAAGCAAGACATGAGCTGATACTCGAATTAATATTGAATTAATTTATCGATAAGTCCTAAGACTCGACGATACATGGAGTGTCCATCTCTAACATTCGAAGACCAATCACAGCGATTAACAGACACAGCGATCAACTGGCAGGTGTATTGTTTATTTCGTTCGATTTGACGTACATTACGCGTATAATATAATTATGCGCGCAATGTTTTTGTATACGAGCGTTGAATGTGGACAGCAATGGATATTCATCATAACGAAAAAATATGCAACTTATGATCGTAATTATTGAACATTGTAAAACTAAAACAATTATTTAAAATCTCAAAAAAATACTTTCTACTGATTTTCTATACTTACTGATCATACGAAATATTTCCTTTCTTCATAATTGCTTCGCTACTTTTGTTTTTACAATTTGCCACAGCACAATAAGGCATATATGCATTGAGATATATTACTAAAGTAATATATCTTTACTTTAGTAATATATCTCTATGCATATATGTGAAGTTTTATCTATTTTTTTTACGTCCTGAACGCAGGATCGGGACGCTCGATGCGTAATGAGAGCGAGTTTCGAAAAGCATGCAATATAGTGCATGGTTTTGGCACGCTTGCCACGCCTATTCGCCGTTCTATCTTGATCTATTTCTGTGTTAATTAGATAGATTAATATTAATAGTTTGGGTTTTATTTGTGATTCTACTTAGGCGTCTACAATTCCCACCAACTTCCCCTACAATTTATAAATATACCGGTTGAGCCGGCGAACTTCATTCCGCATTAAAAGTAAAAAAATAGTAATATTTGGATATTAAAAAGTTCAATGTGTGCTATTTATTAGCACGCGTCTTCGCCGGTACTACTGCACGGCACGATGGAACTGCTATATCTTTGTAAATATTCGTTTAAATTACATGCTGTGCTTACTTGGGCCTCACTAATCTACATTAAAAGCACAATCAATGTAGGATTTAACTGCATGAAAATTAACGCTGTAATGTTTGAAATAAAATGAATGTTTGTAATGATTATGTGTATTGTTCAAAATATGGCGATAAGTGTCAAGAAAATTAGCCATAAAATGTCTTTTGGATTTTGGACGCTGGGAAAAATATGGATCATAAAAAAAATGTTCTACAATATTATAGACCATATTAATATCTACAAAATAGTTCGCTACACCATAATAATAAGGTCGGCTATTGTAGTCACGTTACTAAAAGTAGGTAAATTATCACATTTTAAAATTTAGTAAAGGTGCCAATCAAAATCAGACCAAATGAATCACAAGTATAACTGTTTCCTGACGATTAGTTTTAAAATTCGTATTGAAATCGGTCAATCTATTCCTTAGATAAAATGCTTTGTTCTGCATATTTCACTGACTGATCAACGAACAGTTGAATCGTTGACACCCGAACAGTTCACTGCTCGACCGGAGAATAACCATTATTTCTTTGAATATCATAAATTAAATTTCTTTATTTTCACCACAATTAAGAAAATTTACACAATATGCAAACATTTATTGATGTAATTGTGGAGACTGGCACTTAAACTAGGACCGTATTTCAGGATACCAGGCCCCCCTCATCGTTTTCATTTACCGTTTTTATTTACTTACTTACAGATAGGGAGGTAGTTTAGTTTGGTTTACAATACAATCAGTTGCAGTATTAGTAGAGAGTAAAAATTTCAAAATTATTACATTTGAGAATAATATGATCGACGTAAGCTTGCTCATGCCGAGTTTCGTTCGGCAAGAAAGGTGAATATTCGGGGGCTTTTCAGCTTTTCCCCTTTTTCCCCATACTACTTTATTAAAATCGTCATTATCATTGTATACTATCTGTCGCAGGTGTCCACGGGCTACTCACTAGGGCTATTCACTTACCACCAGGTGAAAAGAACGTGTTCTCGAGGAAGGTGTGCATGAAAAGAGTTATGAAAGTCAACGAAGCGAGTGTGGTGTGTAAGAATCGTGCCTTAAGGCGCTCCGTTCTCTCTGCCTACCCCGCAAGGGATTTGGCGTGAAGTTATGTATGCATGTAGTAATACGATAAATTATTACACAATGTTGCACATAAACAAGACTTGCAAGTGGAACGCTTATATTTTTACGAAATCTGTCTCACCTTCATCCATGTGCTCTGACTGTCCGTAGTCCTATAACGAGCAAACAGTTGGCGCACTATATTTTCATGTGTATGTATTTGTTCAAGGCACTAAACTATCAAATCACTATATATATTTGTAAGCAAAATATTATTGAGTTGTTGAAAACGAACGATCGTAGTTAATCTTTCTATTTTTATGCACAATTTAAAACGTACTCTCGCTCCCTTAATAAAAGAAGATTTATTATATGTTTTAATCAGGGCCAATAAAACATTTGGTTTAAAGTAATAGGTAAAGCCAAGCAGTTTGCTGCATGAATGAGCCGGCTGAGATCGACGTAAAGTGGCTCATCCCGCGTTTCGTGCGGTGAAACAGGTACCCGGAGGCCCACCTCCCTTCCCCGTCCTGTTTCATTCTACTCCCTTAAAGTTTGGCAACGCAACTGTAACACTATATGTGTTGCAGGTTACCATGGACGACGCTAGTCACTTACCATCAGGTAATACGCATGCTCGTTTGCCCTCCTATTACCATAAAAAGGGTGGCCTAATATTTTCAATCATTAGAATATATTGTAAATACATTCCATACATTCCATATACGATACGAACACGAAACCTCCGACTTAGAAGTGTAACGATGAACCACGCTAGTTCCTGGTTCAGACCTTGTCCCGTTCACCCTTGTCTTTCAGCGTTTAAAATTACCTAGTCTATATTTCTTGGGATGAGTTTTGGTGAATTTTGTTTATGTTGATACATGAAAAGAAGTTTTACTTACCTGTATGAAACTTGCCCAGACTCAGTAAAACATACATGTTCTTAGTATACTCGTACTTCTTGAAAGTCGAATTCGATGACCTCTGCACAGCATCTACCAGCCTTAATGCCACAAGGTATGTCAAATTTATCTGGTCCTTTCGTCCTGTAGTTTACAAGATTAAATAAAAGGAACATAATATAAATGGACGTCTTTTGCTACCCGAAAGTGTAGGCAGTGGCTGTTAAGCCTCGACTCGCCGTTATGTTTATGGCCCAAATGGAATAGGTGGCGGTTCGCCATTGCCATACCGGGCACAAAGATTTCAGTCATCGTTATTTATCACACATAACTTTCTAAATAAGAGTCCGAGTCCGAATTGTATATTAGTGTAATTTATTTATTTATTTTTCCTAATTATTGTTAATAACATAAGTATATAAGGATGTAGGCTTATTTTGAACTTTATCATTTTCTATCGAAAAAAGATTACCATCGTTATACATACATACGTCCATAACTTCACGCCTTTATCTACCCGTTGGTGTAGGCAGCGGCTGTTAAGCCTCGGCTCGATGCCACGTCCCAAATGGAATAGGTGTCTAAGTTGTCAGTCATCCATATGTTGCAATAAACAATAAAATTTAGTTGATAACTGGGCATGAACCATAGCTTTCATATCGGATTCCAAGGTCTATTTAATAACAAACTAACACTTTTGTATTGGAGCTATTTCGCAAGTAAAGTTCTCATTCAAAGAGTTCAGTGGCTATGATCAGAGCAGCAGGCATTTTTTCGGGATTCACTGGAGGTGTAGGTATGCAGGCGATTGCGGGTGTGTTTTCTTGATCCACGTAAGCGCTTTCCTTGAGGAAAGCGCGCTCGTGATTATATATTACGTTATTTAAAGTACTAAAGTTAATTTTTGTATTTGTTGACTATTTTTATGTATCTGTGTACACCTAAAAAATATCTATGTAAAAAAATAAAGTATCTTTGATTTTGACATAATTTCCAGAAACGAAAAAGGAGGAGCACAAATCACACAGTTTTGTGATCTTTTTTTAGTTCAAACCTGGTCTAATGTAAAGGTGGGGAATGCTTATTTAATTACTGTGCTGAATTACTAGACCATCGAGTGTTATGATATTAAGACAGTCAGCATTATTAAAAATTTGTAGCCACTTACAACACTCGCAGGAGGAGATTGGTGGTCCCTATTCCCTAGGACGCTTTCACACCACTTAATGTTATACTTACATGGTATCCTATTAAATCAATTGCGTCGTTTATTCACTCAGAGTATTTAAGCTATTTCATTGGATTTTACTTCAGTTTTCAGCAACAGATCTGAACGATTGAAGATTATGAAAGAGGAATGCTAAGAAATTCAAACATTTTGTATTAACAACAGTGTCTTTTTCGCCGGGTATAATGTATAATAATATTAGTAAGCTGATGAGTTTGTCTATTTGTTTGAACAAGTTAATCTCGAGTGAGTACCTACCTATAGTTTCAATTATTATTGCAGTGTTGAATAGTAAATTTATCAAGGAATGTTTTATAGGCTATATAGGATAAAACATCATGCTACGACCAATAGGAGAGAAGCACTGACTTTCTTAGTGGTGAAAGTAGGTATATACTTAACATGCCGGGAATGGAATCTAGTTGGTAAATAAAACAAGTTGTTCACAGTATGATTACATTTAATAACATTTATTCATTATGAGATATACTTGGTAAATAGACATATAATGTTTTAAATATAATAATGATAATAAACTGTATTAATATTACAATAAAGATTAGTCTAAGACATCTAAGTGTAAATAGACACCACATCAAGAACATCAGATACTGTGGGAATGTGGTAGATTGTAAGGCATAAATATCATCATAAGGAATATCCGCTAGATATATATTGACAGAAATCTTAAATGCCTTACTTTATTTAAGAACATATACAAAATAATAAACTGTACCTATATAGAAATTAAATGGAATTTATTTTGAAGAAGATTTTGTATACCATTATTTTCATTTTTGTTCTTTCCTTCATATTATTACCCAATTATTATTAACTAACAAATATTTTAACTAACAATTTAACTAACAAATATCTTTATTAATTTTACATATACAAAAACATATAACAGGGCCGTAGAAACAAGAGTTCGTTGGGCGTGAAACAAGTTGGACTTTGGTGAAATTACTATACAACCATAAAACTTCGCGTAATCTCTATTGTGTCTATCCAGGAAAAGCATCAATAAATTGTAATCATGTTCCCGGTGCATAAATTTATCCTTTGAAACGTAGAACATTAATCATACCAACTTTAAATAAAACCCTATTCACCTTCTTGAGGCATTATACTGTAACAAAACTGCATACTTTTTAGTTCAATATATCTCGATGTTTACAACATTTCTATAAACAGTTTTGAGTTACATAAAATAATATTATGTTTAGTAAGTTGGTACCAAACAATTTTAAAACTGAGTTAAAGTGCCTGTGCAATTTTTTATAGCAATATTCATTTCTTGCGTCAAAATATATATGTATTACTTTTTCTACAGGCGCTAAAGATAATTTTAGATGATTAAAAATATAGGTATATCAAATCAGTTATTTTGAACTGTCCATAATATTTGTACATTATTCGAAATTATATTTTTTTATTCGCCACTTAAAAGACTGGACGCCGTATTTTAATATTAAAATATAGTAAAAAGTATGCAGATAATTATTGTTGTATTTGTGTTATTAGATATAAAAATGTAAATTTACCATTAAGAATATACTTAGAGAGGAATTAGAGAAAGAAAGATATAAAAGAATGTTTATACATATCATTATTAATTAAAAAAATAACTTTTGCTTATTTATAATTAGTTTATTATTTAAACAATAATATAGGTAGGTTATAGTACCTAATAAAGGTAATATTAATTAAAGTCAAGGAATGTAAAGATATGATAAATTGTTCATGAGAAAATGGCGATTTTCCAGTCCAATTATATTTGAAATTCTATGAGCAGTCTTCAATTAGATATTATTGAAATATGTAATTAATTTAATGTTTGTTCTAAACACCCAAAGAAATTTGCGCGTCCAAGATTTATTTTTATCTGTCAACTAATGATGCTCGAAAGAGAGTTATGTTTTACAGTTCTTCTAAATGTCATTGCTCTAAATTAGTGGCAGAGTTTTTACTTAAAATTCCTGTTGCGGCATAAATGATATGTTTTTTAAAAATTTTCACAATAACACGCATTTAGTGCCAAGTCGTATATAAGAGATAGTAAAAAAAAGCATTATTAAAATGAAATTTAGTTACTTAATTGTATTCCAATAGAATTTAACAGATCATATTTTAAAACTTAATGGAAAAATGGAAGGGTTCTGTTGCACTTAACCGACACCACAGACAATGAAAGAAGGTCGCGATTTTGTAAACCACTTACAGTGATCATTTTAAGAAGCTTCACTTAAAGTATTTAAACACAACACGCAAATGTTTACAAATACACAAATGGCTATAAAAGTATGTTTTTTTTCACTTCACGCCTGTTTCTACCCGAAGTTATGATAGAATTTCAACACCTCATAACATAACATGACTTAGTTTATAGAGTACCATTTTTTCAGCCATCAATATTAATCTTAATTATTCATTCAATCAGACCTTAGATCTCTTTAGCTCCATTCATATAATACATAAATAATAATACAGCACCCTATAGCAATAGGGAATCTAAAAACCTCCTCTTAATCATCAATTTTGAATTTAATCCATTCACCACTGTAAAACATATAATTAATTACTTTTTTTTATTTTTTTAATCTTTTTTTTTTTGTAAATTTAGATCACAAATAATTTAACATTTACCTATAATAATTACGTCTCTCGTAGGTACAATTGAACCTAATTTTATCGTAAATATCATTACCAAAACTCACTAATATGTCTTTCAATATAATATAAATATACATAGGTACAGAAAAGATTTCAAAGATTACAAGTAAATAGTGTATAGTTAAAAAAACAGTACAATTTTGATAAAAACAGTATTACAGCTATTGGTTATAAAAAAATGGAAGGGTTCTGTTGCACTTAACCGACACCACAGACAATGAAAGAAGGTCGCGATTTTTTAAACCACTTACAGTGATAATTTTAAGAAGCTTCACTTAAAGTATTTAAACACAACACGCAAATGTTTCCAAATACACAAATGGCTATAAAAGTATGTTTTTTTTTTCACTTCACGCCTGTTTCTACCCGAAGTTATGATAGAATTTTAACACCTCCTAACATAACATAACTTCACGCCTTTTGTTACCCGAAGGTGTAGGCAGCGGCTGTTAAGCCTCGTCTCGCCGTTATGTTTACGTCCCAAATGGAGTAGGTGGCGAACCTATTGCCATACCGGGCACAAAGTTTGTTAGTCATCGATATTTATCACACATAACTTCCGAAAACAATTTCGAAAAGTCATTGGTGTGAGCCAGTGTCTGGAATCGAACCCCGGACCTCTGGATCAGAGGCCGCGCGCTCGCCCACTGCGCCACCGAGACACACCTCAATCGAAATATAACTTAGTTTATAGAGTACCATTTTTTCAGCCATCAATATTAATCTTAATTATTCATTCAATCAGACGTTAGATCTCTTTAGCTCCATTCATATAATACATTAATAATAATACAGCACCCTATAGCAATAGGGAATCTAAAAACCTCCTCTTAGTCATCAATTTTGAATTTAATCCATTCACCACTGTAAAATATATAATTAATTACTTTTTTTTTTGTTTCTAAGACTTTTTGTTCATACTCGTGAAAATGATCTCTGTAAAGAGTTCGAAACGTCGGGAAATAAATATAAATAAATAATAAATAAGCGCGATACGATCCTAAAGGTTGTTTTGGTCAATAATTACTTTTTTTCTTTTGTATTTTTTTCTTTGTTTTTTTTGTAAATTTAGATCACAAATAATTTAACATTTACCTATATTAATTACGTCTCTCGTAGGTACAATTGAACCTAATTTTATCGTATTTTTTATATTATATTATAGAACATTATTATAACTAAACATTTAATCATCGTTCCTAATTTAAATCATTCTTTTTTTTGTTTTTTCTTTTTAATCAGTAAATGCTTTCCAAAGAGTCTTTACACTTATAGTATTTGATCAATATCATTAATTACACTTCCTGAATATCAATGTCCGCCGTAATGAGTAACTTTCTCAGTATTTAAAATAATGTACGACTAATCAAAATATCGTACCTGCGTGTGCATCGTGGCACTACACTCTCAATAAATTCAATATCCTTGTGCCTGCAGATTTTAATTTTTATACGAATAGCATGTAGACAAAAAGACTTATTACTAATATTTAACGACATCAGTAAACAACAACGGTGACATTTGAAATATTAGTAGGTCTGTAAGTCTGAAATATTATATTATATTTTATTATTTATTACTATTGATATAGATTAAATAGAAAATTATTTGGCAATATTAATTTATTTATAATTAAACTATTGAAAGGGTATTGTTTCGAAAAATGTATTATCTAGATATACACTAGAAAACTTTTAGCCAATAAATTCGTAGTTCACATCAATATATTTGAGATTACCGATGAAGTACATACATACATAACTTCACGCCAAATCCCTTGCGGGGTACCGATAGTAATAAAATCTTTTCGAAAAAATAACGGCCCAGTCTTACTTGATTGAACAATTATTTTTTATACAGTTTATTATACATTTTTATAACGTTTTTTTTTTAATGTTAGACTTCAGTTGTATAGAGTCTAAGTCATTCTGTAACTTTACTGTATATGTATATTAGAGATGAAAATATCAATAGGTCATCGGATAGTATCATTTTAAAATACTTATAATTTTATTATATAACTATATCTAACATAATTAAGCGATTGTCGCTAAACTCTAAAATTACACATAGAGATTTGAATGACATTTAGAAGCATAACATGCAAAAATACTGCAACATTATTAATGGCTGTATGCACTAAAATATAAATTGCTCTAATATGACATATTAAATCTCCTTTTAACTAACACTGAAATAATAAATTCAATTTCCAATAATCTTACAGAAGGTAAATTTTCCATTCTGATCTATGACACATAATACATTTATCAATAATACAATAAGTTAATAATATAACATAATAATAACAGAAATACAGGGCTCTATACAACCTCATTGTATACCAATCACTTCTCTCACCCCAAACACTTAGATCAACAGTCAGAATACCTATCCTTCTCTTATTTACGTAATTAAAAGATTCATAAAGCTTTTACATTTGAAGCTTCATCTTGTTGGTTCTATCAGTCATTGTTCCATTTTTAGTATACAAGTCTAACTCTAGTAGCCCTTTTGATAAACATTCTCAAAATTAACACCCGAATACGCCAGAATCATTGGAATTTACGTTTTTATTTATATTCCTTCGGCGCTCCACATACGTTTGTTTGCCCAAGTCCATTTGCTTTGCACGGTCGAGTCGTTGTTATTGTTGGAATTAATCATGTAGTACTACAATGACAATTTCTCGTTGATTGAAAAGTCATAACTCATGCGTTTCGCGCGAAGTAGACGCAGCACGTTGCGGGCTGTTCGTGTTCAAAGCCTGATGCATGATGTGGACTCTAACGTCACCAGTCGCAGGTTTGAACTCCACTGCTCGCCTGTTACGGCTATTAAATGAGCCGGTCAGGGTGCTCTTGCAACAGCAGTAATAGAAGAGATGAGCAAATGCATGTCTAAAGGTCCTATTCAACATGCTGTACAGCAAACTGCTGATGATAGAGCGACACAATCCGATCCAAGCGCAATGATAAAACTTATGGTCTGAAGTCTTTGGGTACTCGTGAACGATGATCAGGTATGGCGTCCAAGCGGCGACATACAAGATATAAGCGATGATGTTCAAATTGTTTGTAGAATAATCCTTCTCGTACTGTAGGGATCTCTTGTAGTGCCCTTGCTTGCGAGCGCGCTGACGAATACGAATAGACGAGAGAAGAAGACCGAAAATGGTGACGAAAAACGGTATGATGTGGAATAAGACTGAAGCGGTTGTTCTGAAGTAATAATTTCCAATGTGCAGGCGTTGGCAGTAATCATAATCCAAGCGCAGGTAGACTCCGGCTCCAGCAAAGACGAAGCTAATGATGAAAACCAACAGCGAAAACAGGCCGACGGGCATGCTAATGAAAGCTTCATATTCTTCGGATGTTCTGCACAGTCTATAGTAGGTCTCAACCGAAACCAACTGTGGAAGAAAATGTAATGTCTAATATGATCGAGCAACTAATACTTGATGCAATTAAATTTGGCAATTTCTATTGATATTGATGAAACAATGTAAGCACATTAAAACAACTTTTTATGGATTATATCGCGTTTATTAAGAACTTCTTAACCGACTTCTGCTACTGGCGCCCCAAATAAAATAAATAAATAATAACTTATTTTTATTTATTTCCCGACATTTTGAACTCTTTACAGAGATCATTTTTACGAGTGGCGAATTGAATGATGAATGATTAATGAATGATTTCTTCTTGTTCATCACTCGTGAAAATGATATCTGTAAATAATCTGCAAATAATGCACATAATATATTACATTGAATAACTTAAGTACCAAGATTAATGACCGGTGCTCATTTTTTTCAAGGTACCCACAACTATCAGTAAACAACATCCACCATTATATTGAAGTTTCTGTAGTTACAAAATCTTCAAAAGTTCTAAATAAACGCGATATAATCCATAAAAAGTTGTTTTAGTGTTATGAATGTGATTCGCGAAAATTAATTTAAAAAAAAAAATTAAACCGACTTCTATATACGTAATCTACAAAATCCTTAACTGCATATATGAAAACAGTACCTCTTTAAATAAAAAGCGATAAATAGCGTAATTTACTCATTTGTATACTTAATACAATATACAAAACGTACGTAACGTAATACTTTAATAAAGTCATCTTTAACTATTGTAATACATATTTACAATTTTCACTCATTATTGACGTCGGTGCAACACAATAGAGTACGTTACTGGGCTTCGGTTCATAGAAGTCGGTTTAACTTTTTTATTTATAGTAATTTTTTTCAGGACTTTTAGTGATATTAATGAGTTCTGAACTTCAATAGAAGTTAGTTCATTTACATGGCTCTCAGTTTATTAAATATACTAAGAGACCGCGCGAACTTCGTACCGCCCTATTTTATTCATTTTTAACCGACTTCGAAAAAAGGAGGAGGTTCTCAATTCGTCTGTATGTATAATATTTTTTTTTATGTATGTGCACCGATATTTTCGTCCATTATGGACCGAATTCAAAATTTTTTTTTCCTTGTAAACACTATGTTTACTTCCCAGATACCGAACCAGGAGAAATCGGAGGCATCCACCAAAACTTGTATGCGAGTATGGTGTTTTTTTCTTAAGGATATTCTTTATAGTGCCAACATTTGATGCTGCTGTGCTGATGAAGAAGCCACAAAACTCCTCAACCGTTAGGAGTTTGAAGACAGAACTGCAATTGGTCGATAGAAACTACATGGTAGTATGTAGGGCTAGCGTGCTGCTTGTGAAATATCCTGGAATATGCACTTAATGCTGCTATGCTGATGAAGAAGCTACAGCACTCCTTAACGGTTGGGGGTTGGGAGACAGTACTGCACTTAGTCTGCCGGTAGTATCAGACGTTGAATCAAGCATACCTCCCAAGCAACATGTTAGTCCTATATACTACTAGACAGTTTACATCGACTAACTGCAGTACTGTCTCCGAACTCCTAACCGTTAAGGAGTTCTGTAGCTTCTTCATCAGCATAGCAGCATCAAGTGCATATTCCAGGATATTTCACGCGTGTTGCTTGTGAAGTATGCCTGAATATACATTCAAGTATACTTCACAAGCAACACGCTAGCCCTTCATACTACCAAGTAGATTCTATCGACCAATTGCAGTGCTGTTCTCTAACTCCTAACCGTTGAGGAGTTTTGTGGCTTCTTCATCAGCACAGCAGCATCAAATGTTGACACCATAAAGAATATCCCTAAAACATCACCATTACGTAACAAAAACACCATACAACTTTTAGTGTATGCCTTCGATTTCTCCTGGTTTCCATAATCAGATCCTGACCTGGTGAAAATGGGACCATCTCGGAGGTAAATAATATACAACAAAAAAAAAATTGAAAACGGTGCATAATTGACGAAAATATTGGTGAACATAAATAAAAAGAAAAAAAAATACATACAGACGAATTGAGAACCTCCTCCTTTTTTCGAAGTCGGTTAAAAATCTAAGAAATAACTATGTAAGAAGTGACTAAACTTATGATAAAATTTACTGAGCATACTATACGGCAAATTTGGTCATCCTAGTGTTGTAAACAAAATGAGACGTGCAAGAATTAAGGAATTACCAAAAAAAAATTTAGTTATTATTAGACTTATGAAGAAAAATTGATCTACTTTCCGATGCTGTCTGAATAGCTACAGGAATATTACGTCTCCACTAGTACCTATCCAGTCATTCTATTGGGCATGCAATTTAGTAAAACTCTTCTAATCTGTGCTAAAGGCTGTCAACAATACTAAATGCTTCGGAGAAGATTTATTTATTACTCGCAATTTATTTATTACGCCCAGATCATCTAGCCTCAACTAACGGGGATTATAAACAGCGTAGCATTAAAAATTTCGCTGAAAATCATATTAATTTATATAAATAACTATAATAAAAACACTTTAATAACGGCGTCGTGTGGTGCTTGAGCTGCATTTAAATTTCGCTTAGCTTTCTCGCAAGCTATATAGTGTTATAAATAATTAAATTAATAATACTTACACAAAAGAACACGCTGTAGCTGTAAATGGAGGTCTCTGCCAAGAGTTGCAATGCCTGGCAAACCGGAAAAGTGTCCCATTGCCCAGATAGCAAGACCACGGCAGAGGCCGGCATCACGGCTGTGGTCACTATCAGGTCTGACAGGCCGACACATGCTAAGAAGACGTTGCCTAGAAGGTTTCAACCAATGGTTTAATTTATACTGTGTACTAGACTTAAAATTTAACTATAAAAAAGAACATTTGAGAAGAATCTGTGTGTCTGTGATGTACCGTCGTTGCTCTTGAATGGATGGAAAAATTTTGATAAGTGAAAAGTTTTGAAAGTTGATTTTAAGTAAAAAAATGCTTGTCGTGTGTGAACAAATGTAGGAGGTAGCGTCGTAATCGGCTCGACCGTGGCATGGTCGTGGCCGCCGCCAGCGTCGCGGACTTGACAGAGGGAGATGTAGCGCCCGATCCCGAGGCGCAAGCGGCCTGGCTGCGCGGCACGATGACGTCGACTTGCAACGCGTCCATGCCCCAAGTCGGGCCGCCCCGGCGGGGCTCTGTGTACTGGTGGATTTAGCGGCTTAGGAAGGCCGCCTTCGTCGCTCACCGCCGGTACCAGAGATCCCGGAAAAGAAGGCGAACAAACGGTCGAGGAGGCCCTCAGAGCCATATGGAAATACAGGACCGCCGCACGCCGTATGCGTAGCTATCGCAGAGGCTTGCGAGCGGTCCTGGAACGAGCTCAACGAGGGACTGGACAGGGTCTCATGGACGAGACACCCAAATCGAATGGTACTAGGCAAGCTGACACGGTGGGTCTCTCCGTTGGCAGAATCCCTGGATCCGGAAGTCGTGGGAAGAGTGGTTGACACACTCTAGGGTCTAGAGCTGTCCTTCGGATCCTCCGTCACAGTCGCACCTCACACTGTGGTATAACGAGCTGTCAGTGTCGGAGGATGAGCTCAGGCAAGCCGTAGCGCGGCTCGCCTCCTGCAGCGCCGCTCCCGGCCGGGTGCAGGCACTCGCTCTTGGAGTCCTGGGGAACAAGGCGAGGCAGTTGTTCACCAACTGCCTCCGCCGCGGGGTGCTCCTCCTTGACTGGAAGTCGGCGAGACTGGTGCTTATCAGAAAGGAAGGGAGGACCGGATTCCGTCGTCGTTCCGGCCGATATGCCTGCTGTACGAGGCGGGGAAGCTCTTCTAAAGAGTTATCTCCGACCGTATCGGCAGCCACCTGTCGCAGGTGGGCCAAGACCTATCGGACTGCCAGTTCGGATTCCGGCAGGGGAGCTCGACCATCGCGGTGCGTTGCGGCCATCATGGAGGTCCTCGTTTACCATGAGGTGCTTCCCTAGCTAAGGTTGGTCATCGGGGCCTACGTGCAGGAGACATGGGTGGACTATGTCGACCGGAACGGGACGGAGAAAAGGAAGAAGGTGACGTGCAGGGTTCCGCAGGAGACCGTGCGGGACTTCCACGACACTCTGGTAATCCAGTTGGGCGACACGGCTGTGCCGGTGGGGAGGTACTTGAAGTACCTCGGACTCACTCTGGACAGTCGCTGGAGCTTCGAAGAGCACTTCGTGCGGTTGGTCCCCCGAGCGCGACGGGTGGCAGGCGCGTTACATCGCCTGCTGCCCAATCTCGGGGGACTGGGAGAGCGAGTTCGCCGCCTCTACGGTGGCGTCGTGTGATCTGTGGCCTTGTACGGGGCACCCTTTTGGTCTCGAGACCTCCAGGGCTCTGCTGAGGATCCTGAAGCGGGTCATGGCTATCCGGGTCGTACGAGGCTACAGTACCATTTCATACGAGGCGGCAACAGTCCTCGCGCGTTCCGTGGCCGTGATGTATGCCACCGCGTACGATCTTGGCCAGGGCGGAGGGGACCCAGACACGCGGGGATACGAGGTGCGGAGGCGGGAGGACTTCCGGCGGATCTTGGGGGACTGGCGCGATGCGCTGGTCGTCCAATGCTGCGCGAAGGCTCCAGAAGGAGGCCGCCAAGCGAGCTCAGTAGTCGCCGCCGCCGACGGGCTGCGAGGCCGAACTTGCCCCGCAGCTGCCGGGGAGGATCGTCGGGGAACCGACGGCCGCGTACCTCTTTACCTCTTTGCCACCCTAACACCGGAGGAAGGCCGCCGCGAGGTTTTAGTGGATAGCCCTAGGATCAGGTTGTAGTGTACTGCTTTGGGAGTCCCACACTGTCCCCTGCCGTGCCCAGGCAGGAGGTGTGCATAAAGCATTTCCTCGCGTAATAAAAAAGAAAAAAAAAGAGTAGCAGAGGACATATAATATATAGTATAATTTTTGTCACAAAAGTATTGTTATGGATAAATTTTAAAAGTATAACATATTTTTATTTTCAAATTTGCATGAGTAACATTCAGGCAGGTCCACACATAGACTAATTATTATTACGCTATCACTAATTGGGGACGAGCAATGAACCCTTATATATAAGAAAGCGGTAAGACGTGCTCGGAGTCAGCTTGTATAAAATATGTTTAGTGGATTAAATAAAATGTCAAAATTTAACTAACTCACCTGTCGTGTTCAAACCACGTTCAACGAAAAACGCAGCAACAAAGAACCCATTGATCGTGGTGCCGAGGCAGGAGCCAATCACCATAAACAGAAGACGTCCGAGGGTGGGCCATTCGCTGCTTAAAGTTATTGGGGAATACGACTTGGTGGCGTTGGATACGAGGGAGTATAGTTGTCCAGACCCATGCATGGTCTTAGTTCTGTGGAGATAAATGTATCATAAAACACTGTGATTGGATTAATATTGAATTAATGAAGTCATCAGTCCACAAGCCCAGGGCCAAAATGAACACGTCTCATGACCCAAAAGCAATATCGCTCAGAAGGCTGTTATTATATCATAAAATAACTCTGAGCACTATTTCGACAAGTGCGAGTTCTACATTTACTTTAAATCAGAATCATTTAAAATTGCGACCCTTGGCTTTCGACCGCTGCATTGGAAATGCAGATATCTGTATCTGTATACGTGTCTCTGATATTTATCTGTACATTATAAACCAAAAAAAAAATGTTTTGAGAAATCGAAAAGAAAATACTGTTACAGTTCAACTATAAAGTGGAGTTAATAATATTAATAGTAATATCTAATCCCTGTATTATTAGTTTCGTAAAAGCTTTTATATTGATAGATTGTGGTAGTGTCACGCAGTACGCAGCCAGCTACATAAACGGGCCTGCTCGACAGCAGCACATGTCATGTTTCCTCCGATAGGGAAACTAAACTTAACCTTTAGCCACTACCTATCCCACTTCCATCTACTCTATCACACCTCAAATGCCGATAAGGCAACTGTAACCTTATCTAAGTTGCTGCTATCAATTTTCGCGGTGAGTCGTTCACCATCAGTGGACTCTTTACAAAAATAGAAGACAACTCAATGAAATTATGTACCAATTTATTAATAATAATAATTTATTTCACTTTCGATCTGAACATTATATAACTACAGTTGAACCTGAAGCGATATTATCTGTTGGCCAACTTAAATATTGTTGCAATCCATTGCATTAACACAGTACTAATATAGGTGCATGCGAGTGACTGCAGGCCACATCGAAGACAAAACTAATCAAAACTCGGTTCGTTTAACCGTGACTCCGTATAGCCTGGGATTGGCTTTTGATAACTTCACTTGGTAATACTCGGCGACATCAACTAAAGTACCCACTGACACTTTAGCTGATAAATAAGTTAGTGCACCTGTATAGTTTGTGAACTGTGGATTTCGAACTGGGCGAACTATTTAACTCGGCCTGAAGCGTGCAGATTATTAGGGAATCCCCTGTGCCTGTCTATCGCGTACAAATGTTTTCACGTTTTTTAGAGTTTAGCTTTTTCGCCTTTCAGCCGCATAATTTTTCAATGAAATTAATGGATTACAGCAACCAGTTGAGACAAGCGCAATGATGGTGTTTGTTTATTCGCTTTTATATATATACAATGCAAAAGCGGATGGATATAGAAGTCGAGGACGGCTAAGACACACATTCCATGACCAAATAGAACGTGTTCTTAGGAGCCTCAAAAATCGCCGCGCGTGTATGATAAGGCCCGTAAGATCAATCATAGTTAAAACTGTCGATTTTCTAAACTATAGTCAATTTTAATCTACGGTTTAAACCTGCCCCGTAAGATCAACAGCAAAATGGACATAGATTACGTAACCTAGGTTTAGTTTTCGACAGATGGCAACATTTGGTTATTTAATGACTATATTTCGCTTATTATTCACTCTTTTGTACATTGTCTGTGGCATATTTCGTGAAAAAAAACTTCTTTCTACTTTTAAGAAGTTTTATGGTGTGACCATAGATATAAGAATAATAGATCGGCAATAGTCACCCCAACAACGAGACCAAAAATAGGTTATTGATGTGTGAGTGACATATCAATGTGTTCGTAAAAAGCGCTTCAAAGTGTCAACTTTTACATAGTTAATGTTAATGTGTTGAAATGTAAATATTCCGAAAATCTAATATACGCGGTTGCGCTTTTTTATGGGATAGGAGAGCAAACGAGCAGGCGTGTCACCTGATGGTAAGCAACCAACGCCGCCCATGGACACCAGCAACACATATAGTGTTACTGTTGCGTTGCCGACCTTGAAGGGATAGGGGATAGTAAAGGATGTGGAAGGGGGATGGGTGGGCCTCCGGGTACCTCTCTTACCGAACGAATCGCGCCATGAGCCACTTTACGTCGGTCTTCTGAGAGGTCGTGGTATTTCACCGGTCGAGCCGGCCCATTTATGCAGCGAACTGCTTGGCTCTACCACTGTTAAACTGTGCGCTGTTAGTGATTCGATGCTATTAGTAAATTTTTCCTGACATGTGCCATCTATTATAGTCTATGCTAAATCTATGTATTAACCAACAATCGTCGTTTCAGATGCCAGCTGATAAACGACCGCCATTTTTAAACTAGGCAGGACCACAGTTGTACTGGCAAAGTCTCCTGGTGTAAGCTAAACTATAGATTAAACTGTTATTGGAGGTTTATCTAGCATTGATCTTATAAAATAAACGACAGATGAGGTCTAAACTAGGTAAAATAGATTAAACTGTGATTGATCTTACGGGCCTAAGTATGAAGTCACGAAAGTCACGTGCCTTATGGCGCTCTGTTCTCTCTGCCTACCCCGCAAGGGATTTGGTGTGGAGTTATATATGCATGTACATAAATAATTATTGTATATATTATTATTTTGTCATACTATAAACTAATGCGATTAGATATTGTTATTTAATTCTAGTAATATTTGAAAAAAAAAATCATTTCATAAATGTTAGACAATATTTAGACACATTACAAAGTAATCATAGATTGTTTTTCCAAACACTTACTCTTTTATTTGCCTCTGGGATAATAAATAGTCATTAGGTACTTCAGAATTAAAGGATATCAAATGAAAAGTACAGAAATATAGGTATATATTAATTTAACAACCAAAATACTGGACAAAAATCTATGAAATTTTATATTGATCAAAAAATACTTTGATGAAGACTTTCCGCACTATATGACGTACTTTTTTAATAAATTCAATAGAATTGTTATAAAACGGTCACAAAGCCCAATATACAGTCCCGTACTAGAGATATACGAGCGTAATCAGTTCGGTTAAAACCTTTGCGGTTGATAAAATCAATCGACCTCACTATATCTTTTAAAATAAAGTCTATTTTCGTCTGGTTGTTTAAAGACTACATACGTAATCTACTATGGTACTCATAATGTCCAGTTTTATAGCTATTTGACGTAAGACGCAAACCGAAAATGTACACTGCCAGATGTCCGCCGTTTGTAGGAAACAATTGGCCCAAATATTAAATGTTAACAATACATACACTAACAGGTGCCTGCAACTCCGTTGGTAAACACCATGTATATGTACCTAGTAGTCGTTTTCAATTGTCCAATCAGCCCTGTAAAACTTATATTTCGTTTGTTTTGAAAGTTAAGGTTAAAAGGTTAAAAAGCTTAAGGTTAAAAGTAAGAAAGGGCATGCTTCAACGGTTCGGAGTTTTAGAAAAAATAGATATGCAAAATTGACTAAGCAGATATACAATGCAAAAGCGGATGGATGTAGGAGTCGAGGACGGCCAAGACACATATTCCATGATCAATGTGTTCTGGTGGAAGGTGATGTTAAGAGCCTCAAAAATCGACGCGCGTGCATGAAAAGATTTATGAAAGTCAATGAAGCGAGTGAAGCATGTACCTACGAATAGTGCCTTATGGCGCTCTGTTCTCTCTGCCTGCCCCGCAAGGGATTTGGCGTGAAGTTATATATTTATGTATGTGGTTAAATTTTCATATTTGACAGCGATCCTAACGAACACCTACGCAAAGATTGCCTGCGAAATAGTAACAATAACAACATCCGTCCGTGGCAGGGAGATATAAACTTTATAAGGGTTAATTTAGAGTTTGGAATCCATTAAAAATTACGCTGGTTGTGAGCAGTGGTAGATTTACACTAGGGGCAGTCGGGGCAAGTGCCCAGGGCGGCAAATGTTTTAGGGCGGAAAAATTTTGAAAGTGAAAAGAATTTTTTTTCTAGTGTTATCAAGATTCCCCAATATAATTAATTAATTCTATTAATTAATAATTTTTTGTTTAATTGATAATTCAAGAAATTCAATTCATTCATTATTTATGAATTATAATTTTGGCACTTCTTTAATAAAAATTAATAATCAAAATGATTTAATCAATTTGTTTCCTTGGAGATTTCAAATAATAATCGATTTTTCTACTTTCTGGAATTAAAGAAATTTAATTAGTATTTATTTTTGAAAAATTGAAAAAATTTCGGAATTATTTTTTGCATTTCTTAAAACATCAACTTTAACAATCAATCAATCCGACGTACTTCAACGTTTAGATTGCGAAGATTTAATCGACCAATTCGCAATTCAAAAAGTCAGACGTGTTTGCCTGTGAAAAAATTGATATACATATTATAATTATGAGCAGTCACCCTTAGTGCCAAATTTATAATTGTTAGAAAAAAAAAAACAAATATTTATTTATGTTTTTAGAATATATAATATAAAAAAGTTTCTGCAATAAATTAGTTATTTTAAGTTTTAAAAATAAAATACATATGTTTAAGGGGTGAAATACGTGTAGAAGGCCGTTTTCATGTTGATTTTTTTAAATTTTTGTAAGGTATAAAAAATTAATATTATTGATTGAAAATATCAGGTTATTTCATACATATATTTATGAGTATTTATTCGTATTAAACAACAATATAACTTATCAATAGCACAGAAAAATTGTTTAAATAAAAATGTCGCTTATGATGGAGGTCCATATTCAGCGTAATTGCATAAAGAAAATTAATTTTTCTGTGCCATTGATTTCAGATAAAAATTATAGCTTCTATAGTGCACACCAACTGCTAAGTCGGAAGACAACCTACTATGTGTATCAGCTGAAATCTCCGCTACTTTTCAAGTTATACTGTCGTAAAATATGGAAAAATATAAATACTATATGTATGAAATAACCTGATAGTTTCAATATATAACATTAGTTTTCATACCTTAAAAAAATTAATAAAAAATCAGCATGAAAACGTCTTTCTACACGTATTTCCCCCTTAAGTAAAATTCTAGTGATAGGGCGGACTTTTTTCCGGTGCCCAGGAGCGGCATTGAGTTTAA
Organism: Euproctis similis; assembly: GCA_905147225.2. Taxonomy (NCBI): domain Eukaryota; kingdom Metazoa; phylum Arthropoda; class Insecta; order Lepidoptera; family Erebidae; genus Euproctis; species Euproctis similis. The sequence continues at coordinate 22,093,140 of LR990107.1, read as the reverse complement.
ATCCGGCCCTGGTTGTGAGGGTGATAAGTTCGAAAAGAGGTAATAAATAAGGTAATCAAAGTGTAAAATTAATGAATTAATATTATTTACGTCATGCAAGTTACAAGCTGAACATTGTTTCGCTTCAGAAGCATTTTGGACATTATTATGTTCAACTGGCTATTTTACTCGCGTCACAACCGCTTGCAAAGAAATCAGTAATATCTTCAAAATTACTTATTTGAATTACAAGCTATAAAAGATCATAATAATCTATAGATACACAATGTATTAAAGATGCTTAATTGGATAAGATTAACAGTGGGAGAGCCAAGAAGTTCACTGCATGAGTGAGCCGGCTCGACCGGTGAAATACGACGACCTCTCAGAAGACGCGCGTGCATGAAAAGAGTTATAAAAGTCAATGAAGCGAGTGAGGCATGTTCGAATAGTGCATTAGGGCGTTCTGTTCTCTCTGGCTACCCGCAAGGGATTTGGCTTGAAGTTAAAAAACATACACAATATGCAAAACCATAAATGGACACAGATATATAAAGTAACACACATAACATTAGATAACATCACGCCTTTTCTACCCGAAGGTGTAGGCAGTGGCTGTAAAGCCTCGACTCGCCGTTGGAATAGGTGGCGAACCTATTGCCACACCGGGCGCAAAGTTTTCAGTCCTCGATATTTATCACACATAACTTTCGAAAATAATTACGAAATATGATTGGTGTGATCCGGGATTCGAACAAACACTGGTCAACTTCGTGGAGTCTAAAGGGATTTTCTTGATGAATTCATACTTCAAGAAGAGTCTTCACTGGAGGTGGACTTGGCGAAGCCCCGATTCTGTGACAAGGAACGAGAGGGATTTTATCATTACGGATAGTAAGTATATATTTCGAGATGTCTCTGTGATCAACAGGTTCAATACTGGAAGTGATCACCAACTTCTTCGAGGCGCTCTAAATATTAACTTAAAAGCTGAAAGGATCCGGAAGATAAGGTTTATTATCCGACCTACGCCACTCTAAATAGGTGAAACCGAAAAGTTCCAAATGGAACTTAAAAATCGATTCGACCTGCTGGAAACCACAGGCAACGTGGACGAAAAAGTCGACACTGTCAACACACAATACTTGTAACTACAGTGATTGCTCACAGTGATTTAAATTAATCTTTTACCTACCCTCAAAATTTGAGAGTAACATTTAATTTTTATAATAAGCGATTTGTATTATTTGTATAGTATTATTTTAATGTTATGTTATGTTAAGGAGGAGCGGAGTCTATCTGGTACAGGTATTCAATACCTAAAAGATAGACTCACGCAAATCTTTGTAGAAAAATAGTTTGTTGTGAAATAAATAAATCTTAAATCTTAAAACACTCTGACGAAAGTGTCGGTGTCGAAATGTCGAAGTGCGGTGGTGCTGTTCTTCAAAAAGGTGATAAGACCTTACTGAAGAATTACAGACGCATCTCACTCCTGAGGCATATCTACAAATTGTTCTCGAGGGTCGTTACGAATCGTCTCGCTGCAAAACTCGACGAATTCCAGCCTCCAGAGCAGGCCGGGTTTCGAAAAGTCTTTAGCACCGTGGACCACATCCATTCTATTCAGCAGATTGTACAGAAGACTGAAGAGTACAATCAGCCGCTGAAAAAGCCTTCGACTCTATCGAAACTTTGGCAGTTCTGTATGCACTGCAGCGATGTCGGATTGACTGGCGTTATATTGAGGTGTTGAGATACTTGTATGACACCGCCAAAGGACCGAATATCTGCCGAAGGACCGATGGTAGATGGAGTAAGAAGGTCATAGAGTGGAGACCGCGTCTTGGTAAACGTAAGACGTTAACGTGAAACGTTAACGTCTTGGAAAAGACTGGATGTGGAAGGCAGAGAATCGGATGTTGTGGCGCACATTGGGAGAGGCCTATGTCCAGCAGTGGACTGCAATAAGCTGATGATGATGATGACACAGCAATATGTAGTTGTCTAAGCATCACAGTCATTTTTAATAGACCGCAGTTGACAGTCCACCCTAGGTCGACGGGTGGATGTGTTATTTTACTTTACGGAACCCCAATAAAGGTGTTTCAAACAAACCATTGATAGCTGATGTCGCACGAAAATGGATTTCATATAGATAATTCATCATATATGTCAAAATTATAATTGCCTTTAGACTGGATCCCATTTGGTTTTAGATGTTGATATCGTCTCGTTGGTTTAGTGGTTAAATTTAAGAACATCTTGCTAGATGGTAACGGGCTCAAAACCATTGAAGATTGAAAATCAGGATTGTTGGTTCCTTCGCCAATTTAATTTATCTCCCGTTAATTTTCCTGCTAAATAATGCAGTGTATAATAATATGATACAATTATATTATTATGCGTATTTTCTATTCGTATTTTTTTCAAAAATTCTTTGCTATAATTGTGTGATACAAATTTTAATTTTATAATTTTTAGTTACAATTAAATTTTGCGAGATAAATTATAATTTAATTGCAAGCTATTTATTCTACGGGATTAATTATTTAAGAGACAAAATACTTTCAATATTTTTCGAGTGTATATTTATTTATTGTTTATTATTTAACATTTTTTTTTATCCATTAGCTGATAAATATAGAATTGTTTACATATAGTAGATTAAATTCTGTTCGTAGCTCCGGCCAAACAAAAAAAATCGTCAAGAAAAAAACATCGTCCATTTTAGTATTTATATATTTCCTTTTTGTTCAGAACCGTAATCAATTCTTAAACAAGCTATGCTAGCATATTTTCTGATGGTGAAGCAACAATTAAAATCGGTTAATTTTTTACAGAGTTTATCAATTATAAACTACACTTTTTTAATACTTTTTTTACAATTAGTATAGTTCAAAAATTACAATTAGTCCATTTAAATGCTCTGCATTTCTTAGAGGACACAATTTTTTTTTTGAAAGCTGGTTGGTTACCACCCTTGCAATCCGGCAGCCATCTTGAAAAAAGGGAATAATAAACACTTCGCGATATATCAGAAACTATGCGTCTTACAAAAATGTTAGGACATAATTTGTTGCCTACAAATATGTTAAATAACTTTTCGTCCTAAATTATCTTGCTATTGCGTTGTTTGTCCACCGTGGACGCCTAAACTACATAACCATTAATTATATTCAAATTTGCACGTATGCAGTCTGGTCCAACTTAAAAGATAGGATAGTTCATATTCCAATTTATAGTCTCGATTTTATTTTAATGCAAATTATTTGTTTCTTTTATTTGTTATCTCCAAACAATTGCGTTAAGTGAGTATTCAATAGATGGCGGAGCAGCTCATTCCGAATTGTTAAATTCCTTTGGTTTGGCAATAGATTATTGTGCTGAGAGATCGATAATAATTGGAGACATTATAATATTTTATGAAGAATGTTAGTCGTTGAAATACAATTATGGTTGTACTGGGTTAGAAAAAGTATACAGTAAAAAATGTATTACAATATTACAGACCATATTAATATCTACAAAAAGTTCACCAACCAAATGTTGTTTATCTATTTATCTATATATTTTTATATTTATAAATCTATTTATTTTTAGTAAAATGCATTATTGACGGGTTTGTAAACGCATTGGTAAAACTACCAGCTGCAGTTCGCAGGGTTCGATTCCCACCCGAGCACAAATATTTGTGACAAACATGAATATTTGTGCGGCGTCTGGGTGTTTTTCTATGTATTATAAGTATGTATTTACAAAGAAAAAGTACATATGTATTAGTATCCGTTATCTAGTATCCATAGCACAAGCATTTAGTTGCTTAGTTTGGAACTGGAGGGCGCTGTGTGATTTGTGTCCAAGATATTATTATTAAGATATTATTATAGACCAGGGTATATACTCGAATTCAGTAATTTATAACTTATTTGTTTGTTATTTATAGTAGTATATTTTGATTTGCATTTTTTTTTTCAATGTAACATGTAATCTTACGTTTTTCTAATAATTAAAGTGTACATTTGAATAAATAGCTCCAAATTTTATAAAATAATTAATAAAAAAAATCAGATTCGAGCTTTTTTCGATTTTAGTTTGCATTTTCTGAGAAGATTTACTAAAGTTACATTTTCTTTTCACTTTTTTTCACCATCGGAAAGTAGAGATTACAACGAACAGAAAACATACCAACTAATTGAAAAAAGCTGTTATTTTGACGGGTGAATTTTCGATTGAAAACTACCGTATATTAACCGTTTTTACCCTTAAAAACTTACCCCCACCCCCTTTCCGACCTCAAATCGCCCGTAAATTATTTTTCATTTTATTTTTATAATATTCCCCTCCTTTTCTAATGGGTTTCATCCTACTATTATATTTTTTGGTTTTACAAATTATCAACTCAGGTCTAGTAAGTATTAAATTTCGTAAGCATTACTACTTCAGTAGCCGGCGATTATTCTTTGTAATATTGAATCGGATATTGAATTCCAAAGATATGATAATATCTGGCTAAATGATCAAACCTACAGCTTAAACAGCTGATTGTTGACACTTAAACCTTGAAAGATGTGTTATTCCTATAGTGTAGAAAACCTATGGCAAAGGATTCTACCTTCTACATTCTACCACTAAGCAAGTAAAAAAAGGGGAGCAAAGTATATATGAGAAAACGTTATTACTTGGTGTGATCGTCTTTATTGTTTTACACACAAATGCCTTAAGATATTTTCACACTATATTATGTGTTTCTAGCCTCTTTTCGTAGTAAATTTAAGTAATAAGGTGGTACAAAGTTCGCAGGTTCAGCGAGTATGTATATATATTTATTAGTAAGACATTTGATAACGGCTTGCCTTTTTAAATATAAGCAGATGTTTTTTAAAAGCTTTTATTTAGCTTGCACTGTATGTATGTAAGTATGTATGTTCGGTGGAATCTTGCAACTCAATTTTGAAGTAGATATCTTCAACCGATTGAGCTGAAATTTTGTATGCACGTTTACTTTGGATGACAATGCATGATATGATGTGTGACATTATTCTATATCCAATATGGCGGACTACCCAAGATGGAGGCATGGATATTTTGAATGCATTTCTGCAATATGGGTATCAAATGAAGGGGCTTATTGAGTGTAACTCAAAAAATAATATGACGTCATTCTAAATCAAATATGGTGGAATATCCAAGATGGAGGAAAACATAGTTTAAGCTTCTGTACAATATGGATATTAAATGAAAGGACTCATTGAGAGTAACTGAAAAAATAATGTGACGTCATTTTAAATCCAATATGGCGGATCATCCAAGATAGAGGAACTGTTTTTTTTAATGCATTTCTAGAATATGGGTATCAAATGAAAGGGCTTGTTAATAGTAACTCGAAAAAAAAAATGCCGTTATTCCAAATCCAATATGGTGGGAAAAATATTTGCGTTTCTACAATATGGATATCAAATGAAAGGGCTTGTTAATAGTAACTCAAAAAGTAATATGACGTCATTATAAATCCAATATAGTGGAATATCCAAGATGGAGGAAAACATATTTTAAGCTTCTGTACAATATGGGTACCAAATGAAAGGGCTCATTGAGAGTAACTACAAAAAAAATAATGTGACGTCATTCTAATTCCAATATAACGGATCATCCAAGATAGAGGAACAGTTTTTTAATGCATTTCTACAATATGGGTATCAAATGAAAGGGCTTGTTGAGAATAACTCGAAAAATAATGTGACGTCATTCTAAATACAATACGGTGGACCATTCAAGATGACGGCATACACATTTTTGATGCATTTCTACAATATGGCTATGAATTAAAAATCATCATTGCGATTAAATGGAAAAGAAAGCTCTAAGCTGAAATTGAATAAGATGATTGGCTTATTGAAGAGCTGGACTGTTTAAAATTAAGCGGTAAACTAACTTGCAATAATGATGCGTTGAATGAAATGACACTAACCCAGCCAGCTATAACTAAAAATAAGAAAATAAATTAAAAACAAAAACCTTTTTAAAGAAGCTTTTATTTAAGCGCTCTAAAAATAAGAAAATAATATTTCCTTAAAAATTTCAAGTATCAACTTAGAGCCTCAGTATGTGTAATTTATATAATAATAAAAGCTTGTCGCGAGGTTTGACTCCCTATCAGTAGGTAATTAAACTCCAATAGATAATATAGTAAAGTTAGTAGATTAATTTACATGAGTGTTTTGCCCATTTCTTCTCATGACTACCTTACACTCAGAATCGTCCGTGCGTTTTTGTTCCAATGAGGCAATTTTCTCAAGCGCTCGTGTTATAATATATTATGCTTAGTAAGTTAAATATCTGTACTATATTTATCTGTGTGAGAAGACCCAAGAAAATAAAGCTATTTTGATTTGATTTGACATTATAAAATTAGTACAGTTTATTTACAACTCGCGCGACAAGCTTTTATTATTAAACTAGTTGACCCGGCGAACTTCGTTCCGTATCAAAAGAAATAAATTAGTAATATTTGGATCTTAAAAAGTAAAATTTGTGCTATTTATCGGCACGCGTTTTGGCGCGCAACTGCTATGTACCGTTAAGTTAATACTGTATTATCTTCGTAAATATTAGATTAAACTACATGCTGTAAGTGGCTATATTAATCTATATTAAAAGCACAATCTATTTAAGACACTTAATTGGATGAAAATTAATGCTGTAATGTTTAAAATTGCTTCGTAAATATGCCATTATTTCTCGTAAAAAGTAAAAAAATAATAATGGTCATTGTGGGTTATCCCTAAGACATAGATATATGCCTTTGCGGACTTTTTTATAGACCTTTTAAAGGTGTATAATAATGTAGTACATTGTTTTGATTTATCACTTAGGGTTCAGGCAGCGTTTTCGATTAAAGTTTTAAATCTTGAAAATTATCATTTTTTTTCACTACACTATTCATGAATTATAGATCAAAACCACCCCGTTGACACCCTCTAACTATTAAAAAAAACCACATCAAAATCCGTTGCGTAGTTTCAAAGATTAAAGCATACAAAGGGACATAGGGAAAGAAAAAGCGATTTTGTTTTATACTATGTAGTGATTAATTGTACATACTGAGGCTCTAAGTTGATACTTGAAATTTTTAAGGAAATATTATTTTCTTATTTTTAGAGCGCTTAAATAAAAGCTTCTTTAAAAAGGTGTTTGTTTTTAATTTATTTATTCGTTTAGATTTAATATTGCCTCGAATACAAAGATTTCTCTCACTGCATTTGTATTACAATAAAATGATCAAAATAGGCGGTTACAAAAATGTATATATCAAGTTAATGAGATATTACTACAACAATAATAACGTAAATAAATAATAGTTTAAAAAAACTAAAAAACACGCTTTTTATAGAAAACCGAACTAAAAAATATAAAAATAAAAAATATATATATTTTATTTAAAAAAAAGCGTGGGGTGCTTTTTAAGATATTATCGAAATGATAATCACTCTACTCATATCTGTCAATAAAATATTTATAACTATTGACACCATGCACCCCACGCTTTTTTTAAAATAAAATATATTTTTTTTATTTTTCTATTTTTTAGTTCGGTTTTCTATAAAAAGCGTGTTTTTTAGTTTTTTTAAACTATTATTTATTTTATATTTTTTAGTTCGGTTTTCCATAACAAGCGCGTTAATAGCGCCATCTGTGAATTATACAAGGAACTTGTTTCAAGTGGATAACGTAGACTTTCCGCTGATTGCCACTAGATGGTGGTGCGAGAAGTGAACTATACTACACTAAAAAGAAGTCGGTTACAAACAAACATACAAACCTACAAACATACAAACCTACAAACAAACATACAGGTGAAGCTAATAAAAAGCTAATAAAAAAACGTAGTTCTACGCTATGCGAGCGGCAGTTCCTACCAATTTATCGTATGTGATATTTAAACCAAAATTAACTAATCATGTAATCATTTCAATGTTAATAATGTAAATGTAGGGAATGCCTCCTCAGTACAGTGGTATGGACACATATATTCGCGTCGACACAAAAACTTTTACGGAAGTCTTATAGGAAAAGTTATGCGGGGAATAAAATATTAAGTCATATGTTATGACCAAATAGAACGTGTTCTGGAGGAAGGTGAAGCTTCAAAAACCGACGCGCGTGCATGAAAAGAGTTATGAAAGTCAACGAAGCGAGTAAGGCGCGTAAGAATCGTGCCCTATGGCGCTCTGTTCTCTCTGCCTACCCCGCAAGGGATTTGGCCTGAAGTTATGTATGTTATATAATAGCAAAGCAGCTTATTACCACACATAGTGCATACTCATTCAGATATCCTTGTTCTGTATAAAATTTCCAAAACACTTATAAATTTAAGTTAGCAATGAATAAAAACTTCAATTCAATACGCTTTAAATGTTCTATTTTATTTCGCAAATTATAATTTGCATAAAATTTTGTCGCAATAGAGTAGAATAGCAATATAATTATTAAAAATTTCTCAAAAATCCTAATTAACTTTTTTATACGTCTGCCAATAAAACTTATATTTAATGTTTTTAATTTACCATGGAATATTATTATTATTTATATTATAAACTAATCTATGTATTTAACTTTTTTTTTTAAATTCGTAAAAGTAAATTTGTATATATACATTAAATCATTTTATGTGAATTTGTTCATCCATTGATCTCTAAAATAGTTTATTTTCCAAATAATAAAACGTTAATAGTAATAAGTTCGCTTGGAAAGCTAAGTAATATACGGAAGTTAAATATGCAATGGGAAAATATAGTAAAATTGCTCAGCTTCAATAACCATCGTGACACGCATAATCTTTAATTTACGCACATATTTATAATATCAGAGCGAGATATTATAAAACAATCACATACTAAGATATAAGAAAATAAAAGATTATCAAATATTTGAAGGGTATAAAATTCATTGAAATATCAATTAATCGTGCCACTCAAAAAAAATAATACAGATATAAAAATGAAGATCAGAGTTTACGAAACGCAAAATAAATGTTTAACTATATAAAAGAAACACTTTAATATATAGTTAGACAAGCACGATAAAATGTAAAATGCATACGTAAAATTGATTTAATAAAAAATAAACCAAGATGTCTTTTATATACAAACAAAAAATTAGCGAATCAACAAAAACACTGGCAAAGAAACATCAACAAAGATTCGTTCACTTACTTGTGCGGTGCAGAAGTGCCGGATCTTGGCGAAATTTAAAACACAATTTAAAATTTAAACCAATACATAATAATTAAAGCCCAATGGAAAAAAATGCAATATAAACGTTAAACTTAATTATTATATCACATAGATTCTTTTCTCTTCAACAAAACAACTCCGGCAAGTTAGAATGTATCGAAATTTATTTTCTCGTAAAAGTGGGTAGAGTTGATCGCGGAAGCTCTCGACTGACTGTTTAAATTTCAACACGAAATATTGAGATATATATACGAGCTTTTGTTACTAGGTGTGGTGGGGTTCTAAGAGGTGGGGGTTGAAGCTGCGTCGAAGGGTAGTTTTGGCTATCTGCGCAGCTTTCCGCGCGAATTTCATAGGGGTAAAGGCGACGATCAGACGGGTGACGACTGATGGTTTGAACATAAAACTGAGACAGTTATTTGACAGGACCTTTTGTTAAATACGTAGGTAGTTGTATGGTATAGCACTGTATTTAAGTGTATTAAGTTCGATATTATACTCGCATTGAGTGGCTATCGTTAATAAATTATAAATAAATGACAACATTTGGCGGTTAAAGTTGAAATTCGTGTCATTTCATTTGCATCTACATTCACTGCATTTGCATTCTAAGGAGAATATTACGCGCGGATTGTATTCGTAACTCTGATAGTGGACAACGATTAAATTATTTCGAGTTATGTCCATTCCCATTTGTCCCTTCGTTTTTGCACTGTACTATATCTATCCGTTTATTTCTTCTATTCTTTCATCATTCATTCTTTTCACATGGGCTAATCACAGACTGATATTGAGGTTTGTAGACAGTTTTTTTAAACTGGTATTTTAACTTATAGGGTTAGGCTTATATAGCTTATATAGCTAGGCGTTATAGCTTATTTTATTTAGCTTATTTAGGTCTCTTCTTCTCTGTCGTATCGCTCTTGGCAGAGCGGTCCTGGTCATGTTGAGGCGCCCGCGTTGACATTAGAGGCGGACACAGCTTTTGACACGATTTCGCGCCATCTCTCAAGAGAGATGGCGCGAAATCGTCTGCGCCAGAGAGTCTGAGAATCAAGATTCTCAGACTCTCTGGCGTAGTCTGAAACGCGATTTCCCACAGCGGATTTGACCTGGTCAGTCCAGCGCATAGGTAATCTACCGCGTGATCTAGTTCCCTCGACTTTTCCTTGCACGACCAGCCGTCCGATGGAGTTGTTTTCGCGTCTAGAAATATGTCCAAAGTACTCCAGTATGCGCATCTGTACAGTGGTCGACAGGCGCCTAGTAATGCCGAGTTCCTGAAGTATAGATACATTAGTACGGAATTCCGTCCACGATATGCCAAGCATCCTCCTCCAGCACCACAATCCAGAGCATCTATCTTTCCTTTTTCCAACTCGCGTACTGTCCATGTCTCTGCCGCGTACAGGAAGATTGGGAACATCAGTGTTCGCATGAGCTTCACTTTAGTAACTTAGGTGATGTTACGATTCCTCCACACCTTCCTTAATTTCTCTACCGCGGTTCTGGTTACGGCCATGCGACGCTTTACTTCTTTTACGCAACCACCGTTGTTTGAGATTAAGGTCCCAAGACATATGTAGGCTTGGACCACGGCACAATTCGCAATATGAGTAACCTCTGGTGAGTTATCATTGGCGCGGTCCACAATCATAATATTGGTTTTAGATCGGTTAATCTTCAATCCAAATGTATGACTTACGCGCTCCATTTTGTGAAGTAATTCCTGCATGAGGTCTGCGTTACTCGCAAATAGGGTGGTATCATCTGCGTATAGCAGGTTTGAAATCCGGTATCCACCAATTACAACACCATCGATCCAGTCTTCGAGAGTGATTCGCATTATCAACTCGGCGTAAATGTTAAACAGCAGAGGTGAAATTACGCATCCTTGTCGTACACCTGCACTTGGGTGAAAGTTATCTGAGAAGAGATCGTCTGTTCGAACTGATGCTGTTCCCTCTTCATACAGTCCTCTGAGCAAGTATACGAGATGTTGTGGTGTACCCATATCCAGTAGTGTTTTCCACAGCATTGGCCATTTTACCGAGTCAAACGCTCTGGAAAAATCAACAAAGCATATGTATGTTGGCTTGTTGAATTCTTGAGCCTTTTCGATAATCTGACGAAAGATGAGAATTTGTTCACGGTTTCCCTTGCCTTTTACAAAACCGGCTTGCTCTGGCGCAATTTCTCTTATTTAGGTATTTTAACTTATTTTCTCTAAATTATATTCTTTAGAAACTTTGTCTATAGAATTATTAAAAATACATACTTATTTATATTATACACTACATTACAAAGAGGACACAGCGCAAAATCTGCGGAGTGACTCTCTGACGGCGTCGAAAACAAGATTGTAAGGAAGGATGTTGGATTGAGAGTGTCGGCACTTTCTTACTTAGAAAGAGCATGCTCCGATGGCTCGCACATGTAGAAAGAATGGATGATGCATGATGCAAGACTAAGCAGATACTATACAATCCAAAATCAGACAGATGTAGGAGTGTCCTGGTAGAAGGTAATGCCTCAAAAAACGACGCGCGTGCATGAAAAGAGTTATGAAAGTCAACGAAACGAGTGAGGCGTGTCAGGATCGTGCGTTATGGCGCTCTGTTTTCTCTGTCTATCCCGCGAGGGATTTTGCGTGAAGTTATGTATTTATGTATGTATACATTACATATTACTTTTTATTAAAATTAAACTTTAGTACGCATGCTTGGGGTGTGAGCGTGTAAGCTGATAAACGCGTGACGAAAAAGACAAAACTAATTTTGAGAGGGAGATCGGGACTCGGCTCACATTAGTCTTATTTGTTGAATACTTTATATTCAACAAATAAGACTGATGTGAGCCGAGTCGAACCAAACCCGCGACTTCTGAGTCACGAGCGGGATGCTCAGCCTTCAGGCCACCGAGAAAACAAAATATCACACACCTTGACAGATGTCTATACTAAAGTCATAAATATAGTGTATCTGGGGGCATATTATGAACTCTTAATTCCAGCCAGGTTGTTCGCTGTCTAGATAATTCGTATGTCTAAGGGGCCGTCCATTAATCACGTGAGGTTAGAAAGGCGGGGGGAGGGGTCTGGCAAAAATCTCGAAATACCACGACGGGGAAGGGGGGTGTAGTTAGATATCACGTGTATTTATTTTTTCCTTCTTAATTTTAGAATAAAATAAGATTAAACTTTATATTAGTAATCGATATTTATGCACATTGCTTACGAAAAAAATTTAGGTAGTTTTAAATATCACGACGTATCACCAAGGGGGAGGAGGGGGGGGGTCAAAAAATGATGAAAAAACATCACGTGATTAATGGACGGTCCCTCAGGACCGTGCTTAATCTGAGCCACGGAGATTTTACAATACCCGTTGATATTTAACTCGGGTGCAGAGAAACGTGGAAGAGCATCAGTGGCGTAAGGGGCCATCCATTAATCACGTGAGGTTAGAAATATCACGAAATATCACGAGAGGGGAGGGGGGTGTAGTAAGATATCACGTGTATTTATTTTTTCCACCTTATTGTTAGAATAAAATAGAATCCCAGAATCGATCCCACGACTTTCTGATTCAGAAGGAGGCCGCTAAAGTACTCGACCAGCGAGATTGATGATGAATTAAAAATAATACTCTAAAAACTTTAAGATTCTTTGTATGTACTATAAATACACGTGATGTTGGATGGAGGGGGGGGGCGTTAGTTTTAAATGTCACCACGTATCACTATGGGGGAGAGGGGGTCAAAAATGATTAAAAAAACATCACGTGATTCATGAACAGGGCCCCTAACGACTAATTTCGAGTAGTCTAGACTACTCATGAGTGACTAAATGGAATTAGTCGTTTATAAATCAAATTTAGAGTGAAATTGACCGTGACTACTCGTCACCAACTAGCTGGAATTAGTCGTTGAAAATACGAATTCGCTAGGCAGCGAATAAGCTGGCTGGAATTAAGAGCTCATAATATGCCCCCTGATTGTTTGTTTTTAATATATTTACATTTAGCTACATTGTTTATAAAATGGATGCCAATATTATTTTGAATGTAATATGTATTTAGATCTTTGTCTGAGCCTCGTCATTTACCCTAAAGAGAAGTTATTGTATTCATTGTCGGTACCTGAGGCGGAAGTCCGGAAGGTAGGTGCAACCTGACACATACTTACCTACATTCAGAGCAGAAAATCACAATCATCATTACATAGTATAAAATAAAGTGGCTTTCCGCTGTCTGATATGCGTAGATCTTTAAAACTACGCAATGGATTTTGATGTGGTTTTGTTAATAGATAGATACAAACTGACTAGTTTGTATCTATAATTCAAGTATAATGTATTAAGGAAAAAGTGATAATTTTCGGGATTTTTTACCTTTTTCATCCGAAAATGTAGTCAGCAGCAGTTTCGCTTTGACAAATAGAAATAGGAGGTTAAACCTCAATTTGTCGGAATATTTTTAATTATTAAATGTATTTTAATAATATTAATAATAACATTTTTAATTAATAAATATACTCATGACAAGGGTTTACCAATTTGTACTGGTCGCGTCATTATTCTTCATTGGTAGGAACGATACTCCTTTGGAAGTGGTATGTGCCAGTGTTGAACCTGGCTACCAGGATCGACAGGATAATGGAAGAGCACCAATTAAAAATTACAGCCCAACATCTTCTATTGTTGCATTTTAATCCTGGTGGAGGATAAACCAACAAAAATATTTCCAAGGGTTCACGTCAGGCAGGCGGCCGGACATATTAGGTCGGGGAAAAAGTGTTTTCGCATAACGTAGGTATAAACTTATTATAAAATTTCTTTGACTGTACTATTTGTGTCTGGCTGGTTTTGGTAACATTAAAAAGGTTACATTATAAAGAAAAGAAAAAAATAAAAAAAAGTTGTTTCCCGCTATTTTTCATTTGTTTTTCTCTCCGTAAAAATTAGTAAATCTAATGAAGAAATTCGATACATTTTAAAATTTTATTATAAAAAAGGCAAAAATGCAACTCAAGCAGTGAAAAAAATTTGTGATGTTTATGGACCTGATGCAGTGTCAGTAAGAGTAGCACAAATTTGGTTCAAACGTTTTCAGTCCGGAAATTTTGATGTTAAAGATGCACCTCGCTCTGGTCGCCCTGTTACGAATAAAATGGACGCCATTTTTGAAAGAGTGGAGCAAGATCGGCATATTAGTAGTTACGATGTAGCTGAAGAACTGGGAATTGACCACAAAACAGTTTTGACCCATTTGAAGAAAGCTGGTTATACAAAAAAGCTCGATATTTGGGTGCCACACGAGCTCACTCAAAGAAACTTAATGAACCGTGTACTCATTTGCGATTCATTATTGAGACGTAATGAAACCGAGCCGTTTTTGAAGAGATTGATAACTGGCGATGAAAAGTGGATCACGTACGACAAGAACGTGCGAAAAAGGTCGTGGTCGAAAGTTGGCCAGGCTTCACAGACTGTGGCCAAACCTGGCCTAACACGAAATAAGGTGATGCTGTGTGTATGGTGGGATTGTTCATTATGAGCTTTTACCGTCCGGCAAAACCATCGATTCTGATCTTTACTGCCAGCAACTGATGAGATTAAAGGAAGCAGTCGAGAGAAAACGGCCGGAATTGATCAACAGGAAGGGTGTGGTCTTTCATCACGATAACGCTAGACCACACACATCTTTAGCCACTCAGCAAAAATTAAGAGAGTTCGACTGGGAGGTCCTAGTGCATCCACCATATAGCCCTGACCTTGCGCCTTCAGATTTTCACCTGTTTCGGTCTCTTCAGAATTCTTTAGGTTCTGTAAGGTTGACCTCAAGAGAGGACTGCCAAAACTATTTGTCCCGTTTTTTTGATCAGAAGTCCCAAAGTTTCTACAGTAACGGGATAATGTCTCTGCCCACAAAATGGCAGAAAGTTATTCAACAAAACGGTACATATATATTGTAAATAAATGTAAATAAACTTTGAAAAAAATGTCTTGACTTTTCATACAAAAATACGAAAATACTTTTTCCCCAACCTATTACAATCACAGCCAATTTTTTAACAACAGGGATAGTTCGACAGGATGCCAACCCCACGTTGAGAGAAATGAGGGCAGGATAATGATGACTAGCTGACCCGCTGAACTTTACTTCGCCTTAGAAGCAATAAATGAGTAAATTTTGTATTTGTGTCCGATTGAAGTCGATGAGACAAACGTCAGTAATAGCCCGCTCACGCGGTAATGGTCAGTACTTTGTCATTACTTTATTTCCCTAAAATTAAAGCAGGGCATATGGTATAGGTGTGGTAGGTATCGGTGGTCCAGTGGTCGAGCACACGGTTTCTGATCCAAAGGTCCGGGTTCGATTCTTGACACTGGCTCACACCAATGACTTTTCGAAATTGGTTTTTCGGAAGTTATGTGTGATAAATATCGATGACTGAAAACTTTGTGCCCGGTATGGCAATAGGTTCGCCACCTATTCCATTTGGGACGTAAACATAGTGGCGAGACGAGGCTTAACAGCCGCTGCCTACACCTTCGGGTAACAACATCTGATGCTGCTGTGCTGATGAAAAAGCCACAAAACTCCTCAACGGCTGGGAGTCTGAAGACAGAGCTGCAATTGGTCGAGGGAAACTACTTGGTAGTATGCAGGGCTAGCGTGTTGCTTGTGAGGTATGCTTAAATCTACACCTGATGCTGCTATGCTGATGAAGAAGCCACAGAACTCCTTAACGGTTAGGAGTTGGGAGACAGTACTGCAGTTAGTCGATGGAGACTGTTAGTAGTACATAGGACTAACGTGTTGCTTGGGAGGTATGCTTGAATCAACGTCTGATACTGCTGTGCTGATGATGAATCTACAGAACTCTTAAACGGTTAGGAGTTAGTACTCAATTCTGTAAAAATGTTTTTTTTCTGCGTTTCCAGGCCACGATAGGGCTTCATTCGGGCTGCAGTGTTATTAGGTTTACCCATGATATTTACAAAAATATAAATACTTAGTAAGTATTATCATACTCTTTTATCTAAGTACCTATTTATGACAATTGTAGCTCCGTAAAAATATCAACCATTTAACAAATGGACTTGTAATTAGTGATAATATATTTAATAAACTGAAAGCTATGTAAATGAACTAGCTTCTACTGAAGTTCACAACTCATTTATATCACTAAAACTCGTGAAAAAAATTACTTTAAAAAAAAAGTTAAACCGATTTCTAGAAACGTAAACCACAAAATCTTCAAGTATATGAATACTAATTTTTTTTTTTTACGTTTTAACTAACGTTCTAACGAAATTTAAATACAGCTACGTTTTATAGGTTAATGGTTATATTCAGCTTATTTTTTCATTCGCCCAATTTGGACGGGCTAAAGCTTAGGAGCTACCGTGTCTTGAGTATTAATTCTTCAGAAGTATTCAACTTAATCTAACTTAAAATAATCTAAACTAAATTAACCTAAAGTCGTGGCGCTTTAAGCATGATATGAGTTTTGACGACAATGCAGAAGAGCACGCTACACACGATATTTACACCATTTTCCACATTTGTAAACATATACGAATGCTTATTAAATAAAACGCCACGAATTTTATTCTATAATATCCATTGAAACACACATTTTAGAAAATAATACAAATAACAGACACTTTTACATTCCCGCCAAAACTCCTTGTTATATTTTTGTATTATGGCTGCAAAGGCGTATTAACCTCCATTCTGCCAATGTCCGTTTCAAGCTAGTTTTATAAATATTAAAGGTTCTTCGATTAGAGCCGTAAGTAGTTGTTGGTGGTCTGTAGCGATCTGCTTGTTTTAGCAGTGTCTGTCTAATCTGTTTTTTACTATTCAGTCACTGATGCCAAATCACCTTGCCAGGTAACACGGTTGAACAGCGCACCCAAATAATAAAACTTTATCATCAAAATGAGTATTCGTTTAGTGCAAACATTTCGAGTATATACCATTCATTCGAAGACCGTCACGGTGTTCCTGCATAGTCGATGTTCCGGCATTTGGTGGACCAATTCAAAAGACTACGGGTTCGGTAAATAATCAACCCGTAGGTGCGTCGGAGAGACCATTACCGACAACGGCGAGCGCTACAGAACAATGTTAACCTCAACATGTGATTTCAGCAGAACGGCGTCAAGTGCCTCACAATGGGAGCCACGATGTGCATTCTCAGAAAAAAACGACTAACAAATTTTTAACACTATTGACAAGGAAAATGTGTTAGATGCCAATAAACAAATTGATGCATTAGAACCGCCAATGTTGCCATGTTTAGTAATATTGATGAGCTGAAAAAAAAATACATTTAAAATTCTGACCTTTCTAGTGGATTTTCCAAATAAACTTGATCGCTTAAAAATCTTCTTCGGACACTTCGGACAGAATGACTCAAAAAGTTATTATTTAAATTGGTCCAACTTAGTAACATTCAGAAAATAATATCTACTTAAAATTTTAGAGATTTCCTCATAAAATAACAAGACAAAGAATGATGAGAGTTACTCTAGATCTTAACAATAGATATTCACAAAGTTTACACGAAAAGTGGTGTGTTATGGTTTAATTCTCTCTTATACAAACAAATCTCGATACCGGCGTAACTATAAATAGATTATTTGGCAGTTTGCCGTTGATGCATAGCAACCATATTAATAATATTTTTGTTTATTTACAAATACAGTAAGAATTAAGTGACCGCTGACTATTATCTTTACTATTGTCACAAAAAAAAACTAAATCTGTAATTATGTACATAAAATAAAATTGGAGTGTTTGTTTGTTATATTGAAATAATCTTCTAACACTATTAATACATACATATGAATATACATATCTACGGTAGGAATATACACCAAAACATTATTATCAATTTATAACTAATCTGTCTGTTTGTACCAACTAATCACTGAAATGGCTAGACCGAATATGACTAGACTTTATTGGCTGGTTGCTGGTGCAATAAGAAGTTACGATACTTTTAATTTAGGAAAACTGTATATCATTATGTAAATAATTTATTATTTCTGACTCAAAATAAGGTTCACCGGGTCAGTTACTAAAACATTTATTTTTAGTTGAAAAGTTATAACGATTTTTTTGAGATATCACATATTTAGTAGACTGAACAAGAATATTATTAACAATTGGTCGGTTGAATAGTGCAGCGATTAAACAGGTGGAGTTCTGTTTGCAGCTAGGAAATTTTAAATCTATATTTTTTTACAGGTTAGGGGTAATAAGACACAATTTATGGATAAATTAATGCTGGTGAAAGGTACATGTGAGCTAATATTGCTATTTTAAATTAGCTGACCGCACGCACTACGTACTTTTGATACTTAAAACATTACTGCCCCGCTCCTATCTAATCTAACTATCTAATATATTTTCTTTTTTCAATTCCAACCAGTAATTCCCGACATAAGCGCAACCACCCCTTCAGCTTTTTTATATTTTTTTTTTTTTTTTTTTTTTTTTTTTTTTTTTTTTTTTATGGGATAGGAGGGCAAACGAGCAGGCGTGTCACCTGATGGTAAGCAACCAACGCCGCCCATGGACACCAGCGATCTTCTAAGAGGTCGTGGTATTTCACCGGTCGAGCCGGCCCATACATGCAGCGAACTACTTGGCTCTACCACTGTACTAATATAAAAATGATTATTAATATGTTAAAAAATATATATTTATTATTGACTCTGTCCTTAATGTTACCTATTTAATGTCAACAGATTTTTATTTATAGACGCAATTGTTTATTACTAAGCATTATCTCCTGGACATTTTGTTTAATTTTATACTAAACTAGCTGACCTGGCGAACTTTGTTCCGCATAAAATGTAATAAAATGTTGGGTTTATTACTTTCTGTTTAAATAAAGATAAAAACCACCCCCTCGGCACCCTTTATCTATTAAAACAAGCGACTTTTTTATACTATGTAATGATAACATTGATAAAACATATACAAGATAAACGCTTGGAATTACCTACTGTACGCAGGTGGTGAAATCTCAAGTGGTTGTTAGGTCAGATTTTTATAGCTTGTCACAGCTAGTATAGTAATAAACTTAAGCAATATAGCCTAACTCCATAACGGTTAGATGAACATCCAGTAAAGCTGTGCTAAGTTTTATATTAATTTATAACAGATACGAGCATATATTCAAAAACAAAATATATACAAAATTGCCGAGACAGATCGAATTTGATTATTTGGCTCAATTTATTAAAAAAAATTGTTTGATCACTGGATCGAGCACCCCGCTTCTGAATCTAGAGGTCGCGGGTTCAAATCCTCACACTGGCTCACACCAATGAATTATCGAAGTTCTTTTCGGAAGTTTTGTGTGAAAAATATCGATGACTGAAAACTTTGTGCCGGGTATGGCAATTGGTTCGCCACCTTTGGTCCCATTTGGGACGTATACATAACGGCGAGACGAGGCATAACAGCCGCTGCCTACACCTTCGGGTAGAAAAAGGTGTGAAGTTATATTGTATTATTAGCAGTGCCGGATTAAGCAAGCGCGGGGCACTTAGCAAATTCTTTCAAAGAGCCCTTGATCTGCAATGAGCTTTTAAGTAAAAAGTGTTTTACAATTTTGTAGGTAATTCATAATGTAGTAAATTACTATAGGCGCTGTTAGGCTCTGACAATTACAAAATCCTGAGATGAGATTTCCTAGCAATTTGGAATAAATTTGATAGAAAACTAACAATTGGAAACTGATAGACCATGTCATGTTCTGTATGTCATCACTAAAACACACTGGTCATGTACCTTAGACTTATGGCACCGAGGGGTTTTGGACGAAAAGATTTCCCTTAGTTTCCCGAACACTGTCCAACTGAGTTGAATCCGTCGGTTTACCTCTTTTTCGAGTTGGTTCTATATAGTTGGCCTGTTTGTCCTACGTTAACATAGTGATCGACAACCTCGAGGATCGCCTTGCCAGCAGTAACCAGTGCTTGAACGACACAAGCATTGGAAATTACTGAAGAATAAACATGGACAAGACCAATTTTGGGCAAGACAACCGGTGCTTGATTGGCATTGGACATTACTGTAGAATAAACATGGACAAGACTGAATTTGTCTATGTTAATAACGAGACCTACTCGTTGGGAATATCTGCTGAGATCCTTGAGCATTTCACCAAAGTTCTCCAGTGACTCTGCCATGACCACGACATCATCAGTAAATCGAAGGTGAGTCACTATTCGCCATTGATGTTGATTCCTAGTCCGGACCAATACAGGAGATTCCAATGCAGGGGTGAACAGCTTCGGGGAGATTACGTCCCTGTTCCCGACACCTTTCTGCAATAATATTGGATTCATACTCCCAAAACCAATTCCTTCTGACATAATGGCGTTTCTATACAAACACTGCAATACTTGGATATGCCGATACCGGCATCTCTGGAGGGACTGCAGCACAGCAGTTCAGCGGAATTAAAGGCTTTTTCAGCGTCCACGAACGCCAGGCACAAAGGCTGATTATACTCCTCGTTCTTTTGTATAATTTGGCAAAGTTTGTGTATGTGGTTTATGGTACTAAAGTCTTTTCGGAAACCGGCTTGTTCGCGAGGCTGAAAGTCGTCAAGCCTGCGCGAGATTCGATATGTAACGACCCTTGAAAACAGCTTAAATATATGGCTCAAAAGCCAGATGGGTCGACAGATTTTCAAGCGGGTTATATTACCCTTTTTAAAAATCAACACCACCACGCTCCTGGTCCACAAAATATTTTGAGAAATAGCTAATATTATATTTTACACACATACGTACATAACTTCACGCCAAATCCCTTGTGGAGTAGGCAGAGAGAACAGAGCGCCATAAGGCAAGATTCTTAGACGCCTCACCCGCTTCGTTGTCTGTCATAACTCTTTTCATGCACGCGAGACGTCGATTTTTAAGGCTCCTTACATCACCTTCCTCTAAAACACGTTCTATTTGGTCATGGAATGTGTATCTTGGCTGTCCTTAACTCATACATCCATTCGCTTCTGCATTGTGTATCTGCTTAGTCAATCTTGCATCGTCCATTGTTTCTACATGTCTGAAGGGCATGTCCTTTCTTACTTTTAAACCAACACTCTCTTTCAATCCAACTTACTTCCTTAAAACCTTGTTTTCGACGCGGTCAGCGAGAGTCACTCCGCAGATTTTGCGCAGTTTTTTTATGGGATAGGAGGGCAAACGATCAGGCGTGTCACCTGAAGGTAAGCAACCAACGCTACCCATGGACACCAGCAACACATTTAGTGTTACTGTTGCGTTGCCCACCCTTAAGGGATAGGGGATAGGAAAGGACGGGGAAGGGGGGTGGGCCTCCGGGTACCTCTCTTACCGAACGAAACGCAGCATGAGCCACTTTACGTCGGTCTTCTGAGAGGTCGTGGTATTTCACCGGTCGAGCCGGCCCATTCATGCAAAAAGTGCAGTGCCCTCATTTCTACCGCGTTTATCGTACTTTCATGTACTCTGCCACATCCAGCTCTCGTATAAGTTAGCGTTGGGATCAGCTGGCATATTATAAACTCTTAATTCCAGCCAGCTTACGCGCCGCCTTGCAAATTCGTATTTTCAACGACTAATTTCAACTAGTCGGTGACAAGTGTTATCTGTCAAATTCACTCTAAATTTTAATTATCAACGACTAACTTCATTTAGTCAGTCATGAGTAGTCTTTACAAGCTGAAATTAGTTGTTGAAAATATGAATTCGCTAGGCAGCGAGCCAGCTGGCTGGAATTGAGAGCTCTTAATATGCCCCCAGGACTGCATTATGGATTGCTGGCTGGGCTTTTCTGCTAAGATTTTTTGCGCCCAGGAATCCGCCCAACGCTCCATTTACTCTATTTCCTATCGCCGCTCTTCTTCCTACACGCGCGGTGTTCCTTCTAATATAATAATAATAAATAATAATATCTAACATAATATTAAATGCGCTAGCGTCGCAGTAAAAAGTGGAAGATACCGATTAGTCAGCAAAATGCTCGCTAATTGCGTTGCTCTTGCTGTCATGTAATCACCCGGCCGGATTAAATCCAACCGGCAACCAATAGAGGGTTTATTTTTATGGCTGGCTAACTTTATAGCAGTGACATATAAACAAAATTAAATGTTTTATGATATTGCTTAAGCACATGTCTCACCTTCAGCTATTTAATTGAGGTAGAAAAACTACTTTTAACTAAATTTGGTCGAGCACTGCTTCTGAATGAGGAAGTCGTGAGTGCACACACTAATATCTTTTCGAAATTTTTTTTGGAAGTTGTGTGTGATAGATATCGATGACTAACAACCATGTGCCCGGTGTGGGGCAATGAGTTCGCCACCTCGCGGTTTAGCAACCGCAAGGTGTACCTTCAGGTTGAAAAAGGCATGAAGTTATGTTAAAATATTGAGTAACATAGTGGTGCACTGGGTCAGCTAGACCAGTGAAACGCCATATATCATCCTTTTAAGAAAACGCCGTAAAGAGGCTCGTGCCGCAGTATAATACCTTTGCTTTTAAGTTCCTAAGTTAGCTATCATATTATTATATTAAAAGCGTTAAAAGATTATACGATTATATTATTATGTCGAAGTTGGGCAAAGTTCACAACAACTCTCCGCAACTCCCCGCACCATACTTAGATAACTTCAATCAATTCGTCAACAATAACTTTGTTTAACGCTGAATCTTCATAAGAATAAAATATTTAATAAAAGACAATTATTACCGACACAAAACTAACACTTAGTCTTAAATTACTGAATCTTACTAAGATTTAAACTGCCATTTTATTGTTACATTTATGTACACCTGATGAGTGAAACTAGTTTAACAAAATTACAACACTAATTCCAGTAGTTATTCCATTACAAATATATATAGATATATGGACTACTAAATTCTGTTGGAAACTACAGTAACTTGCGAAATATTCAGTAAAACTTGCAGAATTTTTCCTATCGATCAAAACTTTTTCTTGTAAGTACCCACTGTTCTTGACTTAGGTCGTCTTCGATCATAAGCGGTAATAGGTATTTATTTTACAAATGAATCGGTATGTGAGTGCACCGCGTTAAATTTGATTTCAAGGCTTGTAAACTTTTCAATAGGCACTAATGCAGTTCTAGGCAACAGATGGAGTGATTCAAGAGGATTAGGTAAATTATTATTTATTTGGTGACCCGGCAAACCTTGTTTCTCATCATAAGTAACTTTTACAGCGTTTACAATTAAAGGGCTAAATCTCGGAAATAATCACTTTTTATTTACCACAATATGCATGAATTATACATAAAAACTACCCCGTTGATACCTTCTATCTATTAAAAAAGACCGCATCAAAATCCGTTGCGAAGTTTCGAAGATCTAAGCATTTATGGGGACAGACAGCGCAAAGCGACTTTGTTTTAAACTATGTAATTATAATTTTCTAAGATTATGTAAATTACTATTTTTAAGTAATACACAGTTTAATTATACACATATAGCTTCACGCCAAATCCCTTGCGGCTCACTCCGTTGACTTACATACCTCTTTTAACGCATCGATTTTTAAGGCTCCTAACCTCACCTTCCTCCAGAACACGGTCTATTTGGTCATGGAATGTGTGTCTTAGTCGTCCTCGACTCCTACATCCATCCGCTTTTGTATTGTATATCTGCTAAGTCAATCTTGCATCATCCATTCTTTCTATATGTCCGTACCATCGAAGCATGCCCTTTCTTACTTTTACACCGACATTCTCTTTCAATCCAACTTCCATCCTTACAACTTTGTTTTCGACGCGGTCAGCGAGAGTCACTCCGAAAATTTTGCGCGGTGCCCCTCTACCGCGTTCATCCTTCTTTCATGTGCACTCTGCCATAGCCAGCTCTCGCTTATAGAAGTTAGCGTTCGGATCAGCTGGCGTATTATAAACTCTTAATTCCAGCCAGCTTAAGCGCTGCCTAGAAAATTCGTATTTCCAACGAATAATTCCAGCTAGTAAGTGACCTAAAGTCGCTATCAACTTTACTCTAAATTTGATACATCAACAATTAATTTCAGCTAGTCAGTAAATAGTAGTATAGACTAGCTCGAATTAGTCGTTGGAAATACGAATTTGCTAGGCAGAGCGTGCGCTGGCTGGACTTGAGAGCTCATAATATGCCCCGACTGCATTGTGGATTGCTAGCTGGACTATTCTGCTAATGTTTTTTGCGCCCAGGAATCTATCCAACGCTCCATTTACGCTATATCCTATCGGCACTCTTCTTTCTCCATCCCAGTTAAAACCCCATTTCAAGATATGCGATTTCATTCACCTGTTCCAGCATTACATCATCGACAAGGATGATGTCGATGATGTAGTGCTGGAACAGGTCTGGAATGTACGTAAGGCGTACGTATGTATGTAAGCCTTTCATCATGCAATCATTTTTAGTAGAGACTGGTGTTTGCAGGTCCGACGGCGATGCGGCTAGAAGCACGGCGTCGTCTGCGTAAAGCGGGCAGCTCACAACTAGGTCACCTTTTCATATCTCTATATTTGTCGATTTCACTCTCTAGAGACAACTGTCCAGCAATTGTCTCCAGAGAGTGAGAGTGAGATCGGTACAGGATGAACAATCGAGCGGACAGCATGCCACCCTGTCTGACGCCGATATTGACGTCAAACAAGGAGGACAAGCCTCTGTCAACAACCACACACGCCGTGCAGCCCTCATAAGTGGACTGCGCAGCACGCAGCAGAGCGCCATGCCATATTTCATAAAACCCTGTCAAGCGCTTTCCGCTAAACCTTCTGGCTAACAGCCAGTTGCTTCTCCACGATCTTGCGGAGTGAAAAAATCGAATCCATGCACCCTGCCTCCGCTACTAAAACCACTTTAAGCCTCCCACAACACACCATTAGATAACGGGTGGTATGAAGTTCGAGGGGTCAGTCAGTAAGGTAAGGTAAGATAATATGTAAGTTTTTTTAATTAATCATGTGAAGAATATTTTGCCAGCATTACCTACAATTATGCAGATTTAATCGCACTAAAGTATGTACGTATTTAATCATTATTCTTGTTGTTCCATTTATTTAGCAGTTTTTCTATTTAAAATTAGAAAATTAGCATTTTAGCCAAATTCGAAACGGCAACACCGCACTAACCGAACCTGTGCTGGCTGCAGAATTGCCAACCCCAGTTCAGCGCAAAACTGTAGATATGCCAGAGAAAATTCTAGAAAACTGTAAATATCAAAGGGCGGGAATTAAACCTAGAAAAAATTGTACTTTGAAGAATTTTTGGGTCTCTTTAATTTATCCATACGCTTTAGTATTTTGACACATTAGAAACTGTTCACGGTGTCGATGTCCTAAAAAAATAAATATAATTTTTCGAGCACATTTGTTAAAATATCATTATAATACATTCTTTTTAACAAAGTTGCTTTCCGCTCTTTATTCCCATAAGTACTTTTACTTACTCTGAGGAGAAACAAAGTTCGCTGAGTCAACTAGTCTCAATTATTGGAATACGAACTGGTGATACCAACAATCATTGAGTGAACTTCAGGATTACCATGAGTAATAACTCAATAAACGCAGTTAATTTTAATACTAATAAGTATTAAAATTAACTGCGTTTATTAACTTTGTAAAATCAATAACAGCCACTACTAGATGTCTCTGTACGGTTTTAATTCTTAAAAAAATAGGTATATGATCATTACCTCTGATTTGTACGATGGCAGGTTTAACTAAAACTGACTTTGTATGCGTACTATTACGTAACAAATAAAATAGATGGCCTAGCGCTCGAGCAAAAAACTATAAATTTCCATGTCTTAACCAAAAACTGAAATACTTTCCAAAAAACTGTAGATCTACAGTTAAAACTATAGGGCTGGCTACACCGTCCAGCCGTCATCGTGGCGGCGTTCGTGCCACTTCGTGCCCCGTGGCCTTGTGGGGTCAACTGCGGTCCGCGAAATAAAAAATATGTGTGAGGTTTTATTTTTATCGAGGTATATTTTTTACATTAGTTTTGCTCTACATTGTTAATTTAATTAAAGGTAAGTAAATTATAACCTCGGATATTTAAAAAAATAAGACCAAATAGCACAATTCCTCAAAATTGTTAAGTTCTAGTTCTATAAAATTATTTTGTGTAATTAAAATAATTTATTTTGAAAGTGTCTATTTATTTCGACAGATAAAATAACTTGAATAATTATAGTACAAATCTTGGCCTTGAAATTACATGAAGCAATCTCTAAATTAATGGACTGTGTGTGTTGAGGAACAATTTGGCGCGCGCGAAACAGCATTGGATCTTTTGCATATTACATTTGAATAAATCTGGTAAATATATGTAGAGAATTAATATTTTGTTTAATATACTATTTTTATCTTTTTTACATAAACATAAACAACACATACATACAGTCATCTGACATTATTATGCAAAAAGTATTCAGCCATACCCTGATAATAATTATAATTTAAAATCTTTCAAAGTTCTTATTCAGCAAACATTATCAAAAATGCAAATTGTTATAAATTCATGTCAAAATTGTGAATATAAAATTAGAGAATTCCCCACGGCATATATATTTTTTAATTGCAATAGGTCTTTTCTAGGCATTAACCATTGATAGGTGGCCATATCTAATAGTTCTATTCTAATAAATGTTTGTATCTGATAATCAGATTGATTTAATATAATCAGTTTGCTTTTAATTATCATAAATATATTATTCTCAAGTTTTCTATATTTATGTTAAGCATAACAAGTCTTTACTCAGCCTATACATATAGACCGATTAAAAATGAATAAATTTTGTCTTGATTATTCATTCAGAGCTGTTTTTTAAAATAAAATATTTTTCTTTCTTCAGAACCAAACCAGTATAATGACCGAGATCATAGAACATGTGGCAAATGCCTTGAGTACAATTACTATCTTGTCATGCTTATTTTTGAAAGTGCCACAAATAGTAAATGTGAAAGAGAAAAAATCGGCGGAAGGGATATTTGTTCAGGCATTATTGATGGAAATCACTGGGTAAGTTCATTAATCATTGCTTGATTACCTGTGATGACATTTTAACAGTAAAAGTTATAGAATTTTTACAGAAATTAAAATAAAGTTTCTTTATTTCTTAGCTTTTACAATAATGAAATTGATGAACCTATTTGAATAATTCTATTACCAATAACTGCTTTACTCAGAATTAATATTGATTTGATTGGATTTAAATATTTAGGTTATACCACAGAAAGTAATAATATTTTGCAAGATATTTCATTGTAAAAACAAGAATATTCTTTCCAGAACAAAACTGCAAGGAAAAAATTCTTGTTTTAATTATAGGTTTATATAAGAAACTGCAAGCATAAAAAAACTATATGTACTAGAAATTGGCTACAATTGTACATGATGATACTAGTTATCTAAGATAATGATATGTACACATTATTTTTATCTCGGTAAATGAGATCACCTATGAGACATAAAATTTGCAAACAGCAAAACATGTATCATTACTGCTAAGTGAATATGGTTTTAATTATTATAATTATGGCTTGATGTATAACTTTCCAGATTCTCAATAATGGTTCTGTACAATTTTACAAATAGATATGGTCTACTAACATATTTAGAGTATCCAATCATATTGGTTCAAGTCTACGTATTATTATATTATGTACTCAAGTACAAGAAATTGTTATCAATGCCCATTGTGCCCTCGGCCACTGTGATATATGTGCTGCTATTTGGCTGCTTTGTTTTGGGCCTCTTGCCAAATAGTATACTGACATATTTAGTGGTGAGTCTACTTCTTTTTATATGTTGTATAAAACAGCCAGCAGCGTGAACAGCAGAGTTACAAACTTTAAAAGTTGATCGCGACAATGCTGGCGGGCAAGGAGGAGTGGAGGGTTGTGGTCTCTTCCTGTGAAGCAGTAATGCTCCAGAAGGAGGACGCCGAGCGGGATCTTGAGAGAGCCGATCGGGCGGCCGCAAGCCTTTGTACATAAATTTGACTTTTATTACTTACCTACATGTAGAAAAAAATATTTATCTTTGGCCTATAAAAAGAATAACTGATTTTTAAATTTTAGCCATTCTGTACACCGCTAAGTGGGTTCGCAAAAGTGACTTACATTTATGGTATAGTGAAAGCTGGTAATGCTGATGCCGTGTCTATATCCACCTGGATCATATCAGTCGCGACCAATCTAGGTGTGTATACTTGTACAATGTCCTTTATCTTATAAAGAAACAAATAACTCCAGGCATATATTCCCTGTAAGCTGTTTTCATCCCTGTTCAAGAAAATGTCTGTACAAAGTATTGTTTTAAAAGGCATCATCTAAATTTGAATAGCATTGAACTCTGAAAATTAATCTAATAGATATATCTAATAATTTAAATAAAAATATGCTGAACCAATTTTACGAAAGATACAACCCACCCCGTTGGTTGGGTCTTCCATATCTAATAAGTAAACGCATCAAAATCCGTTGCGTAGTTTTAAAGATATAAGCATTTAATGGGACAGACAGCGGAAAGTGACTTTATTTTATACCATGTAATGATTTACAACCAAAACTCTCGGTGGTCCTACTGCCGCTTCTGATTTAGAAGTCATCAGGATCAATTCATTCATCAACATTATACCAATCAATAAATATCGAGGACTAAATACTTTGTGCCCCGTGTATGGCAATAGGTTCGTCACCTTTTTTATGGTATAGAAGGGCAAACGAGCAAGTGGGTCACCTGAGTATGTAAGCAACTTTTCACCGCCCATTAACACCGTTGTACGTTGCCGTCCTTTAAGGCAGTAAGAGGGGAAAGGAGATCGGGCCTCCAGATACCTTTCACACCGAACGAAACGCGGCACCAGCCACTTTTCGCCGATATTCCGAGAGGTCGTGGTATTTCACCGGGCTACCCAGCCCATTCATGCAGCGAACTGCAAGACTTTACCACTGTTAAACCTCTACCACCTATTCCAATTGGGGCGAGTCGAGGTGTAACGGCTTACACCTTCAAGTATAAAAAGGCGTGAATTTATATTATGTTACAATAATAAAAAGTTAACAGTAACTTTTCAACTAACTACCAATTTTGTTTCAATTCCAGCCAGGATCTTCACAGTCTATGTGGACTCGGCGGATTTGAATCTACTAACAAATTTCTCCATATCAACACTTCTCAGTTCAGGTGTAGTATTGACAGCAATGTACTATCAAAATAAATACCCAAGCCAAGATTCTACAGATACTAAAAAGTCAAAGCGAAAGGACTCTTAAGGGTTGTGTTAATTGTTCAATATCTCACTTTCAGATACATGCTTTATCAGTTAAAAGGTATTTGATATTAAAATTATTGCTAGCTATTGGATATTATTGAGAGATTTTATTATGTTTAATATTAAGGTCGATATACAAGACAAGGCTTTGCGCAGAGATTTTCATAACATAACTTTACGCCAAATCCCTTGCGGGGTAGGCAGAAAGAGATTTTCCTACAGACATTTTCCTGATTTTTATAAAATCCTGGGTCTAAAGTAATGTGTATGTACCATTATTCGTACATTCTATACATTACTTTTCTAAAGTAGTTTTTTTTTATATTATTGTTGACGATAATCTAAAAGGAAAATATATCTGCCTGTTCTGGAATTACTGCCCATGCCCACGGTTGGGCATTATTAATTTGTTTAATCGTTCACTTACATATTGGGCAAAACTTGTCACAATAAAAGCCGTTGCTGTATGCTGTATAGCAAACCGGGACCATCCCAGCGGATGTTCATGTGTGTAACCACTATGCTAGAGCTACTACAAAATTGTTGTGGTATTATTACGAAATAAAGACGAGTTCTAGAGGATATTTTTATTGATCTGATATATAATCTGATATAATTTTATATTATACTAGCTGACCGCTTATTTTGTTTCGCCTCAGAAGCAATAAATAAAAGACTTTCTAAAAAAAAAAGGTAGCCTATGTTACGTGCCAATAAAATTGCCGTCAAAATCGGTCCAGCCATTTCAGAGATTACTCTAAACGAACTAAAACGGATAGTCAGACAAAAATTCTAAAAAATTATTATTTTGGTGTATTTATAACCATATGAATGTAGCACTAAAAAGGACTTAAATTTTATTTATGTATGTAGAATTTAAATACTGTTTAGTAGTATTTACCTGACGCACGTACAAATATAAAGACGAGAGAAAACAAAAACCTAGTAACTGTTGTTTTGGCTGTTGTTAATCTATTATATACCCCTATTAAATATATTTTTAATACAGTCCAATATACAGACTTGGCATATTGCAGTGTTATTAAGAGTAAACATTTTGAATAGTTATGCAGTAATGAATTGCCCAGTTAATTTGTTATACAATGTTCAAACAAATTGTAATAGAACATAACATTAAAATATAATATTTATTTGGTCATGTTTCATTTATTGTAGTCTAATAATAAAGATGGTTTAAGTAAAAATTCTTATAATTACATATGTAGATCTGAAAAACTTACTTGTAACTGCTCTGCTGGCAGTGATATGACTGGTGAGTCCATTCATATATTATTATGTTAAAACATTTGTACGTGTAGATTCACTCACGTACGATGTAGTGAAGTTCGTATAAGCAATCTAAATTTTATCAATTCCCTCTAGCGAGGTAATATTAAAATAATACACAATAACCTATTTATTACATTGACTAAGCAGCTATATAAAAAAAAGTGGATGGATGTAGGAGGCGAGGACGACCAACATTCTTCCTCCTTATTCTCGGGCAAAGATAATTTATAGGCACATACAGCCAATCTGAGTAACTTTAACCTATCAATGTAACATTGCCCCACTAAATAACTATTGATTTTTCAATTTTTTCTAGATTATTCATATGAATATAGTACAATATGTCTATGGTAAGATGCAACATGTTCAGATATTTCAAAGAAAAAAATCAAGTGTGTTAGTGGGCCAATGTTACACTGAACGCTTATGTAACCCAGATTCTCTGTACATATATTTATTTTTTTAAATGTACTTACTTTTTTTTAGTAAAAAAATGTTGTTTATTCATTGGTGAGTAATTATAATAGGTATTTTTGAAAATTTAAAATAAAAAAGAATGTCGGAAAATATTTTCTTTAGTTTTAAAAGCTTATATTTCTTCCAAATGTATATTTTAAGTACGATCTATAGATATTGATCGTCAAAATTTAATTGTCTTTTTAAAGTGAAACTTTTATTACATCGTCTCAAACTTTTTCGTCTGCGTGTTGCATGTCGCGTGACGGTCGGCCGCGGAGTAGGGATAAAGTGAAAGGCGCTTGTCAGAGCGCCTTTCACGTCTATTATCGTTTATAAATGTAACCAATATTTTATGGTAACTAAAATACGTGAACAGTGACTTACATTCGATTTTCGAAAAAAATAATATTTCGAAAATTTTTAGTTAAATGTCTATAATGTGAAAAAAAGTTTCACTTTTACGGTGGTTTCATAAAACCACACAATCTTTTTAATCCATATTAATTTTTAAATTTTAAAGTATTTATTTTTAAATTCATGTTACAAATGTAACTAAATCGTGATAAATTAAAAAGACATTTTGAAGTTATTTTTATCGAATATTTATTTTAATTTATATATTTTTTAATTTTTTGAGCATAGTGTTAAGTCATATGTTATACATACTATGCCCATCTTTTTAGTTGGGCAAAGCATGTATTACATATGGCCTGTACCTTTTTATCTGACTTCGCTAAAAGAAGGTGTATGTTAAATAGTGTCCGACCGAAGCTTCGGCTTTGGCCACCTTCGCCCAAAAATCTATCTACGGCAGGAGCCACTTTACGCCGATATTCCTCTTTAGCTGTGTATAATATTGTAGAAAAATATTAAATTACTAATAGTTTATAAACCTCCGGCTTCGGCCAAAGGTTGTGGATATCGCCGAATAATCGGTTTCGGCTTCGGCCAAAAATAGACCTTCGGTCGGACACTAATGTTAAACAATAACTTTTTGCATGATTCGCTAAAAAAACAACCGCAAAAGTATTGCACTACTGCTGCACTTTTATCTGTATAAATATATATATAATAATAATAATATATATTTTGTCTTTTATTTCAAACGATTCCCTTCTGAATATGTATTTGTTAAATAGTTACTTAATTCATATCTCAAAAGAATATTTTTTTCTTTGCTTTAACAGTTTTGTTTTCCAACATTATCGATCGTTGAATAAATCTAGTATTCCATTTTTCTCTAACTTGAGAGCTGCTGAACTAATATTGATGAAAATTTGTTCCTAGTAAGATTATGTACCTAATAGCGCTGGTGATAGCGTTAGTAGTACTTTTGTTATCGCTGAAAGAAAGTGTTATCAAAGCTGTTTAATCAAGCAATACTTAGAATTCACTATTTATTAAACATGTAAGTATTTTACTTCGCCATTTTAAAATTAAGCTATATAATTGTTCACATATAAAGTTATTTCTTTTACAATATTATTTAACTCTTTAGGTACATCTTTAAATATCATCATTAGACTTCAATTCACGAAACTTCTGCAGAATCCTTTGCCCTGGTGTTTGATTCGTAAAAGTCGATGATTTGATCGTTAGTAGATTCGATCTGGGTTTGGCTTGAAATGTTGGTCGTCTCATTTTCTTCTTATTAGATAGTGAAACTTCTTTAGAAGAGCGCATCTCTTTTGCCATTATCAGCTTCGAACACAGCAGCCTAGGGGACATAAGGTCGAAAGAAGATGATGATGCCATTCTTGTATTGGGCGAGGTGAGTGAGCCATGTCTTGGTGAACTAATGTAGCATGGTTCCAATCTATATATATCACGGTTGGTGTCTTTCCTAGGACTTCTGACTTCAGGCAATGCAGGCAATATTTCCGGCTTGATGCTTCTATTTGTTTGTTCTTGCAACTGTATGTCCTCACTCATTAACGCGAGTCGGGCATCTTGGTCGGTACAGTCCGATCTACTATCTTCTAGTCGCCTTCCGATTCTCCTTGCTTTAGCCTTCGCTAATTCAGCTAGACTCTTCGAACCTATTAAATCAATATTCTGATCAATATATTTACACACTGCTTCTGCTTCTTCCTCCGGAGACAAATGTATATCTCTAAAGAATCCGAAGCCGTTGCGTAAATCATATATGCCTTCGATAAATAGCCATATTACAGTTCCCAGTACGAGAGTTAATGTTGTCAAAACAGCAAATGCAGTGGTCTTGTCTGGGCCGTGCAGAGTGTACCGAACTTTACCTAGTACACCGTATGTAACGATATTCCGAGTACGCCTGTTGCTATGAGCCCGACAAGTATAGAATCCCCTTAGATCGTTATCAGCTGTTGCAATAAGTTTTAGAACTTTACCATCGTCAATAGATCTCAATGCCTTCTTTTCCAAAGCAGCGGTATACGTTGTATCTAAGAAAAGCCAGTCTGCTTTACGCGGCTGTTTATTTGTCCTAGCGTGTAAGCAAGTCAAATTTAGTTTTTGAGATTTGCCCCAAGCAGTTTCGTGATACGAACCGGATATACTGGCTGTCCTCGCTGACACTTGTATTTTGTCGTCCTTGTGTCTCTCTAGACTGTACTCATATAGATCTATTAACTCTTTGTTCAGTCTAACAGATGCTAAAATACCCGAAAATGGAACAAAATCTTCAGAAAAATATTCCTGCTTTATTTCATATGGAACACCTCCAATAAAAAATTCGTCGGTACACAATGTGAATTCTACAGACTTCTTGTCTTTTAGTGTCATTTCTTCCTGAATTGTGTTGTGAGTATTATTTGTATAGCCAGAATGATGGCATCGCGATACATCTCCTTCAAAAAGTACATGCAAGCGTTCCCCTGCGTTGATAGATGCCTCTATTGCGTTAGTTTCCAACTTTTTTGTAAGAGTTATGTCTAACCAATTGTCGGGGGAACCTTCAGTGGTGCTAATGGATTCTGACTTGAATTCGCCGAGTGTTAGTTTTACTTTCAACCTGGAGTTTTGTAAATCAACGTGCAGCCAGTTCTTGCCGCCGTCACTTAAAAACAAAATAGTTCCAGCTTCTGTTTTAGGTTTCAATGTCAACTCTAATATCCATTCATCCTGATTCAGAAAACATGGTAAACGTAAATAATTTTCATTTTCTAATCGTAAATAGGCTTCAATAATATTCGATTTTTCATATGCAACGTCCGAAGCCTCGATTGGGTTAAAATCTGCCTGCCGTAATCTTCTGTTGAGTGTCATCTCCAATGGCACAAAATTTAATATTATTTCTTGGATTAGTCCTTGAAACCTTTCACCAACGAAAATATTAATATTATCATCGGGTAACTCAGGATCGCAAGGCCAAGGACTTCTCATACTTTGTGAATCGTCTAATCTTAGGACAGCGCCTTCATTTGTAACACTGACAAGAATAGAGTGCCACATTGCTGGATCTAAATGTGATAGAGTACAGCTTCGAGGTAAGCAGCATTGATTAGCGCCGCAAGCATCTAAACACACGTGCCACTTTATTAAACTAATTCGAACGTAAGAGTCAACACCAGTTTTTCTACGCACCAAAGTTCCATGCGGGGAGAGAGGCAAAAATCTCACATAAAAATGATTTAACACGATCCGTTTGTTAGTAACCTCATAATGCAAAAAAGATTCGCCATGAAATACGGCTACTGTATGGGTGAATCCTTCGCACGGAGTCAAGTGACAAGAACCGATTTCTACTCTAGGACCAACACAAGCCTTTCCACTTCCTGCGGGAAGTGGTCTAGTGCAAGATCTGCATCTGGATCGTTTTCCTGCCCCACAATCTTTAGAACATGGCCCCCATCCGCCCCAGCCCGACCAACCACCGTCTAAGTTGCAAGCAGAGTATTCACATATTTCAAGTTGATCACTTTGACCTCTGCAATGAGTACCCCAAGTATTAGACATATGTGGAGTATTTGTTTCAAGACAGATTCGTCTTCTTCGTTTAACGCCTGGACCACATATTTCAGAGCAAGCTGACCATGCGCTCCACCCTCCCCAACTACCACCGGAATCATATGTATTAATGGCACACTGATCACCTATACAGTCATCAGACTGTAAAGGAATACCTTTGCATGCGAGAGAGATATCCGAAGGAGGCGGTGCATCGCATTTTCTAATCCTCCATTTTATGCCTTTTCCACAGCGAGCTCCACAGGCTGACCAAGAGCTCCAAGCTCCCCAATCTCCACTAACAGAACATCCAAGATTCCGTCTTACACACTGTAGTGCATTCCATACTGACTCAGTGTTCAACTGCCAAGTGTTATCATAGGATAGAGCTGCTTCAATAGCCTCAAAGGGACATTCCATTTGCAGGCAACGTTCCATCAATGCTGGGACATTTTCTAAGTAATGCAGAGCTTTCAGTCTGGCGGTATCTCCAGAAGTTAACTTTCGGAAATCATTTACAGTACAATTCGTTAAGTAGCACAGTTCGGTCTGTTCTTCGGGGCCACTGCAAGGAAGGCCCTCTAGAGAAGGTGAAGGATTTGTACATTCTCTAGTTCTGTGACGATGACCGACGTCATCACAGGAACCTTGACAGGGAGTCCACGGACCCCAGGATGACCAACTACCATCAACCGGACATTCAGGATCAGCGATCATACCTAGTTGACATTCAAGTTGCCAGATAGACAGTTGTCTTTTACTACTAGGCCTTTTTGTTTCTACAACAACAAGTAAAATTAATGCAAACCATATATTAAAGAAGTTCCAAATATTGAATTGCATTGTAATTCTATGACTCAATGTCCACAGAAAATGGAAATTATACATATTATGTTTAAGCATAAATACAAGCTTAGAGAAATAATTATTATCTACCTAATGTCACTCGAGTTATTAATCAAATGACATCTATAATAGATAAGCTATTACTTATGTACAAGTCTGTGATAGTAAAGTAAGTATATAGTAAGTAGGTTACATGCAAAAGGTAATGAATTTATATAAGAGTAGTTGATTAAAAATATCACGTAGATTGTGCACGACTAATACCTAGGTACAGTTCATAAATTTTCTCTCGATAACTTGTAGGACGATGTGTGATAGTCGAGTGCTCTGGCCGCTACACTTTTTATACTCGAGCCTAATGCTATGTTTTCAGTAGCAACATTAATATTAACGTTATTAATTTTAAATGGTTTTGAAAAGAGTATTTGGCACAAAAGTTTCTTTCCCGATTCTTCTCATGATAGCCTGGAATCGGGCTGC
This sequence comes from Euproctis similis, assembly GCA_905147225.2. Lineage (NCBI taxonomy): Eukaryota > Metazoa > Arthropoda > Insecta > Lepidoptera > Erebidae > Euproctis > Euproctis similis. The sequence continues at coordinate 22,056,590 of LR990107.1, read as the reverse complement.
TCGTGGCGATTGCGTCCGTGTTTTCTTGCTCTACGGAAACAATTTCGCTTGGCTCGGCTCGTGCTCAAGAACTTTATTTTAAATAATAAGCAAAATTTTGTACATTTAAGTGTCTGTGAAGACCTACGAAAATAAAGCTTCTTTGACTTTGAATCAAATACCAGAGTGATAAAAACTTTTCGACACATTTCTCTGACTTTTCCAGTTTTAACCTTTCCCCTACAGCTACAGTTAAATAAATAATATTGCAGCCAACAGCGGGTTATGAGAACGAAAATAAATAAATAAATATTTATGTGTCATATTATTAATATGTTTTACAATTGGGATGCTTTCCAGTTTCCATTTCCATCTGTCGTTCGCGAACATTTAAGACATACCTACATAAAATATGTTGAATTTTGTATCATCTTAATAGGCTAGCCTATTGTATACCTGTACTTAATTTAGAAAAATTGATTAGTAGGTAGCTTAAACGTAACTTTTTTATCCAAAGCTTAGGGCCTCAACGTCCCAAATGGAATAAATAGCTGGCGAACCTATTACCTATATTGCCATTACACCGGGCACAAAGTAAAGATTTTCTTTTCTAAAAATATGAACAATCTTTGCTTATTTTGGCATTACTTTGATGAAATGTTTCATTTTTAAATCTTACGTCTTACTCGATAGTTATTGTAATTTATATAGCCAGGTTCCACATGCACAAATTCACCAAAGGAACAAGTGAAACAAGTAAACACATTCCAATTACTCTTATAGAGTGTTTAATACTGTTAGTGCACAACGAAAACAATTTAAACAAACAATTAAATTATACCATTAAAATATTACAATCAATTGTATTGAAAATTAATATTATGTATGCAATTTTACTTGCAGTAACAATTACGTTAAAAAATCAGCCACATACATTTTTCAGTCAAATATTAGTTATTAAAAAAATTATATTTTATAAAATATATGTTCTAAGCCCAAATGAACAGAGAGTAACCAATGTTAATGTTATTGGTTAAGTCGATTCCAACAAAAAATAAAAATTAATATAGTGTCAATTTAAAACAATCATAAAATTTATTATAACATATATCTATCTTATTGATCATATCTATAGATTTATAATTAAAATACAACAATATTTGAACGCTAAATACTAAAATAAATAAATATCACTATGCGATACAAAAACTTTGGATTTGTAATATTTTTTACACATTTACACAAACTGAGAATGATAAGAATTAGCTTCTTTTCTTTACAGCTCCTATACATTATTATACAAATACAATAAATACAAAATATTAAAATAATAAAAAATTTTGTCCAATTTCGACCCTGGTAACTGAACCGTGCTAAACATAAATATGAAAATTTTCTCCCATAGTATGGGTTTAGATACTGACTTTGGTATCTAAGCAGGTTTATCATTAAATGATATAATTTTGCTCAGTATATTAAAAATAAATAAGAACGTTTTGAACGCAATTTACACAGCGCCGTTACAAGGAACTAAAATTGTGTTACGGAACTAGACAGAAGATTTATAATATATACAAGTTTTCTTTTACAAATATATATAGAAAAACATTGGTTGCACAAAATGTTTGTACTCTGGCTGGGGATCGCACCCACGAAACTCTGTACAACAACTGATATTACTATCAATGCACGCTGAGGTAAACTTCAATATATTAATACCCAATTTTGTGGATGATTGTATCCTAAGAATATAGGACTATGTAACAATAAGGAATATGATTTCTCGTCTACATGTTTAGAAATTTGAAGCCATTTCTCTAGCCAATTCCTCATTTCTTCATTCGTCAAATGGCTACCATTCAAACCTCTAATGTGACACAAGTATCTTAATGTATCCGTGCGAAGATTATCAACTCCACCCTCCCTTATGATGGCTCTGTCCATTTCGGTGAGTAAAACAGCTTGATATCTTAATTTATTTCTTCTAAATATAGATCTATTTAGGCCATGCATTTTCAATAGATTGCCCTGGAATATAAGAAATCAAAGTGTTAAAAATATAAAATGTCTAGAAAGGCAGAGTTAATACTTTGCATTAAGGAGCCCACAACACTCAGTTACATAACATAACTTTGTTACCCGAAGGTGTGGGCAGCGGCTGTTAAGCTTCGTCTCGCCGTTATGTTTAGGTTCCAAATGTAATAGATGGCGAAACTATTGCCATACCGGGCACAAAGTTTTCAGTCATCGATATTTATCACACTCAACTTCCGAAAACAATTTCGAAAAGTTATCGGTATGAGCCAGTGTCAGGATTCGAACCCAGACCTCTGGATCAGAAACAGTGTGCTCGACCTATGGACCACGGAGATTATTAAAACTGAGACTGAGGAAATTGTAAAAAACACATCCCCGACTAGTATGCCTAACTGCTGCAATATTATAAAAAAATATTATTTTATTATTACCTTTTCCGTGACTGTTATGATGAGAATTTAAAAAATTAAGATTATGACATTTTTACATACAAATATAAGTAGTGTGTAGTTAACATACCAATATATGTGTTACAAATCTTATAAACATGTGTCTAGCCTGGTTAAAATCGATTAGATAATTGCTTAGACTATAGGAACAGCTTTAATATACAAATATGGTGGACATACGACAAAGGACGTCAAATAATCAAGTACACTTGCCATGTGTGCGTAGGTCAAACTAGACAACTGGTAAGGTTCACTGGCAAACAATTGTTTGCATTGCAAAATGTCTTCTGTATTAGGATGTACTCCAGATCCTAATAATGCCACAACTTTTTTCCACTTATAATCAACATCAATATCTTGTATTGTGTGCACTTTTGCTTGCAATGCACGAAAAACAGGCTTGTTGTATTTAAGACGTTCTGTTAAATCTTGTGTAGTAAATTCAGCTTTTTGTTGTATCGACCAGAAGTGTGAACATAGCAATTTGCGAGGTTTTAAAAATCTGCAAATTGTTAATGTACATTTTGAGAAGTGGAAATGGACTTTTATAAATTTTGATCACGAATTTATATAATCAAATAAAAGTTTCCCAGCGAACTTTGTTCCACATTATAAGTAATTTTTACAGCATTTACAATTAATTGCTTTATTATTTTGCTTCATTGTACATGAAGGACAATGGAGTGGGTTGTAAATATATTTATAGACACCAGCCTGTTTGCTTTCAATCTATTAAATAAAACCACATCCAAATTCGTTGCATAGATTCAAAGTTCTAAGCATATAAGGGGAGAGACAGTGGAAAGCGACTTTGTTTTATACTATGTAAGTAAGTGTTGTTGTAATTTAGAAAACTAGACAAATTATAGGGTACAAAATTAGATTGTTTAAATTTTGAAAATTTTATAAAGATAATAAATAGAGCCATTTACTTACGCCAGTGGAAATATAACATAGTTGCCAAATGGTATGGCTGATAAAATCAAAACCGGTGCTATTCTCCACATATCTGAAGGCATTTTATGGTATAACTCAATATCCTCTCTACTCATTTTCTTAAAACCTTGATCCCCGACTAACTTAATCCTTAAAGATATATATTTTTTTAAATCTGTTAGGAACTCTTTGATACCTATACTAAAAACTCGATACATTTTCACAGCTGATGGAAATCTGTCTTCTGAAACTTTTGTGTAATTCTTTACGTATTCCACATATTTTTCTACAATGTAGGTATGAAACTTGGCTTTCTCTTTTTTCAATACTTTTGTATGTTTCATTCTGTCTATTGTAAGAAATCTGAAAATTTAATTTAAACATATTATTTAGTGTAAAAGGGGCAGCTATACTTTGACTTGGACAACACCAATCATTGGTTTTTATTCACACCTAACAGCTAGAATCTCAATGCCAACCCCCAGTCAACTGAGTCTGATTGATTTAATATATTAATATTCTGTCCAATAAGTTGTATTGAAATTGTATCATAATAATAGCATTCTTATTTACAACTACATATATTACGCAGTAAACATGACTTGAAGTTCAACAAAAAACATTGATTACAAATAGTTTATATTTAGTTTTGTGCCAAATGCAATTAAGGGCAAAAATTTATAATACAAAATTAATGATGTTTTGCATCAGTAAAATATTTTATAGAATGAATAATACAATAAAATAAAAATCACAATGCAACAATTAGGAAAATCTATGCAAGTAGTGTATGAGAAAATACTTTCAGTTCTGTGTTGGGTACCTGAAATTGATCTAGGCGTTTAGTACAAAAGTCACAAAGCGCGCCAAAGATTTATAAATGCACACATTTATCCAAACAAGTAGAAAAACCTTAAAAAAAAAAACTGAACCTAAAATAATAAAATTAAGAAACAAATCTAAAAATTTACTCACTTGTAGTGTTGACACTTTGTATTCATAATTGAAAGAGAGCGGTTCATTGGTGTCCATAACTTGGATAAAGTTATAGTTCGTTGTAGTGGCATATTTAATATTTCTTAAATTAATTATTCTTCCTAGAATTGCGATCACGTTTTGCTAATTTTAAATTTATCATCTTCTTCTTTTTGCAGTTATGGCCCGTATCCTCAGGGATACGATCTTGCCAATGACGGTGACTGAGAGAGCTTGATCGGTATTTTGAAGGCTTGAGCGGTATTGTTGCGGCTTGTTCATTTGCAGTATGATGCCCTCATTATATAAAGACTTTGACTTCATTGATCGTCGATCAGATTTTGCCAGTGATTGTAATGGTAGCGTCATAAAGCGGGGAGTAATGCAGTGTTAGCAAAGTTTAATTAAATTGTTACAATAAAAACCCACTCTAAAAAAATCTACAATGACACAACACACAAAACAACATTAACTAAATTATTAGTAACGAAATCTACGATACATACTTAGACTTGATATTTAATAGTGCAATATGCTAGAGATGAGGATGATAGTAGCTATTTACAGTTTTATGTTATTTTTAGAAATAAATTTACATAATGAATGATTAATGGAAGAAGAGAAGATTAGGGAGAGAAGGCATTTAATAGAAGTAGGAAGAGGGATTCCGGAAGGAAGTATATCATATAGGGGGAAACGAATTTTACAGCACGAAAAGAAAAGGTGATTTGGATCTCCAATGTCCATACCACATTCACAAAGTGCTGTACTCCTGATCCTGAGTTTGGCGAGAAACACGGGGGTGCAAGAGTGACCGAGTCTCAAACGACAAATAGTGGATGTTGTTGATTTATTTGCATTGCGGAATTTAAAAAACCAAGGGACAACAGGAATATCAGGTTGCACATCAGAGTAGTGTTTGCCTTTCATACGTTTGGATCTATTCCAATCAACTGTCCAGGATTTTAGTAACAAAGATTTGGCGGTAAGACAAAGGTCATGAGAATAAATTTGGGAATATTCTCCAGTGCCATTCTCTGCAGCTATTTTAGCACAGGAGTCAGCTGACTCATTACCGGGAATACCTAAATGACCAGGTATCCATGCTAGTACCACATTTATACCTAGATTATGGCATTCTAGAAGAGCCTGTTTAATTTTAAATATTACGGGAAAACGAGAACTGGATCGAAATGAGTTCGAGATGATGGCCTGAAGAGAACTTTTAGAATCAGAGAAGATGATGGTATTGTTGAGGAGATGGGATTTGACAAAGAGGATGGCTTCTAGAAGAGCTATGGCTTCTCCGGTGAAAATCGTGGTGATAGAGGGACACTTAAATGAAAGGACTATTTTCGAAGAAGGAATCCAAACTGCTGCGCCAACTGGGCTGTTTATAGACAGTTTTGAGGCGTCAGTGTATATGAAATACCATCCACGAAATTTTCGACTTAAAATGTCGTTGAACACCCCTCGAGCGCCAACGCATTCCTTGCCAATGCCAAAGTCAAGAAGTATCTGAGGACGATAAACTAAAGCGTCGTATGGAAAGAGGTAAATGGGATTAATTGGAAATTTACAAACTGACTTAGGTAAACCATTAAGAATTTTGAAACTATGCAGTAGATGAGGAAGATTATTTGTATTTTGCAGGAGATTAAACAGGATGCTAAGTTTCGGGATAAGCGGGTGATTTGAGTTCTGAAATGTTTTGAAGACAAATCTGTCGGAAAGAAATTGCCTGCGTAAGTTAAGAGGAGGATCACCACACTCCACCTGGAGGGCGTTTGTGGGTGAAGACTTCATTGCCCCTATGACAATACGCAGACATTTGTACTGAATTTTATTTAATATTTCTAAGTTGGATTTGTGAAAGGAGTTAAAAAGAAAGGATCCATAGTCTAGATGACTACGAACTATGGCATTATATAGGAGCTTTTGTGAATAGGGATGGGAGCCCCACCATACACGAGAAAGAGAACGAATAATATTAATGTTTTTTTCACATTTTTGAGAGACTATTGAGATATGAGAGGAACCGGTCATTTTAATATCCAAGTTGACACCTAAAAACTTGACAGCACTACATTGAGGAATGATCTCATTGTTAGAGAGGATTTGAATAGAGGGGACAGTTCTTTTCTTGGTGAAAACAACTACAGAACTTTTAGAAGAGGAGATGGATAGACCATGGGTGTCTAACCATTCATTAAGGTAATGAAGAGAAGAATTGAGCAGTCTTGTAGCATCAGTAATAGATGCGGATGAAATATAAAGTGCTATATCATCGGCATATTGCAAAACGTTACAAAAGGGTGAAACGGAATGCTCAAGATCAAATGTGTAGATATTATACAGAAGGGGGCTTAGAACTGATCCTTGTGGAAGACCTTTCCAGACAGTTCTAGGTGAGAGTGGACCATTTTTGGTCTTGATAATGATTGATCTTTCGACCAATAAATTATTAATGAAACGAACTATTTTTTCAGGTACTCCCAGCTGCGTAAGTTTTCTCCTCAAAACTGGAAGAAGAACGTTATCATATGCGGATTTGATGTCTAGAAAAACTCCAACTAAGAATTCTTTCTTCTTATAGGCGGTTTGAATATCTGTAGTGAGAATACTCAGACTATCCATAGTACACAGGCCCTTCCTAAATCCATACTGCGACTTAGCAAGAATTAAACTATTTTCTACGATCCACTCAAGCCGCTGTTTTATTAAATGCTCCATTATTTTAGACAATGTAGACGAGAGAGCAATGGGTCTATAACTACTCGGATCTGAAGGGTCTCTGCCTGGTTTTTTTATTGGAATGATGAGTTGCGATTTCCACTGAGGAGGGACTAAGCCAGATTCAAAGAGGGAGTTAATTATAGATAGGAAGGATTTTTTGGTCTTTTCGGAAGATTTTCTTAAAAACGAGTAGGGTATGCCATCAATACCTGGAGAAGTATCTCGCAATCCGTCAAGAGAGAGAGTTAGTTCATTATAAGAAAATGGGCTATCGAAACGGTTTTGGGAAAATATTGGATAGGGGGAGGATAAAGTTGAGGATAGACAAGGAACAAATGGAGGAGCAATATTATCTGAAAAGGCCTCTAGCCAAGAAGAATCGTCATTGGCTAAAATATTGTCATAATTACAGGACCCTCTAAATCGGCTAATTTGTTTCCAAACAAGGGAGGAGGAAGTCTTAGGAGATAGGGTCTCACAGAAATCAATCCATTTCAAACGCTTTTTCTTTAAGACTAATTTGGTAAATTTGGCAGCTAAATGTTTATAGCGAATAAAGTTTTCTACTGTCATTGACACATTATATTGTTTCTCTGCGTCTTTGCGAGCAGCAGCCGCTGATGTACATTCAGAGTCCCACCAAGGTGGGGATACTCTGAAGCCTTTCCTTGATTTTTTTAAAGGTATATGAGAATTGGCTGAAGAAACAACACAGTCTGTGAACATAATATAGGAGGCAAGAGGAGTAGTATTTATATTTAAAGGAAGAGAGTCGATCTTTTGGTCCAGATCAAATGAATAAGATGACCAATCAGCTCGGGTTAAGTTATATTTAAAGGAAGGCGAGGGATCACATGAAGGGGAGTTGCGTAAATGAATCGAAATAGATATGGGAAAGTGGTCGCTGCCATATGTGCTTGGAAGGCAATACCATCTGGCGAGGAAAAATAAAGTTGGAGAGCAAAGAGATAGATCGACGGCACTCCTAAGATTTTGAGATGGGAGGGTTCTTCGTGTAGGACATCCGCTGTTAAGTAAGCAAAGGTTGGAATCATCAAAGAGATCAAGGAGAGATTGTCCAAACACGTCAGTATGACTATGGCCCCATACTGTATTATGACCATTGAAATCACCCATAAGAACAATGGGAGAGGGGATAGATGAGATGAGTAAGAGAAGATCAGGAATTAAGGAGGATACAGGGTGAGGAATATAGATAGAAACAAAGGAGATGTTAAAAGCCCTGACACCAACAATGTTAATGCCAGGAGAATGAAATGGGAAGGTAATTTGAGAAAAGGAAAGTGAACGCCTTATAAATAAGGCACTCCCTGCATAGCCATCTATCCCGTCATCTCGGAGGCAGGAAAAACCTGGAACCCAGAAACGGGAACCTGGTCTCAACCATGTCTCCGAAATGGCAATGACCGAAGGCTGAAGTTTATTAATTAAGTGTAAAAGTTCATGTTTTTTGTTATTAATGCTTCTGCTGTTCCACTGCAAAATGTGTATTGGATCCAGATTGATGTAGAAGTGAGGTAAGTTGGTCAAATTTAAGGGCAACGGTGGACGGTAGGTTGTGAGGGTTTCTTAAAATAAGGTCAATTAATAAGGATAAGATAGATTCCAGTATGCTATCATTTTCAGGACTATGGGAATTATTACTTAACGCACAGCCATTTGGCACTGATGAACTAGGAGTGGATATTAACTCACGATGAGAAGTTTTATCGTATGACTTACCTAACGCAGGCCGAAGGCGGGGAGTAGTATACACAGTTTTGGTATACGAACGATTAGCAGAGGAGGGCTCAGTGAGTTTCTGTCTCACTGGTGTAGAAGATGTTGTAGGTTGAGGAAGAGATTCTCGAAGAACTTCAGAGAAAGATCTGGAGGAGGAAGGGAAATATTTCGAGGCTTCTAAGTAAGAAAGATTTTCATTAGCCATGACGGACTTGATAGACTTTTGTCTTTCCAATTCAGGGCAAGTTTTACTAGTTGCGAAATGTCTACCTGAACAGTTTATACAATAGGCATTACCCTCCAACACCTCACAGCTGTTACCAATATGCTCCTGGGAGCAGCGGAAACACCTGGGCTTTGATCTGCATTGGGTTTTTGTGTGACCATAACGGCAACACGCATGGCAAATAATTGTCGGATACTGATAAACTTCAACCGGTAGAGAAGTATAGTACAAGAATATTTTACGAGGAAGGAACTGACCTGAAAAAGTAATTACCACAGTCTGAGTGGGCACCCAGATTACTTTATCATCTTCAAACTTTTTTCTATTTAACCTACGTGCCTTGATAATCGTACCACATCCAGATGGTAAATTCAGATCTTTGACAAAATCATCCATAGATAATTCCGTAGGTACCTGTCGTACTAAACCCATTCTCGTAATGTTGAAGGAGGGAATTACAGCGTCATATTTACAAAGTGGAAGAAAAGGGGAAGAAAGAAAGCTGTTGGCATCATGGGCTGACAGAAATTCAACAGAGACTTTGTTGCGGCCAATCCTCTTAACACCATCTGTGCAGATATTGACAATTTTATGAGTAGTGAGAAATTGTCCAAACTTAATTGGACGTATCGAAAACCCGTTCGCAGGATCAGGTGTAGAGCGCGACACATAAACAACGTATGGACCTTTGTCTTCTGTAGTGTACTTATTAATTGTTCCAATTACATAAGATGGATGAGTGTACACCGATTGAATTGATGGAGTGGCTGAATCCGGAGATGTTATTAATTTTTTCGCCTGGTTCTCATCGTTATGCAACATTCGTCTTTTTAAAACATTAGAAATATTCACATTTGTAATCATTAAATCAGAAGCCGGATCAGGAGGATCTGGAGCTGGAGGAGGTAATAATAGGTCCTCTTGCTGCATGCTCGAGCTATCCAACGGGTACTAAATTATTAAAATAAAATTATAACTCACCAATATTCAACACTAACACACATAAACTACTACACTAATACATAAAATAGAGAGAGTTGGGATGAATAAATTATTTATTATATGCAATTTTTCCACAAACATTAATCTGCTACCACGTCCAATTTGACAATCAATCAAATTTATCATCAGTTTATTGACATTTTGTTTTGACATTTGACAATGTTTTCTTATGTCATAATTTTTTTTGGATTTAATTACCTGGCTGCTAGAACCTTTAAGTCAAGTTATTCATAACTTAAACTTCCTGTTGACCTAACTAAATCTAATAATCTTTAGAGTCGTGGCACTTTATTTTCTTTTAGTTGATGTTCTAAAGAAATGTTGAAGACAGTAAGATTACGGCTACATACGATACCTACTTACAACATTTTCAACATTTACGAACTCTAATTAAATAAAACGTCACGAATTTTACTCAATAATATCCATTGGAAAACAATTTTTTGAAAATAACGCAAAGAATTGCCGGTATGCTCTCCATTATGGGGAGAGAATTTTCACAGGGAGAAGGCACTATTTTTCAAGAAGTAGCTATTCGTTTCAACCCTCACGCGCATAGTTAATACATATTAATATATAATAATAATATATGAATGCATATAAATATAAACTTAATATTATATGCTTCGCGGGACGTTTAATCGCTGTTGACAGCTCTGTTTAGTTTAATAATGAGACATAGGTAAAATAATTTAGTTTTTTCGAGATTTTTTAAATTTAATTTTGAAACTTTTCAACCGGTGTTTACGTGTAATAATAATACTTATTGAGTGGCAGAAAACAGAACTAGGATCTGAGTTTATTATATAATGTGTACCTACATCAACATTATGGAAAAGCTCATACCGTGCGGACTCCAGTGTGTCTATACTTCGTGCCTTTTTTTCTTTGTCTTTACGTTGAGATGTAATGTCACAGTAGGTAACTATAGTTTTTAGTCGCCAATAACGAAAGAAGAAGAACTATCGTTTTATATAAAATATAAAAGAATTTATGAAATGGAATACGTTAAAAATATTTTAGCGTAACATACATAAGAAATACTTAAAAATAAGCAGAACATATTAGCCTACCAACTCATCTTCTTTTTAAAATGGAACTCAAGACACGGTAAGTAGTAATTGCATGCATATATGGCTATAAAAATGATACCTATTACAGCGAACATACACAGCTAGCATAAAGTATTTACTATAGGTACTCTGAGTCACGCATTTAAATTAAATATTTGGTGAAACCTTATTAATAGATAAGCTAAACCATCACCATAACGATCATCAGTATAGTTAGAGTTGCCGGGCAGCCAGGAATTAAATAATGCTCCAGATTTATTTTTGCATTAGACTTACTGTCCTGTATTCCGAAAACCGGGCTTTCCTTTTTGGGCTTGTCAAGATTACCACGTAGGACACAACTCCCGTTTTATTACAGCCTTGGTCAGACCAACTTGGAATTTTGTACTCCACACCATCATCCTAGTACTGTTACGGGCTTGATAAGTTTTCGGCTTTATTTCGGCTCCAATCGCGCACCAATCTGCAGCAAACGCTTAAAGATCCGTAATAACTTGGCCGAAATGTTATTTCTCGTGCGCCTAGAACAGAAATTAGAACTTCCCATGTCAGTATACAGTTACGTTAGTTTAATTATGTTAAAGATAATTCTTATTTCTGCCGTAAATAATTTATTTGTTTTATAAAATTATTACTATTTAATTATTATTTAATTTTAATTTATTATTAGATCTTGTGAAAAGTGTGCTCCGTACTCTAAGGATTTCAAGAAGGTTATTGATCTTGATTCTACTGGGCTAATTATTTACCTACACAAAAAAGATGATGATCAGGTAGGTGATCTTGGTTTGTCTATGAGAACCAATATGTAGATACGGGGGGCAAACAAGCAAGCGTGTCACGTAATGGTAAGTAACTAACGCCGACCATGGCCTGCCTATAAGGGAGTGGTTTGGGAAGGAAAGGGGAATAGATGAGCCTCCGAATACCTACCTCTCACCCCGGCGAAGTCATGACTATTCGGGTCTATACCAGAATTAATAAGATAGTGCTTCTTTAATTTTGTATGTTCCCTAAATTTTTAAACTACACAACAAACGTCAGAATGATTCTAGAAAAAATATGCAAATGGATGATATGGTAAAAAGATGGTCGAGGAGTTATCTTTCGTTTTAATAATGATAAATAATTATTTTCAGATTTCGCCAGTCTCTGACAATGACTCCATTATACCCCAGAATACTGGTAAAATACTTCAGAATTCAGAATATAACAATGAAATTCGTTAGTACCCAATTAAAGAACCTAAATATACTGAGTCATGCCATAAATATTGTAACAAAGAAAATTTTTTTTTTTAAATTATTATTGCCAATTACATTTATTACTTTTACAGTGTGTTACTTTAATACATAAATATAAAACACTATAAAATATAAAAAGGTTATTCGAAGTGGTCTCCATTAGCTGCAATAAACTTTAACTTTAAACGTTGAGGCCAGTTATCAATAGAAACACGCACTCGCTTTCCATGGGAAAATTCTTCACTGCCAATCGTATGGATTGTTTTAGGAACTCTAAATTATTATGACGTTTAGAGCAAGCCGTACTCTCTAAAACTGACCACAAATCATAATCCAGTGGATTAAGATTGGGACTAGACGACGGCCAGTCTTCAGCTCTAATGAAGTCCGAAACGTTCGCTTCCAACCAAGATTGCGTGGACCGAGCTTTATGACCCGGTGCCGAGTCTTGCTGGAAGGACCATACTTCGTTATTGAACATGGTGTTGTTAAGGGGCTTGACTACCATTTCAAGAATGGTATCTTGATACACCTGTGCCGATGTTTTGATACCTTTTTCACAAAAATATGGCTCAGTCACTCCTTCGTAGGTAACACCCTACCAAACCATCACTGAAGTCGGTTAATGCCCACGTTGCACTCTGTCAACTAGTTGGGAAGCTTTCTTAGAGCTTTGAGCTTAAATACGGTCATTTTGTTTGTTAAAATGTTGCTCAATTGTAAAAACTTTTTCATCCGTAAACAATATTTTTCTATGACCTCCCTTTGCATACCGCTTCAGTAGTTGTTTAGATTTTAACACCCTATTCTTTTTTAAATTATCAGTTAATAAATGACAGTGCGCCTCTTATAGGCTGCATGTCCTAAGTCATCTTTTAAAATACGCGACATTGTTCTAGGTGCTATCTTCATCTCCCGAGATAAAATCTTTTGATTGCGGTCAGGATTTCTTCGAATTCTTTCCCTTACTGCTTTGACCACCTGCTTTTACCTTTTTCGTACGAACACTACATGGACGGCCAGGTCTTTTTCTGTCACAAATAGAGGAGGCCTCATTGTACCTATTAATAGCCCGTACACAAACATTTGACTAATACCAAGTGTATGGAGAGTTTTGAAAATTGCATTTGGCTCCATACCTACTTTGTGTAATGCAATCACAGCGATTCGGTTCTCTTTATCACCCCACTCCATTTTAATATCGCAAAATATTGTACAATGTATTGGCGCCAAAACGAGAAAACACTATGAACAATCGTATAAAAATGACAGATTCCAAATTCAAATGTAATATTTTTTTATTTTTAGTTGTAACAGTATTTATGGCCAGACTAAGTATATTCTTTCCTATATGTTCAAAGCTTCATTGTAATTAAACCATTTATCTGATAACCAATGGGGAACAATACATTAATTCAATTCAATAATAATTACGAGTGTTTGTTAAATATTTCTATTTTTTTGTGATTTAAGAATAATAATAAAAACATTATTTACAGGTCGATGTCAAACAAAATGTGATCAGTGCAAATCGCTCATAAAAAAAGTTCAAAACTTATTAGATGAAGTAATATCTATTAACAAATACGACATTATTGGCGTATGCGACCACTGCAAGAAAGCTAATGCTCCTAAACAGTGTAAACGATGCGATTACATGGTATCTAAATTTCTTTCTGAACACAAAAACATAATTTGTGAACAACAAAAGTGCTTTAAAGCGTGGTTGATGAAAGTGAGGACTTTATTACATGCAATTAGAAACAACCTGTATCAGTGCCAATACGCGCTTTATAAAGATATTGATCTAGAAAGGATATTAATACAACTAAAATTACCACTTTCCACGCGAATTCCAGATATTGTCTATTTCCCTTATTCAGAAGATCAACAAATAACTCGTATTATTGCGCAAAGCAAAGAACTCTTGGATGATATATTGAGTAACATTCAATTGAAAAGTCTTAATAAACACCATAATTCATTGGACAGCTTATTTCCATCGCCGTCTAGTCATGAAAGATCATGTATTTGTAAGCTGTTACAGACAGGCCAGATTAGAGAAACGGAAATGTTCTCTAAGATAGAAAATTCATTAATGCAAAGATTGATTGAGTTAGAGAGACAAGTGGCTTTAGGGGCCTACAATAATATTGACAAAAGTATGCTGGATCAGTTACTAACTTCTATAAGTGAAGTTAAAGGATGTGGTTTGTTACCGACTGTAATGATGAAACTTTTAGAACAATTATTTAAAGTTAGAAAAGCTATAACTGGTGTAGATCTAGTGGCAATCACTCATAAAGAAAATATTAATGATTTGATTTTAGAATTAGAACAAAGTTTGACTCAAGATACTTCAAAGCAATTATTACAGGCATTAGCGGCGGTGTCTGAACGTGTTTCTCAAAACGTAAAGGAAACCAAATGCTTATCAGGAGAATTAGCTAATAAAGGAAAACTTTTATCGGTGAAAACTACAGAACATGCTGCTAAAGATTTGTTTAGTAAAGAGCAACATCCGAATATAACGGAAGCTATAGTTAAATTATTACAAAATATTGGTGAAGAATTAAAGCACGGATATCTTCAAGTTTTGGACGCAAAAAAGATTGAATATTTAGCAAGAAATTTGAAAAGTACGGTAAACACAGCAACTCCTTGTGTGATGTCAGAAATTATTGAAGATTTGTGTACGATATGTAAAGCAGTAGCTAGAGGCATACCGAAAAATGTTAAGATGGTTAAAGTACAAGAACTGATTGTAGATATAAATAACGTTATTGCGCAGAGTTCTTTAACAGACAAAAATAAAGAAATTTTAGGCAAACATGTTCAAAATCTCCGTAAGACTTTAATGCCAATGTATCCTAAGGAAACAAGCAAAACTTCTTTGTCTATCAGTCTCAAAAATAAAAAATTAAATACGCCAAAAACGATAACTGTAGAAAAAGAAACTCAAGATATAGAAAAAAAAGAATATATGGATGAAATTAAATCAGGAAAGGAAAATAAAGGAGAAAAGAAAAGAGAATCTAGCAATATAAAGAATAAAATTAAAACTAATAAGGAGAACGTAGTTACAGATAAAAAAGGCATAGGAAAAGAACTAGTTATAGGGAAAGAAAAAGTTACAGGAAAAGAAAAGGATTCAGTAAAAGAAAAGGTTCCAGAAAAAGAAAAGGTTTCAGGTAAAGAAAAAGTGTCAGGAAAAGAAAAGGTATCAGGAAGAGAAAGGGTTTTAGGAAAAGAAAAAGTATCAGGAATGGAAAAGGATACAGGAAAAGAAAAGGATACAGGAAAAGAGAAGGATACAGGAAAAGAAAAGGCAGCAAAGAAACTGCTACATGAAGTGGAACAAATAAAGGGAAAGAAAGCTGATGATGATTTAACGGATCTAAAAAGACTTCAAATGGAGATGAGAGAAAAGAGAGAAAATGAACGTAAAGAACGGAACGATGCTAAAAAAAATAAGTTACTTGAGACGAAAAATCAGACAGCAGAGGAAAAACCGAAAGAACCAAAGAAGGTAAACACCACTAAAAAGAAGAAAATTCTAGCGAATTTACCTCAAATAGAAAACAAAAAGGCACCCAATACTACGGATACATCTGAAACTTTTCTGGAATGTGACATAGAGAATGATTCTCTTAAATGTTTCGTAAAAGGAACTTCTATCAAACTATATTGTACGCCTAAAGAACAATTGAATTTACCACCACTAACTCCTAAAGAATATCCAAAAGATGTACCTAGCAATGTAGCTATTGCATCTGTAAGAAAGGAAGGTGAAATCGTAAGTAGTGTGGTCTACTTCATGATTTTTTTACTGATAAAAGCGGCAAACGAGCAGGCGCTTTACCTGGTGGTCACAAGCATGTGTCACTTTACGTCCATTAACTCAGAGGTCATTTTTCACTTGCAGACTCTTCCCATTTATGGTAGTGTTTATGTCGTGTACTCCGTCCCTATATATTATATAGGTACTGCTGTTTACTGTGACTTGGAAGTAGATTGGTGGACAAAAAACTTAAATTGAAGCGAAATGGAACTGAGATCGGAATTTAAATGTGATGAAAAATACTGATAATACGCGCCAATCGCATGAAGTAGGAACTTAGCTGGTTTAACATCAGTTTTTAGATAGCCCATATATCATGGAATGGTAAAAAGCTTTCCTAAGGGTATATTTTACAGCAGTGCGAAGTTAGCGCGGTTAGCTAATAAAGATGTTACCTGTTAAAAGTAAGACTTCAGATCATGCTGTGACACAACCATTTCTTTACAACAGTCTTTATATTTGCTCCATTATTCAGGTATTAATATGAGTTTTATTATAGATGCCAAAAAAGGGGTCAGATAATCGCCATGGAGCGTTCAGATATCAATTATCTGACCCAATGTACATTGAAAGAGGCTGGACATTATTACCGACCAAGAAAATTATGCGACGAGTATGTAACAACATTTATTATATTTTCATTTCGCCATATTGAACGTCATAATGTGAATATGACCACTCCGTAATATCAAAAATTTAAATGTGTGTAAAATATAGATAGTGGCATCATATAGATTTTAAGGTTTACTGCAAAGACCAAGGTTTACTAAACTTAAACAAAAACTAAAAAAAGAAGCCAGCCAAGGAAGATATGAAACTAACCTACATATACATAAGTTCACGCCTTTGTTACCCGAAAATGTAGGCAGCGGCTGTTAAGCCTCGTCTCGCCGTTATGTTTACGTCCCAAATGGCGAACCTATTGCCATATCGGGCACAAAGTTTTTTAGTCATCGATATTTATCACACATAACTTTCGAAAACAGTTTCGAAAAGTCATCGGTGTGAGCCTGTGTCAGGATTCGAACCCGCGACTTTCGGATACAGAAGCGGGGAGTTCGACCACTGGACCACCGAGACTTCATATCAAACCAAGACAATTGGTAATGCACCCTTAACAATGTACTTATGAATGTGCTCAGTGATCGATGTATTAAGAAAGATTTCGGGATACATTTGCGAGTATTATTTATTTGTAGAAAGTAAGCAACTGTTATATCAATAATACGTTTTTATGAAACAGATGAACATTTACAAAATGGAACCGGTCGTACATAAAGATAATTGGCTCGAAAAATATAAAAACAAAAAGACGATGTACTATGATTCTGGTGAAATTCTTTTTGAGAAAGACGACGAGGGGAGTGGTAAATGGTACTATAAGAATGGTTCTGTAGCTCTTGAATATTACCATGCAAAAGGTGTGTATTGGTCAATATCATTACTATTTGGGATAGCAGGGCTATGGAACAAGAGAATCATCATCATCATCAGCCTTTTGAGGTCCACTGCTGGACGTAGGCCTCCTCCATAGAGCGCCACAACTGCCGGTCCTGTGGCACCTGTATCCATCGGCCTCCCGCGGATTTCACCAGGTCGCCGGTCCACTTAGTGTGGGGACGGCCTACTCCGCGTCGTCCAGTACGTGGTCGCCACTCGAGAACCTTTCTACCCTAGCGGTAATCGGTTCATCGAACGATGTGGCCAGCCCATCTCCACTTCAACGTGCTAACCTTACGGGCTATTTTGGTCACGCCAGATCTCTTGCGTAACTCCGTATTGCGAATTTTATCACGCAGAGAGATTCCAAGCACAGCCCGTTCCATAGCACGCTGAGCCACCTTGAGCTCTGTCACGAGGCCAACACTCAGAGACCACGTCTCAGCTCCGTATGGCATCACTGGTAACACACATTGGTCATAGACCTTAGACTTCAGGCACTGTGGGTTTTTGAACGAGAAGATTTCCCTTAGTTTCCCGAACGCTGTCCAACCGAGTTGAATCCATCGGTTTATCTCTTTCTCGAAGTTGGCTCTACCTAGCTGGACTGTTTGTCCTAGGTAAACATAGCGGTCGACAACTTCGAGGACCGCATCGCTAACAGTAACCGGTGCTCGAATGACATGGGCATTGAACATTACATTTGTCCATGGTCATTCTGAGACCTATTTGTTGGGAAAATCTGCTGAGATCCTTGAGCATTGTACCAAGGTCCTCCAGTGACTCTGCCATGACCACGATATCGTCGGCAAATCGAAGGTGAGTGATGTATTCGCCATTGATGTTGATGCCTAGTCCAGACCATTCCAGGAGCTTGAATACGTCCTCCAATGCAGCGGTGAACAACTTCGGGGAAATTACGTCCCCTTGTATGACACCTTTCTGCAATGAAATGGGACCCGTACTCCCAGACCCAATCCGGACTGACATAGTGACGTTTCTATACAAACACTGCAACACTTCGATATACCGATAGTCAATTTGGCATCTCTGGAGTGACTGCAGCACTGCCAAAGTTTCGACGGAATCAAAGGCTTTCTCATAGTCCACGAATGCCAGGCTAAAAGGCTGATTATACTCCTCGATCTTTTGTATAATTTGGCGTAGTTTGTGTATGTATGTGTCTATGTCAGTATGTCTGTGGTACTATAGTACCACAGACATACACAAACAAACATTAACAATTAACCGACACAACATTAACCGGTTTCCGGAAAGGGTATCTTTCCGGAAACCGGTTTGTTCGGGAGGCTGGAAGTCGTCAAGTCTGCGCGAGAGTTAGTTTCTAATGACCCTCGAGAACAGCTTATATACATGGCTCAAAAGCGAGATGGGTCTATAATTTGTCAAGCGGGTTGTATCCCCTTTTTTGAAAAATAACACCACCACGCTCCTGGTCCATGCCTCTGGAACGTCGCCCCCGAGCACGACAGAATTAAAAAAGATTCTGAAGGGCCTTAAGGATCGGTGTACCACCCTTCACGGCCTTCAGAAGTTCGGTAGTAATTCCATCGTCACCCGGTCGGTGCCTTTCCGTTCTTTAGCTGCCTGAGAGCCATTCTAATCTCGTACAGACTGACGTCCGGGATGTCTTCGCGAGAGAGAGAATCACCTGGTAGGAAGTGGCTAGCACCTGTAACACAAATAGTGTTACATTTGTGTTGCCAACTTTTATGTGACTATGGGGGGAAAGGGTTGGGCCTTCGGACACCTTCTCACCGAACGAAACATGCCATGGGCCAATTTACGATATTCTGAGCGGCCATATTGTTTCACTGGTCTAGATTGCCCCTTCAAGCGACGAACTGCATGGCCCTACCACACCTGAACTAGTTAGATTCAAGATTCTGAAAGTAATAGTTAATTTATCAATATAACCTGAATAGATTTCCTGTGGCAATTAATATAATCCAGATAAAGAACCCTAACTTAAGTAGATATCTTAAGCAGAACTCTTCTTTTTAGATATTCAGGCTGGTCAACGTTTTGTAGTCTATAGTTCTGGAACAGAATATGACAAGGGCCAAACCAAAGCGCAGACTATACTTGCAGTATTTGATTACCTTGGCAACGGTATAATCTATGATTATAACGGAAATGTGAGGTAAATTTAATAAATTTTTATTTTCGATTCATTTCTTTACCTTTGATATTTCAACGAAAAGATCAAAAAGATTCTTTGAACTGTAGTTATTAGTTGAAAGAATATTTTTGATCTGTATTGAACTAATTACTTATTTAAAATTGTGCCGGGAAACTAGGTCAGGTAGACAACCTACAACACAAATAATATTAGTCTTACATTTAGGTTAAAATACAACCAATCTGAAGGTATTATAATGGATTCGAAGATTGGACCGCCAGCTCGTTGGAAATGGCACACATTGAACGAGCCACCTGTCACTGAGCATGTGTTTCTAGATATTATTGAACGTGTGCAAATAACAAAATCTGAAAAGAGTCCAAGAAGTGAGTCCGAAAAGGGAACGAGTCTGAATGTTTCTCAAGCGGCCATGTTACAGATTGAATTGGATAACTGCGCCAAAGCGAAATTGAAGAAAATGTGTCAAGAGTTTAAACCGTTTCAAATAAAAATGAAAGCGGCCAAATTGAATGATCACTTCTCGGTACGGATACTTGGTCAGACGAACATCAGCTTAGTATTTCGTGAAGGGCCCATATCTTTTAAGCTAAATTTAGGGATGCGCTTGAATAATAGGGAGATTATCGATTCTCAAGTTTTTGAAATAGGCCAGGTGGCGACGCCTTATGATGATTTTACTACAAAAACTGATAGCATGTTCAATATTCAGCAAACATTAAATAAAGTGAGGAGACTTAATAAAAAGAACACTCGTAACAATTCTTTTTTTCCAAACTAACAAAAATCTGATATTGTTGCTGAACTTTCCACTATTTTTAAACTATTTTTAAATGAAATAAAATATATTCAAATATTTAAAATGAGATATTAGGTGTCAAATATTAAAATAGTATTATCGATTCTTGAATTATATGGCTTAATTGGGGCAAACTACCACATAAATGGATTTTTTAAATAAAAAAGTACATGAATTTTCTACACCTAGTTTGGGAAAACCTTCCAAAGCTCAGACATAACATCTTTGTATTTCACTTGATATATACAAATTGGGTTTTAGCATAAATTATCCGCCATTATTACAATGGTACAGCCACACAATTTGTTGCATGTATACCAAAAATGCGCCTAAAGTGGTTCATGCCGGAAACTTAGCGCCTATTCCGCCCTATCCCAGTTTTAAAAGCGCCAACGCCTCTGACCCTCTTGGTGTTGCAGATGCTCATAGTAGGCGTTAGTCGCTCAAGTCAGTCGTTTGTTCGTTCATGTCTCTCCTGTCAAAAAGCGATATTT
Organism: Euproctis similis; assembly: GCA_905147225.2. Lineage (NCBI taxonomy): Eukaryota > Metazoa > Arthropoda > Insecta > Lepidoptera > Erebidae > Euproctis > Euproctis similis. The sequence continues at coordinate 22,035,455 of LR990107.1, read as the reverse complement.
TTACTCGGCTGCCAATGTATATGTATTATTTTTTGTCTGAAACTAATGGCGCAGTTTATTTATTTGTCACGATTATAGTATGTCAGTGTGTCCATAGATTGTCCATTTGTGTGTTCATTTACCAAGTTATATACATAGTTTTTTTTTGTTATAGCGTATTATTTAATTTTATTATTTTTAATTTTAAATAGTGATATGATTGATTTTGTTCTTTTTTAATTTTTTCTTTATCATTAATTTGTATTTAAGACGTGTGTTTGATTATAGCTGTTTAATAAATACATATTTATGATTGATACAATTTTTTAAAATTTTGGTCATAGTAATTTGTAATAGTTTTTATTTGCACCAATTTTATCGAAAAATAAGGAGCCTGATAATGCATGCATGCACAGAAATAGATCAAGATAGAACGGCGAATAGGCGTGGCAAGCGTGCCAAAACCCTGCACTATATTGCATGCTTTTCGAAACTCGCTCTCATTACGCAACGAGCGTTCCTGCCATGCGTTCAGGACGTAAAAAAATAGATAAAACGTCACATATATGCCTTATTATGCTGTGAAAAATTGTAAAAACAAAAGTAGTGAATCAAATATGAAAAAAGGAAATATTTCGTATGATCAGTAAGTACAGAAAATCAGTAGAAAGTATTTTTAAAGTGAAACTTTTATTACATCGTCTCAAACTTTTTCGTCTGCGTGTTGCATGTCGCGTGACGGTCGGCCGCGGAGTAGGGATAAAGTGAAAGGCGCTCGTCAGAGCGCCTTTCACGTCTATTATCGTTTATTTATTATTAATTAATTACCCAATATACACTTTATTTTTGTAAATAAATACCGTAAAAACATGTAGAAAAACACCCCCAGACGAGAGATCGAACCCGCCCCGACCTTGTGTTATCGGTAGTGCCGTTTACCGATGCACCACGAGGGCCGTATGTATAATCGTCTAATTACCGTCCTCTTTACCAATTTCGACACATTTTCTAGGATCGGGTTTGTTTGTTTGTTTGTTTTTTACATACATACATATACGTACGTACGTATTGCAGGCGGAGAAAAAAAAAATTATATTATTAATATAACAAATGACACGATAAAAGGGAATATAATAAATTCGTATGTATTGTAAACGACGGAGGCGTAGGCGGCGGCTTTTAAGTTTCCAATTCCAAAAAGTGAACTACATATATGTGACACAGTTATGTTCGTCAATTTAGTAGTGAATATCTGGATGACCGAGCTTTGCTCGGTATTTTCTTTTTTTTTATAAATTGTGTTTTTTGAAAATTATATTTAAGTACGAATTACATACTAATAAAATAATGAAATATCAATAATATTTTTCAATCTTACCGACAGAATAATAAATATATACTAATATATACTATGTACTAACATATTATATTAGAAACATATACTTAATTTTTTGCAGTGATAAACTGTAATAAAAGCAAAGCAAACACACATTGACTTCGTGTTAGTTAACAACGCCATCTGCTGGAATAGAAATTTCATGAAAATCGTTGGAGCCGATTCCGAGATTCCAATTTTATATATATATATATATACAAGAATTGCTCGTTTAAAGATATAAGATAAGATAGTGCTCTTTATATATGTATTTGTCACATTTTCATAATAAATCGAAATATCATATTTACTGGAGGAAAAAATATCGTTTTGTTTTGTAAAGATCCTTTGTTGTAATGTTGTTAACGTTTAATAGGTGTCGCGTTATCCCTAGTGCCGTAGCTGGAATACTTGTCGATTCGGGCGACATCTATCGATATAATACGATATTACGGCAGAATCATCAATAGTAGCAACCTAGTAGCGCCATCTAGGAATTATTGTCGTGACCACGTAAAATAAAAAACATTTATTAAACCCTATTAACAAATACAAGATGGCAAGTAAATTAAAATAGCCCTTATCGCACAATCCCCTGAAAGCCGGTGACGTCCGGTTCGATTTCAAATTAAACTAGTTTTCTCTCTCTTTGCAAAACTGCCACTGACTTGTAACTAACGAATTAGTGGAGGAAGCAGACTGACGCCTTTTAAAGTAAGCTTTACTTAAGTTTCCAATTCCAAAAAGTGTGCCAGGATTCGAACACGCGACCTATACGATTCGGAAGCCGTGTGCTCGACCACTGGACCACCGGAACTACATATATGTGACACAGTTATGTTCGTCAATTTATTAGCGATAAGATAGTGCTCTTTATATATGTATTTGTCACATTTTCATAATAAATCAAAATATCATATTTACTGGAGGAAAAAATATCGTTTTGTTTTGTAAAGATCCTTTGTTGTAATGTTGTTAACGTTTAATAGGTGTCGCGTTATCCCTAGTGCCGAAGCTGGAATACTTGTCGCTTCGGGCGACATCTATCGATATAATACGATATTACGGCAGAATCATCAATAGTAGCAACCTAGTAGCGCCATCTAGGAATTCTTAATCTTCAGTCGTTAACTTCCAAAGAACTTGAAAATGATGAGATTATCGAATTAATTGATTTAAATCTTTAACTTAAAGTTAAACGAAGCCAAAGCAAACTTTAAAAAAAATTGCTGTGAAGTAACTGTTTTACACTGTTGCACTCTAAAAAAATATAAATGTTAATCATTTTATCAGAATCATCAATTTAAAAAACTTACTAACTAAATTATTGAAAAATAATTATTGAAAAAATATTTTGTTTATGTATATTTAAAAAGTAGATTTAAAAATCAATAACCCAAGACTCAATTTTAAAAGTTTCACTTTTACGGTGGTTTCATAAAACCACACAATTTTTTTTGAGATTATAAATTATTGTTTTACTTTTACTATGTTCAATAATTACGATCACACGTTGTATATTTTTTCGTTATGATAAATATCCATTGCTGTCCGCATTCAACGCTCGTATACAAAAACATTGCGCGTATAAATTATACGCGTAATGTACGTCGAATCGAACGAAATACACAATACACCTGCCAGTTGATCGCTGTGTCTGTTAATCGCTGTGATTCGAATGTTAGAGATGGGCACTCCATGTCGATTTATCCATTTATCGATAAGTCTTAGGACTTATCGATAAATTAATTCAATAATAATTTGAGTATCAGCTCATATCTTGCTTTGTCCCTACTTTATTCTAACACCACAAATTTCAACCAAAGTGTTTCGTAATTACATTGGTAGCAGTTTATTTGACAGTATAAGTTTTCACCAATTTGACCAATCGCCGATGGAAAATCATCTCGTTCTTCTCAAATGGGCAGTAACCGAGGTATATGTAGACGTTCGGCTTCGTTATTTAACCAGGACTGTGAGGCCAACCCTTACAAAAAGGCAAATATTTAATAAATATGTATAGTTTCAAGGACAGTAAAATATTTATAATTAAATTTTATATACTGTTGGAAAAATATGTTTTAGGTTTTAATATGTCGGATTCAATCCGACATATTAAAACGACGTATTTAACATGTTTTACTTTCTATGATTATAGTTACAGAAAATCAATAAAGTTAGTAAAATATAAAAATAATAAAATTAACACACGTTGCCGATATTAACATCGATAATCTAATGTGAGTGTCTCCTAACTAGTCGCGCCGCTCACAATGAAAATGACGTCACGCTGAGGGCGTGGTTTTTCAAAAAAGTGACACGCTCGAAATGTATGGAAATATGCCATCGCGGCCGTTCTATCTTGATCTATTTCTGTGCATGCATGCTATATGCACTTGTATGTTACTAATACCAACTCCTTGCAACAACAAATATGGCAGAATAGAAATAAAATAAAACATAGTGTAAAATACAACGACCGCCCTCTTGGTGCATTGGTAAAACTGCCGACTGCAGAATCGAAGTTGGCTGGTTAGATCCCCACCCGAATACAAATAGCATGAATGTTTGTATGGCATCTGGATGTTTTTCTATGTATTTTAAGAATTTATTTACAAACAAAAGTATATATGGATTAATATCGTTTATCTAATTTCCATAACACAAACAATCTAATTGCCTAGCTTGGAACTAGAGGTCGCTGTGTGTATTGTGTCCAAGATATGGAATAATGTGTGATTGTTTGTGTCTTAGTTACCATACGGACATGGGTAAACAAAATCAATCACCATTAAGTTATCATGTGGTGGAACTACACAACGGCTTCGTACAGGTCATTCGTCACTAAAACGCGTGACATACATGCAATAAAAAGGGCTAACTTGTTCGTTAATAAATAGATTATAGACTTTAAGTTTATTGTACAATATGACTCCCCGTTTAGTGAGAAACGAGTCCTGAAGGCAACCACCTACCCGCCACCGTTTCCATCTCTCTCCCTTACACCCCGGCTACACAGCTGAAACAAAATCTGTATTGCAGGTGTCCATTTGCGGCGCTAATTGCTTACCATCAGTTATGCCCTCGTTTGCCCTCCATCCCATAAGAAAACTCAGGCTATATTTATATTGAATTCAAAGCTGTATAATTGTAATGTAACGTGTTATTAGAAAGGTGATTTTGGAAATTCCCGTACACATCTTTGCACAATTCTACGTAATCCATAGTAGTTGTATTAGTTTCAATTTTATACATTACTGGGGGCAGTTCATTGTAAGCAACAAGGCAGCCATGACCTCTTGATAGATATGGTCATAGATTCATAATAATATCCATAAATTTGTACATATTATTATTAGGAAGTCGGATTGAAAAATAGTGTCGGTGTAAGAGTAAGAAAGGGCATGTTCCGATGGTTTGGCCATGTAGAAAGATTGGATGATGCAAGATTGACTAAGCAGATATACAATGGAAAAGTGGATGGATGTAGGTTTCGAGGATGGCCAAGACACATATTCCATGACCAAATAGAACGTGTTCTGGAGGAAGGTGATGTTAGGAGGAGGAGGAATCCGGGCTAACAGTAATGACATTTCGAAATTATTTTCAGAAGTGTGATAAATATCGATGACTGGCATCTTTGTGGCCGGTGTATGGCAATACGTTCGCCATTTGGGACGTAAACTTAACGGCGAGTCGAGGTTTAACAGTCGCTGCCTACACCTTCGGGTAGAAAAAGATGTGAAGTTATCTTGTATCATCTTAAATATCTCTTTCAGACACATTTAAAACTTGTCTTCAATTCTTATTCTTATAGTCTCATGATTTGTCTATTAATCTATATATATATATATAAGAGATTTCCACCTATATATTGACTCATCACGATATCTCTGGAACCATAAGGCGTAGCGACTTGAAATTTGGTAGGATTATTCCTTTCGCCGAGTAGAGGTCAGCTAAGAACGGATTTTACGAAATTCCACCCACAAGGGGGGTTGCGGGGGTGTTAACAATGGAAAATTCCCATTTTTAACCTATAGCTGCTATCGACTTCAAATTTGTCGAAGATATTGCAGTATTAACATAGCGGGGCAGCAGTTATTACTTTTGATGCGGAACAGAGTTCGCCGGGTCAGCTAGTCTATTAATATATTATATATCCATCCATCTCCATATAGTATTTCACTTAACACGACTGTGTGTAGTGAATTTATCACACGATCTCTGTGTTGGGTCATTCGTTAGTATTAATCAATAATACCCGTTACTTGTGCATGTATCAATGTATGCTATCAGATATTTTATATACAAAACTATGTTCCCAGATTATATTGTTTTATGTGAACAAGTTTCTAGTGATGGAGACACGTATGAGCCGCCGCGACCGGTGAAAAACCACGATCTCAGAATTTCGAAGTTACTCATGTTGCGTTTCTATAAATGAAAGAGGTATTTGGGCCCACCCCACCAACTCAACTGTAACACTATCTTTGCTGGAGGGGTCCATGGATAACACTAGTCACTTATCACCAGGTGACCCGGTTGGTGGATTGCCCCCTAATCCCATAAAAAGCTCATAGGCATATCTGTCTCTTCCGTCTACGATTTTATCTCTGTATATAGTACAGAAATAACTGAAGTATTCGTGAAACAGGACTACCCATGGAATTAGGCACAATCCCTAATTAATTAATTAATTAATTATCCCTTTAAAAATGAGAAATAATGTAGACTATGCTAACCTAGTACAAGTAAGCTTCGGGGTAAGATTAGCCAGACCGTTTAGGCTATATGACGTGCCAAAGAATACAAATATTAATGTGTTTATACGAAAAACATATTTTGGTGCGGTCGAGTAAAATAATACTTTTTATATATATTGCTAACATTTATTCTAGTTTTTTTTTTATATAAGGGATAAAGCAATGTATAATTTATAATTTCCGCGGTAATTATCTATACATACAAGTACAATAAAATCGTAGGAGAGTAAAAACTGTACATTGAATATTTTTTTTTTAGAATACTTGGAACATGATCAACAATCGATAACGAACCTAAAAATGAGTGATACGGATAAACTCTAAAAGCATGCTTTTATGTCCAATTTTGAATAGATATTTGCCAATAGCTCGGTTGACCTAGGCTAAATATTGTCACGCTATCTTTATTTGTTGTTAGCGATGAACCCTTATAATGGCACATACATAGTATTTTTGGTGCTTTGTGGTGTCCACGCAAACCAAGTCGCGGGCAACAGCTAGTATTATATACATTCATACATCTTCTACAAATAGTGAAGGTCACGCGTGAAGATTATAGGGAACATTCAAGCCTGTTTAATAGGTGTATTGTTTCAATAACTTACCATACCGTGGGGCAGTTTAAAATCAATAACTTCGACCAAGTACCATGACTATGATGATATGGATAATAGGTTATGTCGGTCGATATAATGAACCTGTGAAATACAAACTGTTTGTAATCGACTGTGCAAAATGGAAGGTTATGATGTACCTCAGCAGTTTCTCTATGTTTGTCCCGATAACTCTAAATGTCTACACATTATAAACGCGTGACAAAACTCATCAATTTCAGGATGATAAAATAGATTGTTATTTTTTTTTTTTTTTTTTTTTTTAATTAAACATTGCAAGCTGTTCCTTCAACATTCAGCAAATTGTTATGTATGTGTATTAGTCTTGAAGGGCAAACAGTCCAGTGACATGTGCCTCTCTTATTTCTCTCCTTGTTGTAGGTCCATTGGCGTTCTTCTCTTTAATCGTGTAAATCTGAAATCGTTCCTCATTAAATGCTTTGCAAGTTTGTTAGGGTGATTATCTAGTCGCTTTGTGTAGCTCTTTGTCGAATGCACTATCTCTTCCTTAACGGTTCTGATCCGGAGGTCGTTATGCAATTGTTCGTTAGTAACGAACCATGGTGCATTAGTAATAATTCTGATCATCTTTGACTGAAACCTCTGTAGTATTTCTATGTTTGAATTTGAGGCTGTCCCCCAAAGCTGTATACCGTAGCTCCAGACTGGTTTTAAGATTGTTTTATATAGGAGCAATTTGTTCTCCAATGACAATTGCGATTTACTTTGGAACAGCCAGTACATTTTTCTTAATTGGATGCCTAGGGCTTTGCGCTTAGTGAATATGTGTTTTTGCCACGTTAAGCGTCTATCTAAGTATAGTCCAAGGTACTTGGCCTCTTTTGCTTGCGGATTTTTTATTTACCAACATATTTTTCTGTCTTCGCTGAACATGCAAACAATTTGGTGTAACTCTTCTCCGTTCTCTCTTTCTTCTTCTGTCTTTCTATTAGAAATAGATTGTATTTGTTTGGAGCATAGCATACCTACGCTGTGTAAAAAGGTTGGTCACGCGATTTATAGGACCTAGATAATGTCCTCTAAATTAATACCCTGAGTTAATATAAATTTCAAAAGTACCTGTTCATAGTCTCGGTGGTATACTGGTCGAGCTCCCCACTTCTGATTCAGAAGTCGAGGGTGCGAATCCAGTGTCACAGAACTGATTTCTCAGAAACCTTTTCGGAATTATGTGTGATAAATATCGGTGATTTGACAATACGTATAGCAACAGGTTCAGCCACCTATTATTCCATTTGGCATGTAACGATTCGGTGAGTCGGAACGCTTTGCGTAAAAAAAGCGGTAAGTTATGTAACGTTATAACTGTTCATTAAAATAATGAAATTGCCATCATATTTAGTTACCAACTACTCACAATATATATAAAACGTGACTTTATCCAAGTCCTTTGGGAGATTCGCGGTCACGTAAATAATTATAATAATTATTTATGTAATTTATTAAAACCATTATGCGTATTGCAAAAAAATACAATACTACTTTTTATAACCAATGTATAAAGTATAAAATCTTTATAACAAATGTATAGTTGACGACTTAATACAGGAAGTGCTGTAACAAAAACCGCTACAAACTGATTTCGTAGTAAAGTTTCATAATAATGGAGACTGGATTATATGCATTATAAAAAGCTGGAAATATGCATAAAGATTTTTTAATTAAATTAATCATCATCATTTTCCTGCCCTTGTCCCACTCTAAGTGGGGTCGGCACAGCATGTTATCCTTTTCCATTCTCTTCTATCACTCGTCGTGTTCACACTTACTCCCTTTATACTCATATCAACTTCTACACAGTCCATCCATCTCTTTTTCGGCCTTCCTCTACTAATGTGTCCATCCACAGTCATTCCCATCGCTCCCCCTGTGACATGATTTTCGTCCCTTCTCATAATGTGTCCATACCACGCCAATCTACCACTTCTAATTTTTTCTGTAATTGGTGCTACTTTCATGCTTCCTTTTCATTCTATCCAATTTTGTCACACCACACATCTATCTTAACATACGCATTTCTGTTGCATGTGCTCTCCTTTCATCCACTTCTTTATTTGGCCAGCATTCAGATCCATACAATACGACAGGTCTGACAATCGATTTGTATATTTTCCCCTTTAATTTGAGGGGCATCCGTGGGTCGCATCCTGTTCCTGAGACCTGTCACCATTTCATCCATCCCGCACTCATTCTGTTATTCACATCCCGGTCAATATTGCCATCGCTTTGAATAAGCGAACCAAGGTATTTAAAGTTTGACGTAACTTTGAGGCTTATCCCGTCCAAAGATATTGAGGAAAAGCCAGAGGAGCCACCAAAGTCACAAAATAGGTGCTCAGTTTTATCGCGGCTGATCTTAAAATCGACTCTCTCTAGCTTCTCCTGCCATCTTTTCAGCCTATATACTACCTCGGCCGCTTCCTCTCCTGCCAGAACAATGTCGTCAGCAAAGAGCATGCACCAGGGTGCGTTCTCCTGAATGTCCGATGTAAGGGCATCCATTATCAGGAGAAACAAGTAAGGGCTTAAATCCCTGGTGCAAGCCCACCTCCACACTGAACTGGTCGGTGGCACCGGCTACGGACCGGACACTCGTATACGCTCCTGCATACATCGCCTGTACAAGCCTAACATATTTCCCAGGCACTCCTTTTTCTTTTAAGGTCCACTACTGAACTTTACGAAGAACTCTGTCATATGCCTTCTCTAGGTCAATGTGCAAGTTATTACACCATTAATATTATTATAAATTTTCAACATTAAATATTAAAAAATAGCAATTTTTCAGTTTTTTTTTGTTTCAATATCACATACAATTAGAGGTTAATTTAACATTTTGTGCTCTATGAGACATTATAATATGATACTCGATTACTCGTACTGTTCCAAAATATGTTCCAAGGTACCAAGATTCTTCTGTTACTCAAAATATTTTAAAAATATTTTTACAAGTGGACAAGGGCCTTTCCACGTCCACTGATGTGAGTCGGCCATATTTCAATGTGGGTGCTGTCTTCGCACTTGTCTTGACATGTCGTCATATGAAAGTTTTTCGCGCATACTCGCCTGTATAAAAAAAACTTCCTGTGTATGGATAGTCAGCTATCCACGAACATACACTTTTTTTCGTGGGGCATGGTACACTTTAAACTTTGTCCAATAAATAAAGTACTACAATAATACAATGAGTGCACCAAGGATACTACGACCAATTAGTTTTGTAGTCTCGGTGGTCCATCGGTTGACCACACGTGTCTGAATCCAGAGGTTCGAAACCTGGCACACACCAATGACTTTGCGAAATTAATTTCGAAAGTTATATGTGATAAATATTCGACGACCAAAATATTTCTGCCCGGTATGGCAATAGGTTCGGCCAAAAATAGACCTTCAGTCGGACACTAGTAATCATAAAGTTTAAGGTAATATATGCAATAACCGATAAAAATTGGCTCAATATGCAGGTGCATATGCAAATATTGAATATAATCCTGTCTTTACTACATATTATACAGCAAGACAAAATAACTCTGTCTACACCTTCCAGAGAAATGTTACGGTGTAATAAAATAGGTATGTTTATGCAATAGAATTTATTTTCATAGAAATAATGTCGTACAGTTTTTGTTTATTCATGGAAATTATATTTATTACACAACAAGAAAATAAAATTGCAAAGATTAATTTAGAGGAGAAAATAAGGAAGTGTTGGGAAACGTATTTTTAAGACATAAATAAGTTAAGACCAGTAAACAGTAGTATGTGTGGTCTATTATCTTTGGTTAGGATGGCGCTTGACTTGGTGGCACGAAAGATATTATATATGCCTGTTTTGTAGGTAGGTCTAGGCACAAATCTATAGCATATAATTTATAAATAGAATTACTACAATATTGTCAATGTTTTGAAGAAAATGAGCAAATATATTACATGTAATAACATGATATTTTATTGTAGCCTGCATTTCATCCATTACAATACCTATATAAAGTTTAATATAGATTTATTGTTCCATGTATTGCTCACCACTCAAAGTTACTACACATTTATTATTTTATACAAATAAATGAAATTGGATTGTTGGTTTTTTAATATTAATATGGCTACTTCATTCTGTCTCATCTAATCTCTGAAACGAGTTATCGATTCATAAGTACTTATTGTTATTCGCCTATGTTACGCGACAGACAACGTAACATCAATTACATTCATACATACTTATATACAGTTGTACAAAGAGGTGGGCAGAGACCTTATCTTTCTACAAATTACGTTCTTGACACACTTCATTCGCTTCATCCACAGTCATATCATCAGTCTCAATCCTTATCCTTGATATTCAGTTCTCCACCCTGACGCTTGCATTCGCTTCGTGCTCTTTTAGTCTTAGTTTATTCATTAGCTAACATTCATTCTTATGACCAAATGACCAAACATACATACACATACATACATTACTTCACGCCAAATCCCTTGCGGGGTAGACAGAGAGAATAGAGCGCCATAAGGCACGATTCTTACACGCCTCACTCGCTTCTTTGACTTTCATAACTCTTTTCATGCACGCGCGTCGGTTTTTGAGGCTCCTAACATCACCTTCCTCCAGAACACTTTCTATTTGGTCAGGGAATGTGTGTCTTGGCCGTCCTCGACTCCTACATCCATCCGCTTTTGCATTGTATATCTGCTTAGTCAGTCTTGCATCATCCATTCTTTTTACATGTCCGAACGACCGACCACACAATCTAATCATATTTTGTTACTCTTGTATTTCTCTCTTATCTCACTTATTCCCCATTCAGTCTGCAAGGTAGTCTCCATTGCTTTAAAACATTGATTTGTTGATTGATTAATTCATAACTATAGACGTTTCCTAATAATTAAACTGGAATATATGATCGGTTTTTAATTATTGTGGAACAATCTAACATACATAACATCTAACATGGAACTTTAAAAGTACGAGTACATATATAATTATGACTGAATCTATAACTATAATAACATAAATGTGACAGTAAAAATATTGTTTAGGTACAACTCTAAGTACTCAACACATAATTTAGACGTGAAATATAATTGTATATAATTTTATATTTAATTTAATTTGTGCGATAAATTTTATTAAAGAATTTGCGTCAGTAATGAAGGTCTCGCGCGACGAGAGAGGGCTGGTTTATTCTTCGCACAGAGGATTAGTATTGCCTTTCAGCAATGCGGCCAGTCTTCTAGGCACACTGCCAGTAGACCGAGATACGAAGAAATTTGATTTCGGCTAGTCTTGTAATTGTAAATAATGTAATTTATCTTCACACTATTGTAAATAAAATTTACCATATCAGTTGTAATTTGATATTTGCATTTGATATTGAGTAATTTAGATAAGTTGCCAATAAATAGTAAATATACTATTTTGTTCTAAATTGGTTCTATTAGTTTTGTGACCAATTTTGTAAACACAGCCATCGATGAACTTTTATTAATAAAAATCTCTAAATTCTAAATTAAATAACGAGGTTTGCTATTTACTAGAAATGCTTATAACATACGGCGAGACGAGGCTTAACAGCCGCTGCCTACACTTTCGGATAACAAAGGCGTGAAGTGAAGAATGAAGTGAAGTTGCATATAACATTTATTACAATAAAATGAGCAAGTTATGAGTATTCGTCAACTTTTTCATAAGGCGCAGACCGGTAGCGAGATAATACTTAAAATATCTGCTATAAAAACTCCTTATTTTTGGGCTTAATGATGGCTTCGTTGATGAAAAATAATAGTTAAAACTGTAAATAATCTGTGTTTAGAGAAACATTTTTATAGTGGACTTAAAAAAGTTACAACAATTTAACTATATCTACGTAATGTAGAATATATGGCATTGAAAATTTAAAGAAAATTATACAAAATATTATATTCATCATCAACGAGGATGATAATAATGATGATGATGATAAAGGATATAATGTCAAATATGTCATTAAATATCTACCAATATAATGTCAACATAAAATTCAATTTAAATCAAATGTTTCAATACGACTAATGAAGATTAAATATCTCGGTTATGTATTTTTCGTTCACAAATCTTGAGGGATTAATTTAAAAAAAAAAAATAATTACATATTATTTTCCTCCCTTGCCCTCATAAAGTAGGTTATCATGTCAATAGGTAGTGGAAATACAATTGTTGAATTTTTCTCGGCTGATATTGTGTTCAATGTCTGTAAAAAAAGTCTTATTTATATTGAGAGCCTTTTATAGGATTCACTACTTTTACATCTTAAAGAATGTTATTATGTTATAGTGACTAGCCTAGGAGGCGTACCCGCATGAAGGACCACAGTAAACATAACTTCAAGACTTTCTCTACCCGAAGGTGTAGGCAGCGGCTGTCAATCCTCGTCTCGCCGTTATGTTTACGTCCCAAATGGTTGCGAACCTATTTCCATACCGGGCTCAAAGTTTTCAGTCATCGATATTTATCACACTTAACTTCCGAAAAGTCATGGTGTGAGCCAGTATGAGGATTCGAACCCGCGACCTCTAGATTCATAAGCGGGGTACTCGACCACTGGACCACCGAGACTATGGGACCACAGTAATACTACAAAGTAGAGTTATTAATCTGTGGTTTACTTGCAGTGGTGTAGTTTGGTGACTGATCTAGTTCATAAGTTCGAGGTTCGTAAGTCCTGACATGCCCTCCTTCTTTCTTTCTTTTTTTCATTCTTTAACTAAAGATTTAAAAGTATATACGTTATGAATAATTTAAAAAAAAAACAAGTTACTTGAAGATAACGTAGTTGCAGTGCAGCTGGACTATCGCCAATCACTTCGGACGCCTCTCGCAATGCCCGTGAAGCTTTTTGCTCTCCCTCAGCAGCGATCACTTTGGCCCGAGCTTCTCTTGCCGCTTCAGCCTCAGCAGCCATTGCTCGTTGCAATTGTACCGGCAGACGTACGTCTTTACTATTTACGATAAAATATTTCATTTCTTTTTTTTTTATTGGATAGTAGGGCAAACGAGCAAGCGTGCCACCTGATGGCAATCAACCTGCGCCGCCCATGGACACCAGCAATACATATAGTGTTACCGTAACGTTGCCGACCTTTAAGGGAGTAGGATAGGAAAGAATGGGAAGGGGTGGGCTTCCGGGTACCTCTCTCACCAAACGAAACGCGGTATGAGCCACTTTACGTCGATCTTCTGAGAGGTCGTGGTATTTCACCGGTCGAACAACAACTATATGTGTTGCTGGTGTCCATGGGCGGCGTAGGTTGCTTACCATCAGGTGACACGCTTGCTCGTTTGCCTTCCTATCCCATAAAAAAATCGTCACAAACGCACATGTCATTAGACTATCATGAATTTCATTTGTGACAAAACACTAAAGCGGCGTTACCTCGATGCGCCGTTGCCTCGCTTTGTGTCGTACCATTTAGCTACGCCAGAAAATGAATTTAAATTATCTTTATTCTCAGATTTTCGCGAATAACACTCGTAACATTAAAACAACTTTTTAGGATTATATCGCGTTTATTTATTACTTATTTTTATTTATTTCCCGATGCTTCGAACTCTTTACAGAGATCAATTTCACGAGTGATGAACAAAAAGATGGTGGTCGTTCAAAATCAAAATAGCTTTAGAACGACCACTTTTGATTAATTGTCGTCATTTCATTAAAATATTCTTTTGAAAAATGAAATCATTCCAACAATTCATTTTCTTATGACGTTATATCGTTCAACTATCCCCAGTAAACTGACTTTACATATAACCGATTTTTTATTAGCCTGAAAAATTTTCTCTGGTCCGTCTAACAAAAATAATTATTTTATTCACCGGACTACGAATAATCATTTTCACATTTACCAGGGGCTGCCTGAATTGAGTAAATATTAATTATCCAAGTTCTGATTGCAATAGCGGCTAGGAACGTAGAAAGCCACGTGCTTACGCAAACATTTCTGTTTACAAACAAATTCATTTTACCCGCATATTATTATGCAAGCACCATTCTCCACAGCATTCAAATACATTGAAAATATAATATTTGCATTTGCATTTTGGTATATTATTTACCACATTACCTACTAAAAACAAAGTAGTAAGTAGAAGAAAGTAATATGTAGAAAGAAAGAAATAATATGTAGAAAGAAAGAAATAATATGTAGAACGAAAGAAGTAATATGTAGAAAGATAACTTTTATTTATTTCTTTATTTTTCAATTTTCTAGCCTCAAAACTTGTTAGCCTATAGATTTAATAATAACCACTTCAATAAGCACCTTATGTTTGTATACTTATACTTACATTTCAACTCTCTCAACTTTAATACCCCAAGCTTCAGTAGCTTCGTCTAAGGATAGTTGCATGTTGCCAGAAATTGTCTCTCGTTCGCTTAGAATCTCATGCAATGGTCGAGTGCCCATAGTGTTCCTCAAAGTTGTCTGTGCAAGGAGTCTTGTTGAGTGATGAGCATTTTCTACATTGGCGATAGATATAGTTGCATTGTGGACTCGATAGTACACCACAGCGTCCACGGATACTGTTACAGAATCTTTGGTGAGGACCTAAAAAGATATCCACTAAGCAATTATAACATTTGTTTAGTTTTCCTTTCTTAGTTCCTTTTGAAAATATGGTTAGCATAATTATATAATATAATAAAAAAATAAAATAATATAAATATAATAATAATATTAATAAAAAACATTAAAAAAATTAAGACCAGTGTCAAAACTGTAATAAAAGCCTGTAAAGGGGACCTTTAACCTGAAGGAATAAATGAGCTAGACATTGAAATAATTCAATAACTAAATTAAGTGATGTAGATAAATATTGTGGAAAGATGGATTTTGATCTTTGATTTCAATATGTAAGGTCTATACTTACCTCCTGTGGTGGTACATCGTAAGTACGTGTTCTGAGGTCAACTCGCGCGTAGGAATCGATGCACGGAAGAATAAAGAAAATACCTGCGTTATAAAAATTAATTTTAAAAAGTTGTTCATACTTATAGATTTGCTTTGTAGGATGGATTCGACTTAACTACTGTTGATACTATAGTTCAGTTTCTGCTTCCTCAGTTGTGCCGCGAAATCTATTAAGGACTTTCAAAATTCTAGAAATGTATCGAATGAAAATACCGACTTTATCAGGTTTAGACGTTATTACAAAATTTTCAAAATAAGTCACGTAAAAATATCATATAATTACCAGGTCCTTTAGCACCCCCAGGGAGAAGACGTCCAAGGCGGAATATTACCGCTCGTTCATATTCTTGGACGACCTAAAGAAAATATAATTGTTATTATGATTAACAAAAAATCTCAAGCGGCACAAATACAGAAACCTTGTAGGTGATTATGGTTTTCAGCCATTTTGGGGTTGAAGCTCTGGGGACATGAGGTCCGTGTTCTCATGCACCTTATAAAGATCTTGCAAACAGATTGATCGAGGCCTCTCGCGACCAGAGGGCTGGTCTATTATTCGCGAAGAGGATTAGCACTGTCATTCAGCGTTAGTAGACAGAGATGCGGAGAAATTTGTTTTGAGCTAGTTTTTTTATTGTATTTACTGTAAAGAATCGTATATAGTGTAAATAATGGAGTTAATTTATTTCTTCTCGCTGACAGTGTCGAAAACAAGATTGTAAGGAAGGAAGTTGGATTGAAAGAGAGTGTCGGTGTAAAAGTAAGAAAGGGCATGCTCTGATGGTTCGGACATGTAGAAAGAATGGACGATGCAAGATTAACTAAGCAGATGTACAATCCAAAAGACACATATTCCATGACCAAATAGAACGTGTTCTGGAGGAAGGTAATATTAGGAGCCTGGAAAATCGCCGCAAGTGCTTGAAAAGAGTTATGAAGCGAGTGAGGTGTGTAAGAATCGTGCACTCCGTTCTCTCTACCTACCCCGCAAGGGATTTGGCGTGAAGTTATGTATGTATTTAATTTATTTTTACTCATTATTATACAGCTCTATTCTATTATGTATTTGTGTAACAAATTTTGTTGTTTTTTTTTAATATATAGGATTTCAGTTTATAACAAATGTTTTGCAATTTGGTTTATTGCCGAATAAGGTTGTGGTAGCGATATGGGGTACGATGACTAACATAAGTTAGTGTCACTAAAACACCTTTAATGAGTTTATGTCCATCTAACGAGCTACAAATACTACGAAAACATGATAGCTATTATTATATATTGATTTTCAAAAGTACAAATTGACCCCTTACATATTTCATTAGTCGTGAGAAATAAAACACTTGTACATTTATTAAATTATATGTTATAACAATTTAAAATAACCTTTATTATAAAAACTTTAATAATATTCTTTCACCGACTTCTAAAAATGGGTAGGTTTTTAATTTGTTCGAAACAATTTAGTTTAAAATGTATTCCGAGATTGTGTTATAGTTCACATGAAATTATTTAAAGATAGATTATAGGAATTGCTTGCAAACTACAGATACCTTTTTAATGGGGCAAGAAGCCCAACTGTGGGAATAAATACATTGTAATTGGTTGGGGAAAAAGTCCTTTCGCATATAGCATGTCCGAAAATATTGATATCAAAAATGCCAGTCGCTGTGGTTACCCTGTAACGTACAAAATTGACGATATTTTTAAAAAAGTGGAATAATTTAGACATATTAGTAGTTAGGAAGTATCTGGAGAACTGGGAATTAACCACAAAACGGTTTTGGCACATTTTAAAAAAAGTGCCTCATGAAATCAGCAAAAGAAACCTAACAAACCTGTGTACTCATTTGTGATTTTCCATCACGACTTAATGAAAATTGAATTGAATTTTAGATGAAGCTCATAACTGGTGATGAACAGTGGACCACGTACATCAAGAACGTACAATAAAGGTCGTGGGTAAAGGCCGGTCTTCACAAACTGTGGCGGAACCCGGGCTAACTCGCCACAAGATGTTTTTTTTTTGTGGGATAGGAGTGCAAACGAGCAGGCGTGTCACCTGATGGTAAGCAACCAACGCCGCCCATGGACACCAGCAACACATATAGTGTTACTGTTGCGTTGCCAACCTTTAAGGGATAGGGGATAGGAAAGGATGGGAAAGGGGGTGGGCCTCCAGGTACCTCTCTCACCGAACGAAACGCGGCATGAGCCACTTTACGTCGGTCTTCTGAGAGGTCATGGTATTTCACCGGTCGAGCCGGCCCATTCTTGCAGCGAACTGCTTGGCTCTACCACTGTTAAAATACCTAGATACTTTAGTCAAATGTAATAAAATAACGACGTCAGACGAGCTCAAAAAGGCTGCTGGAAAAGACTGGATGCGGAAAGCAGAGAATCGGATGTTGTGGCGCAAATTGGGAGAGGCCTATGTCCAGCAGTGGACTGCAATAGGCTAATGAGGATGATAAGTTCTAAATAAACGCGATATAATCCATAAAAAGTTGTTTCAATGTTATAAATGGAAATAAACTCCTTTTAGATTTCTATATCGATACGCGCAGGAACTATTTCCTTAAACTATAACAGTCTTTGGATGACCATGTCAGTACGATGAGTGAGTGGCGAGCTATCCTGGACAGAATACTAGTTTTTTAAAATTTCTTAGTCATATTTTGTGATGTTGGTGAAAATGTTAACAACATTTTATGGAATAGGTGATGGTTAGCAAGTAACACAGTCCAAGTACAACTGTAAGAGAGATAGTGTTGCAGTTCCATTGCCGACATTTAATCTCCGGATACCTCTCTCACAGAGCGAAACGCGGCATGAGCCAGTTTACCTCTCAGAATACCGATTCTGAGAGGTCGTGGTACTTCACCGGTCAAGCCCGCCCATGAAGCAAACTGCGTGGCTCTACTGTTAGGCCAATAGGTTAAAATATAAAAAACGCGCGTGCATGAAAAGAGTTATGAAAGTCAACGAAGCGAGTGAGGTGTGTAAGAATCGTGCCTTGTGGCGCTTCTGTAATAGATTGTGGATGGTAGTTAGTGGTCGTATTGCATGTAAAAAGGGTTGTAAAAGGGGGAAAAGGATAGTGTTTAAATTAGTAAGAGTGGCGTTTTAATTAATGACCGACAAGGGCGTCACTTTTGTTTACTTTCATGTTCTTGTGAAACGTGTCATGATCATTAACTGTTTTATAATTACATCCATACTAATATTATAAAGAGGAAAGATTTGTATTTTTGTATGTAACGAAGAAACTTAAATATATCAAAAATTCGCTCACAGTTGGAATAGCATTCACCCAGAGTAACATAGGCTATATTTAATCATCAGCGTCGTCGCTATTTCGTTTAATGTTTTTGTTTAATTAATGCAGCGTGAATTTTTGTTCAAAAATGTAATTTTTTCCTCTTAAAATATAAAGAAACTTCGTCAAAAAAAAATTAACATCGGAAATTGTAATTGAAAATATTGTGCGAGACATGTTTATGAAAATTATATTACTGCGTACTGAAATTCAAGGAATTGATAGTAAGTAATTGAGTAAACATGAAGAACACAGTGCCAGAAGGTAGATTTTCTTTTTTCAAATTTCCTAAAATTTTGCATATACCAAACATGAGCACTACTAATTTCTAATCAAATTAAACGATATGTTATTTTATTATATCTTACCTTAAAACATATAAACAGGGAGAACGGCATGGTCATTACGACAAGTATCCAAGAGAGAACTATGAGAATTTTCCCACAGGTTTTGCTGTCCTTGTCACCGTCGTCATTTGCTAAAACATAAAGAAATAAACTAAAACATAAACATAAATTAATAAAGAATCCTCCAAAGTATTATCACTTAAATATAGTAAACCTTTAAACTTATATACACAAATATTGCAGCTTACATTTAAATAGATTAAAGATTTCAAATAACTGATATATTCAATAATCAATGTTGCATCCACATTTAAAAAGTTGTAATTTTTTTTTTTAAATTAATAACTAATTTGGATAAGCTAAATAGATGAAAAAATTATCACAATTTAAATTATTCTTTACAGTTTTTAACTTATTTAAAAGTACTATTCCTTAGTATATGTATTGAAATGCACCAGACATTTTCATATATTGAAGATAGCGTGAGCGTAATACTAACAAAACAATAATGCCATATTAAATAACATAAAAAAAAATTAATATAGAAATTTCTAGCACACTAAATCTTTCGCATTTGCAATATATAAAGAAAAACTTTTTCGTATAAACTGGAAAATGCAAGCAGTAATATTCGAATGAATGGTTAATTTGAAAAATAAAACTATAATATTTAAATAATAATTTAAAAAAAAAGAATGAATAAAATCATATAAATATTCACATGCAGTTATAGTAGGATATAAATGTTGTCGACTAGACATTTCAATATTCATAATCAAGTTGTCGATATTTGAGCAAGCGTTGCGGACGACAGTTGACTGATCACTAACGCTGGCAAGTGGCAAGCCAAGGTTGGCATAGTTCATGTACTATGCACATGGGAATTAAAGTCTGCTTCCCTCACACTTAGAAATAGAAAACTTAAATTTTTAACGTTATCCTATTTACCTATAGATTCGGTCACCACCATAGTGGTGGATTCTGAATAGCGCGCCAGCTTGGATGGTTGTCGAAAAAGTACGTCTGTACGAAACGAGAGCTCTGTGTAAACTGGAATTAATGAAAATTGTTTTAGTCACATAAATGACTAATATTGGTAAGTGTCCATAACTTACCAATTGACTTTTTAATTTCAAATGCGGGAAAAGATATTGGCGTTGTTGTCGTGGAAAACTGTTTAGAATTCGATTTGAATTTGGAAATTTAATATTCAGTAGGTATAGGTAAAACAAAAAAAAAAACACTATCATCAGAAACTTTAATTAACTTTTTAAATATTTTTAACCGATCCATTTATATACGATTGGATGCATAGCTTGTGACAATATCAGTAGGTATGTATTATATCTATAGTTATTATAGACTATTAGAAGTATAAATAGTAAATTGTTTATCTTTATTTATGTGTTTGTTGTATTAATTTTTACTTGGTTAGTCTAAAATCGATATTACAACAATATATATTGATCAAATTCAGTATATCAAGATGGCATTTTTTATAATAACAATGAGTTTGCGTCACATCGAAATCGTCAGATTAAATCGTCCCAGTATACTTCCTTGGAAAATTTGACGACCTGGGGAAGGTACAGTCCACGCAACGGATATTACATTAGATTTTACATAGTTATTTATAAATTTATAGCCGCTTCCCCTACCGATGAAAAAGTATGTATTCTTTGATATTTTTTTTTTTCATCTAACTTTTGCAACCCAAAAGGTATCTATGGCGCTCGTAAATCATCATTTGCAAGCGTCATGCCATATCATAAAGTTTGAATTGTACGCTCATTATTAACAGGAACATCTACTTTTGTTCTTTGTGATCAAGCAAATGGTAAATATATTATTTTATTTTATAAATTGCATTCGTTTCGTACACTTGAAATTCATACATGTGACATTGAAATAAGACCGGGAGTATAATTAAATTATCTGCACATTCGTAAATAAAACACGCCATCATTAATAAAATTTCCTTTTTATATTATAAACATCCTAATTAAAATCTACAATACTCGTATATAATAAGTCTTTAAGTGTACCTACTTAAATAGATTTAAAAAAAAACATCACCCAAAATACAAATGCAGAATCTAAATTTAATTCTTAAGCCACATTATTGGTGCAAGGCTGTTGGATATAGTTTAAACAAAAGCCTCTGTTGTCAATGTCGACAGGCGCCTCCATGTTGTCCGTATGAAACCACAGACGGAAAGGCTTAACTGTACCTATAATAAAAAAACAGATTATTAATATTCTTGTTACTTATTTTTTCTCTGATACTTCTTTATTAAGGACCACGAAATGAACCGCTTAATAATGCCAAAAAGAATTACTAGTCGTCAATAACGACAGAATCGTTATTCAAAGTTAGCAAATAGTAATAGAAGATCGTAAAGATACGATATAAAATCCCAGATTTTTCCAGGACTTACTTGACGGTTGATTTCTCGGATTTCATTACAGCCCATTACAACCCAGTGGCAAAATCTTGTTGAATTTTCCAGAATTGTATAATAAGCTTAGATAACTAGTGAAAAAATAAAAAAATCCAAGAATACAGTAGTTTAAAGTGATTAATTGATTTCAAAAGAGTACCGTTTTGTATCCATAAAATACGGAGTCCTACAAAGAGTAGTTAGCCCAAACTAACGCTGTCGTTACCATTAATGAAATTAAAAAACTTACTCAAAACACTAGCCGATTGCATGGACAAATCTGCTGAGAATGTGCCACCACATATCCTATCTGTGCACAACGCTTGTGCTGGTTGGATTCGGCCAACATTTGTGGCACAGGGTAATAATAACCAATCATTGGCGCAATTGTTGGTCCCAGCACCAGAACCTATCATAGAATTCACTGGATTGTTGCTATTGCCGCTTAGCGTGAAAGCTCTTGAACGATTGTTAACTGAAAAAAAAAATTAAAAACTGTAACTGGACGCTTATATTATCCGCAAATCGAGAGTCTGGCAAATTGTCTTGTAACGTCCGATTAATTTTGTGTTTTTATTACTTTACACACATTTAAACGAAACTTTTAGACTAGATGACGGAGTGCGGAATCACTGGGAATCCAGACTAACCGGTATAGATAGCTACATTCATAACTCCACGCCAAATCCCTTGTAGGGTGGGATAAGAGATCAGAACGCTACAAGGCACGATTCTTAGACGCTTCATTCGCTTCTTTGACTTTCATACACGCGCGTCCAATTCGAAGGCTCCAGAACTCGTTCTATTTGGTCGTCCTCAACTCATATACCCATTCGCTTTTGCGAAATTACTATGGAATAGATAACTTTGTATACCTATACCACACGTTTAATGCTACGCAGTAGCAGGTTACATAGCCGCGGAATTGTATAATAAGGAAGATCATAATCAATCCAATCTACTTACAGTTATCAGCACAGGCTGTGTATTGTATGCCACAAAAGTTTCTTTCCATTCTAATACAAATACCGTAGTCCTGGTTACTCAATTGAAGTCCAGTTGAAGGGTCATAGTTAAAAGAGCGAAGTTGTCCGGACACACCAGTGTAGTATTGGAGACAACCTTCATCCGCTGTTTGAAAATATTACAATTTAAAATAATTGCTTTATAGCTATGAATAGTTTCATTATTTCTTGGGTTTTAAATTTTCCATATACTATAATAGGGGATCACGGTAAAGAAGCACCTGATTTTGTTCAAAATATTGTTGACGTAAGTGAAGTTTGTAGGTTGCACAAATAAGACTCAGGCGAAGGCTCAGATGAAGCGTTATTTCTGGTAAAAAGATTACTTATTTATTTCATATGATATATTAAGTATGTAAATTTTATTGATTAATTAATATGTGCCAGTAAAAAAAATCAGTTCATATGGGATCCCTAAAAGTCAATCAAGGTTGGATTTGAATAGAGCAGTTGAGTGAAACGTTCTAGCTGTATTTTGCTTTTTATTCATTTTGTCGATTGAATAAAAGTAATTATTACTTTACAAAAACTTTTTAAATATATGTATAAATACATAACTTCACGCCAAATCCCTTGCGGGGTAGGCAGAGAGAACGGAGCGCCACAAGGCACGATTCTTACATACCTCACTCGCTACGTTGACTTTCATAACTCTTTTCAGGCACGCGCGTCGACTTTTGAGGCTTCTAACATCCTACATATATATATAATGTGTTAGTTTTACCTTTGTAAATAGTACTGCACGGTATTTGTGTAATTTTCACTTTCCACAGCCTTTCAAACGAATTACCGCTGGTGACGAATGTCAACTTTACTGGATTCGTGGTGCCAACACCCGCGTCTATGTACACTGTTTAATACACAAAAACATTTCAAAATCTGTATATATAATATAAAATTATATACGGTAAGTTTAAATATTGGTAATCTAACTTTTGTTTAACCATCTAGTTCAATATCTGAAAGATTAGTTACATCGCTTGGAAAATAGATGACACTATTTCTGTCGTTTTCAAGACAAACTAGCGGAAATCAGAAAATACCTTTATATTTATATTACCTATAAAAGATTGATTGAAGTTAGTTTTGAACGTGGTCTAGATTTTGTTTTAATTATATCGAATCCCCATGAAAAGTTATTATTTTTACAAATGCTTCGTGGTCAAAGGTGTGGGCTCTAACTAGTTATGAGATAAAAATTAAGTCCTGACCACTTCTTTCGTACACAACTCTACCCCACAATATCACACCCAAAGCCGACAGCTTGACCTCGTAGTTAGCTCAGTTTTTAATAAAACTACATCTAAGTAAACACTCTATTTTATAGTGTTTTATCCATTTCATCATTTTCCAGGTCACAATCTATTCGTACCTTCATAAGGCCAAATTAAATCACAGATAAGGGTATAAAACAAAAAAATTACATAGGGTCATCCCATTTACTCACTATGACTGCCCTGGTTAAGGCCGCAGATAGCAGGTACGGGATTGCCTCCAGAAACAATGAATTGATCTTGATTGCAGACATGATTTATTATTTCAGGACCAGCTATTGAAAAACGGTTGAAATCTAACCTGTGTATCAAAATATTAGAAATTTGCAACTTGTTTAAGATAATGTACCAATACGACCACTGCTCCGGTGCCCTTAAAAGTAGCGTGAAGATAAATGGCGCTCCCTTGACCTTCCTCCATAAACGCCTATCTAATGATCAATATTTATGCAAGAAATTCAAGAATTTATCACGTGAAGATGCGTCAGTATTCAAACGCCTGGTAGTCGAGACACTCCATGAAAGAGCATCGTAACCAGATAAAAAGTTGCCTTATATTTATTATGTCCCTTTAATACATACATAAACATAACTTCACGCCATTGTTACCCGAAGGTGTAGGTAGCGGCTGTTAAGCCTCGTCTCGCCGTTATGTTTACGTCCCAAATCGAATAGGTGGCGAACCTATTGGCATACCGGGCACACAGTTTTCAGTCATCGATATTTATCACAAATAACTTTCCGAAAACCAATCAAGACCACCAATCAAAAACCAATCGACAACCAAACCAACCAACAGGTTAGGCTGTGGAGCTGCATAGAGTCTCTCAGACGTAAGGTCAGTATTAGTGTGTATCTTTCTGTGTCCATAAGACGTCATCTCATTATTTATCGTATTGTTTTAGATGAACCAACCAATTATTTCTAAAAATAGCCGTAAAAGAAAGAGAGTGGTTACTGCTACTAGTGAGGACTTCGAAAACACTCTACAATGTTGGTTAGAAACTGAAATCGAGGGCGACTTTAGTGATGTTGACGATGATCAGGCGGACCCAGATTTCTTCTCACAATCTTATCATGATACGGAATCTGAACAGTCAGGAGACGAACAAAATAAGAAAAATGAGAATCAGTTACAAATCAAACCGACCACCGTGTCTCCTCTTGATGCCAACCAATTATTTATCAAATCGTAGAACCAGACGTTGACCTCTCGCACTTTTTTCAGTGTCTTAGATTTGAGTGGATACCACGCCTATGCTTTGTACAAGACCTACTATTCCTAGAGCACAATTTCTTCAGAATATTGTTGACAGTTTAGTTTTGCCGCACCTGAAACGTCGCGTATACATTAATAGATAGACAATCGCATGCGTACTAGGTCCAAATAGGCCTCCGGAACCTGAAAAAATATACCTGAAAGTACAGGAGCAACGAGAAAAAAATGCAAAATCTGCCCATCAAGACTCAATAGACGTACTAAGAACAATTGCATCGAATGCCGCAAGCCTATTTGTCTTGGATGTTCAAAAACTATATGCGTGGACTGTGTAGCCAACAAGTGATTTGTCCCAAAATATTCACGTGATTTGAGAAGCAATCGCTACCTAAGCAATACTTTAATTTAGACTGATATGTAATAATTGTATATTAGCCCTAAGAATTGTATATTAGCTCTATTGTAGCTAAGATTATAACATATATTTTTTAGTTAAGCAAAATGTAGGTTATATAATTTTAACCAAATAAATACCGATTAAATTTGAAAGTGTTGTTATTTTTGAACTTTCCATAAAGAATAATAATGAACAGATCATAATAAAAGTAAATATTTTGCAAATCAGTAAATAATAATAATCCATTTCGATTATTTATTATGCCGTCTGATATACGTCACGTCACCATTTATGAGATGACTAAACCACGTCAGAACTTAAAGGTTAATAATATATGTATAAAACTGCAGGATATTATAATTATCTACTTATTTATGCAATATAATGCAGACAAAGCGATTTACCTTATTTGACAGACATCAGGATGAGCTTTCGTCACTGTTATTTCACAAGATCCTGTTCCATCGTACGGGGACGGATAACCATTATTTACAAAGTAAGTTCCATTTACTGCAGTTGTACTTCCACACGATGTCATGACTGCAAGGTAAATGAATTTGGTTAGTGTCAGTTTGACGAAATGCTTACATTCGAAAATGGTAAAAGCAAAAGTAATCGTTTTTGAAAGGGTAGAAACCAGAACTTGTGCAAGGATATAGTTAATGATGTAGTGCTGGAGCAGGTGGATAATAGGGATGATAGCAGAGATCGTAGGCACACTGCAGATATAGAAAGAACAGTAGCATTAGGCAACAGCGTAAATGGAGCGTTAGGCTGAGACCTGGGATGGAAGCGAGAGTTGCGTATGTAGATATATTTGTATCTAACTATTTAGATTAACTGAAAATATTTCCATATGTATTTGGACTATCTATTTATTAATTTAATGAATTTATAATGTAATTTGAGTATATAAACAAGAATTCTCATTTGTAAACTCACATATACAGCATAGTCCAAAGCCGTTAGCGCAGTATCCATTTGCAGATCCTCCTTTAGCTGAGCATTCCCTGGCAGCCATACACGTGCCATTGTCACCCGATGCTCCGGCGCAATCGCCATTTGGGAAAGTCACCACGGTAAACAAGGAGAGGACTAGATGGAAAATAAATCAAAATTTAATAATTGCAATGTTCATTTTAGGGTAGTATTCAATTGACTAAAAGCTTCTTATTATTTACCTGTTTGAATGAAACAAAATAAACTTAATGAACGGCGATGTACTTTAAATTTTTAAAAGGACGGTTTTTGAATAATGATCTTTTAACCAAAATTGCAAGAAAACATCTACGTTCAACTATAAAATTTAATACACATTGAAAGGTCCTTGAAAACGACCAAGCGACTTGAAGGTCCTGTAAAGCGACTGGAAAATTTTAACTAAAAATAAATGAGATTTGTAAGTTTAATATTTTATTTATTTGTTATTTTACGTTTTAACGTAATTGTTCATGATTATGTATTATTATATAACAAGAACTACAATTAGCTGAGTTGTCTGTCAAATTCAAAATGAAATTTATTATATTTATATATTTTAGTGGGTACTTTTTCTCTATTATTTTTTTTGCATTTGCAAGTTGTAGTATTCTGTGTATCGATATTGACTCGATGTTTAAAAATAACTTACATCGACTCTCCTTCTGTGTCGGCGGCCAAAATCTCTGCTCTTTCGTATCGATAGGTCTTTCTCTCCAATTAGGAACAGATCCTCCTAAAATACCCCTACTATTTGCACGCTTTTCACTAGCTTTACAACACCCGAAACATAACACTAGAACTAGCATGAAATTAACTCTCATATTTACGCCGTAATATCTGGCATACGTGTGGGATGTGTGTAATATTGCTATTTCAATTTATATAAATGTGACAGCGTAAAGAACAATAACAGTTTTCACCTATTAGCGAGATTGTTACAATGAGCAGTGATAATATATATATTTTTTACTTTTTTTTTTCGACTCAACAGCGCATGACAGCTTTTGTGTTGTTATAATGACCGTACTTTACAAGTTAATCGGCATACTTATTGCACTGGCAATTGTTATTTTTATAGTGCGTAATATTTCCAGATCGATGATTGGTTTTATTGTAATCGAGATGGGATCGATTTGGGTCGGTGTTTTCTTTTTTTATTTATTTTATTTTTATTTATACTTTATTGTACACAAAAACAGAATTACAGAATAATATAAATTTACAACAGATGTATGTACAAAGGCAAGCTTAACTCACTATTGAGTTTTCTACCAGCAAACCCTTTGAGTAATAGAGGAGATAGTTTATAGGTAGCCAAAGTGTACAATACGAGAAAAAGAAAAAAAAAAAAAGGTAGATAGAAAAAAAACAAATATTTAATAATACATATAATATATACGCAAACATATAATACATATTACATACATACTACATACACAAATACATATATACATACATACCAAAAAGTCATAAATACATTACATAAACATACATATTGCCGATTAATCTTTGGAGAGAAAATATTCCTTTATTCTCTTCTTGAAGACGTCCAGAGAAGTAGTATCTCTTACAGAATGCGGTAGGGAGTTCCATAAGCGAACTGCACGAGCAGTAAATGAGGAATCGTAACAGCTAGAGGTGCGAGCAGGGGCACGAAGAAGGAGAGAAGACGAAGTACGACAGGGTTTGTTTATAGGAACAAGGTATTCAAAGCGCTCACGTAGGTAAGAAGGCGAATTAGGATTGTGAAGAATGGAAAATAGGAGATTGAGGATATGGGTTTCTCTACGTTTACGAATTGGTAGCCACTTCAGTTGAGAGCGTAGTTCAGAGACATGGTCATATTTCCGAAGGCCATAGATGAATCGTATACCCAAGTTCTGAAGGCGTTCGAGCTTATTTAGATGTTCTTCCTTAGCATCAAGAAATGCAACATCGGCATAGTCTAGGATAGGGAGTAGAAGGGACTGAGCAAGAGTAACTTTAGTATGAAATGGTAGGAATTTTTGAAGACGTTTGAGAGACTGAAAGGTGCCAAACATCTTCCTGCTTACTTCTGCAATGTGAAAATCCCAGGA
Source organism: Euproctis similis (assembly GCA_905147225.2). Taxonomy (NCBI): domain Eukaryota; kingdom Metazoa; phylum Arthropoda; class Insecta; order Lepidoptera; family Erebidae; genus Euproctis; species Euproctis similis. Next base: position 22,006,679 of record LR990107.1, on the reverse strand, counting down.
AAGATTACAGTCTATGTGAATACCGAGGTTCTTAGCACTTTTTGATAAAGCAATAGGCACAGAGTCATACGTTATAGGAGGAAGAATATTAGTATCCACTCTGTTTAGCATATATCTTCCGCCGATAATAAGTGCCTGTGATTTAGCTGCGTTGACGAGTAGACCAAAAGATTCTTTTGAGTGTTATGTACTCTATATCGGAAATAAAAATATTTTTTAACGATTATATCAAAATCGGTGAAATAAATACCAATATTGTTATTGATTGTGGTAGAGCCACGCAGTTCGCAGCATAAATGGGCCAGCTCGACTGGTAAAAGAGGCCGCGGGCCTCTTAGAATATCGGCGTGAAGTGGCTCATGCCGCGTTTCGTTCTCTAAGAGTGGTTCCAACCATCCAGAAGCTCAACCCCTTCCCTCTCCTCTACCCATATCAACGCCTTCCATGGGTGGGTTTAGTTGCTGAAGATCAGGTAACACGCCTGACCCTCAATCCCATAAAAAAAAATTGTCCGGGCTTAATTTTAGTCTGACTTGGAAACCCAAGTAACGCTTTCTAATTGGTATATCACATACATAAACATATAAACATAACTTCACGCCTTTTGTTACCCGAAAGTGTAGGCAGCGGCTGTTAAGCCTCGTCTCCCCTTTATGTTTACGTCCCAAATGGAATAGGTGGCGAACCTATTGCCATACCGGGTACAAAGGTTTCAGTCATCGATATTTTATCACACATAACTTCCGAGAACAATTTCGAAAAGTCATTGGTGTGAACCAGTGTCAGGAGTCGAACCCGGACCTCTGGATCAAAAGGCGTGTGCTCGACCACTGGACTACCTAGACGCAGACTCAGATTAGTAGATAAAGGTCTTAGGAGCACCGGGCCATACTTTTTAACCTAGACAAAATATTTTAGTAAACGCAGACACGCCAAATATATAATTTAAAAGATTTTCTAAAAGTTGGCGCTGGCTTTAATAATACAAGATTTGTGATTTTTAAAATAATTTAATTCATAAACATTACATTGTCTAATTGGATATAATATGATGTATAGATAGAGTTCACAAAAAATATTTTATATATAGGACAGATTCTCAAAGTTTTCTTGTGCGATACAAAGCTTTGTAACCGTTTGGGCATTAAATTAAAATATATAAAAATAACATTATATTGTCTTTGTATTACTATTTTATTTATTCAGCATAACTATATATGACATAGGGTTATAGTGTTTTTTTTAATATTTATTTAATGTATGTATTCTTTTTAATATTTTTTAAAATAAATAAATAACATAGTTACATTGACGAAAAATATGATGGTAAATAATAAAAAAAATCCTGAACCTAAAAAAGAACACTGGAATTCAAACCATTTTCCGTTTCATCCGCTCGATTTCTCATTTGAGTTCAATCACAATATTGTTATTAGAGGTGAAATTAACTTACAAAACGAATTGATTGAATTAAGTCGTTTTGTAATTAAAAATAAAATCGTTAAAAATCGTCATATACTTAAATAGAAAAATAAAAACATATATATTTTCATATTTTATATGTTACTTTGTAACATTTGTATCTATTAATTTACTGGTTCGTATGCATATCACAATAAATTTTATTCATTAGATATATCACCAATAATATAATAATTAAATAAAAAATACTATCTATTATCTATACATATAATAAAATTGTAGAAAAGTCAAAACTGTACATTGAATATTTTTTAAAAAGAATACTTGGTGTGTGATCTGCAATCGATACCGAAGCCAAAAATATACTTTTTAGAATTTTTGTCTGTTTGTCTGTTTGTCTGTTTGTCTGTTTGTCTGTTTGTCTGTTTGTCTGTATGTATGTCCGGGATAAACTCAAAAAGTACTGCATGGATTTACTTCAAATTTGGCACGAAAATTATTAAGAAGTCGGGTCAACATATAGGCTACATATTATCACGCTATCACCTACGAGGAACGAGCAGTGAACCTTTATTTCTTCAATGTATTCTGTAGCAACGTGTAATCTAACGACGCATATTTGTATGTTGTTATGGTGTTATTATGTTAATAACCATGCTTTAATCTATACATATAATAATAATAATAATATAATATAAGTTAGCTTCACATTTTAATTAACTTATGCCGTTAAACATAACAGACAATTTTAAAACAGTGCCATCTATGAGATTTACAAAACAGAAAACATTAAGTTGAATTACACGTGTAAGCACTTTTTGGTTTTAGATATAAATAAATCTTTGAGATTTTAAAAACATCAAGTCGAATTACATGTTTAAACACTTTTTGAATATAAATAATTGAAATTTCATCATGCGCTTGCGGTCAATAGATGTTTTTAAGAGTCATAGATGGAGTTGTGCATTTTCTTCTTTAAAATTGTATCGTTAATTCTTTTCAGAGATGAGCAAGACAATTAAAAAAATGTATTTGTATATGCTAAAAACTGTTAATATTTTTGTTCGGTATTTATTGGTGTAATGATTGCTTCGTAATTTTATAATTTTACACCATTAAAAAAAAATGTTTCCTATTCGCTAACTAGATGGCGTTGGCGTCGAATCGAAAATTGAGGGGAATGAAGTGGTTTACACCTCTATAAACACTGTCATCGAGCAAGATGATGCCACACATTATCCCGTGGAATTTCTGAACTCTCTGTCAGCAAGTGGACTTTCAGCGCATACTATCAAGCTGAAAGTCGGTGTCCCGATTATGCTTCTTCGGAACCTATCTCCTCCGAAGTTGTGTAACGGGACCCGCCTTAAAGTCATCTCGCTCCACAGACACAGCATTGAGGCGGAAATTCTTACGGGTTGTGGCGTAGGCGAGGCAGTATTTGTACCACGCATTCCCCTCATACCTCATAACTTCCCGTTCCAGTTCAAGCGCGTACAGTTCCCCGTGAGTGTTTGCTTCGCGATGACCATCAATAAGTCGCAGGGGCAGACACTGAGAGCAGCGGGTGTCGACCTCAGGACGAGCTGCTTCTCACACGGGCAGCTGTACGTCGCTTGCTCCCGCGTCACCAGTCCTGACTCTCTTTACATTTTGGCTGCGGAGAGCCAAACCAGCAATGTTGTTTATAGAGAAGTTTTATAAGTATATATTTTTATCCTTTTCTATATTTATATTTTCTTATTCATTATTTTCTACATTTGCTTCAGTCGCAACTTATTACTTAATTCAGCAGAATCACCATAAAGTCATTTATTCAAAGCAGACTGAAAATCAGCACTTTTGAAGTTCAACAATTTTACAAAAGACAGTCTCCCTCTGTTACTGTACTTTCTGTATTTATGAAATGTAAAGAAGTAACGGGTAAATAAATGTTATTTTAAAAGGTATAATCGTAGGTATTTTTGGTGCTGTATAGCGTTCAGGCAGATGACGTCGCGGGCTACAGCTATACTACAAAAATTCCTGTTAAAATGAAAATAAACAATGCGGGCAACAACCATTGCTACCGCAATCTGTACTTATCCTACCAGTTACAATTTCATTTTAGAGGTAATTACTTCTCAACTGTCTATGTAAAAATATAGCTATCTGATCACAAATTCCACGCGTACGAAGTCGCGGGCACAGCTAGTAATAAATAAAGTTTTATTACAATATAATAGTAGAAATAACTTTTAAATTTAATTTTAAATACAATATTTAAAATTACATTTAAAAGCCGCCACTTCATTATGTTTTACGCATAGTTAGTATATAGTATAGCATATAATTATATTCATAATCAGGTACAATAAATTAAAAAATATATATATCTATATAATAATATCTTGGACACAGTATAAACAGCGCAATCTAGTTCCAAGCAAAGCAGCTAAATGCTTGTGTTATGGAAACTAGATAACGGATATTGATACATATATATATACTTTTTTTTGTAAATACATAAAAACATTCATGCCTGTCATAATTATTTATACTAGGGTGGGAATCGAACCCGCCGACCTCGATTGCGCAGTCAGTTGTTTTACCAATGCACCACGTTTATAGGTATGTGTATACATTTAAAAAATCGTGTCAATGGTGGTACAGCCGTGAATAGGCCGGCGGTATGTCACGTTTCGTTCCTTGAGAGGGGTATCCGGAAACCCAGGAGCCAGGTTACCTGCTTGCTCATTTGGCCCCTAACGCATAAAAACACAACTCATATAAAACGTTAGAATACAAAGCATAGTTTCTACTAAATATAGTTAGTTCCGACAAACAATTTGTCTGAACAATAATAAATGTTAAAAATATTTTTAATTTTGTCATTGACTATGTATTAGATTAAATTATAATTATCTACGTTAGTAAATTTCTTGTGATATTTTAATGTAGCGTTGATAGATTATGGATAGTATAGCTAGTAGGACAGAGAACTCTTCTTCAATTCATTTTACAAAAACTATTAAAACAATAGTTTGTACGAAGAGTCGCATATGTGTATATAGGAGAGAGTTTCTAGGAGCAGAAGAAGATAGAAGACAGAGAAAAAAATAGGGAAAATAAAAGTAATAATCTTCTTCTACCCGTTAATATAAGAATAAAATAAACTAAACATGTTCAGATTTATCCCTTATATACTTAAAACTAACATATATAAAATGTTGCAACATCAAAACGGTTATACGGACACCATTCCATAGTTTTTCTTGTAAATACATCTAAAATTAAATTCATCTTATTTCTAAATGACTAGTGGTTTGTCCGTAATTTTTCGAATATCTATACATATAAATAAAATATATGCGATACATACACCTAAGCATTTTTTTTTTTTACTATTTTTGTTTGTCTGTCTGTTTGTTTGTTCTGGGTAATCTCTGAAATGGCTGGACCGATTTTGACAGGTCTTTTATTGGCGGGTCGCTGAAGTAATGAGGAGTAACATAGACGACTCTGTTTTAGAAACAATCTTTTATTTATTGCTTCTAACTGTAACTATTGTGACAAAAAAATATGATTTATAAAGATCTTTACATATTTGTTAAGCTTATATTGCATTTACCGTCTTATATATGGGAATAGGTACTTATTGAACGATCAATTTGTCATATTCATTCTAGACTGCGAGACGCGAAAGAAATTGTAATGGACTTAGTAGAATTTAGTTGCTGATATTTTATTTACTAATATTTTGTTATGTTTGTATTTTATATATATCATTTTTTATAACTAAATATTCTGCTTTTTATAGTCAATAATAAAAACCAGAATAGTTATGTAACAAATAACTTTCATTAGCGTTATTTAACATCTAATTATGTCCAAGCTATCGAGGATTCAAGCCATATTTTAAGACGAGAACTTTTCACTGTTCTTAACCCAAGATACAATTTTTCTGTTAGACTCAGTGATTAGAACAAAAAAACGGATGTTGCAAGTTCTAGTATCTTTTTTAAATGTCACAAAATTTTGAGAAATATTTCACTTAAACTATATGAAAGATAAATAGGTATTGATGTGTATTTTATAACATGAGGACTAGAAACCAGTAATCGATGTATGTTGTAAAATATTAAAATAACTTCAAAAACAAGAAACATTAGTTAATAATAATTATAGACATTTTTTTAATTAATAGTGTTATTTGAAATATAAATTTATACCAGATTGTAGCATTATATAAATACGAGCGCCAAATAAATATTTTTTATTGAAAGCTGAATTAAAAATTTAGATGATATAATGATAGACTATATCAAAGATATGACGACATTCTAAGATATAAAATTATATTATACTTATTTAAATTTAGTTATATATATATAAAATAAACTAAACTTTATAAATATATTTAATGACAACAAGATATTAGTTGTAATAATTATATTACGACAGTAAGCAAGATTAATTTCAATAAATTATTTTAAATATCTTTTATAATCACACAAAAAAGATTTTGATTCTATGGCATTTGAATAAGATATTTTCTTATAAAAAGAAATATAACTAATCCGACTGTGCAATAAATACACTAATATTATAAAGAGGAGAGATTTGTATTTTTGTATGTAACGAATAAACTCAAGAAATACTGGACTGATTTTAATAATTCTTTTTTCTTTAGAAAGCTACATTATCACTAAGTAACATAGGCTATGTTTAATCATCGTTGTCATCGACATTTTGTTTGTACGCGAGTAACACCATGAGGCGGAAAGCTACATACAATATAGCGGTACGAAGTTCACGCGGTCTGCTAGTTTTTAATAAAACGTAATCTGTATCACTGTCTCATGGTTTATACAAATTTAGTGACATCTACACTACACCACTAAAAACTCAAATCTACAAGTAAAAGATAATCATCCTCATTGCGCAGTCGGATAGAAAACGAATAATATTAAAACAACTATTTAAATAAGAGATCAAAAAATGATTAATTAAATTGATCGAATTCATTCTAATGATATTAGATGACATTAGCCGCCTTTGTTGAAGGATGACGCTGTACGGAGTTTCTTGCGGATCCTTGGTGAACTCCACCGTGGAACCACGCGAGTGTCTCCAGGTGATACACCCTCGTCAACGTCGTCAGCTTCGGTTTTGATTTCCATTTTCTGATATCGTGGATAAAAAACATAGCAAATTAAATTCTGATCTCCGTGTTCCTGGGTTAGTTGCAATAGTGGTCGTGATAATTGAGTCAAACATATTATGGGATTTTGAGACGATTTAATTTTTCTCGGTAGAAAAACAACTTTTATGAAACAAATATATAGAATTTTTGTTTTAATCACTACATAGTATAAAACAAAGTTGCTTTCCGCTGTCTGTTCCCTTATATGCTGTGATCTTTGAAACTACGGAACGGATATGATTTTGTTCTTTTTAAATTTAATGAGTAGTATCAATGAGATGGTTTGTATCCACTCATTATCTTAGGGAACTCACAATGATCATTTTAATTTCTTTACTGTTCACGGGAAATAATGGCCTATTTACGGAGTGGATGGAAAACAACAGTATTAATAATGTAATTATTAATTACGAAATCTATTTTGTACATATCGATTTGGTCCTGTACAGCATGTAATTTAAATGAATATTTTCGTAGATATTACACATTTAAAATGTAGCGACATATTGGTTGGATTGCGTCACGTATCGATACCGGCCGATAAATGGCACCAATTAAACTTAATAAAACTTCCTAAGTTTATTTATTAATCGCTTCTGAAGCGAAACAAAGTTCCTCTGGTTAACTAGTGTAATATAAAAATCAGCAAGAATTTTGTATCAATGTCGACCTCTTGAGATTCATACCTGAACGATTAGCCTGACCAGTGTATGCTGTTGTTCCAACATCATTGATACCTCGCGAAGTTTACGCTTCTGTTTTTCCAGTTCAGCTGTAATGTAATCCTCGCTGCTCTCCAATACCAGATCCAGGCCAGCTGGAACAGTTTAATAACTACTTATTAATTACTTATAAATAACTGATTTATTTATAAATCACTGCAGTGCTTTTACTTTGTTTTAACATTTTTAGATGGTTGAAATTAGGTATACCGGGACCAACCCGTTCAATTTAGTAGTCCCAAATGCAATAAATGACGAAATCAATTGCTTAAACACGTTTACATAACATAAACTAAGATAACATAACTTCACGCCTTTGTCACCCGAAGGTGTAGGCAGCGGCTGCTAAGTCTCCTCTCGCCGTTATGTTTACGTCCCAAATGGAATAGGTGGCGAACCTATTGCCATACCGGGCACAAAGTTTTCAGTCATCGATATTTATCACACATAACTTCCGAAAAACAATATCGAAATGTCATTGGAGTGAGCCAGTGTCAGGAATCGAACCCGGACCTCTGGATCAGAAGCCGTGTGATCAGAAGCTCGACCACTGGGCCACCGAGACTTTAGTTTGAAAAAATATATACATACAATCGTCAGAGAAGGGATTGCATAACCACTTCCTAAGTATGAGATCCAAGAATCCAAGCTTGCATTTTTTATTGTTCGGATATTCTATCAGCTCGTCTTTGTCCACTTTCTCCAGGAGTATGGCGGGCAGTTTACGCTCCAATTCCGTATGGAGTACAACCTGGAAAAGAAATGAAATATTTCATATTATAAAAAAAATATGAATTTATTGCAGATATTTTCGTGCCATTTATAAAAACTAGTAAATGTTCTTACTTGCATAGCCAGTCGTTTCAGCTGGGCATTACGTCTGACGCTCTCAATATCACCAACAGCCAGACCGATGAGTAAGTTCATCAGCAATATCGGCATTAGTACCATAAACAAACCCAATATGAAAAATGTGGGCATAGGGAAAGGCAACAGAATATCGGTGTCAGATTTATAATAGGGTTGCACATAAGTACCGACAAAATCCAATTCACCAAGCATCATAGCGAAGGTCCTCATAAGAGACATCGGTATGCTATTAAAAGATAAGTGGTTACCCTGAAAATGTTTTAAAAAGTACATGAGAAAAGTGTATTAAATATTTCGTGAACATCGCATTGCAATAATATTATACGGCAATCGCTAGGGCTGTCACTAACGGTAAATTATGTTTAATGATATTTTTTCTGCAAATTATAGAATTCAATTCATTTGATAAAATTTTAATTTACTGTTATTAATTATCATGACGTCATGAGCGCAAGCGAAAAAAAAATACATTTTATACATTACCATACAGCATTAACAAGTTTTGTAAAATAAAAATTGAGATAACATTTAAAATACCATGTTTTCAAGACCCACTTTAGACAGGAGTATAAAGAAAGCCAGGCCGAATGCGATGATGAGTATCGAGAACACCATCAGCACTTTGATTAAGGTTTGCAAGATTTCAAGAAACATCACTACGTAGATTCCAACTTGGTCGAAACGTTGAAGAAACAGCAGCAGCTCGAACCAGGATAAAAAGACCGTGATGGACGCAGCAGAGAACTGAAGCATATTAAAAATTTGTCAAATTTTCGGTTAAAGCAAATATATAAATTTTATTTATTTTGAGATGACATGAAAATTACCAGGTAACGACGTAATACAGTCATATCTATCTATCATAGTTTCAAATTTACGTGTGCACTACGTAGAAAAACATTCAGACATACAAACAGACGGTTCAGGTGGGGATCGAACCCACTAACATCCATTCGCAATTACTACTAAAACTGAAATATTTGTAAAAAATACTAACAAACAATATGCTACAAAAATACCATTATCAAAAGTCCGAAATCATTTGTACAAAAACCAAATATCACTGGAAGACATTACTGTCTTGACAATATCTCGATAAAAATACATACACACATAACCTCATTCCAAGATCCTTGCGGGGTAGGTAGAGAACAGAGCACCACAAGGCACGGCTCTTGCACATTTCACCCGCTTTTGTGATTTGCATAGCTCTAGTAATACATGCTCTTAGGTTTTAAGGCACCTGACAATGTGAAGGCAAATGGTTTACCTGAATATCGTTATAATATCCAATCATCGTGGGGAACACCATCAATGTTGAACTGATGTACAGCATCCAGGATACCAGGTGCGACGGGTCCATCATGTAGTGCCATTTCTGCTGTTTAACGTTGTAAGCCTCCCGGATCAAACATATAGCATTGTATACAAGAATCGCTACTGTGCTGGTGTACATTGCCACTTTTGCTTCGAAATCTAAAATCAATTTCATCAATTAAATATACTTGAACTGTATATTAATATACTTGAAAAAAAAAACTATATATATAGAGTACCAAGTAGTAGTGACAGAACTGTCTAGCGATTGAGAAATGGGGAACAATGCCGTAAATTCGGGAACGAAGGCTTGTAATAACTTTTCCACGTAGCAGAAGAATATTTCAAAGATCTGCATCATATCTCTCAAAATATCGCCGAAAAGTGGACCATGGCGCGTTTCGTTTGACGACAGAGGTATCCGGAAGCACACTTCCTTCCTCTTTTTCTTCCAATTATACTCCCTTAAAGGCCAGCAACGTAACTGTAGCACTACCACTAAATGGCCAGCTTGCTCGAACGCCCCTTATCCGATAAAAGAAAATATTACCTGGATTAAATCCAATATGGCGTCTTGTTATATTCTCGTTGTCCACGGTATCTACACCGTTAGTTAAATTCGCATTGCAGCCTATCTTCTTGGTGGGATTGTATGATTCCGCGTTTGTCATCAATAGAAATGTGTACACCGTTACGAAAATCAGGAATATAGAGTAGAACAGTAAGTTGGTGAGATGGAAATATTTGCCATAGGAATGCCATTTCATTTGTAGGTATTTCTGACTCAACGGATGAGCAAGTAACTCAACTCTGCCGTGCGCTACCATTGCCTACAACATACATTTATTTTTAAAGGTTGCTTGTTGTTATTGTTTATAATTAATAATATAAAACAAAAAACAAGATTAAATACAAGGGACTGTGCTCAAATGAAGGTGGTGTGTTAATTTATGGTATTTTAGAGCAGCATCCTATGTTATTAAACATTTTTTTTATTGAAAACTGACGCAAAGAATTCTTTGTATGTGAAACATCACATCAAGAATGCTTTGCGTCATGGTAATATATAAACATCACCCAAAGTAGATTTGAAAAAAAAGGGATTCCGAAAATAATTGATATAAGAAGATAAATAAATTAGTTAAACGATGAATAAAACGATGAATAATGATTATAAAATTAATCTGTACAAACTGATAGCTATTAGGGAGCACAAAGAGTGGAGTTACAAATAATAACTATCCATAAAGTATAAATGATAAAGATGGATTTCTTAATTTGTATTTAATTATTTACAAACGTGAAATTTTGAGTAACTTTTACGGTTCACGCAGCGTTGTTTTACATACATTACACACAAAACGTAGCCTACAATATTTACAAGTATGTGAATAGTGAATAATTTTTTAAGTACATAAGTAAGTAAGTGTAATAGTTCCGAAAATTATTCCGAAATTCGGTCGTTCTCCTTATAATTAGTATATAAAAGAAGCAAACATAAATCACAATTGTAAACGTTTTCTTAGGTAGTACCTAAAAGGTCATCGAGTTCATAATGCACACAAAATGTAAAAATGACATAACAGTTGTCATCAACTGTCAAGATATTATGTCAAAAATGATGGAGAGCACTGTGTGACTCAGTGCTGCACAATGCCGAATTAAGCTGAAGCTTAATTGGAACGTGAATTGGTTTTCATCCATATCTATATTACTTTTTTTAACACAGGTTGAATTAACTTTGATTATTTCCAAAAAACTACAACGAAATGAAATCTACAATCAATTTTTTTTTCAACAATTAATATTATTACAGAAGATAAAATATACATAAAATATTTTGATCAATGCCAACTTAAAGAAAAAGCACTATAATTTTCTGTCCATGTGTTGATAATGTTGGTATCCACTGCACGCATCTAGCGAAAGCACTTCTTTTGAGAGTGCCTGATTGTGCGTAGCGATGCTGTAGTTGGAACATCAACGTTAAGCATTATGCCGCATAATGCGCTCTAATGCTGTAATTGGAAAACTAGGATAGTGTGCTTAACAATTGGTGCTCTTTTTTTTTTAAATGTGTCGCATACGATATTAACAATGGGGTGCAAGTAAATTTTGTTCGTTATTTTAAAGCAATTGTTGTCAAGCTGAGACAGTATAGGTGGGTTCCATAATTTGACATAAATAAAGCTGAATAAATGGAAATTATGTCCAATTGCCAATGATTACCGATCACCCAGTTTACATGCTTTAAAGACAGTCACTAATGTGCATAGTTTTGTGAACTCACGTTGATAACAGACAACGGTTCTGGGCGATACTTTGGATTATTGTACGCCAGTCTCAGTGCGTCAACTTCAAGCTTCGACCGTTGATAATGTTTGAATGAGTACTTAATCTGCGTTGTTGCAAATAAAAAAGAAAATAAATAAAATTTATATATTCAATATGACAGTTACACTTACATTTAGTGCCGGCAATGGTATGTTCTGAGATTTTGGTGCGTTCTCAGATTTTCGCCTGCTGTTGTGCCCTTCTTCGATTTTTAATTGTGGGCAAAGAGCATCGAAGCTGTACTTGATCTAAATATATTTTTATTAATATATGTACTGCAATTATTATTATAACAAAATACTACAATATTATATCAATAATTAGATAGAAATAAACTATATGCTAATATTAATACATACAACTTCAAACATTTTTTTTATTACCCTGTAATTCTTAAAATTGGCCCATCATATGATTAGAAAATATACGAATTTTTGTAATTTCATTTAATTAATTAACTAAAAAACCAAACTCACATAGAAACTTTTAGAATCCTTCTTGCAATTTGCTTTGGTGATGCATCTGTCTTGTACAGCTTCAAATACCCGCGGCATGTAGGCAATTAGCGCCAGGGTGACGCATGGATGGCGATCAGATCGCAATGCCATCACTTCTTTAGCTCTAGAAAAGATATTGATAAATAGCATCTATATACAACGAGTAGCAGTTTCTCCGCACATACTGTCTAAGCTTGGGACTTCTTCAAGTAGGTATCTATATAAGATTCATGGGATATCGGTTCTTAATGAAAACTACTGAGCTTTTTAAAGTCTCCTTTTAATAGATAATATCATTGTATGGTATTATCATACTATTCATTATCATTTAATATCAAAATTGGTAGAGCCACACAGTATGAACTGGTAGTGCCACGCAGTATCCAGTATCCAGTGAGAAGAACCACGCAGTGCGCCGCATGAACGGACCGGTGAAATACCACGACCTCTTAGAATATTGGCGTAAAATAGCTCATGGCGCATTTCGCTCGGTGAGGTAGGTATCTGGAAGCTCAGTTCCTTCACCTTTCTCCTCCCCGTCCCACTTTCAACCCTTTCCCTATTCCACCAATAACGCCGTCCCCAAGAAGGGTTGACGTAAGACAGGTGGCCAGTAGTAAAAATACTGCTATATCTTTTGACAACATGGGTAGTTGGATCGGATCAGATATGCCGCCTAAAGTGGGATAAAGTCAGGAAAATCAATGAGGTACGTACCGTTGTTCGTGAGTTACCATGGCTAGGGCTGCTTCCGGGAATTTGTAGTAGATGGCGTAATCTATAGCGCTCATGTCCAAATTGTTGTAGCTCAACCGGCATCCCATGGACAGCAGGAGTGCTATGGAGTTAGGTTTATTATCCATGGTCGCCAAGTGTAGAGGAGTGTTCTGTAAATATTATTGTGGTGAAATGATTTAAATGGTATCATGATGACGAAGTAAAGCTGATAATATTTTTTTTTAAAGATAAATAGCGTTAGCTTTAAACACTTTGCATTTTACACCTCTAGTTGACTTCCGGTCTTTGAAGGTAATAACAAGAAAACTCTATTATAAATACTCAACTTTTCATTATTTTACTTTAAAGAACTGATTACAGAATTGTGTTTACCCCATCTTTATCCAACTGATCTAATAGATGCGAGTGCACGGAGTAAAGTAACTCTATAGTCTGGGTATAGCCACTCATTGCAGCTAAGTGTAGGGGATTTCTTCCATTGTGATCCCTGTGTAACAGTGCTCCACGGTTTAACAAAAGCTGAACAACTCTGGTATGACCCTCGCGAGACGCAATGTGCAGCGGTGTTAGACCTTCACCGTCGCTTTCGTTTATGATGAAAGTTCCTTTATCAGAGTCCAGGAGTTGACATGCAGTGTGATATCGGCCATATCTGAAAATTGTGAATATGCAGTTTTTAAATTACCCCGAGTAAATTTTTATATATCGTATCGTTTATCAATTATTTGAATTCTGTATATGCAGGCGTTTGAAATTCGAATATATAATATGTTCACAGCGAAAATCGGGGATGACCTCGCAAATACACTGAATAAAAAAGTAAAACAAAATCTTTTCAATATAACAATATAGTTTCACTTCACTTCTCCTTTTACCCGAAGGTGTAGGCCACGACTGTTATGTGGCGAACCTATTGCCATACCGGGCACAAAGATTTCAGTCATTTATATTTATCATAAATAATTTTCGAAAAAGCATTGGTGTGAGGCAGGATACGAACCAACGACCTATTGATTCAGAAGCGGGGTGCGCGACCACTGGACCACCGAGACTAACCTAACCCACCTAAATTAAACAAAAATAAACTATTGACAATAAGTACAATATGGCGACTAGTTTTTTCTGGTGGTCCAGTGATGGAGCTCCCGGCTTCTGATTCAGAAGATCTGGGATCGATTCCTAGTTCACACCAATGCTCACACCATTTATCGGAAGTTATCTGTTATATATCTTTGTGGGCGGTGTATGGCAATAGTTCTGTAATCTATACCATTTAGGACATAACAGCCTCTGCCTACAATTTAAGGGTGAAAAAAGGCGTGAAGTTATGATATGTTTACCTGGCGGCGAAGTGTAGTGGACTTTCGTTATTGTTGTTCTTCAAGTTGATACAAGCTCCGAGTCTGATAAGATTCTCTAGGGACCTGATGTGACCCTCACGGCTTGCATAATGCAGGGGAGAGCATCCAGCACTGTCTTTTTCATTCAGAAGTTGAGTCAAACTTTTATCGCATCGGTCCTGGAATGGACTTGTGTTATATGACAGGCGTTACATAAAAAGAGTAATGAGGCGTTTTATAAAAAGAGTCAACCATTGTTGACTCGAAAATATACTATATAAGTTAGTTTATTTCTAATCTGTAATTATGAAATGAATTCTTTCTTCTTCTTTACGTCTTTTAGAAGTTAATTGACGTGCTTGGAGTATGACCTTGCTCTGGCAACTCGTGAGCAACAATTGGTTGCCCACAGCAATGTTGATTTAAAACCAGTTCCAAATTTCCGATATCATTGAAGTGCAACTGGACTTTTTCCAAGACTTCTGTTTCATATACGGGATTATGAATCGCTAGGCCCCTAAGACTACGCAAGATAGTAGTACTATTCAAAGTTGTAGAGCGTCTTGGCTGATACTTCTAGTTCCTCTTACCTTGCATGCAGCAGCAAAGTCTTCCAGCCTACCACCGTTCATTACAACAAGATGCAGAACATTCCTACTATTTATGTCTTTAAGCTCAATGTCCGCCCCTAGTCGAATCTGTAAGAAGTTAAAATTGTGAGATATTCATTAATTTTGTGATCAACTTTTTGAAAGTTCTAGTTGTATTATTATTTATTGACTACTGTTTATTTAATTGCCTGGCACTAAATGAAATGAAATCGCAAATCAATTTCAAATAAAATTGGATTTGGACGTTGATTCCTTTTTAATGAGAGATAAAAGTTAGAAAGAATTATAACTACAATAATTCGTTATAATTTTAGTCAAGTTACGATGTTTCTTAATTATGTCTTTTATAAACCAAAAGTCTAATCAATTACCAATGTGTGGACAGTCCTCCATCCAGCTCTTGAAGCAGCTAAAAGCAAAGGTGACCTGCGCTCCTTGTCTAAAGGATTTATGTCAGAACCTTCTGATACGAGATAGTTCACAATATCTGGATGGTCGAACATAGCAGCGCAATGTATTGGCGTCATCTTCTGTACATCACACGAGTTCAGACAGGCAAGTTTCTCCGTAGGCTGCATAGTGAACATTAGCTTCACAATCTCTAAAGCACCCTGGAAACAAACAATTTTAAAAATGATAGAAATTAGGTCATCATTTCAATTGCAGCTAGTAGATAATATAAAGTGTAGGTAGTAGAGAAATAATGGAATATACGTTCAAAAATTGTCGGTGGTCTAGTGTTCGAGCCCCGCTTATGAATAAGAGGGCGCGGGTTTGAATCCTGGCTCACACCAATGACTTTTCGAAATTAATTTCGAAAGTTATGTGTGATACATATCAATGAATGAAAACTTCGTGCCCGGTATGGCGATAGGCTCACCACCTATTCCATTTGAAACATAAACATAACGGCGAGGCGAGGCTTAACAGCCACTGCCTACACCTTCTGGTAGGTAAAGGTGTGAAGTATGTTTATTATACGTTCACGCGAAATCTAGAAGTATCACTTTTTATCACTTTTAAATAATAATTCCGTCCTTATATGTTAAGAATATCAATAGATACCTGTGCGCAAGCCAGATGGACAGGAGTAGAGAGATCATGCTGCTGTGTGGATATCTTAGCACCAGAGCGCAAACACAATTCAACAGCTTTGATATCGCCACCATGAACTGCAGAGTGTAGTGGTACATTGCCTTCGTTGTCGTACAGAGATATCATCGACTCTCTAGTGCAGCCCTTAGATTCTCCCCACTGGAGGAACACCTCCATGGTCCTGGACGAAGCGTTTTTAGCGGCTTCATGTATGGGATAGTATCCGTTGTTGCAGGGCCTCTTCCATTCAGCACCCAAATCAGTGATCTATTTAGAGTTACACAAAATTTCACTCAAACAGGAGGTAAAATGAAAAGTATGGTGATTGTTTAGATTTTTCATTTTATTGTATTATATTTTCTCGACTGTATTTTTCAAGTAGATATTGTATACGATGATATGTCCTATTAAATGCGTAAATATATTTTTAATGAATTACCAAAAGTCTGGCGCAGATGTCGTGATCGTATATAGCAGCGAAATGGAGGGCAGTGCGGCCATGTTCTCCCCCTAGTTCCACGTTGAACTGGTCCTTGTAATTAGCAAACGTTTGTAACACGGATACCTGTAGGTAATTCCTTTATTAGTATCTACTACAATAAAACAACTACTAATAAAGACAATTAATTGATAAAATATTAATATTATACTCTAACACCCTTCAAGAACCCACTTATGTTTTTGGTTTGTTTTGAAAATAATACACGACACACTGTTTTCAATATTGTTTTTAGCGATTACGTACAATCGCTAAAAACAATATTGAAAACAGTGTAACTGTATCTTTAGGGCTTTCATTCCTGGGCGCAAAGAATATTAGTAAGACTTACTAATATTCTTTGCGCCCAGGAATGCCTAAAGATACATTTACGTACAGACGTGTTATTATTTTCATATTAAATGGCTAGCTGTGCTCAGCTAGCCATTTATAATGCGCTACTGATACCAACGTTAACTTATGGATGGATAAACGAGGTCGAAATGAAGGAATTACTAAAAAAAAATAACGTTTTAAGGAAGGAAATTGGATTGAATGAGGGAGGAAGGGCATGCTCCAATGGCTCGGACATATAGAAATAATAGATGATGTAAGATTATTTAAACAGGATTGTCCTATGCATATTGGATGGATGTAGAAGTTGAGAACGGCCACGACATGCCTTCTATGACCAAATAGAACAAGTTCTGGAGGAAGGTGATGTAGGAGCTTTAAAAATCGACTTGCTTTTATGAAAAGTGTTAAGAAAATCAAAGAAGGGATTATGATGAGGCGTACCTTAAGGCGCTTTGTCCTCTCTGCCTACCCCGCAAAAGATTTGGTATATGGCTATGAAAAAAAGGGAAAAGGCAGCTCGCTTTCTTACCCGCCCCTACTGTAATATTCTCTAACTCTTCCTCCATCTAAGAACTTTAATTCAGTCAATTCTCAGTTGCAATGCTAAAACACACGTTTTCATAACATGACGTTTTCCTTAACGCAATTGCCAATTTATTCACTCAAGTCGACGGTATAAAGAAGTATTACTTGACAAAAAAAATATCAAAAACCATACAAATTAACAAATAAATTTTAATAATATTTTTACAAGCAGTACCTACTCCTGGAACATTACTGAGAACTCTATTGAATACAACAATTAAACAATAAGAGTACGTACTATACGTCTTTCGTGATTGTATTTAATATTACAGAAAAAAATATCACGTTTATGTTACTACATGAACATTTGTCGATCTCGAATATCCAATTAAATTACAATTCCTTTAACATAAGTAGAGTTAACAACAGCTGAGGCCCTTCGCAGTAATATTGTCACGTGTAAGGCAATTTGGGGTTCCGTAGTGAGAATGAAATGAGTAAACTGTATCACGTGTCTACACGTATTCGACTAGCCTTATCAGATGTTACATACATACTAATAATGTTTTTAACTTGAAATTTTTAAACAAAAAGAAACTAACAATATAGACGATTTAAATGAGAATAACAAAAACAAAACTTATTTGTAATTATTATTTACCTTATCATATTTTTAGAGATTTATTAATATTAGCTTGAAAGTGATCCACGTTGTTTTTTTCATTAATTATGATATCTGTGAGTAAGTAATCGTTACTAGAAGATATAGCGAGACTAAGTGCGAGCAACAATAAGGTTGGAGAAATAAAATAAAGCCACCCCAAGGCCACACCGATTTATTATCTGATTTCATAAAACTGCTCTTATATTTTTTTAAACAATATCGAAATATTTATAAAAAAGAAAACCTTAACACGACTAAATCTTAAAGTGTTTTGAATTAAATAAAATCAAAAGAACCAATTTACCTTTACAAGAGAATGCTCTACTATTAACGCGAGTTCAGAATCGTTAAATACTTTATTTAGTACTCAGAGAATATTGCACGACGCTTTGAATTAAGTATATTTCATGACATTTCCAAGGTTCATGTCTCGTTGGTCTAGTGGTCGAACACACCGCTTCTAAATCAAGAGGTCGCGGGTTTGAATCGTTCCTCACACCATTGATTTTCGAAATTCTTTTCGAAAGTTATGTGTTATAAATATCGATGACTGAAAGCTTTGTGTCCCGTATGGTTCCCGTAGGTTCGGTAGGGACGTAAACATATAGGCGAGACGAGGCATAACAGCCGCTGCCTACACCTTCGGGTAGAAAAAAGCGTGACTTATGTTTATGTTTGTTTATTTCCAAGGTTTTGAAGGTTTTCATTTTAATATATCACGATACTTATACAGGAAAGCTTCTACGCGATACAGAATCATCGAATATTACAAAATTTATGCCAATAATGATCTAACTAAATAATAATTATTATATTTCACCACACTGAATAATTAATTAATTAAATTCAAGAGCTGTTGGTGTTTTGATAGGCGTGCCACGTGATTAAATATTAAGGGTCAACAATCATTTCTTATTGTGTTAAATATAAAACTTTTGATGGCTCAATAGTGCTTGCAAGTGGAGCAAATACTAAAAATATTGACAGTGGTAGAGCCAGTTCGCTGCATGAATGGGTCGGCTCGACCGGTAAAATACCACGACCTCTCAGAAGATCGACGTAAAGTCGCTCATGCCACGTTTCGTTCGGTGAAAGAGGTACCCGGAGGCCCACCCCCTTCCCCATCCTTTCCTATCCTACTCCCATATAGGTCACCAACGCACTATATGTGTTGCAGATATCCATGGGCGGCGCTGGTTACATGCCATCAGGCGATACGCCTGCTCGTTTGCACTCCTACCCATAAAAAAAACGTTAAAAGTGAACCAAAACACAAGCTTAACCTTGTGGTACATCCTTGAACTGTTTATTTTCCTGATAATTGTGTCGTGTAAAGACACTCGTGCGACCGCTAGAATGATGGAACGGATATTAAAAAAAAATACATACACTAAATCGATTAGAAAATCAGCTAAATAAAATTAGTAAAAACTATAAAATAAATAAATAATTTTAATATCAAATATAAACAGGGAGGTACTCACTTTATTTAACTCTGCAGCTAAATGCAACGGACCTTGGCTCTTCTCATTCAAAATATTAGTATCCACGCGACTGTAATTAAAAATAATTAATTTATATTAACAAAACAGGTACATACTATGACTTACATAGATACATAACTTCACACCAAATCCCTTGCGGGCTAGGCAGAGAGATATACTATATATACAGAGAGATACTATAACTTAACATAATATAACTTCACGCCCTCCTCTACCCGATGCTGTAGGAAGTGGCTGTTAAGCCTGGTCTCGCCGTTATGTTTACGTGCCCAAATGGAATAGGAGGAATAGGATGTGAGCCAGGACTCAAACCCGCGACCTCTTGATTCAGAAGCGGAGTGCTCGACCATAACTTCACGGTTTTAATAGGCGGCAGTTAGGCTTTCTAATTAGTCTTGGAAATTTGATGAATACATGAAGTCGTTGAAATGATGTGCGGCCTTCCTTGTAGCTTATATATTCTTATATATTAAATTGACAGTGCAGGTCTTGCTTCACATACCTAATTCTAAACGGTTAAAATCCGGGACAAAACTTAGATCGTATGAGAGACCCCTAAAATCCGTCCTAATACATATCTAGAATAGACGAATGAGTAAGATTTCTAGTTTCTTCTTTTTTAGATAAACTCTGTATAGGTGTTCGATGTAATGAACAAGTAGGTAGGTAGAGACACTACAGGCTGGTCCAATGTGGTTAACCGTGTCCACCGTGGACCACCCTAACGCCGGTGAAGGCCGCCGCGAGGTTTTAGTGGGTAGCCCTAGGATCGGATTGCAGTGTACTGCTTTGGTAGTTATATTTTAATTATACTTTATGCCTCGGTGTTTAAGGGGTCGAGTACCCCACTTCTGAATCCAGAGGTCGCGGGTTCAAATCCTGGCGTTCACACCAATGGCTATAGCAATGACTAAATCTTTGCGCTCAGTATGGCAATATGTTCACCACCGATTCTATTTGGGACGTAAACATAACGGCGAATTGAGGCTTAACAGCCACTTCCTACACCTTCGGATAGAAAAAGGCGTGAAGTTATGTTATGTGTATGTTGTATTTTAAAAATTAAACAGATATAAATAATAAGATATTGCTGTCAGTTTGATTGTCTACGAATAATTTCGATTTCTTACTCGGAATATAACACACAACCAAAATAAAATGGTGTAGTCATACCAACAGTTTGATCGTACGAATAAAATGGAATTAATTTTCTAGTAATCGTATACAATTCTTACAAGAACCGATTTCAACATTGTTTTGAAACGATCATAAAAATCTATTTCTTTTGCAATAATCCTTGACATTTTTTTAATCCGTGAACAATGCCGGTGGTCCAGTGGTCGAGCTCCCCGCTTCTGATTCAAAAGTCGTGCATTTCTTTATGGAAGTTATGTGTGATAAATATCTATGACTGACAGCTCTGTATCCGGCGTATGGCAATAGGTTCGGTAATAGGCGAGTCGAGGCTATAACAGCCGCTGCCTTCACCTTCGGGTAGGAGAAGGTGTGAAGTTACATGTCGTGCGGTGTTCCGCAGGGTTCAGTCTTAGGACCGCTCCTGTGGAACATCGGCTACGACTGGGTGCTGCGCGGTGCCAATCCGCGGGGGGTCGACGTGTGTTGCTATGCGGACGACACCCTCGTGCTGGCTCGCGGAGCCAACGTTGAGGAGGCAGCCCTGCTTGCCACTTCAGGCGTCGCTGTGGTGGTCGAGCGTATAAGGGCCCTTGGCCTAGAGGTGGCGCTCAGCAAAACTGAGGCCATGGTTTTCCACGGTCCTCGCAGGGCGCCGCCTCCTGACTTAGAAATCGTCGTCGACGGTACCTCCATCGTCGTCGGGCCAACCATGCGCTATCTCGACTGGAACTCGACGGACGCTGGAGGTTCACAGCGCACTTCCGGAGCCTGGCTCCTAGGCTAGTGGCTTGCGCCGGGGCACTCGGAAGAGTCCTACCCAATATTGGAGGTCCGGGAGGGAACTGCCGCCGCCTCTACATTGGGGTGGTGCGCTCGATGGCGCTCTACGGTGCGCCAATATGGGCGGAGGACCTTAACGCGGCGAACGGAGCCGAGCTGCGAAGACCGCAGCGGGTCATCGCGTGCAGAGCGGCCCGGGCTTACCGCACTGTGTCGTTTGAGACGGCAGCAATTCTGTCCGGGAGCCCGCCGTGGGACTTAGAAGCTGGGGTGCTAGCGGCAGTATACCGTAGGTGCGCTGATGCCCGAGCTAGGGGCTACCTCCCATCTCCGGAGGATATCCGACGGTGGCGGGAGCGGGCCCACAATCGCCTTTTCCGAAGGTGGAAGGAGCGGCTGGAGATTCCGTCGGCAAGCCATGATTTGGTGGCAGCCTTTCGGCCATTCATCCGAGACTGGGTTGAAAGAAGACGGGGCGCCCTTACCTACCATCTGACGCAGCTCCTCACGGGTCACGGCTGCTTTGGTCGTTACCTGTGCCGAGTTGCGCGAAGGGAGCCTACAATGCAGTGCCACCATTGTGGCGCCGCCGAAGACACGGCGCATCACACCCGCGCCGTGTGCCCCGCATGGTCAAGCGAGCGCGCGGCACTCATCTCGACCATCGGAGCTGACCTCTCGTTGCCCACTATCGTTCGTACGATGGTGGGTAGTGAGCAGGCTTGGGCGGCGGTGCTGGCCTTTGCCGGTGCTGTTATGTCCCAGAAGGAGCTCGCGGAGAGGACGCGCGAGAGTAACCCTCTTGCGCCCTTGATCCGCCGTGGAAGAAGGGGCCGCAGGAGGCGGGCTTATGCCGACCGCCTGCCGCCATAAAGGGACCTCTGAGTGGTGAACCGGGGGGTTTACCGCTCGATTAGGAGGCAAGGTTCCGAGGCGAAGGGCGCTCCATGTGTTCCGGAGCGCCTCACGTGGAGATGAAAGGGGGACCGAGAAAGGCCCCCCGAGGTGGGTAGCCACAGACGGGGTCGGTAGGTGTATGTTAGCACGTTTCCCGCGACCCCGTCGAATGTGGTGAGGAGGAACACCCCAGTGGTTTTAGTTGGTATACCGTCCCGATGGTGGTGGTTAGGAGGGATGGAGAGTCCAACATAACCAACGGCACCCCCCGGCGGTGTTGGTACCTTTAACAGGTTTCCACTGGGTTAAAAAAAAAAAAAAAAGGTGTGAAGTTACATTTACGTGAATAATGCTATGAGAGAAAGCTAGTTAGCTAGGTTTCTCACTAAAACAGATATAAAACATCATAAATCTTTTATATAAGTTTTCTGAGGAAGGATGATGCACATGTCGTGAAAAGAATGATAAACCTGAATGTGGAAGGAAACAAAAGAAGAGGCAGGCCGAAGAAAACATGGATGAATTGTGTGAAAGATGATATGACTAGGAAGGGTGTTACTGTGGAAGAAGTGAATGATAGAGAAGCATGGACAAGAAAAACCTGTTGTGCCGACCCCATATGGTAGAAAGGATGATGATGATGAATCTTTTATATAAGTTAAAAAACAAGTTTGCACAAAAGTTGTAAGGTCGTTTTAGTAAGGTAAATTGTAACTAGATGTCGCTAGTAAAATGTGCCCGCAAATTAGATCGCCTTATCAAAGCGTTTACATTGGAAGACGTGTATCTTTGATTCAATAATATATTAAGCTTGCCTCTATGAAGTCGATGTATTACTTTGACAGATATAATCCCTTATTAAGGATTGTTACCCATTCTTCAACATTTGTAAAGTCAATCAGTTCGCTGCAACACTATATGTGTTGCAGGTGTCCATGGGCGGCGCTGTTTACTTACCGGATGGTCATCAAAAGTCATCAAAAACAAAGGTATTGTTTACAAATACTTACTGTTGAAGAAGAAATTCAATAGCGTCTAAAGCTTCATTCTCGACTGCAAGGTGCAAAGGTGTATTCCCGGAGTTATCTTTAGCATTCAGGTCTGAAACAATACAAACAAATAGCTTTCAAGCAAGATCATATGAGATACTTTGATCCTCGATACCTCTATGGATATTGCACTGTACTTTCAATCCAGAGGAGAGAGCAGGAGTTCAAGTATCGTGCACGTTTTATATTACAGAATATTTTAATTTTACAAAGTTATTGCTTTTAAATATTTCGCTGCTTTTAATGTTGTAGTGTAATCTGGATCAAACTTAAACGATAAATTGTTTTTTTTTTCTCTTTGCTTGATTCTTTAGAATATGTGTTAATATTAAAAACGTTTTAACTTTTAACACTATAAACAGATATATTGTGTGATCTTGAAAAATAAAAGCCTTAGCCGAAACTCGAACTGGCAACTGCGTACCATGGTTAATACTCGTCCATTCCTAAACGTTAGTGATCTAGGATATTGAAAATTTGATATTTACGTAACACTATTTCAGAAAAATAAATATAGGAACAAGCGTCACATATACACCTTTAGAACTTAATAAGTTTTCAACGACATATTATAATATCCGCAACTAACACAATCCAGTTTTCACTGAGTTGATTGAAAGAAAACTTAGCTATTAA
Organism: Euproctis similis; assembly: GCA_905147225.2. Taxonomy (NCBI): domain Eukaryota; kingdom Metazoa; phylum Arthropoda; class Insecta; order Lepidoptera; family Erebidae; genus Euproctis; species Euproctis similis. Next base: position 21,982,520 of record LR990107.1, on the reverse strand, counting down.
TATGAAATGAATGATTGAAGTTTTGTTAATGATTCATTTTTTTCAAAACTTCAATTTTCCACCGGTATTAACATCAAACCTCGCGTTGCCATTAAACTGTACAAGTGAATCCAACGACACATGAACGGTAACTGATTATTATATATCAGGTAATAATTGGCTGAAGGATCGCACACGTGTATTGGTGCACAATAGATTCGTCCGATTGGGAAAAAACGAAGGGTTGTGTATTACAATCCTATATGTATGTTTTTTTCTTAAGAAAGTGGGCAAACTAAATATCTTGGTGGTTAGTGAATAACCACTAGGGCATATGTAACAGCAAGAGGGTTACAATTATATTGCCGCTCTTAAATTTGGGATTAGCAGAGGGATGAAGAGTAGAGAAGGAAGGTTTTGAGCTTCAGATATGTCTCGTTCCGAAAAAAATACGTCACGACCCATTTTACGTTGATTTTCTGCAAGCTCGAAGTGGCTTATTCACGCAGCCAACTTTTTATATATCTTGTTGGTTTAAACGGTGGAATGGATTCAAGTTAGTTACTATCATTTATTTGAGACTGGAAAAAAATGATTAATCACTAAACAATTCCAATTGTCAGAAACTAGTTTTACTATACTTTCTTATAAAATAAATAATCCTCCTTCTGACAAAATCGCATAAACTTACCTCCTCCATAGTTGTTGATGAAATGCAATATGTTGGTGTTGTTCCTAGCTGCAGCCTGATGTGCTGCAGTCCGTCCTCTGCCATCTCTCACTGCCAAGCGCGACGGCTCGCTTAGATACAAGCGCATAAAGTCCTCCACATTGCCGCTCTCTGCTGCCTAAAAACAAAAAAAAAACACTATGCCCTAAGTATATATACTTTATTATATACATGTTTAATTTCGGAAATCATTTGATAATGTCCTCCACAGGAACTCAATATACTCTTTGAGGTGTTGAGGGATAGTAAATAAATAGTGCTTTTTGTAAATTTGCATGACCAAGGCGATAACATAGATAAAGAAAACATCTGGTAATTAACGACACAAATAAAAGGAATTCTGAAGGAAGGTGATGTTAGAGGCCTGAAAAACGACGCGCGGTTATGAAAAGGGTTATGAAAGTCACAGAAGCGAGTGATGCGTGTAAGAAGCGCCTTAAAGCGCCCTGTTCTTTGTGCCTACTCCGCAGGGGATTTCGCGCAGGGGATTTCGCGTACAGTAATTAGTACCAATCACATTAAAACTCCAGTTCATTCATCAACGACGAGACAATTAAAAAAAATTGTTATTCTCGTATCAAGTAAAAAATATTAATTAACGTCTGACACTATCAATACAAACATCTAACTAACATGACGTGTAATTGTTTGCGACATGTATTGGACGCAAATTGAAATTAAACAATCAAGTAAATTGTTAGTCGTTGGACTTACTCACTTTTTTCTTTTATTGTTTTAAAGATAGAACCCGCTGACCCCGAGAAGGTTGTACTGCCATATTAGCTTGTAGCACTAAAACGGTTACTGGTTAACGAACTTTAAAATATAGAACATTTTTTTAATTTTACACATTTTGTTTTTTTTATGGGATTGGAGGGCAAACGAGCAGGCGTGTTACCTGATGGTAAGCAAACAACGCCGCTCATGGACACCAGCAACACATATAGTGTTACTGTTGCGTTGCCGACCTTTAGGGGATAGGGGAAAGGAAAGGATGGGGAAAGGGGGTGGGCCTCCGGGTACCTCTCTCACCGAACGAAACGCGGCATGAGCCACTTTCCGTCGATCGTCTGAGAGGTCGTGGTATTTCACCGGTTGAGCCGGCCCATTCATGCAGCGAACTGCTTGGCTCCACCACTTGCTTAATTTTAGCCTCGCCAATATTGCAGTTGGTAATAACAAAAGTTGATTAACCACAATTGATTAACATACCGTAAAGCATGCCGCATGAAATTAAATCGATTTTAATTAATTAAACATTTTTGGGACTTTAAATTGTACGGGAATGTTTACCGAATGTATAACCCTAATCAATGTCAGCTTAAGACCTATCATATTAGGACTCGTGTGACAATATTTAACTAAAAGTTCTATTAATACTATATTCACAGTTCGATAAAGGATATTGAATAAATTCACTTACGGTTTTAACAAAATTCAACGTTGAATTAATCACATTCTTTAACAAATATTTAGAGGCTCGTAATGTATAGTGCAAATATTTGACAAAGGATGTCTAACAAAGGAGGGACCAAATTAAAAGATAACCGGGGATGAAAGAATCGTTTGAATTGGTTCATTACTTTCTGTGTTTCCTGTATTGTATGCAAGCAAGGATTTTTTTATGGGATAGGAGGGCAAACGAGCAGGCGTGTCACCTGTTGGTAAGCAACCAACGCCGTCCATGGACACCAGCAACACATATAGTGCTATTGTTGCTTTGCCGACCTTTAAGGGATAGAGGATAGGAAAGCATGGGGAAAGGGGGTGGGCCTCCGAGTACCTCTTTCACCGAACGAAACGCGGCATGAGCCACGTTACGTCGGTCTTCTGAGAGGTCGTGGTATTTCACGCTGCAGCAAACTGCTTGGCTCTACCACTGTTGAAACTACGTTACGTTTTCTTCGTTTATAATTAACAGAAGTATATTAATATGTATAGTTGAAATAATACTATATCATTACATAGAATAAAACAAAGTCGTTTTCTGCTGGCTGTCTCCTTATATTATTTTTATTAGTATTATATGCTCATATCTTTGAAACTACGCAAGGAATTATGATGCGGTTGTTTTTAATGGATAGAGAGTGTCAACGGGTTGGTTTGTATCTATAATTAATGCACAATGTATTAAAAAAAAGTGATAATTTTCGAGATTTAAGACTTTAATTGCAAACGCTAGCTAATTTTCCGATATTGCATATTAGGTGATATCTTTTGAATACTATATGTACTAAAATCGTAATAGGGTTGAATTCATTAAATTATCAATGACCAATGTTTTTATTAACTTTATAACATATATAACATTTAATCTAGTTGTTACTTCAATAGTATTTTTAGCGTTCATTTTTGATATAGAGTAATATGTTTCTCCCGGCATGCAGTAACATGCACTGCATACTTCGAAATAATGAGACTGCATTGTTAAATTCAAATTGAAGTCTGTTTTATAACGAAATCCCTTGTACATTTACAGTTGAATTTAAGGAATTCCAAAAAAGGGGTTTTGGGACGATGTTTAATTCGATTAGTCTCGGTGGTCCAGTGGTCGAACACACGGTTTCTGAATCCAGACGTGATCCACACCAATTACTTTTCGAAAGTTATTTCGAAAATTATGTGTCATACATATCGATGACTGAAAACTTTGTGACCGGAATGGCAACAGGTTCGCCCCTTATATCCATTTGGGACGTAAGCATAACAGCGAGTCCAGGCTTAAGCTTAAGCTGCCTACACCTTCGGGTAGAAAAGGCGCAATGTTATGTTATGTGGTATAATAAATTATTTAACAATTGTTCATGCATTAAAACTGATTCACATATTTTCCCGTGGTATATTCTAATAAAGTAGAATCTTGTCCTGTTTATTGTTTAGTTTAAATAAAAACTATTTCGGTAAAGTATCTTACACAATGTCAAGGACCGTTGATAGCATACATTTAGCATAGACTATAATAGATGCCACATGTCAGGAAAAATATACTAATATTCATCACTGACAGCGCAACCACGTATATTAGATTCTCAGGATATTTACATTTCAACACATGAACATTAACTATGTAAAAGTTGATACTTTGAAGCGCTTTTTACGCACACATTGATAAGTTACTCACACATCAACAACCCATTTTTGGTCTCGTTGTTTGGATGACTATTGCCGATCTATTATTCATATATCTATGGTTGATGATGTTTCTAATTAGCCGTCCACCACTGTATCTATACTAATATTATAAAGAGGAAATAATTGTATTTTTTTATGTAACGAATAAACTCAAAAACTGTTGGACCGATTTCAAAAAATCTTTCACCATTGGACAGCTGCATTCACCCAGAGTAACATAGGCTGCATTTAAAGATCATAGTCAACTCCATTTTGTTTGTACGCGAGTAACACCGCGAGGCGGAAAATTACTATAATAGCAATAAATATATAAATAAAATATTGTGCCGCAATAAACAGACAGAAGAAAGTTGTAAAAAGAAAGTTATTGTCATTTGAATATTAGAAACAGACACTTTAATTTTATTTATATGTATGATAGATGTACGCTAGATAGCTAATGTATATATTAAAATTTTTTAAAGGAACATTAACGTACAAATAAAATACGACAAATGTAATATTAAGTATTCATTCGATACAACGGAACGAGAAGATGGCGCAGTCTCAAAAAGATAAATATGAAGGGTCGGGAATCTGGCGGACGATTAAAATTAAAAGGGACATCAAACACAGTACACACAGTACCACAGTACCACAGTAACACAGTACCTTCTTGAAATACTTGAGCTATTGGTTCAAGTGATTGTAGTATTACTGTATTATTTAATCGCTGTCAAAGTAATAAACATACCTTACATAAACGTAAACTATAACCTATCTGCTGTAGTCGGTTAATAAATATTTATGGAAAGTCATTTCAATTACTTAACCTATGGGATAACGAGGGTGGGCTACCAAAATACGACACAAGCCACTTGACTCCAATTTTGTTAGAGGTGAGGGTAATTCAGACCAGTCGCCTTGTTATAAAGCGAACTACGTGGTTCTACCACTGTTGAAACTAAATTTTGATATTATTAAAATGTTAACATGACCTAACTTCACGCCTTTTTCTACCTGAAAGCAGTGGTTGTTAAGCCTCGACTCGCCGTTTTGATTCTGAAGCAGCGTGTTCGACCACTGGACCACCGAACGAAATTTTATCGATTCGGACGTGTAGAAAGAATGGATGATGTAATATCAATATACAATGCACATGTGAATGAATGAAGGGATCGAAGCCGGCCACGGCACACCTTCTGTGACTAAATAGAACGAGATCTGGAGATGTTAGGAGTTTAGAATGATATAATCCACAAAAAGTTGTTTCAATGTTATGTTAGGAGCCTCAAAAATCGACGCGCGTGTATGAAAAATGTTATGGAAGTCAAAGAAGCGAGTGATGCGTGTAAGAGTCGTGCCTTATGGAGCGCCATAAGGTAGGCAGAGAGAACAGCGGGTCTCTCTGCCTACCCCGCGAGGGGTTTGGAGTGAAGTTATTTATGTATGTATGTAAATTTTGTGTCTCAAACGCATGGAAATATATATAAATCAAATTTATAAAAGGTAAAAAAAGACGTTTGATTAGGTAAACGATGAATACATTAATATCCATATATGTATGTATATGGAGAAGAAATATGTTTATCTGGATTTTTGAACACAGTAACGCTTAGTAAATGATATTTACATATATATATTTAATAGATCAGTAAAAAAAAAACTTGTGTAAAATATTTATAATATAATGTACCATCTGACCCGGCGAACTTGGTTCCGCATCAAAAATAATATATGAGTAAATTTTGGATTTCTGACTTTTCCTATTATTGTCATACATAAATTATGGATACAAACCACCCCGACGACACCCTCTATCTATTAAATATCCGTTGCGTAGTTTTAAAAAGACAGCGGAGAGCGACTTTATTTTATACTATGAAATGATAATGATGTGTGGCGCCGGCTTAGAATACCGCCACCCCATCTCTTCCCGTGGGTGTCGTAAAAGGCGACTAAGGGAAAAGCTAGAAGAATGGGCAGCAGCATTCTCTCTCAAGACAATACAGCCTACTGCGATCGCCAACCCGCCTGCCAAGCGTGGCAATTATGGCAAAAACCCCCCATGATTGAGCGGACTGGCAGTTGTGGCGCTCTATGGGGGAGGCCTGTGTCCAGCAGTGGACCTCAAAAAAAAAAGGATGATGATGAATGATAATGATTGATGTAAACCTTTCGAAGAGAGTACCAGGACTGTATTTCTTCTATGGCCTTTAAAACTTTTGGACAGTTCTCTTCCCAGCGGTTAAGGATTGGTGGACCTTAGCTAGGACCTAGGCTTTATTTTGTCAAATGTTAAAGCCGAGTCGACGGAGCTGGGGGACACAACTAGCGCATAAATATAAATTCAATCAGTCAGTTTAGGTACATCATTACATTTGCGCGATTTTTCTGCCTCATTTACGTTAAGGTTTTAAAGAACTGTGATGAAAAAATCACCTCGCTCGAATTCGGTGTGAATTCAAAAGAAATCGCAATCAAAAAACCTGATTACGTCTGCATGTTGCTGCAAAATTTTTCATTAGTTGTTGTACCACAAACAATTTATTTACGGCAACATATTTGAGGACCCGGTGGTCCAGTGTTCTAATCAAGAAGTACTATACTACATATTCAAATATACAAGACATGAGTTAGATCACTATGTACATACACTATGCGTTTTCACTGATATTATTATCAAACAACTAATACCCTATTACCTATACCCACCCTATTAAATACATACATAACTTCACGCCAAATCTCTTGCGAGGTGCGCAGAGTGAACAGAGCGCCATGAGTAACGCTTGTTTACGCCTCACATGCTTCGTTGACTTTCATAACATTTTTCATACACACGTACCGATTTTTGAGGCATCGCTGATTTTCTTTTATAAGATAGGAGGGCAATCCAGCAAGGGTGTCACCTGATAGTAAGCAACCTGCGCCGCCCATGGACATCAGCAACACATATTGTTACCGTTGCGCTGCCGACCTTTAAGGGAGTAGGATAGGAAAGGAAGAGGGGGCTGGGCCTCCGGGTACTTTTCTCACAGAACGAAACGCGGCATGAGCCACTTTACGTCGATCTTCGGAGAGGTCGTGGTATTTCACCGGTCGAGACGGCCCATTCATTCAGCGAACTGCTAGAGTCTACCACTGCTAATACAGCAATGTTAATATATTTTAATGACTGGGCGTCAATATTTGGCTACCTTTAACCTACTTAAATTTCATTCTCTCCTTTATTTACTAAATGACACTCAAGCCCGAATACTGAACCGCTACTCAAATATATAAGCGCCACTTAAGCGTTTAAGTAGCTGTCACATTAGACAGTATACGTGAAATTTGAGCAGTAAGTAGCACTTTATTGATTGTCAGATTTGAGTGGCGGTTCAGTATTCGGGCGTCAGAGAAGTACCGCCTTTGGAACACATAACAGCTGCCTAAAAAATAGCGTAAATAGTTAAAAATTTCATGTACGAACTCGAATTATATGTAATAGTCAGTTTCCCCATATCGGTCAGGGACAATTCCCGAGAGACACGGAACTATAATCAACGAGTGTACGAAGCAATTTGTTGGTAGAAGTTATATAATTGGAAAATGGCCAAAATATATTTTACGTACACCAATTATTTTCCGGAAATATTTATAAAAGACTGCTTTATGGATATTGAGGGGAGAGTGACTGCTGGTAAGGGAGTCAACGTTGTGTTGCATGCCCAGTCAGGCTATGTCTAAAAAGACACGCTTAAAGATTCCCATGGAAATGGGTTCTCTGAGAAGTATGTCAGAGTCTTCTTTACATTCCATCCTTCAATAAAAATAGCGAGATAAGACAGAACTAAAAGTTGGTGCAATTGATGTGGATCCAGGTAAGAAGTATTTTATTATGATTGAGTTATGTTGCAAGGATGAATGAAAGCCGACTGACCAAAATATTATACGAGGCGAATGTGAGTGGCAGAGTAGGGGTCGGGAGATTAAGACCGAGCTACCATGACGTAATAAATGGTCTATTTAAAAAAAGGTAAAATACGTAGCACCCGAAACTGGCTTAAATGTATGATGAGATATGACTAAGGTATGACTGTAAATGATGCGAGAGAAGTATGTCAGGATCGTAGCTGGTGGAAAGCCAAAGTCTCTACGTACCCCTATGGGATACATGCGTTAGTATAAGTAACTATTTATGTACGTGTGATAAATACCAATCTACATCTAAAGGACTCAAAGCGCTGGATTAATTTTCTAGCTACATATGTTGTTGGCAGTTACAACCTTTGGGAAACAACCAGTACAATTTTGATAACCTTTGATAAATTTTGATACTCTCATCCCTCAAATATTTCATGGTAATTTTAACTGACGTAAGTTCTTATGTTCAAATTTGGTCTTATGTAAGTTAGTAGAGTCTATTGCAGTACTCGAGAAATAGTTTTTTTCTCTAATTGCTAGTTCTGAGCTTTTGAGGTTCAAATTCTGGTTCACATTTCTGACTGATTCTGGATATACGATACCTAAGTAGTATACCTAAGTAGTATATAGTATGGATATACGATACCTATATATCAGTTAGTCAGAAATGTGAACCAGAATTTGAACCTCAAAAGCTCAGAACTAGGAATTAGAGAAAAAAACTATTGACCAAATTTGAACATAAGAACTTGCGGCAGTTAAAATTACAATGAAATATTTGAGGGATGAGAGTTGTTTTAACTACCGATTTGGATTGCGAAGAAATTGGAAATAAAAATCTACCGTTATAAAAAACAGTACTGATAACCGTACCCAGCTTTATAACACTTTATTTTTGTAAATGAGGGGGTAATCTTTAAATAATGGACAGTGACATTGATTTTAATGTAATATTTAGGGAATTACATTTATTTATGTCAACGTCATTATTTTATCTGCCATGATTTTTAAATTTATTAATCATTTATTCCAGATAATAACTATTAATCCATATTTTTTAGATACATATTACATATGTACTATGTATTATGAATTATAAGTATTTATTATATCCTAAATACTTTCCTGTACTTAAAAAACCAATCACCAAATTTTAAGAGAAAAATCAAGAAAATCTTCATAAAATTGAACACGATTTTAGTTTTGCGAATTGTGTCGATTCTACATTAGCTGAAGGAACTTTGTCCCACGACACCACATGTTTGTTTTATATCATAATTGTATTATGACCCAGTCCCAAATTTTGTATGCCCATAATAATATCAATATATTTTATAAATCTAATACTTTCTTGTCGGCATCGTTACGACAGTATGTTTTCGAATCAATGATGAAAAAAGGGGTATCCAGCAGAATTCTGCTGGAGCTGTTTTATACCCTGCACACCAGGGACGAGTACCTTTTGCGCATAGTACCGTTGAAACAGTCAATACCCGTGTCAGCAAACATACCAGAATCGCGCAGCAGAATCGAGACAGCCCCAACAATATACCAAAGGTATTATTGTGCATTGACATGGACGCCATAGCTCTTTTTTGCATAATCAGCCAACAGAGAGGGAGTACAGAGGTCGTACAATACGCTCGGAAGAACGTGATCTTTACTTCGACAGAGCAACGTGTAAACTTGCTAGCTATTATGATCGCCCGTATCGATAAGGCCCTTCGCGCTCTCAATGTCGGCATCTTCTTTAAGGTCGGCAGTGATGACATGTCCCAGGTTTTTAAAGTGTTGAACTGTATCCAAAGCCTCACCATAGTGCCGAAACGGTGGCACACTTTGTGAGCATTTAATACCGGAATTAAACGCCGTACAGGCTCTCCTTAACGTTGTATTTTAACCCTAGGCCACAAGCGTGTTGGTCACAGGTTTTCATGAGTTTTCTTTACCCATTTAGTCCTCGTAACTTAGATTATCGAAGCAGACTCTGACAACATGACAGCCTACATGTTGATTATGGAGCGCGACTAACAGCTCCTTCACATATAAGTTAAAGAGGAATGGGAACGTCAATCCGCCCCGTCTCACACCACATTCCAGCATATACGTATCTGACATTGCGCCAGCCCATCTCACATCATTACTCTGATTTATATACCAGTATTTAAATATAAATATCATTTCGTTTGACAGGTTTATCTTTTTGATTGATTTGATTATACTTCTTATATATACCTATCCATATAAATTGTATTCTTAGGTTTGTAAAACAATTCAAAGCTAAAATTATTATATATATATTATAATTTTAGCTTTGAATTGGTATACCAATAGCAAATTCTTAAAGATAAACTGGCTAAAAAAACTGGTTAATAAAATGTTAAACTAGCAATTGAAAAGGGTTGGCTTTGAGTTTCTTGCCAGTTCTTCTCATGAAGCCCTGTCGCCGGAACTGGCACTTAGATACGCTTTCACATTCAAGACAGTGGATTAAAGGGAATCAAGACACCGCGGATTTTAAACAGTAGATAGATATTTATAGATAGTTTTAGATTTATAACATGATATTATGTGCTTTGTGAAGTGCAACGTTAAAAGATATTGTGATTTTTTTTTTAATAAAATGCTTTTGTAAAATAAGCCTCTTATTTATTAAAATTTTTGAGATTTACATGATAACAGTGTCGCCCAAAAGATTGACAGTCACATATTACGTTTCTGACATTTTATGGATTAATATTACAGTGACAAAAAAAAAACAGTTATACAATATTTTCGTATTTCTTTGCCGTTCACTCAGCAAACGCTCTCGAGTGGCAGGATTTATTTGACATGACATGATATCATATTTGTGATAGTACGCTGATTATTCAAAGAAGGCACTTTAAGAGGGAATTCCCGCAAGTGCGAATACCTTGGTGTTTTGGTACCTTCACTTTCATCATAGTCCCAGCCTATATAGCATCGATATTTATATAAATTAAACTAGCTGACCCAGCAAACGTTGTCTTGCCGAAAAATAAAATTTAAAAATAGGGGTTGATCGTAGGGGTTGAAAATTTAGGGTTGCATGTATTTTTGTATCCCGTTTTATAAAAAAAATAAGAAACAGATATATGTCGAAAATATAAAAAAAAAATTGAGGGGTTGTTGTCCTATTCTCAGACCTACCCGACACGCACATAAAATTTCATGAGAATCGGTCAAGCCGTTTCGGAGGAGTTCAATTACGCACATCTAGACTCGAGAATTTTATATATTAGATAATATAACAACAAAATAAAGGCTGAATAACACACAGGTGATAAAAAACAAAACAAATTTTCCCTATACATTTTGCTGTGAAAATTGTCATTATAAAAATATAAAAGTACAGAAGGAAAAAAAATGGTCACATTAGTGAAATTCCTAACAACTTATTTGATTTTTAAATCATTAATATAATCTGTCACTCTATATTACGTTTTTTTAACCAAAACGTCTTACATTTTTCTTAAATGCAACAGGATTCGGGTCTTTCCAATATTTTGGCGACTTATTATATAAAACTCGAACCATATAAGAAGCACCTTTACTCATCAAGGCAGTATGCGACTTGTGTACACAAAGCGCAGTATTCTCAGGTCTGCTACGTTAAGACCAATTCGTTAACCTTGGGAATAATCTAGAATATTTTTTTATAAAGATCACCACTTCACATATATAAATACATGATAGTGTAAGTATTTAATAATCTCTGAAGTAGGCGGCACAACTTTCTATCATTTTTATTTGGAACATACTTCTTAAACATCAACAGTGGTAGAGCCAAGCAGTTCGCTGTATGAATGGGCCGGCTCAACCGGTGAAATACCACGACCTCTCAGAAGACCGACGTAAAGTGGCTCATGCCGCGTTTCGTTCGGTGAGAGAGGTACCCGGAGGCCCACCCCCCTTCCCAATCTTTTCCTAACCCCTATCCCTTAAAGGTCGACAACGCAACAGTTACACTATGTGTTGCTGGTGTCCATGGGCAGCGTTGGTCGCTTACCATCAGGTGACACGCCTGCTCGTTTGCCCTCCTATACAATAAAAAAAAAATCAACAAACGAGTAAAGATTTAAAGTCATATAAATAAACGAATTACTATTAAACATTGGTATGCAAAGAATTAGCACAAGGTTGTACAACTGAGTGAAAGAAGATTCCAGAACAAACAACAAGATTGTTTGCTTCAGTGGAATACAATATCCTGACGACAATAACACTTAAAACAACTGCTACGAGTGCTACGATCGTAACGCCGTAGCATTTTGTAGCACCTTAGAATCAGTAATCTTTCACGTCTGAGACTATGACTACTTTATGTTTTGCATACAAATGTCGCTGTCAATTGTAGTTTAAATTTTTGACGATAAGTAGATACCGATGCCCAAGGACGCTTGCAATATGTATAATTAGCCAAATACCACGTTTATACCACTCATTATCATAAAACAACAGGTAAATATCACTGGTCGCATGAAATAGGTAGCAAAATCAATTGGCATGTATTAAGAAAAAAATTGACAATCATAAATAGTGAATATATATTTCAACTGATCGTTATGGTGAAGTCCTATTTGAATTTGAAACCCCTGAAACGAAGGTTGGAGTACCCAGCCAATTTATTACCAAAATGATATTTATTTACTAATAAAACCAATAAAATTTGTTAATTATTCGCAAAATAAAGCCTTATAAGTAGTTTATATACGAAATTCATATATCACTATGAATTCTTTATTAACGAAGGACCTAAGTCTAGGCATCCTGGATTAGAATCTTGTCACTGATGACTTTGGAAATCACCCTCCAAAGTCTTCATTCCCTCCATTGACGGGCCTCGTGGCGCATTGGTAAAACTACCGGCTGCAGCAATGAGGTCAGGGGTTCGATTTCCCCCGAGCACAAATATTTGTGAAAAATGGGTTTTCTAAAATCATTCCATTTTTAATGATCTATTAACAAATGGCCTCAGTCTAAGCAACCTGGATTAGAATCTTGTGACTGATGACTTCAAATCTATCTCCATCATCACCCTCACATGAATGTCTTCATGTATTCCATCAGTTTGAAAATTCATACGGTGACTACAATCAAGAATTATCTTTGATTTTAATCTCATTTTTATTATTAAGATTATATTAATCCATCTAAATATATATAACTCAAAGGTGACAGACTGACATAGTGATCTATCAACGCATAGCCCAAACCACTGGACATATCGGACTGATATTTGGCTTGCAGGTAGATGCTATGACGTAGGCATCCGCTAAGAAAAGATTTTGATCATTTTCTTAAAGTTAATATCCTGTAGGCATAAGAAAGCATTTTTATAAATTTTAAAAAATTGGTCAAACCGCAAAAACTATACTTCTTATCGTGAGTGAAGTTTGGGCAAAAGCTAGTCGTAATATAAATCCAACTTACTTGTAACAATTCCTCCACAGATGCCTTACTAACATTCACCAATCCCAATATCTTGGACCAGTGTCGCGGCAATTTGATGGCGCCGCTTTTCAAATTGTGCAGGTTTTTCAACCGTCTATTCTGATTAAACGAACCCATAACGAACCGTTAATTAAACGGAATATTTTTAAAATTATATAATATTCTATTAATTTAAATATTTATTTGTAAATAAATAATTATTTATTTGATAAATGAAATTTTAAATAGAAAACAATCGACAACCGTACATAGTTACATAGTCGCGACGTTGTGAGCGAGCGTTCGTTACGGCTACATGTCTCCAACTGAACTTTTCACTATGGATTATGTCTATAATAAAAAAAAATAACAACAAGCAAGTCTTTGAAAAGATATTTTGCCTTAAGTGCTTTGTCATTATCTTACTTTATGTTAATGGTATGTTGTACTGATTAGATTTTTGAACGAACATCAAAAATCTAATAGTACAAAACTCTCTGAAGTATGTATACTTTTTTTATATGAAAATATATTGTTTTATGAATAATTTAAAAACGATAAAAAGGTATATCCATTAATATAAGTTAAAAAGGTTATTTATAACAATGATTTTATTATTAAATAAAGTGAATCTGAAAGCATTTAGACATCAAACTGAGCAGTAAATAGCTTTGAAGTTATTTATATATATATATTCACGCATGTATATTTATAATGGTAATTGGCAGAAATGTTGACATTAATTTAGTTATGAATCATATATTTTTAAATTATTTACAAACATTTGCAAGATATAATTGCTTCTGGAGTGGGCTTACATTCAGTAATTATGATCAAAACATCTTGATCTTCTTATAGTTTGATCACCAATATTATTATTCATGAAATTACTTCTGTCTCTAATAATCTACTCGTGTGGACTAATAGAGGACTCACTCCTCTATTATTTCACACCAGTAGAATTTTACTTCTAGATCTTTATTTCAGATTCCACCCTTTTGTGGTCTCGATGGTCGCACGCCCCTTCTGCTCAAGAAGTCGTGGTTTCGATTCCGGGCTAACACCAATGTTTTCGCGGAATTCTTTTTGCAAGTAATGTGTGATAAATAGTTTCCGCCACCAATTTAGCGAGTCGAGGCTTAAAAGCCGCTGCTTACGCCTTCCAGTACATAAATGTGTATTTTTTATTCATGTGTTATTATAGCTACTTAATCTAGAGATGACATTGCATAGTATTAAACAAATATATGCTTAGATCTTTTGAACTACGCGCCGGATTTTGACGCGGTTTTGTTAAATAGATAGAGGGTGTCAACGGGGTGGTTTGTTTATGTCTGCAAGAAAAAAATGATAAATTTCGGGATTTAGATGTTTAATTGCATACGCTGGCTGAACATTAAGTAATAGATCAAAACAAAGTAATTGATATACACCTTTAAAAGGTCCACAAAAAAGTTCGCGATGGCATATGTTTATCGCTTAGGGATAACCCAGAATGACCATTTTTATTGAAGTAAAACTTCCAATGTCTCTTGCAAGAGCGTTTAACGCATTTAACGCCCCCTTGCGGTCCTCGCGGGGGTAAAAAATATTATAGTAATACTTTAAAACATCGAAGTATATATGAAGCCAATTTTCAATTTGTTAAGCTTGAATTTTAATAGTACACAGACATCTAGTGGCAAGTGGAGGTACTAATTGATTTGGAATGTCAATCATATATAAACCCTACGGTAGTGAAACCATAGCGCGATTTAATAAGTTGGCGTTTTGCGACCTCAATGACCGAAAACGTAAAAACATATTATTAGTAAATAATCGTGACAGTTCGATACTCTGCTCTATTTGTTTGTTTTTATTAAATATATTCAACTATATACTCTAACTGTAAAGTGGTTTAGGAGTACTTTGTTCTGTGGTAAAGCTTATGAACGTAAAAAAATAGTGCATAACGAGTGACGATGAATTAATTTTACTCCGTGAAAGACAATACGACAAAGAGCTTTTGCTTAAACCAAAATTAGTCGTGATTTGAACAAATATATTACTTGTTACTGGATGTACTTACGAATATTTTGGTAATTATAAACTTATAAATTGTATTTTCTTTTTTAATTCATCACATTTAAAATATTGCAAAGCATACCTAAACATTAGCTATTTACAGTTTTCTTTATATATTACATAAAACTATGTTATTTATCAAGTAACTTGATGTATAATTTTCATTTATAATTTTTAAGAGAATTAATTATCAAGTACTAGCTGACCCGGCAAACGTTGTCTTGCCGAAAAATAAAATTTAAAAAATAGGGGTTCGTCGTAGGGGGTTGAAAATTTAGGGTTGTATATATTTTTGTATCCCGTTTTATAAAAAAAAAGAAACAGAAAAATGTCGAAAAATTAAAAAAAAATATTGAGGGGTGGGTTACCCTTGTGATTTAGGGGGATGAAAAATAGATAAAAACCTATTCGCAGACCTAACGAATATGTATACCAAATTTCATTAAAATCGGTCTAGCCGTTTTGGAGGAGTTCGAGGACAAACACTGTGACAGAAGAATTTTGCCTTGAAAATTCGCAAAACGGACACAACCGTCAACGACGTCTGCCCGCGTTCGGGTCGCGCACTCAGCGATGAGCCACTTCTTCCCCACCGCACCTACCCCGCTCCCCCCACGCCCCGTTCGCCTGGCACCGCTGCCGGTATTTATCACCGAAACGGTATTTATCGCCGAAATTGCTATGACTCTGCATTTTAAATCTGTGATATCTTCGAAAATATTTATTTAATTTACATGCTGTAAAAAGCCATATTGATCTTTATTAAATGTACAATGTATTTAAGATACTTAATTGGATAAGGATTAATACTGTATTGCTTAAAATCGCTTCGTAAATAAGCCATTATTTCTCGTACAAAGTAAAGGATAAAAAATGGTTATTGTGGGTTATTCCTAAGAGATAAACATATACCATCACGGATTTTTTGTAGACCTTTTTAAGTTGTACAATACTGTAGTAAATTGTTTTGATCTATCTTGTAGGATTCAGTCAGCGTTTGCAATGTAAGCGCAAAAAATGTGTTTTTTTTACGACCTCACATTAGCCTCAAAAAAAACCTCAAAAATTGTAGCCTATGTGTTATTCTGATGTATAAGCTATATTGTGGTAAAGTTTCATTCAAATCCATTCAGTAGTTTTTACGTGAAAGAGTAACAAACATCCATACATACAAACTTTCGCCTTTATAATATTAATAGGATAGGATAATATATTTCAAGGAAAATTTAATGACAAACTGACTTCAATCATCACTCATGGTTTAAACACATGGTTAACTAATCTTATAAAAAGAAACATTTATAAGTTCAGATTATGGGTATAAATAATAGTCTGTTTCTGGTCCTCGGTCAAATAATCTCTATAAAGAAATACAAAAATATGAAATATTTTTATATTTGATATATATATATATATATATATATATATATATATATATTATCTTTAATATAATCCCTTTGAACTTTGAAAATGTATAATGTGTTGAAATGTAAATTATAAACGGCATGGCACTTCAAATAGATGGTGATTAACAGACATAAAATAGAATGGTCAACATTATCATAATGGTATCTGTATAGATATTTAATCCAAATATCTATTTGGAATATATATCTATACAGACACCATAGAATGTGATTAACAGACATAAAACAGAATGGTCAACATTATCATAATGGTATCTGTATAGATATTTAATCCAAACATCTATTTGCAATATATATCTATCTAATATATCTATATATCTCTAATATATCTATTTGAAGTGCCATGCCTTTTATAATTTACATTTCAACACATTATACATTTTCAAAGGTCAAAGTGATTATTAGTTTTACTAGTGATGTAATAATACCATTAGGTTACACCAACTCAATGTTAAATTAAAATACTAGTTAGGAACTTAGTTATCATTTGAACTTAGTAATCATTCCAATTTTTAATAGTACCTATAATATTTTAATATTAATAGTCTCGGTGGTCGTGGGATCGATTCCGAGCCAATGATTTCTCTGAATTAGAATAGAATAGAATACGCTTTATTGTACACCAAACATAGAATACATTACAGTGAGTAGTACATAATAATATTAGGCAAGTACAAAAGGCGGTCTTATCGCATGCTGCAATCTCTGCCAGACAACCTTTACCAATTACTTGATATTATGTAGGTAACCCATGGTAAAAATTTGATATTTGGATAATTCTCCACGCGAAAATGATAATAACAATTAAATTCTTAGTTTTTTATGGGATAGGAGGGCAAACGAGTAAGTGGGTCACCTGATGGTAAGCAACTTGACACCGCCCATGAACACTGTGGTGCGTTGCCCTCCTTTAAGAGAGTCCTTTAAGGAGGGAAAGGGTATCCAAAGGTCCGAGCGACCTTTGGATACCTCCCTCACCGAACGAAAAGCGGCACGAGCAACTTTACGTCGATATTCTTATTCGAACCGCATGGATCGAATTTTTCATTTTGCAATGTAGTAGGTAGGTATATATTATGAATGTAATAAATATGTATTACGTAGTTCTTGATCTTACGACTCATTTTTGAAGTTTTTAAACACGTTAAGGATGATATTATTAACAGTCGAGGAGCCAAGCAGTCCGCTGCATGAATGAGCTGGCTCGCCCGGGAAATACCAATAGCTCTCATTCACAGATAGTTTTAGTGCTTTTTTGTGTATCAAATAAAAGGGCTTTTCGATAGTATGTTGAAAAATGTGACGTCATCCTAAATCCAATATTGCGGAATAAGTATTTTAATGCATTTTTACAATATGGGTTGAATGGGCTTGAGCTTGGGGGAGTACCTAAATCAAAGAACTATACGACGTTGAATATGGGGTATCCTCTTAAATAGAGGAGTAATTACCAAATTCTACTCAGACCCATATTAAGATTTAAACTCGAGTGGGGATGGAATCCGCCAATCTCCGTTCTACATTAGATTTTACCAATGCACCACGAGGCCCGTCGTAATGTAAGTAAGATGTGCTCGTGTGAATAAAGCGTGTTATAAATGTATGTTTATTACAAAGTTTTACTTCCATAGCGCGGAGGGACTCCACGCGAATTTTTTATTTTCTGCGGCGAAACAAAGTTCGCTGGGTCAACTAGTAATACATAAAAATATGTAGCGATCTTAATCAAGTTTCTAAATGAAATCATACGATAAGAAGAGAGAAAACGTAAGACAAAAAGGTATTATAAGTCTTCTATTTCTAAGGGAGGGAATCGCAGTTGTGTTGGAGATCACTTCTGGCGATTGCGGCGAGGTGTTGTTAAGAAAGACACGACAATAGTGTCGTGACAGGTGTCATGATAGTCCATACTGGCTGTAGTGGACTGTATTAAATAAAACTCCTGTAGAGTGTTCGTACTAAGTATATTCTTCCTCTGTTCGCTTAGTAATAATCCTATTTACAAAAACTTCGTCTATTTATTACTAACTAATCCTACCGTTATTTACAAAATTCCGGGCGCGCTTGCGTACTCCCGCAGTGATTGGTCGCGACGGTTCGCGCCCGTGAGTTTAGCTTCGCGCGCTTGCATAGTGGCGCTGAAACGCGGAGCCGTTGTAGATTACCGCGTTCTGTTACCGTGCGGTGATTGGCGCGATGGTTAAATTTCGGTTGTAACGGTCCGCGCAATATTCTGTGGCGGTTACGATTTGGCGGGAGGGGCCCTCCTGGCTCGTCGTAGGTACTTAACACAGCATTTTTTAGAATTATAGTTTCAGATTACGATAACAGATTATTTGAAAGCTATACCAGTACACTATGGTCATCTACCACCACTCGGGCCAGTTATGACAGACTCACTCGTTCTCTATTTCCAACATTTTTTTCTGGACTCCGTAACTTACGGATGAAATTTACCCGTATTTTAGAGATTTTTGACCTCAACTTCAAGCTTAAAAAGCACTCTTGATGTGAACCAAAAAGTCTCATGATCAAATTTTGGCTCCCACCAATGACACTTTGAATTATAATTCCTTTTGTGACGCAAAAATACTACAAAACGGCCTGTTCTTACGACTTCGGCTAGAGAAAGGCGTGGAGTTGCCAAGAAATAATGCTATGACAAAGATAATTTTAACATTGTTACGATTCCTAAATCTGTGACATTTTCTGAGAAATTAATACAATTTTTGTGACGTATGTAATAGGTTTCAAAGCATATCATTATTAATTAAACTTGATTATATACATGCCGCTGTTTGCATCTTCAAGTTTAAGAGGGTGAATTTATTAGTTATAGTAGGTTTGATATGGTATAAAATTGAAGTGTCCGTTAGTCTTTTACGGTACGGTAGATACACCAAAATAACATTTTTTACAGTTTTTGTCTCTGACTGTGTTTCTGCCTGTCTACTTGTAATCTTTGAAATGGCTGGACCGATTTTGACGGGATTTTTATTAGCATGTATTTGGTGTAATAAGGAGTAACTTAGGCTTCCTTTTTTTACTAAAATTCTTTTATTTAATGCCATATGACAAAGTTCGTCGGGCCAGCTAGCATAAAAAATAACACGTGTTGCGTGAAATTTAGTACGCACAAATGATTCCCTGTTAATACCTCAATATGTTGGGTTCAAGGGAGCAAGGTAACCTTATTTCTTAATAAAGTAAATGCGTCTAGCAACAAGTATATAGACCATCTTATTAGCTTCGTTTTTATTTATATTTTGAGGTTGGATTTTGGAAAAAAAATCTAGTCCTAAAAAAGGATTAGCAAGGAATCCCAGTCTAGTAAGTCAGGTAAGTTCACGTGAGTAAGTAGCACTTATGTAGTATTTTTCTAGAAATGTAATACATACTGACATCATCATTAGTCTATTTTCGTTGTAGGATAATGTTGTCTTTATGTGTACGGTGAAACAGTAGCAATTAATGTATAAATAAAATTATTAAATAAATTAATGTGATAAAAAAGGAATGATGTCACTAATTAAAAAAAAATTGTGTGGTTTTATGAAACCACCGTAAAAGTGAAACTTTTAAAATTGAGTCTTGGGTTATTGATTTTTAAATCTACTTTTTAAATATACATAAACAAAATATTTTTTCAATAATTATTTTTCAATAATTTAGTTAGTACCTAAGTTTTTTAAATTGATGATTCTGATAAAATGATTAACATTTATATTTTTTTAGAGTGCAACAGTGTAAAACAGTTACTTCACAGCAATTTTTTTAAAAGTTTGCTTTGGCTTCGTTTAACTTTAAGTTAAAGATTTAAATCAATTAATTCGATAATCTCATCATTTTCAAGTTCTTTGGAAGTTAACGACTGAAGATTAAGAATTCCTAGATGGCGCTACTAGGTTGCTACTATTGATGATTCTGTCGTAATATCGTATTATATCGATAGATGTCGCCCGAATCGACAAGTATTCCAGCTTCGGCACTAGGGATAACGCGACACCTATTAAACGTTAACAACATTACAACAAAGGATCTTTACAAAACAAAACGATATTTTTTCCTCGTTAGTTCACTTTTTGGAATTGGAAACTTAAAAGCCGCCGCCTACGCCTCCGTCGTTTACAATACATACGAATTGATTATATTCCCTTTTATCGTGTCATTTGTTATATTAATAATATAATTTTTTTTTTCTCCGCCTGCAATACGTACGTACGTATATGTATGTATGTAAAAAACAAACAAACCCGATCCTAGAAAATGTGTCGAAATTGGTAAAGAGGACGGTAATTAGACGATTATACATACGGCCCTCGTGGTGCATCGGTAAACCGCACTACCGATAACACAAGGTCGGGGCGGGTTCGATCCCTCGTCTGGGGGTGTTTTTCTACATGTTTTTACGGTATTTATTTACGAAAATAAAGTGTATATTTTGGTAATTAATTAATAATAAATAAACGATAATAGACGTGAAAGGCGCTCTGACGAGCGCCTTTCACTTTATCCCTACTCCGCGGCCGACCGTCACGCGACATGCAACACGCAGACGAAAAAGTTTGAGACGATGTAATAAAAGTTTCACTTTAAAAAGAACGTTCCACTGCTTTCAAGGTACATATAGCCATCAGCTGTTAAACCTCGTCTCGCCGTTATGTTTACGTACCAAAATGGATTATGTGGCGAGCCTATTGCCATACCGGGCACAAAGTTATCAGTCATCAAAATATATCACGCATAACTTTCGAAAACAATTTTGAAAAGTCATTGGTCTGTAGCCAGGATCGCGACTTCTTGATTCAGAAGCGAGGTGCTCGACCACTGGACCACTGAGGCGATCCACTGCATAACATAAATCAAATAGGTAGTTCTTCACTTTTATAACACTGAATATAGTTCATTCTTATCAACGTATTTTGATCATATTTGTATCCAAAAAATATTTTTTAAACACTACTATCTCTATAACTGAACTTTTCATTTGCGAAAATATATTTGTAAATTGTGTTAGCACCATCACAAAACCTGGACACAATATTTCAAATTAAATCTATTTTGTACGTCAGAATCGAGATGTAAACAATCAAACCTACAGACAAGAGAAAAACATAAATCATATTATAAGCAGTAGTAAATATCGTATCGCATTCTTTTCCCGTCCATAATTCTTTTGAAGTGTCTGACACAATTAGACGCCGTATTATTTGCGATGAAGAGATGTGAATAACAACAAACGACTTCAAATGATTATATGAAACAAAGGAAATTTAAAAAATATGAAATAAATAATTTTGATTGATGTACACTATAATAGATTTTAGTAGTTATTTGAGTTTAATATACATTGTATAAATACCAGGTGTACCGGTTTGAAATGTGTTGGTAGGGGTTATTTGTTGTGAATAAGCCTTAATTTTTTTCTGTTTGGTTGCCATGACAACTGTCAAATATTCAAATAACCTAAGTAAACAAACAACATCATATTTTTTTATTGTGTTAAAAATGACAAATTTTGTGCCGGAAAGTGATGATTTGCGGAAAGCATTATTTTTTTGTTTCCATTTGAAAAAAAATGCTGCAGAATCACATCGAATGCTTGTCGAAGCATATGGTGATCATGCTCTATCAGAAGCAACATGCAAGAGACGGTTTCAACGAATATACATTACAGTGGTGGACCCAAGTTGGTGCCCAGGCGTAAACCAATGTCTTTATGAAAATCTATACTAAAGTAATCCGTAAGTCAATAAAATACCTAGGAGATAGGATTTTTTCAGGTCAGACCTTAATAACCTTTATTAAGATTGTTTGAAAATCATATAAATATAACCACAACTTCACGCCTTTTTTACCCGAAGGCGTAGGAAACGATTACCTACTTAACTCGATTTGCCTCGCCGTTATGTTTACGTCCCCACTGGCGAACCTATTGCCATACCGGGCTAAAAGTTGCAGTCATCGATATTTATCACTCACTTTCGAAAAGAAGAAGTGCCCGAGCACTGGACCACTGAGAAAATCATACAAATGTATTTAAATTGTCATGAATGATGAAGAACAAACACATGTATACATAGTTACATAACTTAAAGTCAAGCACCTTGCTGGGTAGGCAGAGAAAACAGAGTGCCCACGATTCTTACACATCCTCACACGCTTCTTTAACTTTTATAACTCTTATCTTACACGCTGGTCGCTTTTTAAGGCCCCTGACCTCCTCTTCCGCAAATACTCGTTCATTTTGGTCATGTAAAATGTATCATGGCCAACCTTGACTCCTAAATCCTTCCACTTTTGCACTATATATCAGCTTAGTCAACCTTGGATTATCAATTCTCTATTCCGAACCACTCCTTTTAATTTGACACCGATACTCTCTTTTAATACAAATTTCAATCACATTCTCTTAAAGTACGCAATACAGACAATTAAAATATACATATACATAAAATAATACTAAAAATAATAGAAATAATAAAGAAGATAAGGAAACTTTGTATTTTTTCTAAATTTATGTAACTAAAGACGTAAAGTATTGGTAAAAGTATTAATAGAATTTACCTACGTATCTAAAAACTGTCACAGACGTGTGAGGTCCATTCAATTACATTGTACAATTTATTCTTTATGGTACCTATAATATATCGAACGAATAAAATAAAACTCTAAATAATTTAAATATAAAAATAAGGATACAACTTTTAGTTATAAACACGGTTCGTTGGTGCAATGGGCGTGAGTCTAACTTCTATATCAACAAGTCGTGGGATCAATTCCTAACAATGACTCATCAGATTTTTTCCGAATTTATGTGTGATGATTAACGATGACTAACAACACTTGCGTCCGGTATATGGCAATAGGTACCACTACTTATTTCATTTGAGACGTATAATGTCATTGATCAAAACAACTTTCAGGATAATGTCAGCAAGTCTAGCTCTCTTAACAGCAGATGCTTGCACTTCTGGGTAGAAAAAGGCCTTTCTTATAAAATAAAACAAATTCATTAATAAATAAATCTTAACATTGGAAACTTTGAAAAGACAATAACGATTTATTTCGGAATCTTCTTGCCTTTTCATATCCGAAGGCGTAGGGAGCGATAACAGTCATGATGTCAGTCATCTATATTTATACACACATAACTTCATAAAAGTCATTGATGTGCTCCAGAATTCGAAACCGGCACTATTTGGTTCAGAAGCGGGCTGTTCGAACTCTAAACCACCAACCAACCCTTTTATAATCTATACAGAAACAAATTGTTACAGAACTATGCCCGTATTGAGGATATTTATATTTGTTTTATTTATTTAATTTTCATTTATATTTGGTACTTATGGTGGACTTAATGCCATAATGCTGCCTTTTTCTCATTGCTGCCATATATTCTTGCAATTTTCTCATTATTTAGGGTTAGCGTGATCAGTCCTCTCCTTCTTTACATCGCATTCACTTCATCTATACTAACGCCCTGTCTAATCATCATTTACAGTTAGATTCATCTTCATCATCATTCTGTTTTAGTCCACTGCTGGACATAGGCCTCTCCCAATTTGCGCCACTACATCCGCTTCTCTGCCTTCCGCATCCAGTCTTTTCCAGCAGCCTTTCTGAGTTCGTCTGACCATCGGGCACGTACATCTAATATAGATGTACCTGCCCGATGGTCAGACGACCACGACGACGACTTCTTAAATCTTTCTCTTTCCCCCTATTTCCTCCATGCTCAGATCTCTTTTCATGACATGTATATCATCTTTGCTAATCACTTATCTTTACGATGTAAGGCGATTTCATTTCATCCATCAGTTACAGAGGCAACTTTCGGGGTTCCTCTTAAATATTCGTTAATTTTTTTTTCCATTTTTATCACTCATTGTTGGCCTTATTGGCCTAACATTCTGACCCATACAAGATATTGATAAAAATCCTACAATGAGGGGTTCTAATAACACACGCCAAAAAGCGACTTTAGATATTTTTGTCTTGCATTTACCAATAAAGAAAAATAAATTGAATTGATTTAATTGCTTTGCTACAACGCGCTTTATATAGAACTGTAAACAAGTTTTATTTGTTTTACAATATTTGTAGATAATAAGTAATACTTATCTTGATGCCAAGTACCGTATAGGGACGGCAGAAAGATTAAAGCGCCATAGAAACTATTCTTATCCACTTCTTTCATAACTCTTGTTATAGACGCTCATCGGATTTTTAAGAATAATGTCTTTGCCTTTCGCTTTTGATATAAAATATTTTGTAAAACTTACACATATATTTATTACTTAAATGATACAATGTGAATGTCTTGTAAAATAATAAGTCAATTAATTCCAGTAAATCTATAGATTACATGCATACGTACAGAGTCATATAATTCGTATATATAATTAATATGCATTAGTATGGATTTATGTAAAAAAAAAATCACTAAACAAAATAAAAAATAAATAACAAGAACTTCCAGCTACAGAGTCATCGGTTCCATCAGCCAAATTACAAGATTCATTAACACCGCGAAATAATAAAACAATAAATTAAATTATATATAAGAAAAAAAACTTACCGCGTATAATTTAGTTGGTGTTACAGGTATGTTGGGTACTGTATTTGCTCTACGAAATATCCACATTTTTCAGCCAATAACATCCTTCCGCGTTCAATTGGCAATGAAAATAATTATGATTAGAGTTAGTCCAGCCCCGCCGTTATCTTTCACAATCACGATACAACGATCTGCCATTAAAAGTGTAACTAGCATAGCGATATGGCGGGGGGAAACTCTTGTGGACGCCATTACATTGTACAAGCGGAGAGGTGGCGATTTATAACAATAACAAAGCTGAAGCGATTTTTGATTAACAGATTTTGCTATACAATAATTTATTTTTATTAAATTATTATATGCAGTCTGTAAATAATGTGGAAAAGTTCTTAAAAACATTTATATACCGGTGAACTTTACTTCTTATTAGCTTACTCAGGATACAAAGTTTGTTACGCGTCAGAAACCATAAATGAACAAATAAAAAATTTTTAACTAAAAGTAGCCCAAGATATTTCCTACTACTATCTATCTGCTAATAAAAGACCCGTGAAAATGGCTATAACCATTTTGGAGAGTCTTAACAAACAAACAAACAGACACACTAAAAATATTAAAAACGCTACTTGGATTTATGTTCCGTATCTATTCATATGCATGAAAATTATTACAAACAGACAGTCGTAATATTTATATGTGTAGATGAATCAAATTAGAGTAATTAGAATTTAATTCTTCAACTAATAAGAACAATTTATTAAATTGGTATTCATTTTATTCAATTATACAAGACATGAGTTAGATCACTATGTACATACACTATGCGTTTTCACTGATATTATTATCAAACAACTAACACCCTATTACCTATACCCTTTACCCACCCTATTACATACATACATAACTTCACGCCAAATCTCTTGCGGGGTGCGCAGAGTGAACAAAGCGCCATGAGTTACGATTGTTTACGCCTCACATGCTTCGTTGACTGACTGACTGACTGAACTACTAAAACTATTATTGGTTAACAAATACCAAATCGCTAAGCTTTTCTGTTATGTCCTCACCCTTATAGTGTACCTACTTTTGATAGCGTAACGAGAAGCGAAAGTGACACAAGAGCTTTTTGCGTTCTGGATGATGACATTTTTATGCAAAACGTGTATTTTTAATGAAAACTCTGGTATTTTTATATTATTCTTTTTGGCTAATCTTATTATTAAAATATCGATGGAGCATAATATTTAACATCAATTTGAGTTTCTATCTTTATTTATTATTTATATGGACTTTTCTAAACAACACATTTCACAATTCACATTCACAATTATATTAACATGGAGACGTTTTTAAATGTGATAACCCAACGTTTAAATAATCCAAATAAATTTGCTTTTTCATGGTTTTTCGAATCTCATCAGCTCAGATTTTTCCGTCAAAAACGCAAAAGGAGTTGGCCTGAAGCTATGTTATGTTGCAGTTACATGACATAATAATATAATAATATCTTGGACACAAATCACACAGCGCCCTCCAGTTCCAAACTAAGCAACTAAATGCTTGTGCTATGGATACTAGATAACGGATACTAATACATATATACTTTTCTTTTGTAAATACATACTTATAATACATAGAAAAACACCCAGACGCTGCACAAATATTCATGTTTGTCACAAATATTTGTGTTCGGGTGGGAATCGAACCCCCGACCTCAGTGCTGCAGCCGGTAGTTTTACCAATGCGCCACGAGGCCCATGACATCAATAACTATTATTCTAATCTTTGAGTATATATATTATCGCTTTTCCTATGTTATTAAACTACTAATACGATAATTAAAGAAGGATATAGAGGCGTTATCTGAATGTATTTGCTAAAAGACGGGTATATACACCTGGCCTTGAGGGTTCCATTTTGACTGAATTAAACCTATTGACATTTAAAAGTGAGGTCGTCTCGGTGATCCAGTAGCCGTGCACCCCGCTTCTGTTTCAAGCAGTCGTGGGTTCGATTACCGACTCACACTAATGACTTCTCGGAATTCTTTTCGGGAGTTATGTGTGATTAGGTTGATAATGATGTTGTCAGCATTGTGTCTGGTGTAAGTCGATAGTATTCGCCAATTATTCCATTTGGGACTTAAAAACTTGGCGTGTCGAGATTTAACAGCCGCTGCCTACTAGGCGTGAAGTTATGTTGTGTTATAAATCTAATTGTATTCTACTATTTAATATTACATAACATAACTTCACGCCTTTTGTTACCCGAAGGTGTAGGCAGCGGCTGTTAAGCCTCGTCTCGCCGTTATGTTGACGTCCCAAATGGAATAGGTGCCGAACCTATTGCCATACGGAGCACAAAGTTTTCAGTCATCGATATTTATCACACATAACTTCCGAAAACAATTTCAAAAAGTCATTGGTGTGAGCCAGTGTCAGGAATCAAACCCGGACCTCTGAATCAGAAGCCGTGTGCTCGACCAGTGGACCACCACGACTTAAACGATATTACGATAAACTTAATATTACGATCCTAGTAAATTGCAGTCCAGAATGTTCCTCATAAAGAAAACAACATCAGAGACAAAATGGCGTTCTATATATCACGCCCTGAGCGCATTTCACACAAGTGACATTGATTAGCTTATCTTGATTGGTTAATGTGCCATTAGTCTCTGATAGTAAAATGAATATAGTTTATAGGTTAAATCTACTAACAACTATAATATATTTTATCAATGGAATCGCTTTGTATGTTTGTGTAAAATATATATAATATACTCTAACTAGAGTATTTAGCCACTTACTTTTATAACTACTATTTATAAGCCATAATAAGTTTATACTATCTCTCAATTACTTAAGTATATCAACTTATATACCTAATTAAAAGTTTTTCGTCGAATCATATCAATGTACGTGGTGGTGGAAAAAAATAGAGGTTCTAAAATATGTAGGTTTTGATACTCAACAGTCTCGGTGGTCCAGTGATCGAGCACCCCGGTTCTGAATCAAGAGGTCGCGGGTTCGAATCCTGGCTTACACAAATGACTTTTCGATAGTTATGTGTGATACATATCGATGACTGAAAACTTTGTGCCCGGTATGGCAAAAGATTCGCCATTTGGGACATAAACATAACGACGACTCGAGGCTTACATCCATGGCCTTCATTTTCGAGTAAAAAATAGCGTGAAGTAATGTATGTTTTCATACTCAGAGAATTGTCTGAGAAAACTGTTTCGACCTACCTAATTTATTTAAACAAACATTTTATTGTCTTTGGTAACTTTACGCATTTTTCTACCTGAAGGTGTAGACAGAGTCTGGTCTGGTGGTATGGTATATTATCTTGATCTATAAGTGTACACTTGTAGTACGTGTATTAATTTGCAGTCACGACTGAAATGTAACAAAGGCTTATAATTTTTTTTATTTCATTTAACCAAGAAATATTATTAATCGTCATTATCGATTTGAACTAGTTAGGACGTTTTAATGGATTGGAACGAAACTAGATGGCGCTGTGTGTAACGCGTCCAAAACAGTACTATTTTTACTACTGTTTCCTTTAGTAATTTTAGTGTAGTAAACTCAACGAGTTTACAATGCTGAATCATAGAATCAGATAATTATTTATTGTAATTTACTTACCCTCAAAATTCTAAATGGACTCTCAGCCAAGAGACACACGTCACCAGAGTTCGTACGGTCTGATTGAGATGGCAACATAACTTGCAGCTCGCCTCCCGCCTCCACTGACTTGTCCGGACTCCTATTATGGCCAGTTAGCGTCCACACCCACTCCTGTAAAAAATAAACAGTTACAAACACGGCTCTAATACCTACAACAAGGTAGATAAAAACACAGAGAACGCTCAGAGCTTTTTAAGACCTGAAGATGTGATAGACCCCCACTGTTCGTGTTTCAATATAGGCAGTAGTTTAAATAATTATATTTTATTATCTTAAATAAGTAAAACTAAGTAAGTGTAAGAGTAAGAAAGGGCATGCTCCGATAGTTCGGACATGTAGAAAGAATGGATGATGCAAAATTGCCAACACAATCAAACATTGACATTAAAATGCAAAAGCGAATGGATGTAGGAGTCGAGGACGGCTATGATGCCGTCGATTTACATTTTAAATCGACGCGCGTGTATGAATACAGTTTGAAAGTGCAAGAAGCGAGTGAGGCGTGTAAGAACCATGCCTTATAGCGGTTTGTTCTCTCTACCTACCCGGTAAGGTATTTGGCATAAAGTAATTATGTATGTTAATTCAGTAAGTAATGTTTCCTTTAAATAATAGGTCAAAATAATATATTATATATTATCTTCAGCCAAATTGTGGATGTTAGATTTAAAATTCGTTTATCCCCATTTATAGAGACCAGTGAAATACCTTAGCTTTAAACTAGAAGAAAAATGGAGGTATAGTCTACATTTTATCCACCTTTTTTGTAGCATCAAGATAGAAGGTTCGGTAGTCCGAGTACCCTGATTCTGAATCAAAAAGTCATGGGTTTCAATCAGGGCTCCCCGGAATGACTTTTAAATTTTTTTGTCGGAAGTTATGTATTATGTTATCAGTGGGTGACAGCTTTGTGCCCGGTATGGCGATAGGTTCGTCACCTTTTCCATTTAAGAGTATACATAATGGCGAGTCGAGGCTTTAGAGCCGCTGCCTACACCTTCGGGTACTAAAGGCGTGAAGTTATGTTGTGTTACAATAATTTCGACAATAAATTAGAGGATATAGGGGAGCTAGCTAATAGAGGTTAGTGAATCACCAGGACTGAAGAACAGTCTCACGTAATATATAGAGATCTTTAGACCCTTTAGAGACCCTCCAGGGGTACCTCGGAGGTAAAAAATGCAATAATATTTTTCCTACAGACCAAGTAAGTAAAGGCAATAACAACAAGAGGGAAACGTAAATGTATTTTCACAATGAAGACAAAGAAACAGTCATTAATGATTAATATTCTTCATCATATCCTTGTTCATTTGATGTAGAACAAACAACTTTGACCACAAAGCCTCGCAGCGGGGCCAATTGCTTATGCATTTGTAATTAACACCACAAAGGACTTTGTTCCAGCTCCAAGAGATATTCTTTTAAACTACTCTGTGCATATTTAAAAAAATGTTTTAAATTAAACATTTTCTTGTACAGCTAATTGTCAAAGTTAAGTTTTTTCAAAATGAAAATTAATAATAGAATAGGTACTCATTAATATTTTTATTTTTACAGATTTTAATAATACAGTTTCAGGGTCCTACCAAAAAGAAAACCACATAAATTTCTGTTGAGGATCCTGATCCTGAGGATCCCCGATTTGGAGATAATTGAGATTGTACAACAATTTTTTTTCAGTTAGAACATTGAAGACAATATTGCAGTTTTGTAGCGAGGTGCGAACAAATATACAATTTATATAAATAGGCTTCTGTTACTCTAACTGAAAACTGTCAGAAAACATGATTTTTAAGTCAATTAGGTATATGGTATTATAATATTCAATTAGAAATAACCACTAAAATATTAGCAACGGGTAAATTACATCCTTCATAATTGTTATTGAAGTGTTCCGTATTCAGAATAAAAAAAACTATTTAACTATACAGCAGTTATTCACTATATATAACAAATAGACTATCCGTCAAATTACTATTTTTTTATTAATTTAGTAGCCTATACGAGGAGAAAACACTATTAATTCTTCTTCTGTAATGATAATTGCCGCGGAAATGATAAATAGTATCTGAGACCATTTATTTTCAGAAATTCATTAATATATATTACTAGCTGACCCGGCGAACTTTGTTCCGCATCAAAAGTAATAAATGAGTAAATTTGGGATTTATTACTTACTTTTGCTAAATCATACATAAATTATAGAAAAAAACTACCCCGTTGGCACCATATCTATTTAAAGAAAAACCACATCAAAATCATTCAAAGATATAAGGGGACAGACAGCGGAAAGCGACTTTATTTTATACTATGTAATGATAGTTTAAAATAAGATAAAATAAAATACAGTCCATGATCTTGTCTTCTAATATCTATACATATAATAAAATTGTAGAAAAGTCAAAACTGTACATTGAATATTTTTTAAAAAGAATACTTGGTGTGTGATCTGCAATCGATACCGAAGCCAAAAATATACTTTTTAGAATTTTTGTCTGTTTGTCTGTTTGTCTGTTTGTCTGTTTGTCTGTTTGTCTGTTTGTCTGTTTGTCTGTTTGTCTGTATGTATGTCCGGGATAAACTCAAAAAGTACTGCATGGATTTACTTCAAATTTGGCACGAAAATTATTAAGAAGTCGGGTCAACATATAGGCTACATATTATCACGCTATCACCTACGAGGAACGAGCAGTGAACCTTTATTTCTTCAATGTATTCTGTAGCAACGTGTAATCTAACGACGCATATTTGTATGTTGTTATGGTGTTATTATGTTAATAACCATGCTTTAATCTATACATATAATAATAATAATAATATAATATAAGTTAGCTTCACATTTTAATTAACTTATGCCGTTAAACATAACAGACAATTTTAAAACAGTGCCATCTATGAGATTTGATTTGAAACATTAAGTTGAATTACACGTGTAAGCACTTTTTGGTTTTAGATATAAATAAATCTTTGAGATTTTAAAAACATCAAGTCGAATTACATGTTTAAACACTTTTTGAATATAAATAATTGAAATTTCATCATGCGCTTGCGGTCAATAGATGTTTTTAAGAGTCATAGATGGAGTTGTGCATTTTCTTCTTTAAAATTGTATCGTTAATTCTTTTCAGAGATGAGCAAGACAATTAAAAAAATGTATTTGTATATGCTAAAAACTGTTAATATTTTTGTTCGGTATTTATTGGTGTAATGATTGCTTCGTAATTTTATAATTTTACACCATTAAAAAAAAATGTTTCCTATTCGCTAACTAGATGGCGTTGGCGTCGAATCGTCGAGTCGTGCACCAGCGTCGGGTCGATCAAATATATCTGCAAATACGTGAACAAAGGTAGCGATCAGGCGACGTTTGCTTTACAGAACACTGACAGAGACGAGGTGACCAAGTATCAGTCCGGTCGCTACATCAGCACGTCTGAAGCAGTTTGGCGGATACTGGCGTTCTCTATACATGACAGGCATCCTGCCGTCATGCATTTAGACGTCCACCTAGAAAACGGTCAGCGCATATATTTTGATCCCAACAACGTTGCTGAGCGCTTAGAAAATCCGCGCCAAACAACTCTCTTGGCATTTTTCAGGCTCTGCGAAATCGACCAGTTTGCGAGGTTCCTTACGTATGACGAGGTGCCTTCATATTACACGTACGACAAGCAAAGGGGAATATTTAACCGACGTCGAAGAGGAGGTGCTGTCGAAGGTTTTCCGGGAATTTTCAAGGACACCGTATTGGGTAGAGTTTATACCGTGCACCCGAATAATGGCGAATGCTATTTTCTGCGGTTATTACTTCACACGATCCGAGGCCCAACGTCTTTTGCCTTTCTGAGAACATTTGATGGCGTGGAGTATCCCACTTACCGCGCAGCCTGTGTAGCACGTCACCTTCTCGACGGTGACCAAAACTGGGATGACACCCTCGCGGAGGCGAGCGTCAGTAACAGCCCCAGCCGTATGCGTCATCTGTTTGCCGTCATCTTGGTGTTTTGTGGAGTCACGAACCCGGTAGCTTTGTGGGAAAAATATCGACATCATCTATCTGAAGATTTTCTACGAGCTTTGAGGCGTGCTACTGGAGACGAAGTCGAAGTAACTGATGAACGCGTGCTGAACACCTGTCTTAGTTCACTTCAAGACGTGGTCATTTCCATCGGCGGCAATCCATTGGTCGAATATGGGTTACCAGCTCCCCAATCATCACCGCATCAAGACCGTGGAAATCGAGAGTATAACGCTGAGACAATTTACGATCCGAGCGAAATGACCACCATACGAAATCACCATGTCGCTTTGTTCTCTTCAGAGCAAAAACAAATTTATGACACTGTTCTTAAAAGCGTTGGGCAAAACCAGGGTAAAATGTTTTTCTTGGATGCTCCTGGTGGAACAGGAAAAACATTTGTTACCACTGGCATACTTGCAGAGGTCAGGAGGCAAGGCAAAATTGCCATTGCTGTAGCGTCGTCGGGAATCGCTGCCACACTGCTTCCGGGTGGCAAGACAGCACATGCCATGTTTAAAATTCCCATCGATTTAGAGAGCACCGAAACGCCTGTTTGTGGTGTGTCACGCAATAGTGATAAGGGACACGTGCTGAAGGATTGCTCTCTGATCGTATGGGATGAGTGTACGATGGCCAATAGAAAAGCAGTTGAGGCCGTGGACAGAACCCTGCAGGACATCCGCAGGAACGAACACTTGATGGGTGGTGTCACAGTTCTATTCAGTGGCGATTTCCGACAAACGCTTCCCGTGGTGACGCGGGGATCGAGGGCTGACGAGGTGAATGCTTCGTTGAAACGATCTTCGCTGTGGTCACGAGTTCGTACGCTGCGCTTGACCATTAATATGAGAGCTCGGCTCGGCGGCAATGCACGTGCTCAAGAATTCTCCGATGTTCTTCTAAGTCTTGGCGAAGGCACTCTACCAGAGGAGAGAGGTGGGCAGGTGGTGCTTCCAGAGTCTCTCGGTAGAGTCGTATCCAGCTTAGAAGAACTCATTCGCTGTGTGTACGGGGACATCAGTCATATACCGCACCAGCAGAATTCTTGGGTATGTGAGCGGGCAATTTTGACGCCCAAAAATGGTCAGGCTGAAGCAATCAACGAATGCATTCTCTCGAAAATTGAGGGGAATGAAGTGGTTTACACCTCTATAAACACTGTCATCGAGCAAGATGATGCCACACATTATCCCGTGGAATTTCTGAACTCTCTGTCAGCAAGTGGACTTCCAGCGCATACTATCAAGCTGAAAGTCGGTGTCCCGATTATGCTTCTTCGGAACCTATCTCCTCCGAAGTTGTGTAACGGGACCCGCCTTAAAGTCATCTCGCTCCACAGACACAGCATTGAGGCGGAAATTCTTACGGGTTGTGGCGTAGGCGAGGCAGTATTTGTACCACGCATTCCCCCCATACCTCATAACTTCCCGTTCCAGTTCAAGCGCGTACAGTTCCCCGTGAGTGTTTGCTTCGCGATGACCATCAATAAGTCGCAGGGGCAGACACTGAGAGCAGCGGGTGTCGACCTCAGGACGAGCTGCTTCTCACACGGGCAGCTGTACGTCGCTTGCTCCCGCGTCACCAGTCCTGACTCTCTTTACATTTTGGCTGCGGAGAGCCAAACCAGCAATGTTGTTTATAGAGAAGTTTTATAAGTATATATTTTTATCCTTTTCTATATTTATATTTTCTTATTCATTATTTTCTACATTTGCTTCAGTCGCAACTTATTACTTAATTCAGCAGAATCACCATAAAGTCATTTATTCAAAGCAGACTGAAAATCAGCACTTTTGAAGTTCAACAATTTTACAAAAGACAGTCTCCCTCTGTTACTGTACTTTCTGTATTTATGAAATGTAAAGAAGTAACGGGTAAATAAATGTTATTTTAAAAGGTATAATCGTAGGTATTTTTGGTGCTGTATAGCGTTCAGGCAGATGACGTCGCGGGCTACAGCTATACTACAAAAATTCCTGTTAAAATGAAAATAAACAATGCGGGCAACAACCATTGCTACCGCAATCTGTACTTATCCTACCAGTTACAATTTCATTTTAGAGGTAATTACTTCTCAACTGTCTATGTAAAAATATAGCTATCTGATCACAAATTCCACGCGTACGAAGTCGCGGGCACTGCTAGTACTTAATAAAGTTAAAACTATTTTGTCAAGAATACTGCTTTACAAGTATCCATACTATGTCGATTTAAATTGTGTTCAGTAATTGCTATTTTGATTTTCGTGATTTAATTAAATGTGTCTATTCATTTATTCTATTACTAGTTTATCCAGCGAACTTTGTTCCGCAACCAAAGTAATAAATGAGTAAATTTTGTACTTATCACTTTTTCTTTACAACATCTTATATGATTTCTAAATATAAACCACCGTCTTGATACCCTCTATCTATTAGAAAAAAAACCCGCATCTAAATACGTTGCGTACTTTCAAAGATATAAGCATATATGGGGACATACAGCGGAAAGCAACTTTATTTTACACTATGTAATGATATGTTTATCGTGAAACTCAACGCTCTTTAAACAAATAACAATATATTGTTAACTAACGAATTGTTATTAATTATTAAGTCTCTTGGGAAATAGGAACAGTCGTGCAATGGGTCCTGGTGGTTGAATTAATATACAATATTCATACGCTGATATTAAAGTGAATCACTATTTGAAACAATTTTGCTAATTCAAGGGTTTTAAGGGTATTCATCGCTTAGTTACGTAACGCGTTACGCTTTCTACGAGTACGTTACGGCGTTCATTTCTGACACATACGGCAGCGGCAAGCAGACATATCCTCTCTCACTCTTTGTGTATATATTAATATATTTCTTGACTTTCACCATTAGCCTAGAACTTTAGAGAGATTTTAGTTCTTACACTGATTTAAGCTTGAGTGACAAGGTTATATAGTGTTTTTCTTTCTCTCTCAGATCAGTTATTTCTGCCTATCCTAAGAGTCCTCATCGTTATTATCATATAGGTATGCATTGTATATTGTTACATAACTACATGTCTCACATTTACAAGAAGTTTCAAATATTAACTCGAAAATCATTTTCGAATACATAAAACTTAATATACAACCATTAATAGTAACACAATCTGTGGAGGATCCTTTGGGTATCCCTCTCAAGGATATTTTGTCCTTAATCCTAATTTTCATGATAACTTCAGAGACTTCATAAGGGACGTATCAGGTAAACAATAATATACGTATACATATCTTCATACATTCAATACAGATGGTGTAAGTTGTGGCCTTTTCTCTCGACAAGACAAGTGGTTTATTTAACCCCATGGTAAGGGTGGCTGAGTCTATCACCATGAGTTTATTACCATACATGAAGCATTTATTAGGCTCTTTATTAGACATAACTTTCGATAGCATTTTCAAAAAGTCAATAGTGCCTGGGCTTGAGATTGGGGCCAACTGTAAAAAGTGTGCACTACCACTAGGCTGTGTGTTGTGTATAACTGACTTGATAATACCAAAATAGTCTTTAACAAAAGTTAATACGTTCCACGATAATACGTTTTCAATCGACATGTAGAAGAGAGAAGATTACATTTACAGTGAACAACACACACATATCATAACTTCACGCCTTTTCTACCTGAAAGTGTAGGCGGCGGCTGTCAAGCCTCGTCTCGCCGTTATGTTAACGCGCCAAATTGTTACAAAGTTTTTAGTCGTCGATATTTATCACACATCATCATCATCATCATCATCATTAGCCTGTTGCAGTCCACTGCTGGACATAGGCCTCTCCCAATGTGCGCCACAACATCCGATTCTCTGCCTTCCGCATCCAGTCTTTACCAGCAGCCCTTCTGAGGTCGTCTGACCATCGGGCTGGTGGGCGTCCTACACTACGCTTACCAAGTCGCGGTCTCCACACCATGACCTTCTTGCTCCATCTACCATCGGTCCTTCGACAGATGTGACCAGCCCATTGCCACTTCAGCGAACTTATTCTGCGAGCTATGTCGGTGACTCCGGTTCTCTGTCGGATATACTCATTCCTGAGTCTATCTTTCAGAGATACTCCGAGCATAGCTCGCTCCATAGCTCGCTGAGCGACTTTAAATTTGTGGACTAGCCCCACCGTAAGTGTCCACGTTTCGGCACCGTAGGTCATTACTGGTAGGACGCACTGGTCAAAGACTTTGGTCTTCAGGCATTGCGGTATAGGCGAGCCGAAAACTCGACGCAGTTTGCCGAATGCGGCCCAACCCAGCTGAATCCTCCTGTCGGCTTCCTTCTCGAAGTTTCGTCTACCTAACTGGATTGTTTGGCCTAGGTAGACGTATTTGTTTACGACTTCGAGAATTGACCCATCGACATTTATCGGTCCGGGCACGACATGTTCGTTGAACATGACCTTGGTCTTGTCCAAGTTCATGCCCAGACCGACACGTCGAGAGGATTCGTCTAGGCTGCGCAGCATTCCGCTTAACTGTTCCAGCGACTCTGCCATTACAACGATGTCGTCGGCGAACCGAAGATGCGAGATGTACTCACCATTCACGTTGATACCCTGTCCAGTCCAGTCCAAGGTCTTAAAGACATCCTCCAGAGCATTGGTGAAGAGTTTGGGAGAGATGACATCTCCCTGTCTTACACCTCGATTCAGCTCGATGGAGTTCGTCACTTGATCCTGGATCTGGACAGCCATCGTGGCGGTGTCATACAAGCATCTCAACACCTCGATATAGCGCCAGTCGATCCGACATCGCTGCAATGCATCCAGAACTGCCCAAGTTTCGATGGAGTCGAAGGCTTTTTCGTAGTCCACGAATGCCATACACAGCGGCTGATTGTACTCCTCGGTTTTCTGTACAATCTGCCGAACAGTATGGATGTGGTCCACGGTGCTAAAGCCTTTTCGAAACCCGGCCTGCTCCGGAGGCTGGAATTCGTCGAGTCTTGCAGCGAGACGATTCGTGACGACCCTCGAGAACAACTTGTAGATATGGCTCAGGAGTGAAATGGGTCTGTAATTCTTCAGTAAGGTCTTATCACCTTTTTTGAAGAACAGCACCACCGCACTCCTGCTCCAAGCCTGTGGTGTTATGCCCTGGTGTATGACGGAATTAAAAAGACTTGCTAATTCCTTTAGTACCGGAGTTCCGCCGGATTTTAGAAGTTCTGTGGTAATTCCGTCATCACCGGGTGCCTTGTTGTTCTGAAGTTGCCCGAGAGCCGCCCTAATCTCGTTTTCTGCAATTTCGGGGATGTCCTCACTATAGTGACGCGTTAGCGGGGCTCTGTGATGACCACAGAGCCCCGCTTTATCACACAAAACCTCCGAAAATAATTTCGCAAAATCATTGGTGTGAGGCAGGATCGCACCCGTGACTTTTTGTTTCAGAAGCGGAATGCTTGACCACTGGACTACCGAGACATTTATATACAGTGAAGTATGTATTGAAAAATGAATATGGGTACATAGTGGTATATGGAGTTTTGAAGTGGTCTACAAAATTCAAGATTTTTAAGAACAGAAGAGAATAGGAAGCATAGTTTGACTTAGGTAATGGTTGGAAATACTGTTACCGCTAATCCTCTTTTCCTTGTTGTGGCACCGAAGCTCTGAGTGATTATTTGTATGGGCGGCACCGCACTCTCCGGCAACGAGAAGATGGCTGACCCTCTCGTAGCTGCCTGCGGAGGTGGCCGCACTGTCCTCCCGCTGAAAAATCTCTTGCCAGGCATCACATCCGATTCTGAAACAATTATATTTTTTAAAGTTAAGTTTTAATACAAGTATCATCAGCTAAGAACGATTATTATTATAAGTATCTATTAATTAATCACGGGTGTAGGAGACGTAGACGGCAACGTTACACTTTTAATGACCATAATCAACGATTCCTTAAGGAAGATAATGTTAGGAGCCTTAAAATCCGATGAGCGTTTGTTGCAAGGGTCAAGAGAGTGAAAGTGAGTGAGGTGAATAATAACCATGTCTTATGGCGTTCAGTTGTCAATCCCTACCCTGCAGGGGTCTTGGCATAAAGTTATAGTATCGTCGAATAAAATCGATTGTCCTAAAATATTTTCAGAAATAGTTATTCTCAATACCGAAATTCTGTAGTAAAACATAACATACTATTCATAACATAACTTCACACCTCTTTCTACCCGAAGGTGTAGGTAGTGGCTGTTAAGCCTCGACTCGCCGTTATGTTTGCGTCCCAAATGGAATAGATAGCAAACCATATTTATCACACATAACTTCCGAAATTAATTTCGCTAAGTCATTGGTGTGTGCCAGGATTTACACCCGCAATCTCCGGATCCAGAAGCCGTGTGCTCGACCACTGGACCACCGAGACTATGAAATTTCATAGTAAAAAAATGTTTTTAGGGGACTGTGTGACATGAATATTTTATTTTAAAAAAGAAAAAATGTATTGAATTCAAATAAAAGACGGGTGGAAATAGATGCCATAGTTTCACATTACAAAGAGAAGACAATAAAAATATATTTGAAGTAAGAGATTCGCATTTTATTAGTTTATTCTTACTGTTCACGTATAATGTTTTATTGGTTTATACATATATAGCTTAACTATATTAGATAACCAAATTTTATGGCGCTCTTTGCCTACCCTAGTAACTTGTTGTGAAATTAAGAATGTAACAACATAACATAACTTCACGCCTTTGTTACCCGAAGGTGTAGGCAGCAGCTGTTAAGCCTCGTCTCGCCGTTATGTTTATGTCCCTAATAGAATAGGTGGCGAACCTATTGCCATACCGGGCACAAAGTTTTCAGTCATCGATATTTATCACACATAACTTTCGAAAACAATTTCGAAAAGTCATTGGTGTGTGCCCATGTCAGGATTCGAACCTGCGACTTCCGGATTCAGAAGCAGGGTGCTCGACCACTGAACCACCGAAAAAAATTTAAGAATGTAAATGAAAAAAAGATTATAGCGCAAAAAAAAACAATACAAATAATTATAATCCAAGCATGTAATAACAAATCTACAAACAAAATAGTTTATTTTTTTTAATATTCCAATGTCACGCGTCATATTGTAAAGCCGAGTACTATTCGCGCAATAACGTTAACTTTTTTTTTTAAATAACTTGTCTATGGTGTTAATCAATTAACAGTAATTTGTGCTCTTATCGGGCATCACTCATCAGGTTAATGGTGTCACGCCCACTTCTAGCCTGAGGAAGCCTTAGCTGGAAAATTACTCACAAATCCAATACGTTATTTTACATGTATGTAATATTTCTAAGAATATAACTAAATATTACCTACTGTATTTTATATAAATATAAAGAAAAACAGCATTTGTATTTATAAAAGATTACACATTTTACACTCAGGGACAAATAATACATATATTTTTTATTGTAAATGACTTCTTTATTGCTATCTACACACAGCCAATACTTGCGTTTTAGCCGTTTATTTAAAACTAATTAATAGTAAAAAGAAAAAACAAATGTATAGTATACTAGCTGACCCAGCAAACGTTGTCTTGCCGAAAAATAAAATTTAACAAATAGGGGTTGATTGTAGGGGGTTGAAAATTTAGGGTTGCATGTATTTTTGTATCCCGTTTTATAAAAAAAATAAGAAACAGAAATATGTCGAAAAATAAAATATTCATGTCACACAGTCCCCTAAAAACATTTTTTTACTATGAAATTTAATAGTCTCGGTGGTCCAGTGGTCGAGCACACGGCTTCTGGATCCGGAGATTGCGGGTGTAAATCCTGGCACACACCAATGACTTAGCGAAATTAATTTCGGAAGTTATGTGTGATAAATATGGTTCGCCACCTATTCCATTTGGGACGTAAACATA
Organism: Euproctis similis; assembly: GCA_905147225.2. Lineage (NCBI taxonomy): Eukaryota > Metazoa > Arthropoda > Insecta > Lepidoptera > Erebidae > Euproctis > Euproctis similis. Next base: position 21,941,707 of record LR990107.1, on the reverse strand, counting down.
ACGGCGAGACGAGGCTTAACAGCCGCTGCCTACACCTTCGGGTAACAAAAGGCGTGAAGTTATGTTATGTTATGTATTCAGTATGTCTGTCAGCCGCTCTCAGTCAGCCGGGAGCGAAAGAAAAACATATGGCTGACAAGCTTACACAGCACTACACCGAAGAATGGCGGTATAACCATTCATAAAATATGGGTCACCCTAAATGTTCTTGGTAGTGGCGGGCAGCAGCGTCCCTATCTAAAAAAGGTTTACCCCTGCGGTCTCCAACCCGTTTGCCCAGCGTGGGGACTATGGGCATAAACCTCCCAAATGAAAATAGCACCAATGCAACGGCCCCCAGTTCCCGGTGGTCCCACTATTCCCGGCCAAGGCAGCGGTCGTGGTAACGGTGGGACAGGGGGTGCTAAGAATCTCCGGGTTACGGCAGGCTGCCAAAAACAACTACTTGTGGCCACTTATAATGGACGCAGTCTTCGGCTGGACCAACACCTCACCGAACTCGAGGTAGAGCTGGGTTGCTTGAACTGGCATATTCTAGGGCTATCTGAAGTCCGGCGAGAGGGGGAGGACACGATAACCCTACAGTCAGGCAACTTACTCTACTTTCGGGAAGGTGACCAGCTCTCCCAGGGGGGTGTCGGTTTCCTCGTTCACAAGGACCTCGTTAGCAGCGTTGTGGAGATCAGTAGTGTGTCGACCAGGGTAGCGTACTGAAACTTACCAACAGGTACACCCTGAAGGTAATACAGGTGTATGCGCCGACCTCGACATACTCTGACGAGATAGCCGAGGCGATGTACGAAGATATTGCAAAAGCAATACATGGTACCGCCAAGGCTCACTACACCGTTGTTATGGGGGACTTCAATGCCAAAGTGGGAGTACAAGAACGCGGCGAAACGAAAATCGGTCCATATGGCTTGGGGTGCCGGAATCACAGGGGGCAGATGCTGGTCAACTTCCTGGAGTCTGAAGGGCTTTTCTTGATGAATTCTTTCTTCAAGAAGAGTCTCCACAGGAGGTGGACTTGGCGAAGCCCCGATTCTGTGACAAGGAACGAGATAGATTTTATCATTACGGATAGTAAGCATATATTTAGAGATGTCTCTGTGATCAACAGGTTCAATACTGGAAGTGATCACCGACTTCTTCAAGGCTCTCTAAACATTAACTTTAAAGCTGAAAGGACCCGGAAGATTAGGTCTATTCTCCGACCTACGCTACTCCAAATAGCCGAAACCGAAAAGTTCCAAACGGAACTTAAAAATCGTTTCGATCTGCTGGAAACCACAGGCAACGTGGACGAAAAAGTCGACACTGTGGTCAACACGCTGAGGAAAGTGTCTCAAAGGCTGTTCCCGAGATCGCAGAAAAAGGAGTCCAAGCTCTCTGCTGAGACACTCGAGCTGATGAGGCAAAGGCGAGAAACTCCATCCGATCAGCTGTCTTCGTCAGAATGGAAAAGCCTAAACCAGCGTATTAGAAAGCTGATGCGGCGCGACCTTCGTCGATCGAATACTCGAGCAATCGAGGACGCGATCGACCGCAACAAAGGGTCGAAAGTGTTCGCTCAGCAGCTTGGAAGGCCCCATCTGACGAAGCTGAAAACTGCTGATGGACGTGTCGTCACCTCTAAGCCTGAGATTCTCTCAGAGATAGAATCTTTTTATGGGCTCCTTTATTCCACACGGATGACCAAGCCGACGAGACACAGCGATGATGACCACAGAGCCCCGCTAACGCGTCACTATAGTGAGGACATTCCCGATGTCACTGAAAGCGAGATTAGTGCGGCTCTCGGGCAACTCCAGAACAACAAGGCACCCGGTGATGACGGAATTACTACAGAGCTTCTAAAAGCCGGCGGGACTCCTATCCTAAAGGAATTAGCAAGCCTTTTTAATTCCGTCATACACCAGGGCATAACACCACAGGCTTGGGGCAGGAGTGCGGTGGTGCTGTTCTTCAAAAAAGGTGATAAAACCTTACTGAAGAATTACAGACCCATCTCACTCCTGAGCCATATCTACAAGTTGTTCTCGAGGGTCGTCACGAATCGTCTCGCTGTAAGACTCGACGAATTCCAGCCTCCGGAGCAGGCCGGGTTTCGAAAAGGCTTTAGTACGGTGGACCACATCCATACTGTTCGGCAGATTGTACAGAACACCGAAGAGTACAATCAGCCGCTGTGTATGGCATTCGTGGATTATGAAAAAGCCTTCGACTCCATCGAAACTTGGGCAGTTCTGGATGCATTGCAGCGATGTCGGATTGACTGGCGTTATATCGAGGTGTTGAGATGCTTGTATGACACCGCCACGATGGCTGTCCAGATACAGGACCAGGTGACGAACTCTATCGAGCTGAATCGAGGTGTAAGACAGGGAGATGTCATATCTCCCAAACTCTTCACCAACGCTCTAGAGGACGTCTTCAAGACCCTGGATTGGACTGGACAGGGTATCAACGTGAATGGTGAGTACATCTCACATCTTCGGTTTGCCGACGATATCGTTGTAATGGCAGAGTCGCTGGAACAGTTAAGCGGAATGCTGCGCAGCCTGGACGAGTCCTCCCGGCGTGTCGGTTTGGGCATGAACTTGGACAAGACCAAAGTCATGTTCAATGAACATGTCGTGCCCGGACCGATAAGCGTCGAAGGGTCAGTTCTCGAAGTCGTAAACAAATACGTCTACCTAGGCCAAACTATCCAGGTAGGTAGACGAAACTTCGAGAAGGAGGCCGCAAGGAGGATTCAGCTGGGTTGGGCTGCATTTGGCAAACTGCGTCGGGTCTTCAGCTCGCCTATACCGCAATGTCTGAAGACCAAAGTCTTTGACCAGTGCGTCCTACCGGTAATGACCTACGGTGCCGAAACGTGGACACTCACGGTGGGGCTAGTCCACAAATTTAAAGTCGCTCAGCGAGCTATGGAGCGGGCTATGCTCGGGGTATCTCTGAAGGATAAACTCAGGAATGAGTATATCCGCCGGAGAACTGGGGTAACCGACATAGCTCGTAGAATAAGCTCGCTGAAGTGGCAATGGGCTGGTCATATCTGCCGAAGGACCGACGGTAGATGGAGCAAGAAGGTCATTGAGTGGAGACCGCGTCTTGGTAAACGTAGCGTAGGACGCCCACCAGCCCGATGGTCAGACGACCTCAGAAAGGCTGCTGGAAAAGACTGGATGCGGAAGGCAGAGAATCGGATGTTGTGGCGCACATTGGGAGAGGCCTATGTCCAGCAGTGGACTGCAATAGGCTAATGATGAGAATCGGCTACTATCTATTTTTCATCCCCCTAAATGATAAGGGTAGCCCTCCGCTAAATATTTCTTTTTAAATTTTTAACCTATATTTACCACCCCCTACGATCAACCCCTATTTATAAATTATTTTTTTTTGTTGGTTAACTACAAAAATTTTCTAAATAAAGGAAATAAGTATACTTAATGCTAAGTCTTGGTTCTCGTTGATCACTTTCTTTCGGAATTATTTTTCTCTTTTCATTTAGACTTGTCGACTTTTATGGCTAATGATATAATCCTTTTACGATGAGTATATTTATGGCATCATTACTTATAGAGCGACAACATTCAAGTACACAGCGAATAGGGAAAAAAAAAAACTTTATAACATCCTCTCGATAACGACTTAGTGAAGAGAATACGGAAATACGTTACAGGAAAGCGGGGAAGCGGGTGCTATTGGATTCTTGCTTTGTGGGGTATGAGGGCAAACGATCAAATAGGTCACCTGATGGGATGCTACGTCGGCTGCTACTTTTGTATCAGGGAAAAAAATTAAACCAATAACATTGACTATTAAATATTGTTTTATTGCTTTTCAAAATTTTCTACGTTAATTTTCCTACGTTATTAAAGCATTCGGTGAAACCAGTTTAAGAAGCATTTGTTCCATTCCGAAAAAAAATTTTTTGCATGTCTCAACGACTTCTTCTCGGGTTGAAAATATATGACAACGTAATTTGTTCTTTACAATTAGAAATAAAAATAAGTCGGTGGTTACCAAATGAGGTATATAATTTCGATGATCTACTTGATAATTGTTTCACTTCCCAAATAACCAGTTACTTCACCCGAAGTGTGACAGCTGGCATTGTCATGGTGAAGAATGATCCTTTGGCGTCGGTTATTATTCCTGATTTGTGCAAAGGCTTCTGGCAAACAAATATTCGAGTTAAATTCACTGTGATGACGATAAGCAAGTTTTTAAATTGCCCTACACAATTAAAATAATAATTGATAGCCGGATAAAACAGACTACATTCTACAGCCAGAGAGTTATATTTTCAATTCAAGTAAATACTTCTTAAATAATATTTAAGTAGTGGGCAGTTCCAGATACTAAAATAGCAGCCCTTGTATTGCTGCCGTTGCCTTCCCTAACCGAGATGGATGGGACAGAAAAGGAAGTCGTTGGTCCTCCAGATTTTCCTCTTACCGATGGAAGCACGGCACTTACTACTTAATGGCGATCCTCTAAGAGGTCGTGGCATTTTACCGGTCGAGCCGGCTCATTCATACAGCAAAATGCATGGCTCTACTACTATAATTTATATACTCGATTAATAAGCGCCTGCAAAGATTTTTAACCTATTTGGAATAAAATCTCCAACATGTCGTAGTATTGAATAAAACTATTCGCGTATTATAGGGATGGTCGCTATACATGAGTCATACTCGTATCATCATTTTCCGAAATTTATCCAATTAATTATCTAAGTAGGATCGGTAAACCTTTTCTATTCTCTTCTCATTTCACCACTCATGTGCACTCTTACTCTATATTTATATCCACTTTTAAACAATCCATCCATAATTTCCTCGGCGCCATCCAGCAGCGTAACGTAACTATGTCTCGAACCATCATTTCTTAGTCGGCATTACATTTACCCATACATCCAGAGTAATTGTCATCACTCTCCTGGAAAAATGACTTTCTTCCCTAGTCACACAATGCCTTCTCAAGAAATATAAAATATGTCGAAAAAATAACATAGCTTATTGTATGATTACATGAGATGTTTTATGCTCCGATGGTTCGGACATGTAGAAAGGATGGATGATGCAAGATTGAATAAGCAGATATACAATGCAAAAGCGGATGGATGTAGGAGTCGAGGACGGTAAAGACGCACATTCCATGACCAAATAGAACGTGTTCTGGAAGGAAGGTGATGTTATATGTTTTATAAACTATACTATACTCTACATAAAGCCTTCTTGTTTTTTTTTATGGCAAGCTTATAAATTTAATTTTCTCATGTAACAACCATTAGGCCTTTATTTCATCAAAAAATACCTTTTTTTATAAATTTTCAATTATCATAACTGGTTTATGATTCCCAAAGGTCGTACGGCCTCGTGATACCCATACATAGTTACCTAATAAATAGCAAGTACATTATAGATAATTGGGGTAAACAAGTAGATGGCATGTATTACACACATTAGTGAAGTCATGAATCATTACAGTGGTAAAGTTAGGACTGATTTTGATAATCATTGTCAAAGCGAAAGTGAGATTTTATTAAAAGTAATATTTTAAACTAACGAACTTGTTCCGCATCGAAAGTATTTTTATAAGCGTAGTATAAGACTAAGACATAAGTCTCGGTGGCACAGTGGGCGAGCGCACGGCCTCTGATCCAGAGGTCCGGGGTTCGATTCCAGACACTGGCTCACACCAATGACTTTTCGAAATTGTTTTCGGAAGTTATGTGTGATAAATATCGATGACTGAAAAACTTTGTGCCCGGTATGGCAATAGGTTCGCCACCTATTCCATTTGGGACGTAAACATAACGGCGAGACGAGGCTTAACAGCCGCTGCCTACACCTTCGGGTAACAAAAGGCGTGAAGTTATGTTATGTTATGTTTAACATAAAACGTGCTACATTTCTAAAAATCTGGTCCGCTTCAAAATCCGTTGCGTAGTTCATTTATGCATATGAGGGGACAGCCAACGAAAAGCGACTTTGTTTTATACTATGTAATTGATTATTGTAGCATACAGTCCGGCAAATTTCATATCGTTTGGCAATATTCTAATCAATTCCAAGCATATTTTACAATTAAGTACTGTTGAAAGAAAAAGATTTCATCTTTTACTTACAATAACAGAATATTTCTCTCCGCTTCATTGAATCATCCTATAAGAAAATAAAAACATAAAATGGAACGAAACACGGGACGCCTGGCAGGTGTGAAACATCCAAGTTAGTGTCATTAATTTTGAATTTTTAAACAATCTAAGTGTCATTAATTTTGAATTTTTGAACAATCTAAAATTAATATAGGTCCAAAAATATACATCATGACAGTAAGTAAATATATCATTATGAAAAAATACAATATTATGAATTTTTTCAAAAAAAAATATGACAGTTTTAATCTCATTTCATCTTTCTTGTTTAATAGCATCATTTTAATTTCATACATCTTTAGGTAAACGTCCTCTGTTGGTGTTGGTTTACTAGGTACTTCGGAAGCCTTTCTCACTTGCTAATTAATGTTCTATAGATGGTTTCGTTACAGCGGTAGATGGCGTTTTCACTGATAATATTATTATCAAACAACCAACACCATATTAACTATAGACTAAATAATATAGTATGGATTCCTATAGAATAAATATAATCCTTTAAATGTTACACATGAAAAATGAGATGTTACAAAGTTACAAAAGCCCTTTATCATCTTAAAACTCAAATCAAATCAAAAATCTATTATCTCACTTTGAATACTAATAGTTTTGAACAAAAAAAACTCCAATGAAATTTTTATCCATCAATATACTTATATACATGTGTCGTAACACGGCTTCATTTGATTCAATCAATTGATCAATCACTAATAATTGAGTTACCAAACTTAAGTGGAAATGGATACGGTATAGGTAGTAAATTAGAAGTTTGTGAAATTCGTTTATTTTTTTGGGATAGGGGGGCAAACGAGTAAGAGTGTCACGTGAGGGTAAGCAACTAACGCCATTCATGGACACGGGCAACATAGCGTTACAGTTGCGTTGCCGGCCTTCTTTCATCAGGCAAAATGCGGCATAAGAGCCACCTTACGTCGATGTCCCGGTAGGTCAAGTCTGCCCATTCATGTAGCAAACTGTGTCGCTTTATCACTTTTTTAGCTGTGAGAAATATATTTTTCTTGACGTAATTATAAGGCTGAAACAATAGTTTTATTTTTACGGGCTAATCCAAAGATTTATTGAGCCGATTTGAAAAATTATTTCGGTATTAGATTTATTGAAGGCATATTAGTGTTCATCAAACTTATAATCTTATTCCAATAGCTGTCTAGTAATTACATTAAATCGCTGCTTACGCCATGGTAAATTAAAAAGCGTGTACATATAAAAATAATATAATATGTTGGATCACGCTTTTTGAACAGTACACTCAGTTTATACGCAAAGTTTAGTAATAAGATCGAAACCGGTAATATTGCCTTCCTCAAATGAAAATAAATCGCATTTCTTTGAAAGTGGATCAAAAAAGACTGTGATGTCTTTGAAATTAATAGTGAATAATATTCTACGCTCTTGATCGATATTAAAGTAACCTTAAAAACCTTTTGGTTCAGTGAAGCAATTGAAGATGCGGTGATAAGGAAGTGTGGAAAAGAAGAACCTACTGGTACTACCACCCCAAATAGTAGGAACAGGGCAGGAAGATCATGACTGCTTCACTTCATTAGCTAGTAGCAAGATGATAGGAACCGAGTTTACTATATAGGAGAGTAATACCAAAATTAAATATGTTATATCCAATCGTTCATAATGCTCAAATAAAGTATGCAAATTTATAAAATTAGTATGGAATTAGGTTTGGTTCAGTAACATAACATAACTTCAAGCTTATATTTTGTACCCGAAGGTGTAGGCAGCAGCTGTTAAGCCTCGACTCGCCGTTATATTTATGTCCCAAATGGAATACGTGGCGATCCTATTGCCACACATCGGACACAAAGTTGTCAGTCATCGATATTTATTACATATAGCTTCAGTGTTATCAAAATATCAACAATTTGTCTTGGTTTCTGATTGTCATATCCATTTGTATTTTTTTTCCAATTCCTTGATAGAGTGACGAGGCCCTTCAACAGTACCGATTTAATTAAAAACACATATTCGTCTAGCAACAGCCATTACATTTGGCAAACCATTAAATAGGGCAAGTTCAGTGTTTCATATGGTGATGACACCTTTTGATAATGTAATAAGGAATACGTAGTAGATAATATTATATCAATGACTTGTAGTGATTAGAAATAAAGAGATCTGAGGTTCAAAACTGGGTACGGGGTATGATAAAATTGTGCTAATTTGAAAAATATAAAACGATATTTTTGATTTTTTTATTTTAACTAGCTGTTTATCAAGTACTATTTTTTTTGTACAAATAAAAAATTAGGGTTGATGATCGTAGAGGGGTAAAAGTTAAAGATTGTATTGATTGATTTGTCTTTATGTATGGTGTTTCATAAAAAATAACGAAATTTGTCCGAAATATTAGAACAAAGAATTGCGGTGGACTACCCTTATTATGTGGAGGATGAAAAATAAATGTTGGCCTATATGCACACAAAATTCCATAAGAATCAAGAGGTCAAGCCGTTTCGTAGGAGTATGGTTAACTAACACTGTGACACGAGAATTTTATATATTAGAAATATAAATAAAATAAACGTAACATTATACACAAATTTTAAATTTAATGTTACATTTGACAATTGGTTACTCTGGTTACTCTGACAGTTGTTACATAGAGTACATACATAACTTCATGTCACATCCCTTGCGGGGTAAGCATTTTTGCATTGATGATTTAAAAATTTTCATAGAAAGTGAATGGGTTATTAGCGGAAGATTTAATTAATTTAATATTGCTGTTGTGTAAATGTTCTTACATACACTTTGTATTTAAGAACATTTAGTAAACATATTCTTGTACCGTTCTCGCGGAAATTTTTCAAGATAAATGACTCCCATGACAAATATCATGATGACTTTTATAATATATACACAAACACACAGACTGTCTATTTAATGTATTCTATAATTATTGAAAGATTATTTAAATTTAATTTGGAATAATTCCAAAGATTATTATATATGTATAATGCACATGATTCTGAAATTATCTAAAATTTATTAGTTATGTGTTGTCCAGTCTAGTTGACCCGGCAAATTTTCCTCTACCATTACATATAATTTATTCATTATAATTTAATGTTATAAGTGTGATTAAATTCGAATTGGAGAATTGGTTAATTCATTAATCTAAAGTGGTAGAGCCCCGCAGTTTGGTGTATGAACGGGCCGGCTCGACCGGTGAAATATCACGACCGCTCAGAATATTGACGTAAAGTGACTTATCCCGCGTTTCGCTAGGTGAGAAAGGTATCCAAAGGCCTCTACCCTTCACATCCCACATCCCACTTCCGATCCTTCCATTTGCCATTGGGTACGCAACTGTAACAGTATCTGTGCCAGATGTCCATGGGCGGCGTTTGTTGTTTGTCATCGGGTGACACGCCTGCTCGTTTGCCTCCCATATCCCATTAAAAATACACATAATATTGAAACTAACGTCGATATTGTTTTTTCATATAGTAAAATCTGTGTTTAACAGTTGTTTAAAAAGTTAGTTTTACAGACATCCAAACAGTCAAAGATTTTTTCTATATATTTATTTTAAATAGGTGTAGGTTAAAACGCATCTGAATAATAATGTTTATCTTCATTTTTAATCACAATTTAACCTTAAATGTTATCAAATTAAACGAGTTTGGTTCAAATGTTGACCGAAGGGAATCCGTTGGGTATATTATGTCCACAGTAAGATATGTTTAATGCTGTATGTATGTAAGTACATTGTAGAATTCTAAATGCATGTAGATTGTACATACATTTACAATTTGTATACGTCTTTTTGTACAGATTTTCAAATTTAAAAATCTTTAAATTATATTTTTGTAGACAGTCAAGAACTATTAAAAATTTTAATATCTTATACTGCTGAGCTGACCGTAATAAAACTGAAGAATATGTTTGTTTATATCAAGATTAGCCTCAATGATCACGATAGTTTGTTCATCACGGTGGTCTGGAGGTCACCCAGCTTCTGCATGAAGAAGTCGTGAGATGCAATCCTAACTCACAGATCCTGACTTTTCCGAATTCTTAAATTTATGTGCGTTAGGAGCCTCAAAAATCGACGCGCATGTAAGAAAAGAATTACGAATGTCATAGAAACGAGTCAGGCGTGTAAGAATCGTGCCTTATTGCGCTCTATTCTCTCTGCCTACCCCGCAAGGGATTTGGCGTGAATTTATGTATGTATGTATTCTCAAGAACTACTGGCTTCAATTGGAAAATTCTTTTTGTGTTTACATATCCATTTATCGGGTCTATATATCATCACGCTATGAGCAATAAGAGAACATTACTAATCTTTGTAATGGCAAAAGTATATAATTTAATAGTTCAAAGTGTGTGAAGTTATTAAATAAAATAAGCTCCCTACTCGAACATGCATCGAACAAAGTGACGCCATCTTATAATAAAGTTAAACTGTCAAATAAAACGTATAACGTTTCTTGTACAAGAACAATACATATGCATTTTATTTCGACGTTATTGAAAACGTTACAGCGAGCGAAAAAAAATTATAATAGGTACCCATGCCACTTACTGAAAACAATATTGTTGTAGAAAAGCTCAAACGCACGCAGCGATATGTAAAACGTGGCGGGCATAAAAATGTACTTGTAGGTACCAGTTATACGTTTGTTAGTATGTATGCTATTTGAGTTGAGTGCGCGATGAAAACTGCGAGCTATATATAATCTTAATTATAAACCAAACAAACATGTATTTTAAAAGCATTGCATTGCTTTAGTATTATTATTATAATTAATGTCGAAGGATCATTATTACGTGAGCCACTTTAAGTTATTTTTGTGATTTGTGGTACCTTTTCTATCGGTCGTGCCAACCCGTACTATCTGGCGAACTCCATCTCTCCGCCATTATTAAGTAGTTTTCACATATAAAACATGTTGTTTTCCCATAAGCAAACTTTTTTATTTCTTTTACCTTCGAGTATTAATGGAGTGCAGCAGTGGTAACTTTTTAATAAATACATACATTAATACGACTTATTTACCTTAAGATAAAAGATTTTAAGGTATATTAAAAATTACGCTTTAGAAGAACCTCTGTGGAGTGAGAAAACGCGAACGCCATAATTAGACACGAACAGGCCTTTTGAAGAGAACCACTAGGATACTGAGACAAATTTGGCTGTATTATTTTTATTATCAACTAAGAAATGAGAGAATTTGGTCGAAATTGAATAATCGTTCCCATTATATTTTATTGCTTTGCTGTAACAGCGGCATGCCAAAGTAAATGTTTTAATTAAAATATTTTCATCTGGCGTCTGCTATCAAAATATTCACACTCCGCTTTTATATAAGATAGTAATTGGTTTGAAAAACAATTCCGTCATTGAGTCCCATGAAGTGGAACTGTAACCAAAATATTATTAATCTAATAATGAATTACACGTCATCTGTTTTACCTGCGCTTTGATCTGTGGGAGCAGACCATAGATCTTTACTAGATGGTTAAAACTCCGAGGACAATTATGTAGTAGATCCATCTCCCTGATTAACCAACATCTACTTTCACCGCTACCTTGGTTAGGGAATAAGTCTGTCCCTAGACTGCGGAAAGTTTAGCCACAGTTCGAACGGAATTCAGAAGACAAAGTTGAAATTGTTCTTATTTCTGCCGTACACTGATAGCTCCTTTATGTCTAGGAGGTATTTGAATCTAGCCTCACACCCTTGGAGTTTATTGACGAGATCAGTCTTATCTGAACTAAAGAAAGACAGTCTTTCTGCTCTTATCATTATGTATCTAAATATTATTTTATTTAGCTTATAATTCCCCAAAAATCGCCAAAGTATTCATCATATTGAACTTGACTGACTTGATATATCAAGTCAGTCAAGTTCAGTCGTTTTAATAAACCATCGACTAAAACACTTTGAATAAAACAAGATAACAACTCTCTATTCGTATCAAAACGGTGTCAGAGAATAACAGCATTTTTACTGGCATTGAATAACAAAATGGCCGGTGTTAAAAACCGCTTGCGTAAATCGAAGTGAAGCGAGGTTGGACTTTTATGATATTATAAAAACATAATTGATTAAAATTGACTAAGCAGATATACAGTGTAAATTCAGAAGTAGGAGTCGGATAATGATAAAAGGAACCTTAAGTACCGACGAGTGTGTACGACAAGAGTTATGAAAGTCAAAGAAGCGATTGAAGTGTTTAAGAATCGTGCCTTTTGGCGCTCTGTTCTTTTTGCCTAGTCGACGGACGGGGAAGACAGAGAATGAGGCACCTCAAGCGATGTTGAATCCATCACCACTAGCGGAGGCACGTCCCAGACGTATTCGAAAGCCCGTTGTGAGATTTGCATTTTAGGTTAGTTATTATATTATTGTCATTTTATTTATTGTAATTATTAAGTAGAGTGTGGTGATGTAGAATATGCGGGTATATTTGCATCTATTACTTATTACAATATTATTCCGTAGTGTTCATGTCAGTCGCAATATACCAGTGGAACTGTTACCTAGTATTATTTCTTATCCCGTATTCCTGGATCTTGACTAGTTCAGTTAAATTAATTTTGTTTATTTAAATCTAAAATCTACTCTCCTACATAGCAGCCAACCTCTAAAAATGTGAAGGTATGTAAGCATGAAGCTTTAAAGAATTTTATTACATTCCGCCATAATAACTTTAAGAGTCTATTAAAATAAAGATTATTAGGTCTAAAGATCTTCAGATAACCCGATAATTATTCCGGAAATTTTATTATTAAAGATTTGATGAATTTACTATATTATATATAACTAAAATAAATCAACCTGTTATTTTTGTAACATCATCAATACATAGTATAAAACAAAGTCACTTTCCGCTGTCTGTTCCCTTATATACGCATATCTTTAAAACTACGCAACGGATTTTGATGCGGTTTTTTTCAATAGTTAGAGGGTGTCAACGGAGTGGTCTATAACTCATGTATAGTGTAGTAAGAAAAAGTGATAATTTTCAAGATTTAGAACTTTAATCGCAAACGCTGCCTGAACCCTAAGTGATAAATCAAAACAATGTACTACAATATTATACACCTTTAAAAGGCCTACAAAAAAGTCCGCGAGAGCATATGTCTATCTCTTAGGGATAACCCAAAATGACCATTTTAATTTTTTTACTTTTTACGAGCAATAATGGCCTATTTACGAAACGATTTTAAACATTACAGTATTAATTTTCATCCAAATATGTGTCTTAAATAGATTGTGCATGTAATATAAATGATCCTGACCCTTTACAGCATGCAATTTAAACAAATATTTTCGAAGATATTGGAGTATTAACATAGCGGGACAGCACTTATTACTTTTGATGCGGAACAAAGTTCGCCGGGTCAGCTAGTTTTATATATTCAGGAGTTGGAGCTTAATTGATATATATTGAATACTAGTCTAATAAATATTCTGAATTAACCATTCTCTGAATTTCAAAAATCCCTTGGAATTATAAAATTAAATGGCCAAACATAGCGCAAAATTTTGAGCTATGTTTGAGCATTTTATTACATCTTACTTCTAATAAATAGTTTGCCACTTATAACTTCAAGTTTTACCGGCGTGAATCTATTTACATTTATATATTTTGCTAGACAATAAATTATATTCAGGACTTTCATATTATTATTTTTATTGCATGTGTCGGAATATATTATTCCATATAAAATTAATTACGTTTTATGACGATACGCTAAAATCTTAATACTAAAATAAATAAGATAATTTAATAACTGGAGATTATGATAAAAAACTATAATTATAAACAGTTTTTTTTTTTATCAAAATCTTATAACTTTTTTGTAACTTCACGCAGTTACCCAAAGGTGTTAAAAAATATAAAAAAATACTATTATATACTATGCAACGAAAAAACTCATAATATTATAAAATATATATATATATAACAACAGCGTAGCTAATAACATATTTAAGACGTGTTAAAGTGTATATTTCTAAACATTTTTAATATCAAATATTTCTAGTTATAGTGTGATGCCACGATTCAAGTTTTTAATAGTTCAAGTTTAGACCCTACTTATACAAAAGTATATTCTTACAAAATGTTTATTCTTAAAAATAGCAATAAGTATTTTTACTGTAGTCGCTGAAAATATTTAAATTACATATATGAAAATGGAGATAAAACATTTAGACACACGTACTGTTCAAATCATAACACAGAGAGCCAAGCAGTTCGCTGCATGAATGGGCCGGCTCGACCGGTGAAATACCACGACCTCTCAGAAGGTCGACGTAAAGTGGCTCATGCCGCGTTTCGTTCGGTGAGAGAGGCACCCGGAGGCCTACCCCCCTTTCCCCAGCCTTTCCTTTCCCCTATCCCTTAAAGGTCGGCAACGCAACAGTAACACTACATGTGTTGCTGGTGTCCATGGGCGGCGTTGGTTGCTTACCATCACGTGACACGCCTGCTTGTTTGCCCTCTTATCCCATAATAAAAAAAATAAAAAAAAACATAACCTAGATATGAAGCCTGCCTCCACTTGCACTAAAGCAAATTAGATACAAACCAGGCATGCGAAAAAATAATTTCTAAAATAAACGCAAACACACTCTCAACTTCCTTACTGTTACACCGACACACTGTTACAATAATTATCTTAATACATATTACAATATTTTTATTTTACAATTTGATTTCAACGCAGTTGACGAGCAGTGAAGCGCAGCAATAGAGTGCAGCGTCCTTATTTCGATTATCCTACTTTCATGCGCACTCTGCCATACCCAACTATCAGTTCTATTAATTAGTTAAGCCTCTTGAAATGCACTTGAAAAATATCCTTTATAATTAGGAGAATCAAGGTTAAAACAAGTCCGTTCATTGAAAGCAATTTGGCAAAATTCCAACAAATAGTTTTTATTGGACTAATGACAGTTTACATTGAGAATATTAGTTACATATAGCCTTGAACTAAGCATGTACGCCAGCCAAAAGATAAAATATACTATTAATAAACAGTTTATTAATTAACTATTTATCGTAACATCGCATATGCACACTTGACTATAATACAATATTAATTGTGTTTATAGGAATTATTCGCAACGCCTTGTTGGTTATCGTCTATTTTATTCTTTCGAAGAAATGGAATTTCTAGTAAACCTTGGCTCTTAATCATTTCCTCAGCACCTTCAAATGTTTGTGGCATATCTTTGTTTGTTGTTTCTGGGAGAATGAAACCAAGAACTGCGGCAATACTTGCAGTTGAACCAATCACGATCATGGGTAACCAACTCACATACGTTTCAAGATAAGCGACGAATGGAGATATTACAGTAGCAACGTATCCACAAATATGTACTATAGACGAACCAGAGCCTCTGACAGAAGTGGGTAACATTTCAGCAGTCCATTGCAATGTTGTATTGCAAGCCATGTTAACGCAAAACCTCGCTGCGACTGCACACAAAACTGACGGCAAGCCACCTCCCACAAACGGTATCATAAAAGTGAATATAGCACATAGTGTCATCACAGTGATCAACATTAGCTTTCTGCCTATAATATCCAATGTAAATGACATAATTACCAACGATGGAAATTCGGTTAGCGATATAACGGCGAAGGACAGGAAAAAATCGAATTGTAGCTGTCCAATAGTTCTGATCAGGGAGTCGAAAATAATCATACAACACATGTATTCTATGCATGTGGTTATAAAAATTTTTCTTATCACTGATCTACTCACTAAGTCTGTCATGTTACCAGTCTCCTCTTTATTGTTTAAGGCATTTTGTTTAAACTTTTCTATTATATCCTCTGGTATGACCTTTTTGTTTACTTCGGCTATTCTAAGCACCCTATTAATTGTATTATCAATTCTACCCTTTGACAATAGCCATCTAGGACTTTCAGGTATAATGAAAGGGGCCAGTATGGATAAGAGCATAGGCAAACTCGTTACTAATGCCACCGTCCTCCAATAGCCACATGCCAAGGCGATGTATGGCAAAACAACAGATGCTGCAGTGAAAAATGTAGCAAATGACAAATTGGTTATCACAGTTCTGTATTTGGGTGAAGTATACTCCAAAACGATGAGATAAACCATCATCATGCAATTATCGTAAGACATACCCATGACAAAGCGACAAAGAGCAAACTGAAGGAAATTTTGGGTAAACGCACTAAGTGTTCCTGCTGCAGCTCCTAGAATATTACTGAACACTGCTGCAGGTAATCTCCCAAAACGATCTGAGATCCAACCCACCAGAAATCCTCCAATAATAGATCCGACAAAGAAAAGTGACTGCGCTGTCGCTTGATAACTATCTCTTTCACAAACCCATCCAAATTCACTTGCTATAGTAGTGTATGCAAATTCAGTTTTATTAAATTCCCATCCATTTTGGCAAGGCACTATATTCCATTTTTCGTTTGGTGATTCTATTCCAGAGGTCAATACTTCAGTCCAATTGGCTTCATAAGATTGACAGCGTGAATATCCATATGGAGAATTTTTATCCTCGGGTATGGCCAGGCTTCTCCTCTGAGTGACTGTTAAATTTTTAAGCTCAGGAATGCTGCACCAGTGTTGTGGCGCTACTTCTGTTAAGAACACTTGAGAGAAATATGTAAATACACCGAATACGTAGAAAGGAAAGGTGCAGAAAAAAAGGAATACTTGATATTTTCCCAATTCACCCGCATGTTGAATGAGTTGATCGTAACTAATTTCAGATTCTTCTTCAACTTTGTCTTTCGTTTTCGTCGTTGGTTCTTGACCAATTTTATCTGTCGGTTGTACCATTTTATTTATTTAATAACTCTACGTAAAAAATATATCATGAAGCCACCGTCCAATAAAGACGTTTTTCTGCTGCTGATTACTTTTTTCTACTGTCTTATGTATGTCACACGTTTTAATATATATGAGAGCATTTATATCTTGTAAGGCAGCTGATAAACATTTTTTTTATTATAATATTATATTGTTTGAGTTTATTATCTCTAGTAATTATAACACTGTGGGTGTAGTAGATAAGTTAAATTTGTAAATAAAATTTGGTAGAAATTGAGAGCAAAGATTTTATCAAGTTATAAATATTGGGAAACACATTACGTGTACGTGTGTCAAACATGTCTGATTGTATTTTATCAAGGAAACCCCTATGTCTAGCTAAAGTAGTTGTTATTGGTACAAAATGGTAAGAATATCAGAGAAGAGAGCATTATAGGTAATAAAACACGGATGCCGGTTGCAATTAGACACATTTATTTTTTTAATTAGTGTTGCCACAATATTTGCACAGATAACTTAGAGTATAAAAGGTAGTAACAATCCTTTATTTTGTTACTTATTTTAACAATAGGTAGGTATAACCGTTAACAGTAATCAATCTGTTATTCTCTAAATTAAGTAGACATATTACTATGAATGTATACTATGAACAATATTAACATTTTGATATTCCAGTTGTATAAATTCGTGGTATTCTGCTTAAGAGGGCACATTTAGGCTAAAATATGTCCAGATGTAATTTTGGAATAGATTTTTATAAAACATGTCATTGTTTTAAAAGGAAATTTACCCCTAAACTGTTGTGACCCATTGTCTTATGGATTCCAAATATAATCATATTCAAATCTATTAGAATATCATTTTATACATTGGATAAAGATAATCTCGACTTGAGACAGAGCAAAACAGAAGCATTAAGTCAATAAATAAATTGTAACTACAGCAAACTTCATGATGTGTAGCATATTGATTTTAGATTGATCAAAAAACTATTCAAAGAATTTATGTACCAGAAAGGCACCACCAAGGCTAGATACCTATATAAGGGTACACGCTCCCTGTAATATCCAATTTGATAGTGACACTGTGAGTGATTGATCGAATATTATCATATTATTATTATAAGTTGTAAGTTAAATATTTACATTTTTCATGTTATTTTATTTTCATCTGATAACAGTTTAAACCAGCGTTTATACTCGTCGCTTGCATGAATCTTCATGAATACCTAAATGAAATTTAAAATAGCCTAAAAGTTGAGTTATTCCTAATCCCAGAGAATTCATCACCGGGATTGACGTACGTTTCAAAATCCAGGTGTTGGTTATTAATAAGTTACCCACGGGTAAGGTCACACTAGTAACGTTATTTATCAAGCTTCATCAAAACTACCCATTGGTAGATGATGTTTAGTATACTATATAAGGTAAATATAAGAAGCGATAGAAAACTGCTTTTTAAATATTTCACGGACGGTGCCGCCCCCTAATATAAGTACTCCATTTTTTTTTTGAAGTAGTTAGAATAGCCAAGTAGATATTCGGAGATCCGCGACAATCTGGTGAAATCAAATCAAATTTAAATATATATAGTAAACCAGTTGTTACCCGCTACTTCGCCTACGTGGACGCCACAAAGTAGCAAAAATACTGTACTTGTACCATTTTATGGTTTCATTGCGCACCCCCAATATTGATAGCTTGATAATATATTAGCCTATGTATTGGCCCGACCTCTTGTCTATATTTATGCAAAATTTGACGTAAAAGCATGCAGTACTTTTAGAGTTTATTCGTAACAAACATACAGACGAACAGACAAAAATTCTAAAAACCATAGTTTTGGGCTCGGTATCGATTGTAGATCATGTCTCAAGTATTCTAAAAAACGAATATATTCAATGTACAGTTTCAAGTTTCCTACAATTTTATTATAATAACTAGCTGACCCGGCGAACGTTGTTCCGCATCAAAAGTATTTTCTGCTGTCCCGCTATGTTAATACTGCAATATCTTCGAAAATATTTGTTTAAATTGCACGCTGTAAAGGGCCAGGGTCATCTATATTACATGCACAATCTATTTAAGTCACTTAATTGGATGAAAATTAATGTTGTAATGTTTAAAATCGCTTCGTAAATAGGCCATTATTTCTCGTAAAAAGTAAAAAAATAAAAATGGTCATTGTGGGTTATCTCTAAGAGATAGACATATGCCCTCGCGGACTTTTTTGTAGACCTTTTAAAGGTGTATAATAATATAGTACGTAGTTTTGATGTATCACATATGGTTCAGGCAGCGTTTGCGATTAAAGTTCTAAATCTTGAAAATTATCACTTTTTTTACTATATTATAAATGAATTATAGATCAAAACCACCCCGTTGACACCCTCTAACTATTAAAAAAACCGCATCAAAATCCGTTGCGTAGTTTTAAAGATATGCGCATATAAGGGGACAGACAGCGGAAAGTGACTTTGTTTTATACTATGTAATGATATGCATTGATTACACCACTTGTTTTAGATTAGTGAAAAAGTAACAAGAACGATGCTATAGTTTTTGCCTGAGACACGTGGACAGATTTAAACATAAAAATCTATAAAAATATCTATAACTATCGTTCTAACTATTGTCTTTGGCATTAACTACCTCTTTTATTAGTTTATTAATGTACAGATATTTTACATTTAAACTAAAAGTATTTATTTCAATATGAGTGCATTGCACTTGTTACGGGCGGACAATGACAATATGATAAGATGTGGTTCAACTTAGTTTTGTATTTATAAGGTATTGAAAAAAATCATGCGATCCTATAATCACCTTAGCTGATTTAAGTGTTCGACTTCGCTCCAAGGAGAGTTTCCTTTCAGTCGTCCCAAATGGAATAGATTGCCATTCACCGGGCTCAAAGCTGTCAGTCATCAATATTTATCACAAGGAAAAGTTATGGTCAAAAGTATTGGTTTAATTCTTATTTGTGTGGTTTTATGTTTTAAGGCCATATTTAGTTTAATAATGGTTCATGAGAAAAATAATATAATATATAATAATATCGATATGCTTGAAAACGTGTCACTTAAAGGTCAGCAAAGAATAATTGCTGATGGCATCATTTATATTAGTGTTTTCACCAAGGCAGCTAGTCTATGACTTATACTTATAGTTAGGATATATAAGCTGACTTTTTTTCAATCTCTCTTAACGTCCCGCAAAAAATGTAGATTAGCTCATAGATGACCTCAGTGCTTGCCTGGTCAAATAACACCAAACAATAATAATAATGTTCATTTATTTCTAAAAGTAACAATTTAACAAATAAATCAACAAATAAATAAACAAACAAATAATTCAAGAATGAACCCTGTCCATAACTACAATTATTATTATTATTTTAAACAGCTATAATAATATTATAAGACCTAGACTGGCATTTCAGTAATAATATAATGTATAATAATAATAATTCAATAAAGACACATAACATAACTTCACGCCTTTTGTAACCCGAAGGTGTAGGCAGCGGCTGTTAAGCCTCGTCTCGCCGTTATGTTTACATTCCAAATGGAATACGTGGCGAACCTATTGCCATAAACGGGCACAAAGTTTTCAGTCATCGATATTTATCACACATAACTTCCGAAAACAATTTCGAAAAGTCATACATCTTTTAAAAAAAAGTCATGTGACGTCATTAATGAATGTTTATTATCACCAACTACTATCTCTATACATACATACATAACTTCACGCCAAATCCTTTGCGGGGTAGGCAGAGAGAACAGAGCGCGATAGGGCACGATTCTTACACGCCTCACTCGCTTCGTTGACCTTCATAGCTCTTTTCATGCACGCGCGTCGGTTTTTGAGGCTATCTACTATCTCTATCTGTATAGTAAATTATAATTATCAAATAAACGCTGCAATGACTCACAATAAAATCATATCCCACATGGATTACCCACTTTACAATTACGACCCATTGCGAAATATTAAAAAATCCCATTTTCAGTAATGTTTATTTTTTTAACAAATATGCCGACACCGAGGCATTATTTGACTAGGAAGAGTGTTGCTATTGAATGATAGGGAAGCATGGAAAAGAAAAACCTGTTGTGCCGACCCCAAATAATGGGAGAAGGGCAGGAAGATGATGATGATGATATTGGCTTTATAGTGTGGGTTGTTACTTGGACTAAAACACACATATCGTAACACTTGGCTACATAGATGTACGAGTATGTATCTATCATATCTCACTCTCTCTTGAATTTCTCAAATCTAGTCATATTTATGTATAGGTTGTTATGGTTTCTGATGTCACCTTCCAATATGGACACGATCAATGTCGTCACTAAAAATGTGAATCTCTTTTACTAAAAAAGTATAAATATACATTGTTCGTATGTATGTTTGCTTAGTCACAAATTAGTTCGCGAATGTATTTGCGGGGTTAGTTAACGTGTATGCCCAAACAAGGGGAGTAGAAATGTTAGCTACCCTGAGGTCTTGCATCTGCGTTTTTCCCTTATTCAGAGCTTTACAGGACGTTTCTATTGGACATATTGGTGTCTGTATCTGTTCATCTGTGTTTTAAACTTCCACAGCCTAACTTATGGAAGCGAGAGATGAGTATGACAGAGTGTGCACGAAAGTTCCTACTTTTGTGCGGTCGAAACGAGGGAACTGCGCAAAATCTGCGGTGTGACTCTCGCTGATCGAAAACAAGGTTGTTGGATTAAAAGACATTCTCGGTGTAAAAGTAAGAAAAGGCGTGCTCCGATGGTTCGGACATGTTGAAAGATCAAATAGAACGTTCTGTTTTCTGAGTTCTGGAGGAAAGTGATGTTAGGAGCCCCAAAAATCGACAAAAGTGCATGAAAAGTCTTATGGAAGTCACAAGAAGCGAGTGAGGCTTGTACGAATCGTGCCTTATGCACGGCACTCTATTCTTGCTGGCTACCCCGCGAAGTTATGTGAGTATGTATGTAAACTTCCACAAATATCTTTTACACTCTCCATTTCAGAAGTCCTCAACACCTGTAACAATAAAAGGCTCGCTAATGACGCCCTTAACTGCCTTTACCAACATATGCAACTAAATTTTGTACATATTCCTAATGCAATCTTTTACATTTTTATTTATAGTCTCGGTGGTCCAGTGGTCAAGCACCTTGCTTCTCCACAGATCACGGATTCGAATTCTTCATTGGCTCACACTAATTACTTTTCGAAATTAATTTCGTTAGTTGTGTGTGATAAATATCGATGACTAAAAACTTTGTGCCTGGTGTGGCAATAGGTTCGCCAGCTATTCCATTTGGGACTTAAACATAACGGCGAGACGAGGCTTATCAGCCGCTGCCTACACCTCGGGAAGAAAAATGCGTGAAGTTATGTTATGTTATGTTATTCTTTATATATTATATTTTTACTCTTGGCAAGTAGCAGTTAGTAGTAGTTCATCTCTTGATATACTGGTTTTTATTACCAGGCAACCCCTGGCTTACTACTACAGCATTTTGGAGACGACTAGGTACTAATGCCGGACTTATTGGTCATACCTTAGTATCTTGTCTAGTCTCCATATTATCAGCGAATCAACACTTCTCACAGTGTCATTATTGCGATGGTAAGAATAAACTGTGACTATCTACTTAACATTCTTCTTCTTCCAAACAATGATTATGATATTACAAACTAATCAAATTCATACTATTTATTTTACAATATATGTCGGATGTTCGAACAATACATACAGACAAATTACATGCGCTCGATAAAGTAGACGCCAAGAGTTGATTTCATTATTGTCTTGTAAGATTTATGTACCTATATATATGTATACATACGAAGTATGAATTTAGATGAGCATTTCATGAGTGATGTAAGTATTGTAGACATGGAAACAAAAGCTCTCCGAAAACTACAGAAACTTTTCGTCAAGACTCAATTGATGCTGAGTATGTTACTTAAATATTAATATGAAGTAAGATTGGAAGCTCGGATTTGGTTTATTTAAACATATAAATAAAATGGATATGTCTATTTGTTATATTGAAATAACTGCTTTCCACTACAACATACACAAAAATACATTTTTTTCCATTTTCGTCGATCTGTCTGGCTGTCTGTATGTTTGTTCCAGGTAATCTCTGAAATTGTCTGACCGATTTTGACGGCACTTTTATTGGCAAGTAGCTGGTGTAATAAAGAGTAACTTAGGCTACATTTTTTAGAATAAAAGATTATTGATTCTGAGGCGAAACAAAGTTCACCGGGTCAGCTAGTTTAAAATAATACTGTACAGGCTTTATGTATTGTGGACGTAATCAGAGTTATCTCATCGATGGCGATTATAATCATTCACACACAGTATTGATAAGAATCTGTACATTTCAAAATTAAACCTGCAGTTTATTTTGTGGATATCCAGTATTCGTTGACGATAGTTAAGATACAATAAAAAATAGTAGAGAAATAAACCTAATCTCTCACTTTTTACAAAATGACGCAAGAATTCCGAAAGCTTTACACTTAATGACGTTCGCTAATTACATGTTGTATCATCTCAATAGCCACCATATTACTAATCTTTGACGTAATAACTATATTACTACTCAGCAAATATCACAGCCCCCAACTACGCTGAACGGATTTTTTTTGTTTATCACAAGAGCCCATAAAAAAATTACGTAAATTCCTGCCGCGATAATAATTCATTTTTATTATACAACAAATATTAAATCTCCGTACGACTATTTGATTTGCACGCAGACAATAAACATAATTATAAATGCTTTAATATATATAATTTAACTTAACAGTGTTAATAATAAATACTTGTGTTAAATTTATAAAAATATTAAAAAAAAATAAAGTCTAACTTACCTCAGAAATCCAAATCAATAGATCGAGTGCGATAGGATAAGTGCTTTTTTTATTTTTTTTTTTATTTCGTAATAAAACTTTTATGCAAAAGTTTCGTCCGATCGGATATGCGAAGCAACACGGCCGCGGTAACTATAGTCATTGCGAGGAATGTACCCACAGAGCGGGGGCGGCCCACACCCACGGCAAGGGGACATGCGTGATGCGACACTTCGCGGGCAAAACTTTGAGGCTTCCGTCTAACATCTCGTAATAAGAATTGGTCTGTCTAATTATAGATTTGACGAGTTCTACCAACTACGTAACTAACGTAACAAAATTACATTTCACACCCCTAACATCTAAGGGTGCAGGCAGCAATAACTATCCCTTGACTGACTAATTTTGTTCTGTTACATGTACTAGATAATTTTATTCCCATAATTTATATGTATGTATCATATTATGACCATGTAATTTATTATGTTTAAAATGGCTTTGGAAAATATATGTATGTTGTGTGGATTAACTGAATTTATTATTACTCCCCCGACAGTGATAAAGCATTTTGCTCCTTGAAAGGTTCGGCTAGACCGGTGAAATACCACAGATTTTCACAATATCCACGTAAAGTGGTTCGTGGCGTGTTTCGTTCGGTGAAATATGTATCCGGAGTCCCACCCCCTTCTCCTTCCTTACCTGTCCTACTGCCTTAAAGGGCAGCAACTCACTGTAATCCTATCAGTGTTACAGGTGTCCATGGGTGGTATTGGCTTATCACCAGTTGAACCGCTTGCTCGTTCGACCTCTTATTCTACAAATATAGTAAATATTGTAGGAAGCCACTGGATGTGGGTGGCACAGGACCCTGAGTTGTGGCATTCAATGGGGGAAGCCTACGTCCAGAAGTGGACATCAGATGGGTGATGATGATGATAATGACACCTGCTATGTTGGCAGTTATAGGCAGCCCTTTTTATTTATTTAAAATTCAAATACACAGCAGATGGCGAAACCTATTGGCTATACTACATACATTGGGCTGAATTTTGTCGGTCATCGGTTAAAACACATAACTTCGGAAAAGAATTTCGATTTTCGAAAAGAGATTATGTGATTAAAATTATTATCTTTCTTAGTGAAAAAGAAATCCCCGAATAGCTTGAAATAATTTTTGCTCCTCAAATGAATTGTCTCTGATTTGATAGATAAGATACTACGAGTACATACCGATTTAAGCTCGAAACAGGAATTTAATAATATAATAATGTCATGGACCCAATACACACATACAGCTTGCTGCATGAATGGTCCGGCTCGATCGGTGAACTATAATATCTTGGACACAATACACACAACGCCCTCTAGTTCTAAGCTAAGCAACTAAATGCTTGTGTTATGGAAACTAGTTGTCGGATTAATACATAAATAGGTAGTCTTTTGTAAATACATACGTATTTATACATATAAATAAAATTAAGGTGTTTGTTTGTAAAATAGAAATAACCGCTTTTCAATTGTAAAAAAATATAGGCATACTTTACTGTCTATATATACTCTGTCTGTCTGTTTATTCCGGATAATGTTCCTGACATGGCTGGACCGCTTTTGACAAGACTTTAATTAGTAAGTAGCTGGTGTACTAAGGTTACTTAGGTTACTTTAAAAAAAATACTTATGGCTTCCGAGGCGAAATAAAGTTCGCCGGGTCAGCTAGTAATAAATAAAGAAAAAACACCCAGACACCATACAGACATTCATATTCTTGTCATAAATATTTGCACTCCAATGGGGCTCGAACCCGGCAACCACGTTTCTTCAATCGGTTGTTTTACCAATGCAGCACGAGGCCTGTGAGTTTCCATTTACTCATGGTGAATATAAAATGTGATGTAGACAACGGGATATTGAATGACGGTACACCATGTTTCCACCAGCACCTGTGTCTTTATAAAAACGTGATGATTTTTCTTAAATTAACTACATTGGAACAGTATATTTGAGAATACTTTTACTGTTCAAATATTTGTTATAGCGCCATCTGTGTGCAACAAATGGTATTAGGTGCTGTTAAAACCCTTTGCTTTGGAACACTAATCTGATAAAATTCGACATGAGTATTGGAATAAATAAAAGTATTTGCGTCTGCTGACGAATATGTTTTTGTTCAGTTAATATATAAATCGTATTCAAGTTTGGCTAAAGCTAATGCAAAAATTAAAGGAATGATTAAAAAACAAACGCGTTTCTGCAGATATATCCGTGGAAAGAACTCCTTTGCCAGTTAAAAAAAAGCTAATTTCAGATTTTCTGAGTCACGTAGTAGATGCAGAACGCATTAATACTAAGCGCGAAGTAGATTTTAAGATAGGTCTTCCTATAAACCTAGCGTGGTGTTACGGGAGAAATCCGCAAGAGGCACAAAGAAACTCGTTTCAACAGCGCGCAATAAAAAACTACTGCAAAAAAAACCAAGATGGCGCTAGAGGTCCTTAAAAAATACAATATTAGATTTCTACAGTGATAGAGCCACGCAGTTCGCTGCATGAGTGGGCCGGCTGGACCGGTGAAATACCACGACCTCTCAGAATATCGACGTAAAGTGGCTCTTGCCGCGTTTCGCTAGGTGAGAGAGGTATCCGGAGGCCCATTCCCTTCCCATCCCACTTCCGACCCCTTCCATATCTCATTGTAAGGGCTGGCAACGCAACTGTAACAATAAATAGGTGTCCATGGGCGGGGTTTGTTACTCAGCATCAGGTGACATGCCTGCTCGTTTGCGTCCCAATACCTTAAAGAGAGAATACCACATTAGATATTTAGTTTTTCAGTATCTAAATTTTCTCTGAATACAAATGTAACAATTATATCAGCAAAACGAGAACTGGAATATTTGTTTGCTTTTCCCAATAGTTATGAATTACTTTAGAAATATGCATCGCTGCAATCAATTGAGTACAGTTCTTTAAATATAAAGGAAATAAAATTTACAAAAGATATTATATTATTCAATTCATTTAGAGTTTTTTTTATGGGATAGGTGGGCTAACGAAGCCTGGAGCGGAACATGGCCATCCGGATCGTACGGGGCTACGTACAATATCGTACGAGGCGGCGACGGTCCTGGCGCCTGGGAGGGGGGATCCGGACGAGCGCGTGCGGAGGCGGGAGGCCTTCCGGCGGGTCCTGGTGAACTGGCGCGACGCGCTGGACCACCAGGGCTGTGCGTGACAGCGCGCCGTCGGTGCCGTCCTACCCCACCCCGAGGCCTGGGTGCTCCGTAAATGGGGCACGATCACCTACAGGTTGACTCAGATACTCACCGGGCACGGGTGCTTCGGTGACTATCTGTGTCGAGTAATTGAAAAGGGAGGGCGAGATGCTACCATTGCGCATCCGACCTGGACTCAGCCCAGCACACGCTGGAGGTCTGCCCAGCTTGGGGGGCCGAGCGCCGAGTCCTGACCGACGGGATCGGGCGAGGCTTGTCCCGCTGGCGTTGATCGCGGCAATGCCGGGTGAGGAGGGCTGTGGTCTCCTTCTGCGAAGCTGTGATGCTCCAGAAGGAGGCCGCCTAGCGGGTTCGGGAGATAGCCGATACCGCTCGAAAGCGGCAGTAGCGAGCTCAGTGATCGGCCGCCGCTGTCGGGCCGTGAGGACGTACACCCCGCGGGTGCGCCCGGATCGGGGCCCGGGAAGGATGACCCCCCGGTGGGGCCGGTAAGGGTCGTCGTGGACGCCGCCGGCCGCGCGCCTAATTTACAGCGCGCGGTCGGAGTCGCCCCGCCCTGGGGGACCTCTCACCGAGGCTCCCCGAGGACGGGCCCCCTTATAGCAGGGGTGACGGCTGTCGCACTGTCTGTGTGTGCTGACGCACTGTCCTGGGCCACCACAACGCCGGAGGAAGGCCGCCGCGAGGTTTTAGTGGGTAGCCCTAGGATCGGATTGCAGTTTACTGTTTTGGGAGTCCCACACTACCTCCTGCCGTTTCCAGGCGGGGGGTGTGCTTAAAACATTTGCTCGCGTAAAAAAAGAGGTTGGCTAACGAGCAGGCGTTTCATCTAATGGTAAGTAACCAGTGCCGCCCATGGACACCTGCAACACATATAGTGTTAGAGTTGCGTTGCCGACGTTTAAGGTAGTAGGATAGGAAAGGATGGGGAAGGGGGGTAGGCCTCAGGGTACCTCTTTCACCGAACAAAACGCGGCATGAGCCACTTTACGTCGATCTTCTGAGAGGTCGCGGCATTTCACATGTCCAGCAGGCCCATTTATGCAGCGAACTGCTCGGCTCTACCACTGTTAAAACGAAACTGAAATGAAATGAAAAAATGTCTTCTATTTTTTTAATCATATTTTAAATATATTTTCCTACCTTAGCAATAATTTCTACTAAAAGAATCAAGGATATATTAAAAGCACAATTGTAATCATCACGATATTAACGTTTAAAAATATAATTATTCTAAAGCTTAACAAAATAAAATAATAACTAACAAACTAGTGTAAGAATATATAGAAATAAATTATGTATTTATTTCTTAGTAAATTAATATTATCAAAATCCTTACTTTAGTCCAAGTACTGATACTGATATTCTCTGAAAATTAAAAACAAAAAACATAAAAACACGTGAAATGGGACTTTGCAAAAATAAAACCAGGCAATTTTTACTACTAATGAACCAACCAATGATATCTATAATGAACTATCGTATTTTTATATTGTGAATGAGCTTGCCAAAGAAGTATATAAATACAACATGCTCAAGCTCCTAAATAATACCTCTTTTTTTCGTAAATGCGGTAAAAAGAAAAGTAAAAAGAATACATAATTCGCATGCATTCATTCATTCATCCAGTTTAACAGTGGTAGAGCCAAGCAGTTCGCTGCACGAATGGGCCGGCTCGACCGGTGAAATACCACGACCTCTCAGAAGATCGACGTAAAGTGGCTTATGCCGCGTTTCGTTCGGTGAGAGAGGTACCCGGAGGCCCACACCCCTTCCATATCCCTTCCTATCCTACTCCCTTACAGGTCGGCAACGCAACTGTAACACTATATGTGTTGCAGGTGTCCTTAGGCGGCGCTGATCACTTAACATCAGGTGACACGCCTGCTCGTTGGCCCTCCTATCACATAAAAAAAAGTTCTTTTAACATAACCTCACAGCAGACCGCTCTTGGTATAATGGTAAACATTTATAGACATCTTTTGAACTTATAGGATAATATCTCGTTGATAATTTCATGTTATGTTTTATTTTGTTATTGATGCCGTGACACTTTCCATGACCAAACAGAACGAGTCCACAATTTCGGTGAAGTCTGTAACCTTAAAAATCGACGTGCGTGCATGACAAGAGTTATGAAAGTCAAAGAAGCGAGTGTGGCGAGTAATAAACGTGACTCATGGTGCTTTGCTCTCTCTATCTATCCCGCAAGAGACTTAGCGTTAAGTTATGTATGTATTCAGTATGGTTTTTATTATATAAAGCAACTCACTCTCCGATTTTATTCCAAAACTTTTGCGGGAACTTAAAATATGCACACAAAAGTAATAGGACAGCCACTGACAATGTAATTGCTAAGAGTGTGTGCTCCCTTCTCCATGTAGTACGCTTTGCTCGGTAGAAACTCATAAAATTATCCGAATCTGTAATTCTGTAGGGTCATAATTTTAAATTAAATAAACTGCAGTTCACAAACAAAACTATACTATTAACTAGCATCAAAAGTAATTTTTACAGCGTTTACAATTCAAGTGTTAAATCTCGAAGATTATCCCTTTTGCTTTGCTATATCTTACATGAATTATACATAAAAACCTCCCCGTTGACACCATATATCTAGTAAAAAAATCTGCATCAAAATCCGTTAAGTAGTTTCAAAAATCTTAGTATATAAGGGGACAGACAGCGGAAAGTGACTTTATTTTATACTAAGTAAATAACATATTGTTATGTCATGACGAATCTTATGAAATTAATATTTATATTCTGGTTAGTCTAGATGAACAACTGCACAGATACCATTTTTATGGAATAGGAGGGTTAGCAACTAATTACCGCCCATGAACATCGTGATGCGTTGCCGTCCTTTAAGGGAGTAGGAGGGAAAAGGAGGGGTAAAGGGGTTCGGGCTTCCTGATACCTCTCTCACCGAACAAAACGTGGCACGAGCCACTTTACGGCGATATTATGAGAGGTCGTGGTATTTCAACGAGCCGGCCCATTCTTGGAGCGAACTCCAAGACACTAACACTGTTATCTTACGTTTACTATTATGTCATCTTACGCTATCGATACATCTATTCTTCTGCATTTTTCATTCCCTAGCATCATGATCACTTCTTTTATCTATATAAGCTTCTGTATGCCCAACATCATCGCAGCTATTTGATTGCCTATTGGATATTTGAAAGGACTAATGATCCAATAAAAACAAGGTCGTACGAAGGAAGGTTGAATTGAAAGAGAGTGTCAGGTTAGGACATGTAGCAGATGTAGAAGAATGGACAACGCAATAGACGTATGAGATATAAAATGTAAAAGCAGATGGATGTAGGAGTCCAGGACAGCCACGAAACACGTTCCGGGACCAAATAGAACAAGTTCTAAAGGAAGGTGATGTCAGTAGCCTTAAAATCGACGCGTATTTATGAAAAGATTTATGAAAGTCAAAGAAGCGAGTGAGGCGTGCAAGAATCGTGCCTTATGGCGCTCTCTTCTTTCTCTGCCTATTCAGCGTATTATCTTTTTTCATCCGTCCATACATTCATCTATCTCTTGATATACAGCCTATTAAATATAAGCGATCTTACTTAGGCAAGGGCAAAGGAGTAGGAGATGCTTGACCATACCCTACAGGCATTAATCTAGCTCTCTCTTTGGGTAGTAAAATTAACTCCAGATCAATCGTACCCTGAAAGAGTTTTTGTTTATTATCAATAAATATCAGTAATAATAAATCGTGGTTGCTCGATGTAAACCAGCCCTTCTTGATGGTCACAGCCAAAGAAAAGTATTGGACGGATACGGACCAGTGATTAGTGGATTTTGAGAAATCTTTGAAAAAGGTTCGATTTGTTGGAAATGGTTTCAAAGGTTCGCTGGCTCACGTGTGATGAACCTGTCCCTACATGCATTTTTGGGTCATGCTAATATCTGACAGCTTAATTCTCTATTTTAGTTTCAATTTATTAACCAAAATTATCAACTCCATTCGCCTGTAAATTTTACTATCGAACTTGTTTACATCTGGACTTTAATTCGGAAGGAATTTAGATGTGAGTACTTACGACGGTTATTGTTTGACATGTGTTCCAGCTACTACGAGTTAAGGGCCACCATGCCCTGGTGGACATACACGTGAACAGGTTCATTTTCTTTGCTTTATCTAATTTCTCCGAGTTACAGTAACGAGCTAACTTAGCTCCCTTCGGTACTGACGTCAAGTCAAAAGATAGTGAAGCTGAAATTATATAGTACCTATTATGTGTAGTTATTTTACGACATCATCTAAATAATTATTTATATTATTAATAATAAATTGAAGTGCAAAGTTCTACAACACAGATAGTATTACAGCTAAATTGCCGTCCATTGCGGGAGTAGGATGAGAAAAGAGGAAAAATGGGGTAGGCCTCCGTGTACCTCTCTCACCGCATGAAACACGGTCAATAAGCAACTTTCAACAGTGGTAGAGCCAAGCAGTTCGCTGCAGAAATGGGCCGGCTCGAACGGTGAAATACCTCGACCTCTCAGAACATCGACGTAAAGTGGCTCATGCCGCGTTTCATTCGGTGGTACCCGGAGGCCCCCTCTCTTCCCTATCCTTTCCTACCATACTTCCTTAAAGGTCGGCAATGCAACTGTCACACCATATGTGTTGCAGGTGTCCATGGGCGGCGCTGGTCACTTACCATCAGGTGACACGCCTGCTCGTTAGCCCTCCTATCCCATAAAAAAACGAGCATCACAGCTGCGCAGAAGGAGAGCAGCCCTCCACTCGTCCTCGCCCGCCAGCATTGCCGCGATCAACGCCGGCGGGGACAAGTCTCGCCCGATGCCGTCGACCAGCACTCGGCGCTCGGCCGCCCAAGCCGGGCAGACCTCCAGCGTGTGCTGGGCTGAGTCCAGGTCGGATGGGCAATGGTGGCATCTCGCCGTCTGTTCTCGTTTTATTCGACTCTGATACTCACCACATGGCTCTATCTCTATGATAGAATAATTGTGAGAATTCCAAACTGCAGATCAAATATTCTACTTGTAATTAATGCGTATAAATGTGGAACATGCGAAAATACGTAGATATGGATGTTTGTTACTCTTTCATGAAGATTGTTTATTTTTTAACTATTGCTTACCTAAAAAGTCTTCTGGCACTATAGCATCCCTGTCCAACACTTCCAATACGAAAATCGGCGGTACGTTCTCTTCCAGATCAGCGCATGAGCATTTTTCTTTTCTCACGAGCTGCATTATTTTTCAAATTACACAATAAATTAAAATTTGCATGCTATCAAATGTCTAGCTTACAAATACTGACAGAGACTTAAAGCGAGAATGAATAAAAATACCTTCTTCTGGGCACTGTGGTACAGGAAGTGAAATATCATACGCCAATTGAACTTTCCACATGCTTTCGTGATGGTATGCACATCGGTGTACTGAACACTTCCTATCGTGTCTAACCAACTAAAACCATTTTTATAAAAAATCATAGTTAAAATAATTATCTAAATTATTATATTAATATAAATTATTATACAGTCTCGGTGGTTCAGTGGTCGACCACCCCGCTCTTGAATCAAGAGATCGCGGGTTAGAATTGTGGCTCATAATAATGACTTTTCGAAAGTTATGTGCGATAAATATCGATTACTGAAAACTTTGTGCCCGGTATGGCAATAGGTTCGCTACATAGGCCTCGTCTCGCCGTTATGTTCACATCCCAAAATGGAATAGTCCATTTTGGGATGTGAACATAACGGCGAGACGAGGCTTACCAGCTGCTTTCACCTTCGGGTAGAAAATGCGTGAAGTTATGTGTATTATATTATGTCAAATTATTGGAGTATATTAGGCAAAGATATTGGGAGATATTGGACAAAACCTGTGTTCATAGCGGAAAGGATGAATACTCACGCTCTCGCGTAGATGTCAGTCACTTTTTTTTCATTTTCATCCTGTTGAATTCCTTGTATATCCCAAATGACAACTCTCAATTCATATTCTTCCAATTTAGGTGGTGATATATCCAAAGCTGGTGGTATGTATGCGCCAGTATCTAAGGGGAAAATATCCACCCACATCTGCAATTTGCCCTGAGGAAGAATAGAATTAAGGTGTCGTGACTGCTTAGCACTGCGGCTTTTTTATTGCTCCCTAGTTGACCCAGCAAACTTTGTTTCGCCTCAGAAGCAATAAGAAGAAATAGAAATGGACTTTATGGGTTATTCCTAAGAGATAGACATACACCATCGCCGACACTTTTGTGGACCTTTTGAAGTAATGTGGTACATTACTTTTGCAATTAAAGTGCTAAATCTCAAAAATTACCACTTTCTTATTACATTATACATGAATTATATGACATGACACCCTCTATCTATTAAAAAAAACACATCAAAACACTGTGGTAGAGCCAAGCAGTTCACTGCTTGAATGGGCCGGCTCGACCGGTGAAATATCACGACCTCTCAGAAGATCGACATAAAGTGGCTCATGCCGTGTTTTGTTCGGCGAGAGAGGTACTCGGAGGCACACCGTCCCTTCCAATCCTTTCTTATCCTACTCCCTTAAAGGTCGACAACGCAACAGTAACAGTATATGTGTTGCTGGTGTCCATGGGCGGCGCAGGTTGCTTACCATCATGTAAGCAACCTACCCTCCTGCCTTCCTATAGAATAAAAAAAAAAAAAAAATCCCTTGCGTACGTGCCCGACGTGAAGTTACCTTCGGGTACCTATTAATGGATAAAATTCAAGGTCTGCTAATTGCATAAAATGACGTTTCCAGAAGAACTAGAAACTATATAACTTACTACTTCCACGCCGGGTTTCTCAGAGTTGTACAACGTTCTGGTCTCCACGTGTTCCGGCACTAAATGATGTCCACAAACGGGAAAGGTGTGCCACTTGTGTAACAGACTCAAGCAAATATTCTCCTTGGTATCCCTCACTAAACTGTTACTTTTATCTGAAAGAGTTGATAAGAGATGACACAATAACTTTCAGCGGGCCGGGGCGGCATAGTGAATAAAGGTCGACTGATTGTTGATATAATAAGGGAAACCAATTTACACTCAGTAGTTGTGGCCAACCCCTTCGGGTACAAAAGGCGTAAAGTTATAAAAATAAATGTAAAAACAATAATACGATATGATGTTAATACACTCGAGAGCAATGAATCCGGGTCACTTAAAGAATCCTAAAAATCTCGGAAACTAAAAATGCTAGGTTAATGCAATAAATTGTATTTAATAGACAATGTAATACTCCTTAAATGAAGGTATTAAAACTTCTTAGTTATTGTAAAGTTATATCATAAAAAAATCAAATTTGAAAAAGGGCCACTTTCGAAGATGGAACTACGAAATTACAGCATTTGGTTTTGCTTTTGTTTGTAATCTGTCATTTATGTGGGTACATAAACCATGTTGATAGTGCTCTATATTCATTATTCAAGCTGAAATTATGTCGCTTACGCCTGAAGAATGCACCAGAATACTTACAATGCTGGAAACCGGCCGGAGTCAGCGCGATACAGCCAGGACTGTTGGTGTGTCGCTGTCAACAGTACAAAGAGTTCTCCGACGTTACGAAGAAACTGGTTCTAACCTACGCAGACCAGGAACGGGCAGAACCAGGTATACCACAGCACGAGAAGACCGATACTTGGTGAACACCATGCTTCGAAATCGCTTTCTCACAGGAACTGAACTCACCAATCAGTTTCGACGCCTCGGAGGAAGTAACCCAAGTGCATGGACAGTAAGACGTCGGCTTGCTGAATCTAACTTAAAACCCCTTAGACCTGCAAACGGCCCTAAACTGGAGCGTGGGCATCGTATTTCAAGACTAAGATATGCCCAGAGCCACGTAAATTGGAGTATTGAAGATTGGTCAAAAGTTATGTTCTCCGACGAATCAAAATTTATGCTCTACAAGCACGATGGAAGACACAGAGTGTATCG
Source organism: Euproctis similis (assembly GCA_905147225.2). Classification (NCBI taxonomy): domain Eukaryota; kingdom Metazoa; phylum Arthropoda; class Insecta; order Lepidoptera; family Erebidae; genus Euproctis; species Euproctis similis. The sequence goes on along the minus strand of LR990107.1, from coordinate 21,906,649 downwards.
AAGACCAGGGGAAAGATTCAAGCAAGCATGCATCGAGGAAAAAGTAGCCTACGGTGGTGGGTTTGTACTTGTGTGGGCCGGAATTTCTTCTGAAAGTCGCACAGAGCTGGTGATCATAGAAAACGGCTCTTTAACTAGCGTAAGATATGTGGAAGAAATCCTCAATGATCACGTTGGTCCATTTATGGTCAATTTAGGTGAGGATGCTATATTTATGCATGACAATGCCCGACCTCATACAGGTAGGATTGTGAATGACTACCTTCAAGAGATGAACATTACTCGTATGGAGTGGCCAGCGCGCAGCCCGGATATCAACCCGATCGAGCATGCTTGGGACGAGCTAGGCAGATGCGTAAAACAACGAAACCCTCCCCCAATCACGCTTCGTGAGCTCAAAATTGCTCTCACAGAGGAATGGGAGAATATTCCCCAAAATCGTATAAGGAACTTGGTGTACAGCATGCCAAACCGCGTAAACGCAGTAATGGAAGCACGAGGAGGCAATACGAAGTATTAAAATTCAAGAAAATCGTAATAAAGTTCAAAAATTTCATGTTTCCTATTTTTGTTTTAAGGAGAGATCAGCAGATTTTTTCTTTATGTAATTTTGTGTTAATAAAATGTATGGTGACTCATATTTTTTTTACTTTCATTTAAGGAGTATTACATTGTCTATTAAATACAATTTATTGCATTAACCTATCATTTTTAGTTTCCGAGATTTTTAACATTCTTTAAGTGACCCGGATTCATTGCTCTCGAGAGTATATCACTCCTCAAGTATAAAATGCAACCTTAAAAAAGCAAACCATAAATGTGTCCATGTTATAAGTTTTTGAAGTTATACTTCTTTAGGCGCGTTATGAAAAAATGATGAAAGTGAAATTTTAAGATCTGTGACACAAAATTAACAGTATGAAGTTTTAGTTTCATACAAGTGCGAATTATATATGTGCTAATAAATTATATTTTGATTGATATTACTTACTATTTGTGAATATTAGTGAAAAAAATTGTGCTTATATACTTTTTCAAGTGCTCCAATATAATTGAGGTTAACTATCCGTATGTATTATTTATTGATATAAATTAAAATTCTTTTATTTAATATAATTAACACTAAATATTATTAAATTATTAATGTTAAATACTTATTATTGGTTATTTAATATTTACAAAATAATGTCTTATATATTTATTATTCTCTAAATTTTGTTTTTAATAAATATATATTTATTTTAATGATGCCAAAGAAGTATAACTTCTCACGCGCGTACATAAGTACACGCACCCATTTTTTTATTTTAAGTTTTAGTTGCATAAATAGATCGGCTCGACCACTGAAATACCAGGATCGCTCAGTATTAAAAGTAAGTAGCTCTTGCCACGTTTCGTTCGGTGTCCATATACCGATTTCCCCCCGCTCTTTCACCCGAATCGCTTAAAGGTAAATCACTAATCCAACAGGTGGATGCGCTTGCTCTCGTTTTTTTCATTTGCGCCCTTAAGCCATTAAAAGAACATAAGGCACATACCTTGTATATCTCTGGTGTCTTTGTACTCGACGCCATTTAATATAACCGTAGAAGAATCGGGATACGACGGCATAGGCAGGTGATTTTTTTTACACAACTCTTCGAGAATAGCCGAAGGTTTAGCACAATCTCGCCACTTGCAGGGTCCGGTTCTGGAGATCAATTCGCTAATTCAATAACGTTATTATTACAAAAATGAATTAGATTTAGTTTAAAACTCTAACGAAATTTGATTTGCCACAACTTTTATGCCAATTTAGTACTGTTTTAAAGTTCTTCTGCATAACCATCTTGCCAAAATTTGTTTTGTTTAATTGATAATCTAAGAAAATCATTACATAGTATAAAACAAAGTCACTTCCCGCTGTCTGTCCCCTTATATGCGCATATCTTTAAAACTACGCAATGGATTTCGATGCAGTTTCTTTTTAGAGTTAAAGTTAGAGCGTGTCAACGGGGTGGTTTTGATGTATAATTCATGTATAGTGTACTAAAAAAAAGTGATAATTTACAAGATTTAGAACTTTAATCGCAAACGCTGCCTGAACCCTAAGTGATAAATCAAAACAATGTACTACATTAATATACACATAGGTGTAAAATATAGGTGGAAATCTCTTATATATATATAGATATATATAAGAGATTTCCACCACATATATATTGACTCATCACGATATCTCTGGAACCATAAGGCGTAGCGACTTGAAATTTGGTAGGATTATTCCTTTCTTATTAGTAGAGGTCAGCTAAGAACGGATTTTACGAAATTCCACCCACAAGGGGGGTTGCGGGGGTGTTAACAATGGAAAATTCCCATTTTTAACCTATAGCTGCTATCGACTTCAAATTTGTCGAAGATATTGCAGTATTAACATAGCGGGGCAGCAGTTATTACTTTTGATGCGAAACAGAGTTCGCCGGGTCAGCTAGTACACCTATAAAAGGTCTACAAAAAAGTCCGCGATATGTCTATCTCTTAGGGATAACACACAATGACCATTTTTATTTATTTACTTTTTACGGGAAATAATGGCCTATTTACGAAGCGATTTTAAATATTACAGCATAAATTTTTATCCAATTAATTGTTTTTAATAGATTGTGCATGTAATATAGATGATCCTGGCCCTTTACAGCATGCAATTTAAACAAATATTTTCAAAGATATTGCAGTTTTAACATAGCGGGACAGCAGTTATTACTTTTGATGCGGAACAAAGTTCGCCGGGTCAGCTGGTAGATGAATAAGAACTAGTTTCGTTCGTCAAACACACTTTTTTTTTTAATATAATTTAACGACCTGGTTTCTAGGACCTTTAAGTCGAGTCTTATTTTATATTTAACAGCATCATTCTTATCCTAAACTAATCTTAACCTAACCTAGCCTAACCCTAAAGCTTAACCTAACCTGACCTAATCATCCATAAAGTCGTGGCACTTTATGCATGATGTTCCGAGGGACTCCCTCGGAGGGAGTCCTGACGACAATGTAGAAGAGCACACTAAACACGATACCTACACCATCTCCCACATTTGCACTCATATACGAACACTTATTCAATAAAACGCCACGAATTTTATTCAATAACATCCATTGAAACACAAATCTGAGAAAATAATGCAAATAGCGGACATGTCTCTTCCACAGTCCCGCCAAAACTCCCGTCAAACACACATAACTCATTTTTCCATAGACTAATATGCCTTTCAAAAACAACAAAAAAACTATCATTTATTATAATATATCAAATATATATTATATCAATTATATATCATTTTTATTATAATCATTACATAGTATATTAATTCGCTTTCCGCTGGCTGTTCCCTTATATGCTTAGATCTTCGAAACTACGCAACGGATTTTGATGTATTTTTTTAATAGATAGAACAACGAGGTGGTTTGTGTAATTATATCAGCTTCTGATCCAGAGGTCCGGGTTCTAATCCTGACACTGGCTCACAGCAATGACTTTTCGAGATTGTTTTCGGAAGTTAAGTGTGATAAATATCGATGACTGAAAATCTTTGTGCCTGGTATGGCAATAGGTTCACCACCTATTCCATTTGGGACGTAAACATGACGACGAGACGAGGCTTAACAGCCGCTGCCTACACCTTCGGGTAACAAAAGGCGTGAAGTTATGTTATGTTACTAAAAGAAAAAACGTTAATTTTCGAGATTTTGCAGTTTAATTGCAAACACTTGCTGAACCCTAAGTGATTAATTCAAACAATATTCTTCATTATACCTTAAGAAGATCTACAAAAAAGTCTGCGATTGTAAATAACCTCTTAGGGTTAACCCACAATTACCAATTTATATTTCTTTACTTTACTTTTACGAGAAACAGCGCCTGTTGAGCTTAATAAAAGTCAAAATGTACTACTTCTGAGGCGAAATAAGATTTGCCGGGTCAAGTAACAATTTATATAAATGTCATACCTAGTAGCGGTCCAGCCTGGACTAACATTGATTCTGATAAGAATACTAACGACTTATATTCAGAAGCCAATCCAACTTTGGCTCTGTGTCTCGTGTAAATCCTGTCTTCCAGGTCAATTGTGGTGGATCCGATAAGTGTGTCTGGAGGTACAGTCTCGTAGTCATATAAAGAAACAGTTAATAAGTAATCTTCAGGCATTGTACATCCAAACTCATACATTCTGAAACAACAAACTCGTATACAACTTCTATTTTTTGAGGAATAGTAAGGAAATCGGTTAAAAAAACACACGGCACATCTTCCATGACCAAATAGACACAAGTTTGGAGGAAGGTGATGCCATGAGCTTTAAAATTCGACGAACATGTATGACAAGAATTATTAAAGTCCATGATGCAAGTGAGGCGTGGAAGAATCGTCCTTGTGGTGCTCTTCTCTCTCTGCATACCTCGCAAGGAACTAGGCGTAAAGTTATCTGTGTACCTATGTATGTAGTAAGGCAAACGAGCAAACAGTCTCCTAGTGGCAAGTGACTAGCGCCACGCTTGGTCATCTACAACACTTGAAAGTGTTACAGTTTCGTTGTCAGACTTTAAGGGAGTGGGATGGAAATGTAGGGGGAAGACATATGTGCTTCCGGATACCTCTCGCCGAACGAAACGCAGCTTGAACCACTTTACATTGTTAAACTGGTATTCAACCACTGGTCTTAATCGACTTACAGCAAACATACTCAGAAATTCTAGAATGTTCGTTGCAATCGTAAAAGGTCAGTTGCAACCAAGGGAACACAACAATGTATCCGTACGAACGTGCTATAAACTAACTTTATTTATGCACCTTGAGACATCGTAACTTCTAGATTGCAAGCAAGTAACCTATCCTTCAGTACAACACTATTCCCAAGATAGATTCTCATCAAGACAGTATGCGACTTGTATGTTGACTTGATGACTTAGGCCCGTAAGATCAATCACAGTTTAAACTATTTTACCTAGTTTAAACCTCATCTGTCGTTTATTTTGTAAGATCAATGCTAGATAAACCTCCAATAACAGTTTAAACTATAGTTTAGCTTACACCAGGAGATTTTGCCGTTTAAGGCCCGTAAGATCAATCACAGTTTAAACTATTTTATCTAGTTTAAACCTCATCTGTCGTTTATTTGGTAAGATCAATGCTAGATAAACCTCCAATAACAGTTTAAACTATAGTTTAGCTTATACCAGAAGATTTTGCCGTTTAAACTGTGGTCCTGCCTAGTTTAAAAATGGCGGTCGTTTATCAGCTGACATCTGACACAACGATTGTGGGTTCATACATAGATTTAGCATAGACTACAATAGATGGCACATGTCAGGAAAAATTTACTAATAGCATCGAATAACTGACAGCGTAACTGCGTATATTAGATTTTGGGGATATTTATATTTCCACCCATTAACATTACACCCAACACTATGTAAAAGTTAACGCTTTGAAGCGCTTTTTACGAACACATCATATCATAAGCCCTTTTGACGTCCACTGCTGGACATAGGCCTCCCTCATAAAGCGCCACAACTGCCGGTCCGCGCAATCATGGGGGGTTTTTGCCATAATCGCCACGCTTGGCAGGCGGGTTGGCGATCGCAGTAGGCTGTAGTGTCTTGAGAAAGAATGCTGCTGCCCATTCTTCTAGCTTTTCCATTTTCCCTTAGAACACATTGATAATAATAATAATATCTTGGACACAAATCACACAGCGCCAGTTCCAAACTAAGCAACTAAATGTTTGTGCTATAATTACTAGAGAACGGATACTAATACATATATACTTTTCTTTTGTAAATATGTAAATACATACTTATAATACATAGAAAAACGCCCAGACGCCGCACAAATATTAATGTTTGTCATAAATATTTGTACTCGGGCGAAAATCGAACCCCCGACCTCAGTGCTGCAGCCGGTTGTTTTACCAATGCGCCACGAGCCCCGTAAGTCACTCACACATTAACAACCCATTTTTGGTCACGTTGTTTGGGTGACTATTGCCGATCTATTTTTCTTAAATCTATGGTCACACTATAAAACTTTATAAAAGAAAGAGAAAAAGAGTTTTTTTCACGAAATATGCCACAGACAATGTACAAAAGAGTGAATGATGAGCGAAATATGGACTTTAAATAACCAAATGTTACCATCTGTCGAAAACTAAACTTAGTTTACGTAATCTATGTCCATTTCGCTGTTGATCTTACGAGGCAGGTTTAAACTCTAGATTAAAATTGACTATAGTTTAGAAAATCGACAGTTTTAACTATGATTGATCTTACGGGCCTAAACCGTGGTCCTGCCTAGTATAAAAATGGCGGTCGTTTATCAGCTGACATCTGACACAACGATTGTGGGTTCATACATAGATTTAGCATAGACTACAATAGATGGCACATGTCAGGAAAAATTTACTAATAGCATCGAATCACTGACAGCGCAACCGCTTATATTAGATTTTGGGAACCGCGTATATTTTATTTACATTTCAACACATGAACATTAACTTTGTAAAAGTTAACGTTTTGAAGCGCTTTTTACGAACACATTGATAATAAACTCCAACAGTTCCAACAGTTCCAAACTAAGCAACTAAATGTTTGTGCTATGGATACTAGAAAACGGATACTAATACGTATATATTTTTCTTTTGTAAATACATACTTATAATACATAGAAAAACACCCAGACGCCGCACAAATATTAATGTTTGTCATAAATATTTGTACTCGGGCGAAAATCGAACCCCCGACCTCAGTGCTGCAGCCGGTTGTTTTACCAATGCGCCACGAGCCCCGTAAGTCACTCACACATTAACAACCCATTTTTGGTCACGTTGTTTGGGTGACTATTGCCGATCTATTTTTCTTAAACCTATGGTCACACTATAAAACTTCTTAAAAGAAAGAGAAAAAGAGTTTTTTTCAGGAAATATGCCACAGACAATGTACAAAAGAGTGAATGATGAGCGAAATATGGACAATAAATAACCAAATGTTGCCATCTGTCGAAAACTAAACTTAGTTTACGTAATCTATGTCCATTTCGCTGTTGATCTTACGAGGCAGGTTTAAACTCTAGATTAAAATTGACTATAGTTTAGAAAATCGACAGTTTTAACTATGATTGATCTTACGGGCCTTAGTCATTGATTACAATATACTATTTTTGGTACTAACTTAACATAACATAACTTCACGCCTTTTTCTACCCGAAGGTGTAAGCAGCGGCGTAGCCTCGTCGCGTCGTTATGTTTACGTCCCAAGTGGAATAAGTGGCGAATCTATTGCCATAAACCGGGCAAAAAGTTGTCAGACATCCATATTTATAACTTCTAATAGGAATTTTGAAAAGTCATTGGTGTGATCCCGGATTGGAAGCCACAACTCCTTGATTCAGAAGTGAGGTGCTCGAACACTTGACTGGAAATTTATATTGGAATACTCACGCTCCAAAAGTAGGGTTCAGTGAATCCTTGACATGACATTTTCTGTCACCCATGTTCTTGTTGCCACAGTTAATATATACGTACGGATCCAACCGCCCGGTGAATGACTTGGCCGATAAATTTATTCCCTTTACTATATAAACTCGTACAAGAAACTTCGTTGGTTTATTGGTCGGACAGTCATTGAAGTATCTAGAAGCAAAAATGCTTTTTTGCTTACAAAATACCAATAAAATTATAACATTTTTGTAAGCAAAAAATAATACAAATAACACCATATTTACGCTCGTGATTTGTTTATTATCGGATAAAGAGGTTTTTAATTATGCAAACAAAGTTTCATTTGTAAACAAAGTTGTGACCTAAATACATCTCATCTAGTTTTGGTGCTAAGTACATCTGGATCTGGGAAACAATTCCGTCGCTATTTAGACAACTGTTAATGCAGTCCCTTAATTAAAACCTAAAAGGGCAAACAGCGGTTACTATAGATCAAATGGGGTAAATATATAAATGTATGTTAAAAGAGTGTCAGTGTAAAAGTAAGGAAGTGCATGCTTGTGTGGTTCGGACATGTAGAAAGAATGGATGATGTTGACTTAGCAGATATATAATGCAAAAGCAGAAGCATGTAGGAGTCGAGGCTGGCTAAGACAGACTTTCCAGGAGCCAATTGAACGAGTCCTTAAGAAAGGTGATGAAAGTCAAAAAAGCGAGTGAAGTATGCAAGACTCATTCCTTATGGCGTCCTGTTCTCTACATACCCTGGAAGTGACTTGGTGTGAGGTAAGGTAGGTATGTACAAATAAATTTGTAAATTTTACCCGGTTTGAAGATCTACGCCGTTACAATTAACAGCGACAATACCATCAGGCGGTGGCCACTTGTATATTACTATACCAGCTTTTAGAAACCCACAATATAGCTGATCATCTTTTTCTGGCACACCGGTCTTCTTACCGTTATACAGTTTCAACGTGGTGCACCAATCTTTAAATTTAGAGAAGCAAGGTTGATATTCTAACTCCGAGCCGTACATCTGAAAGACAAAAGGAATTAAGGGTTGTAGAAAACTAAAGAATCCTCTGAAGACGAAAATAAGATGAGCCAACTCTTTACTAAAACGTAGATGAGAACTGTCATGGAGAAGATAAAAAGAAGAAAGACGAAACATAAACTATTTTACATTTTCTGTTCAGTCATCTTCTTTCTATATTCTGTTTTATTGGGTTTTGTTTTTTATTTTTTCTATAAATGGGGTATTTAATACTGAAAGCATTTAAGTTAAAACATACTACAAAAATACACTTCAGCTTTATAATACAGATATAAATGTAGGGTCCTATAATGAATAGAATCAGTAATTGATGTGAGTAGGTGCAGATAGAAAGACAGACATATACTTACTACTATTTTATCAGCCGATGAGACATTGACCTCATTATCATCCTAAAAAAATACAAATTTATTTGTATATTATAGCTTAAGATCGATACACCATCTGCAGAATTCAATTCAAAATCTATCACTTTGAGAATTATGGAAATTTTAAATGTTTTGTTGTTATTTATAAATACCTCCCACTAAAAAAATTAAAAATCCCACGCCATTTACAGCGGACGAAAACGGACAGTGTTGATAGCAGTAGTTAAGAAGATTTCAATAGCTATGTTTTTTTGTGTTATTACTATAATTTTTTAACAAGTCCTCGGAATTGTACATATTTCTTGATAAAAAATAACCATAAGTTTATACTATCTGACCCGGTGAACTTTGTTCCGCATCAAAAGTAATTTTGGCAGCGTTTAAAATAAAAGTTCTAACTTTCGAAAATTAACACTTTCTTAATACATTATACACTACATACAAACCACCCTGTTAACAGCCTCTATTAAAAAAAACGCGTCCAAGTCCGCTGCGTAGTTTCCATGATCTAAGCATATAAATAAAATAAATAAAATAAAAAGCCTGTTTATTTCTTGTTACAAAATATAGGTTACATATAGGTTTACAGTACAAAAGTAGAAAAAAAATATACAGAAATAGTTTACATGCATTCATTACTTCGTGCTTTACTTTTAGGTACATTACGTATGTTAAGGGTACAAGAACCCCTCTCAACGGAGGGTAAAGGCCTCCTCCAAAGATGACCACTTTTCTCTATCTTCAGCTTCTCGCCTGATTTCAGAGTTTTAATTCCTTTGTCTACTTCCTCTTCAGTAAAGGTAATCGTCGCTCTTTCAGTGTTATGACTCGGTAACTCGTATTTTGACTGATTTGGCGGGCTGTATAGGTCTTTGTAAAAATCTGTTGCTATTTTGAGTATTTCCGATCTATTTTGTGTAATTTTAGTTCTGTTTTTTAGCTCTTCAATCCATGATTTATGTGTTTTTAATTCTTTGTATGCTCTTTTGGCGCTGCCTGTGGCTTGAAAATGTTTTTTGATCGTTTGTGTGCGATGTACTTTATAGTCGTGGTTGATTCGTTTACTTATGAGTTTATAAAGAGCTTTTAGCTCATTTTTCATAGCCCTTGATTTCGGTTTAGTCTTATGTATTTCTTGTCTTCTGCTGATTAGTGCTTTAGTGCGTGTTGATATAATTTGTTTTGTCTCTGTGTTTGTGTTACTTGTATGTTTCTTAAGGATTCTGTTAGTTCCAATAGACGTGAGTAAGTAGAAAGAGTTCTAACATTATAAGTCGCTATGTATAAAGTGTTGTGAAAATTCTTGTATATGGTTTTTGAAAAGAGTCTTGTTTCCTTTGGAGGGTTTTGGTCTTGATCTTCCACGGGGACCGACCGGCTTGGAAGATGTGGTTTGGTAGTGTTCGTTTCTAATATAGTGTTCGTTTCTAATATGTTTTCCGTGAGGGAGGGCGGTAATTGCTATTGTTTTTTATTATTTTCGTTTGTTTGGTTGGTTTTTATGGTTTTTGGTAGTTAAAAATCCGAGTATTCCTGGTTTAATAACTCCCTCTGATAGACTCGTTGATCTTTGTAAGCCAGATTGAGTTTGAGTTTTGTTCTTTTTATGTGCTTGTGAATTTGGCTCTGAATATGGTAGATCTTTGTCGCTTGGTGATGTTGGTAGATTTCTTTTCTTGTTGCCTATTGCTGTATTATTTTTTGAGTGTATTATCAGTTTGTCGTACTTAATAGAGGCGAAGTTCCCTTTTTCTTTTTCAATTTTTAGCTGTTCTTGCAGTTCCCTTCTTTTAGTTAGAACGTGCTGTGGGAAGTCCTCTTTTATGTAGTAATTCGTGTCTTTTAATACTCTCCTATGTTTGAAGATTTCTATTTTCGTTCCTAGTGTAGTAAATGTTATGTTATGATCTAAGCATATAATAGGACACAAAGCGGAAAGCGACTTTGTTTTATACTATGTAATGATTTTAATATTTTTATAATCTTCTCCACTCAACACTCTCTCTATCCGATATCGCATCCGCTACGCGTTACTAAATGCCGCAACATATATATTAAAAATATATACGCTCCATTTGTCAAGCAAAAAACCAAATTGTTTTTTTTATATTTTTGTTTTACTCCAAATAGTGCAACAAACAATAAAAGTAAGCTTTTTATATAGATATTTACATTTATGTTATTATTGGAACTTAAATAAAATTTATTAATTAGTCCAAGAGGTAGGCAGTATTTGGAATTGCAAAATAAGTACAAAAAGTACAAAATAAGTAAGCACTGGCTTAGTAACTATAGACTACTAGCCTTGATTGATGCAAAATATCGCGTCCACCAGTCTCTCTTTTCAGGACAGCATTCAATGAGCGGTGGTTGTTTCTTTTGACACCTCTTATCTGTCGGAAGCAGGGCATACGATTCCTCGTCATTTCCACTCCATCCATAGAATAGCTTGCTCATCAACGTCCGTTTTGGTTTTTTACATGTTGTACTTGATTTTTTGGTTTCAAATTCCACGTGGTTTTCACCACTATTTTTCTTAACATATAGTATTTGGCTTACTGCAAATGAGAACACACACATTATTCATTGTCTGGGATTTATTTTTACTTGAAAGAAGGAAATTACAGAATGGTGAAGACTGCTGCCTTAAGCCTTGACTCACCGATTTTTTACATGGAATATTTCTATTGCTAAACACCGAGTAAAATGTTGGCAGTCATCTATATTTATTAAGCCCGGATTTAATTATTATAAAATATATAAAAGTGTCTACATTTATGTATTAAATGAATGAATGTTAAATTAATGGTCACAATTTAATTCAAGTGATATTCTTCAGCTGACTAGGCAGTCCCCTATTACCTTGCTGAATGGCAGATTATGTCCCGCGAGCAAATCAAAGGCCAGGATATAATTCTGCCGCAAGTTTAAGAAGCAAATACCATCTCTCAAAATATCGAATATCGTAAAGTGGTACATGTCGCGTTTCGTTCGGTGAGAGAGGTCTCCAGAAGTTCACCACCCTTCCCCCATCCCTTGCCATCCCAATCTCTTGCAGGCCCGTTACGCAGCTGTAACATTATCGGTGCTCATGGGCGGCGGTAGTTGCTTATCATCAACACATACCTTGCAAAAAATCTGGAGTATTTATAGATACAGTTTTCAAGGAATCATCTCTGTCTAATTTCGGTATCCAGCTAACAAGATATTTATTGGGATTCTTAACAACATTGGTCGCCAGAAACGTAGTTCTCCCGAAAGTGCTGCTATCATAGAGCCTTATACTCAATGGGGGAGAATATTCATCCAAGGAAGCTTGGAAAATTTGCGATGACTTCCCATTCTTAAAATTGCAATTGCACTTTTGTTCACACACTACGTCAGATTTCATTGTTAACTCGTCAATTTCGAGGACGACACACGGTTTCTTTGATGATGTAACGTCTCTTAAGCCCCACCAGTAGATATCTAGTCTGGGGAACATATCACCATGAAACAAACAATGGACTAAAACAAAATCTAAAATGTATTACACTTGTTATAGCTAACCAGATCTCGCTTAGCTTAGTCCATTCGATATGGTCGGTATTATATTATTATAATATCTTGGACACAATACACACAGCGCCCTCTAGCTCCACGCTAAGCAACTAAATGCTTGTGTTATGGATACTAGATAACGGATATTAATACATATATACTTTTCTTTTGTAAATACATACTTATAATACATAGAAAAACACCCAGACACCACACAAATATTTATGTTTGTCACAAATATTTGTGCTCGGGTGGGAATCGAACCCCCGACCTCATTGCTGCAACCGGTAGTTTTACCAATACGCCACGTGGCCCGTCATATTAACTTGAACATTTTTATTCAATCATACCAATGTTAGGGTTTTTTAAATCAATATACAATGCAAAAGCGTGTGAATATAGGAGTCGGGGACGGCCAAGACGAAATTGAATGAGTCCTGCAGAAGGGTGATGTCAGGAGCCTTAAAATCCGACAATCAAGAGTTACAAAATTTCTTTGACTTTCATAACTCTTGTCAAAGAATCGTGCCTTATGGCGCTCTGCTTAACCCGTAAGGGACTTGACGGCGAAGTTGTGTGTAATATCCTACAAAACCATGAGTCAATATGATCTTACTTGATATAAAATATTTATGTCGAGACAAAATTACCATTTTTTACCTACACCCTTTCGTAATAGTAAATAAAATAAGCAAATTTGATATCTGAGTGTCAGTATCCTCAATAGAGCATAGATATATATACATACATAAACTCACTCCTGTATCCCAAAGGGGTAGGCAGAGACTTTGGCTTTTCACAAGCTACTGTCATGATAAATGTCTTTCTCTTCATTCACAGTCATACATCTCATAATGCATTCAGGTCAGTTTCGGGATTTATTTTTCTTTTTGGAACAGATCTTTTATTTTGTCGTGATATCTCTTCTTGGCTCCCTACTACTTCTTAAGTATGATACAAAAGTATTAAAACAATTACTTGTATGTCCTATACTTAGGTAAAAGGTTTACGGGCAGCTGTTCGTAATCCTCTGACGCAGTGTCACATTTCTCATTGTCCTTCAAGTGTAAATCAACAATGTCTTTTTGCATACAGCGTAATTCAGCCTCTTGTATCTTTAAAAATACAAAATTTATTGAAGGTATTTCTATTGTATACATATTATTATAGTCTCGGTGGTCCAGTGGCGGAACAAACGCTTCCGAATCCAGAGGTCGCGGGCTTGAATCTTGGCACGCATCAATGATTTTTCGAAATTAATTTCAAAAGTTATGTGTGATAAATATCGATGACTAAAAACCTTTGTGCCCGGTTTGGCAATAGGTTCGCCACCTATTTATTCCATTTGGGACGTAAACATAACGGCGAATCGAGGCTTAACAGCCACTGTCTACGCCTTCGGGTAGAAAAAGGCGTGAAGTTATGTTATGTTTAATAAAAGAAATAGCTAATATACAAAAAGCACAAAAGTTATACATGAGCAAGTCTTCTTGCTTAAAGAAAATTCTTCCGAAAAGAAAGCCTGTCGGATGTCTGTTAGTATTATATTTGAATGAGTTTGCGCTCTTTAATCATATCCAACTTAGGCCCGTAAGATCAATCATAGTTAAAACTGTCGATTTTCTAAACTATAGTCAATTTTAATCTAGAGTTTAAACCTGCCTCGTAAGATCAACAGCGAAATGGACATAGATTACGTAAACTAAGTTTAGTTTTCGACAGATGGCAACATTTGGTTTTTTAATGTCCATATTTCGCTCATCATTCACTCTTTTGTACATTGTCTGTGGCATATTTCGTGAAAAAAACTCTTTTTCTCTTTCTTTTATGAAGTTTTATAGTGTGACCATAGATTTAAGAAAAATAGATCGGCAATAGTCACCCAAACAACGTGACCAAAAATGGGTTGTTAATGTGTGAGTGACTTACGGGCCTCGTGGCGCATTGGTAAAACTACCGGCTGCAGCACGGAGGTCGGGGGTTCGATTCCCACCCGAGCACAAATATTTGTGACAAACATGAATATTTGTGCGGCGTCTGGGTGTTTTTCTATGTATTATAAGTATGTATTTACAAATGAAAAGTATATATGTATTAATATCCGTTATGTAGTATCCATAGCACAAGCATTTAGTTGCTTAGTTTAGAAGTGAAGGGCGCTGTGTGATTTGTGTCCAAGATATTATTAATATTGTTATCAATGTGTGCGTAAAAAGCGCTTCAAAACGTTAACTTTTACAAAGTTAATGTTCATGTGTGGAAATGTAAATAAAATATACGCGGTTCCCAAAATCTAATATACGCGGTAGCGCTGTCAGTGATTCGATGCTATTAGTAAATTTTTCCTGACATGTGCCATCTATTGTAGTCTATGCTAAATCTATGTATGAACCCACAATCGTTGTGTCAGATGTCAGCTGATAAACGACCGCCATTTTTAAACTAGGCGGACCACGGTTTAAACGGCAAAATCTCCTGGTGTAAGCTAAACTATAGTTTAAACTGTTATTGGAGTTTTATCTAGCATTGATCTTACGAAATAAACGACAGATGAGGTTTAAACTAGGTAAAATAGTTTAAACTGTGATTGATCTTACGGGCCTTAATCGTGCGGTTTAGTTTATATGTCAAATTTGTATTGTATTATCTCAAGTTGATTGTTTATTACAGAACAAAGGGTGTTCAATTATATTGAGGTTTGATAGGATTCTAACAGATGGCGGTGTTCAGGTAATCAGTTTACTGGATTAGTAGTGTATCCAATAGATGGTGCTGCATTATTTTTTTTACCTACATGTAAGTTACTTTTGAAATTTACACTCTAATATTATTATAGGTATAATGTTTTAAATTTGTGTTATTGTCTGTAACGAACTCTAAAACTACTGGTCCAATTTTAAAAATTATTTCGCCATTGGAAAACTGCGTTCACCCGGATTCATAGGCTATTTTAAATCATCATCGTGATCGCCATTTTGTTTCTACGCCAGTTACCGCCAGTATTACCGTGAGGCAGAAAGACTAAATAAAATAGCTGTACGGAGTTCGCGCGATCAGCTAGTTTAATAAATAATTAAAGTACCGGCAATAATTGGCCTGACATAAGTAGTTGTCCAGTATGTTCCAGTCCCATATGAATGTCGTACCAACGCAATCTTGGTGCAAACTGATAATCAGTTCTACCATCCACGACAGGCTCCATCTCGACTCGACCTACAAGCTCCTCTTTATTCTGAAAAGTAATAAGTTTCATAATAGCCAAATAGCCGATTCGAAGGTATTATATTGCTAAGGAATGAATGATCGCAGTCAGGCTTTCTGGAATTTTAATCAATGCTCACATCCCCTTTAGAATATCGACAATATAACCCGATATCTAGGCTCAAAGCTTTTCCTTACAAATATGACATGTTATTGGATATATTTTCAAATCTAATATATAAAATTATCGTGTCTCGTGTTAGTTACCATACTCCTCCGAAACGGCTTTAGTGATTCACATAAAATTAGGTGTGCATATCGGCTAGGTCTGAGGATAGGACGACATCTATCTTTTATCTCCCGAAATACTAATGAAAGTACACACTAAATATATATATTTGTAATTTTTAGATTTTTTTTTATCTTTTGATGAAACAACATATAAAATTACCTACATCCTTAAATTTTCACCTCTCTTAATCAACTCATATTTTAAACTTTATTTTTTTGGCAAGATAACGCTTGCTGGGTAACTGACCCAGTTGGTTTATAAATTTCTAGGTTTATCACGGAACAACAAGCGCACAGACATAATGTCTCTACTTATCATCTCCTGCATCAACAATCATATAACAAACCTCTAATAAACTTGCGGGATAGGCAGAAAGAAATGAGTGAGTGCCACAATACCTACATATATAGTAAATCTGTAAGTGATTAATTTATTTTTTTAGGGATACATTTCTCAATCAGTGTGATACTTACCATCATGTTATAATGAAACACTTCAACTATTACTTTCAGAGGGCTATTCTCCAACCGATCTTGGGTTGTCGATGTTTGCTTCAGTATTTTTATCACTTGATTCCAAACAGGTTTTGTACCCTTCGGTCTTGACTTTAACAAAATACATTTGATGAGTACCTGCTCACTTTCACCAGAGACTTGGGCAAATCAAATACTACTTGTCCTAGCAAAATTTATTAATCATTTTTAAAAAAGATTGATGGAAGATTGCCTGAATAATATCCAATCTATAAATATAATAAAATCGTAGGAAGGTTCAACCTTGGTTGACTGCTCATGAAATATAAACTAAAATAATCATTATTACAAGAAAAAAGTCGTTTTCCGCTGTCTGTCCCCTTATATGCCTTTACTTACCTTTGGAACAACCTTACCTTTGGAACAACGCAACAGAATTTGATGCGGTCTTTTTTAATAATAGAGGGTGTCAATGAGTGGTTTTTGTATAGGTAGGCTAGGTAGCTATAATTCATGTAAATGCTGTAAAAAATACTTTCGATGCGGAACATAGTTCGTCGGGTCAGCTAGTAAATAATAAAAGATAAACTCTAAAAGTATGTACTGCATGCTTTTATGTTCAATTTTGCATAAATATAGTTAAGAGGTTGGGTCAATACATAGGCAAAAAATAATCACTTCATCACTAATTGGAGGTTGAGCAATCAACCCTTACTTACTTTGGCGTCCACACATACGAAGCCACGGGCAACAGCTTGTATAATAATGAAAATTTTTAAACTTTGCTTACGATAGATTTGTGTACCTATATTTAATTGGCAATGTTAATAAAAGTGGTAATGCCAAGCAGTTCGCTGCTTGAATGGGCCGGCTCGACCGATGAAATACCTCTCAGAAGATTGACGTAAAGTGGCTTATGTATAGAGAGGTACCCGGAGGCCCACCTCCTTTAGATGGAGTAGGATGGAGTAGAATGTTGACACGCCTGCTCGTTTGCCCTCCTATCCCATAAAAAAATGATAATTATTATAATAAATTAATGTCGTTCAAAACCAAACCTCAGTTTCCTTGACCGTATTTAACGCATGCAACCTCACAAAAGTGCTGCCTTGGCAGGATCCTTCAGAGTACGAATTAATCTTAGCGCTGTATATAAATGCGCGACATTCTAATATCTGCAATTTTAATTTTATTTACAATACACACAACGCCCTCTAGTTCCAAACTAATCAGCTAAATGCTTGTGCTATGCATACTAGCTATTGGATACAATATACTTAGTCATGCCATAAATATTGTAACAAAGAAATTTATTTTTTTTAATTGCAAATAACATTTATTACTTTTACAGTGTGTTACTTTAATACATAAATATAAAACGACAAAAAATATAAAAAGCTTATTCGAAGTGGTCTCCATTTGCTGCAATACAGGCCTTTAAACGTTGAGGCCAGTTATCAATAGAAACACGCACTCTTTCCATGGGAAAATTCTTCACTGCGGATTGTTTTAGGGACTCTAAATTATTATGACGTTTAGAGCAAGCCGTACTCTCTAAAACTGACCACAAATCATAATCCAGTGGATTAAGATCGGGACTAGACGACGGCCAGTCTTCAGCTCTAATGAAGTCCGAAACGTTCCCTTCCAACCAAGATTGCGTGGACCGAGCTTTATGACCCGGTGCCGAGTCTTGCTCGAAGGACCATACTTCGTTATTGAACATGGTGTTGTTAAGGGGCTTGACTACCTTTTCAAGAATGGTATCTTGATACACTTGTGCCGATGTTTTGATACCTTTTTCACAAAAATATGGCTCAGTCACTCCTTCGTAGCTAACACCCCACCAAACCATCACTGAAGTCGGATAATGCTTCCTTAGAGCTTTGAGCATAAATACGGTCATTTTGTTTGTTAAAATGTTGCCCAATTGTAAAAACTTTTTCATCCGTAAACAATATTTTTCTGTGACCTCCCTTTGCGTACCGCTTCAGTAGTTGTTAAGATTTTAACACCCTATTCTTTTTTAAACTATCAGTGCGCCTCTTATAGGCTGCAAGTCCTAAGTCATCTTTTAAAATACGCGACATTGTTCTAGGTACTATCTTCATCTCTCGAGATAAAATCTTTTGCTTGCGGACAGGATTTCTGCGAATTCTTTCCCTTACTGCTTTGACCACCTTTTTCGTACGAACACTACGTGGACCGCCAGGTCTTTTTCTGTCACAAACAGAGGAGGTCTCATTGTACCTATTAATAGCCCGGTACACAAACATTTGACTACCTAGTATATACTACTATACTGATACAAAGTGTATGGAGAGTTTTAAAAATTGCATTTGGCTCCATACCTACTTTGTGTAATGCAATCACAGCGATTCGATTCTCTTTATCACCCCACTCCATTTTAATATCGCAAAATATTGTACAATGTATTGGCGCCAAAACGAGAAAACACAATGAACTATCGTATAAAAATGACAGATTCCAAATTCAAATGTAATATTTTTTTATTTTTAGTTGTAACAGTATTTATGGCCAGACTAAGTATACTATATACAATACATACACACATACTTTTTTTTTATAAATACATACATATAATAGATAGAAAATCACCATACAAACATTCATACTTGTCATAAATATTTGTACTGGGGTGGGATTCGAAACCGTCAACCTCTATTCTGTAGTGGATAGTTTTACCAATGCACCACGGCTCAACGCTATGTACACTATTTAGTCCATGAGTAGGTACTAAGTGCCTAGTGGTATCTGGACACCCAGCAAAAATATTATATAATAATTATTAAATATGAACTTGCCATGGACGAATTAATAATACACATATCGTAATCTTGGACCACGAGCTTATAACCTTTTGGTAGGTGGTTTTCAAACTTCTGGATCTCACGATAGGGAGCCATCCAAAGTAACATTTCAACTTTGGCGGCAATACAGCAACAATTTGATGTGATATTTTGTGAATGTTTCGAACACTTTAGTGGCTGGGGAAAAGTCAGCATATTATGGAGTATAAATTATTAATTTATCAACTCAGCGCGAGCCTAGTTGTTTGGCTCTCTACTTGTGTTCTGAAAGTCCCTGGTTCAAATCCTGATGCACACTGATAACTTATAGAAAAACACAATAATACAAATGTAGATCTAAGTTTCTTTGTCACTTATACATACAACACCGATTGTTAAAAAAGGTTCTATATTAATTTTCTAGAGGATTAGAAAAATTGATCTTCAGTATAAGTTTTAGTAATAAACAAAAAATACGATCGGTAACATACACATTTTAGCAAATTTAATACAGATAGTAGATGATATTGACATTACTAAACTAACAGTAAATAATTACCAATGACTTAATTGAAATTGTAATCCGTAATAATCCGTAATAAACCTACATAGTTAACTTAACTTCACGCCAAGTCCTTGCACAGAAAACAGAGCACCATAAGGCACGATTCTTAAACGCCTCACTCGCTTCTTGGACTTTCATAACTCCGTACCGTTCGTCATTTTTAAAGCTCCTGATGTCACCTTCCTCAAAGACTCGTTCTATTTGGGCATGGAAAGTGTATTGTGCCGTCCTCGACTTCTACATGCATCCGCTTTTACATATCTGATTAGTCATTTCCACATCATCCACTACTTCTGCATACCCAAATCATGTATGCCCTTTCTTATTTTTACACAGACACTCTTTCAATCCAACTTCCTTCCTTACAAACTTGTTTTCGACGCGGTCAGCAAGAGTCACTACTCAATTTTGGCACAGTACCCTCATTTCGACCTCGTTTATCGTATTTTCATGCATACTCTGCCTACCCAAATCTCACTTGGCTAAGTCAGCGTTAGGATCAGTACCGCGTTGTGAATAGTTAGCTAGATTTTTCTGCTAACATTCTTGGCGCCCATATTTCCACCTAAAGCTTTATTTACACTGTTTCGGAGCGACACACGTAAACCTACCATTCCTGCTAAAAGCTCTTCCAAGATATACAATTTCATCCACCTGCTCCAGCAGACGTAGTCAATCAATCATTTTTTTGCATTCATTCAGGTTTCTTAAAAACATTTAAATCGTCTCCCCATTGGTTCACAGGCAAATTGACTTCCACACCATTCGACTTCAAAAAAAAAACACTGCTAATAAAGAAAGTTAAGTTACAAAAGAACCTTCAAACAGAGTGTATGTATTCGTCCAAAATGCTGACCACATTGTTCAGGTATCGTCGAGTGAATAAACTTTGATATGGGCACTCTATAGTATGCAACCCTTGATCCGTTATTCAGCAGCCATATCACGATATCCGGCCAACCTTCAGGCGACTGAAAAATACACTATATGTTTCAAGTTTCTTTAGAAATGCCTTTGTTATTAGTATTACTATAAAGAGAGAAATATATATGAAATGTGTTGCACCCTATCAAGTAGCTATAGTCATTATAATAGGCAATATTTGATGACAGGTTATCAAAATTCAACAACGTAAACCTGTAATATATATATGTATATGTTTTCGTTTTGTTAAGACTGCACAATTTGCTTTACTTGTTATTGTTTTTTCTCAATTACAATTACAATTTATTGTAGTGATGACCGATACAAGAAATTACACTATTTGCTTTTACTTAAAAATCATTCTAAACATAAGAAATAATTTCTGATGTAACAAACTGAACGTCGTTACCAGTAACTTAACAAATGAAGACTAAGCAAATAATAGCATTAAATAAAATAAAAACTGCGCTTGGGTACCTCAAGAGAGGGATATTTTCTCTCTTCTTCTCTTACTCTGAAACCCAGTCTATGAAACTCAATACCAATAGATTTCATTTTCATTTATATTTTAAAATGTATGGTGTATCTATTTTTATGGGTGCAGTAAGTAATATATTTGGAAATTTTATTCTAATGAATAAATTATTTTCTATAATATTATAATAGGTACATACACAACTTCACGCCAAATACCTTGTGGTTTGGCAGAGAGAACAGATATAATACACGTTTTAATAAGTATAAACCTTGAAAATTAATTTCTTCAAATTATCCACCACATTCTTCATTTGGGCAATCATATCATTCACATCTTTTTTGGACACCAAATTAGGATCAACATAATTGTTCACAGCTTTGATTAAATTAACAGAAGAACAGTGTGTTTGCCTCTTTGTTATTTGCTCATAAATTTTCTCCTGCGAACAAAAAATAAGCTCTGGAAGAAAAAACGAAAAAATATTTGTAAATCAAATTATAGTAGTCCGAAGTATTAAAATTCTGAATCAACACTGATTAATAGTAAATTTATAATTAACAAGGTGGACCAGGAAAAATTCTTATTCGAGAGAGAATATTGACGTAAAATGGCTCATGACGCATTTTATGTAGTTAAAGAGGTATTCGAAGACCCAGTCCCTCTTTCCCTCTCTTTTCCCATTCTTCTTCTCTGTCGTCTCACTCTTGGCAGAGCTGTGAGAGTGTGAGAGTGGCTGTCACATCTATAGCAGAGGCGGACAAAGCCCTTCTACAACCTCCTTCCAACCTTCCCTTCTTACGATTCCTGCAGGTGTTTCCCGATGTTGCAGGTGTCCATGGGCGCCACTAGTCACTTTCCATCAGGTTACCCGCTTGCTCGTTTGCCCTCATAAAAATACACCTCTCAAAAGTTACGGCCACTCTCAGACGAAGGACTTAAAACAACTTACAGCTTCCTCCACTTGTAACGACAACTGACACTGATCTAATTCTGTACTGAAATAATTATTATTATCCCCAGTGCTAATAGGATTTGTATATTCTGCAACGTCTATAAATTTCAAGATATTTGCAGCAGTATCGTCGGCGATACGGTTAAGCTCATCAATAAGTTCTCGTTGACAACTGCATTCAGAATCTTTGAAACGACGTTCCACATGCTCCAATGACTGTTCCTGGCAGCAAAATGGTTGATTGTTTGGTTGGTTGTAGCATGGTATTAAATCCTGACAAATTATGAACTAGCTGGCGCCACTTTCTCACGAACTACGTCATTCAGCACTCAATAGTGACCTGAATTACCTGAATGACCTGTTCAGGTAATTCAGGTCACTATTGAGTGACCTCAATTATTATTAATATGTTCCTGTATTAAAAGGAATCGGTGAGAATGCCAACCAAGCCTTTGTTGGCCGTTCGGAAATATTATCACAAACAAATAGCTGGACAGATTTTAATAAAATTTGGCTTACCTACTACGTAGTGTTTTATACAACTACACAACAATAAAATTTATAGTACACATACATAACTTCACGCAAAATTCCTCATGGGGTAGGCAGAAAGAACAGAACACACGATTCTTGCACGCTTCTTTGACTCTCACAACTCTTTTCAAACACGCGCGTCGATATTTAAGGCGCCTAATATGACCTCGTGCTAATTGGTCATGGAAGGTGTGTCGTTGCCGTCCTCGACTCCTACATCCATCCGCACTTACATCGTATATCTGCTTAGTTAATCTTGCATCTTCCATTCTTTCCATATGCCCGAACCATATTCAAATTAATAGTTTAGTAACTATATATACTATACTTAGTATATATAGTACATCTCATTTTTATTAGCTTTTTATTAGCTTCACCTGTATGTTTGTTTGTAGGTTTGTATGTTTGTATGTTTGTAGGTTTGTATGTTTGTATGTTTGTTTGTAACCGACTTCTTTTTTAGTTTCCGGTGATTGCCACTAGATGGTGCGATTTGTGAACTATGAAAGTTCTAGACTAGAAAACCGAACTAAAAAATAGAAAATAAATAATAGTTTAAAAAAAACTAAAAAACACACTTTTTATAGAAAACCGAACTAAAAAATAGAAAAATAAAAATAAAAAATTTATTTTAAAAAAAGCGTGGGGTGCATGGTGTCAATAGTTATAAATATTTTATTGACAGATATGAGTAGAGTGATTATCATTTCGTTAATATCTAAAAAGCACCCCACGCTTTTTTTAAAATAAAATATTTTTTTTTATTTTTCTATTTTTTAGTTCGGTTTTCTATAAAAAGCGTGTTTTTTAGTTTTTTTAAACTATTATTTATTTTTTCTTTGTAATTTCACGCTATTCCATTATCCGAAGCTGTAGGCAGCGGCTGTTACGCCTCAACTGGGTGAATTTATATATGGCACATATTTTTTAATTTATTAATACTAACTAAATCTTACACAATAAAGCACGTCCATTAATGGTCCAATATTACGTTAATTTATGATTACATTTCAGATTAGTTCTTACCAAATTCCTCGTCATCCTGTACACCATGTTATTTCTGTACATCCTAAATCGTATGTCTGGTATTCTAGCACAAAGCTGTAAAACGGGAAAACTATTCCCGAATTCCAAATAGCCGTACGTGGGATATGTGTTTACTATTTCGATTGCTCCCGTGTAATACAGCTTACGATTACCTGGTGAAATTGATATATAGGAGACTGGTCAGCAGAAGCAGCCGGAGGTCAGCAGGTAGGCCAGATGTCAGGAGCTAATGTTTTAGATCCAAATTTTACTAGAATGCCCTTTTAGTAGGCTTTTATGTAGAAAACAAAATTTATATATATTTCCTTTGTTGTAGCGCCTACTTTGACCAGAGCCTATTGCCGTACTTACAGCAGTAGGCTCTGGTCTACTGTACTACTACGGCCAACTACTTTATTACATTACATAACATAACTTCACGTCTTTTTCTACCCGAAGGTGTAGGCAGCGGCTGCTAAGCTTCGTCTCGCCGTTATGTTGTTGTTTGTTTTCAGTCATCGATATTTTTCACATCGATATTTTATTATTTGGAAAAAATAAAAGGTACTTATGTACTCGATAAAATACTAATACCTACCACTTTCTGATATTTTCAAATTCAATGTTTAGTTTGTGTCTATGCGGTACCTAGTTATATGCATAGATGTGTTAGATTTATATATTTCGTCAATCTGCATGCTTAGTAAGCCTAATATGATCTCAAATTTAATACTTTTCAAGTTAAATATTACTTACTTATTTCGGCCGCCGTACAATTGAACTCTGAAACAAAGATAGTTATAAAAAAATTACAATCAGCTATATAATTGATCATCAACCAAACACCATTCTAATTATAATACGCTGGCATTCTAATTATAATAAGGGCAGAAGGGTTGGGTTAAGGGAAAAAGAAGGTTCATATAAATCACACTCTATCCTACCCCTTATAGTACTGGCATGGTATTACGTCAAAGCTTTATCGCATACAAAGACAGAGAGTCATAGCATTAATTTTCGAAATGGGTCAAACGGTTTAAATAATAGTCAAAACTTGTTGGCCTAACTATTAAGTACACAGGTACAGAATGACGCTGAGCCCAATAATAAATTAACCATCCATTAATTTATTGTTTTATTTTTATTAAATTATTATGTGCCCAGTATGGTATTAGTATGGTAGTATTAGGTTCGCCACCTATTCCATTTTGGATGTAAACATAACGGCGACACAAAGTTTAAGAAAGTTTAACAGCCACTGCCTACACCGTCGGGTGGAGAAGGGGTGAAGTTATTTTTTTATGGGATGGGATAGCAAACGAGCAGGCGTGTCACCAGATGGTAAGCAACCAACGCCGCCCATCGACACCAGCAACCCATCTAGTGTTACTTTTGCGTAGCCAACCTTTAAAGAATAGGGGAAAGGGAAGGGTGGGGAACGGGGGTGGGCCTCCGGGTACCTCTCTCACCGAACGAAACGTGGCAAAAGCCACTTTACGTCGATCTTCTGAGAGGTCGTGGTATTTCACCGGTTGAGCCGGCCCATTCATGCAGCGACCTGCTAGGCTCTACCACTGTTGAAAATGTTATGTTTATTTTAAATTATCAAAAATAAATACCTTCATCACTACTACAGTCAGTTGGTAACTCTCCAAAAGTCATTGCAATCGCACATGACTTGCCGCAGATGCGTCTGTCTATCATGGACACTTCAAAAATTGGACACAAGATACTAAAGTCTTCCATTATCCATATGCGATCCTTTAAACAAGGAGTCGAAGGTTATTCTGGATTAATACCACCACGCCGTTTAACGTACCTAATCCCCTGTAATAGTTTACTCAGGAGCATGTAGTCTCTGTGGTCCAGTGGTCGAGCACACGGCTTCTGAATCCAGAGGTCGCGAGTTCGAATCCTGGCACACACCTTTTCGAAATTAATTTCGAAAGTTATGTGTGATAAATATCGATGACTAAAAACTTTGTGCCCGGTGCTTCGCCGCCTATTGCATTTGGGACGTAATTTAAAGGCGATTCGAGGCTTATCAGCCACTGCCTACACCTTCCAGTAGAAAAAGGCGTGAAATTATATTTATGTCATATGTCGTTTACAATTTTATCAGTCCTCAATATTTATTGCCCAAAGATTTCTGAAAACCGATTATGAACTGTGTACACTCAGATTCCAATTATTTTCAATATAGTCAAGTCAAGGCATAAGATAACCAAATCTAAATCCGCCAAGATTTTGTGGCAAAACCAAAACTTCTTTTCTCTCTATAAAGAATGAAAGCGATTTTGGTCGCTCAATCTTCACTGGAACCTATAAAGTACGTCATAATTTATCATAATAATATATACTATACATAGTGTCTATAAATATATAACTAGAGTTAACTATTAAAAGTGAATATATTTATCAACGTCAATAATATAGTCCAGGTTCCAGGCGGTCAATAATGACCCTGTTCGATGTTTCTAGAATAATAAATTCATCTCCTGTTATTCAAACAGGTGGAAAAGAGACAGGTGTACTAGGTCACAGATTTCCAGGGTATCTCGATTTGCTGCAACCTGATTGGCCCCCCGGGCATTTCTGTAAATCAATAAAATGCACCCTGCAAGTGGTGTGGGGTGCATACTGGGTGACCATAGCAAGATTTAAAATTGCAACAAATTTTAAATAATTTCAATATTATAGTTAAGTTTCAGACCAACTCTTAACCGACCTCCGATAAAATTAGACCGGTTATGGCTTATTGTGTTGCAGAAGTTATTATTTATACACAGTTTTTTTCGTTTTACGTAAAACATTGAAAATAAATTGTGCTTACTTTCGGATTAGTCTTACCAATAATCTACTAGTTTTTTAGCATCCCTCAATACTGTATGAGATATCTAGACTCCAAATCTAATTAAATTCCAGTCACTTTTTGAAAAATGTTTGGAAAAGAGACTTCACAAATTACATATTTTGGGACTACCTTACTCCACACATAGCTTATAGCCAGTACTATTTGATCACCCATGAGATGACTTCCAGTCGGGTCATATGCCATCTCATCTCTTCCTACAACATCTACGAAAAGATTTATTGATACCTGTTGCAATGATGGCACAGGTTGTACACAGGTTGCTCTCAGTTCTTGCTGATAGTAAGGTACTGCGACCTTAAGCGATGCCAGCATCGCACCCCGATGGAAAGCACCATCTTCATTATATCCCACGTGAATTGACATTGTGGTACCATACATGTGGAGAAGTGAGGGACCAAAGGTCGGCAGATATCCTAAAGACAAAAATAAACACGTCAGATATATCAGAATCAGATGACATAGATACCGTTGCTCAAGGCTTAACTAAAACATACCATTGTCCCCGCCATGCGACACATCTCCAAGTCTTAAGTGAGTACTGGCCAGGACCCGGTTAAGGTTTCCTTCGCCGTTACAGACTTCAAGAGTTATTACATCGCTGATGTTTGGGAACATTTCCACTATGTTTATTTGTTCACAATAAAATGGGTTGTTGGTACGAGACTGAAGTGATGTTTTCACCTGAAATTTATTACTCAACTCTATCTTGAAAATTATCACTTTTTCTTTGCTACGCTAAACATGAATTATACACACAAACCGCCTTGTTGACATCCTAGATCTATAAAAAAAAACCGCATCAAATCTGTTGCGTAGTTCCAAAGATCTAAGCATATAGGTACGGGGAAAGACAGCGGAAAGCGACTTTGTTTTATACTATGTAATGATGATGACCTACAATAGAGTTTAATCAAATTTATAGCCAAAGAGCTAAGGACTGTTAAGACAACGTCTAAATCTTCTTGTACTTCTGCATATTCTTTTCTTTTTATGCTGTATTTGTTTTTCTTCGCACTTAGTACCATTATAGATAAAATTAAGTATAGTAAAACAAGTATGAGTAGTATGAGTTGGTTTATTGACTTTGCTTGTGAATTGACCAAGTTATGTCAAGAAAACGATATCTTAATTCTTACCGACAGTCCACAAAATGACACCTTAACATACGTAGTAGGTGGTTTAGGGTAGCGTAATTTATCAGTAAGCCCTTGTGCACCGCTTGGTAGACCGTAAACTCCGTAAACAGTGACAATATAGTTAGCTGGTTGTTGTTCCGAACCAGTTGGTAGGAGAAGATCGCTAAAATATGACAGCAGCCTATACATTTTTCATAGAAAAGACAAAGATGAGATATGGGCAAGCATTATTTACACCTTAATCTAGTGGAAGAGGTTTATTTAATGTGTAACAACTTCTAATTATTTTTTTCATTTGATATGACTGTCAACTACAAGTACTACAAGAATATATAAGGTAAAAAACCACACCACGACCATCACCAACACTGAACGAAATACGTTTCCATAAAAAGACGTGTATTTCAGTAGAATCTAAATATAAAGTAAATTAAATGGAGTACTTAGATGGAGTGCGGCCTCCTGGCCTGAATAATGTAATTATTCGACTCTAAATGACGTTTTTGGGTAATACGTGGACAGATCCTGAAGGATATATATCTAATTGCATGTAAAAAAGGCGTCACATCGAGAAACTGTTCGGCACTTAACTGATAAAAGTACGATTTCCTCGACTACCTTTTGTCTTTCTGTCTTCTTCCTTTCATTCAACGCAGTTCTCCCACATCTAGGTTCAATTTGGGTCCTATTTTATGAGGACACTGTCATACGTGCATCTCGTTTGTCTGATTTTCACACAAAATACATTCACCAGAGAATTAATCAAGAAGAATGACACTGTTACTTTTCGTACAAATAATACTTCCTAAATTAACATATTTATTGGACGACGTTCAGACTACTCACTCCTCAAATCTCTCATTATTGACAATAATGGGTATTGACATGACTTGTATACCCCCTCGGACCATGATGGATATATCAACTTTCAAAAGGCCAACTGCTCCGGCTGAGGGATTCCGGGGTAAAGTCAACTGGAGCCACTTGTGAAAAGCTTGGTGATCTGTGAATAATTATTGTTATTATATTCTACGAAATTTAGCAATACTAGTTATTTATAAATCTATAAATAAAATGTTTCGGTCAGGGATTTTAAATTTAAGTGTGAATTCGTGACAAAAAGTGTGATCGGTTGCAGCGAATGGTATATATTGAAAATAAAAAGAGATCTCATCAGAGTATCATAATTTAGTGTAAGATATGGAGAGGAGCGCGCACATACTTTCTTTCTTTCATAACTAGTTAATAAAAAGATTTACTTTAAAGTAAAAGCTCACTCTTATTTTTTAAATTCGTATAAACTTTTTCTTGCTCTGGATACTGAAAAAGGCAACTTATGCTTATGCTTCGACACATCAGTCTAATTATCTGTTCCTGACTAGTTGTAAGTAAAATACAATTCTGACGTTCATCGACATTTATTTAACACTAGCTGGTACCTGCGACTTTGTCTGCGTACTTTTAATTTGAATATTATGGATTATATTACAGGAACTCTGCACATCCTAAGAGACCTACGCACCAAGTTTCACGCTTTTACCTTCAAAAATTACGAACACCCATAAAAACTTTCAACCCCTATTTCACCCCCACACTGGTGAAAATTTCATAATGCTAGAATAAACGATTTTACGTTTCTTATTTAGTGCCTAAATACAAAATGTAATGTTTTATATCTTCAAAAATGACGAACTTCATAAAAACTTTCAACCCCTATTTCATCCCCTCACAGGTCGAAAATTCAAAAAATGCTAGAACAAATGTTTAATTACTTCTTATTAAGTGCTTAAATATAAAGTTTAATGGTCTTATCTTTTAAAATTAAGAAATCCCATACAACCTTTCAACCTATATTTCAACCTCTTTATCCTATTTTTCGCAATAAAAGGTAGCCTATGTCCTTTCTCAGTATCTAAAGATTGTCTGTGCCAAATTTCATCAAAATCGGTTGAGAGCTTTAAGCGGGAAGGCGTAACAGACAGACAGACAGAGTTACTTTCGCATTTATAATATTAGTAGGGATAACTTTCGAACAAAAATCTGCAAAATTCATTTTTGTACCTGAACTGATTGTTCTAAACCATGGAGTCGATTTTTTGCAATAAATATTGTGTAACTAAAATTATTATTTATAGTTTATGTTTATTTCTATTCGGCTTGTGTAATTTATGTTCACGCAACTTATAGATTTTTTTTAGCATGTCTTGTAGCAGTCAGTTTACCAGGTGTCCAGCTGAGTTATTTAAGTTTACACTGTATTTTTTTTCAATTAGCCTATATATCTGCCTAGATTAATTACAATAATTTTACAAAAATATACTTTACCTGAAATTATTTTAAAGTTACCACACTGAAGTCTGTTCTTGGAATCAGCTATGACGCCTGCGCTGTAAGTTACTGAATAAAAACATACAAAGGCAGCTTGCCATCGTCCACAGTGTGTGGAAGGTAGTTGTCGGGCGCGTTCGCTAGCAACGCAACACAAATTATTTATTTGTTTAAAAGGGTAAAATCTGCGAAACAAATATGAGTGAGACTAATGTGAGTTCGAATCAAGAGGAAAAGAACAAAGTCAAAAAAGTTACCAACCGTTCATCGAGGAAAAAGCGTGGGTCTAAGAAAAGGAATCATCATAGAGCTAGTAGGATAAACCAGACAGCGACTCAAAGTAATCAGACAGATAAGCAAGTGGAAAATGATGGTGATAAAGCCGGGTCCAATGATGAGTCAGACAAGCAAGTGAAACATGAAGATGATGATCAAACCGGGACTAGTCATCAGTCAGATGATCAAGTGGAGCATGAAGATGATGATCAAGCCAAAGCTACTCATCAGTCAGATAAGCTAGAGGAAAAAGACTGTGATGAAGCTGGAGTCAAACAACCAGGCGCTGGCAAAGGTACGGTGAAAAGAACAAGTGGCGCAAATAGAGGGCGAGGATCTAATGTTCGTGGTACTAGACCTCGTTACCGAAGCAATACTGGCATGTCCTTCAACAGTAATGAAAATGATCATCAGCGCCGCAGAAATATTGTAGAAGGTAGACATCCTTTACCAGTCGGATACCGTTTACCACATGGATACCATTTACCAGCTGGATTCCAAATTGAATTTCTATACCAATTGCCTCCACAGATCCATGATCTTATCCCAGAACTTGGCGATAATATTCAACGAGGCCGCGGTAATATTCGACACCGTGACCATAATGACCAAGAACGTGGAGATAATATTCAACGAGGCGGCAATAATATTCAACGAAGTGGTAGTAATATTCAACGCCGTCGCGATAATTATCAAGGATTTGGCGATAATAACCCAGGACTTGGCTATAATAACCAAGTATTTGACGATAATAACCAAGGGTTTGCTGATGATGATGAAGAATATGGCGATAATATTCAACACCGTGGCGATAATATTCAACACCGTCACGATAATATTCAACACCTTGGCAATAATTATCAAAGATTTGGCGATAATAACCCAGGACTTGGCTATAATAACCAAGTATTTGACGATAATAACCAAGGGTTTGCTGATGATGATGAAGAATATGGCGATAATATTCAACACCGTGGCGATAATATTCAACACCGTCACGATAATATTCAACACCTTGGCAATAATTATCAAGGATTTGGCGATATTAACCCAGGACTTGGCTATAATAACCAAGTATTTGACGATAATAACCAAGGGTTTGCTGATGATGATGAAGAATATGGCGATAATATTCAACACCGTGGCGATAATATTCAACACCGTCACGATAATATTCAACACCTTGGCAATAATTATCAAGGATTTGGCGATATTAACCCAGGACTTGGCTATAATAACCAAGTATTTGACGATAATAACCAAGGGTTTGCTGATGATGATGAAGAATATGGCGATAATATTCAACACCGTGGCGATAATATTCAACACCGTCACGATAATATTCAACACCTTGGCAATAATTATCAAGGATTTGGCGATAATAACCCAGGACTTGGCTATAATAACCAAGTATTTGGCGATAATAACCAAGGGTTTGCCGATGATGATGAAGAATATGGCGATAATATTCAACAAGGTGGCTATAATATTCAACACCGTGGCGATAATAATCAAGGATTTGGCGATAATAATCAAGGGTTTGACGATGATAACGAAGAGAATGGCGATGATTACCAAGAACTTGGCGACAATAACCATGAAATTGACGATGATAACCAAGAATTTGTAGATGGGCCATTTGATGATAGCCTACTAAACCTGGCTGTGCGAGAATTAGCTGGCCAAGCCCGAGCTGAGGCCTTGCAAAACGTCTTCTCGCTTTTAGCCACCATCGATCTCTGTTACAACAGCTCGTCTGAATTACCAAGAAATACCGACGGTATATAAATGTCTTAAATTCAAACAATAACAACGAACGTAACTGGCAACGCATTTACGGAGATTGATATACTATGAGGACTAACGCATCATTATACTTAACAATTAATACTTATCTAATTAATAATACTATTACTTAAACATTATTATTTAAATGTATGTAATTTAAACTCTATATTTATATATAAGTTATTACCTACCTATTATAACTAACACGAATTTATTATTGCTATAAATGTTTATTTTTAACAAAGTTTAAAGTTACAATTGGGTAACATTATTTAGAGAATAATCTGCAGGTAACTGCCAATTTTAACCATAAATTAATTTAATTTGGATAATTAAGACACTATATTGTTGTAAAAGTTAAAATTTTATGAGATATCTTGATGTAATAATTACAAGTAGATTTAGAAATAAATGTTTTAAACTTTTTTGGTAGAGTATATAGAGTTTAGTAATAATAAAACCTAATATAATAATTTTCAAATTTTGTTCAGTAGGCACTCTGTCTGCATTCACAGTTTACTTACGTTACCTATTACTCTGAAATTCATTTTAAATTATCTCTGAAGGACAACTTAAAAAATAATATAATATATAGTTTATTTCAATAACTATTACTTATCGTTATTATTAATTTAATAAAGAAGATTCTTATTTGAAATGTTTGCTGTTAATATAATTTACAATTCGTTCAAGTTTAAATGAAGATGCTTTTAAAACTTACCTTTTTTAAATATAATTTTCTGATCAAGAAATTTTAAATATATCTTTTAATATGCATGTTATTTCTAGATCATTCTCAGTAGTCACTCTATTTTATTACTTATTGCTTGCGATTTTAACATTATATTTAAGATTTAACTATATACATATGTGTAGTAAATGTTTTAAAATTACTGATTTGTTTTTAATTATTTGAATTATTTACCAAATTTATGGCGATGCGAAAATATATGCTCACGATTGGCAATGCTGTGCAAATATTGCGAAAGTATATACTTAACAATTTCGACTTCCCTATACTTCCCAGGAGGGGTAAGCAGAACTGGCTGAGTGTGAGTGGCATAAAAGATGGTTCATACATACGATGATAAGAGATGGCCGTCAGGCATTATAAGCTGAAAAGATTTTTGATTCAACGCATTAATATCAGAAACTACACTTCTGGACACATCTATTGGCCCACCATGCTTTTTCAGTTTCATTTGGTCCTAGCTGAAATTTCATATTAGGTTGAGCTAAAACTATTGATGCAGTTTGAAAACTGATACATTTTACCGTCTTTTTCGATAGTATTGTTTTAAATTTAAATTCAGAATAAAAAACATGTTTTATCAAATAAAGGTTTAATTTAATAACGCGTGTTGTCTCCATGGGTATCTACCACAGCTCTTATACGATTAGGCATAGAGTGTATCAATCGCTCTATGAAATTTTGAGGGATGATCTCCCATTCTTCTTCTATGACAGTTTTCAACTCCTGCATCGTCTGGGCAACTGGCAACAGCCCTGACACGTCTTTTTAGCTCGTTCCACATGTACTCAATGGGGCTCATGTCTGGGCTTCTGGCTGGCAAGTCCATAACTGTGATGTTCACATCCCAATGATATTCCCTGGCGATACCGGCCGTATGGGCTCTTGCATCATCATGCATAAAGTCAGCACATGGTATCACGTGAGGTTCTAAGCTCTCACGAATGTACCTTTCAGTATTTAAACTTTTGGGTCCCGTAACAATCTCCAGTTGAATTTTGCCGCTCGAGGATACACCGCCCCAGACAGTCCATGAGCCACCGCCATAAGCGACCTTCTCTTCAAAGCAACATTGTGCGAAACGCTCTCCCTTACGTTTTTCGTTCCATCATTGCCATGTAACACAATTTTGGACTCATCAGAAAAGTGTACACTGCTCCAATGCTGCTAAGTTCAATTTAAGTGCGCGCGAAATGAAGGCGCACTGTTCGGTGGGCTCGCGTTAGTTTGGTGCCATTAGCTGCCTTGTGTGGTATCAAATCGCGTTCTTTTAACCTTCTCCGAACAGTTCAAGCGCTCACGGATACTCAGTAGAAGTCGCGAAGTTGGTTTTGTATCTCAATGACGATTTCTTAAGCTGGTCGTCACGATGAATCGATCCTGCCTTTCAGTTGCGACCCGAAATCGTGGCCTTCCTTGACGACGAACAAAGCCACCAGTCTCTATATATCTCCGATAAACATTTCGAACCGCAGATCGACATAAATTGAGTTGAGCACTCACATTTCTTTGGCTGTGTCCGGCCTGGATAAGTGCTACAGCTTGGGCGGCGACTTCAGGCGAAGTATCCTTAGATTATTATTAGAACCTCACCTTAATGTCAATAATAAGTAATGTTTGATGCAAAACCAAATAGATAAATCACACTTTCATGAATTAAATCCAAGTAAACCAATAAAAGCAAGTTTTCTTAGTATTCGATTATTTGATAACAACAAACAGGCTCCGAATTGTCTTTTGTTTCTTTA
Organism: Euproctis similis; assembly: GCA_905147225.2. NCBI lineage: Eukaryota > Metazoa > Arthropoda > Insecta > Lepidoptera > Erebidae > Euproctis > Euproctis similis. The sequence continues at coordinate 21,872,055 of LR990107.1, read as the reverse complement.
AATTCTGTGTTCGAAATTCAAACAAAGAGTATTGAATGAAATTATGAATGTGCCAGGTTCAAAATGCATAAAAACTTTTACTCGACCCAATATAAAATTTTAGCTGAAACGCAACTGAAAATGCAAGGTGGGCCAATAGATATGTCGAGAAGTATATAAAAGTACATAAAAATATTGTGTGGTTTTATGAAACCACCGTAAAAGTGAAACTTTTTTTCACATTATAGACATTTAACTAAAAATAAATGTTAAATAAAATTAAATATATTGAATGGACCGAATATAAATAAAAAGACTTAATTTAATATTCATACAAAATAAGTTAATTAATAAATTCAAGCACTCAAAATTGAAATAAATCCATAAACAACAACATGGCCGCCATATTGGCCTCGGATAAAGTGAAAGGCGCTCTGACGAGCGCCTTTCACTTTATCCCTACTCCGCGGCCGACCGTCACGCGACATGCAACACACAGACGAAAAAGTTTGAGACGATGTAATAAAAGTTTCACTTTAAAAGTACATAATAATAAATCTGCATGTATTTTGTGATATTGTATAAATGTATCATATAATGATTGATGCTACAAGATTGGACAATGGATTTGGCTGAAATTTGGAGTGATGATGTATACCTATTTCATCCTTATATATTTATAGGATTGGGACATAATCAAGAGAGATGGATAGGGTGGAAATTGTGGCGTTTTATTCTACAAGTCGAAAATTGCATAACTTCATAATTATGTCAATATTTATTGTTAAAATTATTATTCACTACTCATCACTCGTTTGTAGAACTCTCTACAACCGATAACGAATCTTCGCTGACAAGTATACAGAGAGTTGGTTCTACCACAATATTGTCAAAATCCGATAATAAAGTTGGATATTTTGGAAAAGGACGCTATCTAGCGGCAACCGTTGTCAACTACTGCCCTTTATCATTTTTGTTATTAATTTTTTTGATTAAATATTGATATTTATAAGTATGCTACATTGTAATACAAATGTATACAAATGTGTACAAATGTCTACTACATTTATAAGTATGCAGTTAAATTAATTTTCAAAATTTAATAGTCACTTTTTTGTTGACAGCGCCATGATAAAGACTTTCTACATTGGTACTTTACTCGCATTGTTATAACTAATACCACTATTTTACAGTAGATGTCTCTGCATGAAGATGTTTGTTTATTTTGAAATTTAGTGATAAAGAATTACAAAGTTTCACCTCTTTAGCATGGAAGGACTCCACTCACAATTTTATTCTGGGTTAGACAGGTCATACATTCACACTACAACTAAAATGGCACTTTAGAGTTAGTAATAATAGTGATTCGTATAACAAATTTCAGGGGTGAACTAAAAGTAAGTCTAAGAGTGAGTACACTTTATACAAAATATACTTACTTACATAGGTAAGTATATACTTAGATAATTGCAGTTTAAAAATTTAACTTTATAATATAGATGACCATTCCATGATAACTTGCAATTAGTAAATAAGCTACTTGAATAAAATTAATCTAAGAATATATCTATTAGATACCGATAAATCGAGTAACGAGTTGGAGTCTTCCATAGGTTACAAGAGCAGACATTTTTTTTTCCTTAAATGAAGTAGGTATCTCTGATTAGCTGAATACCTCATTCACATTACTTTACTTTAGACATCAATTCAAAGACAAAATTATAGTTTGTGTTAGATTTGAATCGAATGTTTGCTCTTACTCTTTCTCTCTCTCTCTCTCTCTCTCTTGTAGATAATTTAAATTTAATTGAATTGTTACTGGTATATGTTATGTGTTTACTGGTATAATTATATCTTTCAACAACCCAAATTCACGCCGAGAAGTATCTTGCAGAGCAGTGAACCTATATTATTTGTATAGTTTTATTACAAAATTCCGACAAAGTTGTGTGACAAAGATAAAAGCAGATTAGTATTTTTGCACCAGCGCCATCTATGTTTTCAAGCTAAGCAACTAAATGCTTACAATAAGAATGACGCATTCGCAAAGACGTAGCTTCACGACAAATCGTTTGTGTGGTAGACAGTATAAATGTAGTTCCATTAACTATAAAATTGTATCAGATTGAGTCATACAGTTATGTAGAAATACTTATTGGGATTAAAGTACATTTCATGCAACATAATCATTGTTGTCTATCAAATACAGATAGGTACCTACTGTTTTACAACGGTAACAGGTAATAGATATAGCATAAAATAAGGTATAATTTACCATATGTCTAAAACTACTAAACTATATTTGTTATTGAAAATCTGTTTATATTTTTATAGTCGCAAACAATGTTATTATTAAACTTTGTATCAGATGTAGCTGCGAATTGGTCAGGCAAAAGTCTAGTGAATAATTAATTAAAATATACATACTGGGTTGGGTCCACACCACACCCAAATCTATTGTAGACTCCCCTATCAACCTTGATGGTGCACAGAATCTTGGCTCCATGACTGCCATCCAAAGATTAGATTTTTGCAATTCTCTAATGCTCAAATATTGCTCGAATGTAAAGTACTGAAAACAATAATATATTTAATGTACAAATATTAAGTATTAACTCTAATTTATAGTGTTACTGTGTCAATACAATAAAATTAAATTTCTTATTATAACCTACGTAATTTTTATTTACATTTTTACCTTGTCCAACAGCCTCAATACTTTCATTACCGTTCGTCGTCATTCTCATTATCATCATTACATAGTATAAAATACTATAAAACAAAGTCACTTTCCGCTGTCTGTCCCCTAATATGCTTAGATCTTTGAAACTACGCAACGGATTTTGATATGTTTTTTTTTAATCGACAAACGGTGTCAACGACGTAGTTTGTGTGTATTATCAATATCATCATTTCATAGTATACAACAAAGTCACTTTCCGCTGTCTGTCCCCTTATATGCTTATATCTTTAAAACTACGTAACGGATTTTGATGCGTTTTTTTAATAGTCAGAGGGTGTCAACGAGGTGGTTTTAATCTATAATTCATATATGATGTTGTAAAGAAAAAAATGTAATTTTCGAGATTTAGCACTTTAATTGTAAACGCTGGCAGAAGCCTAAGTGATAGATCTAAACAATGTTCTACATTATTAAACATTTTCAGAAGGTCTACAAAAAAGTCCGCGTATTTATTAAGCAATTTCAAACATTACAATTTTAATATAGATCAATATTGCCCCTTACAGTATGTAATTTAAACGAATATTTACGAAGATATTACAGTGTTAACATAGCGGAACATAGCAGTTGCGTTGCGCGCCAAAACGCGTGCCGATAAATAGCACAAATTGAAATTTTTAAGATCCAAATTTTACTCATTTACTTATTACCTCTGATACGGAACGAAGTTCGCTGGGTCAGCTAGTTAATTTATAATGTAGATAAAAAAGTGATAATGAGAGATTTAGCACTTTAATGGCAATCAAACAGTGGTAGAGCCAAGTAGTTCGCTGCATGAATGGGCCGGCTCGACCGGTGAAATACCACGACCGAGAAGATCGATGTAAAGTAGCTCAAGCCGCGTTTCGTTCGGTGAGAGAGGTACCCGGAGGCTCACCCCCCTTTCCCCATCCTTCCCTATCCCCTATCCCATAAAGGTCGGCAACGCAACAGTAACACTATATATTATGTGTTGCTGGTGTCCATGGGCGGCGTTGGGTGCTTACCATCAGGTAGCACGCCTGCTCGTTTTCTCTCCTATCCCTTAAATAAAAACTTGGCTGAACCCTAAGTGATAAATCAAAACGCAATGTAGTACACTAGTACTACTATTAAACATGTTCAAAAGGCCTACAAAAATTCCGCGATAGTGTAAGTCGGTCTCTTAGGGCTCACCCGGATAACCCACAGTGCAATTGTTTTATGCTATGTAATAATAACAAAAAGTAATCATTGTATTTATCCCTGCAAATATTTTTTAAAATTATCTCGAAGCACATCAAGCTGTTCTTAAATTAAATAAATAACACGTGTACTTGAAGGCAATTGTGACCTATGATTTTCTCTTTTAACTTATTTATAGGACTCATAAAAAATATAGGATAGATTTTTTAGGAATAATGCGAAATAATAATTCCTATTATCAAAAATCAAAATCAAAATAAAAAACTCATTTACTCATTTTAGGTCTTGTACAGACACTTATTAAGGTCGCATATTTAAAATCCGCCAATTCGATTATATAACAGTACGCCAATAACAGTACTATGCACTAAAACACAAATTAATAGAATAATATAGAGAACAGAATGAGGTCTCTCACCTATCCTAAATTTAATTTAACGGCCTCAATTTATTAGGCTTATTAAAATGAATAGGTACTTTAGCGACATCTATCAAAACAAAATTGAACTAAGCTTGAATCGCTAGATGGCGATATAACAACAGATTATAATAAAACTTTGCTTGAGATACGCGCTTGAGATACGCTTGAGATTGATTTTTTTATGGGATAGGAGGGCAAACGAGCAGGCGTGTCACCTGATGGTAAGCAACCAACGCCGCCCATTGACACTGGACACCAGCAACACAGATAGTGTTACTGTTGCGTTGCCGACCTTTAAGGGATAGGGGAAAGGAAAGGATGGGGAATGGGGGGTGGGCCTCCGAGTACCTCTCTCACCGAACGAAACGTGGCATGAGCCACTTTACGGCGATCTTCTGAGAGATCGTGGTATTTCACCGGTCAAGCCGGCCCATTCATGCAGCGAACTGCTTGGCTCTGCCACTGTTAAATACTAATTTTTTAAGCAATTTAGTTCTCACAAACTAAATCGGTATCGTATAATTTTAAACTGTGGCAATATGTTCGTACATTTTATAAATTAATACTCCTACAACACCGTCTTTTGGATTTTGTTTAAAATTCTTTTTTTTTATTACAGTTGTGGTACTAATACCAATAGTCAAGAGGGCTACGTACTCAAATGTGTATAATATTTTAAAGCAAGGTAAGACGTGTTATAAACCACTACGACAGATTTGCGCCATCTAGCAATTAAGTAGAATACCACAAGTACTTGCACAACTATTTTTATGTTCACTTAGTATCCCTGCCTTGAGGTATACCGGCTAATCAAAAGATGGCGCTGTTTTCAATTAAACTTACAATGAAAAATTCTAATCTACTACGCATAGGTGGCATTAGTTGCCCCGTAAACCTTCTCCCACCAAACAACTAAAAACCAACTGTATTCGTAAACTTTTGAAGGCATGCAGCGAGACGACCAACGGTTCATTACCTCGACTTACCTTTCAGAGAAATAATTATGAGTAATAAAATGTTAAAACAAGGTTAGTGATATCACCCCTAATTAGTTATATTCAGAGTAACACAAGACTAAAATCATAATTAGGCCCTTAAAATTATTTAAATTAAGAACTTGGTGCGCACTTCATGAAAATAAATTATCTATAAAAATAAATAAAATATCTAAATTGTCTGTCCGTTTACTATGAGAAATTTGTGACTGCTTATGCGTCCGCAATTCCCCACTCTCCCTACTATGTACAAATGTAGTTCAAGCCGAGATCAAAGTCATATTCATGAATACATAACTACAATGCAAAACCGTTGCGGGGTGGGCAGAGAGAACAGAGCCATAAGGCACGATTCTTACACACCTCACTCGCTTCGTTGACATTCATAACTCTTTTCATGCACGCGCGTCTAGTTTTAAGGCTACTTACATCGCCTTTCTTCAGGACACGTTCTATTTGGCAATAGGATCCTCGACTCCTAAATCCAACCTTTTTTGCATTGTATATCTGCTTAGTCAATCTTGCATTATCCATTCTTTCTACATGTCCAAACCATCGGAGGATGCCGTTTCTTACTTTTACACCGACGCTCTCTTTCAATCCGACTTCCTTCCTTATAATCTTGTTTTCGACGCGGTCAGAGAGGGTCACTCCGCAGATTTTGCGCAATGCCCTCATTTCGACCACGTTTATCTTACTTTCATACACACTCTGCCATACCCAGCTCTCAGTTCCATAAGTTAGCGTTGGGATCAGTATGGCATTGTGGATTGCTAGCTGGGCTTTTCTGCTAATATTTATTGCGCGCAAGAACCTGCCCAAACGCTTCATTTACGCTATTTCCACGCCACTCTTCTTTTTTTTCTTTACTTATATTCGATTTTTTGATATTTTTTTCTTGTAAATGTGTGTTGTAAATGTCCTTTTGAGCCTTAAAATAACATAACTTCACGCCTTTTCTACCCGAGGGTATAGGCAGCGGGTAAGCCTCGTGTGGCGTGAGCCGGGCTACGAACCCGCGATTTCTTGATTCTGAAGCAGGGTGCTCGACCGCAGTACCACCAAGACATATAAGTCTTATTGAACCTTATTTCTTAATTTAGTATTGCCAGCTCAAAAAGGATCAACTTGGAAATAATCGGAAAGAGATTTTATTAAAACTGAAAGAGTAATTAACACGTGTAATACCAAAATAAGAAGAAGGGTGAGAGGATATTCACAAATCACTCCCATAATTATGGGAGTCCAATCAACAACACCTCCATTTTCTGACAGATGTTCGGGTTGAAAGCTTAAATTATTGGTTACATTTCGATATCCGCAAGAGCAAAAATATTTGTGTACTATATACACGTGTGTGTGTGTTTGTGTGTATGTTGTGTGAATCATATCCATGCAGGTACTATTAGTAGAATAAAATTAAGTAAGAGTACTTAGATAGTGCGGACATCTACAAAGAATGGATCATATAAGCAGGCCAAGCAGATATATCGTGTAAAGATGGAAGGACGTAGGAGTCGAGGACGGCTACGCCACACTTTTCTTGACCAAATTGAACGAGTCCTTTAGGAAGGCGATGTCAGAAGCCTTAAAACTAACGAGCGTGTATGATATGCGTTATGAAAGTCAAAGAAGTGAGTGAAGTGTACCTATATGAATCGTGACGTTTGGCGCTATATTCTCTCTGTCTCCCCCTAAAGCACTTGTCGTAAAGTTAAGTAACACATACAAACACTTCATTAATAGATTTCGTCAATCATTATCCAGCCGTGTCTGTAACCTGGAAGGAAGACAGATTCCAGAATGTATTGATGAACACCATACCTCTTTATAACAAGGGTCTTCCATATTTCTCCTGATGCTTGTCCTGTGTTTCTCCTTGCCATACACCACTATTACATATGAATTGGCACAGTTACGGTTCAACCAAACCAGTTTACGAGCTTCTAGTATCTGAACAGTTATCTGAACAAATGTAAATAAAAACACATAATTAATGATAAAGTGTTATCATACAAATATTTTGTTCTCCGCGTGGGAATCGAACCCGTGATCAGTAGGTGAACGGAGGTCATGCCGTTAGGACTATGCTTGCGACGTGAATATTTGACCCCCAAACAATCATCCTCTAGATGTCCAAAAATTTTATCACTTAAATTTATCTGCCCGCTGACTTCGAACCCGTAAATTGTCTACGTAGGTAGCTACCAATTATTTTAACGTTTATTATACAGTAACAAAATTTAAACAACCCCAAAGATCATTGCACTGTGCCACAAAAAGAAAACTTCAAAATTGACAGGTGGAAACCCTTAAGCGGAAAAGCGGCTATTATTTGAAGCAGTGCAGCGGTTTAAGGCACAATCGCGAGCTGGACAAGCGAGAGCATTGTCTTCGACAAAAACATTTCAACTACCAATAAAGGGCTGGTGGTAGGTGAACCACACGCTTGTGGAATAAAGGATCCCACATACTCTATATACTTAATAATAAAATTAACTTGAAAAATTACCATGGCGCCGGCTTAGAATACCGCCACCCTATCTCTTCCCGTGGGTGACGTAAAAGGCGACTTAGGGAAAAGCTAGAAGAATGGGCAGCAGCATTCTCTCTCAAGAAAATACAGCCTACTGCGATCGCCAACCCGCCTGCCAAGCGTGGCGATTATGGCAAAAAACCCCCTATGATTGAGCGGACCGGCAGTTGTGGCGCTCTATGGGGGAGGCCTATGTCCAGCAGTGGACCTCAAGAAGGCTAATGATGATGATGATATGTTTGTAAGAGGTGACATTGAAAAATCTTGACCAATATTATAAAACTAAACTACTTTTAACTACTGGCTTATTTGATAGACTACGCTCACCTCAAACAATGATAAGCAAAACACATAACATAAATAAGTTAATATAATTAATTAACATAATTTCACGTCTTTTTCTTCCTGAAGGTGTAGGCAGAGGCTATTAAGCCTCAACTCGCCATTATGTTTACGTCCCAAATGGTACAAGTGGCGAACCTATTGCTATTATTGAGAAATTAGAAGCCATTACTTTAAAATATTTAAATAGTCTACATTGCAAAGTTTATTTGGGATAGTTTAATGTCTTCCTTAATATCAACAGAAGGAGGAAATACGTGTTAAGTTACGTGCGTAAACCGAAATCAACAATTCAGATATTAGATGATCTAAAGGATTGTCTTTTTTATGGGTTAAAGGGGAAAACGAGCAAACGTGTCACCTGATGGTAAGCAACCTGAGCCGCCCATGGACACCAGCAACGCAACAGTGCTACTGTTGCGTTGCCGTCCTTAAGGAAGTATGGATGGGAAAGGGAGGTGGGGCTCCGGGTACCTCTCTCACCAAACAAAACGTAGCATGAGCCACTTTACGTCGGTCTTCTGAGAGGTCCTAGTATTTCACCGGTCGAGCCAGCCCAGTCATGCAGCGAACTGCTTGGATCTTAAGATGAATGATCTTAAGAGAAAATCCGTTCTTCCACACAACCTATGGTGTCTACACTCATACCATACATAATTCATATACATATACCTGAAAATATTGAGCCACGGTTTCCGGGTCCCTATCCGCCTCTGTCCTGTAACAAGGTTGTGTTACTGGTTTTTGTCGGCATCGTTTCACCGGCGACGTGGACCGCATCTTCACATATAATATTTATATATATGTATAATAATGATTTGTTGTCTTTTGTAATGATTTCATATAATGATAATGATAATGACAGCGTTTATGACGGACGACGTCAATGTTTTATTTATTTAGTCTTTCTCTTTTATTTTTTTCTTGTCTCGTTTTCTCATCAGGCTGTTTGTACAAATTTTTATGTGAGTGTATCGATTGCTTGTGTACTCTTCGGTATTTTAATGTAACTACAACTATTTGTAGGCGACGTTGGTTATTTTTATGTAGGTATTGATTTTTCTTGTCGTCGTTGTTGGTAGAGATATTGTTTTCTACCTATCGGGTTTAGAAAATATATCGCCTATTGGACGTTAAAGAATTGTGGTTTAAAACGTGCAATTTTTGCTTGAAAATAGAAATCAACTAAACAGCTATAAATCACAAAAAAATGGTGGATTAAGGAAATCAAGAAATGATTACTCGTGTTCTGGAGGAAGGTGATGTTAGGAGCCTCAAAAATCGACGCCCGTGCAAGTAAAGAGTTATGAAAGTCAACGAAGCGAGTGTGGTGTGTAAGAATCATGCCTTATGCCGCTCCGTTGTCTCTGCCGAACACGCAAGGGATTTGGCGTGAAGTTATGTATGTATGTATTACTCATTTAACAAGACTTGACAATTACCTAATCTAGACGATTTCTTGTATTTTAAGATTGGATGGCCGATTGTTTCAGCAATTCGACATCAAGGATAAAAATCTGCGTCACACCGACCTGGCGCTGCCTACTTCTTCACGTATTATGGGAATGAAGTTATAGCTACTTATAATGTATATCTTCAGATCATGGGAGCAGATATCTTGTATGTCGGCTAATTAATTAATTTGATATTAAAAAGTTTGATGTAACATCGCATGCAACTTTATCACTTAATTACGTAAACTTTAACTATTAAATGAAACAAAAATATAAAAAATAATAAATTATTATTACATTTATGACACATAAAATCAACTTTATTGCAATGATAATTATTTAGCTCATAATTTTTTATCTTTATTCACGCCATTACCTTATCAGACAATAAACCGTGATCAGATTAAAGTTACTTATTATAGACCGGGTTGTTTGTGAGTATTTATCTTACAGGTTGCAATGAAACAGAAAGCATTTAATAATTCTACTGTGATACTTGTACGAAGAAAACTCAAGAGCAAGTTCGTTTTTGTATAAAATTTTGTTACTAATTTTATTTTAAACTAGCTAACTTTTGCCTCAAAAAGCAATAAATAAAAGATTTTAGATCTAAAAAAGTAGCCCAAGTTACCTCATAATACACCAGCTACCTGCCCATAAAAGTACCGTCAAAATCTGTGTCAGCCATTTCAAAGAGACAAAAATAGTAAAAAAAATTTTAGATGTATATACCGTATTGATTTGAAAGTATCAGAAAAGCAGTTTTTTCGATATCACAAACAGACACTACGAAATTTTATTTATATGTTATTCTGATTGTTTTGAAAATAACTTACCTTCTTTTTAAAACTCTATCTAATTTATCGATGTTTAACAGCTTATTAGCCAAAGTACGTTAATCAGAATGCACTTGGCTTTTAAGGGTATGAAATGGGGGAGCCCCGGGTGGTAGTTTATCGCTGTCCTAATACTATGTGCACCCTTGCATGCACCACTGCATATACCTACCCCTGCATATGAGGTTCCAGAGCTCAAAGGGGATAGAATATTATAATGACAGAGATCAGCGCTCCTTTTAATTCTGATACAGTGAATTATTTCAAAGCTATATTATTGGATAGCCTCAGTGGTCCTTTCAATGAGTTCTTCGTTTCTGATTCAGAAGTCGTCAGATCGATTCCAGGGTCACATCAATGAGTTCTCGGTATTTCATTTCAAAAGTTATGTGTGATAAATATTGAGGATTGACAACTTTGTGCCCGGTATATGGCACACATTTCCATGGCATACCACGTACAATTTCCTGGACGTACCTAATGATTCGGCGAATCGACGCGAACCGGCGAACTTTGTTCCGTATCAAAAGTAATAAATAAGTAAATTTCAGATTTTTCACTTTTTCTTTACTATATCATACATGAATTATAGATCAAAACCACCCCGTTGATACTCTATATCTATTAAAAACCGCATCAAAATCCGTTGAGTAGTTTCAAAGATAGCATATATAACGAGACAGAAAGCGGAAAGCGACTTTATTTTATATTATGTAATGATATCTCCCTTTCAAAGCAGTATATATTTTTTCTTAGTTTATGTGTTATATATACCTCTTGTGCTGAACTTTATAGATGGTAAAATTCAGCACAAGAGAATTGCCAGAAATTTCTCGTGAGAGAATTTTTAAAATTGGTCCAGTAGTTTTTGAGCCTATTCATTACAAACAAATAAACAAAGTTTTCCTCTGTATGATATTAGTGTAGATTAGTGTGAATAAATATAGGTGCTGCTATTTTAATTAGTTCACTTATATTATTCGAGGATACTTGCTCGCAAAATGGGATATTGTTTTTTAAGTAAAAAGACATACAAAATATTATATTAATATATTAAATTCCATGTATAAATATGTTGTTGTATTTTTTTTATTTTTTTTTATAATTCTATATACTAACACTTATACTTATAAGTTTTATACTTATAAGTATATACTAGCTAGAGACAAGTGAAACTTACAACTATTTGGTAGTTAGGTATATGAATATAGTTACTTAAAATAAATATGAATTATTGACTAAATGACTATATTATTATGATAATTAGATAATTAAGTACTCATTAAATATATATATATGTTGTACAATATAGAATAATGTGCATTTCAAATATGATAAAAAAATTATTAGTCTCGTCAGTCTAGCGGCTTAGCAAGCGGACATCCGTTTAGGAGTTTGCTGAGGACCAACCAATGAGAATTATGAATTAAAGATGGTATAAAGATGTTGTTTCGTCGTTGTTTGTGAAAATATTTAATTGAACAAATATCTGAATACAATAATAACAAAACAACAGGTGGAAAATTATTTCATTTAAGTATGTGGATGCATTTTAGTATTTATGCTCGTAATAAAAACTAAATTGATCAAATCCATCCATTATTTTAGCTTAAATGTATTATTTAACTTTATATAAATAAGTGTTCGATTTAATAGTTCAATACCATGAAAGTTCTTAGGATAGAATTACAATTAAGTTATTCAAGAAAAAAAATATTTTTATGAGGACAGATAAATAAATTTTATTAATTTATTATATTGGGACAGGGGGACAAACTAGATAGAGGGTCAGCGGCCTGGTGAAAAGTGACGATTTGGTATAATAGACAGCCATTCCTATTGCCCATTCGATCCGGACTGTTGTATCCACTTTATGGTTTCCTATTGCTCATTCTACCCGGATTGTTGGTGTATCCGCCGCACCACCCATGGACATCTTCAAAACATGTAGTGTAACAGTTGCGTTACCGGCCTTTAAGAAACGAGACATGAACACATGAGCCATGTCACGGCACTTCACTGGTCGAGCCAGCCCAATGAAGCCGCGTGGCTTCTCCACTGTTATTACAAATAGTTGTGAGCAAAAGCTGATAAAATTATTTCAAGAGATTTCAAACGATCTTATCACAAAATGAGAACATAAAAATACACTCGAGAGCAATGAATCCGGGTCACTTAAAGAATCCTAAAAATCTCGGAAACTAAAAATGCTAGGTTAATGCAATAAATTGTATTTAATAGACAATGTAATACTCCTTAAATGAAGGTATTAAAACTTCTTAGTTATTGTAAAGTTATATCATAAAAAAATCAAATTTGAAAAAGGGCCACTTTCGAAGATGGAACTACGAAATTACAGCATTTGGTTTTGCTTTTGTTTGTAATCTGTCATTTATGTGGGTACATAAACCATGTTGATAGTGCTCTATATTCATTATTCAAGCTGAAATTATGTCGCTTACGCCTGAAGAATGCACCAGAATACTTACAATGCTGGAAACCGGCCGGAGTCAGCGCGATACAGCCAGGACTGTTGGTGTGTCGCTGTCAACAGTACAAAGAGTTCTCCGACGTTACGAAGAAACTGGTTCTAACCTACGCAGACCAGGAACGGGCAGAACCAGGTATACCACAGCACGAGAAGACCGATACTTGGTGAACACCATGCTTCGAAATCGCTTTCTCACAGGAACTGAACTCACCAATCAGTTTCGACGCCTCGGAGGAAGTAACCCAAGTGCATGGACAGTAAGACGTCGGCTTGCTGAATCTAACTTAAAACCCCTTAGACCTGCAAACAGCCCTAAACTGGAGCGTGGGCATCGTATTTCAAGACTAAGATATGCCCAGAGCCACGTAAATTGGAGTATTGAAGATTGGTCAAAAGTTATGTTCTCCGACGAATCAAAATTTATGCTCTACAAGCACGATGGAAGACACAGAGTGTATCGAAGACCAGGGGAAAGATTCAAGCAAGCATGCATCGAGGAAAAAGTAGCCTACGGTGGTGGGTCTGTACTTGTGTGGGCCGGAATTTCTTCTGAAAGTCGCACAGAGCTGGTGATCATAGAAAACGGCTCTTTAACTAGCGTAAGATATGTGGAAGAAATCCTCAATGATCACGTTGGTCCATTTATGGTCAATTTAGGTGAGGATGCTATATTTATGCATGACAATGCCCGACCTCATACAGGTAGGATTGTGAATGACTACCTTCAAGAGATGAACATTACTCGTATGGAGTGGCCAGCGCGCAGCCCGGATATCAACCCGATCGAGCATGCTTGGGACGAGCTAGGCAGATGCGTAAAACAACGAAACCCTCCCCCAATCACGCTTCGTGAGCTCAAAATTGCTCTCACAGAGGAATGGGAGAATATTCCCCAAAATCGTATAAGGAACTTGGTGTACAGCATGCCAAACCGCGTAAACGCAGTAATGGAAGCACGAGGAGGCAATACGAAGTATTAAAATTCAAGAAAATCGTAATAAAGTTCAAAAATTTCATGTTTCCTATTTTTGTTTTAAGGAGAGATCAGCAGATTTTTTCTTTATGTAATTTTGTGTTAATAAAATGTATGGTGACTCATATTTTTTTTACTTTCATTTAAGGAGTATTACATTGTCTATTAAATACAATTTATTGCATTAACCTATCATTTTTAGTTTCCGAGATTTTTAACATTCTTTAAGTGACCCGGATTCATTGCTCTCGAGAGTATATTTCTAGTTATATTACGGCGGTATTTTTTTTTAATTCAACAAATTGTTAAATTCACTGATACGTTATGTAAATTCATACAAATTACTGTTACAAATCTGATAAAAATCAACAGCACTCATCGATTAAGATAGATTACAATGCTAATGAGTACAGGTAATGTTAATTAATTAATTAGAACCGTGGTAGAATTATTTCTTAATTCTACCACTTCTAATTTTTAACTCTTACATTTTGTTAATGTTAATACGAAATATAAGGTGCTAGACCAATTGTTAGTTAACTTGGTTGACCTTTTGTTTTAATCTAATTATTTTTAGCGCCTTTAGGTAAAGAATTTGCATTGGCTCTTTGTATGAAACTTTTGGTGTCTTATAAAGTTTATAAATAGATACAAAAATGAGATTTTTAGTTGACATCGACATGTGCCCGAACTCGAACTCCGAATCACCTGAACAGCCAGTCCACGTGCTTAACCAGTTTGGCTACATTACAGATAAGTATTTTTGAAATCAACATATAACTCGCTTACAGAAATGTGATAAGCTCAGATAAGGGATGATGTTAAGGCATAAGGGATGTAATAATACTTTGATAGGAGGAATAATAGAAGTTGTTGAACATTTAATTGACCTAAAAAATCTCAAGTTCGAAATGAAGTAAAGCAATTGAGATTTTCATTGCATCTAAAAGAATATTACTTTCATTAGTTAAAAAAATGCACTTCTAATTAGGAGTCCTAACATCACCTTCCTCCAGAACACGTTCTATTTGGTCATGGAAAGTGTGTCGTGGCCGTCCTCGGCTCCAACATCCATCCGCTTTTAGATTGTATATCTGCTTAGTCAATCTTGTATCTTGTATCCATTCTTGCTACATGTGTTAGTTTAAGTTCTTTTATAAATAAGATTATAAAATGAAGAAGATTTATAAAATGTACCGTTAAAAATATTATTTCGACTGAAGTCCATGGTCATGAAATAATTAATTAGTTGACCCGGCAAATTTACAGCTTGGAAATCTTTAAATAACTATAGTTGCATGATAATTTAAGTTGACGTGTTTATCAACATTATAACATATTTATGTTGCTTTAAATAACCATAACTATTTGTTGACTTTTTTTTAATACTACCCCACTTCTTTAGGTAGAAGCATTTTGATATACAATCTCCATTCTTACATTCTTACATTTCTTACAACTGTCAAAAGGATTTTTGCAAATTGAATTATAATTCATCTTTTTTTTGTTAGTAAACAAATAATTTATATAAAGATCGCTATAATAAAGGAGAGGACAATTTTTATTCTCTTTTTTTCTTCTAAAAATATAATAGTTTTTTTTTAAATGGCAATTATTTTACGACAAGGCAACAGTAACCATCGTTTCAATTCAACCCAAGAGTTTGTTGGTTGAATTAGCGATTAACTCTGGAGCATACTGGAGCGGAGGGAGAAAGAGACTGGAGTACAATAACCACTTATTGTTATCAGCTACTTGAACTGGACAAAAGATCTTAGAAAATAATATAATCCGTAGATGGCAGTCCACTTTCCACTACTGAATTTTGTGTTCTTTTTTCGTATACAGTATTTTAAGAAAGTTCTATTATTGTTCAGCGTGACCTTCTCCAGTTTTCACAATTCTATTACGAGAATATATTATATTTTCAAGTGACGTTATTTTTGTGACTTTTATTTCTATAAGATTCATGGAAAGAATGTTTTTAGTTGGACATTCTTTGTATCTGTTTCTAATGTGTATATATGTATACAAATACATTTATTTTTCAATAATATCAACTAGACAAGAAGTAATAAGTTTTTTAATGGCGGGGATAGAAATAACATATTTTTCTTTGAAAATATTGCAATACATATTTCAAGCTGAAAACTAAGAATAAAATAAATTGCTATCAATTCAGAGGGTATCTCCACGATGTCACAATTGTAATATATATATAGAGAAATATATTACAAAACTTATGTGAGTTCCGCAGGCATGATATTATTAATGGCCCTGTAAATCTAAACTACTAATACACACCAAACTTTATTTTATATATATCAAACCTACTGATAGTTATCCACTAACTTATCTGCTATGTATTTTAGGAACTATTTTATTCACCGTTATCTACCTGTTATTTACTTTTCTTTTCATAACTTCACGCTTTTTCCTCACCCGAAGGTGTAGGAAGAGGCGGTTACACCTCGGCTCGAAGAGTTTTCACGATGCAAACGGAACCTATTGCCATAAATTGGACACTATTTTCGGCTATATCGGTATTTATCACACGTAACCTCTAAAAAAGAATTTCGAGAAGTCATTGGTGTGAGCCAATATTCGAATCCAAACCTTCGTGATTCGGAATTGGGGTGTTTGACCATTGCGGCATTGTGACGAAAACAGAATATAACAATCACTGGCTTTTTAATGACGAAACCTTTTTCGAATCTCTTAGTCATAATCAAACTCTATTGTGAGGTCTATTATTCTCTTAAATATGTGAAGCAATTAAAGTAGTCGTTTCGGAGTTTATAGAGAATAAATAACCACACATCTGATCAAAACAAAAAATATATAGTTTTGTTATTTATCTCTAATCGGCTATGTTTATTATTTAATATGTATATGATGGGGTTGGTGCTTACAAATTGCAATTGGGTTTTTAAGGGTTGTTGGATTTATAAACTCTAACATATTATATAAAGACTTATACTAGAATATTTAACCAAAACTTAGATTATCATTTTATGTAATTATAATTTATATTTAAATAATTATATAACAGAAATTAATACAAAATAAAAACAAGGTAAAATATGCTGTGCATATTTTAACCAAAAACTCTTTATAAGGAAACCATGAGAAAATTATATAATTTAAAGCAGCTAAAAGACTTTTAATTCCTTAAATAATAAGTTCGTTAAAGGATTATTATAAAAAAATACCACGCAATTTTTTCAACAATGAAATAAAAGAAACTAAAAACAAAAATATTAGTTATAAAACGAAATTAAATATATTATTATATAAAATTATACAACGGAAAATATAATCTATTTTAACAATATACCTTAAATATCCTCTATTTTAATTTTATTAGTACTTTAAAACGTAAAACATGTATAATATCAGATCATTCCAAAATCTCTGCCGCAGATCATTGTTTACCTTAGTCAAATAATATGTATTGAGTAAAATAGTATACATTAAAATTAACTAAACTTATTTGTTATAGCGATTATATTACTAAGCAATGTTTAGTAAGCTAGTAATTGCTCGATTCACACGAACACTTACGTGCGATTTGGTGTAATAGACAGCCATTCCTATTGCCAATTGGATCCGGACTGTTGTATCCACTTTATGCTTTCCTATTGCTCATTCGACCCGGATTGTTAGTGTATCCATTTTATGTTTATCAAGTTTTAGAGATGGCCGCTCATCATACATAAATATACACGATTCACTATTGCAATAACATTAAATGTAATTTATAAAACGTCGAAAAAGTGGCAAAAATACATTACTTGGACAAATCTAATAGATAGATAGCCTGCCTTCAAGCAATAAGGCCTCAGATAATATTGTCAATAAGTCAGTACAAATCGTTGAATACCATCTGATGCGGGTGGGGGGTGTGTACCCTCATGTCATCAATAGGCTGCATAGGTTCAGACAGTATCATGGTGCTAGGCCCAATATTAGGTGTGGCAACTCCTCCAGGAATGAGCGACCCGTTATTATGGATCGGGTTGGTAGACTCTTGACGCATTATATTTCGGCGCCATTTTGCCCGAGCGTTCTGGAACCAAACCTAGGATAAAAAAAACATTATTAATAATGATAATAAAAGTTGTAATAGAATAGTTTTCAAGAAAATTATTAGAAAGTGTAAACATTATAAGTAAATAACTAAATACATACTGACATATCTTCACGCCAAGTCTCTTGCGGGGTAGGCAGAGAGAACCGAGGGCCTGAAGACACGATTCTTAAATACCTCACTCGTTTATATATTATTGTATTGATTGAAAGTAAAAATAAAACAAATAATCCATACGATTACGATACGCTTCGCGATTTGATTTTACCTTCGAGGGCTAAAATAGGAATCAAATTTACATGACTTACGTAATAACTTAGCAACTCTATATGCTTAGTCTGGCTATAAATACTGTTACAACTAAAAATAAAAAAATATTACATTTGAATTTGGAATCTGTCATTTTTATACGATTGTTCATTGTGTTTTCTCGTTTTGGCGCCAATACATTGTACAATATTTTGCGATATTAAAATGGAGTGGGGTGATAAAGAGAACCGAATCGCTATGATTGCATTACACAAAGTAGGTATGGAGCCAAATGCAATTTTTAAAACTCTCCATACACTTGTCAAATTCAAATGTTTGTGTACCGGGCTATTAATAGGTACAATGAGACTTCCTCTGTTTGTGACAGAAAAAGACCTGGCCGTCCACATAGTGCTCGTACGAAAAAGGTGGTCAGAACAGTAAGGGAAAGAATTCGAAGAAATCTTGTCCGCAAGCAAAAGATTTTATCTCTGGAGATGAAGATAGCACCTAGAACAATGTCGCGTATTTTAAAAGATGACTTAGGACTTGCAGCCTAAAAGAGGCGCACTGGTCATTTATTAACTGATAATTTAAAAAGAATAGGGTGTTAAAATCTAAACAACTACTGAAGCGGTACGCAAAGGGAGGTCACAGAAAAATATTGTTTACGGATGAAAAAGTTTTTACAATTGAGCAACATTTTAACAAACAAAATGACCGTATTTATGCTCAAAGCTCCAAGGAAGCTTCCCAATTAGTTGACAGAGTGCAACGTGGGCATTATCCGACTTCAGTGATGGTTTGATGGAGTGTTAGCTACGAAGGAGTGACTGAGCTATATTTTTGTGAAAAATCTTGGTTGGAAGCGAACGTTTCGGACTTCATTAGAGCCTGGCCTGGTCTGGCCGTCGTCTAGTCCCGATCTTAATCCACTGGATTATGATTTGTGGTCAGTTTTAGAGAGTACGGCTTGCTCTAAAGGTCATAATAATTTAGAGTCCCTAAAACAATCCATACGATTGGCAGTGAAGAATTTTTCCATGGAAAGAGTGCGTGTTTCTATTGATAACTGGCCTCAACGTTTAAAGGCCTGTATTGCAGCCAATGGAGACCACTTCGAATAAGCTTTTTATATTTTATATCGTTTGCAACTGTAAAAGTAATTTTCTTTGTTACAATATTTATGGCATGACTAATTATAAGCAGTTACTGGTCCAGTGGTTTCGGTTCAGTGGTCGAGCACACGGCTTCTGATCCAGAGGTCAGGTTACAATCCAGACACTGGTTCACACCAATGACTTTCGAAATTGTTTTCGGAAAATTAAGTGTGATAAATATCGATGCCTGAAAACTGTATGCCCGGTATGGCAATAGGTTCGCCGCCTATTCCATTTGGGACGTAAACATAACGGCGAGACGAGGGTTAACAGCCGCTGCCAACACCTTCGGGTAACAAAGGCGTGAAGTTATGTTTATGTTTACTGGTCTTTCTTTTTCTACACTTATACGTTCTATAGACAACTAATTTTTTTCTGATCTGGTATACCCATTAGCTTGTCAAATTGGCTAACCTGCTTGCTTAGTTAACCTAAAGAATTATAATGCGCAAAGATATACCTGCAAAACTCTTTTAGAAAGTCCAGTCTTCTGCGCCAACTGTTTCAAGTCTTTCGCGTCGGGATTCTGATTTATAGCAAAGTACGACTTCATAGTTCGGAGCTGATGGTGCTTGAAACTGGTCCGCATACGCTTCGTACGTTGCGTGTGACTGGATACACTCCCTGGCGATGTGACGGAGGAGTCATACGCGAGAGACTCCATTGAGGATGATAAGTCACCACGGTGCAGTATATCTATAACAAAAATAAACTGAAGCTTGATGTTTTCGGAGATCTTTCTGCAAGTTATGTTGTAACAAACATCAATTAATGATCTAAGCTTATGCACGATATATTGCAACTAGGTACCGGAATCTATTACGTAAGACCCAATAGGTGACGCCATCTATTGTAAGTAGGGCCTAATAGGTATCGCTCTGTATTAGGTAGGACCACATAGCTAAATGATGTAATACGTCGAATTATCTCTTAGCAGCTCAGTGGTCTCAGGGTTGTACACTAAATTATTTCAGAGTTTTTTTTGTGGCGGCTTTATGCCATATTATATACGCAGATATATTGTTGTGGCAGTTATGCTTCTATTATAGCGATATTTTAATAATAATAGACGCAGAATCGCCCGAAGGAGTCGGTGGCGGCTGTTGCCTCGACTAGGGGATTTGTACGGCCAAAATGTAATATTAGTTGTCAGTCAAGTCGAAAATTCACTGGTATGATCACGATTTTCGTTTTAGAACCTGAGCGCTTGACATAAAGACCACCAAGACGTTAAAATGATTTATACATAGGATAAGAACAATTAGTGATAGTCTTTGACGTAGTTGATGCGTGAAGTTAAATGAGTATATTATTTACCCGACCGAAGTAACCAATGAACAATTGATCCAAAGCATGATCTGTCACAATTAAATATAATAACTCAGATATTCAAAGATCAGAAGCCACATCCTAAAGGTTTTCTTGCTAACGAAAGGAAGTAGAGATTGCATAGGCTGCGGTTGAATCGGCAGACCAAATCTTTAATAGAGGATGTACTGTTCCGGGGCCTGAGATGTGAACCGTGAACGCTGTTTTTATCCGACTACGGCGACGGGTGGATTATGATTTGAGCGTGTGTCACCTAACAACTTATTGTACTTTTAAATTAAGATGTCTTTCCATTTATTTGTACATTTTTTTTGTAACTATAGTCTCTTTTATGGTATAGGGGGGCAAACGAGCAGGTTTGTCACCGCCCATAGACAGTTTAACATACTTGGTGTTACAGTTGCGTTGCCTTGGTGTTACAGTTGCGTTGCCGGCCCTTACAATGTGATATGGAGTCGAAAGTGGGATGGGAAGGGGGGAGGAAGGGTTGGGTCACCGGATACCTCTCTCATCGAGTGAAACTCGGCATAGATATTCTGAGAGGTCGTGGTATTTCACCGGTCGAGCCTGCTCATTCCTGCAGCGAGCTGCGTGCCTCTATCCCTGTTGAATTTCAGGTCTAAGCTATCGGGTGCGGAGAGGGTGTCCGTGTTTCTCGTAACTGCATTATATGGATCACCTTGCCCACGAGATTTCCGATGTTGATCCAACGATTATAATAATAATAATATCGTGGACACAATACACACAGCGCCCTCTAGTTCCAAGCTAAGCAACTAAATGCTTGTGTTATGGATACTAGATAACGGATATTAATACATATATACTTTTCTTTTGTAAATACATACTTATAATACATAGAAAAACACCCAGACGCCACACAAATATTCATGTTTGTCACAAATATTCGTGCTCGGGTGGGAGTCGAACCCCCGACCTCATTGCTGCAGCCGGTAATTTTACCAATGCGCCACGAGGCCCGTCAATTATTATTGTTCTGATTATCATTTTTGTAAAGGGACTTATTGCCAAGAGCCTCGAACAACATCTAGAGAAGCTTGGGTTAGGCGGCTTGATCAAGAGTTGGATGCGGAAAGAGGTACTTCTACGTAGGGCAGCACGTATTGTCAAGAAGTTCTTCTCTCTGGGGCCCTGACCAGACCTGACCTGGCCAGTAGGTTCCACTTATTTTTATATTGAAATGTTTTTTTATGGTAGCTATTTTTAGAAATAAATTTATAAAGATATAATAGCCTCGGTGGTGCAGTAGTCGAGATCCCCGTTTCTGATATAGAAGTCGTGGGTTCGATTCTAGGCACACACCAATTATTTCTCGATATTCGTTTCGAAAGCTATGTGTGATAAATATCGATGACTGACAACTTTGAGCCCGGTGTATGACAATAGTTTCACCACCTTTTTATTCCATTTGGGACGTAAACATAACGGCAAGTCGAGGCTTAACAGCCGCTGCCTATACCTTCGAGTAGAAGCGTGACGTTATGCTATGTTGTTATGTTAGGTTTATGTTGTATATTCACGCGCCCTTAATTTTATTTTATTTGTTTGCATTAACCACACGTCACCAAATCAACTATTTATTCCCAGTAATTGGCGATACGGAATATTGCTGACTGACTATACTTTTATATATAAATAGTGTAAAAGTATTATTATCAGTAAAAAATAAAATAGGTTTAATAAAATATACCCATAGAAGATGCATCATGATGAGGATTAACCTCATTAGAAACAGCGGTGAATGTTCGCCAGACCCATGCTGTTTGCGTCAAAGCAAACAACTAAAATGATATATGTGTCCATAATTGCCCTTGTTTTGATCGTATCAATAAAATAAAATACATTATATTTATTATATTTTTTCAGCCTGCTGACAGTTTCTATATGAGTAGGTTCATAACTTCACGCCTTTGTTACCCCGAAAGTGTAGGCAGCGGCTGTAAAGCCTTGTTTCGCCGTTATGTTTACGTCCCAAATGGAATAGGTGGCGAACCTATTGCCATACCGGGCACAAAGTTTTCAGTCATAGATATTTATCACACATAATTTCCGAAAGCAAACCGAAAAGTCATTGGTGTGTGCCAGTGTCAGGATTCGAACCCGTGACCTCTGGATTCAGAAGCGGGGTGCTCAACCACTGGACCACCGAGACATTAGAGTAGGTAAAATTTTACATTAATAAATTTATCAGAAACAAAGTTTCTAACCGCTACGAAATGACGCGATGTTAGTATTAAAACCAACAACAAAAGAACTTTAGAGATAAGATTGAAAAAGTATTTAATTAAATAATTACTTGTTTATTTTATAATAAAACTAGCAGACCGCGCGAACTTCGTACCGCTATATTTTATACATTTTCCACTTAAAAGATTATTGCCGCGATCATATTAATACCCCAAAGCTTTCCTCATAAATGGACTAACACTAATTTTTTTTTCAATTCAAGTTCCTGATACATACATACATAACTTCACGCCAGATCCTTTGCGGGGTAGGTAGTGAGTACAAAGCACCATAAGGCACGATTATTACACACCTTACTTGCTTAGCTGTTGATAGATAGATAGATTGCAGTGAAATACCACTACCTCTCAGAAGATCGACGTAAAGTGGCTCATGCCGCGTTTTGTTCGGTGAGAGAGGTACCTGGAGGTCCACCTCGCTTCCCCATCCTGCTCCCTTAAAGGTCGGAAACGCAACGATAACACTATAAGTGTTGCCGGTGCCATGGGCGGCGCAGGTTACGTACCGTCAGGTCACCCGATTGCTCCTTTGCCCTTCTATCCCATAAAAAAAATATTATTAACTTCAATCAATAGCAATACCAGGGACTTTGTCAGAACTTTTTCTGTCAATCTTTAGTTTTTTTCAATACTACTTGAACCTTTTTTTTATTTGGTCATTGTCGTCGATTTAAAAAAAAACCTCACTCACAGTGAGTGTTTTTTTAATAATTTAAATGATGTCGATTTGGCACCTTGATATTACTCTTATCAAAATAAATGCACTAAATTTTAAAAGAGATCACGATATTAAAATGGTAAGGTATTATAGATGGGCAACTGTAAATGTAATGCAGACGTGTAACAAACCCGCAAAGTCTTTATATTTTAGCAAAAGACGCCAAGAACGAGGTGCGTAGGCATATCTTGCGTTTCGTCCATTTATATGAAGTTGCAATATTGTAAAGAATTATAGATAATATTATATATCTTCATAAAGATCTAACTGTAAACAACTCTAGCTTTGACCCATGGTTACCCACTTTGGTTACTTAAGTATGAAAATATTTTAATATTCGCGTTGCATAATACGTAAATATTATGAATGGAAAATAACGCGACACATTTAGGTAAACAAATTATTTGTCTGCTTGTGACTACGGCCAGTGCAACCAGGCCGAAGTAAGTATTTGTTTACCTAAAAGTGTCGCGTTATTTTCCGTTTATTATACTCTTAAATAGATCAAATTCTAATCTATGTGTCTAAATAGACACGGGGTCTTAGATGTTATATGTTCATATCACCTATTAATTATTACAAAATAAAAATACATATATATACCCCCAAAAGACGATTAAATACTGCAAACTCTAATGGACAAAAAGAAACAAAAAAATGTCTAAGAAAATAAAATTAAAATTACCTGCCAGCTATGAGCGGCGCTCATGACCGAGTCGGGCGGAACTCCCGATCATATATAATAATATGTTCGCGGAATATTTGCCTAGGAAACGAATACTTGCATTTTGTATTTTGCGATATTTTTTTAATTAAATGTCCGAATTGAATCATTCAAAAAGGAGTAGAAAGAATCTCTATATTGAAATAATTTATTTTGAGTAGAGTTAATACCAAGGTACAAAATAAAGAACTTTTAAAACGACCTCATTATAATTATTTTTAAAAATTCAAAAAATACTTATTGTGCGATAACTACAATAGTTAGACATATGCCGTCGCGGACTTTTCTGTCGACAATTATATTTTCTGTGAAAGAGTAGTACATTGTTTTTTTCTATAATCAATAGTTTTTGGAGCGTTCGCGATGTAAGATTTTTTTCGGGTCTCTTTCTTACACCTTGGGTTATATTATTGGACTTATAGTAAGAATCCCCAATTTATTTGAAAATATAATATAGCCTAAAGCCTTCCTCGATAAATTGACTATACACCAGTGAAAGAATTTATGAAATCGGACTGGTGGTTTCTAAGATTAGCGCGTTCAAACAAACAAACAAACTCTTCAGCTTTATAATATAATAATAATAAAATAAAATAACAAGAAAAATAAAACTCCATTGCAGAGTTAGCTGAGAGAGCTTGATGCTAATTCCATGGAAATGTGTAGATCCTTTTTTTTACCTTTAGGTATCAATAATGTTATACATAAATACATCAAATATTGTCTCGGTGGTCCAGTAATCAAACACCCCGCTTCAAGAGGTCGCGGGTTCGAATCCTGGCACACACCAATGACTTTTCGTAATTAATTTCGAAAGTTATGTGTGATAAATATCGATGACTGAAAACAATAGGTTCGCCATTTGGGACGTAAACATAACGGCGAAACGAGGCTAGACAGCCACTACCTACACATTCAAGTAGAAAAGGGCGTGATGTTATGTTACGTTAAAAAAATTATTATTATAAATAAGATTGCCTCTTGACTTAATTTTCATTTAGGGGATCTAAATAATGTTTATATTAAGTACGACAACTTACAAAGGTTATTAATTTGATGACAAACGTGGAAAAAGCTTCATAAGTTGACAGTGGTAGAGCCAAGCAATTCGCTGCATAAATGGGCCAGCTCGACCGGTCAAATACCACGAGCTCTCAGAAGATCGAGATAAAGTGGTTCATGCCACGTTTCGCTCTTCCCCAATGCGCTGGAGGACGTCTTCAAGACCCTGGATTGGACTGGACAGGGTATTAACGTGAATGGTGAGTACATCTCACATTTGCGGTTTGCCACCGACATCGTTGTAATGGCAGAGTCCCTGGAACAGTTAAGCGGAATGCTGCGCAGCTTAGACGAGTCCTCCCGGCGTGTCGGTTTGGGCATGAACTTGGACAAGACCATGGTTATGTTCAATGAACATGTCGTGCCCGGACCGATAAGCGTCGAAGGGTCAGTTCTCGAAGTCGTAAACAAATACGTCTACCTAGGCCAATCTATCTAGTTAGGTAGACTAAACTTCGAGAAGGAGGCCGAAAGGAGGATTCAGCTGGGTTGGGCTGCATTCGGCAAACTGTGTCGGGTCTTCAGCTCGCCTATACCGCAATGTCTGAAGACCAAAGTCTTTGACCAGTGCGTCCTACCGGTGATGACCTACAGTGCCGAATCGTGGACACTCACGGTGGGGCTAGTCCACAAATTTAAAGTCGCTCAGCGAGCTATGGAGCGGGCTATGCTCGGGGTATCTCTGAAGGATAAACACAGGAATGAGTATATCCGCCAGAGAACTGGGGTAACCGACGTAGCTCGTAGAATAAGCTCGCTGAAGTGGCAATGGGCTGGGCATATCTGCCGAAGGACCGACGGTAGATGGAGTAAGAAGGTCATTAGAGTCGAGAGGACATAGACGACCTCAGAAAGGCTGCTGAAAAGACTGGATGCGGAAGGCAGAGAATCGGATGTTGTGGCGCACATTGCGAGAGGCCTAAGTCCAGCAGTGGACTACAATAGGCTGATGATGATGATGATTGTTTATGAAATGTAAATGTATTGTTTGTGAAATTCAAGTCCGACATGCTTGAAATAAATTATCACTAAGAAAAGCCACGTGTGTAGGGTTGCAGGCATCAACGACTTCAATACAAAAGGTCTATCAGCTAGACACAATTATTTAAAAAAGACTGTTCATTTGGCGCCATCTATAGAAAGAAACTGTTTTTTTTCTTTATTTCACGTAATTGCCATGTTTCGTGGCGATAAATTAATATAATTATTTATTATCAAAATGAGAATTCTGTCCGTTAATGAGGGTTGTAACTTAAAACATATTCAACCCCTTCATCCCCTATACGCTATATTTTCATATCATCCCTGTAGGGTTATTTTTTTGTACAATTAATTTT
Source organism: Euproctis similis (assembly GCA_905147225.2). NCBI lineage: Eukaryota > Metazoa > Arthropoda > Insecta > Lepidoptera > Erebidae > Euproctis > Euproctis similis. Next base: position 21,845,185 of record LR990107.1, on the reverse strand, counting down.
TAAACAACTCACATTATTTATAAATAATTACTCAATAGTCAATATTTAATTATGATTTATTGAAATTAGTGTATATTAAATTATTTAGGCCTGGAGGTTTGATTTAGAGAGGCTTCTCGCGACCAGAGTTTTCGCACAGAGGATTAGCATCGCCATTCAGCGTGGTATTGCGGCCAGTCTTCTGGGCAAGCTGCCAGTAGACCGAGATGCGGATACATTTGATTTCACCTAGTCACCAGCGGCCGAGGCACCAAGCCTCGTCTGGCGGTTATCTCTACGTCCCAAATGGAATAGGTGGGGAACCTATTGCCATACCGTATTAATTATATATATTTTAATTAAATTTTAAATTTATTTGAATTTTTCGTGTATAGTTTTTTCAATAATAAAACATTATCAAAAATAATTATTGTTATATTATATACTCTACCTATAAATGAAAACTGAAGTAAAGTCCACTGCGATACCCTAATTGGCAAACCTATAAATATATATAAATAACTTTACTTTTCTCCTAGATACTGTCTACTGTCTGAACCAGATGATGTCTAGTTTCTGCCGCTATAAAAAAATACTTTCGTGAAAAACTGGAGTTGGTAAGGTTTGCAAATTAAGGTATCGAAATGCAGATGCAGCAGGAGTCAGGAGATACCGTTACAGTACACAAAGTTGAGGCGTGTAATAGTGGCAAAAAAGACTCAGTGGCTTGGAACTCGAGCTAATTGATATTGCCGAGCCAAAATGCTCTGATTGCCAATTAAGAACACGTACGTATTAATCGCTTTCAAATGGTGTAACAAATAAAAAAAAAATATTTTTATTTTGCTGACTGTATTCATTCGGTGAATTTGATGATATTTTCTTGTTTCTGATAGACTTTGAATTGGATAGGGTTATAAATTCAAAGATTTTCTTTTATTTATTTTATGTTACATTCAGGTGTAAATTGAAATGAAAAATTTTATTCGAGTGAACCTACTGAAAGTGTACCGAAATAGTAAACTGCATAACATAACATAAATTCACGCCTTTTCTACCCGAAGGTGCCGTTAAGTTTACGTCCCAAATGGAATAGGTTAGGTTCGCCAGAACCTATTGGCATATCGGGCACAAAGTTTTCCGTCATCGATATTTATCACACATAAATTCCGAAAAGAACTTCGAAAAGTTTTTGGTGTGATTCAGAAACGGGGTGCTCGAGCACTGGACAACCGAGACCAACTAGTAAACTATATTTGTTTTTTTTTTTATGTTCACTCCAAATATTCGTTCACATTTTTATACACCCTCAATAAATATATTATGCAAATATGTTGCTGAAATCTAAATTAAGAACATATTTAAATTGTTTTTCTTTGTGGCATACATATATGACTTGACGACAAGTCCTTTGCCGGGTAGGCAGAGAGCACACAGAGGCTTACCACATCACTCCCTTCTTCGACGTTCATAACTCATTTACGTACGCTCGTCGGTTTTAAAGGGTTTTAATGTCGGTTTTTCATGACCTGAGATCTCACTGGATTGACACTGCGTGTTCTTTGAAACCGGACGTCTGGTTCATCCTAGCCCTGATACTTACCAAAGATTATGCTTTTGTCTAAATTTCCATAGCAAGCCAAGTATTATCTAAAGAAAAAATACTTTGCAAAGCAAAGCAAAGTCAATATGTAGAAAAACTATACATATACTAAAAACTAATTGTTGCATAAATTTAAGTGGAATTATTTTAAAAAATTATGAAGTAAAAATTCCTTGGATTTTTTTTCGGGAGTTATGTGTGATAAATATAGGTGACCGATAAATTTGTGCCCGGTGTATGGCAGTCGGTTTCGCCACCTATTCTCTATTTGGGACCTAAAATTTTATCAGAATTTTGTTATATATTTTTTTTAAGTTAATGCGAAAATCTCTTATATTTAAAAAAAAATAGGTTTAGGTAGCAGATCAATTTTATTTTTATTTTTTTCGTAAAAGGAAGCGACATATATATATATATATATATATATATATATATATAAAGTAAAGACTACATTCGCGTGAGACTCACAGACGAATAAGTAGCACAAAATATTTAATTTTAAATGTATATATAAAGTATATACTATAATGGGTGTTTTCTATGTATTATAAGTATGTATTTACAAAAGAAAAGTATATATGTATTAATATCCGTTATCTAGTATCCATAACACAAGCATTTAGTTGCTTAGCTTGGAACTAGAGGGCGCTGTGTGTATTGTGTCCAAGGTATTATTATTATTATATAAATACCAAAGAAAATAATTTCGGAATTTATTTTTATTAAATAAAAGTGTTGTTATACAACAATAAACATAGCTCATAGATCAGATTTATTTTTATGGCGGAAATTAACATGTTACTAGATTGATTAAGAGCACTAGATATATGTTGGTACCCGGCACCGCCTACATATATTACATATTTTTAACTGAGCAATAAAGCATCGATGTTGTAAACGTTCTCGATATTAACGATTGACCATAAATGGAATAAAGAAGCCACGACTCTGTGCACGGTTTATTACGCAAATAGGCGCCGCACTATTGACTGTGGTACAAGTTTTAAACGCTCGCGTGAAGCTTAGAGACGTTTACCAATATGATAGTTGATAAAAAGGTAAATCAATGATTATATCTTGACTTATTAACACACACTAGATAATTGTTTTTTTTTTGTGATTTGCTGACCTACTGAACGAATCATGCCGCGGTTTCGTTCGGTGAGTGAGGTACCCGGAGGCCCACCCCTCCTTCCCCATCCTTCCTTTTCTATCCCCTACCACTAAAAGGTTGGTAACACAACAATATGTGTTGCTGGTGACAATGGGCGGCGTTGGTTTGCACTCCTATCCCATAAAAAATGTACAGTATAGTAGTAGAAAGCAGTTATTTAAAAATTAAAAACAAACCGTTCAATTTTATGTATATGCATAGATTAGTACTTATTTCGGCATTTATGTTATCAAAAACTCAATAATTAATATAGGAAATCGCTTGAACACTTTTCCATATAAATTTACACAACCCTATAATCGAATTGGAAGGATAATTTTAATAATAAGCAATCGTTAATAATGTTTAAGGAATATTTGGCGATTTAAACGTGAAAACAAGACAATCTAACTACAATGCAATAGCGGATGGATGTTGTAGTCGAGGACGGCCACGACACACCTTCCCTAACAGAAAATAATGAGTATTACAGTAAGGTGATATTAAGAGCATTAAAAATAGACAATAGACAATAGTTATGAAAGTCAAAGAAGCGAGTGAGGCTTGTAAGTATCGTGCCTTAAAGCATTCTGTTCTCTCTTCCTAACCCGCAAGAGATTTGACGTGAAGTTATGTATGTATAATGTATAATTATGAGAATACACAGATGTATCACACGCTTTCTCTTATAACTTGATACATAAACGTAATAAAATACGTCGATGTGATGTGAGACGAAAGTCGTAGATAGTTCGTGTATTTGTTGTAAACTCAACTCAACTCAACTCAACTCTGTCACCGACACTAAACTCAAATACAACTTTGTAACAAAATTGTATTTAATACAATTTGATTTACACTTACAACTATGTTATCATTGGTGTAGAAAGAATTTTAAAAGAAAAAGCGAAGGAAAGCAAAAAAAAAGTGCTGAAAAAATAATAATATCTTAGTTTTTTTTTAGTTGAAGTGTTTTTTTTTTGTTTAACGTAGTCATTTCAAACAAAAGATAAATGACGTACCCGCAAGGATCATTAATATATTCGACACTTTAGTAAATCTATAATTCATAATAACAAAAATAAAAATAATAAATTAAATAAATATTAATATGAAATATTAACAACACATACGGAGAGAGAGGCGTTCAGAAACAACTGTCCTTAATATAAGCGTACGCTTGACCAATTTTAAAATTCACAAGACAGGTGATGGCGTCATGTTAACGATGTTTTTTTTTTTGTCTGCGGTCAGAATTGTTTAAAGTATTGTTTATTGTTAATTGTTTTAATCCTATGGGGAGTCCCCTTATTATGTTTTTTTTGTACTATTAGATTTTAATTAGTGGCGCGGTAGGGAAAGTATTGTATAATATTCGGTCTAGTTTCCAGTAGGCGGTGTTTTCGACTTAAAGATATTAATGAGATATATTTATTTATATTTTATTTCTCGTATCTCTGTTTGAAGATCTCCGCATATTATATTATAACTGTTATGCATTAAATTCGCTTTTTTTTAGTGTTTCAGTCCTAATGAAGAATTATGTGCGTTTGTTGTTGGTTGAATTAACATAATTATGGTTTTTTTAGTGCAATCCCGTGAGACGGGTGACAACGGAAACAAAACTATTTAGTAGGTATAGTTCAGTTAATTTAATTTATTCTTTTGTACACAATTCAAAAAGCTTTTTGTAGGAATTAGAATAAACGTTATAAAATTTCACACCCATTTTTTGCAATGCTATCAAGGTAAGGTTTACTGCAGCTTCGCATTCTAATTGGCAAAGTGTCTTCAATAATTTGATTTAGGTATAACAATGCATACAAATCTACGAATTTATTTTTGATTGTTGTTTATCAACTGATAGGTAGGGCCCTTAACAACTAACTAATAAGCAGTGCTACTTATAGCCTTATTTATCTTGTACCAAATACAAATAAATATTTTTTTGGGTCATAATAATATCATATTTTTCACACATCATTACCGAGTCAATTAGGTTAGCATTCAAACTTGTAACGTCTGAACTACAAGGCGAAGTATAAGTAATAGAGTTAGTCAAAATTTCAAATATACATGTGAATTAAAATAGTATTATGAGTATCTATTTATAATATCAAGTCAGTTCACCCGTCCAGACAGACAGCGTGAGTGTTGGCACAACAGCGCCACTCGACTAGCGCGCGTGATGTCAATAATGAGAGAACCCAGAGTACCATCAACTTGGAATCCGTGCCTTATCGTAGAATACGCTACGAATATCGCAAGGTGAGCGGTTTATATGTAATAAAAAATTGGCTGTATGAATATTATTCCGTTTGATTGTCAGTATTAAAAAAAATGCATGATATTTTTTTTTTAATTTGGAACCAAAAGTTCCTAAAAGTTGTTTTAATGTCATCAAAGTTTTGTTACTTTATACAATAGTTTACTTGATATTCAGTCATGACATAGAATTCGAGCAATCCATTGGCATTTTCTCGGTATAATGTACGTGATCAATATTTTTTTCTCTCTAGCTAGACCAATTGTTAAATGGTGAAGGCAGATGCTCTTAATTTTACGTAAGTCTGTAGAATATTTTAAATTAATAATAAGATATATTTTAAATATTACCTTCATGTATTAGATTGACGTATTGATTACAATTTGGGTAGTCAATGGTTTCATTCATTTTTACCGTTTGATAAAATATATTTAGACCTTTTTGTCTGGTAGTTAAGGTACAAAATTTATGGGACCGATCGTTTTGGGTTGAAAATAATATTACGTAAGTTTGTTCATTGTGGTCGAGGAGCTAACAACAGTTTTTTATTGTTTAATTACTATTAAATGTAAGTGTTATAAATTAGAAAAGTCGGTTTAAGGTGTGCACATCATAAATTGATGGTTTTTTTTGGTGACTACAATTCTGGGAGCACATAATATAAGTACTATTTGGGTTTTATATTAAATATAATATCTCTATATTGAAAAGGTTTTTGTTTTGTTTATAAATATGATAACTTTAGAAAAGAAGTAAATAGTTAAAAATGTGTACACACATTATGTTATCATTCCTAATTTACCAATTCCTCTGATTTCAATAAAAGAAGTTTGTATGATTACCTATTTATAGAAATATGCGCCAAATCAAATGGACCGGTAACGTCACGAACTAGGAGGTCTTAAGATGAATTACCAAAAATATGGAACTTATTTGACCAATAAAACAGAAAACTTGGGTCTTCTGTTAAGACACGACAACTAACGATGGTGGGTACCAGAATGATAGGTAAGGTGGAAGGCAAGCGAAAAGCAGGCAGAAGAAAACTATCTCGACTACACTTGACTAAACATCAGGGAGTGGACCGGTATTTAAAACCGTGGACCTATTGTTCTAGCTTAGGACAGTCGTCAATTCAAGGAGTTGACTGCTAACCTTCAGTACAGGAGAGTCACCCAAAGAAAAAGATTTAAAGATGGCCGATTGGAGCTGTGGGCTTAAACTAGTTAAACTCACAACTTTCGTGTGAATATCTGTCCTCAAAAATACAATACAAGTGTGTTTCTTTCAGCTGGTGTATTTTTTCTAATCTACTTTGCTAATTGATTAAAACAACTTTTAGGATTATATCGCGTTTATTTACTACTTATTTATATTTATTTCCCGACGTTTCGAACTCTTTACAGACATCATTTTCACGAGTGATGAACAAAAAAGTTTTTTTTAATAAGTAGTAAATGAACGCGATATAATCCTAAAAGTTGTTTTAATCAATGAGCGAGATTCGCGAAAGTCTTAGAAATAAACTACTTTGGTAAATTTAATTAAATAATGTTAATCTGCAATATTCTGCATTGAATAACCATCGTGTTCATATTTAAGATAGATATCGAAAATTTATGAGCACAGCAGCAGTTGCCGCTGTTCACACCTTCTAACATAAAAGACGTGAAGCTACAAAATAATTCGATAATAAATTTAAATTATCGAAATCATATATATTTGGATTTGATTGTCACGTGGCAACTTTGCTAAGTATTCTAAGTAAATACTTATCAACGAAACACGCGGTTGATGTGGAAATGTTTATTTAACCCGTCATTGCGAATTGATCAAATCATATTGCCCTAATTATAACACTAGTCTCATTTCACCTTTAGTTTACATTATAATAATAGCTTTTATAATTAAAACTATTCTATTATATAATGGAAAGCGATAGTAATTGACTCCACCATATTGTTTACAATCTGTACGTCTGTTCATAGGGAAATACAATTCATAAAAGTTTTATACTTATTTAGTTTCTTACTTACTTATTTTAAACTTATAATTTTATAGTTTTTTATACCTTCATATATTCTTACTGATCTAAATTTGCAATGGTTTCTGTTATTAATATTGTTATACTGTCGACATTGCATAACATTGCATGAATATATGTAACATAATTCTAAAATAACTATATTTGTTCGTCGCCCCCATTCAGTCTAAACGCCATTATTAATCGGGTCGACAAGTCAACAGAACCTGAATTCTCCTCAATGAGTGCTTCGCATTTCGACGTTATAAAGAATAATCCAAACCGACCCTGACTGACGATCCAACACCCTCAAATAAATACCTCTCCCTCTAACTTATGCCTAAATAAGGCGGCAGAGGGGGACAGCGACATTCCTGACAGTGCGTCTTCTATTCATTAGTTGTGATTACGGCGCGGGATGAATTGACATCTGGGACATCGGGGTAGGCTCTCGGATTTCCCCGCTAAGGTTTCTGCTAAAATTTTGAGCAAGCGATTTTTATGAAATATATATAATGTCTGGGGCCGAATCGTCTGTCTCTAGGCGCGGCAGCAACACAAGTAGGTACTTACATTTTCTTACGTGCAGCGCGGAGTTCAAAGGAGAGCGTTGGAACTTTTTTCTTTCTTTTCAAAGCTTTTAAGACGACTTTGATATAAGTGAACTGAACAATTTTTAATTACAGGAGAAGGGAAAAAAAAGTCAATTCGCCTGTGTAACATTTCGCCGGGCTCACTAAGTGAATACAAATGTGTACTGACCTATAGGAGTGCCGGACATCCTCATAGTTTGAGCTTGAATATCGTCCGGTGATCCTTGCATGATTTTTCTTTTTCTTGGTCGTCCTTTTTGACTGGGACCTCCATTGTAGTATTGTGATGGAGAGTCACCTTCGCTATGTAAATCTTGACACCTGATCACAAAGCGTCCAATTAGTTTCTGTATGTGATATTTATGTTTAGAAATAGGAATTTTGATTAATTTTTCTAGGATACGCTTTCGGAAACCTATGTTGGGAATTCTTTGTGCTTATTAGTAGCATTTTAGGGTTCATTGGCAAATATTTGGCCGCTTCCTTTAAGCAGGTCGCGATGGCCGATAGACAGATGATATATTTTACTATAGTGAATATTTAAGTTATTTTGGTATATCCAATATACATATATATATGTATATATATTTATAAGCCTACTCATTGTAGAACTTTTTTGTGATGATATTTGATGTGAATTTAATTTAAGTACTGAGAATGATGTGGGATATTTTTTTAATCGAAAATCCAACTCTGGCAGAGTTGGATTTGGAACCAAAACCTTTTTACGAAATATTTCTTACTTAAAGTCTCTACTTGTTCTTTTTAATACACAACAAAAATACCTAGTTTGTTATTTTTATTTTATTTATATAAGTTTGCACTAATTTGCAACTGTTTACGTTCAAATAACAAAGTTCTTTTAAGTTTTTTTAGATTTTAAGGCTACGTTGAATTGAATTGAAACAGTAAAAATTGGGATTTTTTCTCTAAACTAAGACTTTTTTTACTGAGGTTTTCTAAACCACTGTTGTGGCTAGAAACATATGTTATTAGCAGCAAAGAAATAATAATGTCCAGAATGATGTGTTCCTTTGATTGTTTGGAAAAAAAATTAAGATACAGAAACTTAAGAAAAGTAATGGAATGCTGAAGCAAGTACTTCATTGACATATTTTTTTCTATCGTCTTCGGCTAGTGAGTTGGCGAAAACAGATCATGCAAAATTTTTTCGGTAGAAATTATGAAAGTTTTGCCTTCGTTTTTTTAACTATGTATCATATATGCTCAAAGTTATATTACACATTACTATCCCAGTTTTGTACTTTGCTTGATTTTATGTTACCAGCTGACCCAGCGAACTTCGTTTTCCCTCACAAATAACAAATATATAAAAAAAGTATTCTTATTACCTTATTAGCTGTCTGTTGATTAGCCTCAACAAACAGACAGATAAATAGACAAAGTTTAAAAAATGTTATTTTGATGATGTATAAACATTCATATTTTAAATCCATGGATGTAGTAAAAAGCGGTTATTTCAATATTTTAAGTTATAACACAACCGAAAGATGTCTTCAGCTATTTTCATATTAATACACGCATAGGTTTAACCTTATAAAATATAAATACGATAATACAAAAAAAAATATACAATCAATATACTTAGGTGGATGATCAAAAAAGATCTTACCTATAAACACTGGTCATCTCCTCGTCGCAGAACTCATCGAGACAAGCGGAATCATAATGTGGCCTGCAGTAGACCAGGCCGTCTCTCATGCCGAAGACATCGCCCTTGGACAACTGAGAGCCGCACGCGGCACAAGTGAAGCATGTCAAGTGGTAGACAAAATCTCTAGCCCTCATTACCAGCTCGTTTGCGGTGATGCCGTTTCCACAGCGAGCGCAACGCTTTACACAGAAGAGTCTGTAACAATGAAATTACTTTGTTTTTTTTACATAACATAGCATAGCTTTACGCCTTTTTATACCCGAAGGTATAAGCAGCGGCTGTTAAGCCTCGACTCGCAGTTATGTTTACATCCCAAATGTAGGTGGCAAATCTATTGCCATACACCGGGCACAAAGTTGTCAGTCATCGATATTTATCACACATAACTACCGAAAATAATTTCGTAAAGTAATTGGCGTGACCAGGTTTCGAACCCATGAACTAGGAGCGAGGTGCTCGCCACGGAACCACCGAGATATTTTTTTATTATTTCGTTAAGTTAGTATTAATACGTCTTTTATATCCGAATGCATAGGCTTTGTAACTAACATACAAAATATTAGACTTCTCAAATAAGTGGCTTGCTATAAAATAATGGCCATATTCGGTTCAAATATCGTTACAAATTGGGTACCAAATATTTTTGTCTTCCTGTGTGGCAGAACAGGTCATTTGGTGATAAATCATGTCAAGTCTGGTCTGTGTATCATATCTGGTCGCATGAATAATTTCATCAACGCAGAACAAATAGAAGTTGAATTTGTAAAACACCAGAATCTTAGTTAGATTTTTATTTTACGCAAGCGAAAACTTATCAAAAACTATAACAATACAAGCATTGTATAATGAGCTAATCAGAACCCGCCAGAACCCAACAATTTAACATTTACAACATGTCACTAGCCAGCCCCATAGTATTATGGGATAATCAATCAATAGTTATTATAAATATTGACACACCCCCATGAATCAACAATTATAGCATATGTCCGATGTTAAAATGTTAGGGTGGGTTGAATTATACCACAAGGTTGTTGTTTTGACAGTTGTTAGAGGTGTCAAGAGGATGGCTGACAAGTAATCAGGTACTCAACATTCACCAATACGAAAGGTTAGTCAAAGCTTCACCAAAATTCGTATATCGTTACCGCTAAAAAGTTCAATGGCTATCTCACTTAGAATTTTTTTCAATAGAAACAGTAGTTTTTGAGATTACAGCTTTCAACTAAGCAAACAGCAAATCTCCAGCTTAATGATAGGTATATAGTTGTGCCGCTTAAACTAAAGGAAAGTTCGCCGTTTTTATTCGTCACGAAATTTTACATTTTGCATGTTCTGGATTGCACTTTTTTTCTTCTGAGGCAAATATTCGGCCAAATAACCCGTTTACTGTCGTTAAATGAAATGAATGATCATTTAAACTCATAGTATTGCATTGATATATAATAATATGCTGTAAACAATATTGTTTTGAACAATAACTACCTATGTACTATCCAGACATGCAATACGATCAGCTTAACTGATTAGGCTTCACAGCGGAGTTACATCGAATAACAATCAGTTGCCAAAGTGAGTACCCACTAATTAGAGGGATGATTTGCTGAAACTAATACCAGCTTTCAATGGCAAAATTGAATTGAATTTAATATCGAATGGTATATAGCAGGATTCTAAGTTGGCTTTGTCTATTGGTGGAACTAATACTAGTGCAACGTTGCCTAATCAGAACGTTTGTGGATTTGTGGAAATTCTAGGAACCCTGTGTTTGTTATAACGTTATCAATTCTGAGGTGCAATTCTAAGACCATTAAGGACTGGCAGAAAAAATACTGTTAGCAATGCACCACTAGACCCGACGAATATATTTTTGAGAGCAATTTTTTACTAAATATTTTTTATATTTTTATAGATATTCACTTTTCCAATGCATACACTAACTACAAAGTCACGGATATGACAAGACAGCGCGTGTGAAAACACAAGTGGTTGACGTTTGGAGTGACACTTGTTAGCTCCCTAAATGTAACACAACCAAACCCGAAATTATGTATTTTTTAGATCTCATTACTGAGTAGAATGGAATGAATAGAATAGAATGTTAGTCTCGGTGTTTCAGTGATCGAGCACCCTGCTTCTAAATCAACAGGTCGCGGTTTCGAATCCTGGCTCACACCAATGACTTTTCGGAATTGATTTGGAAAGTTATGTGTGATAAATATCGATGACTGAAAACTTTGTGCCCGGTATGGCAATAGGTTCGCCACCTACCCCATTTGGAACGTACACTTAGGCAAAGCTTAACAGCTACTTCCTACACCTTCGGGGAGCAAAAGGCGTGAAGTTATGTTATATTATGTCATTACTAGTTGTTGTCGCAAGTGCCGCACGCGTGGTTTTTCTCATTCTGGCGATAACTTTTCTCGAAAGCAGATCAGATTTAAATAAAACAAACTTTATTTATTCATCGAAGAAGTTGTGCCCGGTGAATATCAATACAGTCTATTGATATACCGGGTAAATAAACTAGAAGAACCATCTACTACAATAAAATAATTCTTACGGCGACATGGAAAAGTAATAAAACAAATTATTTACCAATTTCATTAAATACTTACTATTTAATTTCACGTTAAGTCTCTTGTGGCCATAAGATAAAAAATAATACGAGAATTAATTGCTATAAGATACCATTCTTAAATACGTCACCTGCTTCTTTGACTTTCAATACCCTACTCTTCTGAACTCTTCTCATACAGGCTATTTCCTTATCGAGACTTTGCTTATGTTTTAAGAACTCGTTAATATTATATTATCAATGTTATAGCTTAATCACGGGTACTACAGAAAGAAAATCAATGAAAAAAAAAACATTGTAACATGAAATTTTAACCGAAAATTCGCATAGCTTTTGCGTGAGCCAATATTTGAAAAAAAAAAAAAAACAAAGTAACAATGTTCGCATTGCAGACCAGCGAGTTGTGTGGAGCCAATTACATGAACCAATGAGATAACAAGCAATAAATGTACCGACAAATTATGTAATTCGTAGATACCTACATTTTAATTACACTTGTACCCATACAATACAAGTGAACTCGTTATAAACGTCGAAATCTTTTAGTAAAAATCAACACAGAGTTTATTTTTTCTCTTTTATTCTCTTCTTCTCTTTCAATAAGTGAACAGAGCAATATTATTTGATATAATGTGAAAATTAAATATTTTTTTTTTAATTTCATATATTGAATGATCAGCCAGCCTCTAGCTAGCTCATCTAACTAGGTGGGCAGAGTGTTCATCTAGTGAGCTCTGCCGATGATTACAACTATTATAAGCTACATTTCCAATTAATTATTTATAATGATCTAATAATTCTTAATTTTATTTAAAAAACATATCCAATTTTATTTTTTTGCCACCCTGTTTTAATTTTGTCTCAAACCTGCAAGAAGAGGATACTTCGCCGTCCCTTTTCCTTCCCTTACCTGTAATAGTCTTCTTTACAGTAAATATTTCCGTCTCTTGAAAAGCACGTCAGTTCTGTATCTAATGATAGCCGACACTCGCAGCAACGCAGACAAGCTCCATGCCATTGTCTGTCCACAGCCAACAAGTAGTACCTGCGTCGAAATTATTATCTACAAAAACTTTTAAGCTATTATTGGCATTTTAACCTCAGACAGGTTATTATCTGGGTGCACACCAATTGAGGAATGAAAGATCTATGTAAAATCTCAGGTTGCGCCCGATAGTCCCTTCCCGCAACACGAAAAAAACCTAGTAAAAGTTTGTCGTATTCAGCGAGCGAAGTTGTGAATGCGTTTTTTATTCAACTTTACAGGTTACAAGTTTGAAGAAAAGGCGAGAATAAAGAAAAAAAGAACAAATTGAATAAATTTCTCTAACGAATGAACACAAATTGATCTTAAGTTTTTCTAGAAATAGACCATTACATTCTCAATGGGGTAAACTGTAACGTTTCCACCACACTTCTGAATCAGATATCACGAATTCGAATTCAGATCTCACCAAATATTGACGATAAGTGGAAAACGTGGAAAATTACGTAATACTTGAACGTCCTTTATGAAGATTAAAAAGAGACTTTACCATACAATGTAAAAAAGGAAATAAAAATCGAGATCCGATATAACATTCCGAGGCCAAAGAAAATTACATTTGGGCAAAACCTCACCTGTCTTGTATCCTCCCTCCGCAACCCGCGCACTCATCTGGAGCTGCAGGGGATCCCTCCGAATTGTCCCTCTCCTTCAACATGTTCTCCGGTTCCGTCTTACACACGGAACTTGACTCTCTATCTCAAAGAACAGGATTGATTTCGCCTTGATCCATTTTCTCAATGTGACCATTCGGCACGCTCATGATGTATTGGTTTTTTGCGAGGATGCTGCGTCGTATGAGAAACGGGATCCTTCAGGATCTGTAATTAATAAAACTTTGTTGATTCCCATACTTATTATAACATTTAAACACCGGAACGTTTTTAAGTCCTTTCGTCCGGAAGTAACATTATACAGGTCATTTAATTATTATAGATTTGTGATTTTACTTTAAAAAAATATTTATAAATACGACCGGCCTCGTTGTGCATTGGTAAAACTACCGACTGCAGAAGTGAGGTTGGCGGGTTCGATCTCCAACCGAGTACAAATATTTGTGACAAGTATGAGCTTGAGAAAGACACGCGAGTCTGGGTGTTTTTCTACGGATAATAAATAAGAACATATATATAAGAAAAAATATATTTACTAATATCCGATAACTAATTTCAAAAAAACTAGAGGGCGCTGTGTGTATTGTGTCCAAGATATTATTATATTACATTTTTCCTTTTTTGAAAAAATTATCTCTATAACTAGGGATGTAACCATCCCTGATAAAAGATCCTGCAGTAAGTAATACATTTAGTGAAGTATTCATACAATAAAATCCGGTTCTACTTTTGTACTAAATGCTTTTGGTAAATTTAAAATATTTCACGCTACTTATAAATGGTATAAAAACAGAAACTTGCATATCCACAAAATTGAACCAAATTCCACAGACTATGCAGACTTTGCGCTCTCGGTGGTCAATTGGTCAAGTACCCGGCTTCTGAATTCAGAGGTCGCGGGTTTGAATCCTGACTCACATCAATGACTTTTCGAAATTATTTTCGAATGTTATGGGTGATAAATATCGATGACTAAAAATTTTGTGCTCAGTATGACAATTCGCCACCTATTTATTTCTCGTTTATGATGTAAACATAACGGCGAGGCTTAACAACCACTGTCTACACCTTCGGGTATAAAAAGACGTGAAGTTATGTTATGTGATATGTCACTATGCAGACTATTCAGAATAAGTTGAAGCCGCTGAAAATAGCTTCCGCGATAGTAGTTAGGCGCTCACTATACAGAGACATGTTTGGCACATTAATCCAGGATTTGTAATTGTCCAACAAGAACAATTTGTAATATATTAAGCCAATATGTCTATATTTGTTTACAAATAAAATTGGGGTATGTTTACTTTACTATTATATATATATATCGATTTTTAGCCAATGGCCAATTTTAAAGAACCTTTCAAATGCAAATGGCGTATATATGTATATAGATACCACCGGCTACTTTGGATTTTGAATTCTTTTTTTATAAATCCCACGTAGACAAACTTTCCGGCGCTATCGAGTCGTAAATAATATTATCGTCGTACATAATATACAGCGCACCATACAATATAGATTCAGAATTGAATGTAAATAATATATTGTATCTGTTTTCCATATCATTGTTGGGCTAAACAAATCAGAAACAACACAATGCCCCATAGCTCCCATCCAAAGACAATGGCGGACTCTTTTACATTTTTTTTTTCTTTGTTTTCATTCGTAATGCGTCTGGGCCTGTCGTCGCATAATTTTGAATATAGAATCCCCGCGTTTTCTTTTATTTTTTTTTCCATTTTTATAAAGAGAATGTGTATATGTGTTTAGGTTAACTATTTTTTTTTATCTGTGCTCCAGTTACCACAAATGTTTAAATATCACGTCATATTATACTATCGCTAATTTAATAGGTATAAATGCGTTTTTAAGATATTATGTACAGGTCTTATATGAATGTACTGGTTTAATATGAATTTTATATAATTATATTACTAGTATTTATTCATTTATTTAATAATACAATTTCATAGTAACATGGTGCGTGCTTGAACAGACGCTCAAATTTGGTGCCATTAAAATTGAGGTACAATCGTAATATTAAATATTTTTTATCATACTTTATTATCATATCATCATATCATAATAAATTTGTTTACAGAACCACCAATTTTGTTTTTACTTCCATCTTATAAAAAAAGGTGAATAATTAGATTAAAGTTTAAAATTTGTTTATCACCACATACTAAAATGCAAAGTTGTTTTGTCTGTCTCTATATAGCTATGTATGCTTAAATCTTTAAAACTACGCAACAGATTTTGATGCGTTTTTATAAATAAATAGAAGTTATCAACAGGCTGGTTTAGTTTTTTTTTATGGATTATTTTTTATTTTATTTTATTTGGTCAACCAACAATTGTATATACTAATACATTTGAAAATTATAAGCACACAATCAATCCACGAGTATAACAATTAATTATAGGTTAACACCGCATGCAAATTACGGACAATATTATTGACGATTAAAAATTTGATTATTAAAAAATATTAAATTGGGAAATTACAAGAGACAACAATTATTAAAAAAATATTAAATAGAATTCAGATCAAATTACACAGATATCAAATTAAATTAAACAGAAATCAATCAAATCAAATAAATTAAAATGTCACAGTAAAATACAATTATAATCGAATTAAAATTTAAAATTGAAACAAATCAAAAACCAGACAGAGAATCAAAACAACATTAAAATTAAAACAATATCATACATAACAATAACAATTGTCAGCTAAGAATGTTAGCTATTATATAATAGTATTGGTATCAACGGGCTGGTATATAGTAAATTAATAGTGAAAAAAATTAGTAAACAAAGTTCAACTTGTTGAAAGATTAAAGCTAAAATATTAAAGGCGTTTTGATACCGCATGTACCAGGCACACGGTCGCTACTCAGATGAATATCGGACTCGTGTTTTGAAAGAAAAAGTGTACACTTCATGTTAATCAAACAAAGATAAGTTGTTACAAAATAATATGTATAACTATTTAAAACAAAGTTGCCATATTGTAACTGTCAGTTTGCTAAGTAACACTTAACGGTTAAAAATTACGAGGTGTTTAAAAATGGTTGTGGTAACCTCTTTTTCATTCTTATATATTTATACTTATAAGTATCCCTACTAATATATAAATGTGAATGTAAGTTTGTTTGTTACGCTTTCAAGCAATAACATCATGAAACTTTGTACACATATTCTTGGAGGTATTAGAAGTAACATAGGATATTTTTCTTCTTTCTTTAATTTACATATTTTTACACCCGAACGAAAAACTTATAGTCTACAAAAATATCCTACATTAATATTCTGCATTTTTATATCTTATAAAATTGTTAAAGTCTAAAATTATTTATTTTTGTTACAGAGAAATATATTTTACCGTCTGTGGTTGCATTTCAAAAAAGTATATTGTAAGTTTTTTCAACGTCATTGTATGTTGCAATTTAAAATAATTGATAATCCCAGTTAAGCAATAAAATAGAGTTATTATATTTATTAATTTCTATCTATTTAGATATTATATATATATATATATATATATATATATATATAATATCTCATTTGATGCTTATTTAATGGCTTCAATGCGAGCGAAGACGCGAGTAAATGCTAGTAGATTATAAAGAGAGATTTTTTTTTTATTTTTGTATGTAACGAATAATCTCAAAAACTACTGAATCGATTTCGAAAATTCTTTCACCATTGGAAAGCTGTATTCACCCAGAGTGACATAGGCTACATTTAATCATCATCGTCATCGCCATTTTGTTTGTACGCGAGTAACACCGCGAGGCGGAAAGTTAAATATATTATATTATTTTAAACTTTAACGTTATTACGCTGTAATTTAATAATACATAAAAAAATATGTAACTAAAGTTTATTTTGTGTAATTTTTGTATAAATAAATTCAGCAAAAAACCACTGGCCGCCGCCAATGACCATTGGCTAATTAATGACTTTGGTTTTGAATTGATTTTGAATGCGTTTAAAATAAATATAGGAATAATTCTAAAATTCGGTTATGAATTAATTTTATGAATATGTTAGTTGATAAATAAATATTTTCTATAAATATAAAATAGCCGACATCTTTTTACAAAAAAAGCCTTAATAGCCAAGGAGCGTGTTTAACAAGAAATTAGAATGAGGAAGAAGCGAGTGAGGTGTGTAAGAATCGTTCGTTATGTCTTTGTGTTCTCTCTGCCTACCCTCACATGGGATGCGGCGTGAAATTAAGTAAATAAGATCAGATCAACTTTGTATACCACCCATTTTTTTTTCCATTCTAGGCTATTGTAATGCAGATAACATATCGTCCATCCATCTTACATAAGTTAAAATTTTGGGATTATATCACCATATCTTTTCCATCTCATCTCTACCACTTGAATATATAAAGAGATTTTTTTAAAAGTATAGTTTCTAAAGCGTCATGAAAACTAATAGCGACTGATAGAAATCGACGTAAAATTGTATCTATCGAAAGTTTTATTCACTAAAGCATTATTATTTATTTATTTTTAAATAAAATGTAAGTATATTGATATAGTCTGATAGTTCCGACATATAGAACAAATGGATGATGCAAGATTAACTAAGCAGATATACAATGCAAAAACGGATGGATGTAGAAGTCGAGGACGGCCAAGACACACATTCCATGACCAAATAGAACGTTTTCTGGAGGAAAGTGATGTTAGGAGCCTTAAAAATCGACGCGCGTGCATGAAAATAGTTATAAAAGTCAACGAAGTGAGTGAGGTGTGTATGAATCGTGCCTTATGGCGCTCCGTTCTCTCTGCCTCCACCCCGCAAGGGATTTAGCGTGAAGTTGTGTGTGTATATTAATATGACGTATATTTTTTCATCATAATTATTACAAACAACACTGATAAGAGCTCGTTGGTAGGTACCGGGAACATTGAACAAAGCGATCCGAACGAGGAAACGGCCGGTCAACTGTTAAAATAATCAGTAACTTTATAACACTGAAATCGTTAAAAATAATCTAACAACTAACTTTGAGTTTTTATCGTTGTCGATAAAAATAACGGGAAAGTGACGATAATTAGTAAGTATATATATATATCTATATAGGACTAATTAATTGACTATGTTTTTCATTTAGTATTGTTATTATCACTGTTTTATATTATCATATAAATATAGGTTCATATTCGTAGATATCTATATAAATGGCTCGCTTCTGAAATAAGATTCATGTCGTGTGATCGAATCCTAATTTTTGACTTTTCTTCCAACTGTTATTACAATAATAGTCAAAAATTAGGATAAATATATAAGAAATTAAACAAGATGTTTTCTAAAAAAAGTAGCCTCAGTAACATGAGCTACCCGCTAATAAAAGTCCCGTCTAAAGTCGGTCCTACGAATTTCAGAGATTTATCGGAAAAAAAGACATACAAAAATTAAAGAAAATAAAAGTTTTTTCTGTGTATAAATATATTCATATGCATGTGGCAAAGAAAAGCTGCTATTTCAATATTACAATCAAACACACACAATTTTATTTATATGAAAAAAAAAAAAATTTGAATTGTAAAAATTTACACAAATATTTGTTTCCCTTACATTTTTTATCTCCAAATATATTAAGAAATAAATACGTTATGAAAAGGAAACTATTCAACTACTTTTCGCGCTTTTCATGACTCTTCATAAAATAGGTTTATGGATGACGGCAAGCTTAAACTTTATCAGAATTAACTGCGGACTATTTAGCAACCGATTCGATATTTTACGACGTTTATATAATTATACTTTTTTATGGGATATGGGGGTAAACGAGCAAGTGACTCACCTGGTGGTAAGTGACAAACGCAGCCCATGGACACCTGCCAACACAGATAGTATCACATTTGCGTGGCACCCTTTAACCGTGTGGAATGGTAAAGTAAGCGAACGATGGTAACTGAGCCTTCAAATATCTCTCACAGCTAACGAAAGGCGACATAAGCCACTTTACGTAAATATTTTACCAGTCCATGCAAGCGAACTGCGTTGCTCTACCAAATATTTTATATAGTTATACAGTTTAGTGCATTTTTAAATTTTTATTTCTAGAGAAAGGTGACGTTAGGAGCCTCAAAAATCGACGCGCGTACATGAAAAGAGTTATTTATGCCAACGAAGCGAGTGAGGTGTGTAAGAATCGTGACTTATGGCGCTCCGTTCTCTCTGCCTACCGCGCAAGGGATTTGGCGTGAAGTTATATATGTATGTGTTTTTACAATTTTATTACTATACTATTTCAGTTTTATCCGAAGCGTATTTTATTGTTGTGTTACATTGAGGATAAATTGTTTATTGCAGTTGTTATGTATAAAACGCAGGTTAAATAAATAACGTGATGATTGTTATTACACCTAGTTAGTATCGCGGTTTTACGAACGATTTAATTTTAACAATAAAACCGTATATGGTTTTAAATCGTGTAAATCAAAGTCTATTTTTGTATTGGTGAAAAAAAATTTCATAATAATTGTAACTGCATTTTCATAGTTCTACGCATCGTATAATCTACTTACACCTTTTTATTAATATTGCTTAAATTCACACCTTTTTCAACCGGAAGGTGTAGGCACTGGCTGTTAAGCCTCGACTCGCTGTTGTTGAGTTTTTAGTTAAAAATTAAACTATTGAATAGATATTATTTAATTAATGATGTTACATTGTTAATTTCATTTTTTTTTCACAATAGTGTCGTACAACGAATCTATCGCGTATATTGATATACATTAAAAATCAGGATATAATAATTATATAAATATTACGGGTGAGTGTTTTGCATTAGTTGCTTAGCTTGAAACTAGATGGCGTTACGCGAATTGCGTCGGTATATTAAGTTGAAATCTTTTGTAAAACAACAAGCTTATGTCAATTGAAGTAATGCGTGACATATTTACACGTATTATAAAGCCTCATATTACATACATAATTATTTTCATTTACATCATTTAAAAAGTTTAAAATCATCAGCATTTGTATGGAATGAGATAAAATCACAACTCGAAACTAATTAATTTATTTGGTACCTATTTGTTGGCACAGGTCCACTGCAAGGATTTTTTAAAGATTTTTACACTGCAATACTTTTAATAAAACAAAGCCATGGTCATGCTTCAAGCTGAGCCCTTAGTGAATCTGATCTTGGATCTTTCGCTATCTCCAGCTATTTAAGTAGTCGTCCCAGTAGTTTGGAGGACGAGTACCACACTTTTGAACGAGTAAGTCTCTGGTTGCACTCCTGACCCACGCCCATGAATTATTAGAATTCGGAAGTTAGGGCTACGAATATGGACAAAATATTATTTCCGATAGATTCCGCGGAATATTACGAGGACAACACCAGCTATCAACCTACACCTTCGAATATTAAAAAGCATAAAGTTACAAAAAAATATATCACTAAGATATTTAATTGATTAAGTCTATAGCAAATCGGTTTGGCTTTTTTGTGTTCTGTTTAGAACTTCATAAAAACTATTTTGGAATGTACCTAAATTGTCCAAAATTCGCTCAATATCAAGACTACTGTAATTTTATTCGGAAATGATGTATCAGGAATCGAAATCGGAACATCTCGATCATAAGTAGATGTACAAAACCACTAGTCCTTCGATGAATATGTAATAATATAGTACAAGATATACGTCACAAACTTACCAAAAACTCAAAATATGGAACGTAAAACTTTTATTTTTCATTTCACAACTAAACTTCACACTTTTAGAAATACTTAAACAACATCACAATACGGGCACGTAAATTTATTATAATAATAAAATCTTGCCTTAGAGGAGAGTTGGAATCACAACTCCTCTTAAAGAGTGAAAACGTTCTGAGGCAGAAATTGCGTTTCGCACGACCGAGGGTGATATCCGCCCTCAGTTAGGGCGTCCAACCTGCCACACCCACGGACAAATATAGGGATATTTATTGCTATTTTAATAGGGATACAGCGCTCAGACTACCGCACTACTGCTAAGAGAGAGTTGTACGCAATGTCTGGGATTATATACGTGAAATATTCATAATGATAAACGCAAAACTCCAAAACGACTCTACTAATCGCTCGAAATGTTTCAATACAGTATAAATAGCACTAATAGAAAACTTATTTTGATGCAAGATTTACTAAGCAGATAGTCAATGCAAAAGCGGAAGAATTTAGAAGTCAATTTTGTCCTTGAGAAAGCTTATACACTATACTTAACTTTATCCACTAAATATAAACTTTCTTTTGAGACACCTTGTATCATGAGCATTAAAAAACAAAGAGCATGAACGAGAAGAGTTATAAAAGTCCCATAGTTAGTGAATTGTCTAAAAATTGTGTCTTATGACGCCCCGATGTACTTACCCCGCAAGAGACTTGACGTGAAGTCATGTAG
Source organism: Euproctis similis (assembly GCA_905147225.2). NCBI lineage: Eukaryota > Metazoa > Arthropoda > Insecta > Lepidoptera > Erebidae > Euproctis > Euproctis similis. Next base: position 21,823,233 of record LR990107.1, on the reverse strand, counting down.
AAATGTATGTATACGACAATATTCGTCGTTTAGTGTTTAAAGAATAATATCTAAAGGCACAGCTTACATTATTGACTTTTCTGTAATTATTTAATAATTATACCGGATGTACCTACAGGCAAGCGAGCGCTTCATTTTTTTTTCAGCGTCATAACACTGCCTTACATATTTCTATATATCTTAAAAAGAGCTACCAACTTCTATATAATAATTTATGCTAAACATAACTTCACGCTTTTTTCTACCCGAAGGTGTAGGCAGTGGCTGTTAAGCCTCATCTCGCCGTTATGTTTACGTCCCAAATGGAATAGGTGGCGAACCTATTGCCATACCGGGCACAAAGTTGTCAGTCATCGATATTTATCACACGTAACTTTCGAAAATTTCGAAAAGTCATTGGTGTGTGCCATAATTTGTACCCACTACTTCTTGAATCAGAAGCGGGGTGCTAGCCACTGCGCCACCGAGACTGATAATTTATACTATTTAGTACTAATTGGTAAATATTCTGTAGTTTTATTACGCTTATTACCCAAATAGTTATATATAACAATGAGGCCAACGGATCAAAAATAATTTTAGCGGCCATATTTAACACAATAACAGACACCTATAATTAAATGTTAATTGCTGTTTTCAAAATAAAGAAAATGAATTAAAACTAATGTGAAATTAAATTTTTGTGATATTTAATTACCGCCATTCATTTATTAAGTTATTATTTTAATAATATAACTGTTGAAATCAGATGCAGTTAAAAAAAAACGGTAATTAATTATTATTACGAATCCAAAAAAGATTCTCACTGATTTATTTCACAGAAGATATTAATATAAATTGGCGGTCGGATTTCTAATAGATCAGTCCTGAGTTGAAATCCACATATCAATGGCTTGTCGGAAGTTGAGTGAATGACGGAAACTTGTGCTACCTATACCTACAGATATTGATAGCGTGATATTTTATCATTACATAGTATAAAATAAAGTCGCTTAAGTACTTATTAAGAATAACATTTAATATTATGTCTGTCGCTCTATATGTTTCTTTGAGACTGCAATAAAGTAATCCAATAAGTCACTAGTGGACTAACATGAAAACTGCATATTACAAAGAAAAAGGAATAATAACCAGTAAATTTTATTTAAAAAAAATAAGTAAAAGTAAGCTTTTCTTATGAAGAGTAACAAACTTGACCCATTACCGATAGATTTTGTGGTGAAATAACTTTATCGTTCATAGACGTATAACTTTCATATTTATATTGCATTTCCAGGAGCACCTAAGCTCTGATACTTCACAGTAAGCGCTTAGTTAGTTTGATGGAGTGTTATTTATAACTTAAAAATAAGATTCCCAAAAAGACAGACCATTTCAGTGGGACTTTCTACCTGCCAGGCTAATAATGGATAGGTACGAGCCTGAGCATGTGCTGCGGTAAGCTGTAGTGTGAGAGAGTCTTCGTTTTTGCTAGCCGCGTTACTATTGGTTCTGGCGGGGCCAGGTGACTTACAATAGACATGAGGTTTCTAGACAGAATTTCTTAGTCGTTATTTTCAGTCAATGTCAACACGTTTTAAAACTGAAATATTTAGAAAATGTCTAGTGAAAAGTTAGTTTGTGTTATTTTTAAAAAATGCTGGTAAAGTGGTTGCTTTTGTGGAGAAAGTTCTCAAAAAAGTCAAGAGGCGCTAGAGACATCATGCTAGTAAACATTGTTTTGCCAGTGATTCCTAACCTTACACATTGTTATCACACATTGTTGTTATAAGAATTTTATAGCTTTGATGAAAATATATACTGAAAATACTGTGATTGGATTTAATGTTTAATTCGTTTAATAATTATTGTTTTAATTTAATTATTTTTCAAATAATATATGCTGACAAATAAAATAAACTTTTCACTGCACTGAGTTTGCCTATTTTCTACTGAGAAAATAAATAGTTCAGTATACTTTTACCATTATTGTATCTTTTACCTGTATAGCTCAATTCAATGCCTCAATTCATAACATCTATTCATAAATAAAAACTATGCTCGTGTTATAAGGGTCGCTCAAAAACTATTGGAAGTTATTTTTAAATGGAACTTTTTAACTTACTTATATTTCATATGTAATTAAACTTACTTCTTCTTTAGGTAAAAATACATTTCTCATAATAGGCATAAAATCAATGCATTTTAATAATTTTTTTTCACAGTAAATTAATGATATTTTCAGTTCATATTTTATATACCCTTACTAGCTGACCCGGCGAACTTTATTTCGCCTTAGAAGAAATAAATGAGCACATTTTTTTTTATATAAAACAAATGTAGCCTAAGTTACTCCTTATTACATCAGTTACCTACCTGCATATAAAAGTCCCGTCAAAATCGGTCCAGCCATTTCCGAGATTACGCAGAACAAACAGACAGAGAGACAAAAATTGTATAAGCATATATTTTGGTGTATATACCGTTTGAGTATTCATAGGCATGTAGTAAGAAGTAGTAGTAGCCGAATGGAGTTTATTTTTAAACTCGTGATATCTTTTGAATGGAATGTCAGAATCGAATAATTCAAAAATTAAAATAAAGGTATTAAAGCAGTCTTAAATAATAAATGATTTATTTTAATAAGATACAAATAAAGAGCATTTTGTAGCTGAGCTGTTTGTTGTTTTTTGACATGACTATAGTAGTTAGCGACATGCTGCCGCTGATGTGTGTTCCAAAAAAATGTCCTATATCATTTTGCTCTATAATCAATAGTTTTCGCAGCGTACGCGTTGTAACGAAGATTTTTGGTATTTTTTTACACTTTATCGTAATTTAAGTAAGGATCCCCATTTTTTAAAAAACGAAATTTAGCCTATGTCACTCAGGAAAAATGTAGCTTTTTAATTTCCAACAGTGAAAGAATGATCCAAATCTGTTCAGTAGTTTCGGAGCCTATTCAATTCAAACAAACAAACAAGAAATCAAACCTTTCCTCTGTATAATATTAGTATAGATCAACATATCATTTATTAATTATTTTAAATCTAATGATTTTAAGTACTAACAAAATTTATAATATATTAAAAAAAAATTACAGACGATTTATTATCAGATAATTGATACACAGCAGAACCATCTACAACAAAAAAAAATAAAAACAACCTTCCCAAAAATAAAAAAATCAATAACAGTATATAATCATCGCATTTGCCGAAAAAAAACATTTTTTTCGGCAAATGCGAAGTTTTCGGGGAATTGAAAACAAACCGGAAACAATTTACCACAAAAACTTACAACTGCATAAAAAAGCCTATGAAATTTGCACCTTTATCGATGAAAATGTGATTATGAATAAGAAATGTTATTCTTTTACTTTTATTTGTACGCATTAGAAGTTATATCAAATATAGCAACTAATAAAGGTGGAGACTATGATAGTATTTTTAGTAAGGCTCAATTTGAAAATAAATTGAAAAAACAATATCAAGATAAATTACAAATTTTATTTATTCTGATGAAGAACAATTGACTAACGAAGAATGACAATTTATATCTGACGTAGGATGAATTTAATTTGCTTCTTATTTTTTCTGTACTTAAAATAATTGTACCACTTAGAATAATTATATTTTGCAATTTAACGTTTTTATCATTAAATGTTTCAATTTCCGTATAAATTTTGACTTAAAATACTGCCAGAGAAAAAAAATGTTTTCTTTTTAATGCAGCGGCAAAAATATGAATCCAATACAAAATATATTGGAACTTTCCAGTTTTAAACGTGTAACACATTAGTAGAATAATACGACTGAAAATAACGACTAAGAAGTTCTATTAAGAAATTAGTTTGATCGCCTGGCAGGTAAAAAGTCCCATCGAAATGGTCTGTCTTTTTGGGAATCTTATTTTTTAGGTATAAATAACACTCCATCAAAATTTCAAGCTGCTCAAAGCTCAAATAAATTCTTTATAATTTATTGTAAAATATTTTTACACGCGTCTGGCAGAGAAAAAGCCCCGATTAAATGGTCGATTATACTACAACATTTATAAATTGCGTATTGCCTCAAATACATTTTTTGGAATAAAAAAAAATTAAATTAAAAATTTAACGGTTGATTTAGCCCCGGTACTCAGCGGCCAGGTCTGCAATTCCGTGTTGGGATATAACAGGAGAGGTGTGTGACAAACTTTCAACTTGCCTCAAACACCTACCCAAAAATTGGGCCAATTCTCGGACCATATTGATTGTATATACAAAGAAAAACGTTATCTACTTTACGAAGCATGTGTAGAGTCCCCTTTACCGGACCGAGTAACGACTACCGCGATAAAAGAAAAAATAACTTAAAGAATAGTGTGGTAGTCAACGATACGTTGCAAAAAAAATGAAAAAAAAAATCAATAAAATAATAATAAATAGAGTCACAAGGACTAAAAAAAACTGGTTCATATCCGAGAATGGAAGTTCTAGGAATATGCCTAGAACTATTTCCTTCCAGTTTTTTTTTTTTAGTCTTTGTGACTCGATTTTCTCATTCAATATTCAATGAGTCCCAAATTTATTGATAGGTGTCAAAATTCACTGTCTTATATCGGACACAATACTGCTGCCAGGCGTCGATATTTATCACAACTAACTTCCGCTAGTCGAGTGTATGAGCCAATATTCGAAATTAAGATTTCTTAACTCGAAGTAGTGGTGAACAGTATTTAAAGTAGATTATCGATACTTGTGACATGAGGGTTGATTTTTATAATTACACCATCTGGTGTCTCCTCTTAAGACACCCTTGAGAAGGGAGGAAACTTAAGCATCGAACTAGGTCCTTGCAATGCCTGTATATCTTTTTCAGCCCTACCTATCCCCATTGATTTTCGTACAACTATTAGCTAAGTCAATGCTTACCTGTTTATTTTTATTGATTGATGATAGATTTATTTCATGGATTCATCAGAATATATTTATTAAGATTACAATTACAATTACTTTACAATTAATCTATAACTTCAAAAGTAAATCAGTAATCGAAAGTTTACCGTAAGTAAAAATAAATAAAGTCAGTTTATAAATAAAATTGAAAGAACTCTCCGTAAAAAAAACGTAAATAAATATATAAAATAATATAATTAAATATTTGTTAAAGGAATCCAAAAATATAAATATTTATTTTTATAGAAACTTTATTCTATCACGCAGTTTTTTTTTCTAAACCAATCCACAGTTTTCATGAAATATTTCATTCCAAACAAAAAACTTATAATTTTCAACTTTAATTTGTGCTAACATAATTTTTGTATTCATAATTGTTCCTTGACAAATTGTGTTTTATGATTTTTTGTACTAATTTTATAAGAATTCAGACATAATTTAATAGCATGTCATTGAACTTATTTTAACATACAGTAAATAAACTCATTTTATCATCAATTTTAAATCAAATTAATTACTATCAATATTAGTATACGGTCTCTTTGAATCTTTTAATAAAACAATAAGAAAAAAACCCCACAAATTCTCACTTGTTCTATCAATCAAATATGAGCATGAAAAAAAATTTGAGAAAAAAAAACAAATTTAATGAAATGACAACAATCCGTAATGAACATACCACATCATACGTGTATTTATATGAACAGTTTTACCTTTAAGGAAAACCGCGAAGTAACGTCGGTGTTACGCGCAACGACTTCGCGTCGCGAAAGCATTGAACTGTCCGTAACAGAGGCTCGATTCTCGGGCGGCCGTCGTGTAGGGGCGCTGTGCAACGTTGCCACGCCTCTGTTGCAAGCTCTGCCAATGGAAAACACACATTTCCAATGTGTACCAAATATACAACACTTAATCGCTATACCATTCTCATTTTCTCTTACAACATTTCAATGTGCAAGAGTGAGATGGAAGAGAATCGTACCATATTTCTTGTGTTCGATATTCCAACAATAATGCTGCGGTTCCAGTTTGACGTTTCTATTTTAACTAAACGCCGATTGAGTTTTGACTTGGATATCTACGCTTTTGACTATATAGTAGAAAAAAAATTTAAGGTTTTTTTTTCCGGTGTGTTTGTCTTAATCTTATATATATATATATATATATAAGAGATTTCCACCTATATATTGACTCATCACGATATCTCTGGAACCATAAGGCGTAGCGACTTGAAATTTGGTAGGATTATTCCTTTCGCCGAGTAGAGGTCAGCTAAGAACGGATTTTACGCAATTCCACCCACAAGGGGGGTTGCGGGGGTGTTAACAATGGAAAATTCCCATTTTTAACCTATAGCTGCTATCGACTTCAAATTTGTCGAAGATATTGCAGTATTAACATAGCGGGGCAGCAGTTATTACTTTTGATGCGAAACAGAGTTCGCCGGGTCAGCTAGTTTAATATAAATATTAAAGGTATTTTCGATATGAATACTTCACGAATACTTAGTTTTGTAAAATTAAATCTATATCTTAAATATTTGAAAATGATAATACCTACTTAATACTATATAAAAAATGGTGTTTTTTTATTTCTTAAAAGATGGAGATTTTTTTTATTTTAATTCACATTAACATTTTAGGGTAGTGTAAAAAAAAACATTTTTTCTACTAATTTAAAGTAGCATTTTAATAAATAAGCATTTACTCCTATTGAATAAAGGATATAATGTATTTTTCTTAATCACAGTATTAAATTCAAATTTTACAAAAAGCACGTATTAATAGCATTAAGGTTTTATATTGTTGGCGGTTGAACCCTGATACTGCAAAACAAACAGAAGCTTCAAATGTAGTAGTAAACCTTTCTGTTTCGTAAAGAGAGCGAGCATTTTCAACCCCTTGCGTCTCGCATATCCACCCCTAACGGCTCCAACACAAGCTTCATTAATAAAATAGTACGCCTTACCGACCGATAGTTAAATATTACCATACAAGCCTTTAAAATCGAGTAACTACATATAGGGGATTAAAAAAAAGGTACAAAGTAATAAAAAATAAATGAAAAAATATGGTTTGATTAAATTTGAAAACAGTTGATTATTTACTATTGTTTTTAATATTCTAGTAGATAATCTATATTGTGACTAAGCAGATATACAATGCAAAAGCGGACGGATGTAGGAGTCGAGGACGGCCAAGACACACATACCAAGACCAAATAGAACGTGTTCTGGAGGAAGGTGATGTTAAGAGCCTCAAAAACCGACGCGCGTGCATGAAAAGAGTTATGAAAGTCAACGAAGCGAGTGAGGTGTGTAAGAATCGTGCCCTATGGCGCTCTGTTCTCTCTGCCTACCCCGCAAGGGATTTGGCGTGAAGTTATGTATGTATGTATGTATGTATGTATAATCTATCTTCTTTATCCTATTAAAGTAATTTTTGTATGTTTATATTTACGCTTTGTTTGTTGCGGGTAAGCCTATGAGCACAGTGCGGCACATATCAGGAAAGGAGGCGGACACACCTCACTTGCTTCTTTGAGTCTCATCAAAATATGTTTAATAATGTAATGATAATGAAATAAGATGTTTAAGGCCTCGGTGATCCAGTGGTCAAGCACTCCGCTTCTGAATCCAGAAGTCGCGGGTTCGAATCTTGGCTCACACCAATGACTTTTCGAAATTGTTTTCAAAAGTTTTGTGTTATAAAATAAATATAATAACAGTAAAATATAAATAACAGCGGTAGAGCCAAGCAGTTCGCTGCATGAATGGGCCGGCTCGACCGGTGAAATACCACGACCACTCAGAACATCGACGTAAAGTGGCTCATGCCGCGTTTCGTTCGGTGAGAGAGGTACCCGGAGGTCCACCGCCTTTCCCCATCCTTTTCTTTCCCCTATCCCCTAAAGGTCGGCAACACAACAGCAACACTATATGTGTTGCTGGTGTCCATGGGCGGCGTTGGTTGCTTACCATTAGGTGACACGCCTGCTCGTTTGCCCTCCTATCCCATAAAAAAAATATCGACTACTGAAAACTTTGTGCCTGGTAATAGGTACGCCACCAATTGGGACGTAAACATAACGGCGAGTCGAGGCTCAACAGCCCCTGCCTACACCTTCGGGTAGAAAAATGCGTGAGGTTATGTTATGTTAAAAATATGTGTAGATCAAAGCGCCTGTAAAAATAAATTTACAATAGAAACAGGACATAAGCCGACGAACCGGCAACTGTGGGGAAGAAGATTTTTTGAGTGGTGCCCAGGAACAGGAAGACGCCGCCTGTGATATTGCTGAATTAAATGTTTCGTGCAACCAAAACTATTTGGTTGCACGAAACATTTAATTAAACATTTTGGAAAAATGCTAGTTAATATACTAATATTAACTAGCATTTTTCCAAAATGTCGGTGTGCAAGTTTAGAGCCTGATCCCGACTATACAGAGGTCGTTTGTTGTGCCACTAAACTATCGAAATCATTTTTTTTACATTTTAACTCCACCACTAACTGTTACGTTATATATTATTATATTATCTTTTACAGAACATAAAGTAAATAAATAACCTATCCCTTTAAAAAAAAATCTTACTTAATACAATTTTGGCAAAGAACTATATGTATACATCTAATTGAGAATGGAGAAAAAGATTGATATTTCGAGCCGATAAGAGTAGCAGGATGGTGGTTGCAACCCATATGACGGGAAGTTACTGGCGTGTGATGCTTTTCCAACCCTTTGAAAACCTGTTCAGACTATACTTTCCAAAGAGGGTTGTGGGAAGACATTTGAGAAGATTTACATTAATTGCATCAGTAAAGAGCGTGGTCTTCCGTTTTTTCAACATAGCTGATCCTGATCCTGAACCAGGCATGCAATTTAGAGAGACACGAGACTCTCAGTGTGGTGGAGTCATTTAATTTGACACAGGTATTATTTCTTAACTGATTACTTACTTATAATTACATTTAGTAAATTCCTCGTTGGAAATCCCCAATAACGTGGGAAGCTCAGACAATAAACTGGTACAAAATAAAAACATTTGGATTGTCTTATTTTTTTCAAATATTGTAACTTAACTCCCTTAATAACTAAAGATGTAGACAGCAGATGTTATTCGTCGACATGCCGGATTTATTTCTCCTCAAATAAGCAATAGATGGCGTGATACCTATATATCAGGTATAACTTTATTTATCCTCGATGCATATTATATAAAACACTAGCTCTCCGCCTGGCGTTGTTATTACTCTGGGTGAATGCAGCTTTCCAATGGTGAAAGAATTATTGGAATCGACCCAGTGATTTTTGAGTTTATTCGTTGTGTAATACCGCTACCACACACAGCTATTCGCCGTCGCGTTCGCGTTGCCGCGATGTTGTCATCTCTATCCACACACTGCTCTACTCGCGCGAATATTCGCGCAAATATTCGCGACGCGCTGAACTTGGTTATTAGGGCTGTCGATATTTTTCAAAATATCAGTTAGTCCACGTATCGATATTTTTAAATATATCAAAAATTCCTAAAAATCTAGGAACATGTGGTGAACATGTGGTGGTAAGTGGGAAGCTGAGGAATATAGTGTAATGATAGATAGGTACGTGAAAATACTATGTGAGTATTGTCTGACATATGTGTGTAAGTACTGCCCTGAGACTTCGAGACCGGGAGGAATAGATGAATCCCTTGGACACCACACTTAGTACACTAAACCGGGTTATGAAATCCAAAATATAACCCTATTACTGATAACAACAAAGTACGAACATCAAAGTATAGTATAGTATAGTATAAGTGTAGTATAGTATAAGTATAGTATAGTATGGGTATAGTATAAGTATAGTATAAGTATAGTATAAGTATAGTATAAGTATAGTATAAGTATAGTATAAGTATAGTATAAGTATAGTATAAGTATAGTATAAGTATAGTATAGTATAAGTATCAAAATTTCACACGCAATAACAACCGACGCGCGAATTTATATTCACTCTCGAAACTACGAGTATATGGTTCAAGCGTCAACCGATAGCACGGACACACTAATAGCGGACCGACGATGACAACGCCATCTAGTGGCACGCGGACGTGCCACGAGCGAACGAACCAAAGGAGGCGGACACTATCGAACACGTTCTATACAAAAATAAAAACCTTTCCTCTTTATAATATTAGTATAGATGATAACGAAAAAATTGTTCGTGTAAGCCAGTATTCGAACTCGGCAACCGTGAACTAGAAGTTCCTACTGTTTGCCTCTAAAAGAACTTAGCATATTAGGTATATGTTTTGACTATATATCAAAAACTTTTAAGCTTCTAAGTTTGTGGCGCTTCCCGAATAAAATTAAAGTTTTAAATTATAACAATTATTTTAAATTTCTCTATGATAGTTGCAACAAGAGAATTGTTGTTTTTTTTTTGTTTTCGTTATATAATATTTATAATGAGATTAGTGAGACATATTTAACTAGTGTTGTGGTCGTTAACGAACAATTCTCAGTAACTCATGTATTTTATAGGGATGTCATTATTAATTTGCCCAACTAACCCTCATTATTATATTTTTATTTGATATACGTTAAGCAGACCGTAACGTATTTAACTAATCAACACATTCTTTGTTTCTTCCTTTTTTTTTCCATTATTAGTGCTGAACTCATCACCATATCTCTTGTAAAAATAAATATATATATTGGTGAATTTAATATCATTCATCGAGTATAAATTTAAAACTCCTCAATAATTTTTTTTTACGAACTATCTACAAATTTCGAGAAGACAAAATGCAAGGGAGTATATAGTAATAACTTTTTGCGCGGTCTAAGTTGCTGTTAGTAACAAGAATAGTTTGTTTCAACATAAATACAAACGAATTTTAACAATATATAGTATATATTGGTATAGCTAACTACTACTTTTTTTTAACTTCACACCTTTTTCTAACCAAAAGTGTAAGCTGTTACAACCTTGATTCGCCGAATTAAGATAGGTGGCTGACGCCCGAATACTGAACCGCCACTCAAATCTGACAATCAATAAAGTGCTACTTACTGCTCAAATTTCACGTATTCTGTCTAATGTGACAGCTACTTAAACACTTAAGGAGCGCTTACATATTTGAGTGGCGGTTCAGTATTCGGGCTTGAGACTATTGCCATACACCGGGCAAAAAATTGACAGATATCGATATTTATCACACATATCTTCCGAAAAGGATTCTGAGAAACTATTGGTGCCAGGAAATGATCCATCAATATTCAGAGGCGGGAAACTTAACCTCTGGACCATCAGAGTTTGCGCATCCGCGGTAAAAACAATTCAAAAGTCAATACTTAATTAAGTGAGCGCCGTCGAGTCTCTCATGACTCAATAGCACATTTGCTACTATCAATTCAAAGTTGAAACTTAACAAATTTTATCATGATAACGGTCAACTAGCTTCTAGCTTATTGTATCGTCGATCAGATATACTACTAATTGATTTGACGTAATACAAGCATTTAGTTTTAAAATTTAAGCGAAAAAAAAAATACCCCCGAGCAGGTGAAGGCTCTACATAAAAGCTGTCGGTTTATATTAACGTCAAAGGAATCGTTTAGGAAACCGCAGTCTCTACCGCTGCTTTCAATTAATAAATATTGTTAGATGGTCATAATTATAATTTATTTAGGTATTTTTATTTTACTCTGGTAATCGCTCGCAGCTCCGCACGCGTCGTCTTTTTTTTCATATATTTTACAAACAAATCTTAATAAAACTGTGAATGTATTAAACTGTATGAATAAACCACGAGAAAAGTGTTTTACCTGTTTTTAAATGAAAAAATATAATATTTTGCAGTTAAGTGTTATTCTAAATATTGTAGCTAGTTTACATTTAAACTAAAGAAATATTCTTGTGAGTTGTGATAGGATTTAATTATTTTTTTATTATTATTTATATATAAATAGTAACAGCTCAGGAAGTGACCGTTTAAACGATATCCGCGTATTTAATTTCATTTTCTCTTCTCCCAATAGCAATTAATTATTTTTCAAAAATTTAATTTTAGTAATAACTCATTCATCACAGTCAATTTCATAAAATCATTACTTGAAGAGATCAGAGTACAATCTCGAAGCTACATACATACATAAGCTCACGCCTGTATCCCATGGGGGTAGGCCTTCCACAAGCTAGGATCCTGAAACTCATCTTTCGCTCTATCCACAGTCATACATTCACATGCATCTCATCATGCATTCACGCCAGTTTCGGGTACTACGCATTTTGTCTCTTTGAAAGAGACCATTTATTTGGTCGTGGTAGCTGCGTCTTGGTCTCCCGATACCGACCCTGACAATCACATTCGTTTCGAATACACTTTTAGTCAGTCGGCTTTCTTTCGAAGCTACAAAGAAAAACAAAAGCTTTTGCGACCGCAAGAACTAGATAAGTAAATAACAGCCGGTTACTCCTGACCTATACAAATTTTCTAACTGAAGAAGTTAGAAAATTTGTATAAGTCAGGAGTAACCGGCTGTTATTTATAATATAAAATCATATTTCATAATATAAAATCCAAAACAAGGAAAATAAATGTTACATGCATAATGAAAAAACGAAGAAAACCTAGATCTCAAATAAAGATTTGCAAAAATATATTTAATTGTTAAAAAACTGCAGTTATCTATACATGTTGCATTCGTAAGCTTTGTTTATAACTACATGCCTATTTATACCCTAAGATGTAGGGAGCGGCTGTTAAGACTAGACTCGCCAAATTTATACGTTCCAAAGAGAATATGTTACGGCACCTATTGCTATACACCGGGTACAATGTAGTTCTTCATCGATGTTTATCACACATAACCCCCGAAAATAATTCTGAAAAATCACTGGTATGAGTCCGGAGAGTCCGGACGCGATTCCACTACTACCTGGTTCAGAATCGGGCTCGTAAACATATGTTATAAAATAATCATAAATATACGATATGAACAAGTTATTATGGATTTATTTTTGTACATAAGTTCTTTGTATTGGTAATACCAATACGAAGAACTTGTGATAGAGTCGCTACGATATCGTACTTCCGGTTACATTTTGCGATAAACTTTAACTTCAAACCGGAGGGTGCGGTCATTAATTAAAGTATAAAATATAATTATAACTTTATATTACTTATATTTTAATATAAATTCCATATTTCGTGTTGTTTTTATTATTTATTTTACTTGAAAATTTGTGTGAAACGTTTGCGATGAGGTTGGTAGAGCCAAACATTTCGCTGTATCTCTGATCTTATGGAATCGAGGCAAAGTGATTCATACCGCGTTTGGTACAGTAAATAAGTATATTTTAAAGTAAAATACAAATGGACCACATTTGTAATGTTAATACGCTTTATTATTAGATGAAGGTACATGGAATTTCTTTTTAGACAAGTCCAACAATTCACTTACAACCCCCCAGAGATTTTGGAAGCTCTAGAAACGTGATTCAATTTTAATTGTTAATGGGGTTTTTGAACTTGCTAATGTAATAATACATTAAATGCTTGTGGCATAGGTATTTAATCATCATAAGACTGTTTCGTGTATCCACTGTATATAATATTAAACGAAAAAATAAAATTTTAAAAGATAAACTTTGTTGTTCTTGTTGACTTCGTTTGAAAATTTAATTATGTGTATGCCGTAAAGAATATAAATATGGCTTGCATGAACTTAATAGCCCATTCTTATAAATTTTTATTGTCTATATAAATAAATGACTGACGCACGTACATAAAAACAAAAAATAAGTAACAAATAATTTCCTATTTGATTTGCAGACGACCAGATAAATATATTGCTTACCTTCACGTTTTATCTTTGAGCACATCAGGATCTTAAAGAAATCGGGTGGTATTACTTTTTTTTTTAACTTTATGTTAAGTACTGAATGTTTAAATAATAATATTGCGACATTGTTTTTAATTACGAACATGATTTACCCTTGCAGGGTAGGCATAGAAAATAGAGCGCCATAAGGCAAGATTCTCACTCGCTTCGTTGACTTTCATAACTCTTTTCGTATGGATAAAGTTAAAACGCGCGTCGATTTTTAAGGCTCCTAACATCACCTTCCTCCAGAACACGTTCTATTTGGTCTATTATTGTATATTTGGTGTATTATTCTATTTGGTATTTTAAATAAAGCCATTCAAAATGAGATATTGATTGATGATATTGATTATATGACTAAGGCAAAACTTTGTGCCCTGTATGGCAATAGGTTCGCCTCGCCACCTATTCCATTTGGGACATAGACATAACGGCGAGTTGAGGCATAACAGCCACTGCTTACATCTTCGGGTAGAAAAATCGTGAATTTTCTATTATGTTAGAAAAAGTGTAACATAAATTGCAAAATAAATAACTGTTCGCTTTTTTAAAATAGTGTATATCTCGCTATATTCATCGATAGTAAAAAATGTAGCGGAACAAAGCTACAAAAGTTACTTAGAACCAAAGGAGTCTCTATAAAGACTTTCCACAAAAACGAACCTCTTCGAGATGCTAGCCTGCAGTAAATCATTTCTTTGTTATCCACGTGCCTTTGTCGTTACTATAAAATATCTCATTTAGAATGGCTTTAGTCAATATACCATTTTACTAATAAACTAATAATCAAATCTTAAAATAGAATATAATAATATTTAAATAACAATTTGTTTGTAAATATATTCGACGAAATATAGAGGATAAAATGATCCGTTCAAAAATACATATAAATAAACGAAAAAAAAATCACTTTTCAATTTAGATTTTTGCGATTACCATTACGAGTATTCGGACGTTGGCGCGAAAATTATTAAAAAATAATAGAATATTTTTCATAAAATTATTTTTAAAGTTTACAACAAAAACAGCAAAAAGGTGTTATATGTTATTAAACGAAAAAAATACTGGCCAGCAATAATAATAAAATCAACGTGTTCAATTAACATCCCTAACACTTGTTCCTCAGAAATTACTCGGTGGTTGAAAAAGGACTACACCGTATCGTCTTCCATTGCTGACGACAGATTTATAATAATTAGATGATGATACACATGGATAATTAAGTATGCGTACATGTTCGATGAATTAATTTAGAGCGTTCCTGGCACATCCTGGCACACACCAATTACTTTTCGAAATTAATTATACAAACAGACCAAAATCTAATCATTTGTCCAATATTGGTAAATTGGGCTGTACCTAATACGTAACGGTTTTAGCGTTTCCTTTCTCTTTTTATGGGTTAGGAGGGCAAACAAGCAGGCGTGTCACCTGATGGTAAGTGACCAGCGCCGGCCATGGACACCTGCAACACATATAGTGTCACAGTTGTGTTGCTGACCATTAAGGGAGTAGGATGGGAGAGGGTGGGGAAGGGAGGTGGGCCTCCGGGTACCTCTCTCACCGAACGAACCGCGGCGCGAGCCACTTTACGTCGATCTTCTCAGAGGTCGTGGCATTTCACCAATTTGAAAAACAGTGGACTGCCATATCTCTCCTCATCGTTTTTAAAACCTTACTCAATATAAGTAGTATAACCTTACTAATGAAGTCGTCCAATCCAACACACCAGCAACGAAGACGAACTTTGTAAGATTTATTACGAATTGTTTCGAGCCGTGTGTATAGAGTGCCTTAAAATACACGCCATAGCTTTCATCTCATTATGCAGAGACAATTATGGTTCCGTTGATGGATACCGTCAATTCTGTCCGTAACTCAAAGGAATAAGGTTTAAATTATGATCCGGAGAATGTTAATAGATTTTAAAAATAATGTTTGTATTTCTTAAAGTCAGAACTTAATGGTGAGCTTATAAAGTTTGTTTGGTAAAGCAGAGGTGAGGAATATTAATTTAGAATATATTTAACGAATATTGTTTATTATCAAATCGCCAAAGGTAACAAAGTCTTTGTTGTTGAGTGTTTGTTAAATTTATTTCAAAACTAATGGTTTGAGTAGTTTGGTGAGTACTAATAATGATTTCATATTTTGAGGTCTCATGGGGAAGCAATAAACGGAAAAAAAAACGGATAATATCATCATAAACAAAAAATATTTAGCTATTTTGTAAACATGTAAGACAGATAACCTTATATATGCTGAATTAAAAAAAAAACAATTCTTTAGCATCACTTGAAATGAGTTCCAAGTTCCAACTATGATTCGAATGACTTGTGAATAGAACATCTTCAATAATAGTTATTTATTTAAAAAGTAATTTAAAAAAGAACACTTCCCATAATTTCAGCCGTTCGGTAGCAAAGGAGGTCACATACATACACATGTCATTTAAGAAGACCCTTCCGGTTTTTTTTTCAGAGGCATTAAACCAAGGAGTTCTTAATCAAATGAAATAAAAAAAAATGAATAATGTGCAACATAAGCGGCCCTAATGAATCGACATGACTATGATATGATCTTATTATTTTATTAGTAGATAGTATCAGTATACTTGGTGAAAAATGGTGCATTTATGGTAATTACTGTTCGACAATAGATTTGTGTTTCCTCTTTGTCTCTGACCACCCTCAAAGTTTTAAGCCAAATAAATGTTGAGGTAACGACTTGGATTGTAAACTGTCACCACTACAGAGTGGGCTACGTTTGCTATATTTTTATTTATTTCTCAATAGGTACTCTTTTGAAGAGGCACAGATTAATGAATTAACATGTCGAACGAATTATTTTTATTTCCATGGGAGATTTCTGTCATTGTCGTGATCAATTTTGTCATTATATTATCACGCATACTTTCCTAAATGATGTCTGATAAGTCATTGATTGGTATATACTTGGTATATCTGAATTTGAAAATGACACTTAGCAACGAGAAGAATGAATGCTAAATTACTAGGCCATCAAGATGGCAATTCGTTGAGGGGGAGAAAGAAAATCAAACTATCACACGCTGATTCTGACCAATTTAAAGAAAGTCAAATATTTACTTCGTAATATAAATGTAATATAAAACGAAATTCTAGCTTTTGTGGCTATTATTAGTAGCTGCGTTGATGTACTTTTTTAATTTTACTCGAAATTAATCTAATCGTTGCTCGCGTATCAGCTACTACTAACTCAGTTGCAGTTCAGTTTTATCTGGATGAATACTGTTCTTCAGACTTCAATAGAACTGGACCTGAAGGCTCATGCGGTCTCTTACTGCCTCTCTACTTTACTTCGACAGGATCTGGGAAAGCTCCGAGCAGACTCATACATTGTAACGTTACTTAAAATTTGCGATACCTCCAAATATTTTTTTATGGAATAGGAGGGCAAACGAGCAAGCGAGCCATCTGATGATAAGCAAGTAGAGTTGTCCATGGACTCCTGTAAGACAGATTGTGTAACAATTGAGTTGCCATTCTTTAAGAGAGTAGGATGGGAAATGGAGGGAAAGGCGACGGTCCTCCATATATCTCTCTCACGGAACGAAATGCGCTACAAGACAATTTTCGTCGATATTCTCAGCAGCCTTGGTATTTCACAGCAGCGAACTGCGCGGGCACTACCACTGCTAAATAAACATTATAATCACGTAAATAAAGTTAATCAGATAAGTTCATATGTATGTATTAAGTTAATGAGAGGCAATGACAATAGGTACGGAAAATTTCATGACGACCGGCCGAATAGTTATGCGTGTAAGAGAATGACAAAACAAACAAAGTCCCATTCATACACACATATATAATAAGACAGGATAAAAGTCACGTTTTCCTATATAATACAATTTATATAATATATATTATATCTGTGTGACCACAATAGGATATACCTATACTGTTTAACTTACTTTACAGTTTACAAGGAAAATGTAAAGTATTTCTAAGTTACTATACTGTTCAATCAAATTATAACCTGAATAAAACCAAACACTTTTAATAATATGGTACAGTAATGATCATTTTATTAAAGCTATTATCCTATTTATTTACAAGTTTACTGTTTTCTAGGTAATAATAGGTATATAGTGGGGATACTATTGTTATATATTGTACATGGTTCGAAAATGGTATTTGTTACATGAGTTGCATGCGCGGTGCTTCTCATGATAGGTCATACATTCGGAACAATTTTGCTGGTGGCAAAAGCGTTCCGGTTTTTTATTTGAACGTGTCAATATTTTTAATGTACTTATCTACACAGACACATAAAAAAGTTGGTAAGTAGCACACACAGTGTACGTCCAGATACTTCTCACTAAACGAAACGAATCATGTGGTCGTGGTATTTCACTGGTCGAGCCAGCCCATTCATGCAGCGAACTGCCACTAGATGTGGGACTAGTATTGACGACCAAAAAATTGTGCTCGACCTACTTATTTGGGATCAGAAAACCAATCCGGTTTTAAGGACCAAAATAGCTTTTTTTAATTCACGACTTGTTCTATCCGAATTGTTAAGTCTCAAATGGAATTAGTGGCGGGACCTAATGCCATACACCATTACACACCAGTCATCGATATTACTGACACGTAACTTCGAAACATAATTCCAAAATGTAATTGTTGTGTGCACGGATTTGATAGCATAACTTCTTCATTCAGAAACCAGACCTCTAGACCACCGAGTTTTAATAATAAAAACTCATTATATTGTGTTTAGCAAATCTTCTACTATCCGATTGAAGGCTTAAATAGGACGGCAACGTTCTTAATCAAAGAATATTTAGTTGGTTATTATATCTTCGTGGAATCACTGTTATGAGAATAAAATATTGTATACGAGACACATTATTATTCAATTTTATTTTATTTATTTATCGGTATATTATTTATTTTATTTATTCTATCTAATAGCTTGGGGAAAAAATATTTTCGCTTAAAGTATATATAAACTTAAATATATTATCTTTTATATAATATATTATCATAATATATTATCTTATTTAATAAATTATCTTTGGCCATCCATTTGTATTTAGCTGATTTTGAAAAAAGCGTTTTATTATGCTTCAGCCAGTCGGTTAAATAAAAAAAAAACTACATTTTTAACTGTAATGAATTGCTATCAAGCGTCGGTTTTAACATTACTCACAAGGCGGCCGACTTCTACATTAAGATATAGAGTTAGTTTTTCGACAGTTAACCTTGAATACAATTACTTAATATATAAATATATTTAATTAATCTATTTTATAGGATAATTATTATAACAATTAAATGAAAAATAACAGTCCAATTATTTTAATAGCACTGCGATTCTGGTGTCAGTAAGTAAATGTATTTAGGTGCTAGCTAACTATTATATTTAAACACTGCAGTTATTTTATTATAGCATATATTTAGATATGTATATATATTAAACAATCTCATCTTAATAAAAAATCTAAAAAAGTAACTAATTAGTATCATTACGGTACGATAAAAAAAAATCATCTTAAATAATTATAATATTCTTCAATAATATTGTTCAATATCTACTTTTAAATATTATGTTTATTATAATACACACAGATACAGGTGCATCATTATTTTCTTACCCTTAACCTACTCTAAGTGGGCTCGGCACAACATTGTCATCCTTATAAGTGTATTATCTCTACCAATTCGGTACCACTGTCATTGTCATCACTCTCCGTGTAACATGACTTTCTTCTATTCTCATAGCAAGTCCATACCAAGTCAATCTATCACTTCTATTTATTTCCGCGATTAAAATTCAAAATATCTTTATTCCTTAGACTTAACCAATTGCTTAGAATCGTCATACTAAACTATTAACTAAAATCCGCGGAGCTTAGATTCCCTTTCTGATGAAATGTGATGTGTCTTGAATGTGAAAACAAATCTAAGTGTAAGTGCCGGCGTCAAGGCTTCTTGAGAAGACCTGGCAAAAAACTGAAGGCCGACTCTATTCAATTGTTAGTTTAACAATAGTTGCTATAGTAAAAAAAAACAACATAACACAAACCAATTCAATTCCAAAAGTTTTTATCATTTATAAAATCTAAGATACAGCAATAAGATGTAGTCTAGTTTTAGCATATTTGTTAAATTTACCCATCGATAATTGAACCGCGGCGATTGGTGCTACTTTCACTTAGACCCACATCCATCTTAATATTCGCATTTCTGTTGCCTGTACTAACCTTTGATCCACTTCTTTTACTGGAGATAAAAAATAATGTCTGCAATCTTTACAAAAGAATTTAAGTTAAGTCGGTAAATGCTGTCAAATATTTGAGAAGAATATTATTTTCTGAAATTCCGGCTTTACCAGTGGCTTACGAATTCGCTTCCCGCTTCTGAATCAAGAAGTCGTGAGATCGATTCCGGGTGATTTGAGGCTTAACAAGTCGCTGCCTACACCTTCAGATTGAAGAAAGAGTGACATTTTTATTAATATATTAAATCAGCTAAGCCAGCAAACATTGTCTTGCCAAAAAAAATAGGGGTTGATAGTAGAGAATTGAAAATTTGCGGTTATACTTAGCCAAAGCATTTGACACGGTCTCTGCAAAAATTCTTCTACAAAAAATGGAAAATATAGGTGTTCAAGGAAAGGTACTACAACTATTTGGGGACTATCTCAGAAATAGAACACAAAGGGTAAAAATAGATGATAAGTATAGCCACGACACCTCCATTGAATGTGGCGTACCCCAAGGAAGTGTTCTTGGACCAACTCTCTTCCTAATTTATATAACTAGTCTTTGTTGTCTGCAAATAAAGAATTGCAAAATTTATACCTATGCAGATGATACAACCCTAATTTTTTATGGAACAGCTTGGGACGAGGTAAAAGCATATGCTGAGTTTGGTCTTCAAAAAATATCTAGATGGCTGTCACTAAACCTATTTAACGCTTAATATCTCCAAGTCCAAGTTCTTACCATTTGCAAATACCACACGTAGTCTGCCCTTCTCCGACTATGGAATTCAACTACACACCTGTAAAGAATTTAGTATTGGGTGTGACTGTGACTATTTAGACAGAGATAGCTAGATTAAATATTTGGGGGTACTCCTCGATGAAACACTGACGTGGTGTCCCCACATTAGTGTTCTGTCAGAGAAAACGAGAAGGCTAATATATGTTTTCAAAACTCTTCGACACGTCGCTGATTACTCTGAAATTAAAATTGTTTATTATGCTTTATGTGAATGTTATGTTATGTTAATTATGACTTACTGCATAGCAGCGTGGGGTGGTGCACGCAAGACTCACTTGATAAAGCTGGAAAGAGCGCAAAGAGCATTGCTGAGAGTAATGTCGTTCAAGCGTTTCAGGTATCACACTTCCTTGCTGTATTCTGAGTGTCAAGTACTTACAATTAGACAATTATTCGTAAAGTACACTGTATTATCGCAGCATAGTAGAATTAAATTCAAAAATCAATTAACTCATAGGAGAAAAAAAGATAACATATGCCACGAGAAACCATTTAAAACGGCTTTCATTAACAAATTTCAATGCTATTTGGGTCCCAGGTTATATAACTATATTAATAAACATTTGAATATTTACGATTTGAATATTTATAATTGTGAGAAAACTGTAGTGACCTGGTTACAGTCTCTAAACTATGAAGACACTGAAAAAATCTTTTTGGTTCCGAAGTAAGCATGCAAAGTGATTAATTTTGATATATTATAAGCTTACAAAATCAAACAGGACGGTATTCATGTATGTAAAAATGGGTGTCAATATTTGTGAATGTGTTCTTTTTATAGGTGAGGGTATTTCAACCTTTCTGTGAACCATAATTACGATAAATTGTGCTATTCTTACTAAACATTTAAAATATCTTTTAATTAAGTTATTGGTGTTGTTTGTGACAAAACCGATCTTCGCATTATTTTTGTGATGTGATGTGTCAGTGCGCAGGAAGACACAATCACCTAAAATACAGGCTCGGCCTAGTTTAGGTGAGTGCGCCCATAATATGTTTGTGTAATATTAATTAATTACTAAGGAGACTTGTTTTGTTTATAATATAACTTGTTACTTATTTGTATTATTTGTTTTTTTATTAACTTAATTAAATGTCCTCAGATCATCAAATAAATTACTCTTTATTATATGTATGGTGTTTCATAAATAATAAATAAAAAACAAAAATGTATTTAAAAATTTAAAAAATATATATTTAGGGGTGGATAGGGGGATGAAAAATGGATTTTTCCCTGTTCTCAGACCTGCCCGATGTGAACACAAAATTTCATGAGAATCGTTCCCGCCGTTTCTGAGGAGTAGAATTACAAACACGAGAATTTTAGATATTAGTTTGGGATACTCGTCGCAATTTATTGATGATTCGCAATCATAACCGATAAATTATTTATAACAACTTACCACAAAAACAAATTGTCAGAAAACAATTTTATAAATTGAAAAGAAATACATAAATAAAACCCATTTACTACGTGGGGAAAGTTGAACGAACAACCGTCCCGCAGGATATTATGTGATAGTGGAATTTTACAAGGGACCGAGTACTTCTTCCGGTGTGTAAATATCTCAAGTGTAAAATATCCGAAGGAAAATTGTACGCCAAAGTTGGTTTCAACTTCCACGTTGTACCTTTGTGAATGCGGTTTCTATTGACACACTAGTATCGACAGTAATCTACATGTAATATAGTAAAGTATCCAAATATATTCGATGCCAAAAATAAATTGTACCGTATGTTTGTACTCGGAAATCGAATCACGGGCCTTTGATCCTTCCCCTATGTAACACAATACTCGAGTGTAACATTTATACCTGGGATTATTAACAGCCCGATGACAGTTCGCGGTTCCTGAAATAAATGAACATCGATCATTTACAAAAATAATAGATATATGTGTGTATGCGTGCTCTTGTAAGTGTGTGAGTGCGGTAGAGTCAGCATGTTTGTCTGATTTGATTTTGTGTTATATTTTCATAATTTGAGATAGATTGTAGATTGTGGAAATAATAATTAGCACTTATTAAACATAATTATAAGCTATTTATATCTGGAAATTACACAATTTGATAGTTTTGTCGAATTTTGACATACAGGAGATTTATAGGTATTCCTAGGTAGGTAGGTATTCCATTAACTCCAACGTGGTCCGGAGACTTTGATTCTAGTAATAATTAGAGTCGTGTAAAAATACTTAATTTTATGTTTAACTATGCGAACGGTATTGCGGGCAACGCTTGTCTAAATATATATAAAAAAAAATGATCAACAGTTTGTCGTACATACACCCGCTGATTAGATTAGATTTTAGCAATTATAATGTTTTGTGCTACAAGTTATGTACAATGAGAATTATAATTTTATAATATAACATTATAATTAGATTATATCTCATTAGTCTGGCGAAAAAATAAAAAAAAATATGAAAAAAAAATCTTAGAGAACAGCAGAAGAAATAATTGAGTTTTTAACGGTTCAAAACCCGCTGCCATTAAATTCGTGTCTTAATGTGTGTGATTTGGTATAATTTATACCAATTATTAATTCCAGAAGGTTCTTAATACGTCATCTAAGAGTTATATTTTCAGTTTTATAAATAAATATAAATAAATATTTTTTTCTTATTCTTAATAATAATAGATTTGTTGAGATCTCTTAATTGTGTGTAATTAGTAATTTTATTGAAGTTGAATTGTCTATTTTTGTGATTTTGTTCTTAAAAAAACCGCTCATATTTTTTACTGACCGCATCATAAGGGGCGGTTATGTTCTTTCAATAAGTGTTTTAGGACTTTTTTTGGCATGCCCAATAGCATTAACAGCTTGATAAGTTTTAGTTATCTAGTAGTTCATTGTATAAAAACAGCTATTGCGTACATGAATTTATATCCTAGTTCTTACCATGATGCAAATGAAGCCTACGTAACGTACTGTATTGTGTTGCACCGACTTCAATAATGAATGACAATTGTAAATATTTTAACAGTTAAACTTGACTGTATTAAAGTATTACGTTTTGTATATTGTATTAAGTATACAAATGAGTAAATTACGTTATTTATCGTTTTTAGTAGAGGTACTGTTTTCATATGCTTAAAGATTTTGTGGTTTACGTTTCTAGCCCTAGAGTGGGCGCGCAATGAGCATTTGGCCGCCCGCGCTAAAAGCTGTTGATAATTTTCAAAACAATTGACCGTTAGACTTGCATCTCTGAATAGCAGCGTCTATTCTCATTAGCAATGCGTGCCTAAAGGCTGGACGCCATCAATGCACCAGGGACTGGTTGAGAAGAAGATTCTTACCATTAGGAGTAGCCGGGCGGCATTTTGCTCACCGCGCGCCCACTCACGTATGTAATATTTTGTAGTGTATTTTAGGCAAACTCGAAATATAGACTATATTTTATGGTGCAATTATAATTAAAACTAAAAAAAACACATGTTTGTTTTAGGATTTTAAAGTATTCGTTGATAATAATAAATAAAAATGGCTAAAATAGAAGCTCAAAATTTCTTTTGGTTAGAAGAAACACCGGGTTTTGAAGACATATACAGATTGGTAACAATGAAAATGTGTCAGATATTGATAGATCTACTCATCATAGTAAGCACAACACGTAAACTCGATATCAGCAGACAGCTACTCATTGAACAATAAAATACCTATGCCAAATGTTATGTTTATAATGTTGTATGTAAAACCAGCTGGTGATCTTTCTCCAATACGTTCACCCAGCGATGATGATGAACCACCTCCACAGCTAGTTCGTCTTAGGAATATGGCCATGGTACTTATCAAGCAATATGTGAGCACAAGGTCTTCCAAAGATACTTTAATATTTCTTTGAGAAACCAAGTTGCTCGCTTTGTCCCTGTATAACAAGCATCTTCTTCAAAAAAGGAGGAGTAATGCAGCATATCGATACCCTAATTCGCAAACCTACTAACTCCACTTTTTTACGAAAATGATAATTTTGATACCGATAGAATCTAGATAATGTCTAGTTTCTGTCGGTATCAAAATGCCATTTTCGAAAAAAGTGGAGTTATTAGGTTTGCGAATTAGGGTATCGATATGTCCCTCAAAGAAAAACAGGTATACGAAAAAAGAGTTTTCCAGATGCCTAAAGTTAGTGCGCAATGAACATTTTACATATGAAGTGAAGTGAATTTTGAAGACTGTTTTGATAAAGCGTAACCTGTAGATTTAGAAAATATATAATTCGTATATATTTATTATTGTTTTTGGTAAAATATAGAGTATTATATGGAGTAAGAGAAAAAAAGTCAGTTAAAATATTAACTTTCCAAAATTCGTTTGTAAATCAACATTTTTAAATAAATATTATTGAAAAAATGTATTCATTTATCATTACAGATAATAATAGAAATAAAATGCTCTATTACTAGTTGAGCTGGTCAAAGAAAATGGGGCGGTAAAATACTCCCTACGCGCCCACTGACGTTTGGTAAAGAGGCGAGGTAACCTTTTTTTAAAAGTAATTTTTATACTATGCAATGATGATGTAGGTAAATCATCGCTGCCTACACCTTCGGTTGAAAAAAGACGTGAAGTAATGTTTGTTATGTTAATTTTAGATTTAAGTAGATATTTTCATAAAATTATTTAGAAGGGCTTTGAGACATTAAGTTATATATATATTATCCTGTCTCATAGCGTTGTGTTCATTCTGCGTACCTCGAATTATATTTGGCATGTATTTTTTTTGTAAATAATTTTACCAGCTCTGAAAACGAGTCCTTTTTACCCTGTCATTTGGCATGTATTTCTATGTATTGTGTATCTATAAAGAAATTTGATTGGAGTTTCATAATGATGAATAGATTATTTAAGACACACAAATTCGCTATATGTGTGTATTCTTCTGATATTTAAGAAGACCATAACATCGAGCGACGCATTATACCACAAATTAAAAAAAAAATGTTAATCCCAAAGGTGCTGTCATTAGCAATTAAGCCTCAAGTTGCTGATTCTGTTTTTGTTGATTAGGTATATTGTTGTAACATAACATAGAACATATATAACATAGCTTCACGCCTTTGTTACCCGAAGGTGTAGGCAGCGGCTGTTAAGCCTCGTTTCACCGTTATCTTTACGTCCCAAATGGAATAGGTGGCGAACCTATTGCCATACCGGGCACAAAGTTTTCAGTCATCGATATTTATCACACAACTTCCGAAAACAATTGTTGTAACTATTTGTATTTTGTTAAATCATTGTGAATGACCTTTTCTGGTAAGAAAAAAAATACTTAACTAAAACACAAGCAATGGTTTGTTCCGAGGCATTTCACACTTCTAACCATCGTTTACCAAATTTTCATATGCACAAAGACCCCAATATTACAATACAAATTTGTGGGCAGGTGTTGGGATACAAAAGAATTTATTGTCTCGTGTTAGAGCGTCTTCGTTAACATACTGGTAATATAAAGGTGTTGATGTTTGATTTTAAGTGGTTCCAAAACTTAGTTGTACTATTTAAAGATGATACAGAAGCAGGTTTAAGTTTTAAGGTTTGCGGTTTAAGTAATACATGGTTCTTGGTTATTATCATTGGTTGGCAGCAAAGTTTGATTTAGTTGGAACTTCATTCCGCGATAAGGTTGTGTGCATATTTTTAAGTGAAGAATACAAAGTATAGTATTAACATTATGTCGCTAATACTCATGTCAGCTGTGACAAAAACAGTTGGGACAGTCTTGGATTCGAATTTTGGAGACATAACAATGATTTTCCCCATAAATATTGATAACGTTATAGGTATGTATGTCAATAAATTCCCA
The DNA here is from genome assembly GCA_905147225.2 of Euproctis similis. Classification (NCBI taxonomy): domain Eukaryota; kingdom Metazoa; phylum Arthropoda; class Insecta; order Lepidoptera; family Erebidae; genus Euproctis; species Euproctis similis. The sequence continues at coordinate 21,796,573 of LR990107.1, read as the reverse complement.
TACCTATTACGAGATTACCATGCATTCAAAAATTTTTTATTGTTTATTATTTTGAGTATTAAAGGCGTGAATACAGTATGTTCAGGTTTTAATACTGGCCGTGTGAGAGATTAATTTGACTTGTGATTCATTGGTTAAACAGTAGATTTCTGAATAAAAGTCGGCACATTCCATCCTCGCTCGTATTCGAATATTTATGCATTTATATTTTGGCTCGGATGGTTCGGACTTGTAGAAAGAATGATTATGCAAGATTGACTAAACAGATATACAATGCAGAAGCAGATGGATGTAGGAGTCGAGGACGGCCACAACCAACCTTCCATTACCAAATAGAACGAGAAATGAACTATGAGAGTCACAGAAGCGAGTGAGGTGTGTAAGAATCGTGCCTTATGGCGCTCTGTAGGTAGAGCCCTACCCCGCTAGAGGTTTTTTTGGCGTGAAATTACGTTTTTTTTTATATTAGTCTAGTTACCATAGCACAATATGCCATACATGACATGACGCTCGGAAAACATGATGCATTTAAGTCAAAAAACGAGTTAATTTCGTTTTCTATGCCATTGAAAAACACATAAATCAATACATAGTATAAAACCAAGTCGCTTTCCGCTGTCTGTCCACTTATATGCTTAGATCTTTGAAATTACGCAAGGGATTTTGATGCGGTTTTATTTAATAGATGGAGGATGTCAACACGGTGGTTTGTATGGATAATTCATGTATACTGTAGCTAATAAAAAGTGATAATTATCGAGATTTATTTATTTTCACTTTATTTGTAAACCCTAAGTGATAGATCAAAACAATGTACTACATTATTAAACACCTTCAAAAGGTCTACAAAAAAGTCCGCGATGGCATACGTCTATCTGTTAGGGTTAACTTACAATGACCATTTTATATTTCTTTTCTGACGCCAAACAGTTCGCTGAGTCAACTGGTATACCTATATATATATATATATATATATATATATATATATATATATATATATATATATATATATATATATATATATATATATATATATATTATAAACATCTATGAATAATAAAGACATGTAACATTGAGAAATACAACAATAAACGGTTACGACTTTTACGACGACGGCGCCTGGACCTGTAATCAACAATTTATTACTGTTAACTCTATCAAGTGCCTTACATGTATTTCGTGAGAACTGTAGGCCTTCCAAGAACGTTCACCTAACAACATCATATATAAAGACCAAATCCCCCCATACTTCTTTATTGGACTGTGTCGGGGGTGTTATATTTTTTCTGCCATTCACTTTTATGTATAATAGAGGTTCGAGGGTGTTGTAAATGTTTCTTCTTCATCATCTTCTATTTCTTTTTTTTTTCAAACTGGTATAGCTGAGTTTTACGGTAGCCGTGTGAAAAAAATATATACGGTATCAGATGATAGAGGATCCGTATGATATTTTTATTTAATAAAAGTGAAATAGACGTTAAATAAAAATATTAGCAGGCTACATACATAAATTCGCACCAATTGATTGCAGGGTAGGCATAGAGTACTACAGTGCGCTATTCTTACACACCTCACTCGCTTTTGTGACTTTCATAACTCTTGTCATACAGTCATGTCGGTTTCGAAGGCTTCTGAGATAACTGTCCTCTAAGACTCGTTTCATTTGGTCATGAAATGTGCAAAAACCCAAAAAACATAGTCTCGCCAAAAAATTAAAGATTTTTATTTACTAATAAATGTTTTTATTATAAATGTTTGATCGTAGAAGGGTGACAATTTAGGGTTGTATGTATTTTTCAATGTTACTTCATCAAAAAATGGGTCCCTTAAAGTTTAGGGGGATGACAAGATACGATCAAGACGTTTGGAGTAGGTATGGTAACTATCATAGGGACACGAGAATTTATTTATTATATAATATCTGCTGCATCACAGCTAATAAAATTTCAGCAGTCGATATAAAACAACATATAACATAACAATTTCAGTAGGTACCTACACTTGATATTTTCTATTTATTTTCTATTTTTCATTTTTTATTTATTTATTTTTTATTTTATTTAGAGTTTCTAAAAGTCATTGGAGTGAGCCAGGATTCGAACCCGCGACGTCTTGATTCAAAAGCGGGATGCTCGACCACTGGACCACCAAGACATTTATATTATCAAATTTATTGCTTTCGTTTCCGAATTTCTGGCCGGTTCAGATCGATATTTCTATTTTTTCATTGGAAAGGGGTCAGCAGTACAACTAGTCACCTGTTTGTAAGCAACTAGCGACGCTCATGAACATCTGCAACACCGCGGGGATCACATGTGCTTCGCCGGCCTTGAATATAGCAATACGTTTGTTTCATAATAGATCCTAATTGCATTTGTGAATGATTTATACTGCAATGGCAATAAAACTTGAATTTCTTAATTTCTTTACAACAGACATTAGATATAAATTAAACGAAGATTATAAAATACGTAAAGAATTTCTTCTTTATTTCTTCTTCTTTCCAAAGAGGCTAAAAGTTCACACCACAAAAAGAAACCCACAATTCTCTTTGCTTTCTGCTAACCTCTTTCAATCATCAATTTTATTTTCTGATAAATATTACAAACGTATAAAGCTAATAATTGAATATACAATTTTTCTATTGGTTTATTACATAACTAGCTGTTGCCCACTACTTTGTCTGCGTGGACCCCATGAAGCAGCCAAAATACTGTGCCTATGCCATTATAAGGGTTCATTGCTCACCCCCAACTAGTGAAAGCATAATAATTTTAGCCTTAGCCTATGTGTTGACCCGACTATATTTTTATCTTGGCTATATTTATAGAAAATTTTACTTAAAAGCATACAGTATTTTTAAAGTTTATCCGTAACAAACATACAGACAAACAGACAAAAATTCTGAAAACCATATTTTTCGGTTCGGTATCGATTGTAGATCAGGTCCCAGGTATTCTAAAAAAATATATTCAATGTACAGTTTTAACTTTCCTGCAATTTTATTTTATGTATAGATAATATTCTAACTTGGTTAAGACGATCACAACATTATTACTAAAACATTTACGGTACCCTAATTTATGACACCAATGTGTTATGATAGGACTGTATCAGTCTGTCCGCTAAGTCCGCTTTAAACGGTTCCGACTTCTAAACATAACAATGACGTTACAGTAATATCGATTGGTTTGCAAAAAACTTCATCGCTGTATTGTCTGGCTTCAAGCTGGCACTTGAAGTCATAACATTGAGCACAAAGTGCCGACACTATCTTTGGAAGTGTTTTTTTAATCCACTTTTTTAATATGCAGACAAATCATACCATTAACTGTCTTAGAGCCAAGCAGTTCGCTGCTTGAATGGGCCGGCTAGACCGGTGAAATACCACGACCTCTTAGAAGATCGAAGTAAAGTGGCTCTTGCCGCGTTTGGTTCCGTGAGAGCGGTACCACTCCACTCCACTTCCCCATCCTTCCCTATCCCCTATCTCATAAAGGGCGGCAACGCAACAGTAACACTATAGGCCGAATACTGAACCGCCACTCAAATTTATAAGCGCAACTTAAGCGTTTAAGTAGCTGTTACTTTAGACAGAATAAGTGGAATTGGAGCAGTAATGAGCACTTTATTGATTGTCAGATTTGAGTGGAGGTATATGTGTTAGGAGGAGTATTCGGACGTATATGTGTTGCTAGTGTCGCTTGCGCCGTTGGTCGCTTACCATCAGGTGACACGTCTGTTGTTTGCCCTCCTATCCAATAAAAATATCACTGGCAAAGGCAAAAATTCTTTTTTTCTTGAATCTCCAAAATAAATAAATTTGTCCAAAGAATTGACCTCCAGACATAACTGGTTCGGTTATCGACAAATATCACATACACACCCAGAAGTCGTTAGTATGCTAGACTGATATGAAGGTGGGAACTTCCAAACAACCAAACAAACGCTTTGAGCCACTTAAACTATTAAATAAAAATTACTATTAAAGTACATTAAAAAAACATTCGACTTTTAATAACGATTTCTCATCACAAGAGTATTAAATGTTTGCAACTATAGGCAAGTCCTATAATCGTTCCTCTGCAAGACAATATATATTAGTTCCTTTATAAAATACAATTATTTATTTTACAAATGCCATCTTTTATAAACAAGTTTGAAACAACGCGAACTGACCGTCCACAGTTCATTCATCAGACTAAATACACACCGTCGGGTCCGGGGTTCGATTCCAATAGTTATGCAAATAGCGATCGGGAATGTAATGAGTGGCCGGCAGTTATTTAGGCCCAACTCATAAGTCAAACTCTGGTTTGAAATTGAACAGCAAAATTAAAGAATGGTGTGGAGTCGACTTTCTTATATTTTTGTATAAATATTTTTATACATATTAGTATACTATATGTTAAATGTAAAACATAGATATGTGAATGTTTTTAGTTTTTCATTTTATATTGTAAAGATATAATTGAAATGTAATGTTTCTCCATTGGCAGAGCGAGTTCACACTGGCGCCATCCTAAGAGTATTCGAAACTATTTGTGGTTTCATAACATAGTACGCAGTGATTAGTATTCAGGCGTGAAAATCACGTGAGTCGTCAGAAGGAGGGATTAGCAGTTTTATAGCTCGGACACCCACCCAAGCGGACAGAAGCTCCTCTCTTTTTGGACGTGCATTGGCAGGAGAGTATTGTCGTTGAGTCGCGGCACTAACTATCGGTGTCGTAATAATCCATACTGTAATATTTTACAATAATAATTCAGCTAATAGTTACCGATTGTTCGCATTATTTGAAGGCTATATCATATCACAGTGGTCATCCACCACCGTGATATGATACACACGCTCTCTATTTTCCATATATACGTATAATAGCTGAAGAAATAACATCTAATAATAGTAAAGTCTTAGACACAAATCACATAGCGCCATCTAGTTCCAAATTAAGCAACTAAATGCTTGTACTGTGGATCTAGTATCCACAGTACAAGCATTTAGTTGCTTAAATAACGGATAATAATACCTATAAACTTTTCTTTTGTAAATACATACAAATAATACATAGAAAAACACCCAGACGCCATACAATCATTCATGCTTGTCACAAATATTTGTACTCGGATGTCAAATTCAAAGCATATATTATGTATTATTTTTAAGAAAAATATCCAAACTGTAAGCCTATGATATATTTACAATATATAAAAATATTTGAAAAAAAGATTATGGTGAAAAGTTATGTTAGTACGGGTTTTATGTAGATAGTCTACTTTTGACAATTCTACTTCATACTACCGGTATACCGGTATGAAATGAGCGTTTTTTTGTGAAAATAAAATATTAATTTTGATGAGATAAAAAAAAAAATTCAAAATATTGTTCATCACTTTCTACACATTTTGTCCACCTTTTTGGTAATTTGTGGCTACCATGCCAATAGAAATGTTCGAACCGCTGCTCATCCAATGCGTGTCCCATTGATGAAAATAAATGGTAATAGGAAGGAGCCAAGTCTGGTGAATACGGCGGGTGGGGTAGCAACTCCCAGGCAAGTACTTTGATTGTATCCTCAACCCATTTTGTTTTGTGTGCAGGTGCATTGTCGTGTAACAAAATTACTTTGCCGTGTCTTTTGGCCCATTGTGGTTATTTTTCGATCAATGCGTTGTTCAAATCGATTATTTGTTGTAGTTTTAACAGTTTCACCAGGTTTTAGGAGTTCATAATACACCATACCCTTCTGATCCCACCAAACAGAGAGCATTGCCTTCTTCCCTAAACGATCTGGTTTTTGCAGTCGATGGTGATGGTTGTCCCGGATTAACCCATGATTTGTATACATACAAAGTCTTTGTTGTTTCATACCTATGTATGTTATATACGGGCTAGGTAAAAAGTACCTGACACCAAAAGATGTGACTCATTTATAAAAAAGTTCCGTCACTTTTATAAGCACTTGTAATGCAAGGTCGTTGATTTTTAACACTCCTGTTAAAAAAAACTAATGAAACTTTAATTTTCATTTCAAAGTATTATTAAAAGTTAAAATAAAATATATTTTAAAAATATTTACAAAATAATAATATCATTACAAAATCAGCTCAACACGTTTCCACAGCATCCGAGCTCACACCTCAACAGAACTACAAAATTAATAACGCCATGTTGTTTTATTTTTGTTTTCTCTTTTTCTTTTTGTTCTCATCCCACAGACTCGCGCACTTATTATTACTTAAACAGTGTTACCAGATTTATTATTTATAGTTATTTATATAATGTATGCTGATCATTTTTCAATGTTTCCACACAATTAACACTTCATTTTGGATGTTAATCAAATCTTTTTTTTTTTTTTAATTTATTTGGAATGCCAGTATTGTTTCGCTTTTAGCATTTAATGCCTCTGAGAAGGTATTTTAAGTTAATATACATTTATAAATTGTGTCGTCGTATAAAACAAAAAAACAAAAGAGTTTTAAGACATTAGTGTACTTTTCGATCATAATTTTTAACACATGTATTTTTTTTAAATCTATTTGATTCGGGTCGCTATTTTTCTTTAGGTAACCGTAATAGTGAAAAATGATGTAAGAACGTAATTTAAACAGGTCTATATCGGTATGTATGATGGACATTGAATAAGAAAAGAACAATGAGGAATATTGGGACAATAGGTTCAAATCCAGAATGACAATTTTAAATTTTGTTTTTTTCTTTAAGTTTCTTATGTTAATGAATTTACACACAAGTTCGTCAAATAAAATAAAACTTGATGTTCGTCTTTTTTTTATTTTAATCAAATCTCACGGAAAGTTCAAAAACATCCAACGTTTATGCTGACCGAATAGAATATTGCCCATCCAGGTTTACGAGGGCTGTCTGTTGTTCTTTTTTTTTATTTGTTCTTTTTTATTTTCAGAATATCCACAGTTTTATGGACGGGTAAGGTAAGTCAGAGCGCGGGACGATACCGCACTAAACTTGGATTGTTCGATTCTTAATTGCTTTACTGCAGCAGCTGGATTTATTTGATTTTTGATTTATTTTCTTGTGTCGAAGTTATAATATTAAGAACTGATAAATTCATGCTGATGTCAGCAGTGCTAAGAGTACATTACTATGCCAAATAACTTATACCTATATACCTGTATATTTCTGTATTTAAAATAAAACTCACTGGCGTCTCCTTGAACTCTTCGAGCATCCCACTTCTCAATCAAAAAGTAGTGAGATCAAATCCGGGATCACACCAATGACTTCTTGGAATTATTTTCGATAGTTCGGTAAATCAGCTAGTCAAATTTACACCCGCTGCCTAAAATTTTGGTGATAAACATACGTAAAGTTGCTATTGTTCTAATTATATGTGCATCAAAATGAATGAAAATATTTTCATATTATTTTGACTTTCATAAAGTTTGTTAATGACTTAATCACTTGGGATTTTTGATAATATTAAATCTAGGAATTAATAAATCAGATGAATAGACTAATGTTTTTGTTTTAAGTTTTTATTTTTAAAGTGGGCAGGCTCCATTTTGCCTATAATCCTTAGCTATTATAGTTCACATCACGTAGTTTTACAATTATGTTAAGTATGAATCCAAGTTAAGTGGTGGAAATGAACCAAGGGGTGCTTATGTGGGATTACTGATTGTATATAAATATATAACTTGCTGATTATGGACCGTTAATCAGGCTGTTAAATGTAGTATTAAGTCATAATCCATTTTTATCACCCTAAATCAGGTATCATTGTGATTTTTTATGGTTGTTCCTTTTTCATTTTTCATATAGGTACCCATATATTTTTTAATAGATAGGTACAAATAAATTGTATAGGTTTACTTTTCTACCGAAGGTGTAGGCAGCCGCTGTTCAGCCTCGTCTCGCCGTTATGTTTACGTCCCAAATGGAAGAGGTGTCGAACCTATTGCCATACCGGCCACAGATAACTTACGAAAATAATTTCGTAGAGTCATTGGTGTGAGCCACGATTCGAACCTGCAACTTCTTCATTCAGAATCGGGGTGCTCGACTACTGGACCACCGAGACTAAGAATATTTTTATTTTATTATACACTGCTGACCCGGCGAACTTTGTTCCGCATCAAAAGTAATAAATGAGTAAATTTTGGATATCATGAAGTTCAATTTGTGCTATTTATCGAGTATGGTGTTTTTGTTACGTAATAGTGATGTCTTAGGGATATTCTTTATAGTGTCAACATCTGATGTTGCTGTGCTGATGAAGAAGCCACAAAACTCCTCAACGGTTAGGAGTTTGAAGACAGCACTGCAGTTGATCGATAGAAACTACATACTTGGTAGTATGTAGGGCTAGCCTGTTGCTTATGAATTATGCTTGAATATACACCTGATGCTGCTGTGTTGATGTAGAAGCCACAGAATTCCTTAACGGTTAGGAGTTGGGCGACAGTACTGCAGTTAGTCGGTGGAAACTGTTTAGTAGTACTAACCCGTTGCTTGGGAGGTATGCTTGAATCAACGTCTGATACTGCTGTGCTGATGATGAAGCTACAGAACTCTTAAACGATTAGGAATTCTGTAAAAAGGTTTTTTTTATTTTCTGCAATATTTTCCAGACTACGATTGGCCATCATTCGGGCTGCAGTGTTATTGGGTCTACTCATAATAATTACTTACGCAGGTATTATCATACTCTTTTATATAAGTACTTATTTATGAAAATTATAGCTCCCTAAAAATATCAACCATTTAATAAACGGACTTGTAATTAGTGATAATATATTTAATAAACTGAAAGCCATGTAAATGAACTAGCTTCTACTGAAGTTCACAACTCATTAATATCACTAAAACTAAAACTACAAACTTAACCCACAAAATCTTTAAGTATATGAAAACCTCTATAGCTAAAAAGCGATAAATAACGTAATTTACTAATTTGTATACTTAATACAATATACAAAACGTAATACTTTAATACAGTCATCTATAACTATTAAAATATTTTTACAAATTAGTAAATTAAGTTATATACTGTACTAAGGTACTGTTTTCATATACATAAAGATTTTGTAGAAGTCGGTTTAACTTTTTTTTTAAAGTATTTTTTTTTATACTATGTAATGAAATTTCCTGGTTCTTAAATACTTACACGCCTCTCGTGGCATATTGTTAAAAGCCGGAAAAATCCATTGTTACCATAACTTATTCCCCAAAATCATGTGAATAAATGAATAATTGATTTGTTGAGCTGAATTTGAAACTGATATATCTGATTCAGAAACGGGGTATTGTACTACTAGGCCATGTCATGTACAAATTGGAAAATCCAAAAGTGCACGCCTCACCGCGCTCATTAACTGAAATAAACAATTTAAATAGAATTTTTGATAATGAAATGTAAAAAAAAGATTTATCAAATTCAAATGTCGCGAGTAGAGCACTACCGCTTGTGCGGCGTGCAATACCGCTTGTGCGGCGTGCAATAGTTATTTATTATTTGATAAACTATTACATAAACACATAAACATAACTTCACGCCTTTTGTTACCCGAAGGTGTAGGCAGCAGCTGTTAAGCCTCGTCTCGCCGTTATGTTTACGTCCCAAATGGAATAGGTGGCGAACCTATTGCCATACCGGGCACAAAGTTTTTCAGTCGTCGATATTTATCACACATAACTTCCGAAAACAATTTCGAAAAGTCATTGGTGTGAGCCAATGTCTGGAATCGAACCCGGCCCTCTGGAACAGAAGCCGTGTGCTCGACCACTGCGCCACCGAGACTGACAAAAGTTAATTCGAGCCCAAAAACACTTTTGGCTGCGTATTAAAAGGCCAGAACATATAAAATTTTAACTATAATAAAATTATTAATAAACATTAAAAACTTTTAGAGAGAAAAAGAAATTAAATTATAGATTTTAATAAAATAAAGGATAAATAAAAGAGAAAACATATTATTTCCAATATGCCACCATCTTTAAATTCCAGCAAACAATATATACTTAATTTATGATTTACGGGGCAGAGAGGCAGAGAGTGCTAAGCGCTGATTGTATAATTATCGGCCACTCAATGGTCCGACTGTAGGATTTCATTTCCAAATGCAAATAAGGAAATGTTTGCTCAGAAGAGCACTTAAGGCGAGATCACACAGGATTCATTGAGAAAAAAATATTCCTAATAATTCATGTTCATTTTTATAACTTCACGCTTTTTTATATCAAGGAGTTGGCAGCGCCAAAGCTTGGTCTCGTCTAGTTGAATTTTTACGTCCCAAACGGAGGCTTAACCTTTTAACCATCGGCCGCACAATGTTGTCAGTCATTGATATTTATCTACAAATGAACTACCGATCAGAGTCCCGTGAAGTAGCTGATGTAGGCTCACATATGATTCCGTGACTTCTGGATACATATTATGGGTTTTTGACCTCGACCTCTAAGCTACAGAAACTTAAATAATTTCATAATAAACATTTAAAGATTCGTAGAGTCGCTGTCTACCCTGGCGGGTAAAAAAAAGTCGTAAAGTCAGTACAAAAAAATGGATAATCAAATCACATTTTTTTAGTCAACAAAATATATTTCTATGTAATGTCTATTAAAAACATACCAGCGTTATAAAGTTAGGCTACCACCCTCCAGGGTCACCCAGCCACCGCGACGTTGGTGACGGAAGTTGTGAGAAACTAAGAGAATATAATACAAGCGCAGCAGCACAGCAAAAACGTGCTGATATAGAATACAACTCATACAATAGAATAGAATAGAAAAATTTATATTTGTAAAAAAGAAGTTACAAGAAAATCAATTTGACATCTTCCAACACAATCTTAGTATGAACAGTATGATGACACTTAAATCAACAAACTGTTATTCCTAATAATATATAAATGTGAATGTAAGTTTGTTTGTTACGCTTTAACGCGATAACTACTAAACCGATCATCATGAAACTTTGTACTTTTTATAATTCTTGGAGGTATTAGAAGTAACATAGAATACCTTTTTCTTTTTTCTTCATTCTTTCTTTAATTTACATATATTTGCACCCGAACTTATAATATAGTCTACAAAAATATTCCACATGAATACTCTGCATTCCAGCTAAGCAATAAAATCTTTGGTACTTATTTAATGGCTTCAATGCGAGCGAAACCGCTGGTAAAAGCTAGTTTAAAATAAAACAAACAGTGTTACACCGAACACTATGTTACAATTCTGTGTAAATGTGGCCAAACAAAAAACATATAAGATAAATGACAAATATTATTATGGTTGAACGTTCCATATCGCCCTCAGGTGGAAATATTCCCATCACCAACTGGGCGCATGAGTTATTTCCAATCAATATTTACGATACTAATAATAATTTCATCTGAGGTCGGACTTAGGGACTTATTCACAATATTTTAAGGCCGCATAACTTGACCAATTTTTAGTAGGTAATATAAACTTTTCAAGTAAATATTTAATGGAATACACTTATATCTTACTAAATTATAAATGCGAAAGTTACTGAGTATGTGAGAATATAGAATGTCTGTATGTTTGTTTCTTTCACGTAAAAACTACTGAATAGATTTTGTTGAAAGTTTATCTAATATATAAAATTCTACTACAGTTTTCGTTCCCATACTCCTCCGAAACGGCTTGACCGATTCTCATGAAATTTTGTGTGCATATCGGGTAAGTCTGAGAATAGGACAACATCTATTTTTCATCCCCCTAAATCACAAGGGTAGCCCACCCCTCAATATTTTTTTTTTTATTTTTCGCTATATTTCTGTTTCTTATTTTTTTTATAAAACGGGATAAAAAAATCCATACAATCCTAAATTTTCAACTCCCTACGATCAACCCCTATTTTTAAAATTGTATTTTTCGGCAAGACAACGTTTGCCGGGTCAGCTAGTAATAATATAGTTTATAATATACATCAGAATAATACGTAGGCTACAATTTATAAAGATATTATATTATATTGTTCAAAATATGGCGAAAAGTGTCAAGAAATTTGGCCATAAAATGACTTTTATCGCGGTCACTGCGAAATAATAATATTAGAATAAAAAATGTTCTACAATATTATAAAACATATCTAAAAATATGATAGACCATATCTATAAGTCTCACTCTTCTAGTCACATAACAATAAGTACTTTTCACGATTTAACATTTAGTGTAAAGTGCCAAACAAAGTCAGACCACCATATATGTATATATGTATTATTTTTAGAAAAATAATTGACTTCATAAATATGAGTGTTTTATTACTTGATGATTATAGTTTTTAATTATTTAAATTGATTTTCCAAAAATCAACGATGTACCTACATATAAATGTTTTGTTCTTAATATTTGACTGACTGATCAACGAGCAGATTAAACCGCATATCGTTAAACTTTCGGACCTTAACGCATTATAAATTTGGAAAGTTTTACGATCCGCGGTTTATAGTCTGATGATAGATATATAGAAATTCAGAAAGGATTTTCCTAAATTGTACCCCAGAAAAAGCTGTGGGCAAAGTTTATATGAGAAAAGTTATTACTTGGCCAAATCGTGATCAATTTCTTTTTTACACTTTGTGTGTGTATGTGTATATCCATATCAGGCGGTACATAGTTCTCAGGAGCTATTAGTATATATTTAAATATGGAAGAACTAAGTTCATGACTATTTTTTTTTTATAGCCGCGGTCAGATTGTTAACAAATGTAAGTAAAAGTAAATTAAGATAACTTTAAAATAAATAACATACATAACTTCACGCCTTTTTCTACACGAAGGTATAGGCAGTGGCTGATAACCCTCGACTCGCCGTTATGTTTACGTCCCAAATGGAATAGGTGGCGAATCTATTGTCCTACCGGGCGCAAAGTCTTTAGTATTTATCACACATAACATAAAAAACATTGGTGTGCCAGGATTTGAATCCGCGAGCTCTGGATTCAGAACTCGACCACTGGACTGCGGTGGTACACTATAAATAAATTAGATTTTATCAACACTCATTATATTTTAAATATTTTAGGTTATTTATTGATAATATCACGCTTGTTTCTACCTGAAGGTGCTAAGCCTCGATTTGCAAAATTTTTACGGCTGAAATGGAATAAGTGGGGGAGCCTATTGCCATACATCAGGCACAATTTTGTCATTCATCGATATTTATCATACCTAGTTTTCGAACATAAATTACGAAAAGACATTGGTGTGAGCCTGGAACCGAACCCACGTCTTCAATTCAGAAGTGTGAGCTACCGAGATTATAGTTAATATATTTTTATTATGAGTATATTAATAACCGAGAGTATAGGCAGTGATTTAAGCTGGAATCAGCCAATTTTAATATTTAGGGGGCGAGGGCATAAAATTTATGTCTTAAAATATTATGGATACTAATACTCTCTGCCTACCCCACAAGGGATTTGGTGTGAGGCTATGAATGATATTGTGTTATGTTATGTGGATATTCAAAATTAGTGGAACTGATTTTAGAGGTATCTGATTCCTCCAAATGCCCCAATTTATAAGCACACCGGCTAACTTCCTATTGCAATCAATCAAAAATAGTTTACCAAACAAAAAAAAAATAACCTTATACCCTTACACAGTCTAATGAATTATTGACTAACAAAATTTAAATAATGCTCTCCCCAAAATCGTCTTAGATCGTAACTATTCAGTAATAGATGTCAATTTTGAATCACCAATAGTTGTTAAAGCGCACTCATATCGTTTCAGTATTCTTCGGTTTTTGTAAAAGCAACCAAATCCTTGGTTTACCGTTTAGGCGCTTAATGGTTTGTGTTTTTTTTTTCTATTTGATGCGCATGTATCATAAATTATGACATGTAACACCCACTTTTGAAGGCGAGCGGCAAAGATGTCACGCGTAAACTACTATTGCAACTCGAAAGAAATTCGAAAGAGCTTTTTCTTCTCGAAGAAATCCCCTTGATGGTCTGGAGCTTGGAAACTGAATGAAGCTGGCACCCCGTTTCATCCTGGGATCAATGAGTTCTCGGAATTAGTTCCGCAACAATTTGGGACATCTATTTTGACGCTAAACAGGCTAATAGCCACTGCCTACATCTTCGGGTGGAAAAAGGCGTAAAGTTTTATTATTTTAAATTTAAATATGAGAACAAAGCATAGTATTGTAACTAGTACATAGTTTGGTTCTTCTACTTAATTTTTAAGAGGCTTATAATTTCTAAAAGATCGTAGAGGATTAATTCTCTAATACAAAATTCAATAATAACTGTATAACATTTAATTGGTAAATTCAAGCTAACGAAAACTCCAGCTAACGAATTTCGACAAATCTCGAAATAATAAATTTTATAAGAACAAATTAACCCCGTCATAAAACCGTCCATCACTTTATTTAAACTCTAAAATTTTGCTGTCAAATAAAAGAAAAGCTATCTCTTTAAACCACAACTACCAACATACTAATTTCCATCTATATCGGTTAAACAGTTCATGTGATGAATATAATAGTGGCTTTCGCAAATAAAACCTCCGTAGAGGTGAAAACTTATAACCGGTTCATGTATAAAGGAAGTTATACAATATTTATATAATAATAAAATATTACATAAATTGAGCTCCTGAGCCATATCTACAAGTTGTTTTCGAGGGTCGTCACGAATCGTCTCGCTGCAAGACTCGACGAATTCCAGCCTCCGGAGCAGGCCGGGTTTCGAAAAGGCTTTAGTACCGTGGACCACATCCATACTGTTCGGCAGATTGTACAGAAGACTGAAGAGTACAATCAGCCGCTGTGTATGGCATTCGTGGACCATCGACTCCATCGAGACTTGGGTAGTTCTGGATGCACTGCAGCGATGTTGGATTGACTGGCGTTATATCGAGGTGTTGAGATGCTTGTACGATACCGCCACGATGGCTGTCCAGATACAGGACCAGGTGACGAACCCCATCGAGCTAAATCGAGGTGTAAGACAGGGAGATGTTATATCTCCCAAACTCTTCACCAATGCTCTGGAGGACGTTTTCAAGACACTGGATTGGACTGGACAGGGTGTCAACGTGAATGGTGTGTACATCTCGCATCTTTGGTTTGTCGACGACATCGTTGTAATGGCAGAGTCGCTGGAACAGTTAAGCGGAATGCTGTGCAGCCTAGACGAGTCCTCCCGGCGTGTCGGTTTGGGCATGAACTTGGACAAGACCATGGTCATATTCAATGAACATGTCGTGCCCGGACCGATAAGCGTCGAAGGGTCAGTTCTCGAAGTCGTAAACAAATACGTCTACCTAGGCCAAATTATCCAGTTAGGTAGACGAAACTTCGAGAAGGAGGCTTCGGCCTCCTTCTCGAAGTTTCGTCTAGGAGGATTCAGCTCGGTTGGGCTGCATTCAGCAAACTGCGTCGAGTCTTCAGCTCACCTATACCGCAATGTCTGAAGACCAAAGTCTTTGACCAGTGCGTCTTACCGGTGATGACCTACGGTGCCGAAACGTGGACACTCACGGGGGGGCTAGTCCACAAATTTAAAGTCGCTCAGCGAACTATGGAGCGGACTATGCTCGAGGTATCTCTGAAGGATAAACTCAGGAATGAGTATGTCCGCCAGAGAACTAAGGTAACCGACATAGCTCGTAGAATAAGCTCGCTGAAGTGGCAATGGGCTGGTCATATCTGCCGAAGGACCGACGGTAGATGGAGTAAGAAGGTCATAGAGTGGAGACTGCGTCTTGGTAAACGTAGCGTAGGACGCCCACCAGCCCGATGGTCAGACGACCTCAGAAAGGCTGCTGGAAAAGACTGGATGCGGAAGGCAGATAATCGGATATTGTGGCGCACATTGGGAGAGGCCTATGTCCAGCAGTGGACTGCAATAGGCTGATGATGATGATAATGATGTTATTTAAATAAAAGTTCACTTAAAACAATATTAAAACCACAATTTTATGGGATACGGGGACAAATGTGCAGGCGTATCGCCTGATGGTAACCAACTAGCGCCCATAGACACCTGCAACACATTGAGTATTACCGTTGAGTTGTCAGTCTTTGAAATGAGACATGGAAGGGGTTGCAAATGGGATGACAAAAGAATCGGGGAAAGGTTTGGGCCTCCGGAAAACTCTCCCACCGAACTGCTGCCACTTGACGTCGACATTTCGACGATCGCGGTATTTTACTGGTCCATCGAGCCGGCCCATTCTGGGTAAATAAATACAATTATTTATACATTATAATTAATAATGTATAAATACTGACGAATGACGTTAAGTTGTAACTCCTCCCACAATTATTAAATAAGGCGGTATACTTATTTGTTATAATCATAATAATTGTTTATTATATACACGTAAATTATTACTGGTTTTATTATCCTTAATTTGATTATTGTATTTGTATAAATAAATGAATACCTACCACGTTATTTACGTATACATTATAATTGTTAAATTATTTGTGATTGTAAAAAAGCATTCCGTAGAGTTTTTTCTAATTTCTTCTGTACCTATAACAATGTGTACCATCGGCAAGTCTACGAACAGATTATTAAAGATACATACATACACACATACACAACTTCACGCCAAATCCCTTGCGGGGTAGGCAGAGAGAACAGAGCGCCATAGGGCACGATTCTTACACACCTCACTCGCTTCGTTGACTTTCATAACTCTTTTCATGCACGCGCGTCGGTTTTTGAGGCTCTTAACATCACCTTCCTCCAGAACACGTTCTATTTGGTCTTGGAATGTGTGTCTTGGCCGTCCTCGACTCCTACATCCGTCCGCTTTTGCATTGTATATCTGCTTAGTCAGTCTTGCGTCAACCATTCTTTCTACATGTCCGAACCATCGGAGCATGCCCTTTCTTACTTTTACACCGACACTCTCTTTCAAACCAACTTCCTTCCTTACAACCTTGTTTTCTACGCGGTCAGCGAGAGTCACTCCGCAGATTTTGCGTAGAGCCCTCATTTCTACCGCGTTTATTCTACTTTCATGCACACTCTGCCATACCCAGCTCTAAAGATAAAATCCATTTTTTATAATATTATAAAAAGTAAGAAAAGCTTCATTAAAAAAAACGTATTTTAAATAATAAAAATAACATAATAAAGATTATATGTATGCTTTTGCATTGTATATCTGCTTAGTCAATCTTGCAACTTCTATTCTTTCGATTATAATGTTGGGTAGGTAACCGAAAAGGTACTTCAATTAATAAAAGTGAAAAATAAAATTATACATTATATTAAGTATGTAGGTTATAAAATATTTAATATGTGTAGAAGTGTGCAGCGTTTACTGTTACTGAATTGCGTCACCAGAAATAAGCAGACATGACGTCAAGAAATTTGCCAGACGTCCGCCAAAAGTATTTAATTTTAAATATGTACATTAACAATTAAAGTAAAATACATCGCATAATTATAAATCCTAGGCAGTTCGCTGTATGAATGGGCCGGCTCGACCGGTGAAATACCACGACCTGTCTATACCTGGCTCGTGCGGTGAGAGAGATATCCGAAGCGTCACTTCCTTGGCCTTCCTCTTCCCTAATCTACATGAGATATGTGTGATAAACAATCAAATTTAGTACTATTTTAAAATATAACATAATATAACTTCACGCCTTTGTTACCCGAAGATGCAGGCAGCGGCTGTTGAGCCTCGTCTCGCCGTTATGTTTTCGTCCCAAAGGTGGCGAACCTATTGCCATACCGGGCACAAAAGTTTTCAGTCATCGATATTTATCACACTTAAATTCCGAAAACAATTTCGAAAAGTCATTGGTGTGAGCCAGTGTCGAGATTTTTAAATATAGCATATTATAAATATTATTTCAACTCACAAAAATCTCGCTTCGTTTTAAATATATTTGAAGACCGTTAGTATATTAATAATCGGGGAGTCCTTTGTAACCGGATACCTACGTCTTGACGCAGGCGCCGGTGCTTCGCCACTCATGCGCAACAAAGAAAAACATATGTTTTGCAACATTAAATATCAACTTGGCGATTATTTATATATTTTATCTTCAAGTCTCCGGTGGTCGAGTGGTCGAGCATCGCGCTTCTGAATCTAGAAGTCGCGAGTTCGAATCCTGCCTCACGCCAATGACTTTTCGACATTATTTTCCGAAGTTATGTGTGACAAACATCGATGACTGACAACATTTGGCAAGGTGTATGGCAATAAGTTCGCCAGCTATACATTTATTCCATTTGGGACGTAAACATAACGACGAGTTGAGGCTTAACAGCCACTGCCTACCCCTTCGGGTAGAAAAGGCGTGAAGTTATGTTATTTTATGTACTTAACGACGTTTCATATTAACGTTTATTTGTACTGATCGATAGAAATAAATCACGATACATTAAAAAGTTGGCCATAATCTATTTTAATCTATATTCAACAGCATAGAAATATTATTACAAGGTTGAGAATCGAACCTAGTGGTTTCTTTGCGATAGCTAGTGGAGGGAAAACTTTCTTCGGAATAATTCTTCATCTTGATCCATCGCTACTAACTGCGACTCAAGAATGGATCCAATGGTTATGAAACTTTTAAAAGTTCTTTATTGGCAAATGAGATGGAAGGTAAATCTGAACGGAGCAATAAAAATGCAAATGTTACAACTATTATCTATTCATAAAAAGCTGTTTAGCGTGAATCGGTCAATTTAAATATTTATTTTCAATTATTTGTAGCTCGCAGTTCTGTAAGCTCGATTAGGTCGTTTCGGAGATTTTATAAAAATACAACAGTTTATTTAAAAAAAAAAAACTTGCTGAAATATTCATAAAATTTTTAGTCCAAATTATATCACTAAAATTGTAGACTACAACAATTAATGATTTTAACAATCAATTACATAGTACAAAAACCGCATTTTAGGTAAATTTTTTTGGGACGAGGCCTCGTGCATGCCTCTCCCAATGTTTCAATGCAAGAAAATACAATTGAACAATAAATATATAAAATAATATTGACTCTTTGAACACAACAGTTTACTATCAAAATTCTAATCATGAGAATTTACATCCTACATATAGTTAGCTATGATGCTACAGATGAATTAAATTACACACTAGACTGTACCATACTGGTGGTTACCGATTAATCGGTTTTATACTAAAAAATCGATTATATGATTCGATAATTCTGTATCATTAGCGTGGCAACATCGGTGCGTACGTCACTTCCCGTGTCATGGCGAACCAGAGATTCTGTGATAATCATTATTGATGATTGCGACTCCATAGATACTCTGGTTTTTGTGAACGAAGATTTTTTTTAGTCCAACACATTAGCTGACAGCGATTGTACTGCAAGCTCTTTTTTAAGGCCTTCATTAAAAATCAAAAAATCGGCCAAGAAAACGCATAAAATGTCAAGTTTCTTATAATTTTTACCCCTAAATAATTATATTTCTTTTATTTTTAGTATTTATTATTATAAAGGCAATAGATTCACATAATCTGTGAAAAATGTAACTGCCTAGCTGTTATCATTCTTGAGATACAGCCTGGTGACAGACGGACGGACGGACGGACAGCTAAGTTTTAGTCCCTTATGTTCGGATGGACAGGTAAGTCTTAGTAATACCTTAGGTCCCGTTTTGGATACGGAACCCTAAAAAACGTAACAACATACTCAATGTTATAAGCACAAGAAAAAATCAAAGCGTAAAACGTTTTTTACTAAAATGGTTTGGATTTCTTATTTAATTGATAAAACATACTTACAATTTTTGTTTCTTACAATTTAATTGTTTTTTTTTCTCTATTGAACGCAACATTTCCAAAGGCAAAATATATGCTCTACCACACACATCTTTGATACCAAATTCAGATCACCTATCTTCGTTCCTCTGCATATACCTTCGAGATTCGATACCGCGAATATTTATTGAGGTTCAATATTTATTTTCACAGCATCTATTTTTAAAATCATAACTTAAGTTATGTATTTACTATTTATGTACTATTAAAATCGCCATCAGTACACAACATGACCCGACTCCGCTTATAAAAGATAGTGCTAACTCACTGCTGACTGTCGACAGTTCAGACGGGTATTCCTCTATAAAAAGAGAAAAGTGAGTGCCGAGTGAGTGACCAATTCTCCGATCATTCAAGCTTATATGATGGACATTTTGTACAGGTAGCTTCTGGGTATAGGTATGTTAAAAAGGCAACTTTGAACTGCTATAATATGTCGTTAGCTGATTTAATGATTTTTTTTATTTTTTATTTATTTATTTTAATTGTCTATACAACAGCAATACAATGATGGTACATCATCTGTTCCCAAACTAAACCTAATCCCTATCGCCATACCGAGTATAAAGTTTTAAGTTTTAATTATATTAATCACTCATAACTGTTGAAATTAATTTCGAAAAGTCATTGGTGTAAGCCAACATTCGGACCCGCGACCTATGGATTCAAAAGCCGTGTGCTCGACCACTGGACCATCGAAATAAATAGACACATCATGCTTTTAGAGTTATTTGTTCATTAAATTATATCTAACGCCCAAATATTGTAAACTTGTTTCGGAGCATAAATATATATGCAAAAGTAAAGAAAGTATACTGTTTACCTGCTGCCATTCTATCAAAATGTTATGCTAAAAAGATTGAAATTTGAGTTATAAGTTATCCTATTTTTTAAGTGAGATAAGTCTGCACATATATTGTGCTAAATTTTATTGAAATCGGTTCTGTAATTAAGGAGACCATAACGGACAAACAATGTGACAAATAATTTATATTCCCATACTAGCAGACCCAGCAAAAATTGTTTTGCCTCGGAAGCAATAAATAAATACGTAACCTCACGCCTTCAAAGTAGCCTTGACCCGTCATTACGTTACGTCCCAAATGGTTTGCGAACCTTTTGTCATATATATACATACATAACATAAAATACAACACATAAAATATTCCGAGAAATACCGGATACCGGAATCAAACCCACGACTTCTGCATCAGAAGCTCAACCACTGGACCATCGAGGCAATACATAAATTCTATTCTTTTTCTAGAAAAAAAGTAGCTATTGTAGTAGTATTTGTTTGTAATCGGATTTGAACTCACAACCTCACAATTAGACGTTACAACACGTAACTACTGAACCATTAGTCCATCAAAATTACAATGAAGATAATGCCCATGGACACCAGCAACATAGATAGTGTTACAGTTGCCGGCCTTTAAAATGACATAGATCAGGGGTCGGAAGTGGAGAAAAGGAGAGGAGAAAGGGAAGGGATTAACATATCCGGCTACTCTCTCACCGAGCGAAACTCGGCATGAGCCGCTTTACATCAATATTCTGAGAGATCGTGTTTTTCGCTGGTCGAGCCGGCGCGGCCCATTCATGCTGCGAATTGTGTAGCTCTACCACCGTTCGATTAAATTCAGAAGCGGAATGTTCTAGAGTACTGCAATACTTACAACTATTTTAAGCCAATTAGGGACCTATTTCGTGGTAATACCCTTTATAATTGTCTCTATTTATAGAATTATTATAAAGCCTACAAAAGGCTATTACTGATTTCCAGGAAGAGGTTCTCAATTAATTCACTAGTTTTACACGACGACTCCACCCGTTGGGGCCTTTTTAATGATCAGTTGTTATGCACACATCAGGATTGAATGGAAAAAATCATTTCATTAACAATAAATTAAATCTTTTGAAAAATCTCAATCTATGCAAATAATAAAATTGTACAAAAATTTAAACTGTACATTGAATAACTTGTTTTTTTGGAATACTTGGGACATGATTTACATATAGTTTTCAGATTTTTGTCTATTTGTCTGTGTGTTTGTTACCGCATAAACTCTAAAAGTACTGCATGCTTTTAATTCAGTCCAATTTTGCATAAATATCGAGGTCGAGTCAACACATAGGCTAAATATTATCACGCTATCACTAATTGGGGGTGAGCAATGAATCTTTATAATAGCACAGGTACAGTATTTTTGCTGCTTTATAGCGTCGACGCAGATGAAGCAGCGGGCAACAACTAGTACTTAATAATTGTGAGTCCTAAAAATTAACTCGGTAGTTATATTATTATACTTACATTTTAATATTCTACCGTAAATACTTGTAAATCTAATATATAAAATTCTCGAGTCTAGATGTGCGTAATTGAACTCCTCCGAAACGGCTTGACCGATTCTCATGAAATTTTATGTGCGTGTCGGGTAGGTCTGAGAATAGGACAACATCTATTTTTCATCCCCCTAAATCACAAGGGTAGCCCACCCCTCAATTTTTTTTTTTAATTTTTGGACATATTTCTGTTTCTTATTTTTTTTATAAAACGGGATACAAAAATACATGCAACCCTAAATTTTCAACCCCCTACGATCAACCCCTATTTTTTAAATTTTATTTTTCGGCAAGACAACGTTTGCTGGGTCAGCTAGTATAATATATATATATTGTAAATTAATATACTATATATAAATATATAGTAGGATACAGTGCCGGCCATCTTGAATAAATGTGTTGCATACAGGGTTTATAATTTTAATTATGAATAATATATCCAACCCAAATACTTAGACTCAAAGTTGTCAAATATATAATTATTAATTACCCACGAAACGAAAATTAAAGAAAAAAAAACGAAAACAATACATGCTTCGGATTTTCCGACTTATGAAATGAATCGATGATGCAAGATTGACTAATAATGTATAATGCAAAAGTGGAGAGATTTAGGAGTCGAGGACGGTCACGACTTTCCATGACCATATAGAACGAGTCCTTGAGGAATGTAATGTCAGGGGCCTTAAAATCGACGAAAGTGTTCAGCCAGACTTACGAAAGTTAAAGAAGTAAGTGAGGTGTGTCAGAATCATGCCTTGTGGCGCTCTGCTCTCTCTACTTATAATATACGAAATATACGGCGCGGAGTTTTGGAAGTATAAAAAAAAAACCAATCGCGACAGACATACATTCACACAAAATCATTATTAATATGTACGTAAAAAAAATCTCAGTTTTCTAAATTAAGTATAATACTTTTGATGGTT
This sequence comes from Euproctis similis, assembly GCA_905147225.2. Lineage (NCBI taxonomy): Eukaryota > Metazoa > Arthropoda > Insecta > Lepidoptera > Erebidae > Euproctis > Euproctis similis. The sequence goes on along the minus strand of LR990107.1, from coordinate 21,773,510 downwards.
ATAATGATCTCTGCCCGTCACGGTATGACCGCTCGTGAATTTCAGAAGCGCCGTGACGTCATCAGACAACCGTTTCACAACCATCCGAGGGTGTTATCTAAAACCAAATATAATAATAACATTTTGTTGGATTTAATTATTAATTTAATATAAATAACTAATTACGGAACTTTTTGTGTCGGTAGCCCAGTGGTCGAGCAACCCGCTTCTGAGTTCAGATGTCGCAGGTTCGAATCCTCACACTGGCTCACACCAATGACTTTTCGAAATTAATTTCCTAAGTTAAGAGTGATAAATATCGATGACTAAGAAACTTTGTGCCCTGTATAGGCATAGGTTCGCCACCTATTCCATTTGGAACGTAAACATAACGGCGAGACGAGGCTTATCAGCCGCTGCCTACACTTTCGGGTAGAAAAAGGCTTGAAGTTATGTTATGTATGTATGTTCTTACCACGACCAGATCGAACGTGTACTTGAGGAAGGTGAAGTCACCAGCGTTAAAAATCGACGAGCGTGTAAGACAAGAGTTATGAAAGTCAAAGTAGCGAGTGAAGTGTGTTAGAATGTACTTTCAGACTGTATGTGTGTTTCGGCTTATCTATGTAACGACTCGATGGATTTTTACTTCCTCTGTCAAACGGCCGGTGTAATATGAATAAGGATTTAAGCAGCCAATTCTAGATTTATTTTAGAAATACACTCTAGATGTAAATAGTTAAAGTTTGTTTGTCCATTTTCTCGTGTGCCTTCTATTAATATCTATGATTTTAATAAAACTTCGTCACTTTATAAGCACTCGAGGAAAAAAAAACACAATTACCTAGCAATGCGGTGAATGTTGTTGAAAAATTTAAACAGACCAACGAACATTCAGCTACAGTAATAATAAGATATATAACTTAATATATTAATTATATATATATGTATAATTACATACAAGTTATGTGTACACAAACATAAATAAGTGTGCCGTTTAGAAATTAGAGAGTATAATATAAATATAATAACTTACTGACATTTTTATAGTGAATTATTATTTTAACTCGTAAGAATATAATTATGTATGAATAATATTTAATAATTAGTTTGTTTCATATAGAACGTTCTTATTACAAACTTGTGAACAATGCGTTATTATTTATATTATAATAAACTTGTCTAATTCTAACAGTTAGTCGCAAGTTAGCTTACTAAGCTAACTTTTAATTTTTCACGACAAATCTCTAGTATCCGTAATTTCTGGGTACATTTCACTAATACTGTTAAAAAGAAGGCCTAAGTTAATCCTAGATGGGTAGATCAAGTATATACAACGTCTATCTACCAATGTGTCTCTATCATTATCATTACATACTACGAGTATAAAACAAAGTCGCTTTCCGCTGTCGGTCCCCTTATATGATTAGTTGTTTGAAACTACGCAACGGATTTTGATGCATTTTTTTTAATAGATAGAGGGTGTCAACGGTGTAGTTTTTATGTATCATAAATTTATAATGTAGTAAAGAAAGTGTCAATTTTCGAGATTTAGCACTTTAATTGTAAACGCTGGCTGAACCCCAAGTGCTAGATCAAAACAATGTAAAGATCTACAAAATAGTTCATAATTGCATATGTCTATCTCTTGGGGATTGCATATGTCCCACAAGGACCATTTTTATTTCTTTTCTGAGGCGAAACAAGGTCATCTAGTATGTAGATGTACATAAATACAAAACAAATACATGGCGTACACATATGGAAATACACAAACACATACCATAACAAAATACCGTTAGAAATCTATCAATATCTTTTCTAAAGCGTATTATGACTCTAAAGCATATTATGACTGAGACTAGAGACTGAACCCTGAGGGCAGAGATTTATTTACGTCTGGCAAACAACAAAATCACGTCTATGTAATTTGAAAAAATAAAAAACAAAGAAACAAAAAATTAGACATTTAACTATTCCATTTGACACTAATTGCCGGTGACTAAGGGTTTAAATTCGACTGTTTTCTCCGTATTCACTGAATCATATTGACAACCGTACTACTTTTTATTTAAATTATAATGTCATTTAAGTTCAGACCTCTGGAGGTCGAGCATCTCGCTATCGAATCAATAAGACGTGCGATCGAATCCTCTTCATACCAATGACTTTTCGGAGGTAGTGTGATAAATGTCGACAAGCGACAAAATTGTGCCCGATATATGGCAATCAGTTTCGCCACCTAATTTCCATTTGGGAAGTAAAATTGGTGAACAGGGAGTGATAACCACTGCCTACACATTTGACTAGTAAATTCAAACAACTAAAAAAAATCTAAATGTTAAGTGTTATATTATAATAAATTTAAATCAAGGTATGAAATTGTTTTTGAATTTTTTACGAAACAATTTATTTTCCTTATTTTTTTTTTGTTTGTAAACAAAACTGTAGTACAGCATTAGAAAATAAATTACTTGTTCATCTTCTCTATGGAAGTGCAAGGAAGTTTTTTTTTCTTTCAGGGATTTTTTTCTTTTGGCACTGGCGTAGCTGCCAGTTAGTCGATATAAATAAAAACATCCAACCTGTATGCTCCTTTTTGAATAACGAAAACAATAGTGTGGACCTGCATTATGAGATATGTTAGTAATAATTAGAAATATTTGATGTATCATGGAGTATGACAAGGTGGTGTTAAGTTGTAAGCAGTGAAGTCTCAATCGCTACTTTATCGCTGATTCACTGTCGGCGTGACGGTACACGGATACCACGAAACGTGGATACGTAAATTATTATATAATGTTTATTTTCGAAGTATTTTTAATATTTTGTACTGGAATAATATATAAATATTACGAATTACGAATTTAAAGATTTCGAGGAAACAACTTGTTAACCGCGTTATAAATGCATCTCGAGTGCTAGGTGGTTCAGAATCCATTTTGTGATTCAGATGTATTGTTTTCGAATAAATATAATGACACACTAATGACTTTGCATAAATGTTTTCTGTAGTTATCAGTTACAAAAATCGATTAGTATGTTTGTTATGTATCGCCGATGTGCCGAGTCGTAATTCCCGCTGCCTACCCATTTTTATATCTTATTTTCCATTTCAAGAAAATAAGACAAACTCACTTTAAAACTGACGTATCCAAACTTACCAGTTCCGTTGCTCCCGTACGTCATATTCTGCCATAAGTTGATAAATGAGCGTACGTCTTGAGACTCGTGGTGTCGACGCGTCTTCATTTAGAGCTTATTCAATCGAAATCTGACAATTTAAAAGATGGCGCAATCAATGGAATGTTCTTAAATATATTACAATATAACATTATGAAAATTATTGTTTAATAATTTTAATTTTGTAAATATTATTTACTGTTTTACAAAATACAGACTTGAAAACAAATCAAAAATTATTACAAATTTTGTGAGTTCTAATTAAATGTTTTGTAGGGCTGTTTTTGTTATTGTATAATACCTACCTTTGAAAATTTAACCCTGCCGCTTCATATAATGACATAATAAAATTTAATCACCATAACGTTATGCATATTACTTGAGAAATAAAAAAATTAATCAAGCAACCTGTATATTATATTAAAAAAAGGATTCACTGTTTAAATAACTTTGTATGGCTTTTTTTTCTTATTTTTTTTATTCTAAATTCAAATTTCGAACAGATTACAGCATGTTTGATTTTTATGTTTTAAAATAAAATTGTATTTTATTGTTATTTAGGTGTGTAGTTTTTTTTATAAATTTTAATTCACTACAGGATTTTAAGTTTTTTATTAAAACTTGTACCAGCTCCTAAGTTGTTAATTGTTCCGGCACGAACAAGATGCAATCACCGGCCATTCGGAGTCCAAACAAGGCATTGTAGTAGTAACACTGGTAGTCTTACACCGCGCAACACCTTTGTGCCGGCCCCATTGTAATAGCAAGCATGATGCGCTTTCTTTGATTACACTGACGGTGGAATTTAATTTGTGAGTGATGATATTTCGTGGCGCATTCGTATTTCTTTTTCCGAAAATCAATTGTAGTTATGATTAATAGTATAGTATACAACTTAATTAGACTCAGCGTCACTGTACAAGAATCAATAACTTACCCAATACCTGAATTTTTAGGCAGATATTGGTATATTCAAGACCCAAATATAAATACGTAATCGACATATATTTAGCGCAATGTAATATATAAGCATCTATAACGTAAGACCGAAAAAGTAATTCGGAGTATTCCGACATAATCAATTCTGCCCCTTCTTTCAAATACGTACAAGCGTGAAGCTATAAAAATAATTATCAACTATGAGTAGTATAGTCACCAGCCACCAGCCGCTACTAGATATCTATCTACAGACAGTTCGATCAATCGCTATTAATCTTTAAGACCGCAAGGGGGCGTTAAAAGCGTTAAACGATTGCAAGAGAGATTAGAAGTTCCACTTCAATAAAAAAAAACTAAACTATCCAAATGAGAACATACCACAGATGAATATAGATATACCAGACAGTAGCGTGTAATTGATATTATTATTCATATAATAATATTGTTAACACACCCAACACACATTCGTCCCTTCTGAATAACAACACCGCAATTGTTGTAAACGTGCTATTTGTTCTGGCGATTCGTATACAAACACAAGCTGATAGCGGGCGCGATACATCGTGAACGAGACTGAATAGTACCATTAAATTCATACTTTTAAAAAGGCGTTTGGAATTCATGCATATATTCCAGTTGTAAACCTAGAAAAGAGTACTATTAAATGCATTTTTTTTTAAATAGCCGTTATCATTTTGAATACGTCAATGCCTTAAAAAAATTGTGAATGTCATGCAAAAGTTCTAAATTTAAATTTACAAGTGAGCTATTTAGTAATATACCACAATGTTATTAACCCTCCAGTTTGTATTTTCATTTCTCTGTTATGGCATGGCCTTCATGTTACATATAGATATTAGATAGGTATCTAACTATTTCTCTCTCTCTCTCTCTCTCTCTCTCTCTCTCTATATATATATATATATATATATATATATATATATATATTAAATTAGTTTAGTTAAGAATCGATAATAATTTAAATGCTTCAAGTTCTAATGCTTCTTCTAATCTAATAGCTTTAAATACTTAGTGAATTAATCGCTAGTAAGTACACTATTACTCTGTATTAATTTTCCCGCTATTCGCTCACAAGTTAATCCCTCCACAAGTGCTATTTGCAAATTTCTACTGTTAAAATATTAAACCGAAGGGTTTGCTTGTTTGTCTATTGTTAACTCGAGAGATCGGTTCAAGTTTTTTTTTGTTGTGAAACAATCAGTCGTGATTATGACTGATGGCGTGAGGACACACTGTTGGTTGTGGAAACGTCAATTGTTTTTTTTTTTTAATTTTTATCGGTCTGTCAAAGAGATAACTCGAAATAGATTTTATTAATGCAGTTTGTGTTTTATTTTTAATAAATCACGTCGTTATATTTTTATATGACACGCGGTGTTGTGCTGTATTATAATTTCTGGCACAGAGATCGACAGATTTTGTTCCACACCGGGAAAAATATAAAATATGAGTCGTACAATTTTTTTCGCAATTATAAAAACTATTAAAACAGTCTCTTCATCTAATTGATATCAATCAAATCTTAATTATTGTAGAGTTATAATTTAAAAAAATACACTATTACAGTACTAATTGCTACTAACTAGCTCATCGAATTTCGCACGGTACAGAACTGCACACTAGCAAATAATATTGCCGGTTTTGTTCCCTTCTTTCCACCAAATTTGCCCCGTGATAATTGGCATGGAGGGGTGGTAAGGGATTATCAGCGACATATGTCGACCTCACGGATCGTTTGATGCCCCATTATCAGAAATCAGATGGAAAGTATTTTCATCAATATATATATTTTATAATAGTGAATGTATCGAATCTTGTATAAAGTGGGGTGGGGGTTAAAAAATATTACTGCTAACAAAAGCAGGTAAACCTCCATCGTATTGAACGAAAAAAAAATCATATTTTTATGTATATATTTATTTACAAATTTTCGTCTAGCGTTTAGGATTCCGCATTCTCAATTGTTAATACCTGAAACCTTTGCAGTGTCGTCATGAAAAACATATTGTACCTACTTAACTATGTTTTTTGGGACTTGGAATAACGATCATGGAATATTTTGGTGATATTTGGTATCTTGTCTTTGGTGACATGGTTATAGACATTTTTCAAATAACTTAGGAACATAACATAACTTCTCGCCTTTGTTACCCGAACGTGTTGGCAGCGGCTGTTAAGCCTCGTTTCGCCGTTATGTTTACGTCCCAAATGGAATTGGTGGCCAACCTATTGCCATACCGTTCACAAAGTTTTCAGTCATCGGTATTTATCACACTTAACTTCCGAAAACAATTTCGAAAAGTAATTGGTGTGAGCCAGTGTCAGGATTCCAACCCTGACCTCTAGATCAGAAGCCGTGTGATCGAACACTGGACCACCTAGGCTATCTATCTCATCATCATCATCATCATCAGCCCTTCGAGGTCCACTGCTGGACGTAGGCCTCCCGCATAGAACGCCACAACTGCCGGTCCTGTGCAACCTGCATCCATCGGCCTCCCGCGGATTTCACCTGGCCGTCGGTCCACCTAGTGGGGGGACGGCCTACTCCGCGTTGACCAGTACGTGGTCGCCACTCGAGCACCTTTCTACCCCAGCGATAATCGGTTCGTCGAGCTATGTGGCCAGCCCATCTCCACTTCAACGTGCTAACCTTCCGGGCTATGTCGGTCACGCCATATCTCTTGCGTATCTCCGTATTGCGGATTTTATCGCGCAGGGAGATTCCAAGCATAGCCCGTTCCATAGCACGCTGAGCCACCTTGAGCTTCGTCATGAGGCCAACATTCAGAGACCACGTCTCAGCTCCGTATGTCATCACTAGTAACACACATTGGTCATAGACCTTAGACTTCAGGCACTGTGGGATTTTGGACAAGAAGATTTTCCCTAGTTTCCCGAACGCTGCCCAACCGAGTTGAATCCGTCGGTTTATCTCTTTCTCGAAGTTGGCTCTACCTAGCTGGACTGTTTGTCCTAGGTAAATCTATCTATAACTTAAGAAATTACAGGAATAATAATGGAAATAATAATGGAATAAAATAAAATAAAATAAATGGAATAATAATAACGTATTATTTTTTCTGTAACAGAGAATACGAATAAAATACTTAAATAACAATTAGTTATGATATTTTTTTTTTCATTTATAATCTATTTCTGTGTAGATACAGAACCATACTCGGAGCAATGCCCGACTTGCTCTTGACCGGTTTTATTTGAGACTCGCGCAGGGGCTTAGAAAATCAATAAGTCTGTAATAACAGCTACCTACCCGGCTTTGGCCAAGTACTTTAAGTTAATATGACTATACGTGGCTATAAAAATATAACAACTAATTTATAATGAACTAAATGATATATTCACATAATAAAGGATTAATAATATTTTTTTAATGCGTACGGAATACTACTTAAAACTTTATGTTTAGTTTAGTCAAATTAAACGTATAATTGTTAACATGCTTTAGCTGGCTCATGCCGCGTTTCGTTCGATGAGAGAGTTACGGAGGTCCACCCCCCTTCTCCATTATTTCCTATCCTACTCCCTTAAAGGTGAAGGCAACGCAACGGTAACACTATATGTGTTGCTAGTGTCCTTGGGCGGCTCAGGTTGCTTACCACCAGGTGACACGCTTGATCGTTTGCCCTCCTATCCCATTGACAAAAAAATACTTACTAATTAATACATATAATGTAACTGGCTGACCCGGTGAACCTTGTTCCGCATCTGAAGTAATTTTTACAATGTTTACAATGCATGTGCTAATTCTCGAATATTATCACTTTTTATTTTCTAGATACATAAATTATACATAAAAACCTACTCAATGACACCCTGTTAAAAAAAAACGCATCCAAATCAGTTGCGTTGTTTCCAAGATCTAAGCATATAAGGGGACAGACAGCGGAAAGCAACTTTATTTTATATTATGTAATGATGATACATAGCATATCATTGTATTATTTAATAAAAATAATATGTACCTACTTAATTTGTGTAAACATTTTTTTCCAAGACACAAAAAGATACAAATGTAAAATATTAAAATGAAATTTATTATGAGAATTTATTAAGTACCTAATTTCCGAAATCGACACATTTTCACAACTGTATTAAAAAAGTAAAAAAATTATTTATTTATTTTATTTTTATTTCAGTAAAAATTCGCTGATATTATCAATTATATGTCGGAAACGTTAATTCATTTAGATAGAATCCCGCAATATTTAATTATAGTTTAATTTTCAGTATAAAAATAATAATAATTTTGAAATTTTTGAATTTTTTTTTGGAGAAATTTAATTTCAGGTAATTTTTTAATTGTATGTATTGTAAATAATGTAATTATTTTATCCTTCTTATTATTGTAAATAATTTAATTTTTTATTCTTGTTAAATTCAACTTAGTCAAATATCAACCAAGATGTTTACTCAAACGACTAATTGGAAATTATAAGTGATATGGCAGAAAATAAAAATAAGTGTTAGGGCAGAAAAAAAATTAATAGCAGATAGCAATCCAATAGCAAGTTAAGCCCGGCCTATTAGTGCAGTTCACGAACGTCACTGATCAGAGGGCTGTCTCTAATCCAAAATTCAAGTGACTATTGACTGCCAGGGACCAGACGTTTTGAGCGCCCCCTAAAACTGCCAAAAAAAAAACAAAAAGCGCACCTGTTACCCTTCCACATAGGTTTTAGATATTATTATTTAAACAGTTACAATGAACATAAAAAGTTTGGACAATGTTCGCATGAGATAAGCAAGTGTTTTGTTAAATAAAATGGATGGGTGTATATCTTTAGATTCGATCAAGATTTAAAAAAAAAAGTATTATATTTCTCTCGCATATATTAACGGTGTACGTTTACAATATGATGGATTGTATTGTCTCGGTGGTCCAGTGGTCGAGCAACCGCTTCTAAATTTAGAGGTCGCGGGTTCGAATCCTCAGGTGGCGAACCTTTTGCCATACCGGGAACAAAGTTTTCAGTCATCGATATTTCGAAGAACTTCGAAAAATCATTGGTGTGAGCCAGACCAATGATTTTTACGAAGTTCTTTTCGGAAGTTATGTATGAAAAATATCGATGACTGAAAACTTTGTTCCCGGTATGGCAAAAGGTTCGCCACCTATTCCGCGAAGACGAAGCGTAACAGCCTCTACCTCCACCTTCGGGTAGAAAAAGGCGTGAAGTTATGTTATGTTATGTTATGTATTCGTAAATAATATAGGTAATAAACTTACAGAGTTTATTAATTCATATTTTCAATCTGTGAAGGAAAAATTTGATTGGTTCGAGACTGGTTGGCTGTTGGAATCAAGCACTTGGCTTCTGATTCAGAGGTGTCCAGTTTGTATTCGGGTGACTTTGACAACAGACTGACAACTTTGACTATTTCACAACAGCAAATTCCATGGAAAAACCCACTGCACTGGCCTTAGGACACTAAAAAGCAATAAATATATATTTAAAAAAAGCTCTTTTAATAATACATACATACATAAAACAGCTGTGCTAACCTTTAATTACAAAAAGAAACATCGATGACGTACCATGCCTTACTTGAAATGGGACAGAGAAACAAAAAAAGGGACGCAACGTAGTCTATCAAATAATTTCAGTGGCGGATCTTTTAGATGTCGGGTGTAAGAAAAAAAAAACCTGAAGTACCTACCATTGTATATTTATAAGTGTACCGAAATACGTCACCTTATGGCATAAGTAGTGTACAAGTGGCGTCTGCCACCTGACAGTGACGTCATCGCCTAACTGACTTCTTTCTGACTATAACAATGAATAGAGTCGATTGGACTGTAAAACAAAAGATTTCATTATTATTTTACTTTAATTCATTATAATAATTATAATGAATTAAAGTTATATTATTATATTATTACTAAATATTTGAATTATAAACTTTAAATAAATTCACGCTTCTTCCTATCCAAAGGTGTAGACAGCGGTTGTTAAAGACTCGACTCGCTGAATGGCAAACCTGTTGCCATAAAGTTGTCAGTCATCGATATTTATGTATACATAACTTCCGAAAAGAATTCCGAGAAATCATTGGTGTGAGTCCGGAATCGAGCCCACGACTTTTGAATCAGTAGCGGAGAACTCGACCACAGGACCAAAGAGACTATTAATATGTACCTATTCTATATTCTACATTTACCTGATTTGAATGATGTGCTAAGGATGTTGTGATTTTAAAGAAATCACATATTAGGATTCATTATCTATGTTCTAGAAGATTTAATAAGATTTATTATAAATCCGAGTACTAAAATCTACTTAAATAAAGCAAAATATCTAATAACATCAAACATAATTTATTAACAATATGTCTAAAACATACTTTGCAGTTCGTCACGTACCTGCGTATCACCTACGTATTATCAGGTGTTACCTAAAAAAAAAACAATTTCACAAAATTAAAACACGCCCGCCCCGCTCTAATTTAAGTTACATTTTCAAACAAAACGTTTATTAATTTTTTTTTGTTGGGTTGGCAACACGCTCAAACGAATTAACGCTTCCAAGCATTTTGAAGAACCAGTAGAAATTGGACGCTTAAAAAACCGCTGTATCACGCCGAAGCCTACAATCATACGCTCCTCGAAATAATTCAATTCGATCATAATTTGTAGTGAAGCAATAAGAACAGAAAGAAAAGAACAAATATAAAAAAATATAAGAAAGAAAAAAAGAAGCTCGAACAATATAATTATGTATTATGAATGGGATGGAAAACTTGTGAATCATGGTCGGGAACAAACAAGATTATGGACTATTATATCGCCAACTGCGGTCAAATAATTATACGGCAATGTTTTAAATTAAGGGTGGGTTTCTTATAACTTGGAATCATTTACAGTAGCTTAAAAGTACTACACTAGTTTTTTCAATTTCTGTATTTATTGATTTATGTGTGTGTATTTAGCGTATGGATGTAGGAATCGAGGACGGTCACGACAAACCTTTCATGACCAAATAGACCGACTTCTGGAGGAAGGTGTTATCAGGAGCCATAATAATCCACCTATGGCACTCTGTTTTCTCTGCCTGCCCTTCAAAGGACTTGGCGAGAAGTTATTTATGTGTCCTATTTATTTACAACTCTCTAAAAGTGGTTGTGTTGATATATACTACCTATATACTTATGCAAATTGTAGGTATATTAACTCATATATAGGTAGTCTAGGGAATTCTTGTAGAGCAGTAGAGCCACACAGTTCGCTGCAGAATTACCGCTGAAATAACATGAACTTCCAGAATATCGATGTAGACTGTCATATCTCCGGTTTCGTTTGGTGAGAGAGTAAGCCGGAGGCATATACCCCTTCTTATTTCCATTCCACTTCCTGAAATTCTGGCAACGCAACTGTAACACTATCGGTGTTGTAGGTGTCCAAGAAGACTCTCAAATCTGAAGAATCTTATCAAGAAATTGTAGATTCGAATCCTTGCAAAAATAATGATTTTTCAATATATGTACTTTTAATACGTAAGATGACTAAACAAATTATGACCGATCTGAAAAGTGCCGTTCAAGCTTCAACCCTTAAGTGTTGTCAGAGGCCAGTAAGGAACATGTTCTTTTACGGTTTATTAAAACACAAAAATAACATTCCGAAAATTTTGGACGTCCCAAGTTTGAATACTGACTCACACCAGTTTCCGTCATAGTAAAAATAATCTAGCGTAGCGAGGTTTAATTATCGCTGTCCACACCTCGGGGTATGTACGAAATAGTATAATAATAATTTAAACATTAGTTGATAATATTACAACAAATAAAAAAAAACAAATGCTACTACGACTATAGTATATTATTTTCAAAAATTTAAATTGATAAGTCTTTCGTGTAGAAATGAATGATCGCTATCTACCTATGGGTACATATAAATATATCATTTTATTTTATCGTTTGTTCGGCTGAATAAACCCAATCCTCTGGCCTGTACACCGTTGATACTTTGACTGACAAAATGTTCAGTTGTTATCTTATTTTAAAAAAAAAATGTCACAAAAAGTTTACACCTTTATTTGAGGGCCAAGAAAACTACGTTGATTATGTGATACGGGATGTTTTAAATGGGTTTGTTTGTGGAGAAATTATTGTAATTATTATAAGTAAGTACAGGGTTATTTTATATTTCCACCTTTGAATACCTAGACACTCTTTGAAGTGTGTTGTGTGTACGTGCATTAGGCTTCGGAGAAAAATAAGAACCTGATTTCAAATAAATGTATCTTAGTCGGGAAGATTGAAAATATTGTGGTGTAGTTCTAAAGATTTGACTCTGATCTGGTCGTAAATCGCTATTTCTTTAGCAACAAATTTGTTGCTTGTTGCAACAAATTGTTTACTTATGTTTACATTTTACTAATTTTGTGGAATATCTAAAACATCATAATCAAGCGGTCTCACTCTCTGCCATATCCATCTTTGCCATACCCTTACTTATCAAAATATAGGTACAGTTTTCCACGCAATTCGCTACATAAACGGCCGGCTCGACCGGTGCTGTACCACGATCGCTCAGAATATTGACATCAAGAAGCTCATGCCGTGTTTTGCTAAAGTATCCGGAGGCCCAAACCCTTCTCCTATCACCTTCCGATCCACTTTCCGAGCCCTGCCCTATCGCATTCTAAAGGCCGGCAATGTAATAACAATATCGGTGTTGCAGTTAACCACGGGCGGCGTTATTTGCTTACCATTAAGTGACACGCCTGCTCGTTTACCTACCTATCCCATAAAAAACTACTGGATTTACTCTCAATGTTTGATTCTAGTGTGGATTAATCAATAGTATTATTAATTAATATCACTTGCCGGTTTAGTGGCCCTCTACAAATTCTCAGGCTATCGATCAAACAGCCTAAATCTTTGGATTATGAATAGTGACAGAACATGTCTAAGCAGGAACGAGGATAGTGCAGGTGAGAAAGTTTTGATGAATCGATTGAAATATTGAATCGAATCAACTGATAATCTTAATTTCTTCGTTATTTTTAAGGTTTTGTAGTTCTAATAGAATTTTGTAAGAAATCATTAGCCAGTTACAAGTCATAAATGCAGTAGCGAAATTCACAGTAATTATTTATTTAAATAAATAATAACGAGTTGAAAAATTCTCACAGCAAATAGAAAAAAAGCAAATAAATAGTAGTGCAATTTTTATTAATTCTAACGTGATCTATCAACCAGTCAAACCAAACCAACAAAAGTACTCCATTGACTGAGTAGAACAACAAGAGCATCGGGGCTATCGTATAACAAAACCTCTATTTTTTTTTTAATTTCTCAAATTTGCACGCATGGCTATGAGAGACGCGTGCGTTACGTTCGGTCAGCGTTCATTAGGAGAGCGACGCGCGTCACACGCGGCCGACACGCGCCTCTCTTCATTACCAACCACTCGGGCCCAACATTATTGTTTAAAACACGCTCCAATTTCAAATATTTTTTTCTTTTTTTTTTACTTTAGTTAGTGGAATAATCGGATAGAGAATTAATCGAGATGTTATTTGATCAACATAAACAGGGCATTATGGAGGTTACCTCGTGTTAATGATTGTGTATATTTATATTGTTTGGTTAATCTCCTTACTGATTTATCTGAATTTATATAGAAAATTCATTTCATAGTTGCACTTATGGCATTATAAATTTTGGAAATAGTATATTGTTTTATAATATAATAATATAAAAACTTCGTTATCTGAATCAATGTCACGCTCACGACATTCAAAATTTTTAAAATACTCATTCCTTAAACACAAGCATTTGACGGGCCTCGTGGCGCATTGGTAAAACTACCGGCTGCAGCACTGAGGTCGGGGGTTCGATTCCCACTCGAAATATTTGTGACAAACATGAATATTTGTGTGGCGTCTGGGTGTTTTTCTATGTATTATAAGTATGTATTTACAAAAGAAAAGTATATATGTATTAGTATCCGTTATCTAGTCTCCATAACACAAGCATTGTGTTGCTTAGTTTGGAACTAGAGGGCGCTGTGTGATTTGTGTCCAAGATAATATTATTATTTCGCAAATTAAAACTAGTGAAAAATTATAAAAGTAATTGTTTATGATAGTTATTTATCTGTACACGAAGGTGAAGGCAGCGGCTGTTTAGTCCTGTCTCGCCGTTATGTTTAAGTTCCAAATGGAACAGGTGGCAAACCTATTGTCATACTGGGCACATAGTTTTCAGTCATCGATATTTATCACACATAACTTCCAAAAATAATTTCGAAAAGCCATAGGTATAAGGCGAAATTCAAACCCGCGACTTCTAAATTCAGAAGCGGGATCCTCGACTCTAGTCCACCGAGACCTTCAATTCATTCTATTATTGGCAATTTTTCTAATATTTCTTCTCAGTCACAAATTCTGATAAAATTAACTATTTTTTATTTTAATTAATTATTTAAAACCTTGTTTATAACGTAACTTGGTTATAAGTATAGGTCATAACTCATACAGGTTTTCAATCCATCATAAAAGTATTTATATCGACAGTTTTCAAATTTTATATTAACTATATATGTTAAGAAAAATATAATTATAAATAAGCATGCCTCTTGACTTAACTCTTACTTTAGTAGATCTTAATAATGTTTATGTTAAGTACACTTGATAAATGTTATCAGTCTTGATATAAATAATTAAATAACAATTTTTTGTTGGATTAAATTTGAAAGTAAAAATATATCATATAAATAAAAATGTCGGATAACATATATAATATGCTTTTAATTTCATCCTGTCCTTTGCTGTATGACTCGCTTTTAGACGAATTTGTCTTAGGAATATTTTCATATTTATACACACTAATATCCACAGCACAGAAATGTTCAACCTGAGTCTCGATGTCCCCGCCCTCGCAAAGAACTGTGCCACTTACCCACCATGTCGTTCCTGTCATATTTTCCAGTGCATTACTGACGATACCAATCCAAGTTAAGGGTCCAGCATCACACAGTCATTAGTACGGCTGTCGGCTTGCGACCAAATAGGGCTTAACCCCGCGCGTGCACGCCACGTGTCTGGCCCCCAAATTATTTTTTCATACCTGATTTATTCTAGTTTCGAGTTTTTATTCTTTATTCTTTTTGGTAGTCATATTTGTTTTTGCGGCGTTGGTTGGTATGAATGCGTGATCTGTTAACGAGATCTCTGCTCGGCAAGGGTTATTGGATTACATGCAAACGTAGGTACTGAATGTGAAAAAGAAAGGTAATGAATGTGAAAAATTTAAAGGAAATCGGAAATTCATTCTTTTTCTTTTATTAGTTAAGTTGAAAAAGACAGCATGTTACTGCTAACATATATCATCGACAACTATACCCTAAAGTAAGGAGTATAGAAATTATTGTCTAATTAAATGTTCTACTAGGCTTTTATACACATAACTTCACGCCAAATCCCTTGCGCGGTAGGCAGAGAGAACTGAGCGCCATAAGGCACGATTCGTACACACCTCACTGGCTTCATTGAGATTTATAACTCTTTTCATGCTCGCGAGTCGATTTTTGAATCTCCTAACATCACCTTCCTCAAGAACACTACTAGGCTCTTATAAAATACATAATAAGCACACAATTATCTCATTTACCAATAATCACTGTTATGTACAGCGATAATTAGTAATTTAGAAAATTGTAATTAAATTTTTTAAGACATTTTAGCGGCAGTTAATTCGTTATTCCAAAAATATTAACAATGTTACATCGCATTAAATATCGCGCATTCTCTGATCAAATTTTTTACTTATAGAAGATTTCGTCGAATTAATTTTAATATATAAAATAGATATTAATTCGGTAGGTATCGACGGGGAATAGCCACCTGCAGTAAACCTGACCCCCTGTTATTTGTTAATCCTATATTATCTGGCATATTGAACGCAGGTGTGGAGAATTGTTAACTTGCAAACTTACTGTCTAATTATTGGGGTCATACGAGTTTTAATCACCTACTTAAATTTGTAAATAAAAGTGTCGCGTTTATTTGATTAAATGTGTATCGAAGCAAATATTATCAATGTTGTGAATGGGGTCATTCATTATAGGCTTGACAAGGTTTGGTAAGACGTCACTATCAATTTTTTCTTTCACTAAAAAAAAAATAATCTCGTGAAATTTTCGTTTTTTATGAGTCCGTTTTTTGTGATCGAAATAGAAAATATGTCTTTATTGGATGTAGACATTGCAGACTCTGTTTGATTATGCCTGACTCTTAAAATCAATTTATATCTTATATTTTTTATTGTAGTTATCTGATGTTGGTTTTTATTTTATAGTCGAAAGCACTTACTCGTATTGTTGAAGAATTGTAACACTCAAAAGACCAGGTACCTAAGTAGTGTAAAGTTTTAACAGTTTTAACAGCGCTCTGATCTTTTTGCCGCGAACTTCCCGCGAAGTCAATATAACAGTACTAAAGTTACCAATAAAGAAACTAATACTATTGTACCTATCTATATTTTTAATATTGTACAGTAAAAGTTGCAAAAATATTATGAATATGATTGAAATCGGTTTAATACATTTTACATACATACAGAACTTCACGCTTTTTTCTACCCGTAGGTGTAGGCAGCAGCTGTTAAGCCTCTACTCGCCGTTATGTTTACGTTCCCAAATGTGGCTAACCTATTGCCATACACCGGGCACAAAGTTATCAGTCATCGAAATTTATCACACATAACTTCCGAAAAAGATTTTGAGAAACCATTGATTTGAGCCCTGAATCGATCCCACGACTTCTGAACCAGAAGCGGAGAGCTCGCCCCCGGGACCACTGAGATATTTTACTATTAAAATAGTATACAATGTAAAAATATTTATAATTCACAACGCTGATCGTTGCATAATGGTGATCAACATAGAGCCATAAAATGCTTGTTGAAATTGATGTAAATCAACAAGTTTATGAACGAAATAGCTAGCAAGGAACAATGCACTGTGACCTGTACCCACCACGGGAATATAACACAATGAGGCACGACGAACAATACCCTCGAAAAACTATTTCCCAAGATCGGTATTCTTTGTTCTAATAAAAAGGCACGGTTTAGGTTTTTTGAGTTAACAATAGGGCGAGTGCATAGGCCGCCACGTGGCCAAATACCATTGTCTACTATTAACAAAAGAATTTCGTTCATATATTCATGCATATAAGATTTAAAATTTATTGTCACTGTTCACGAAAAATTCGCAGGACTATATCAGTTAACATACGGGAGTAATTCCCGTACGGACTAGAACGGTATTAATTTTGATAATAAAGATGGTCTTATTCTCATCTTTTTGGATGTGTTATTTAATTATTTTGTTTAAATACATAAAAATAAAAATTTATTAAAATGGATTTGCTTCTTCTCATAACACTCACTATTATCTAATATACGATCTTAATTTACGCTATTAGAGATAGTTATTTTTGTTCTTTACATTACAAGTAATAATTCATTAGATCAAATCAACACAATATCTTTAAAATAATAATATCTGGGATATATTTAATAATAATAATATCTTGGACACAATACACACAGCGCCCTCTAGTTCCAAGCTAAGCAACTAAATGCTTGTGTTATGGATACTAGATAACGGATATTAATACATATATACTTTTCTTTTGTAAATACATACTTATAATACATAGAAAATAAGACTATATACTAAACAGCATATAGTCAGTTAAGATCGCTTTCCTTAAATAAATGGCCCATAATTTTAAATAATAAATTTATGGCCAAAAACCGCTTCCGCTAGTTCCGTTCTGTATTATCTCCCGTATGTTTTATTTTGTTCAGCTCTAGATTATAGTTTACGACTAACAAGTCGGAACTGCAGTGCCCCATAATGATGGGATACAATTACCCACCCACATTGATAGACACCATTTATTTCATGTAAATACCTCTTTAATTTGCACGCCTCTCATGGTGAAAATATACAGATCTGTTACATGAGTGTTGATTTGATTATGACATGAACTTATTTCTGCATTTAATTCATAAACGTCCACATAATTCTATTGTTCAAACGTTATGCAATAATAAATAAGTGATTCTCGAGTGAGTGTAGTCTCAGTGGTCTAGTGGTCGGGCACACGGTTTCTGAATCCAGAGGTCGTGGTTCGAATCCTGACACTGGCTCACACCAACTACTTTTCGAAATTGTTTTCGGAATGTTATATGTGATAAATACCGATGACTGAAAACTTTGTGCCCGGTATGGCAATAGGTTCGCCACCTATTCCATTTAGGACGTAAACATAACGGCGAGACGAGGCTTAACAGCCGCGGCCTACACCTTCGGGTAACAAAAGGTGTGAAGTTATGTATGTATGTATGTATGATTCTCACACACGGATCACTCCTTATTAAATCGACGATCTCTCAATGAAAATCCATTCAAATCAGTCCAGCCTTTATGGAGATTAGCCTGATCAAATAGACTCATGGATAAAATGTAAATCACAATGAACCCATCTAGCAGAAATACTTCAATTATAAACCTTTCCCTTCCTTTATTTTCTTTCCATTAAGTCAGAGGATGTCTATAACAAAAAAATAAACATATTTTGTGCTGCACTAATCCCAAACTAATGGCAACGAGAGTTGGGTATGGCAGAGCGGCCAAAGCGTGTACGAAAGTGACCGCGGTCGAAATGACGGCACTGCCTAAAATTTGCAAAGTGACGCTCGCTAAACGCGTCAATAACAAATGATCGTGCGAAGTATCCGATGGTTTGGACACTAGAAAGAATAATTGATACCATTTGACTAAGCAGATATACAGTGCAAAAGCGGAAGGATGTAGGAGGATTATAGTAAATCGTACGAGTACTTGAGAAAGGTGATGTCAGGAGCCAGAAAGTCAAAGAAGCGAGTGACGTGTGTAAGATTTAAGAAACGTGAATTATATGGCGCTCTGTTCTATCTGTCTACCCCGCAATCGATTTGGGGTGAAGTTAGGTATGTATGGATTTTTTATTATTTCTTTATTTAACTTAATAACGCACAGAGTTGTTCATCATCCACATAAATCGCGGGTGGTTCAATCAAAACAGTCAGTCAACATCTAAATATAATATTCAGACGGCACCTCAAGATTTGGTCCTATTGTTTTATCGTAGATATGACATCAAAAATTATACACAAAATTTAAATTAAAACATATTCAAAATTGTGTTGGTTCCAATCTGAGCCTTCACAAATATATATAAGGTTTATATCATGAAAGTAACAGTAAGGCTGTAGTCATTATTCGATCGTATTATATCGATACGTTGACATAGGTAGATGGCGCTTTCGGCGCTAAAAAAATGTGATGAATGCTCATTGAACCGGTGATGATTTTTATCTGTTAAGTGTTAGGAAATGCCTCTCTCCCTCGCTTTCATGATTATATTACTTATAGTGAGACTCCGTGTGACTTTAAAAATAATATAGATGTAGAATACATTTTTGTTTTATAATAGGTTGGGGAAAAAGTATTTTCGTATTTTTGTATGAAAAGTAAAGACATTTTTTTCAAAGTTTATTTACATTTATTTACAATATATATGTACCGTTTTGTTGAATAACTTTCTGCCATTTTGTGGGCAGAGACATTATCCCGTTACTGTAGAAACTTTGGGACTTCTGATCAAAAAAACGGGACAAATAGTTTTGGCAGTCCTCTCTTGAGGTCAACCTTACAGAACCTAAAGAATTCTGAAGAGACCGAAACAGGTGAAAATCTGAAGGCGCAAGGTCAGGGCTATATGGTGGATGCACTAGGACCTCCCAGTCGAACTCTCTTAATTTTTGCTGAGTGGCTAAAGATGTGTGTGGTCTAGCGTTATCGTGATGAAAGACCACACCCTTCCTGTTGATCAATTCCGGCCGTTTTCTCTCGACTGCTTCCTTTAATCTCATCAGTTGCTGGCAGTAAAGATCAGAATCGATGGTTTTGCCGGACGGTAAAAGCTCATAATGAACAATGCCCTTCCAATCCCACCATACACACAGCATCACCTTATTTCGTGTTAGGCCAGGTTTGGCCACAGTCTGTGAAGCCTGTCCAACTTTCGACCACGACCTTTTTCGCACGTTCTTGTCGTACGTGATCCACTTTTCATCGCCAGTTATCAATCTCTTCAAAAACGGCTCGGTTTCATTACGTCTCAATAATGAATCGCAAATGAGTACACGGTTCATTAAGTTTCTTTGAGTGAGCTCGTGTGGCACCCAAATATCGAGCTTTTTTGTATAACCAGCTTTCTTCAAATGGGTCAATACTGTTTTGTGGTCGATTCCCAGTTCTTCAGCTACATCGTAACTACTAATATGCCGATCTTGCTCCACTCTTTCGAAAATGGCGTCCATTTTATTCGTAACAGGGCGACCAGAGCGAGGTGCATCTTTAACATCAAAATTTCCGGACTGAAAACGTTTGAACCAAATTTGTGCTACTCTTACTGACACTGCATCAGGTCCATAAACATCACAAATTTTTTTCACTGCTTGAGTTGCATTTTTGCCTTTTTTATAATAAAATTTTAAAATGTATCGAATTTCTTCATTAGATTCACTCATTTTTACGGAGAGAAAAACAAATGAAAAATAGCGGGAAACAACTTTTTTTTATTTTTTTCTTTTCTTTATAATGTAACCTTTTTAATGTTACCAAAACCAGCCAGACACAAATAGTACAGTCAAAGAAATTTTATAATAAGTTTATACCTACGTTATGCGAAAAGACTTTTTCCCCGACCTAATATTTATTTATTTTTTTTATGTTGACAACATGTTGTTTGTTTTTATTATTATTTCGTATGTTTTTCAATTTATGTACTGGTTGTATTATAAATTGTGAGAGGAAGGCTATGATTTTAAAATTCCAAATGAAAATGTCAGTGTCCTGTGCCTAACCTAAGTTTAAACTTTAGCTTGTTACATATATATAAATCATTTCAGAGCGGTAGAGCAACGCAGTTCGCTGCATGAATTAGCCGGCTCTACTCGAGAAATACCACGACCAGAATATCGGCAGAATATATTTTGACCACTCTCCTTACTACATTAGTTTCGTCCCTTCTCATAATGATATGTGCATACCACGCCAAACTACCACTTCAATTTTTTCCGTGACTTTTACTTTCATGTTTCTACTTAAATACTAATTAATTAGTAATATAATATACCATAACTTCACGCCTTTGTTACTCTAAGGTGTAGACAGCGGCCTGTTAAGCCTCGTCTCGCCGTTATGTTTACGTCCCAAATGGAATAGGTGGCGAACCTATTGCCATACCGGACACAGTGTTTTCGGTCATCGATATTTATCACACATAACTTCCGAAAACAATTTCGAGAAGTCATTGGTGTAAGCCAGTGCCAGGATTCGTCGTGCCCGCGACCGCGGTTCATAAACCGTGTGCTCTACCACTGGACCACCGAGACAAGATAAATTAGTACTGATGAAATAAATATGTAATATTAATCATATATACTCCGGTAAGGTTCATCTTGCGAAATACTAACTATTAATGTCCGGTTTGTATTTCTAATTGTACCTGCCGCCCAGTTCACCTGTGAAACGTGAGTATGGCATACATTACTAATAATAAGTAATTACTAACACTTTCAACTGTACCGCATACCACTTATATGTTTAACTAACTTACTAAAATACTAACATTAGTATAATGTTACACCTGACACTGTATAATTCGCAGAACATTCTCTGGTTTGTCATTATAACTAGTTCGCAATTTGCATTTTTATTTAAGTCTCTGGTTTTACTCGGTTGACAAAGAAACTTAAACTTAGTTTGACTAAGAAGATATACAATGCAAAAGCGGATGGATGTAGGAGTCGAGGAAGGCCAAGACACACATTCCATGACCAAATAGAACGTGTTCTGGAGGTAGGTGATGTTAGGAGCCTCAAAAATCAACGCGCATGCATGAAAAGAGTTATGAAAATCAACGAAGCAAGTAAGGTATGTATGAATCGTGCCTTGTGGCGCTCCGTTTTCTGTGCCTACCCCACAAGGGATTTGGCGTGAAGTTATTTATGTATGTACAAATAAACTTTGGCCTTTAAGTATATGTGAAATGTTATCAATATTTCTTTACTAAGTTCCATATCCACTGCATGAAATAGGAGCCCATTACAAACACTTTTACTGTTCACCGGTCTTTTTGTCAATAGACTGTAAATCTCATGAACTGCGAATTAACATATTTTTCGTTTTCAAAGAAAATCTTAAAACCGGAAGTCCCACTCGCAATTGGCCACCATTTTTATTTAGCATTAAGTTGAAAGTAACATGTTTAAAGATTTTTGTGGGATCGGAAACAAACCAACAAGCGTTTTACCTGGTACCCAGTAAGTAACCAAGGCCACCCATGGACACTTTAAACACGTATAATGTCACAGTTGTGTTACTAGCCTTGAAGCTAGGATCTAGAGCTAGGCACTTTACGTCAATATTCGGAGATGTCGTGGCATTTTACTCGTAGAACACCAAAGGGCATGACTCTGCCAATGTAAAAAAAAATTAAAAAATGTAAACATGTCTCAACAGATTTATTTATAAGAGATATGCGATAAAATCTTAAAAATCATAATATTTTGGAGTGGTACCGTGATGCGCGCGCGCACTCAATGAATCATGAACATAATTGATCGTCGGCGACTTCGCCCCCCTGCTCCCCGATCAAGTTGTCATCTGGTACACGGCTTTTTGTCACTTGGCCGGTAACTTTTTTGTTTCCTTTTGGTTTTTTTTTTTCGTAATAATCATTTCATCGACCGGCCCTTTCGGAGAAATGAATGGCGCTGTTATGAATATGACTTTTTTAAAAAAAGTAGGTTTCTGGATGCTTACAAAAATTTTATTTTGTCATTATACGTCAATATAAGAGTAGACTTTGTCTCTGAATCTGGCCCGAGTTTTTGATTCTGTTTTTTTTTTCGAAATTCGAGATAAGTTTCGACACAACATGTCATCCTTTTACATTCCCTTTCATCATTCGTCATCGCCACATTATTGATACTCAGATCGGAACTTAATTAAATTTGACTATTTTCAATGATATATTCAATAAAGAGAAAATTACACAAAAATCGTACCTATGGCTCTTTTATCTTTCTGCCTGCTCCACTAAAAGGTTGGCGTGATGTTAACAAAGTAAGGACTCACAATGTACTCCACTGTAACCAATTATTTCAACTAAATTCAGTAATTATACAACTATATTTCATAGAAGTTAATTGACAACAAAGTTTGTACTTTGATATCTGTCTATTGTCATATTCATTCCTACTACAATGTACTAAGTTAGTTTTCGAATTTGTAGGAGAATTGTTCATAAATAAATATAAATTAAATCATCAGTTTACACTAAATTTTTCCTTAATAATATTATGAATAAAAAAGTTTAGCCATCTCCCTGGTCCAGTGGTCGAGAACCCTGCTTCTGGAGCAAGAAGTTGTGGGATCGATCAGGGGCCCTCATATCAATGACTCCTTGAAATTCTTTATGTATAGGTGTGTGTGTATGTGTGACAATTATCGATGACTGACAACATTGTGCCCGGTGTATGTCAATAGGTTCCATCACCTATTACATTTCAGACGTAAAAATTTGGCAAGTCGGGGCCGAACAGCTACTGCCGACCACACATCCGGCTAGAAAAAGGCTTGAAGTTATAAATAAATTTATGAGTAACTTTAAAACGTTTGTTACTGAATCACTGATCAACCTTTGAGCAGAATTAGATGTAAATTTGTCACACATATTCATCACAATTTTCCGGAACATTACTAATGTGATTTGAATTCTGGACTTCTGAATCTAAAATTGGATTTCTTAACCGCTAGATAAACGAGACGAATTTTGAAATATATTACCCACTGTCTATTTCAATCAGACACGCAACCGTATTCGCCCTAATGCTAGTTTTTGTTCACATCTCGGCCCGTTTAGTCAGGAAGCGGCTTCAGATGTTACGAGCTATTTATTTTTCTAGTTTTTGTTGGAGGCGCCATTTCCAGCCTAAACTTTGATCCTGTTAAGACGGATCATTTATTTTCAACACGTTTTTTTTTCAGTCTCATTTTGATGGAACAAACGGGTTTCAAAAGATTTATATACACTAGCTTTCCAAAGAAAAAGTACAACGTATTATAAATATACATACACTATTATTAAAAATATACATACATGGTAGAGCCATGCTGCTCGCTGCATGAAGGAGCTAGTTCGATCGATGAAATACCACAACCTCTCAGTTATCACTAGTCAACCGTTTCTTGCTTCAGGGGGGTACTTTCCTCAAGCGCTCGTGTTTAGATACTTTTATCTTTGACTTTATCGATGTAAAGTGGGTCATGCTGCGGTATGTTCCGTGAAAAGTATTCCGAGGCCCGAATCCCGACTTCTTCTTACCCCCCCTCTTCCAGTCGAAGTCTTGGCTGTTGTCAATCGATCGCTGAATTTAAAAGCAGCAGATTCATTACCATACGTCGGACATTTCTTTTCTAGGTCAACGATAATCAGGTCTCTACTGTGACTTCGTACATGTGGAGTCAGTGCAGTGCATATATGAATACTTATAAATATCTTTGCACAAACAGTAGAGAAAATAAACACATTTAGACGAAAAACTGTGGAAAATTTGTTTAGTTTCATAGAAAATGAGACAAGTGTACCTAAACAAACTCCTAATCACCAGGATCACCTCATAGTAAAGAAGAAGATATGACGTCGGCTGAGTGGTATGCATTAAGACTGTGTGCCGCATCTTTTTATCTACTTGAAGGTATAGGCAGTGGCTGTTAATCTTCCACTGACTTAATATTTACGTCGGGAACTCAGGTCGGATCAGTCCTCTCCGAATCTCGGTTGTGAGTCCTCTGTGAGAATATAGATCAAAAATGGCTTTGGTCACGTTTCGTTCAGTAAGAGAGGTATCCCCTCTCCATCCTATTACTGATTCTATACTATCCAATCTATATTTATCATAAATAACTCCCGAAAGGAATTCAGAGCATATTTTATGTTAACTTGGATTCGATGCCATGACTTCTTAATTCAGAAGGTGTTTCTAGTTAGATCATCAAGATAACTAAACCGGGAAAAAATTGATTAAAAGACAGGATATATGTACCTATTAGTGTCCGATCGAAGCTTCGGCTTCGGCCACCTTCGGCCAAAAATCCATCTTCGGCGAGATCTAGGTCGAGGCCGAAGGTCCCGCCGAAGATCCGAGAACAGTCAAAATTAAACGAACTGTTACAAACGTGTGAGTGACTGACAGACCGGACTGCACTTAGTTCAGTGCGGATACCTCTGTCACCGAGAGAAAACGGCAGGAGCCACTTTACGCCGATATTCCTTTTTAGCTGTGGATAATATTGAAGAAAAATATAAAATTACTAGGAGTTTATAAACCTTCGGCTTCGGATTCGGCCAAAGGCTGTGGTGATTGCCGATTAATTGGCTTCGGCTACGGCCAAAAATAGACCTTCGGTCGGACACTAGTGCCTATATAATTATCCAAAGTGATGTCTTATTCCCGTGATAGAGAACTAACTCACTGTGGGTAAAGTAGGTACAGTTTTACATGCATACATAATTACATAAATAAACTCACGCCTGTATCCCATAGGGGTAGGCAGAGACTTTGCATTTATAGGCAAAGTTTTAATTATTAATTTTAGAAAAGTCATAATAAACCTTTGTTGGATGGTCGGTATAGGTGCGCCATGTGTGAGCGCGGCATCAGACATTATGCCCCCGTCTGCACCAAATGTGTGACATTCAAAACTTGAAAATTGCACGCCACATTACGTCTAGACGTGATTTATTATGCGCATACAAAAACTATTATAGTGTCTGGTCATGTTACCGTTACGAGGATACATTACAAATTATAAATATACGACTTTGCTTTGTTTGAGTTTTGATTTTGATAAGTGTCTTATATCTAAATTCTTTAACTTCTGTCCACAACATAACCTGGTTAAAAAATAAAATGATAAGTATAACCCCCTTACTTCATACTTTCTTCATCAAACTGTAAGTAAGTACATTGATATAAATACAATTTCATCGGTGTTCTATTTGCTGTGCGGATTCTAGCACCCTGATATCCACAGAAGCACTCCAGTGGCACTAACATTGGTAGAGCCACACAGCTCGCTGCCTGAATGGGCAGACGGGGGAAATACCACGGTCAGTAAGAATATTGACATTAGTAACTAATGCTGCGTTCATTCGGTGAGAGAGGTATCCTTCCCTGAGGCACACCCTTTTTTTCTATCTCAACCTATTCCCATAAAGGCAACGTAACTGTAACACTATCTGTTAGCAGTTGTTGCTTACCATCGGGTGACCCCTTTTATTTGTATACCTTTACTTTTTCAACAGTAGTAAAGCCACGCAGTTCGTTGCATGAATGGACCAGCTCGAACGGTGAAACACCACGACCTCTCAGAATATCGACGTAAAGTGGCTCTTGCCGCGTTTCGCTTGGTGAGAAAGGTATCCGGAGGCCCATCCCCTTTCCCTATCCTACTTCCGACCTCTTCCACATCCATTGTGAGGGCCGGCAACGCAACTGTTACACTATTTGTGTTTAGGTGTCCATAGGCGGCGTTTATTGCTCACCACGCCTGCTCGTTTGCCACTCAATACCATAAAAAAATATTGAGAGGATACACACAATTTTAAAGGTTTTCTGTCTAACATTGGCTATTTTAGTGCCCATAAATCTACAATATAATTTGTGTTTTTTTTACTATTTACTTTTGTGGTTTTCTGGGCACAAACAGAAAAAGATGTACAAGTCGAGGACAGCCACGAAAATCTTTACCTGCCTTGCCCCACATAATACGAATCCTTGCTGAAAGTGAGATCAGAGGCGTTAAAAATCGACGAGCGAATATAACAAGAGTTATTAAAGTCAAAGAAGCAAGTGAAGTCTGTACTCTTGTTCTCTCTGCCTACCTTGCAAGGGACTTAGCGTGAAGTCTGAAAATGTATGTTACTAATCACATCCTACTTATATATTAGGGGAACAAGATTATTAAAACAGGTTCATATCATTTAGAGTTTATTAATATTATTTTACAAAATAGTACTACTTATATTAACTCATTAACATCTTATCTTTATAATTGTTAATACTGTATAGCTGTTGTACATACAAAGAGTCTTTATCTGATTTAGGGGGGTCACTAGTGAGGGGGCATATGTTTATACAAGGGGGCGATCAAATGTTTTAGAAGATTTGTTTGTTTATACATTGTAGTATTGTTTGCGTTTGTGATTGACTTTTTAGTTCAAACGGCTTACATCACTATACAAATTATAAGACATGATGTTAGGTAAATAATTTGAGTAGACAGATTTATTAGTATATTTTTTTGTGTACTATCGGCTTAGTAAATGGATATTAATCTGTCTCGTTTCGTGCAGTCTCACGAATACGGTGTCAGTGGTCTAGTGGTCGAGCCCCTCGCTTCTGAATCAAGAAGTTGCAGGTTCCAATCCTGGCTCACACCAATGACTTTTCGAAATTGTTTACGGAGGTTATGTGTGATAAATATTGATGACTGAAAACTTTGTGCCCGGTATGGCAATAGGTTCGCCACCTATTCCATTTGGGACGTAAGCATAACGGCCAATCGAGGCTTAACAGCCGCTGCCTACATCATCGGGTAGAAAAGGCGTGAAGTTATGTTATGTTATGATCAACGCTTGGACTATAATAATAGGTAGTTTTTAGTTTCTAACAATATCAACTCGCTCATGATTCTTCTAATTCTTTTAGCTCCTGTTTGAGGGGCTATTAAGTCTCGACTCAGTTTTTTTTACATCTCATCCGCATCCACAACTTATGGCATACCCACATTTGGGGTGTACATAGTTCTTAGATATAAACTCTAAAACATATAATTTCTAAAAATAATTCTGAAATGTTAATTTGGTCCCAGACCTTCTGATTCGGAAGCTACGCGCTTTCGAGAGGGCGAATATATACTTATTACATACATAAATAACTTCACGATAAATCCCTTGCGGTGTAGGTAGAGAGAACAGAGCGCCATAAGGCACAATTTTAACATGCCTCGCTCGCTTCTTTGACATTCATAACTCTTTTCACAAGCGCGTCGATTTTTAAGGCTCATAACATTGCTTTCCTCCAGAACTCGTTCTAATTGGTCATGGAAATTACTTTTCATTAATTACATATTTTTTATGAATTTCTTTTAATGTCTAAAGACAAATCTATTTTTTTATATTTAAATATGATGTTAAGTTTAGTTCCAGGACCAGCCACAGTAACCACTGCAATAAGTCAATATCATATAAATTTGTATATACTTATATTTATATAAGAATATATCGAAATATAAGTAAACTAAATGAAATGTGACTCCATGATGATTGCTATAGGAGTCTGTGGCAAAAACTGGTCCTCATGTCTGCGACTTCCATTCATGGGGGAAGGAGACGACGATAGCTAACATCTATCATGTGTGACAAGGATAGAAAATGCAGCATAACGGGATACGAATTCGGTCCCTCATAGTTGTTTTGGACATTTGAGAATACTATATACATATCGACTTGTTTAATATATAAATATATATGAAATAAATTCCCAAAGAAAATTATAAAAAATAATTTTGTACGCAGTTTTAGCTCAAAAAATATACGTAGAAAAATTAGCCGGTCACTTGTCTATGAAAGATAATATAAAAAAGCATATATTTATGTAACTTCTTTCAGGAAATGGCGTGGAGTTACAAAAAAACCCTAACCTTAAACTGAGGTGATGAAA
Source organism: Euproctis similis (assembly GCA_905147225.2). Taxonomy (NCBI): domain Eukaryota; kingdom Metazoa; phylum Arthropoda; class Insecta; order Lepidoptera; family Erebidae; genus Euproctis; species Euproctis similis. The sequence continues at coordinate 21,744,506 of LR990107.1, read as the reverse complement.
AACCTGTAACTCACGGAAGCGAGAGTTAGGTATTGCAGATTACGCATGGATATGAAATGAGCACTTCAATGGAGTGTTACTGTCAATAATATGGATCTGTGATTTTGGAATGTGGAAAAAATACAAGACGAAAGAATGACTAAGCATATAGTTTGGTGCAAAAGCTGAATGACGAGTCCAGGAAAGCCACAAATATACTTTTCATGATCAAACAGATTGCGTCTTATTGTAAAATGCCTTATTCCTAAAAACCGCCGAGATTGTACCGCAAGAGTTATTTATCAAGTGAAAAAAGTTTTGTAAAGAAGTTGCACTCTCATACTACTGCCTACCCCGCAAAGGACTATATTAAAAGCGAGGAATTATATTAATCTCTTACTGAAACAAAATAAATCAACACATCTAAATATGTGACACAAACACTGTTTTGTACTCCCAGCAAAAGTTTTAAACTTATCTAGCTTTATGAATAACTCTAGCAGTTAAATGCGTAGGGCAATAGGTTAGCCACCTATTCCAATTGGAACGCAAACCTAACGGCGAGTTGAAGCTTAACAGTCGCTGCCTACACCTTCGAGTTGAAATAGGCGTGAAGTTATGTTAATATTGTTATACATAAACTTGTACAATGTCGTCGTTTTTGAACGAATGTGATATTCATGGTTTCAAGTATAGACTCTATTTTAGCTTGTTTCTACCAGGAACACATAGATGGTTAGAGAATTTTAGAGGAATGGGGAGAATTTGATTGGGGGGAATTAAGCTATATACGAATGCGTCCTGGTGGTGGTATAATTTGGCTTAAAACGGCGTTGAATTTAATGGTATCGAATAATATTGACCCATATCGAGCTACTGACATATGACTTAGTATAGAGTGGTTGGCATATCGATAGCTTATGTATATAACGATGTTAAAAGCAATATAAGCTTGCATCAAATAATATTTTTGTAATAGACTGACTTCGTGGTGCAATTGTAAGAACACCGACTGCGGAGTGCGGGATCGAGGTCGGCCAGTCTGATCCTCACCCGATGAAAAATATTTATGACAAGCATGAAGGCGTTTATGTAATTTGTGTGTTTTATGCTAATAATAAGTATGTATTTAGAAAAGTATAACTGTTATAAATTTCCAAAACACAAACATTTAGTTGATTTGCTTAGAACTAGATGGCGCTTTATGTATTGTATCCGAAAATTACTTATCATACATAACATAACATTACTTCACGCCTTTTGTTACCCGAAGGTGAAGACAGCGACTGTTAAGCCTCGTCTCGCCGTTATGTTTACGTCCCAAATGGAATAGGTGGCGAACCTATTGCCATGCCGGGCGCAAAGTTTTCAGTCATCGATATTTATCACACTTAATTTCCGAAAACAATTTCGGGAAGTCGTTGGTGTGAGCCAGTGTCAGGATTCGAACCCGGACCTCTGGATCAGAAGCCATGTGCTCGACCACTAGACCACCGAGACTTAGAGAGAATTACTTAACAATCCTATTATATCAATAGTTAGCGATGGAATTGAGCATTTAGCTCGTAGTGCGGGGTATTTTGCATTCATATATCCAAGTAAATAAAAATATTAACCTCTTAATACAATGCCCTCGCGCCCAAATAAACACAAGCTTATCTGCATGAGTAGTCCTTGACCCACGTGAATAACTTTATTTCTACTTCGATATGCTGTTATTTAAAAAAGAATCACAGTACAACCTAAAAAATTTAAAAATGCCATGAAACTCGCCTATTTTTTCATAAGGTATAAAGGTGAAACGAGCAGGCGTGTCACCTGATGGCGAGTAACAAACGCCACCCATGGACACCAGAACACATATAGTGTTACAGTTGCGTTGCCGGCCCTATAGGATATGGATGGGGTCCGGTGTGGAATGGAAAGGGGTTGGGCCCCCGGATACCTCTCTCACCGTGCGAAACGCGGCAAAAGCCACTTTACGACGATATTCTGAGAGCTCGTGGTATTTCACCGGTCGAGCCAGCCCATTCATGCAGCGAACTGCGTGACACTACCACTCAAAACTTACACTAGTTCGTCTGCATAGCAAAGAAAAACAGTGGCGTAATCGTTCTGTTAAAAGCGCTGATTAAAAGCTATTACTACTAGCCTCACTTCATATGTAGAATTAATTGTGACTTAACAAATGGTTCATGATACAAAGAGGGTAACCTGTCTTACCCCTCTATACATATTTAGAAGAGGAACTTAATTTGTTGTAAGCACTACTGCAGCTAAAGTTAAACCTGGAAACAATTGTTTTCATTGTTGAGATAAACTTCAGCGTACATTGCTTGTTTGTAGATATGCTTTTGTACTGTAAATATGACACCGTTACACTGAACTTGCGATGTACATTGTACAGGTTCATTTGAAATTACCAACTCTGCCGTGCTAGTTTGGTTGTATGGTCATTTCAAAGCCAACTTAATAATAATTGTTTTCATTAAATTGCATTTGTAAATAAATTTTGCTACCAGTAGAATAAGCGACCAGAGTCGTTATATTATCTAATATACAAAATCCTCGTGTTTTTACCATACTCCTCCAAACGACTTGACAGATTCTTATGAAATTTTGTGTGCAAATCGGGTAGGTCTGAGAATTAAACAGATTCATAAATAGGTAGCCCACCTCCAATTGTTATTTTTATGTAACTAAATATAAACAAACACAACAAAACAAAAATATATACTTACAACTCAAAACTTTCGTCTGTTTACGATCAACCCCTATTTTTTCGTCATTTGTTGATCAAACTTTATTTTTTGGTAAGACAACATTTGCTGGTAAATTTACTTTATATAAGAGGTTCTTGAGATCTGTTGATTAAGTTTTCGACTTCTGATTCAGATATTTTAGTTAAAATTTGAAGATTATGCATACACAATTGTGTGATAATGTCTTCCATGGGCCCTTGGGCAAAGTTGGTTGCTTACCATCAAGCGACATGCCTTCTCATTTGCCCTCCTCCTAACCCATAAAAAATACGAACAATATTGTGGCAGATTTTGTGACAATAGGCTTATGGTGTTTATGAGGCTTATGGGTTTGTTTGTATTCTTAAATGTTTTCAATAAATATACTTTTAGGGTTCCATTTTCTTAATGGCCACTGCTTGAATAAATGTCGTGAGGTTGCTAAGATCTCAAATGTGAGTACATAAAACTACATGTAGTTAAACTAGTACAATGAAACCTATATTTTGATAAGATGGTGCTCTATTAGCTGTGTCACGGCCAGATAATATCTGCAAATCACTTATAACTTAAATTGAATATAACTTACTTATATTAAATAAACACCATGGCTTTGATAATAAGGAACTGACTCCGAAAGCGTAAAAAGATATTCTCCGTACTGATAAAAGTTGGAATTTTCAAGGAGGCATTTTGGGACCACCCAGCGCCCGGAGGTTTATTTATTGTTTTAATTAAAACAGCATAACTCAGAGTCCGCGTTGGGTCCCCGTGACAGCCACTAACTCTAAATCAAGCTTCTGGGCAATTCCTCGTATCATAACAGAGTGAACAAATGGTTCCTACCTATCAGATATATTTATTATATATAACTTATTTTAGGAACAAAGCTTTTGCTAAATTTTTTTTATTTTTTTTTGCTGAGCAAATAGTCTAGTTCATAGCCTAGTGATATGAGTTCATAGAACGGGTATTTTTGTTTAACGGTCCCTGGTTCAAAACTTGGTACGTTACATATCTTTCGACTTTTTTCACAATAACACCATTCGATGATAGAACAAATTGAGCCCCATGTCGTCGTATATAGTATAGTCGTCGATAGTAAGACTTACCAATAAGTACTCCAAATTTTACGGCTGGTTCACATGTTTCTCCTTTGCCATAATTTTTATTTAACGACTATTTTTCTGAGTATTGTTGGCAATAAATGCAAAGTATACTCCTTCTACCTTCGTTGAAGTGGTAGATCTATTATAATTAAAAGCTTAGGTTTTAGGTAAACCGAATTTTTTAATGTCAATATATACTAGCTAGCTGGGCCCTGAACTAGGCGTGGGTTGCTACTACTTGGTAACTTCAAAAAAAATGAAATGTCAAAAAATAGAAGATACCTACGCTACTAGCTTTATCCCAGCCGGCTTTGAAATCGGTCTAGCCGTATACGAGATTAGCTCAAATAAACTGATATACATAAATAGTAAAAAAAAAATGGTGCATTCCTGGTGTAGGTCAAACATACAAGCTGTAGATAACACCTATAATTTCATATACATATTTCGCTATTTCTTGTGCCCATATCACCGCGCAAACGTCGTTGAACAACGTCATTTGTTGGACCCAGCTTACATCTGGAGATTTGATCATGTCCAGCCAAAACTGTCTTCAAAAGTAGACTGATAGTTTCTGCCATTTAAACAAACCGAAAAGTTATGGCATGTATGTAATATTTCAGGCTCGGTCGTCCAATAGTCAAACTCATCGCTTCTGTCCCAGTTGACGAGGGTTTGATTCCGGTTTCACATTAATGATTTCTCGGAATTATTTTCAGAAATTAAATGTTATAATTATAATAGCCTCGGGGGTCCTGTGGTCGAGCACACGGTTTCTGAATCCAGAGGTCGCGGTTTCGAATCCTGGCACACACCAATGACTATAAAATCAAAATTAAATAATTGCGAAAGTATTTTACCACTTTGGTAGAAACAAGCAGTTCGCTGCATGAATGGGCCGGCTCGACCGGTGAAATACTTAAATGTAATACTTAAAATGGCTCATGCTGCGTTTCGTTCTGTGAGAGAAGTACCCGGAGGCCCACCCCCCTTCCCCATCCTTCCCTCTCCCTTAAAGGTCGGCAACACAACAGTGACTCTATATGTGTTGCTGGTGCACATGGGCGACGTTGGTTGCTTATTATCAGGTGACACAGGTTATCCCATAAAAAAAAAACAGTTGTGTGATAAATATCGATGACTAAAAACTATATGCCCGGTATGGCAATAGGTTCGCCGACTATTTCATTTGAGACGTAACGACTAGGCGAGTCGAGGCAGTATCAGCCTTGCCTACACATTCGGGGGGAAATAGACTTACGTTACGGTATCTCTGTTAACTTTCTTAATGTACAATTGAGTTGAGTTGATTTCACCCGCTTTTTAATCTGTTAACCATTTAACTTAATCCCTAGTTCAAAAAGGTTAAGATCAGAAGATACAAACCGTCGATACAAAACTGTAACAAACTTGTGACCCGCAAGTTTGTAGATGTTAGTAGCTCTTTCATGCGTTGAAAATTGAACACATTTGAAGAATAATGGTTGACATACCTATAGCTAGAACAATTCGGACATGGTGGCTGAAGAAAATGTGTCTACCGCTACCTAAGTTCCATATTCCTGAGACTCGATTAAAAGAAGGATCTACCTGGTCTTGATATCTGCTCATCAAAAGACTCTACACCTAATGCGAATAACGGTAAATGAAGGCATACCCCATTTACAGTGGTAGAGCCAAGCAGTTCGTTAGATGAATGGGCCGGCTCGACCAGTGAAATACCACGATCTCTCATAAAATCGACGTAAAGCGATTCATACCCTGTTTTGTTAAGTGAGAGAGGTACCTGGAGGAGAACCCCCCTTCTCCATCGCTTCCTATCCTACTCCCATAAAGGTCTACAGCGCAATGGTAGCACTATATCTGTTGCAGGTGTCCATGGGCGGCGCTGTTTACTTACCATCAGTTGACACGCCTGATCGTTTGCCCTGCTATCCCATAAAATATACGCATCATCGAATACGTAATATTCTAAGACAAACAAAAATAAAGAACTTATTTATTCATTATCATCCATTCGTTAATGTACTTAGGTATTTAAATAAATATAAGGCCACGAATGTCATGAGACGTGGTGAACTTTTTTTTCAGTCCACACGATCATAAATGGTTTTTCATGTTGTATAAACTGAACAATTTTATTCGAGAAATACTGCATTTTTATATTATGCTTACTTAAATAATTAATTATAATAAAGATTAGGTATCTTTATTGTTATGCCTTTTTTTAAAAAGTGATGTTACTTAAATTGCTTAAATTGCTCGTAATAATAATATAAATGGTCGAAAAATAAAATAGAATAAATGAAAAATGGTATATCGTTGAAATATTTTTATTTAACAGATCATTATAAATTTGAGTCGCAGGCATTATTATACTTATACCGGTACAAATGAAAAAAAAACAAGTATTTTTCTAGCCAATTCAATCATTATTCTAGATCATATTATATATATATATATATAAATGTATAATTTTAACTTAAGATGTTTTATAAATAATTAATTGTAGATTAGATTATATTTATGCAATTTAAACTTATACAAAAAAAGGAACTAACAGTGTGCTTATTTCAGCCGGTATATTAATTCGGTAATGCTTAATATCAATCACAATGATGGAACATGTATTTATAAATAAAAAAATTTAAAAAAAGTACTACCAAATATTAGAATTAATCTGCCGGCCAATTCCAAACTATCCTACGGCTATGAAATAATTATTTAAAACTATTGGAAAATTTTCACATTTATAATCTATATATTATAACCTTAACCTATTTTTAAATATGAGTTGTCAATAAATAAATAGTATATATTAATAATAATTAAAAAAAAAACTCCACTCGGCTCCGTATCGCGGAAATATATAATTCAATATTGGAACAAAAATTAACTACAAACAACTTATAACTAATAGGTATATTGATTTACAATAAAATTACAATAAAACAATATTATTGCTTTTTTTTCTCTCATTATAATCTGTGACAAAAAGGGATGAGATATTTTGTTTAGGTATGTAATATTTGTAAGAGTGTGACCAATATATTATCTAGTTATTATCATTGTAGTAATTAAATAGTGTGTAACATAAGTCGGCAATTACGTAATAGAAGTCAGCAACTCTGCTATCGAAGTCAGCAAAGCAAAGCGCAATGCTGACTTTAATGATAAACGCAATCTACAGATTCAAATATTATACAGATTTATACCTACATATTGTGAATTCTAGTAAAATTAATGAGATATGTATTACATCGTTGTTTACGTAGGTACAGTTAAAATACATACATTTGTAAGTTTTCAAAAACAATTTATAAATTACTTCTGACTGTCAATCCGGATTAGTCACTGCAAAAAGCATTTGACTTTTAACTTGATTTTACATGATACTTTAACATCAGAACTTAGAAAAAACAACTATTATACACAAAGTTCACATGAACATTTCCATTTAGAGGAGTTCACCGGTATAGTTGGAGCGCTGAATGGCATGTCACTGAGAATGTTCATTGCGCTCATAAGGCGCAAAACTGCAGCTATGGACAATCCATCGAGTTTGGGCTTGGCGGGCCCCCCATTACGCTGTAGGGGGGGCTATGGGACGGAAGCGATTGTATAGACCCCATGGGGCCATGGTACAAATCCATATCGAGGGACGCATCGGGTGAACACTTTTCTGTCATCTTGTTTTCTTGCTTGGTCACCATCCGTCGCCATTTTGCCCTTGCATTCTGGAACCACACCTGTAGACAAAAGAAAGAATATCATGAATAAAACATAACCTGTATATTTGTTATATGTAGGTACACTATTTCTGCATTGAGTCACTATAAGACGCCTATAGAAGAATATAACAATATCTATATAGTTATGCACAGCTTTTTTGTCATTAATAATCAAGTATTTTTGGCTTCCAAACCATAGAGAAATGTCAATAGTTTTAAAAGTAATGAACGCTAATAACAGTTTAAATCGCAAGCGCACAGACTGTTGATAGAATTTCAATAAAAAGCAAATTCACGAATGCATAATAATAATATGCAAAAAAGAAGTCTTGCACGCGTGATGGTTCCATTTTTGTGGCACGTGACTTCTTCGCTCGTCGCTGGAATGCCTTAGAGATTGTTATCTGTAATTAGCCGGACTCGCACTCACTGTCCCGGCATACCTGTAATTGTTGAGTGGATACTGTGAAAATATTAAAAGTATTATAAAAATAATAATACACATGGTTATAAGAAGTCTTAATATCTTACTAACCGTGACCAGCAAATAAAGAAAGTTAGTAAAAATTATATATATGTGTACATATTTTCACAGGTAGGTTTTATACTTATCTACCTATCATTCACCGATCTCGTACAGTATATATATATATATAAGTATAATTATTGACAATGATATAGTGGTTGGTTGTTTGTTTGTGGTATCTGTTTCTTCAAGATTCAGGCGCATGGTTTGCGCGTGAGCGAATCTCGTGACCAATCAGGCACGTCGTCGGCCAGGCCCCGCCCCCCCGCGTTATGGCCGCTACTGTCGCCTTACGCCAAATTTAGATGCCTGGTTCTCTGTTGGCCCTGAAGTTGTTGAATGTGCGCCATAGGAGTACCGTCAAGTTCAATAACACCTAAATTAAACTGCGATGTAAAATTTAAGCAGATATAAAATAACAGTGACGCGAGTGGCTCACACACAAAACCACGTACGCTAGTCAGACAACAAAAAATTCAATACGTTAATCTGACCAATTCTTAGCAACTAGCAATATTATTCTATTTTTTATGAGAGAAAATACATTAACATTCAACCTGGGGTCATAAAAAGTACCTACGTAAGGAATCATTGAACAAATAGTGAACTTATTAGAAACGAGTTTTTATTGAGGAAAATGTCTGGCTGTATTGTATTTTTATAGAGCTGTGAAGTCATAAGTAGGAACATATGTAATCACAAAAGTTTCATGGCATTTGACTACGTAAAAATGCTGCTTTGTAAGTCTGCTCCTTCTAAAGCGAGCTATCAAATATATTCCTACTTATTCCATACTAAGATTATTAAGATTATGAAAAATTAAACTTTCTGAATTATAAAAAGTCCCAACCGTGCAGCTTTAGTCAGCAACAGAGACTTTGTTACTTGAGTTGTTACTAACTTATAAAAAACTTTAGAAAGTTGTTAACATTTATTTGTTCATAGCACATTGGTATACCTAAACGATTATGAATTTTCAATTCTTATAGCTGATCCTATTTTGAACATAGTACATGGTGCATTAGACATCTTCCATTCAGAATAGAGTACTTTTAATAGGTTTTAGTCAACTTTGATATTTGATTATGAAGAATCTATTGAAACTGTCGTGAGGAACGACAGTCACCTTAAAACCAAGAGACGATTGATGATGATCCGGTGACGGCCCTAAGATAACGCTACTGTGGTGGTCTCGTGGTATGGTCCTTTTATTCCGGATTATATTGTTTCATAGAACGTTGACATCAACTTGATGTTAGACCACATTTTACTACTTTTTTTCTATTAATATTACCTACACTTCCACGTAAGAGTGTTACAAATTTTGCTATATACGATAAATGCAGTTTCTCAAACAAACACAATATATCAATTTAACGAGCTCAATGCAAATTTACAATAATTACCTACAAACTAAGTAACTTGTGTAATATTTGTAAAATTTGTGTGTAACTAATGCCTATACCTTATAGTGGCAAGTACGAATAATATTAGTATACGCGATCACAAAGAATAAAATGGCACTGTGAAATACCATATTAGTACTACACTTAGAACTAACATGGAAACTAAAATAGCACATATTGCAGTTAGCATACGAGTTACTTTGCTAAGAATAGCGCTAACAAAAAATATACCACAATTGAAAACAGTTCAAACTCAGTAATTTTTCAGCGGCTGGCGACTAACGACAAGCATTTTTTTTATTATTTCTACCAAGCCCTTTTTTATACGTTCTTTAGTTTTTTTTATTACGCAATGTGTTTGTTTTGCTGTCGGCACCTATATGATGGTAACATAGGTAATTGTCAATTGTGGAATTGTTTTTAGATATAGCTTATTTTATGAACTTTCTGCGAACATTGGAACTTAGGCACAGATTAGCTACTGCAGAAAAAAACAGGTATGAAAAAAGGAATAAAATAATAGCCCCAGATACATTAAGATAACATAGTACAATTATTATTCCAAAGTTTAGTTTAGTTGACACTGACTTCAAAAAGAGCTGAGAAATACGCCTTAACATACCTATATCTTAGTTAACATACACGCAAAAAAATCACTGAACCTAGTTTTGAGAGTTGCGAGTAGGAACAGATTAAAACTGAGACAGTAATTGTCATCAGTCAAGTTTGAGTCGTCAATAAAATTAATTAATCTTATGTAAGTACCAGCTACATTGACTTCGGGCGTTAACTACTTAACAGGTAGTACCTACGTATCTTATCATTCCACATCCGAACCAAACTCTTACACATCAAGAACTATGATGACTTAATGAAATATATCTGTAGAATATGTGAGCAATATCATTTATAAATAAAATTGAAAGCTTGTTTTTAGATTACTCCAATCAAAATCTGGATCAATCAACATCAATTTGTTTTTAAATTTTACGCTTTCTATTAATAATAATAATAATATCTTGGACACAAATCACACAGCGCCCTCCAGTTCCAAACTAAGCAACTAAATGCTTGTGCTATGGATACTAGATAACGGATACTAATATATATATACTTTTTTTTTGTAAATACATACTTATAATACATAGAAAAACACCCAGACGCCGCACAAATATTCATGTTTGTCACAAATATTTGTGCTCGGGTGGGATTCGAACCCCCGACCTCAGTGCTGCAGCCGGTAGTTTTACCAATACGCCACGAGGCCCGTCACTAGTCTCTACATTCAAGTCATTATTCAGGTGGAAATACCCCACTAAATCGGACCACGGATACTAATACTATTGGCCTGTACGCTACAAGACAAGGACTGAATATTTTTTAAAACTATTCGATCTTTTTCGGATGTCTAACTGAAAAGTTAATGTTTCTTTTTTGAGCCAGCTTGCTGAGTCGACGTTATTTTGTATCTGTAAAGGTCGACTGGCACTATTTGTCATTGAGATACCATCTGCCCGTCTCACAGTAGCCGACTGCAGACACTGACTGAGTGATATTTAACGTTTATTTATAACTTTGACAGCGTTGGGGACTCCCGAGTTGTTACGTAACATGATCTCGCCAAGATTCATAATAGAGAGAGGATGTTTTACAACAATATTTAATCTAGTCATAAATAAATCTTGATATTGTAACGGTAAGCATAACGAAAATTAGTAGTCTGGGTTGTTTTTGATGAAGTATCCCACTTCTGATTCGAAGTTCTCTATCAAAATTAGAAGTGGGATGCTTTAGAGTACATGACCGTAACTGATTTAAATTGTGCCCAGAAACCACGCTCACTAGAGACGTCATGCTCAAACACCAGAATCTAACCTAATATTATTCAAAGTATTTTTTTATTAATGATGCGCTGTTCAATTTTACATAGATAGCAAACGGCATTACCATAATAAAAATAGTTTACCTAAAACTGTGGAGTTTAAATACTTACAATCACTTTTAGTGATGTGAATTCAAAATGATTTAGCAAGATTAAGAAAAGTCTACAAAATTATACAATAACGCAATGTCTCATTACAATGAATAGGTAGCCAGGTACCTACATCATGAATATTTATGAAACACAAACATCAGAATTAATTCATTTTAATATGTATACACAATGAATTACCTTGTGTCATAAGAAAATGTTACTAAGCAAAACATAGAATATAATATTATACTTATATTGCTTTTTATCCGCTGAAAGAATATGTTATACCTATTTTAAAGAGAAAATGTTCGGTCGTCATGCTGTACCTTTCACCGTGGTACTTCAAACATAATAGGAATTAATAATGTTTTTTAGATGAATTTGTAAGATAAGATAAGAGATAAGCTTTTAACCATATTACTGCAATTCTAGAACTTCGATATAGCGAATATAAGTTCACAGACAAATAACTTCACGCCAAGTCGCTTGCGCTCTAGATAGAGAATAGGACGCCATATGGCACAATTTCTGACATCACCTTCCTCTAAGACTCGTTCTGTTTAGTTAGTTGGGTCATAGAAAGTTTGTCGTGGCCGAAATATGAATGTATCTTGGGCCTCATAGTTTATTGACTAAGCAAATGGCTATTATGCAAGAAAATAAAGGTCGGTAGGTTTGATCCCCACCTGAGTGCAAATATTTATGAATTATATGGATTTTTGTTTCGTGTCAAGACGTTTTTATGTATCAGTAAGTATTTATATAAAAAAAGATAGTAGCGGTGTGTGTATTATAACCAAAACATAATATTTAATAATACATATTATTAAAGTCATTTACTGTTTGCGAGTATTAAAAAATATGCCTAACGTCAAACAGTCGCAATAACTGCACGGCCCCAACCCCACACTGACGTTTCAATCGGCGTCACAGCTCATTACTCTGTGTTTGTGCACAGAGTAACTACCGGTGACATAGCAAATTGGCTCGGGCGCGTCCAGCTAGAACAAACGAGGTGGAATTGGTGTGTTAATGTCGGTTCACGTCATACCACAACCGAACTAGGTCCATGTGGCTGACTGTCAGCTATACAATAATGATGACATTATAATAATTTCCGAACATTTTTATTAGTTATAATGTGTAATTTACTTAAAGGAATCGCTCCAGTGTAAAATTATTGTTTAATGATTTGGCCAATAACGAGACGGATTCCTGTTTAGGGTGTCGGTAAGTCACATGGGCACATTAGTCACCATTGTTTTGTAGAGATAATATGGTACCGACTTAAAAAAAAAAAGATATTTGTCGTCTATTTTAAATATGTTATAAATGTTTCTCTCTCTCATTATGTGGTTAATCAATATGCAAGCTAACGTCTAAAATTCAGGAAGAATTTTAATTGAGTTAACTAAATAATAAACACGTAATCATTAATAATATTCATATATTTAGTTTCATTCATATATTCAATATATGTATATCTGTAATAACTATGAGTGCGCAAACATTTTAAATTGTTAAATTTATTTTTTTTGAATACATATTAACATGCGCTTGATAAAAGTACCTATGCCAGCGGAATAAGAAAACACGAGTGGCCCGATTCTGAGAGTGTATGTGTGTGAATCAGGAGAAGAACCAGAAAATACTTTTTTTCTATAGGTAAAACCATAATTAAATAGCTATAGTATCTTAATGGGTATAAAGATTAATTTATTGAATCTTTTGAAATCTACACACACACAAAATTCTTTTCGAACTGCTCTCATAGAAAGGTTTAGACAACGCCGACGCGTAGCGTCTATGACCGACGGCAACCACACATGTCACCAGGTGGACTTGTCTGCTATCGTCGTAGTAAAAAATAAACAACAAAAAAAATTGTATACATTTTTTTTCCATTACGAACAGTTTTATCAAATATCTATAATGACTATAATGAGTTAATTTGTACTATGAAACTAATTGGTATACAATTATAATTACTTGTAATGAACGGCACCTAAACGGAGGACGCCAAATCACACACACAAACACACACACACACACACCTGCATAACAAATATTTAAAAACCATTAAAAGGTGTTAATATAGAAAGGAAACGCCGGTAATTATGGAACAGTGAAAAAGAATTTTATACAAATATCAACTATTCGAAAATTGGGCGGGAAATATTACACTAATGATGTACCTGGTAGCGCATCGATTATTAATAATTACAACACAATCGATACTACAAACATCTTACAATTAGAATATCTATAATTATATGAAGACCGATATGTAACGCGATATTTAATTTAATTATGTAGTACAATGTAAATTAAAACAGCAAATGAACATAACGACCCGTTTATAAATGACTAAGCCGATCAAAGAGGAGACTAAGATCTCCGAGTGTGTAAATAAAAACTTGAGAGATGTGATTAATTGTCCCGTTTTCCTTAAATAAATAATATTTGAATAAATTAAATGGAGATGGAGTGAGGAAGAGAGGGAGGCACGTCCGCTTTGTGGATCCTCGCGCTACCAAATGACAAATGGACGCCTTTTGAACGTAAAAGCGGAAATTATCTGCCCAACGGAGCGTCGCTGTGCGCGCCTTTACTAATTACTAGACGGTGTGATTTGATAATATTCCGTTTACACAACTTTTAACCTTCACTACTTGACAATAAAGTTTATTGTCGTATGGCGACATTTGCTAATTATTGTCACAGAATGTAGGTACTTAGAAAGCAAAATTATACGCGGCCAAATGTCGAGGTGTGACCATCCGATACTAATTGCGGGGGTGGGGACGCCATCCCCCATCGGTCGGGTTATTTGTGTGGCGTTAAGAGAGGCATCTTTATAGCATTTGATGTCGTGACATGAACGGCTCACAAAAATAGTACGTTCACATTTCTTTCATTTTTATTTTAACACAGAATCCATTATTTTTGTATGAATTCGATTCCACTTTAAGAAATCCTATTAAATATATTAACTTAGGATTGACGACGTTAGAAGACGTTAAAAGTTTATTTTTGTAATTTAACTTGATCCAATAATAATTTGATTAATACGACCAAGGAATACATAAGTGCATAATAAATAACATTAAACAAGGTATAGATACGGCTTCTTTTGTATTTCTCAACAAATATATTAATAAAACGATATTAGTTAGCTAAAAAATTAATTAACACCGATAAATTTAATAGCTGTTTTAATACGGTAGCAGTGGTGAATGATCGGGCAATGAGCGGATACAAGTAAAAGCACTTTTTTAAATTGAATAATTATTGCAGCCGCCCGACTCGTACAGTTGAACTCGGCACTCATTTTTCAGTGGAGATTGGGGAAGAAGGAAAAAAGAAGAGAAGTGGGAATGACAAATCACGTAATTGCGGACGCAAGGAGAGATATATGGCGCGGTTTGTTCTAAATATGCCCCGAGCACAGTTCGGTTGACACTGTCGCCTATATATTATGAGGCGCCCAAGGCAATTATACCGAGCACCTGTTACGAATGAACTTATACTTATATATTTATACTTATACATTTTTGTATTTGTATATTTTTTTTTTGGTAACATTCCTGATCATTTAAATAACGTAAGTAAATTCGCATTTCACGCATCCGCATCGCGCCATTCATAATTTGAAAGACAAAAAAAAAATTACTTACAAAGTCCTTATAATTATTTATACGAGTTGTGTATAAAATAAAGAAATATTGGTTAGTTCCAACCGCTTCGTGTCAAATTTTATTATAGTATAGTTGCAAATGCTTTGTTTTTTATAATACTGTATTGCGGTATACGAGTTCGATGACTTTATTGCTTTATTAGTACCAATAATAATAATCTTGACGAACGAATTGAGTTGTAAAGCCCTTTGAGTTCGGCATACGAAAGACTTAGAAAATAAACACATATATTGCACCAATATATTAAAAAAAAAAACCGACCAAATGTCTCGAATAATTTGAGCGGTTAATTAATTTTCAGTATAATATAATCAAGATATCTTGTATTTTAGAGAATCGAAAGGATATTTATATTTATAATACACAATAAAAAAAAAGTGAGATCAGGTAAGGAAAACCAAAAAAAGTATATGGATCCAATAACAGTCAACTACTGTGGTATCAAAAAGTCAGTGGGAATCTGTGAGACTCAAAACCCGAAGGGAGGCGAATGAATAAAAATAAACTAAGAAATAAAACTTTATCTCAGCAATCGCAGTATGGCGAATGCAGTCCAAGAAAGTTTTTTGCTAAGAAAAAAAATACGATCAGAGTATTCGCGACGTTGGGAACCTCTGATATAATTGGTTGGGTGGGATGTTACATATATAGAGACTGGGTCTTGGATACAAATATAGCCTATATAAGGTACCATGACAAAGGAGAAGAAGGCTTCTATAAAAATACAAGTAGTAGTACTAAATAGTAGTTACTCAGTGATCGCGACACACTAGTAGTTCGAATATCGTATTCTAATATAAGAATTTAATAAATAAATAATAGTTTAAAAAAACGAAAAAACACGCTTTTTATAGAAAACCGAACTAAAAAATAGAAAATAAATTTTAATGAATTTAAATTAAGAAAATAGTGTTAAAAATTTCAATGAATATAAATTAATAATAGTGTGAATAAAAAAAAAACTTTTATTATAAAAAAAGCGTGGGGTGCATGGTGTCAATAGTTATAAATAGTTTATTGACAGATATGAGTAGAGTGATTATCATTTCGATAATATCTTAAAAAGCACCCCGCTTTTTTTAAAATATATTTTTTTTTTATTTACACTATTATTAATTTATATTCATTGAAATGTTAACACTATTTTCTTAATTAAAATTCATTAAAATTTATTTTCTATTTTTTAGTTCGGTTTTCTATAAAAAGCGTGTTTTTTAGTTTTTTTAAACTATTATTTATTTTATATTTTTTAGTTCGGTTTTCTATAACAAGCGCGTTTCTTAGTTTTTTAAACTATTGCTTAACTATTTTAAAGCGTGCTAACAACGGATATCAAAACCTAATTTGAGGAATAGCGCCATCTGTGACTTATACAAGGAACTCGTTTCAAGTTGATAACGTAGACTTTCCGCTGATTGCCACTAGATGGTGCGAGAAGTGAACTATGAACACTAAAAAATTAACAAAAATCATATTTTGCAAATTGAAAAATGGAATAATTTTATCAAACTAGTGTATTGTCATCGGTCCTCAATAAATCTACAAAGTTTGAACGAAATCTGGCCGTTTAAAGTGGGTCAAAATCGCGCCCAAAGAAGTCGGTTACAAACAAACATACAAACATACAGGTGAAGCTAATAAAAAGCTAATAAAAATCAGTCATTTCTATGTCACTAATAATCCCACATCTGATTTACAGTTCTTACATTTAAATCTTAGTACAGTATATTTGAATACTAGGAAATCATACATGCTGACATCCAATCAAAAAACAACGAATGTAAACAAAATCATACGCGACTGACTAACTTATAGAGTTCGCTGGGTTTTTTTGTTAATAATCCAGAAGTAAGTGATGGAACAAAGTTTAGTGTGTTGAATAATAAGAGAGCTACAGTCTACACATATAAAGTAAAGAACAAAAGAACCGCTGGCGGTCTATATTAAAGTGCGGCATCTAGCAAACAAATTAAACACAATATGTAACGCTAAATGTGAAGCGGGCGCCGATGTGTGCACACTTGTTTAGTGTCTACGGTCAAAACCTAAAATCAAAGACGCGGTTGCTTTTACTGAGGAATGCTCTATCTGCGCTAGTCGTCAGTTTTTTTGAGGAACGGAGTTTTAACAAAGGAGGATGGAACGCGTTTTTAATTGCGTTATAAATTTGTATTATTATTAAGTATATAATTGTATCGGCGTGTGATTGCGACCTTTTTTGTCACATATGATATTATTTACTCTTTTAAGACTAAAATGCTTAACTAGTTTATTTTATATGGAGATAAATCTATACATTGATTTTTACTGTCTATTTAGTTTTATGTTCAAGTACTTAGTACCTAATTAATATTAACTTTCTTATCTTTATAGTTGCGGAAATTCTGAATGCGGCTGCGAAAAATACATTCATGAATTAGGTTTCTTCTCTTCCTGCTTTGCACCGTCCTTCTACTAAAGATACAAATGAAGTAGTGAAAATCCCGAGGTTCTGTGCAGTTATGTTAAATTGTCACAATACGTGGCAAACAAGTTATTGCATGCATTTGATTATAAGAATCATGACAATCCTGCGCCACAAGTCTCCAGCCACAGTAAAATATGACACTTGATAATAGGTGTATTTAAATCTCATCCAAGTACCGTCGGTATTGAAGTCGTCTTTGCAATTTACTCCATTCATATCACCTACAATCATTTAAAACAGACGAAGTCAACAGTCAGAGTTAGGTTTCACAAAATCCTGGACTTACCTGAACGAACGCTGTTTAACCGTCAGTGATACACCGCCATACAATTACCATTACGCCAAGTTGCAATTTGACTTGGCAACACGCACTTTCCTCGAAACCAATCATGTTGACATCAATGACCCATGGTTGATCATTCATTATTGTGGCAGCTTCATATTACTTACCTTTGCTATGTACCTACCGCCGTTTAAAAAAAGAAAACTAAAAAGAAGTAACAACACAACATCCCAATTCGAAATTTAAAATTCACAGCTACAACAACTTTATCCGTGCATAAATTATAGTGGTGTCACACGTCAACTGTCAAAACCTGTGACGTTAAAAATAGAGTTGAAAAACGTAGGTATGTATTAAATAAAAATGTTTTATTTTCTTTACAAACATTCGCAACTGCAAAAGTGTTGATAAGTCGATAGAGGCACAGCGGCGCAGTATCAGCAATACATTAAACTCGCATTAGCTTTCAAGTACCGGTTTGTTTAAGACGTTATTTTATGTGTTTGACACAGTTGATTTCAGTTTTAACTCGCTGTATTGAGTATTGACTTAACTGAGATATAATATCACTAGTTGTTATCGTTGGTGACGTTTTATTTGTTTAGTTATTTGCAAACGGTCAATATCAGCTTTTATAAAAACCGTTTCGATATACAGTTGATAATCAAGAAAATAGTGTTGTGTTTTAATAATTTCTAATAGTACATACTATGTATTTATCAATATGTCATTAGTGCCATGCAAACTTAAAGTTTTCTATTCACGTAATACTTATACACCATACGTAGAATTTAATTTTATTAAAATATGTTGATGAACCCAGAACCGTAATATTATTCACGCCTATAACTTTGGTCCGTCGAATTTTAGTGCAGTTTAAGTACTTAATTATAATAAACGAACAATTAAAGTTTAAACTTTTCAAGTTAATGGCATCTTTACACTATCTGTGTACATTGATTTATAAACTTTTTATCTTTTTTAACGTTAAATTTTTATTTGTTTATGGTCAAAAGTCTCAGCACTATATCGTGTCGACGACGTCGACTTTTGTTTTTTTTTATGAATATCGTAAATTAAAGAATAATATAAATTGTAATTGTGCTATTTCGTATATAATTGTTGACTACAAAATAAGACTCTGAAAATGTTTAACCTATCTAGTCTTATTACATAGACTTACGAGTAGTAGGTATAATTAGACTTTTAAATCTGACTTAGAATAAATAGATACTTTTGTACTATATTACGAAAACGGTCAAATATGCGTTTGTTTTAAAAAAGCAAACTTTTGAAGCCTACAAACAACAAATACGTTACTGAGACTCTTGTGAGCCGAGCTCTCTCTACCTACCCCGTTACGGAGTTGGCGTGAGGTTGCCGACTTAATTTTTGTCATAGATTTGCTATTATTATAGAAAATATGAAACTCATAAAAATCGTCTTTCACAAACCGAAGTATTTTAAGTTCTAAAGCTGTATAAGCTAATAAAGCTTTAACTTCGAATAACCGATCATAAAATATTACCTGTAGAACTCTTTTGGGCAATCCCGTTTTCTGGCTGAGTTGTTTGAGGTCCTTCGCATCAGGGTTGTGGTTGATGGCGAAGTATGACTTCATCGTGCGTAGCTGATGGTGCTTGAAGCTGGTGCGCATGCGTTTGGTTCGTGACGCCGTCCCCAAACCAGCACCACCACGGAACCCCATCTCCATGTACTCAGGGTTCAGATCTGGTTTCAGAACGACAGTCACACTGCTAAATGTTTATTTAATTTTGTAATTATTTTATATTATTAATAAAATAAAATAATTTAGATATAAGTACATATATATATTTGTTAAAATTGTAGTATATATTTTAATAATGTAGATAAATGTATTCAAGAATATTATGAGAGACTATAGTGAGTGTAAAAATATATGAAACAGATTTGAAACATATAATAATAATCATAAACAGGCGTATAATAAATATATATATTTCATATTAGCGATATTTTTAATGTTACATCGAACAGAAAATAATAATATTACTTAGTTGTGAAGAATAAACGTTATAGAAAGCATATCTACAATAAAGACGGTTATAGAAAGCGTATCTATAAAAATAACTGTTATAGGAAGCGTATCTATGAAAAATATATCTGTTAAAACACGAAAATCTCAGCACTAGCATTATTAGTAACACATTTTATAACGTTATAACAACATTGAGGCCGAAACATTCGCATTGCCAATTCGCCAAATATTTAGCCAAAACTTTTCTCTCAAAAACCAGTTGTTACATCTGAACCCGTTTTCGTTAAAATGTTTTTTTATTGCAATATAAATAAAATATTATCAATTTTATTCGATATCAACAATTTCATTTTGTATTCCACACGATAATGTCAATATTTGTACCGGTAATTGCATTTAGAATCATCAGTGAAACGTTTTATAAAGATAAAATTCGATATTTATTATTCGATTTTAATAGTTGATCGCCTGACGCTCGACATTCGTCCGTAATAATAAATAAAAATAATTATTATAATGTGAAAATGATTTGTTTAAAATGTGTGTGATGCGCTGTGAAATATATTATTTTATCTTCTTCTTCTTCTTGTGCCTCTTCACTGCTGAAGGTTGGCCGTCATCCTCCCGAACTTGTCTCTATTTTGGGCTAAGTGGAAGAGCTGTTCCACAGAGATTAGATATATATATAATATTAATATAATATAATATTATTTTTAATTATAATTAATATAATATTATTTTATAATGTTGATGAATTCACTTTTTATTATCTTTAATATTCGGTTGCCAGGTTATTAAAATATTTTATTTTAGAATTCTC
Source organism: Euproctis similis (assembly GCA_905147225.2). NCBI lineage: Eukaryota > Metazoa > Arthropoda > Insecta > Lepidoptera > Erebidae > Euproctis > Euproctis similis. Next base: position 21,723,751 of record LR990107.1, on the reverse strand, counting down.
TTAAGCTAGGCTATGTTACTTGACTGTGATGATTTTAGAGATTTAAGAGTTTTGTATTTGTTTTTTTTTTGTTTAGCTATTTTAACAAATTGTTGATTTTAATACGCATCAAATGAAGAACGTATTTATGTATGTCTTAGTTATTATTATATTTAATTAGTTTAATTTATTTATTAAGCATTTTAGATAATACTAGCTGACCCGGCGAACTTTGTTCCGCATCAAAAGTAATAAATGAGTAAAATTTAGATATTAAAAAGTTCAATTTGTGCTATATGTATTTATCGGCACGCGTTTTGACGCGCAACGCATTACTATGTCCCGCTGGGTTAATACTGTAATATCTTCGTAAATATTCGATTAAATTACATACTGCAAGGGCAATATTGATCTATATTATATGCACAATCTATTTAATACATTTAACTGGATGAAAATTAATGCTGTAATGTTTATAATCGCTTCGTAAATAAGCGCTTATTTCTCGTAAAAAGTAAAAAATAAAAAGGATCACTGTGGGTTATCCCTAAGAGATAGACATACGCCCTCGCGGACTTTTTTGTAGACCTTTTAAAGGTGTTTAATAATGTAGTACGTTGTTTTGATTTATCACTTAGGGTTCAGGCAGCGTTTGCGATTAAAGTTCTAAATCTTGAAAATTATCACTTTTATTTTTACTACATTATACATGAATTATAGATCAAAACCACCCCGTTGACACCCTCTAACTATTAAAAAAAACCGCATCACAATCCGTTACTTAGTTTTAAAGATATGCGCATATAAGGGGACAGACAGCGGAAAGTGACTTTGTTTTAAACTATGTAATGATGATTAGTTTAATTTATTTATTATGCATTTTAGATAATAAAATAAATGTAGCGTAACATTGTGAACATTTACAGAAATCGTATCAAAATATATATATTTATTCGAGTAATAAAATTGTGTTATTTTTTATACCATTTTTTATTGAAACTCGTATATATATAGTGAAAATTATTTAAAATTAATATCGCAGTCAAAAAATAACAAACTCATTAACATATTTAAACAATTTGGAGCACACAAAATTCGTGGTAATTTGAAAAAAAAAAAACATCCAAAAGAATTATATATATATAAAATATTAACATAACCATTATTTTATTTTCATATTTCCTACTATTCGAATAATATTTAGAGAGAAAAAAACCGCTGAGTTACCTATTTCACAAGATCATTCACATGATGAACTTGATTTAAACGTAAACGTAACTTCACGCCTTTTTCTTTCCAAAGGTGTAGGCAGCGGCTGTTAAAGCCTCGACTCGCCGAATCGTTACCATATGTCTAAAATGGAATAGGTGGCCAACCTATTGGCATACACCCGGCACGAAGTTGTCAGTTATCGATTTTTATCCGACATAACTTCCTAAAAGAAATCCTAAAGTGCCGGAATCGAAGCCACGACTTCTGTATCACTTCAATTTTTCATTTAGTTGTATAGAAAAAAAATATTCACGCATTTAATTCTCAAAGGAGTAAGCAGCGGCATAAATATATTGTAAGTAGGTACCGGAGTGGCAGTCACAAAAATATAATTATGTTAGGTACTAATTTTATATGTATTCTACCTCCGAAACTTTCAATGAGAACCAAGAACGCTAAACCAATAGGCCAATGAGTGTAAAATGAAATCAATATTTATTAAAGATCTTTTTGTTATTTTAAATCCAAAAGTCCAAAAAAGACTCAAATCTAATACGTCTCCATACAGAAATCAATATTTATAACTTCACTCCTTAATATCGGAATGGGTAGGCTACAATTTTGTCTAGCAGAATAGCATGTTTCATAACTTATAGCCAATATGGAAGGTTTAGTAAAAGTCTTATGACGTTTTATTAATCACTTAAACCAATAATGTTATGTTATTGTTATAATCTTCAAACAGACGCTTCAATTTTGTTTAAAGGTCCTGTTTGTTCCGGGTAAGTAATCTCTAAAATGGCTGGGCCGATTTTGACCAGACTTTTATTGGCAGGTAGCCGGTATAATAAGGAGTAACTTGGGCAAGTTTTTGGTTAGAAAACATCTTTTTTATTGTTGCTTCCAAGGCGAAACTAATTTCGCCGGGTCTGCTAGTATTTCTAATAAAATTGCATCATCATTACATAGTATAAAAAAAGTCACTTTCCGCTGTCTGTCCCCTTATGTCCTTAGAACACTGAAACTACTTAACGGATTTTGATATGTTTTTTTTTTAATAGATGGAGAGTGTCTGCGGAGTGGTTTTATGCTATAATGCGTGTATTATGTACCAGTAAAGAAAAAGTTATAAATCCAAAATTTACTTAATTATTACTTTTGATGCGGAACAAAGTTCGCCGAGTCCGCTAGTGGTTAATAAAGTGCGTACTTATAAAGGTTTGCCGAATCCACAATATGGTCTGGAGAGAGACGAAAATAAAATGTAATAAAAGGCTCATGTTGTTGAATTGTGAATATATTTGGTATTCCAGTTACGGCACGAATGTAACATAGTTCCATCGTAAATCGGGCGTAACACGCATCGGGCCATTGTTTGTCGGTACATAACTACTATTGTCCGACCAAAGCTTCGGCTTCGGCTTTGTCCACCTTCGACCAAAAATCCATCTTCGCCGAGACCTTCGGCAGGACCTTCGCTTTCGGCCTAGGATCCGGCCGAAGCCGAAGGTCCTACCGAAGGTCCAAGTACAGTCGGAATTAAACGAAATGTTACGAAAGAGTGAGTGACTGACGGACCGGACTGCACTTAGTTCAATGTGGATACCTCTATCACCGACAGAAAAGCGGCATTAGTCACTTTACGCTGATATATTAATTGTGCATAATATTAAAGAAAATTATTAAATTACTAATAGTTTATAAATATTCGGCTTCGGCCGAAGGTTATGGAGATGGCCGATTAATCGGCTTCGGCTTCGGCCAAAAATAAACCTTCGATCGGGCACTAATAACTGCCTAACCCACCTAGCTGCTAATGGTATAGGACTCGTGACGTCACACAGCGTGACCAAGTCACGCGGCAACCATATTTTAACGAGCGATAAATTCCAGCAATAAAATAATACTGAAACTTACCCGGGATGTTTACAGAGTACACTATACGCTTTGAAATTTGCGCTAAAAGTAATTAAATGGGTAGGTAAAAGTGTAACAACTTGTTAGTTGAATAAACTTGACGTACATAACTTCACGCCTTTCTCTACCCGAACGTATAAGCAATGGCTATTAAGCCTCGACTCGCCGTTATGTTTACGTGGAAATGGAATAGGTGGCGAACCTATTGCCATACCGGGCACAAAGTTTTCAGTCATCAATATTTATCATACATAACTTTCGAAAAAAAATCGAAAAGTCATTGGGTGTGAGCCAGAATTCGAACCTGCGACCTCTTGATTTAGAAACGGATTGCTCGACCACTGGACCACCGAGACTAGGTGAATTCATAAATATGTAGTTATGTTAAGGTCTTAGTTGAATAAACTTCACATAAATATTACTGCATACGTTTATATCGAATTGTTAGTAGTGCTAACAGACTGAGTGGTTCAGTAGTCGAGTTGCCCGCTTCGTATTAAGAAGTCGTGGAATCTAATTACTCACACTAATTTCTCCTCGGAATGCTTTTCGGCTATTATGTGTGAATAATATCGATGAGTGACAACTTTGTGCTCGGTGTATGGCAATAGGTTTCGCCACCTATTTATTCCATTTGGGACGTAACGATTTGGCGATCGAGGCTTAACGGCCGCTGTCTACACCTCGACAAGGCAACTTTGACCATGTTGGTATAGGATTGGTTGGGACTGCCACTTCAGGCGTCGCTGTGGTGGTCGAGCGTATAAGGGCCCTTGGCCTAGAGGTGGCGCTCAGTAAAACTGAGGCCATGGTTTTCCACGGTCCTCGCAGGGCGCCGCCTCCTGACTTAGAAATCGTCGTCGACGGTACCTCCATTGTCGTCGGGCCAACCATGCACTATCTCGGACTGGAACTCGACGGACGCTGGAGGTTCACAGCGCACTTCCGGAGCCTGGCTCCTAGGCTAGTGGCTTGCGCCGGGGCACTCGGAAGAGTCCTACCCAATATTGGAGGTCCGGGAGGGAACTGCCGCCGCCTCTACATTGGGGTGGTGCGCTCGATGGCGCTCTACGGTGCGCCAATATGGGCGGAGGACCTTAACGCGGCGAACGGAGCCGAGCTGCGAAGACCGCAGCGGGTCATCGCGTGCAGAGCGGCCCGGGCTTACCGCACTGTGTCGTTTGAGGCGGCAGCAATCTGTCCGGGAGCCCGCCGTGGGACTTAGAAGCTGGGGTGCTAGCGGCAGTATACCGTAGGTGCGCTGATGCCCGAGCTAGGGGCTACCTCCCATCTCCGGAGGATATTCGACGGTGGCGGGAGCGGGCCCACAATCGCCTTTTCCGAAGGTGGAAGGAGCGGCTGGAGATTCCGTCGGCAAGCCATGATTTGGTGGCAGCCTTTCGGCCATTCATCCGAGACTGGGTTGAAAGAAGACGGGGCCCCCTTACCTACCATCTGACGCAGCTCCTCACGGGTCACGGCTGCTTTGGTCGTTACCTGTGCCGAGTTGCGCGAAGGGAGCCTACAATGCAGTGCCACCATTGTGGCGCCGCCGAAGACACGGCGCATCACACCCGCGCCGTGTGCCCCGCATGGTCAAGCGAGCGCGCGGCACTCATCTCGACCATCGGAGCTGACCTCTCGTTGCCCACTATCGTTCGTACGATGGTGGGTAGTGAGCAGGCTTGGGCGGCGGTGCTGGCCTTTGCCGGTGCTGTTATGTCCCAGAAGGAGCTCGCGGAGAGGACGCGCGAGAGTAACCCTCTTGCGCCCTTGATCCGCCGTGGAAGAAGGGGCCGCAGGAGGCGGGCTTATGCCGACCGCCTGCCGCCATAAAGGGACCTCTGAGTGGTGAACCGGGGGGCTTACCGCTCGATTAGGAGGCAAGGTTCCGAGGCGAAAGGCGCTCCATGTGTTCCGGAGCGCCTCACGTGGAGATGAAAGGGGGACCGAGAAAGGCCCCCCGAGGTGGGTAGCCACAGACGGGGTCGGTAGGTGTACGTTAGCACGTTTCCCGCGACCCCGTCGAATGTGGTGAGGAGGAACACCCCAGTGGTTTTAGTTGGTATACCGTCCCGATGGTGGTGGTTAGGAGGGATGGAGAGTCCAACGTAACCAACGGCACCCCCCGGCGCTGTTGGTACCTTTAACAGGTTTCCACTGGGTTAAAAAAAAAAAAAAAAAAGGATTGGTTGGGATGGGGATTGGTTATGAGGGGGGGGGGGGGGGAGGCGTCCTAATACGTCTTTAACCGAATGATGAGCGGTTGAGCTACTTTACGTCCATTTTTTGAGAGACTGTTAAGGAGTACACATACTTTCAATGGTCGCGATCGGTCCCTTCATGTATAGTTCTTTAGAACCCGTACATAACCTTCTTTATTGCACACTCAGACAAACAATTGAAACTCATCCCTAGCATTATCAAACATATAAAAGTGTAATTAATAATGGGAACTGTCAGCGGTTTTATTTAATTACTTAATGTCATTGTCATGCTAGATAATTAAATTGTACCCAAATAACATTAGATACAAAAAGTAAATTAAAAAAAAAAACAAATTCATAACTGCACGCCTGTTACATCTACCTGTGTAAGCAGTGGTGGCTAAATAGCGAAATCACCATTCCCGTGGGCCCCTCTGGCCCATAAGAGAAGCACATTTATGAATCTCCTATCAAATGTATCAAAAGCAAAGTTTTATTGTAGACAATAAATTTACAGGAGCAATTATTTCCAAAATTTGTGTAGGTATATGTATTCCTTTATGTCATTGTTGAACTCCGAAACCACTAAACAATATAGAGAGACTGTAGAGCGACATTTTAGTGATGATCTTAAATTGAAAAACTTTGGGGACTAAAACTAGTTCGTAATAATAATAAAAAAACAGCTCAAAAGGAAAATAACTCACAGGGTTTGTGCGATGCGTTTAGTTGACGCGCCCGTCCTGTATTTGTTCGACATGATTTACTCCTGCGCTACTGATAATGGCGACCGGTTGTACAAGACCCCGCTTAAAGTATGCACGCACCTTTCGGTATTAAAATAATAGAGCGCTGTAGAGGGGTGAAGTGGGTCAAGCGACATTGGTCAGTATATGAATGCCTTAGGTGTTCGTGAGGTAACTTAGCGATACTGTGGTCTCCGCGACTACAACTAAAACATGCTAATTTTTATATAGGTATATATTATTTCTGTATCTTCACGCCTTTTCATAAGCGGGCGTAAAAGTAGCACGGGGGTAGCATAGATTTTGCCAGACAACAATAATTATAGCTTTTGGAAGGAATTCTGAAAGTTATTGGTGTGAGCCAGTATCGGAAACTCGGACTTCTTGATTCAGAAGTGGAGTGATCGACTACTAATTTTTATAAAAAACGTGAGTTTTTAGTTATCTCTCGGGGATCTCTAATGTCCTGGGACCGGTCTCTTTTTAACTATTTTAGATTCTTTCAAAAATGAAATTACCGGAATCCAAAGGATTGTAAACGCACATCCCTTAAGCATCCAGCGTATATACTAAACACGTCAATAATTTATCAATCTTTATATGTATAGATAAAGATACAATATTTAAGGGCATAAAATAACATGAATCAAGAATAATTTATTTTAGTCTAGAATTTTGATAATAACTAAATATTTAACTCATTCATTGTCAGCGTATTTCATTCATTCAAATTTCCTGTTAGTTCCACGAGATCGTACAGCATTTTGATAAAATGCTTTTGCCCTTTGACATAGAATGCAGGTAGGTAATATTGTCACAAATTCCTCAGAGTACATTTTATAGTACACTGCAGGTGTAGGTGCACAGCGGTGCATCATATTCGTAAGTTAATTACTTAATTATTAAATTAATCGATACAATATTTTATAATTGAATGTTATATTATTGGAAATAAGGGACGTAGTCGAGTTAAACGAGGATATCCTTATATTTTAGTGAACATAGATAAAAAAACATTTAAAGAAATTAAGATCCGCGACTAACTGTGATATTATAAAAAGATCGGGTTATTTTTTTTAGTTTTTAGTGAGTTAGTGAAAAGATACACAAATGTCAATGAGATTTTCTTAATTTACCTCCTATATCCTATAAAAATCTGTACGATGGTAAATATTAAAGTTTTTAAAAATAAATGATGATGACATCGTCGCCCATTTGTAGAAGCGATTGTTTGGTATGGCAGAGTGCGCATCGAAGTAAAACGTGGCCAAACACTACAATTTTTTTTTCAACCTGTTTTTTTTTTCAGGGGTACAACCTTCAAGCTAGGGATACAACAGATAATTTATTTAAGAGCCAAGTATAAATTCTACAATTAGGTAACTAATGCTACCAAATAATTTATTATTTAATTTATAATTTACTAGCTGACCCGGCGAACTTTGTTCCTCATCAAAAATAATAAATGAGTAAAATTTGGATATTAAAAAGTTCAATTTCAAAAGTTTTGACGCGCAACGTAATACTATGTCCCGCTATGTTAATACTGTAATATCTTCGTAAATATTCGTTTGAATTACATACTGTAAAGGGCAATATTGATGTATATTAATTGCACAATCTATTTAATACACTTAACTGGATGAAAATTAATGCTGTAATGTTTCAAATCGCTTCGTAAATAAGCCCTTATTTCTCGAAAAAAAAAAAAAAAAATGGCCATTGTGGGTTATCCCTAAGAGATAGACATATGCCTTCACGGACTTTTTTGTAGATCTTTTAAAGGTGTATAACCATGTAGTACATTATTTTGTTTTATCACTTAGGGTTCAGGCAGCGTTTGCGAATAAAGATCTAAATCTTGAAAATTTATCACTTTTTTTATTACACTATACATGAATTATAAATCAAAACCACCCCATTGACACCCTCTAACTACTAAAAAAACCGCATCAAAATCCGTTGAGTAGTTTTAAAGATATACGCGTACAAGGGGACAGACAGCGAAAAGTGACTTTGTTTTAAACTATGTAATGATTTACTATTTTTTTAGCCAATAATTAAAGAGACGTGTACATGTCTATAGAATAGATTTGAAATTAAATTTTGAAATAATATTTTAACAAGTAACCGTATAAAATACATAATTTAATTTAACAGTGGTAGGGCCAAGCAGTTCACTGCATGAATGGGCCGGATCGACCGGTGAAATACCACCACCTCTCAGAAGACCGACGTAAAGTGGCTCATGCCGCGTTTCGTTCGGTGAGAGAGGTACCCGGAGGCCCACTCCCCTTCCCCACCCGTTCCTATCCCCTATCCCTTAAAGGTCGGCAACGCAACAGTAACACTATATGTGTTGCCGGTGTCCATGGGCGGCGTTGGTTGCTTACCATCAGGTGACACGCCTGTTCGTTTGCCCTCCTATCTCATAAAAAAAATACATTTTTTAATCACCTATTTCCATAATTTGATTCAATATACCTACACATCAAATTTGAATGGTAACAATTCAAAATATTTAAAAATATAATACGTTCTGAAATCATTATTATTATCATTATTATGTATTAGTTAAATTATAAAAATCCACAAAAAATAAATTCACACGCAGTCAATTATAATTTTTTTTTATAAATTCAGACAACTCGTTCATTTAAATTATTCCAATAAACGTTTTAATCACAATAATTATAATTAGGCATTCAGAAATAAATAATTATGCTTTGAAGACAAAATTCTATTTCCTACTCCTATATTTAAATTTAAAACTCAAACAAATAATAAGTTAGAAGTAACCAACAAAATCTGTTCTATGGCGGCCGAGGTGCATTAGCTTCCATTTTGCCAATGGCCATATTCATAAAAGTCTCTAAATATAGAAAGACTAGGAATATGGCCAGTGTTTTAGACAAATCATAATTATGTTAGATTGTCATACCGATAAAATAATATAGCAATAATAATAATAAAATAATAACAATAGGAAACTATAAGAAAACGAAAATGTGACCGATTTACAAAATGTTGCATCTAGTGATGTACCCCGTCCACGACGCGTCAACGATCGATTACTATCGACACCAAACGTCGCGTCCTAAAAGAAGACGTTATTAATAGATTGAGACACAAAATTGTTGAGATAAGATGTGGGAGCCAAAAAAACGAAATTAAAAAAAAACAGCGGGTGGGTTATAAAAGACCTGTGATATCATAAATCGTACGTACCATTCATGTTTTTAAGTTTGAGAATGAAAAAAGAAATACGAAAAAAGGAGATTTCCTCAACGATAACACTTCGTCCGGTGGCCACGAATTTTTTTTTGTAATAGCAAAAACGGCACACTGAAGCGTTTGACCGTAGCTAGTGTGGTAATAAGTAAGTAACTTTACGACCCGACCATTGTTTTTATTAGCTATACACTTAAAGTTATGTAAGAGGAGTTGAGTATATAAATGTCTTAATTGCTCACATTTAATATAGTCTATGAGCCTATATAGATACGGGCAAGATTTTTCGATGGTTTATAAACTATAATTTTTATCAAATAGAGAATAGGAGGTCTACGGATAATTTTATTTTTATAGTTTGGGGGAGGCCTACGTCAATCAGTGGATATCAAGAGGCTAATGATGATAGTGATGACTATCTTGTAGAAGATAAATAGCACGTAAAATCCTCAATAAATTATAAAAATTAGAGTCTTATTACGAGATTCATTACTTCTTCGTAATAATATAGAATATTTTGTTCTTCCTAAAAATCTACCATTGGGGTTTATCAATTCTAGCCAGGTAGCTTAATTAATAAGAACAATACTATGACAATAATTTTAATCACTAATTATTTTTCTTTAATCTCGTTCCTTACCACGTGTTCTCTACTTTATACCCTGAAATAGTAAGATTACAATAAGTAGCTATTTTTATTTTTCATTATAAAAATGAAAAAATCACGAATTAAGTTGTAAATTCATCAAATTAACTATTTTAAAAATAAAATGCCATTTAACAAACAAAAACGTACACAATTCACGTTCTCGTGGGAATGTCCGGGAAATTATGAGTTTATTTTATATTTCAGAGTGAAGATGAATTTAGCAACATCTTGTAAGATATTGCGCGGCATCGATTTTAATTTAGACTTACTTGACGACTATAACAAATTGTAACTTATAAATAAAAATTGTATATTGTAACATATAATATCAGCTCAAAATGCAAACAATTTTTTTTTAATAATTGTGGGTGTTTATAAGTCTACATACATTTTATTGCACAAATTAAAAATAATCTATAGATAATATAACACACATTAACAAATGTTTAATAATATATTTGATGACGTAAATATTAACATACACATATCCCCTGTGGAAGTGGCCGAGTTACGGTCATTATTTTAAATAAATTAATTCCTCTACTTAGTTTTTATTTATGTTTATGCATAAAAAGCCTCTAATGTATCGTGTAGTGATAATCGATTAGAATCAAAAAGGTCTGTCATAACAATTTGTTACTACAAATTCAATTGCGATATACACCTGTAGTTTCATTATTATCACATAGTTTAAAACAAAGTCACTTTCCGCTGTATGTCCACTTATATGCTTATATCTTTAAAACTACGCAACGGATTTTGATGCTGTTTTTTTTTAATAATTAGAAGGTGTCAACGGGGTGGTTTTGATCTATAATTCATGTATAGTGTAGTACAAAAAACTGTTTTCAAAATTTAGAACTTTAATCGCAAACGCTGTCTGAACCCTAAGTGATAAATCAAAATAATGTAGTAAATTGCTATACACCTTCAAAAGATCTACAAAAAAGTCCGCGATAGCGTATGTCTATCTCTTATGGATATACCACAATGACCATTTTAATTTCTTACCTTTTTACGTAAAATAATGGCTTTTTTACGAAGCGATTTTAAACATAACAGCATTAATTTTCGTCCAGTTAAATGTCTTAAATACATTGTGCATGTAATATAGATGATCCTGGCAAGGGCCGTTTAAATTGCATGCTGTAAAGGTACAGCATGCAATTTAAACGAATATTTTCGAAGATATTGCAGTATTAACATAGCGGGAGAGCAGTTAAAGCCGATAAATGGCACAAATTGAACCTCATGATATCCAAAATTAACTCATTTATTACTTTAGATGCGGAACAAAGTTCGCCGGGTCAGCTAGTATTGTCATAAACCACAATTTTAATTATTTAACATGGCTTAGCATGGTTACAACACCTTGCTGGACAACCTTAATATTCATGAAATCATAGGTGACCGATCAAACCGATCTACTTTCGTCATAGCTTCATTTTAGGATATTACCTCCAGAATATTATTAGAAATAACATTAAATAGATTGTGCTTTTAATATCGATCAATATGGCCATTTACAGCATGTAATTTAGACGAATATTTACGAAGATATTACAGTATTAACATAGCGGGACATAGCTGTTGCGTTGCGCGCCAAAACGCGTGCCGATAAATATTCCAAATTGAACTTTTTAATATACAACTTTTACTCATTTATTACTTTTGATGCGGAACAAAGTTCGCCGGGTCAGCTAGTTTATAATATACAAGAATGTACTTTAAGTAGGTACTGTCAAAAAGTAAGTTATATGAAATAATAGTAATATATGAAAGTCAAAGTAGCTAGTAAGGTGTGTAATAATCGTACCTTACGGCGCTGTGTTCCCTCTGCCTACCCTACAAGGGGCTGGCCGAGAAGTCCTATGTATGTATGTTTTCTTTTATATTGGTTATTCGTATCATATATATTTACATATTAAGTTTCCCGCGATTATCGATAAACTACACTAACTACACTAACGACTTTAAACGATATTGGTATCGTTTAAATGAGTATATTGTCTGATTTCATAGTTTTGGCTATAATACTTATTATTGTTCACCATTAAATCATGTTATTGTATATTTTACTTGATTTACATTTGAGACTAGAAAAATTGTCCGGTAGTTTGAGATATAATCACCGCTGCCTACACTTTTTATCAAGAGCATGAAGTTATATATTATATGAGTAGGTATGTATTACAGGTCTTACAGCCTCCATGTCCACAGGTAGTGCTGAGACTAAACTCGGAAAAAATAATTCAATTACTTAATAAGTTTGCAAATAAAATATAAATTCGATAGCTGACCCGGCAAACGTTGTCTTGCCGAAAAATAAAATTTAAAAAATAGGGGTTGATTGTAGGGGGTTGAAAATTTAGGGGTGCATGTATTTTTGTATCCCATTTTATAAAAAAAATAAGAAACAGAAATATGTCGAAAAATTAAAAAAAAAATTGAGGGGTGGGCTACCCTTGTGATTTAGGGGGATGAAAAATAGATGTTGTCCTATTCTCAGACCTACCCGACACGCACATAAAATTTCATGAGAATCGGTCAAGCCGTTTCGGAGGAGTTCAATTACGCACATCTAGACTCGAGAATTTTATATATTAGATTAGCTAGCTAATTCTATTAACATTAGGTCGCCTAGCTAGCATTCGGCTACTGTAAAACTCTCGTATGTTAAAGGGGTGAATATATATAAGAAAGAAAAAAAAATGTTACGCTTTAGCGATCCAGCCAGCCGGAACTCATTACATAAGCCACCAAATTTATTATATACAAGATCTTTATAGTTAAGTCAGCATTGAGAAAGTCTATATCGAGAGATAACGATCATATTTAAAAAAAAAAAAACAGAGGTAAAGATTCCTTCAAGTCGTCGACGTGATTAAAAAATGTAAAATTATTAAATTCGTCGGCATTATGTGTCGTATCGCGTAACATGACCACAGGGGGCGCTACCGGTGACACTAACTCATGCAACGGACCACGCCACCGTCCATTATTAGTACTTAAAACGTTAAAATTATATATATGAGATAGACATCAGACATACATCGATATCACCACGAAAATATTAAAATATTTATGACATAGTGTAGTTACCTTTAACAAATGTATAGGTATAAATAAATTTATATACCACAGAGTAGACTGATAAGCATCAGAATAACATTTACTCGTAAATGAGTAAATATCACATTTAAGATTTTTTCAAGATAAAAAAAAAATTGTAACGTCGTTTAATTCAAATCTATATTATAATATTATATGTATTTTATTCATAAAATAATCCTTATTATTTGTATTTGTATATTATTATACACATAATGGTGTTTCTTACGAAGCAGAATTAAAACAACAAATTAAAATCGACAATAATTAAAACTAATTTGTGAAAAGTCATAAAAGCAACTCGTAAATCGTAATTATTTTTATGGCTTAATTTTTTTATTTATTCCAAGAAAGAATACATAATATAAATACACATCGAAATAAATTGAATTCCATCGACATGGTATAACGTCACTATTCAACATGGCACCCTACGGACTGAACAAAAATTTTATGGGCACATTGCTTTTAATGTATCCACGAATTAATTTTAATACGCCGGCATAAATTAACGAAATAAAAATTGTTTAATAAAAACGAATAAAAAATAATAATAATAAAATATAAATAAAGAAAAATCTTATAAAGCAAATGACCGCTGCTATGGTGACGACTTTAAAACGTTGCGAAGAAGATGTTATGTTTTTTATAATAGTACTAGTCTCTTTTACAAATACCAAATTCTATATTTTATCAAAAAAAGACATATTAATGACAACAAGATACTGGCAAGTAATTGCTAAAAATTATTACCACCATAGCCATCATTGACAGAAAGAAAAAAAAGATGACGGTAAACCGTTCCTTTTTTAAAAATTGACGTGGGTAATTCTATCGATTGCTAGGTATTAAACACCCGTCTAAAGTCTTTCTATACCTTTACGTCTTTATAGTCTCGGTGGTCCAGTGGTCGAGCACACGGCTTCTGATGTTATGTGCGATAAATATCGATGACTGAAAACTTTGTGCCCGATATGGCAATAGGTTCGCCACCTATTCCATTTGGGACGTAAACATAACGGCGAGACGAGGCTTAACAGCCGCTGCCTACATCTTCGGGTAACAAAGTGTTAAGCGCTGCGTAGTACCTAGAGATGTATAGTGTCGAGTAACCTAAGTATATACCTAATAAAAGACACTCTATTTTTCCAGTAAACATTTTAACATAACTTGAAATCCGTGAGAAAACGACGCGCTACCATAGACGTTTTCCTTCAATACAAAACGTCGAAAAAAAAAAAAAACAACAAATATATATTACACGCACACCAAAACAAAAAGAAGTCAAATAACTTTAAAAAAAAAATACTCACATCTTAGTTTTATACCGAAAATTTCTTAATTCATTTCGAGAGGTCCCGACTATAAATAAATGATTCAATAAAACTGGGCTTGCCACTGATACAGATGTCACGGCAGAGATAACGGGCAGAAACAAAATGTACACGAATATCACATTAGGGATGTGACATATATCGTAACGTAATGGGAGAGAATTACGATTCTACCTTTGTATCACGGCTGTCGTCGAACAGAAGTGGTGCTGACTGAATTATTTGATTACGTCGATTAAATTATTATTCGATTATACGTAATCGGACCACGATAGATACAGTCGCATCTAGGCAGTTTTATATGGGATAGGAGGGCAAACGAGCAACCGTGTCACCTGATGGTAAGCAACCTGCGCCGCCCATGGACACCAGCGACACATATAGCGTTACTGTTGCGTTGCCGACCTTTAAGGGAGTAGGATAGGGAAGGGGGGGGGGGGGGACACCTTGGCTCTACCACTTTTAAAAAACTTTGTAGTACTAATAATTTTATGATTTTTGTTTGTATATATGTTACACTTTCACTATTTTCACACCTCACAAAATATGGCTGTTGTGGTATAACGAATATCTGTCGTGGTAATTATTAATATTGGAAAAAGAGTTTTTGAGTGTATTAAGTTTTTATGTTGACTGTTACTTGATAATTTTTATTTAAGCTATAATTCGGTCATCGGCATTATTATACTTATACTTATGAGATATATGCCTTAAAAAATATTTCCAAAAAAAACCGTTTATATTAAATTATTACCACAGTGATAAGTTACATTAGAAACCTTTTATAACCACCATTAAGCTGAGCTGAGCTAATGGTCACACCGGTCTTGATAACCTGATGCTTTTGCAATCATACTTCTAATATTGAAAGTCCACGAATGTATTTTCCGAAATAAACGTATGATAAATATCATTAAAAGACAAAACAGTTAGCGACCGACCGACAGAATACAGACTCAATAACCTATGATATTAAGTCGAAGCACACTTACCGCTGTCTACGCTTTCGAATGTGAATAACATAGAGGTACAAAAAAATAAACAATACTTGTTATCAATAAAAATTAATCGTATAAAACAGCTTATAAGTATGGTGGCAAGTGAATTTTATTATAAAATATATTTATGAAGCTTGTATCATAATTCTACATTATTATAACTTTGGCGTTGATCCGAGAAATTGGTATATTTGTTAAACTCTCACAATCATATTGGCGTGACTCTTTGTACTTTCAATGTTTTTATTGTTAACTAGTTTTCGCCGACGATTTTGTACGCGTGAAATAATGTATTGGTTATATTATTAATACATACCCTACCATATACTTACACTACCTACCATATTAGACTACATTAATATAAAACTGAAGTATGAATGTTATTTCATTTTGTACACTCAAATATTCATCAAAAACTTGCAATTTACAATTACAATAGGTATGTTTCACAGGTCTAATAATTATAAATTCACATTTACGAAAGTGAACTTATATCTAAATAAAATCAAAATAATTATGTAACAATATCATTATACACGAAACCAGCCTTCTTTGCCGCCATTAAAAAAAGAATAATGGAAAAAAAAAAGAAACAAACAAGTGACAGTCACCTTCAAAAAGCGTTTTGTTTCGAAAATAATTTAAAAATCGAAAAGTATTTTGGAACCAACTACCGGCGGTGCTGGAACGCGCCCACCCTATCAACGATCGTGGACGCTACTCGAAATGTCCGATACAGAAAAAAACACAAAAGAAAAAAGTATGAGAATAAAAAGTCACATATTTTGGCGGGAAATAAATCACTGAACGGACGCTATACAAAATTTATGGAGGTACAACTCGAAGCACTCGGTAGAGAAAAGTTAAAGACAAAAGATGTAAATTGTGATCGCCTTTGAATCAGGTGCACGGGATCCGCGGCACGATGAAAACGAAAAAAAAAAACAACCTACTATAAACACATTTATCCTATTAAGTATTTTGTATTGAAACAAGAAATTTTAAATTAGATGCATTTGTCAATAAATTAATACATTATGTTATGGAAATTAGAATTTTCTAATTATTATATGTTATTACATAGCAAGTGACAAATAATTGTATTCAATTATTTGTCACTTGCGATTGTAATTCAAGTGTCAAACATCATTTTTCTATGGTTGAAATTGTCTTTCTTCTTTCATTCACCAATACAAGCAATGCTTCTAAAAATGTTACATATAAAAGTACTAAATATAAGGCCCGCTGAGTTACTGCAACTTTGTTTTGTCTCGAAAGCAACAAATAAAATAAAAATACTTCTTATTACAATCACTACCTGCCAATAAAAGTCCCGTCAAAATCGGTTCAGCTATTTTAAAGCTTACCCGGAACAATCGGATACAAAACTTCACGCCAAATCCCTTGCGGGGTAGGCAGAAAGAACAGAGCGCCATAAGACACGATTTTTACACGCCTCAGTCGCTTCGTTGACTTTCTTAACTTGTTTCGTGCATGCGCGTGATATATTAAAATAAAAAATATTGTAATATTGAATAGAAATATTGTAAAAAAAATGCCCTTTTGGTGTAAAAATAATATTTTGATGTTTTATTCATGAATAACGTTTCATTAATAACAACTGAGTACATTTTGTAATTGGACTACAAATGAATTTGTTTTAACTTTTGTTTTCCTTGTCCTGTACGATTTTACGATATATTAAAATAAAAAATATTGTAATATTGAATAGAAATATTGTAAAAAAAATGCCATTTTGGTGTACCTATGTACCGCATATAGATTCATATGAATGTAGTTGAAAGCAGCTATTTCAATATTACAAACAGACACCGCAATGTTAGATAAAATACATTTATAGATTAAAATATACAATTAATTAATATTGTAAATTATTAATTTATACATTAATAATTTGATGTTTTATTCATGAATAACTTTTCATTAATAACAACTGAGTACATTTTGTAATTGAACTACAAATGAATTTGTTTTAACTTTTGTTTTCCTTGTCCTGTACGATTTTTTTTCGCGCCATTTTTATTTTTTAATCTATTTCATTCATTGACGACTTTCATTTAATATTGGTCCCATTTTGCGCAGACGTTGATACTGTACTTATTAATTAATCAATCATTTTGTTTAATTACTTTTGACAATATTTATAACAGTTTTACCACAATGGTTGTATATTGTAGTCTTTTAGAATCATTAATACACTGTTACTATAAAAAATATATTTTCTCTAAAACATTAAAAGTTCATAAATTTTTGTTATTTAAAAAAAGTTCTGTCTTGATATTATTTACAAGAACTTAAGGCAACTATGAAAGCACTACACCCTTACGTTTCGTCACAATAGGGTAAATATATAATAAATATATAATATCTCTTGAAACTCAACAAACAGATGCTACACCACTACCCACTCTTGTTACTGAATTAAGGAAACGAGTTTTTCTACTGTCGCCCGTTAACTTGTAATTTATCGACACTAGTTCAGTATATTTATGGACATAGTAATTATATGACATATTTATTTCCGTAGACCGCTTTCGATGCCTTTTTAAATAGTTAAAACAGTAATATATAGATATTCCTTATTTCGGTAGTCTATTGTTTATAAAACTAAACTCTATGGTACCACGGCAAGACTACTTTGAGAAAAGTATAAACTACGATTTTACTTATAAGTTAATTATAGTTTTGATGTAAATGTATTTTTTTGCTTAATATCGTTCATTACAAATACTTGATAGTCTATTTATTTTATAAAAAATATGTATATGACATTTACTCGTTATGAAAGGTTTACGCTCCACTCCTAAATGCAGTCTGTTTAAAATAAAATAAGTAAATCAAAACATTTCAATACCAATTGGAAAGAAACTGAGTGAATGTAAAGAGTATTTTTTTGAATATATAGCGTCTTTCAAACGTCTTAAATGTCAACAGACTTTCGGTATTAATAAATTGCTTGCGAAATGTTCTCTTCACATAAAATATTTAAAAAAATGGCATGACATTTTAAGCCGTTTGAATTCTCCACTTTGATAAAAAAGTCAAAAGATTTATGTTTTAAAATTGAAGCATATTTTCAAATGTATTAAAAATATTTAAATAGATCTTTACAAAACAAACATAACGGCGAGTCGAGGCTTAACAGCCACTGCCTACACCTTCGTGTAAAAAGGCGTGAAGTTATGTTATGTGTTAGACTATTACAATGATTTTAAGGAAACCTATACCTATACCTGTGAAAACCTAAAACGAACCTCAAAGAGGAATACAACCTCGCGAACATTGCCAAGGATCGCGCATGGGTGTCGAAATTAAAATTAATCGTCAAACTTTTTTTTTATTCCTGAACTAGCTGACCCGGCGAACTTTGTTCCGCATCAAGATTTTTTAAATAGTTAAATTTGGGATATTTATCGGCACGCGTCACAACTGCTATGTCCCGCTATGTTAATACTGTAAATATATTGTAAATATATTATCTTCGTAAATATTCGTTTAAATTACATACTGTAAAGGGCACAATCTATTTAAGACACTTAACTGCACGAAAATCAATGCTGTTATGTTTAAAATCGCGTCGTAAATAAGCCATTAAAATGGTAAGAAATAAAAATGATCATTGTGGTTTATCCCTAAGAGATAGACATGTGCCATCGCCGACTTTTTTGTAGATCTTTTGAAGATGTATAACAATGTAGTACATTGTTTGGATTTATCACTTTAAATCTTGAAAATTAACAGTTTTTTTTACTACACTATACAGGAATTATAGATCAAAACCATCCCGTTGACACCCTCTAACTATTAAAAAAACCGCATCAAAATCCGTTGCATAATTTTAAAGATATACGCATATAAGGGGACAGACAGCGGAAAGTGACTTTGTTTTATACTATGTAATGATAGAATAGAGAACGGCTGTTGTCCAAAACATTATTAATTTATTTTATGGTTTGACAATAATAGCGGTTTATATGTTTTGTTGTCTGTGTGCCTATTAAAAAAATTAAGTAAATATCGGTTATACTGAACGCATCTGTTTCTACATGTCAAAATCAACAAAAAAAAACCGCCAACTCTTGATTCCAAATTAAAATTTTACCGGTAGACTAATGAGCAAATCGACAAATGTACCAACAGTTGGTTAACCAACATCGTACACCTAACAATAACAAAAGTCTCACGTTCGAAATACGTGCCCATACCGTGCACCTTCATTCACGTCCTGTGGGTGTCTCTTCAGATCAGATACGACCAAACTAGCTTCGAATACGTACACAGATTGCGTTACTGAAACTTTTACTAACTTAACTCAAGTTAGACATATATAACTTACCATTTCCTTGAAATAAGATGTTGTTCTAACTGGAATAATTTTAAGGCGTAAGTGATAAAAAATATATTGAATTAATAATCGAAGATGTTATCGACATTAACAAATGCCATCGCACGTAATAGCGGGGTCTGAAGTTCTTTGCTTATATGGTAAGAACGGGACGGTTCCACCTCTGAAATACCATGACCTTTCAGAAAAGCAACGGAAAGTAACTCATGGTACGTTTCGTTCAGAAAGTAATCCCTAATTTATATACATATATTAACATTATCCATTCTGACCGAGGTTAAGATACTAACCAGACTTTGCAAATAGCAATACACGCTTGCGTAGGAGCTTTGCGTTCTTTGGCAATGTCGCAAGAAGGAGAGGTGACGACCTGGAGAGACTAGATACTCCTTACGGAAAAAGAGGCTTCTGTCACACTCGCTGTTCAGATCAGATCCATGTTGTCTTAAACATCTTGGTCTATGATGCCTTCCACGGAGAAACGATGCAAGTAGGATGAGGAGCTTTATACATATGGATGTCCACGTCTACACTCAGACAAAATATACACAGAAACCACTAGAAGTAAAAACTTATCCCAAGCTGTTTGATATAATTAAAATACTCCTTGATCGGCAACAAAAATAAACAAAAAAGTATCACATTTACACATCATTGCGCCACAGATAAATTAAATGAGCGACGAAAAAGAAAAAGAAGAAAAAAAAAAAAACAACCGGCCAGTAAACAGTTTTACTACAAAAACCCGAAAAACGCGTCATAACCATAAAAGCGTGGGCTTGCAATAATTAAAGTACTCAACTACAGTGTCATACAATTTATTGGTGTCCCTTTCCAACCACATATAATCGCTTAATCTTACTCGACAGGTGCGTTCTAGATCTTATTAGGCAAATACATTCCCATATACATAGTCGAGAATATTTAAAAAAAAACACAACGGACAGACGACATTTTTTTTTTCGAGACCACTTTTTGTTAACACCGAGACAGTGGTATTTTGCAGGCGTCCAACAACGTCGTTTTAAAAGGCAAAAGATTATGATGGATATCAATTTATTTAGTATATATAGTAGGTTCATCAAATAATTAAACACGTTATGTTTTTTTTTATCCATAAACTGTCTGTAATAATTAATTATAAAAAGAAAAGTGCTAGTATTTTTGCTAGTGATAATAGAAGCTGGAAACATTTGAAACGCCTAACTAAAGAGGTAAAAAAATCGAAAGAACGCTACAAAATCCATACTTAAATGGATTTCTTAATTATTATTATGATAAATATTATGGTTTTATGATTAGATTGCTAATGATATTCTCAGGTCCACGTGGTTTTATTTTTAAAGTTAATTTCAGTCAGTTTATGGTTCTGCAAATGTCGGCTACAAATTGTATAGAGTTTGAAAATTATCCTCACTATCTGCTCAGTCAAGAGGCCTGTCCAATTGTTTGTATTCATTGCCAAAAACCCGGTTTCAATTATATTAGATACCATTAAATTTTATAGACCCTTTTATTCAATCGCCGGCAATATTACACCACATCATTATCATAATAATGAGCGACAAATTTATAATAAAAAAATGTATTTATATATATATAAATACTTATGTAACCCGCCCCCATCCGACATAAGATTAATGTGCGTACATAAAACGGGAATCGAACCTCGTATTTCGGTATCGTTTTACTTGGGGTGGCACCCTTATACGTGACAGATATATTACTGTAAAAAAAATATAATTACCCCAATAGTGTATGATACAGTCTGTGGCAGTTACTTTGGTGTTTTTTTTTTAATTTCAAAAGAGTATAAATATGAAGAGAGAGAACAACTACTACAATAGTTAATTTCTTATAATAATGTGTAAAATAAAAATATTCAGTTAGGCAATTCGAAAACGTTGGAGCGGTTCATTGAAATGTTACGGATAGCATGATGAACTTAAATCACGCGAACGTGTCGCTCGCAAAAAAACTGGTCGCGGTAACTACTACGGTTAACATTAACTACATATTATAACTACATTTGAAGAACTCACAAATAAAAATCTGTACTAATTTTAATATATTTTTTTCGACTCGCTGACCCGGCGAACTGTGTTTTGCCACGGAAGCAATAAATAAATAAAGAAAAGTTTTTTTCTGATATATAAAGTATCATAAGTTACTTCTTATTACACCAGCTACCTGCCAATAAAAATACCGCCAAAATCTGTGCAGCCATTTAAGAGATTACTCGGAATAAACAAAAAAATGAAAAATAAACACATACGTATATATATATATACCTACTATACGTTGATATAAATGTAGTGCAAATCAGTCACAAACAGACACTTCAGTTTTATTAGATTTGTTCACTTAAAACGGTATTTATGTAACACATAACATAACTTCAGGCCTTTATTACCCGAAGGTGTAGGCAGCGGCTGTTAAGCCTCGTCTCGCCGTTATGCTTACGTCCCAAATGGAATGGGTGGCGAACCTATTGCCCACAAAGTTTTCAGTCATCGATATTCATCACTTTTATTAGGTCGCTATTTATGTAATGTGTACGATATTATAAGACTCAAATTTTATTAATATAGTTATATGTATATATATAATATATTATTTGTTATTTGTGTAGAGACGCTGAACGTTGATTCATAACTTTGAGGTGGCATTTCTTTGAATTCACCTAATGAAAATATTTTATCGCGTCGAATAGGTGACGAGGTTAGTGTTGCGTTTCGCACACAACCAAATAGCACCAAGAAGCTTTATTAATCACAGAAATATTTGCACTTGGGTGGGTGTCGAAACTATTGACCTCCGTATTGTATCCTCCCGTGAGAGAGTGGAGGACGGCCACGGCACACCTTCCACGACTAGCTGGTGTAATAAGGAGTAACTTTAGTTACTTTGTTTTAGAAAAAATCTTTATTTATTGCTTCCGAGGCCAAATAAAGTTCGCCGGGTCAGCTAGTATAAAATAATAATTCAATGCAATAATTGTCGCAAATTAATTAGATATATCATAATAAGGAAGGAAGTTGGATTGAGGGAAAGTGTCGGTGTAAAAGTAAGAAGTGAGGCGAGTAAGTATCATGCCTATGGCACTCTATTCTCTCTGCCTACCCGCAAGGGAATTGGCGTTAAGTTTGTAGGTATATATAATATTTTATTCTCTAAAGCTCATTACAGACCTAAACTCAGATAGATACCTATTTCAATAACTAGTAAGTATCTTATAAATGTAATAAATCCATTGTCGAAATGATATCTAATTAATCAAATTATTAGTAATAATTATGTTTATTGGAATGGTAAAAAAGTTAGCCAAAGTAAGTAAGCCATGCGTGCAGAGCCGCTGGCGATAATTAGTTTAGTTTTTAAATACGTATAACAATATAAAACATTTATGAATCATAATAAATATTATTACCAAGAAAACTCACAAGTATTACAAAGAAATTCATTCAACCGTCTAAACAGCCTATATGTATGGACAAGCCAAGTTAATTACCGTAGAGACTTAATGAAAGCAAAAAGAATATAGTTGAATTTATAAGAGTTCTAATTGTTATTATAAACCAGTAAGTATCTTGAGGCACAAGAAACTGAACATAACACTTGATGCGAATAATATGTTTACTATAGAATTTATAATGTGATATGATCGTACTCATCACAATCAGTTGTTATTAGGCGTTACGTTACGTTACGTTACGTTACGTCACCCATATATACTGACCGACTCATTCATTCATTATGCCAATTGAGTCGGGCCGTATGCAAACTTTTTGGTGTTCTTTTTATAAAAAACGAACCTACGTAACGTTTTGGCGGGAATGTTAAACAGTAATGTCTGTTCTTTGCATATATTTTAAAAGTTGTGTTTCAATGGATGCTATTGAATAAAATTAGGGGCTATTTATTTAATAATTTTTCATATATATGTGCAAATGTGGAGAATTGTGTAAACATTGTGTAATATCGCGTGCACTTCTATATTATCGTCAAAACTCCCTTGGAATGTCATGCCACAACTTTAACACACAAAAATAAATAAGTCTCCGTAAAATGTTTCATTTGATTTAGTTCAAAGGTTTCAATTGATATATTACTAGATTGACAAATAGACGTTTGCCTATTTATAATATCTGCTATAATATCTGATGCATATTAATTAAACGTCTTGATAAACTAACAAAATTTACATTTCCTATCTTGAAATACGTTTTATTTTTATAATAATTTAACCATAAATTGTGTTTTAATTTAAAATAATAAAATTAAACAAAGACCGTTTATTTATTTATTGTATTATTCCTCGCGTACATACTAACGCGCTACTAATTTCAATTTGAAAATAACATATCGCCCGACACACGACGCACCGACCGAACTCTGTCAGATAAAGACTGGTTTGTATATCTCGAGGTAAAAAAAAAAAAAAATAAGTGAAAAAAAAAATTAAAAACATGTACCACGGAAAGTCAGACCGATAATCTGGCGATGGTAAGTGCGGTTTTGACTTAATGTGTTAATAAAATTGTAAGCGTTTTGTCGGCAAAACGGGGCACGATGTTCGATGTAACAGCTTATATATTTGTATATACTTATATGCAAGTATTTTTATGTCGCCGTAATTGATATTAGTAATTCGCTATGCATATTGTGAGACTCACCAAGATTTGCTGACATGATATCTTGATCTTTGGGCTTCTTTTTTCTTGGACGACCTTTTTGTCTGGGCGGAGGGGCGGTCGATCCGTTAAAGAAAGGACCTTTAGGAACATCGGTATCGACTCGTCCGAATTCTGGGGACGAGTATGGGTAGTGAGCGCCAGGTGGTGGGCCACCGTAAGGCCCGGGACACATCTGCGGAGGCCCTGGCAAGGCCATATGCGCCCCGTACTCCGGCATCGTTTCATAATGCAGCCTGCACATGGAAATGCTACATGAGTCATGATGGCAACAATGTAAAACCTGTGCCCGCCGTACAATTTTCACAATCATTAAATTGATAACGCCATCGGCACACTTTTTTCCGAAATACTTTACGTTGATCAAAATATATATTTTTGAAATTTAAACGGGCTGCGTAAAATTACTTAGGTACATTAATTTGCAGTTCAACAAACCCTCATGAAATGACTATTTTATTCATTACTTATTACAAAACTACACAAGCATAACTAGAAAATAAATAGTTTAGATTATTAATATGTCTAATTTAAGTCACGATCGGACTTAATATAAGCAGCAAGATAATTTCTATCAAGTCAAAATAACCGATCTCAATTTTTTTATTAGATAGTAGTAATATTAATATTTTACCTGCAATAAACTGCTGCATCTCTTATACCAAATGTGTCTCCTTTGTTGAGAGGTGTGTTGCAGAGAGCGCAGGAGAAGCAGGGCACATGGAATACCAGATCCCTGGCGCGCATTACCAGTTCCGACGCGGATATAGGTGTGTTGCAACGGGCGCACCGTTTTGAACCGTATAACCTGAGTACAAAAGTTACTAAAGTCATTTTAACAGTTACTTGAAATTTTTGCAAACAATAGACTTATAGATGACAAAAGATGCCACTTATAAAATACGTTCAATAACAAAAGGAAAAAAATAAACAAGAAAAAAAAAAAAACAAAAATCACGACTACACAGAATACTGCAAAACACGTAATACTTGTTCCTTCAAGTTGTACACCGGAAAATTATTACGTATATATAGCCTACGGCGTAATGTCAGTTGAAAGGAATCAAACTGCACACGGACCAGTTGAAATCGGTCAAAGCGCTTAAAATACAAATCGTTCATACTCGAAAATCATGACCCGCATTCAGGTGCAGTCGGATAATAATGAAGGAGGACTGCGATATACATATGCCATACAACTTGGACTGATGTCAATGCCCTCATACCGGCGGTCTAATGAGATGGCGCTAAACACGTGCAAAACAAATAAAAAAAAAACTCAAATTATAACCAATAAATATTGTTCAGCTAAATGACACCTATAAGATTTTTGAGAAATGGTAAATATGTCTTAAATAAATATTTATTTACACCTATAATAACTCGTGACTTCGTTATATTTGAGAATTCAATCTGAAAAGAATTATAGTGACTAGATATTTTACGGACAGTGTAACCTTTTAGTATACTGTTTTAGACAGGCTCAGTGTTGCTCGTCAAATTTAAGTACACACCAATGACTTTTCGCAATTTTATTTAAAAGTTAAATAAGGTCATAACGGACAAATTTTGTGCGCAATTCTTTACGAGTTGTGGCGTGAAAGAAAAATTTCATGCATAATTACCGCAACCCACACTATCAGGTATTAGAGGCGTGAAGTTAGTTTACACTTTAGATAGTGAATATGAATGATCAATATGATCATCTCGTGAGATCATCAGCTTTAGCAACAACGGAATCAATCTGTACTTTTCTAGTGCATTTTTTTTTCTTCAATCGCATCAGGTAAAACTTATTTCATAGTAGCTTCACTATAAATTTAAGAATCCAATAACACAATGTTGACAAAAAAAAAATATACATATATTCGGTAAAGACACTATCTCGATTCGGGGTCCAAAAATAAATGTCTTTCTGTACTGACCGGTCGAGTTCTTTGGTTTTAAAATGATAATTAAATGCATCCGGCGGTCTCGAGATCCACAGATAGCGGGTTCTACTCCCGAGTGAGACATCCCCGTGTGGTCCCTGCCCACTATCTAGATCGTACTTGGCTAGTTTAAATAAGACGTAAAATAAATACCGTTTAGAAGTTAGACATTTTCTTATATTCCATAGTTTATCCCTATCGAATCTCAGCTTACGAAGTTCTTGATGAAAGTGTTGCTATGTTTATTTCAAGTGTGAAAGCACATATTTGTAACAGTGATACCACATATTCTAGTTATTATACTTACGGCTTTGCAAGTAAAATACAGTTCAGTAGCGATTTTTTTCAATTTCAAGTTTAGAAATGATATTTTCATTTTTGTTAAATCCCATGCAGACTGAAACACATGAGAGCTTCAGGTAGTTTTTAAAATAAATATACTTTCACGCGTGTAAAATTCAAAGGTGTAAACAGCACCAATTATCTATATAATATTTATAAAAAAAATGTTCTTGTGTAGGGTACAAGATTTGTACTTGATACATTTGCATTAGAGCTTAGCTGCTGCGGCTGGCAAGCTGTTACAACTTTGGAAATAAAATACTTCTAGTAAATAAATATAAAGAAGCAGCAATATTTTTAGCTCACAGCACTCTTTGGTGCAAATAACGCGAAACCAAGTTGTACTCAGAATGTAGGTATGCTATGTTAGCGGATATGAATTTCGTAACTGTTTTTTTGTTATTACTGTTTAAGATAATCATTAAAAAAAACTACATACATCTTAAAAATTATTCCGTACCAAAGAGAATTTTATAAAGCACAATTTTTAAAGCAGGAATTTTATTTAAATGCTATATTATATTTTGTTTATATATATTTTTTAAATAAGTTCTTCTCGTAATGGTTTTTATATTGTGCCAGTGTGAGAATGCAATTGTATTTAAATTGAGTATAATATTCCAAGTTCGTATCGCTATTCACAATCGGAACTTAGTTCATATTTGAATGTATTATATTGGTATTATAGTGCCAAATTTATAATATACTAAATATATTGTGTGTCCGAAAATAGTCAGAAAACAAGCGTATTTTTTTCTGCCCTCTGTAAAATAAAACTATTATGTGAACATTGCGTAGTGCGTATTTTTAACCCACCGTTTTGATTTACGGTCTCTTTTTTCACAGGAGGAAAACTGTTACTTGAAAACATCCAAAAGGGAATTTCTTATAATTGTAACTGAATATTTTTTAATTAAATATTTGTACTTTATCACAATGACAATCATTTCCTAAACCCAATCATAATACATATGAATATTAAAAATAATATTTTTCTATATATTCAAATTAATAAAGTTATATGTGAGTTCAGTTATGTGTGCGTACAGCATCCCGCTTCTGAATAAAGAGGTAGTGCGATCGAAACCTGGCTCACACCGATGACTTATCGGAATTATTTTCGGAAGTTATGTGTGATTGAGTCGAGGCTAAACACCCGCTGCCTACACTTTTGGGTAGAAATGGTATGATGTTATAAAAGAAAATAATATTAAACGTGTGATTCATTATTAAATAGTCGCTGTACACTAGCGCCGCGCCTTACTGGACATTGAAATGAAGTTATCAGCGGGTCGTGGGCGTTGGTCACGAGTCGATGGTATCTGGTCTCCCGTCCGTCCAGACTTACGAAAGTATTGTAAGTACTTACATATTCACATAGGTACATACATATATTATCGTCATCACATCACGACTAGTCCCTTCCCGGGTAGGCAGAGAGAACATAGCGCCATAAGACACGATTCTTACACACCTCTTTTGCTTCTTCGACTTCCAAATCAATTGTCATTCACGCTTGAAATAGAAAATTGTAATTTAAATATTAAATGTAGTACATATACGTTTTCGAAAAATTCTCTTTTAATTATCCAATTTATGTATATTTTAATAATTCATTATAAAGTACTTAGTTCAAAAGAAACTTTACCGTAAGTAAATTGACAATGGTGTAACTAACCCTCTATAAAATGAGTGAAGAGTTCTCAATTTTGTTTTACAATCTAATAAAATACCCAATCAATATTATTGTGCGTGTATTGGAGACGCTTCGTTAAATTTTATAATTAATACTGTAATAATGTTGAAATTCAGTAAATGATAAAGTTTTCATTTACTCCTTCCGGTTAAACAATTTATTTTAATTTGTTTTACTTAATTTTCGTATATTCTACGAAAATTAGGTAATACAAATTCAAATAAATTGTAAAATATTTGTTTATTAATGTGTCATAAATGACAGTGGATTAATTGACAATTATAATTGTTAGAAATTACTTTTGTATCACTAGCGTAATGGCTAATAAATCTCGGTGGTACATTGGCCGAGCACACGCTTCTGTGGCTTCTGAATCCAGAGGTCGCGGGTTCGAATCCTGGCACACGCCAATGACTTTTCGAAATTAATTTCGAAAGTTATGTGTGATAAATATCGATGACTAATAAGCTTTGTGCCCGGTATGGCAATAGGTTCGCAACCTATTCCATTTAAGACGTAAACATAACGGCGAGTCGAGGCTTAACAGCCACTGCCTACACCTTCTGGTAGAAAAAGGCGTGAAGTTATAAGTAGCGTAGTGGCAAAACTGAACAGGTACTTTTATCGGAATCTCATGGGTTTAACACCTGAGGTCTAACTAGCGAACTATCTGACATTTTATGTAAAAAAAATGTGAAGCGTAATTTCACGAATGTAGTCGCAAAAGAAACGTAAACGTATTCAGATTTTATAGAAAAATATCCGTCAAAAATTTCAGTCATAAGAATTTTGTTAAAAACAATGCCTCCCGCTTCGGTCGGCGGATTAGGCTAACAAGCATCGTATTAAAAAATATTTGGTACCCGAAACCTTTTAACGGCACCGCGAAGGTACGAAGTGCACGCTAGAAAAGAGGCGATTCTTCACGGTGTAGCCAACAATGGGGCAGGCGGCAAACTTTGTTTGTTAACAATTCGTTCCGCGGAACAAATGTGATATGGCAATTTGCTCACCGATAAAACTAAAGCAAATGTAGCTTAGCTCATATATATATTTGTGTAAGAATGTATAATATTTAAAAAAATATGAGAACATGTATCGTTTATAATATATCAACTTAGTTTTTTAAATTATCATTACATTTGTCTCAAAACTGCAGAGAGATTTCAACTACGCTCCTTTCGGCAATAACATGATGGTATACAGATTATATGATATCTAGTTTTGGAGATTAAATATGTCGAAACAAACGAACTAACCCGTTTCATAATATTCTGTTATTAATCAGAAATTAAAAATATATATTGAACATTATTCCCATTCTTTAGGAAATCGATTTATTAAATCTACAGGTGGAACGCCGGTCTGCCTGGCTGCCAGGTTGCCAGGACCCAGAGGCATATCGAAATTTTAATGTTAGACAAGATGTCTGGATGGTGTATCGTATCGTTTGTCATGATTCTTCGTGATAGCTGGAACTGACAAGTTAACGCCTTCCTCCGAGGCACAAACAGCTTACACATAATCAGAAACGTTAATGACTCTAGAGACAGAGACAAACATACATTTACAATCACTTTGGAAAGTCCAGGTCCAGTCCAGCCCTGCCTTAAGCCCGGAGTAATATGAGGATCTAAGCCTTAGAGAATTCATTAAAATCTATTGGCCGCTTTTTGCCGCAAGTCTAAATTAAATCTAAACTGTATAATAAATTATCTATAATAATAATAACTAACAAGAAATATTATTTAAATAATTTTAATGAAGTTAACTCAAATTATTTGAAATTATAAACATAGAAAATTGATCAAAAAAAACAATGTCGCTCAACAAGGTGCGAAACTATTTTTTTTAAGTCGATGCCAGCAAGATAATCATTACATCCGAAACAAAACGACGTTATTTTTTTTCACTTCTTCTTGTGTCTTTTTTTAAAGTCGATTTATTTTATCGTTCACCGACCACAAAAAAAACTGATCGCAGTTAAGATGAATCTAAAGACACCTATAGACGCATTT
Source organism: Euproctis similis (assembly GCA_905147225.2). Taxonomy (NCBI): domain Eukaryota; kingdom Metazoa; phylum Arthropoda; class Insecta; order Lepidoptera; family Erebidae; genus Euproctis; species Euproctis similis. The sequence goes on along the minus strand of LR990107.1, from coordinate 21,693,320 downwards.
TAACTGGGACAGTGACGTTTACGATATTTTTTGCGAAGTCGCGATTTTATTTTTAAAAGTAAAATAGTTTTATAAAACAAAAAAAATGTCGTATTTCTATGTATTATAAGTACGTGTTTACAAAAGACAACGTTATCTAGTTTCAACAGCACAACCAATTAGTAACATAGTTTGAAATACTAGAGGGCGTTTTATGTAATATTCATACATTATAATTATAATAAGTATCACAGGAGTGAAGCAAACAAAGCGAGGTCAGGCTATAGATGGGAGGACATATAAAACAGGCGACTTTTGCTATCCCGATTGTAAATTTTATGTTTTGAACGTATTATATTCAATTTTCATAACGAGTCGTCATACATTAACGGCAAATTTAACGTCCGTTATTAACGTTTAACTCCAAGGTTTCCAGTTCTGACGCTAAGTGGCAAAGTATGTGTTTGTAATATCACATATTTGACTTCATAGATTATTATTATTTAAAATTGGACACCTTTTAATTTTGAAGTCGGCTCATTAGTCCAACTCCACATAGTTTAACACTAATAAGATACTGTTACGTATTTTGAACAAACATACAATCTGAATTTAATTGTACCTAAATAGATATATTATTTTATGTATAATTTCTTTGCATATTTTGTTTATAATTATGTAATATATAATGTTATGTTGACAAATTAGATGCTATAGGAAGATAAGGCATTTTATATTTTTCGATACGCTACAATAATTAATGTGAATTAAATGATTAGAATTTAAATTAGCAGCTATAATAATATTATGAAGCTAAAGATTTGGTTTGTTTCTTTGGTCGAATGTGCTAATCTTAGATACTGCTGGTCCGTTTTGGGAAAAAGATTACAGATTTACCATTTCGAGTGAATATTATTCAAACAATGAAAACTGCATTAAAAATGATGCAGTAGTTTCTATGTTATATGTACAGATCTAATTACTCCATCTCTAACACGGATAGTTAAGTAGGATAGTACTGATATTAGTTTTTTTTTCACCGATTGACTTAATTTTATTTCTTGACTAGCTTTTACCCGCGGCTTCGCTCGCATTGAAGCCAATAAATAAGTATCAAAATCATTACCATAGAATTGAATCAATATAATAACTCTATTTTCTTACTTAGCTGGGATTATCAATTTTCAAAATTACAACATTAGGTATGACGTTTAAAAATCTCATAATATGCTTTATTAAAATGCAACAACAAACGGTAAAATATATTTCTCTGTAACAAAAATAAATAATTTTGGACTTTAACAATTTTATATGATATAAATGCAGAGTATTAATGTAGGATATTTTTGTAGACTATATTATAAGTTTCTCCTTAGGGTGCAAATATATGTTAATTAAAGAGAGAAATAAGAAAAAAGAAAGTATCCTATATTACTTCTAATACCCCCAAGAATATGTGTACAAAGATTCATGATGATCTGTTGAGTAGTTATCCCGTGAAAGCGTAACAAACAAACTTACATTCAAATTTATATATTAAAAAAAAAATAAGTAAAGTTAAGTATAAGTATCAACCCTGAATACTGTAATACCGTCCCTCGCGAGGCATAACAGCCGCTGCCTACACCTTCGGATAGAAAAAGGTGTGAAGTTACGTTATGTTATCTAATTTACGAATACTGTAAAACTTCATTACTGAAGTAGCTAAATTTGACGATTTTTTGACAAACAATTGTTTTATCTTTGGTAAAAAAAATTTTTTTTTTTAATACAGTACCCTATGTTACTTCTAATACCTTCAAGAGTATATGTACAAAGTTTCATGATGATCGGTTCAGTAGTTTTTGCGTGAAAGCGTAACCAACAAATTTACATTCGCATTTATAATATTAGTATAGAAGTATAGATATAGAAGTATAGATATGGGTAAGTAATACATGAAATACGTCGGGTATAAACGTGGATACCTACACTTTATATGTAGAATATGAATGAACCCTTACCCAACAACTTTTTTTTTATGTTATAGGTGGCCAACGAGCAAGCAAAAAACGCCCCCTATGGACTCCTGAATACACAGGGTTACAGTCGCACTGCCGGCCCTTACAATAGGATATGGACGGGGTCGGGAGTGGGATGGGAAGGGGAGGAGGAAAAGGATTGGGCTTCCGGATACCTCTCTCATCGAGCGAAACGCGACAAAAGCCACTTTAGGATAGGGGATAGGAAAGGACGGGGAAGGGCCGTCCTTTCCTATCCCCTATCCCTTAAAGGTCGGCAACGCAACAGTAACACTATATGTGTTGCTGGTGTCCATGGGCGGCGTTGGTTGCTTACCATCAAGTGACACGCCTGCTCGTTTGCCCTCCTATCCCATAAAAAAAAAGATCGTGCAGTGAACTGCGTGATTCTACCACTGTTGAAGAATGAAGGTTGGTTTTCAGGGATCCATACTCAAAATAAAACGTGATTCTATATCGAAGAATCTGTTGTATGTCCGTCTGTGTATCACCTCATGAACCGTGACAGTTAGACAGATGAAATTTTCACAAATGATATATTTCCGTTGACGCTATCACAACAAATACTAAAAAAAACATCATAAATTAAATAAAACAGTCTCAGTAGTCCAGTGGTCGAGCACGCGGCTTCTGATCCAGAGGTCGAGGTTCGAATCTTGACGCTGGCTCACACCAATTACTTTTTGAAATTGTTTTCGGAAGTTATGTGTGATATATATATATGACTGAAAACTTTGTGTCCGGTATGGCAATAGATTCGCCACCTATTTCCATTTGAAACGTAAACATAACGGCGAGACGAGGCTTAACAGCCGCTGTCTATACCTTCGGGGTAGCAAAGGCGTGAAGTTATTATATGTTATAAATTAAATATTTTAAAGAGAAGTGTTTATTCTCAAAGAAAAACGTGATTATTTTGCCAATTTTATAGGAACGGTCCGTATCAAGCCGAGTCCTTTCTTAAATATCTGAACTGTTTTAGGAAGTTATTTTAAACGAATTTGGCATCTGAAAACTTCAACACAACATACTTAATTCATAATATACGGGCTAGAAAATACGCTTTTATAAAAATGGCGTGTTTCAGTTTCAAGTTGTTTTTTTTTTTGGCTTCCTGCCGAAAGCCACACGGTTGCGCATCAGTGACGCCATCTGGAGCATAATAAGTACATTTAGAAATACGACGTTACTATTAATAAAAAGTTTGAATTCTTTTCTATTTTTTTTTCTGTTTAATTTCTCTTGAACCTTACAAATCTGCATAATGAATAATATTTTGTGAATAATAAATATACTTCTCTCATTTTGAGTCCTTATTAACCTACTGCAACAGAGAAAAGGTTATGTTTTTCGAGCGTGTTATTATATATGTGTTTGTTTTGTATTGTATGAGAAAAGGGAGCAAACGAGCAATCGGGTCACCTGATGGAAAGCAACCACCGGGACTCATAGACGTCTGCAACACTATTAACAGTGTTGCTGGCCTTTAAAATTATTGAAGCTTGGTTTTTAAAGGCAAGTAAGTAAATGCAATTCTTAAGTGTGTATTAAGTATACAAACTTTTATCTTTAACTTTATAGCTTATGTGGAATTAAGCTTAAAATGTTATGTAATTTATATTTTATGTATGTAATATAATTTATATTTTATATTTATATGTAATTTATATAACTAGTTGACCCGGCGAACTTTGTTCCGCATCAAAAGTAATAGATAAGTAAATTTGGGATTTATTACTTTATCTTCCCTACATCATACACTCATTATAGCTAAAAACCACTCCGTTGACACCCTCTATCTATTAAAAAAAAGCAGCAATAAAATCCGTTGCGTAGTTTCAAAGATCTAAGCATTTAAGGGGACAGACAGCGGAAAGTGACTTTATTTTATACTATGTTATGATTATTTATCATAACATAACACACATAACATAACTGCACGCCTTTTTCACCCGAAGGTGTAGGCAGCGGCTGTTAAGCCTCTGGACCACCGAGACGATTATTTATTATATCCTAATCCTTTTTTATCTCTAAGAATTTCGCGAGTCACGCTCATGACACTAAAACAACTTTTAGGATATATCGCGTTTATTTATTACTAATTTTTATTTATTTCCCGACGTTTCGAACTCTTTACAGAGATCATTTTCACGAGTGATGAACAAAAAGATGTTTAAAAAGATTGTTCAAAAGCTATTTTCATTGATTCCAATCCTTACTTACTTACTGAGAAATTGTGCACGAAGGTATTCCTTTACATAGATTCTTTATTTGGATAATATTTTGATTTCCTTTGCACAATATAAAGTGGAGTTAAGTACTCGCATGCAACACCTAGTTTTTAACAAATGTCATTGAATTAAAGAAACCTTAAAGATTTATAGCATCAACCAAAAGAAGCGTTACTCTAAAAAAAATATATTAAACTAATACTAATATTATTCGTTCATTAATATTCATTGTGTTAATTACTTTTAATGTTATTAGTTATTTATTTATTAGATTACATAAGCTAATGAACATTGGATACGATATACATACATACATACATAACTTCACGCCAAATCCCTTGCGGGGTAGGCAGAGAGAACAGAGCGCCATAGGGCACGATTCTTACACGCCTCACTCGCTTCGTTGACTTTCATAACTCTTTTCATGCACGCGCGTCGGTATTGAGGCTCTTAACATTACCTTCCTCCAGAACACGTTCTATTTGGTCATGGAATGTGTGTCTTGGCCGTCCTCGACTCCTACATCCATCCGCTTTTGCATTGTATATCTGCTTAGTCAGTCTTGCATCAACCGAATGTTCTACATGTCCGAACCATCGGAGCATGCCCTTTCTTACTTTTACACCGACACTCTCTTTCAAACCAACTTCCTTCCTTACAACCTTGTTTTCTACGCGGTCAGCGAGAGTCACTCCGCAGATTTTGCGTAGTGCCCTCATTTCTACCGCGTTTATTCTACTTTCATGCACACTCTGCCATACCCAGCTCTCGCTTCCATAAGTTAGCGTTGGGATCAGGACTGCATTGTAGATTGCTAGCTGGGCTTTTCTGCTAATGTTTTTTGCGCCCAGGAATCTGATAATACGATGGAATACGATTTAAAAAGCATCAATCTAAGATCAGTGCGTATTTTACATATATATATAATAACAATTAGTTAAATTAAAGGTATTGTTAAAAAAAGAACCCTGTTGAATTGCAGAAGACCAGGTGTAAATTTAAAAAAAGTAAGAAAAATAAATTTATATCTAATATATTTTGCGCAAATAAATTTTATTTTATTAGTAACTAGTTGACCCGACGAACTTTGTTCCGCAACAAAAGTAATTATTAAGTAAATCTTGGATTTATCACTTTTTCTTTACTTTCTTTGAATTATAGATAAGATCAGGTATAAAATATTTCGATTAATATACTGTTCGAAAAGGAAACTATTGTGCAGATATTGGGGTACATAAACGAGGTAACTATCATTACATAGTATAAAACAAAGTCGCTTTCCGCTGTCTGTCCCCTTATATGCTAAGAACTTTGAAACTACGCAACGGAATTTTATGCAGTTTTTTTTTTTAAATTATACTTTATTATTTAATTATTAAATACTTTTAAAGTAATTGTAAAAATGAGTAAAGACGAAGGTAAATGAAAAGTCTTGTTATTCTCAGAATAATTTCATGAATATAAGTCTATAATTATAATTTTTTTTTTTGGGATAAGAGGCGAACTAGCAATTTGGTCAACTGGTGGTAAGTTATCAGCCCCATCCATGGACATCTGCAACAAACGGAGGGCACACACACACACACACTACGTTTAAGATGGGATAGGGGATGCGATGGTGGAGAAGAAGAGGAAAGGGATATACCTACTGATACGTTTTGCACTGAAGGAATCGCGGCATGAATAATTTTACGTGTATTTTCTAAGAGGATTTAATATTTTACCGGTCTCTCGTGCAACGCACTGCGTGGCTTTAGAGCGGCGTTAGAACAGAACCCCAGACTATGTAGATGGTAACCCGCTAAGGAGTGAAATTAATTCAATCTTTTAGGAATAGAATATTATAAGATCTTCTCGCTAAGATAGTTCTGGTAGTTTAGCACTCGGTATTTTGTTTGTTAGTTTTAACGTTCAAATAATAATTAATTGTTGATCAAAAAGTGCACAACACTTGTCATCTATTTCGTAAGACAATTCATTAGGCGTGACGAGATGACACTGCCTACACTGTTATCAAAAGGCAGATGACATTCCACGAGTAAATGCTGTAGGAACGTCAAAAAATTTCAGTCCCTTTAAATCAATCCAATAGAGCCAGAGATAATAAATAATGGAACAGTTCAAAACGCCCCAAATATCACCGACAAATGGTCGACAAAACTGTCTCGGTGAGATTGATAGGGCGTCGCCGATAGATGTCGCTGTCGTTAATTAACGCCGCGCCCCGGAGTCGTCGCGGTGTCGCCCGCCAATCGGCCGGAACGGCATACTGCGCGTACGACTGAAACTCGAACATTACTAATGTCGTTTAAAGCTAAAAATAATTATCACATACCTACTAGATTTTATCTGCTACTTCACACGAATTAAATCCTTTAAATAGATATCTAAGATCTTTCATTGTATTCTAATGAAAACGTAACGATCTGTTTGATAAATTTATATATTATGAAGATATCATAATTTGACACTCTATAAAGGTTTTTAAACGAAATATATCCTAAGAGTTATCAAAGTCAACTAAGCGAGTGAGACATGTAAGAATCGTTCTCTCTGCCTACCCAACAAGGGATTTGGCGTGAAGTTATGTATGTATGTATCCTATATCCTTCTTAATACTTTCGAAAATATGCGAAAAAAGTTTCAAGGTTATGTCTGAAGTACATTTTATTTGAAAGCGTAAAAAACAAAGTTACAGTGGCTTTATACGAGTACATCGTAATATTAGTAGGAAGCTTCTTAATAGTATTGTTTAATTCGCAAAGATGTAACTCAAAGCTAGGTTTATGTCTTGTAGCAGTAGTAGTATGTAACGTGAACTCCGTTCAGGGCGAGCAGAATGATAAAGAGCAATTAAAAAACATCTACAATGCTGCAACAACACGTATTTATTTTTCATTATTCTAATTCCGTAATTGAAAATGTAACATCTCTTAAAACTCTCTTTCTTTCTTTTTAAAACAACAACTGACGCTAAAATGTTATAGTCACAATTTTTAGATGTTTGTCGATAGCAACTCGCATTGAATAACTTGAAAAAGTTATATTAGAATAGTAGGGGCATTTGAGGACAGATTTATTTTTATGTCTATAATTTTGGACGCATAGTGTGTAACTCAGTTTTAATTGATAGCTTACACATTTACCTGAGTATACTAGCTAGGCCTGTTTCGTATATTTTTATTTAGAACATGGTTTCCATGCCCTTTTATCTTATTAATCTGTTCATATGTAAGTAATTTATGATATTTACAATGAAATAGCAAAGAAAAATGTAAACAATTTGTTCTATTTTATTAAGTAACTAGCTGTGCTCGCGACTTCGTACGCGTGGAATTTGTGATCAGATAGCTATATTTTTACATAGACAGTTGAGAAGTAATTACCTCTAAAATGAAATTGTAACTGGTAGGATAAGTACAGATTGCGGTAGCAATGGTTGTTGCCCGCATTGTTTATTTTCATTTTAACAGGATTTTTTGTAGTATAGCTGTAGCCCGCGACGTCATCTGCCTGAACGCTATACAGCACCAAAAATACCTACGATTATACCTTTTAAAATAACATTTATTTACCCGTTACTTCTTTACATTTCATAAATACAGAAAGTACAGTAACAGAGGGAGACTGTCTTTTGTAAAATTGTTGAACTTCAAAAGTGCTGATTTTGTTCTGCTCTGACCAGAACAGGGTCCAAATTGGGGATGTGTCTACTTCGTAGGTTTGCTTGTTCTTCAAAATCACTTACAAAATAAATTTGCAAAAATTTTGGAATGTCTGTAGGTAGCAGCGAACCGATTTGATGGTAAACTTGCCCCTGGACCTTGAATGTCGGCATGAAACCTGCTTCAACGATTTGATTTGCACCAAACGAAGTCATCTGGAACGCGCTGTTATAAGCTCGGATGTTTTTCAAAAAATGGCTGGACTTCGGATGTTCGCCATTTAGTAAGATTCTTAACAGATCTGGTGGGTCTTGCATAGACTCCAAGCGTACCTTACCAGATGCACAACACATCCCATTGGGCTCTCCTTTCCATTTGCGGGCTTGACAGTGGGCACACACTTCTTCTAAGACACCAATATCTCCGTGTGCGGCGTAGTTAATCGCAACATTGTACATAAATCCACTTCCCTCTTTATTTAGCCACGATTGCTCTTCGATATCGTAAACCATGGATTCATCGTCAGATGTTGAAAGTTGATTCATGCTACGCCGCAGACGATCTAGTTCTAGTTGTGCCGCACGCTGTTCACCCGACCAAGATCCTCGAAACTCTTGAATTCTATCCCGTTCTAGCGATAGATGAGCAGACGTATCGCCACACACGTCGTGGTACCGCTGCCGAGCAGTTGCACGACGTTCTTCACGCTGCTCATCGTTCTCTAACGACCGTGAAAGGGCATGCTGAGAACGATCTCTTCTTAACCGGGTCATCCGCTCTTCATGATCTTCGATCGACCGAGAAAGAGAAGTGCGACTCCGCTGCGAATTCAACCTCGTCTCTCGCTGCGTGTATGTCTCTGACGCGCGAGACTCAGCGTGGCGCTCCCGGTCGCTTTCCAGTCGCGCTTCTCGCGCTTCGACACTCTCATAAAATCGAGCGGCATCTGAGCGAGAGCGCTGGGAACTCAACCTCGTCTCTTGCTGCGTGTACGTCTCTGACGCGCGAGACTCAGCGTGGCGCTCCCGGTCGCTTTCCAGTCGAGCTTCTCGCGCTTCGACACTCTCACAAAATCGAGCTGCATCTGTGCGAGAGCGCTGGGAACTCAACCTCGTCTCTTGCTGCGTGTACGTCTCTGACGCGCGAGACTCAGCGTGGCGCTCCCGGTCGCTTTCCAGTCGAGCTTTTCGCGCTTCGACACTCTCACAAAATCGAGCTGCATCTGTGCGAGAGCGCTGGGAACTCAACCTCGTCTCTAGCTGCGTGTACGTCTCTGACGCGCGAGACTCAGCGTGGCGCTCCCGGTCGCTTTCCAGTCGAGCTTCTCGCGCTTCGACACTCTCACAAAATCGAGCTGCATCTGTGCGAGAGCGCTGGGAACTCAACCTCGTCTCTAGCTGCGTGTACGTCTCTGACGCGCGAGACTCAGCGTGACGCTCCCGGTCGCTTTCCAATCGAGCTTCTCGAATTTCAGCACTCTCGCACGATCGAGCGGCATAAGTGCGGCTGCGCTGCAAACTCAGTCTTGTCTCTTGTTGCGTGTATGTCTCTGACGCGCGAGACTCAGCATGGCGCTTCCGATCATTTAATAGCCGCATTTCGTATGCTTCTATACTTTCCAGAGACCGCAACGATGCATTTTGAGTGCGCATAGTATCTAATCGGGACTGGCGCGACGTACTACTTTCTCCATCTCGAATTTCCGCATTGTGTTCTCGAAGAGTAGCTATCCTTGCCTCACGCTCAATGGTGGTTTCAAGAGATCGAGCTAACCTTTTCCTTCGACTATCGTTTGAGGATTGGGATAGATTAGACCGTTTTCTAGGCATTTTGATTATTTTAAGTTTGAAAAATAACAGAAAATAATTTACACGCTGAGAATTTACACACAGATAATGATAGCTAAGCAGTAAGCAGTAGTCCGATTCCGAATGAAGTTTATTTAAGTAAATATTTTTTTTTTAATTATATTTCAGGAAAGTATTTTCAGTTTTCACGTTAAATTCGACTAAGCACACGATAACTTATAGCAACGCAGGTAACCCCAGTTTCTATGAGTTGTCGCGGCGACATCCGTACTCATAACATCACTTTTGGTGAACGAAATTATAGCGCGATCTAATTCGACGCCAACGCCATCTAGTTAGCGAATAGGAAACATTTTTTTTTAATGGTGTAAAATTATAAAATTACGAAGCAATCATTACACCAATAAATACCGAACAAAAATATTAACAGTTTTTAGCATATACAAATACATTTTTTTAATTGTCTTGCTCATCTCTGAAAAGAATTAACGATACAATTTTAAAGAAGAAAATGCACAACTCCATCTATGACTCTTAAAAACATCTATTGACCGCAAGCGCATGATGAAATTTCAATTATTTATATTCAAAAAGTGTTTAAACATGTAATTCGACTTGATGTTTTTAAAATCTCAAAGATTTATTTATATCTAAAACCAAAAAGTGCTTACACGTGTAATTCAACTTAATGTTTTCTGTTTTGTAAATCTCATAGATGGCACTGTTTTAAAATTGTCTGTTATGTTTAACGGCATAAGTTAATTAAAATGTGAAGCTAACTTATATTATATTATTATTATTATTATATGTATAGATTAAAGCATGGTTATTAACATAATAACACCATAACAACATACAAATATGCGTCGTTAGATTACACGTTGCTACAGAATACATTGAAGAAATAAAGGTTCACTGCTCGTTCCTCGTAGGTGATAGCGTGATAATATGTAGCCTATATGTTGACCCGACTTCTTAATAATTTTCGTGCCAAATTTGAAGTAAATCCATGCAGTACTTTTTGAGTTTATCCCGGACATACATACAGACAAACAGACAAACAGACAAACAGACAAACAGACAAACAGACAAAAATTCTAAAAAGTATATTTTTGGCTTCGGTATCGATTGCAGATCACACACCAAGTATTCTTTTTAAAAAATATTCAATGTACAGTTTTGACTTTTCTACAATTTTATTATATGTATAGATATGAAGGGGTACTTGAGGAACCACCCACGATTTAATTCCGCTTGGAAATTTTCCTGATAACTGTTATGGAATCGCCGTAATAATATTACGTAGTTATTTTTAATTGTGTATTGTATTTCAATAAATATTACTAAATTTAATTACTAATGACTTATTATATTTTAATGCAATTTAATGGTGGTCAAAATTACATGTCTATGAAAATACAAGATGATAAATATTTCATTTCAATAAATGTGCAAAAATAAACATAAAAAAAACTTTAATAAACAACTAATAAATGATTTGAAGTTTTTTCTTCTAAGGTCACCCGAGTACTAACTTATACATTCAAGTCTTGCACACGTAATATCGTTAGGAGAATATATGTATATCTATATATCTGATAGAAGAATATAGCCTGAACAACACAGGGTCAGAGAAGATTACACTTTCGAAACAGCATACTGTATGGCATACGAATAGGCTCGTCGCAGACATCTTGTCTACGAGCACTTCAAATACTAAAATATAATTTCACATTAAACTATCAAAACACGTACAAAATGATTGCTATCAACACCCGTCATATTACGTTAACATATAATTTATTTTATATTTATAAAATAAGGCTATATTTATATATATTTTCCGGCGACAATACAATAAAAAAACCTCCATCAAATTGTAAAAGTGGCTGCTGAAAATAATCAAACATCACAGCTTCACGCCAAGCTCTTTTTGCACGGTAGGCAGAAATAACCGACCGTTTCTTATATCCCATCCTTGCTTTTATTGACTGATATGGACTTTATTAAAGTTAGATTGGGATTATCTTTTTATATTTCAGTCTGAAAGTATTGTATGGATTTCAACTTAATAATAGTTTTATCGTTACATGCTTGTTAGCAAGAAAAACAGTTTTCAATGAAACCTAGATTCTGATTTTTCCAATTTCACTGCCATATGTAATTGAATGCGAGGAGGAAGTTTTGTCATAAATACTTACCTACTACGGAAATTTTCCCTAAGGAATGGAAACTTTTTTATCTTTATGAATACACCTATTTAAAACTACACACAAACTACCCCCAACGAAGTCTGTGTTTCGTCACATAAGCAAATAAATATTGACTAATATTTATCAAAATAATTTCAAGAACAAACCTTAATAATTATCTAATCTATTTGATTTTGACAATAGATAACACAAATTTAATCTCATAACATTAAAATGAAGGCATGCAAATCGTTGTACATTCCCAAATTATTATTTTTCTTAAGAATTTCAACTTATTTTTATGCCGTAATCAAAACATCGTAATTACACATTACAATCGGACAAATATTTGTGCTACGGTAAACGTCAGTATTATCCCCGTGTTCTACATTCCTTATAAAAATTAGCATACAACACAAATATTTTTAAATATATTATTATCAAAACACATCTCTAGTATTGTATAATGAGTTTTATACATATTATACATATATATACAAGACGTATGCGTATATATATACGTATGTATATAACTATATGTGCCTCCAACACTTGTATTAGCGTTTCCGGTTGCATATTGTTATTTCACTTTTAGATTGATGAACTGATAGTTTGATACGATAAGATTTAATATTTGTTTATTTATGTATCCTCATCCTCACGCACTTAATATCTGGGGGTGTATGCAGCGGCAATTGCGCCACGAGACACGCTGGTGCAGGACAAGTTTATCAGTGAGGAATAATAATCAATCACAATTTTTGATAATGTTTCAGTTTCGAATCCTAAACTGTAAATTAGCAGTTAAAGATTTTGAGGAGGATCTCTGTTACCCACGTTGGTAATCATTCCCAACGCAACAGGAACAAAATGTTATTGGAAAGTAGTGTCATTTATTATGGTTTCGTGAATATCTAGACCGGCTACTGCACACCCAGATTAATCTCCACCTTTATTAATACAAACTGATTATTATATATAATTATCATATTTTTTTTTTATAAAATTAATTCAAATTAAATACTAACCATACATATATTTCTGAAGAGATTTAGTAACATGAACGCTAATTGTATAAAAAAGTGGTCTGGCAGAGATCACCTTTGGCGATAAGACCACCCATTGTGAGCTCTGGTATAATTTACTCGAGATTTTTGTATATATATACAATAATATGCCTTTTTGATAGAGAAATTTCATTTCAAAAACGTAGTAATATTAAATAATAGCTTTGCACTTATAGCTACGCTAAATGTGAGTATGACACGCTACATGTTATTTCACTTGTAACCATTTAAAAAATATGTGTTTTTTTTTTTTACTTTCTGTAATCTTTTGCGAATAATCTGATTATTATTTACCTGATGTTTAAACTCATATTAATCAATCATACTTTTTACAATTTTTTTGGACGATTGTGAGAACTTAAAATTCATTCTATGTTGTATTTACTTTAATTTAAAAATGGCTCCAAATTTCGATTTTAATTAAAATTTATATATATATGTATCACATTAAGATTTGTTTTTTTTTAACTAAATAATTATTTTGGGTTGCGATTTTGAAAAAAGCAAATTAAACAAAATGTAATTTTTGGTTTCAAATTAATCCAAGGACCGGAGACCTCATCCGGTGGTAAGTGCCTAGCGCCACATGAACACCTGCAATATAGATAGTGTCAAATATAGAGGGGATGGGGTAAGTTATGTGGACTTGTACCGAACGAAACGTGACAACAGCCACTTTACGTTACTCTATTTTAATAAGCTAGCCCATTCACACAGAGTACGCGTTGCTCTACCATTATTGCTATTGACATTTTTTAAACATTTTACAACATTTTACAGTTGCGTTGCTGCCCCTTACATTATTAATACCAAGGGGGGAGGTCGCAAGATCGACCGCACCGACTGAAACGCAGCATGAGTTACGTGGATATTCTGAGAGATCGTGGTATATCATTGATCGAGCCGGCCCATTCATGCAGCAAACTACGTGGCTGTACCACAATTTACACGCTTGTTTACACACTAGGCCATTTCACTTCATTAAAGACCATTGTAAATGTTACTTTAATGCTAAGAAAAAAACTGCCACGCGTGAACTTGTTACGCGGCGCGCGTCAAATGACTCGGAAAATCTACTGTGTCAATTTATTATTGTAAAAAACCTGAATTGATATCAAATAGTGCATGAATATTAGAATAAAATACGTAAATAAAATAATCTGGTACCCACAGTTATAAATAGTTTGTATAGATAATATAATAAATTGAAAATACATAGTTTTTTCGGCCGGACACAATTTTTAGTGGAATTAGTTTTCATTTTAAAAAGTTATGTGTGATAAATATCTAATAATAACTAAAACTTTGTGCCCGGTATGGCAATAGGTTCGCCATCTATTTCCATTTGAGACGTAAACATAACGGAGAGTCGTGGCTTCAAAGCCACTGCCTACAGCTTCGGGTAGAAAAAGGCGTGACGTTATGTTATATTAGTTTTCATATACAATTTATGATAAAGCATTGCATTTGTCTGAAGCCACCTTTATCTATGAATAAGAAAAAAAGTTTTTTGTCAATCCATAAATGTCTCAACCAGTTCCCAAATATTATGAATGATTGAGCATCTGACTCTCTCAGTAATCTTAAAATACCGACTATCGTTCGTTGAAAATTTATCAATGTATGTCAAGTTACCTGTGACTGTGGAAGATTAGGTTCTAAGAATGAGTTCCTTGTACTCCTTTTTAAATACCCTTTATCCCATGATTAATAATAAATTAAGCAATGTTCTTTTTTAAGTATATTTAATTAAATAACTACATTACTTAGTGATATTTTTAATTACATAATGATATACTAAGAAAGAAAGCAGCAAAGTTTAAATGTTTATTTATTTTTAACCTGAGCAAATTCCTACACACTGGAACTAAGTTGCGGACACATACATACATAACTTCACGCCAAATCACTTGCGGGGTAGGCAGAGAGAACGGAGCGCAATAAGGCACGATTCTTACACAACTCACTCGCTTCGTTGAATTTCATAACTCTTTTCATGCACACGCGTCGATTTGTGAGGGTCCTAACATCACCTTACTCCAGAAAACTTAATGTATATCTTGACCGTCCTCGACTGCTACATCCATCCGCTTTTCTTTGTATATCTGCTTAATCAATCTTGCATCGTCCATTCTTTCTACGTGTCCAAACCTTTGGAGCATGCCCTTGCTTACTTTTACACCGATACTCTCTTTCATTCCGACTTCCTAAAACTTGACTTCGACTTTTTAAATAGAAAATGTAAGTACCTAATGAATAACACATTAGGTAGTTATTGGATTTCGGTACCGAAACGGGTTTATCAATATGTCCCCTTAGGACATAAAAAAATCCATTTAAAATCGTTTCCGATGGCTACCTTCAACAGAAATTCAATTAACACCAGTATAAAACGCACTCGGTTTAAGTAGTTAGTTACGTTTGCTTTTGGACATTAATAAAAAAATATTTATATAATATCTTTTGAATGTAAGTGCTTCGGAGACAGTTTTGTTATCTTAAAAGCATAGGTAATATCAGCATATTAATGTATATATATTGTATAAATTATGTGTCACGTTGTTTGTCCGCGATGGACTACTAAACTACTACACCGATTTCAATTTCAAACTTGTCCACCACACCATGTGCAATTTCATCTAACTTAAAGGATATGATAACTGCAATGGGGATCTTGAGGGCTTTTTCAGGATGAAACAAAATAATCTTCTTGGCTTGGTATTATCGATTTAATCCACCAAAAGAGCTCGATCGGTTTTGACGAAATTTTGTTTGCAAATTAGGTAGGTTTGAGAATCAGTCAACATCTATTTATCAACCGCTTATTTATTTATGTATTGTTAAATAACGTTTGCTGGGACTGCTAGTATATCTAATAGTATACTCAAAAGTAGTGTTTCCTCATCTGTTTCAAGGCTCATTCAATTTGCAAATGATTCTATCATCATTTATTCATCATCATCATCATCATTATCAGTCATTTCTTCAACCACGGGATTGGAAGAATACCCATAAATGTCATCGAATCGTTCACCACGTCTATTCTTGTAAATATATACATATTCATGTTTTATTTTAATTTACTTTTTATGCCAATATGTAAATTTATTACTTAACTTGAAATGACTAAAATATAACACGTTTAATAAGTTTAATATGATGGTACCAACTTAATTGAATATATATTTAAATTAGAAAATATATATTATCAATATACAATAACATATTTTGACAAGTTTGTTTGTATTTTCACGACTGTAATTATTAACCAGAGACGCATATTGTTGCCTCGGCCCGCCATGTTTTTTTTTCGTCAATTTATAAAGACACAAAATAAAACAAAGTGAATACAAACTTATTTGAAGTACATATTTCATTTCAACAAGTTGCTAAGTAAAGGTCACGGGTTCGGTGCACATTATAACTTTCGGAAGCTTCGTTAGAGTAAATAGGGATTGCTTAATCTATTTCAAAAATATTTAATTCGTAGTAAACACTGTCTTCGTATTCGACTATCAAAGGGGTAAATGTATAAAAAATCGTTAAGATACAAAATTGAAAGGAAAGTATAAATACACTTATCTTAACTAAAAATATAAAGGTGTTCCGATTGAAATAGAAAACTTAAATAAAAATTAATATAATTGACTAGCATTAGGCATATTATTTACAAATAGTTTCTCACATTTGAGGCAATACACGGTCAGTTGTGAAGATAAGAGATTGTCCATTAGGAACAGTTTTGATAAAAGCCGAATATCGATTAGACAAACAAATTTTAATGTATCGACAAAAATATCGTTATAAAACGTATCGATTCAACTTAATGTTTGATTCGTCTATGACATTCCGATTTTACAATGCCTATTAAATTTATCTAAATATATGTACCTATTTATTGGTTTTTATACCGATCCCGGGTCGCCTACCGTTTCATTTTTATTGATAGATAAAACAGTCGTGAGAATTAAGTTTATTTATATATACATTTATATATATATATATTTACATTTAACTATTTTAAAATCCAACTAATGGAATGAGATTTTATTTGGTTTTAAAATTATATGACAATAAATCAGATGATGGTGACATTTATAAAGAAATCTTCTGTCCTTTTATATACATTTATACATATATCTTTTTTAACTGTATATATAGATAAATACTAAATATACATACATAAACGGTAAAGTAATTTAGATAATTTTTATTTCTTTATAAATAGGTATATATACTAGTTTTAAAAGCCGCAACTTTTCGCAACTCGCATATCGTTACGACAGTCAGATTGTGTGTGTGTTTTTTTCATTAATTTCGCTGAGGACATATCAGCACCATCCAGCCGTTCACATCAATTAGAAGCCGACACCAAGTCCTATTAGCTTCTATTATGTAATCTTACAGGATTTTTTTAAAGCAGGATATCAAAGCAAACTCTTGAGGGTGACTGGAGCTACTGATATTCTAGCGGAAAATCTTATTGTTCCGTGATTACTTTTTTGAGTAGTAGTATAGTACGGTTGGAAGTCTTGGGCCTGAATGCTTTCTTTAGGACGATATTAGTTAGTAGCAGACAGTTTCCTCTCTTAACTAGAAAACTGTCTAATATTTCGCTCTATCATTAAACGTTAAACGTTTGCCAGTGTTCTCTGGATCACGATGCCGAAACATCCGTACCACTTGCACCCCTATATCGTGGACGTACCACCTGTCTGGACTAAGCGGTTTGCATCTTCGTTCACAATAGTCGAGTGCAGTTCGCGAACGACCTAGTTCAAAAGATCACTCCCGTATACGAAATGTGCGAACTGTGTCGATCGTTTCCAGCTCCTTAGTTCTTTAGTTCGTGATCGGATTCATCATTTCTATTTCAAACAGAACTTTTCGCGGCAAAACCAAATCAATAATTTAAGAAATTGTTTTAAAAGAAATGAAGAAATATTGCCAAATGTTAATTGTTAAACCGTATAATTTGTCTTATCTGTGTAATTTGTTATTTTGTCCATAATAATTATAAATTTATCCACGTACTCGTTATATGTAATTTACTGATAAAAAGTACGAGTAAAAAAATAAAATACCCATTGTTAGTAAAAATGGGCTATTTTATTTTTTTACGTTCTCTCTGCCTACCCCACAAGGGATTTGGTTATGTATGTGTGTACATACTATACATACAAGATTTTGTCGCGTACGAACAAACGTCTGCGTTCCTTTACATTTTGAACTAGGAGCTGAGTGAGCTGACGAACTAAAAGAGCGAACTAACTGAGCCATCTTAGTCGCAAACTACGAGTACTATGCGCAAGACTAGTTCACAATACGGAATGCCAACATATGGAACAAACTAGTGATGGTCAAAGGTCGGCAACGCAACAGTAACACTATATGTGCTGCTGGTGTCCATGGGCGGCGTTAGTTGCTTACCATCAGGTGACACGCCTGCTCGTTTGCCCTCCTATCCTGTAAAAAAAAAAACTCAAGTTGAATACTGGAGGTATTCAACTTGAGTTTTTTTCATTTTCATTCAACTCGAGTTGATATACTTAGCTAAACCAACCTGTAACGAAGTAAGTGGGACCTTTATTTGAGCCATGATTATTTATGACTATATTCGTTCATAGCAAACAAAGCGTCACATTTATTTAGATTTAATAATAACTTATTTTTGTTCTGTTTCTGTCAATTATCTTTCATCTCCAATTTATTTCCCATAGCAAAATGAAATTGTTATTTTTAGTTCTTAAATAATATAACTTCACGCAAAGTCCCTTGCAGGATAGGCAGAGAGAACAGAGCGCCACAAGATGCGATTATTACACCCCTCACTCACTTTTTTGACTTTTATAAGTCTCTTATTTTGTGGATTTTTAAATTTGCTGAGGTTACGCTCCTCCAGGACTCGTTCTATTTGGTCATGTCTAATTTTCTGAACCATCGGATATATAGAAATACAGATTTTTTATAGATAATTTTAACTACAACATAGATAAGACCAGTAATGCTTGATATAATGACTTATAAGCTTTACACTGTTCAATATCGGCGGACGAAATTTTTTTTTTATATTAGCTTTAAAATTACTCTAACTCGAGTTGCAACTCGAGTTACGTATATTTTAACTCGACTCAACTCGAGTTAGGATTTACCCGAGTTGGCACATCACTAGAACAAACTACCAGCGTCGGTGTTCCTCAATAAATAAAATATGGACCTCATCAAAAAGAGATTGTACAGAGGTATTTTATAGACCAGCGCATTATCACAAATGGCCTCACTAACTCACTATCTATTACCATCATGTGAAGTATTGTTTGATCTAAGGTGACCTATTGAACTGGGAGTCAGCGTTACCAACTCGAAATTCGTCAAGGTGGGAGATAGGGTTCTACAAGTTGGTAGTTTCCAACAAACCCTACTATGAAAAGTTGGTAGATCTACCACCCATACTTTTCAAGTCTTTTAGAGACCCTCCAATAAGAATCTGGCATCCTTAATTTACTTTTCGATTGGATGAGACATATTTGAACTATTTTTATTAGAAATCTAATGATAAAACAGAATTACAGACCGCTAATATTCAAAATATCAATAGAAAATAGTCATAATTGAAAAACGAATAATTATGAGTCTATGACTTCAACCAAAGCATAGTTTATAAGTCACTTACAGATAGTAGTAACTAATATTAATGTTGTAAAACTAGGTTTAATTAAACATTGACAACATCCAATAAAATTAATCTCAAAATAGAAAATAGATCTTCTCAGATCACAGAAATGATTAAATAATAATATTCAATAACTTTGATTCTAGAAGCGGAATAAAAGCTGTACTTCAATGTTATAGGGGTTTGAGTCGATAAAGAATTGCGGATAATATACAAACTGAGCTTGTATTGTTTTTATTGAATAATAATTAAAAAAGTATAAACTTAGTTAACAATAATTAAAATTGTAAGAAAAAAAAAAGCTGCCTTATTATTTTATTCTTTAAAAGAATACATATTTTTATTAAATAATTTATAATGCTCTTCAGTCGGTGTGGGTTGCTCATTACTTTTATTTATAAATCTTTTTGTGTGCAGTAACCCTTGCAGAGTATCAGTGGATAGATTATTTCGACTACTAGTTTTCAATAAATTAACTGCTGAAAACAGTCTCTCGACATTGGCGCTACTGTGTGGAAGAACAAGCAATTTTCTTACGAACTGGCTCAATAATGGAAACATCTGTGAATCATCTCCTTTTTTCATTAGAGAAATGTGATGGGTATGGGAAATGAAAGGGTAAAAAAGCAAGAGAAAGATTACGAAAAATGAAAAAAAAATTATAGTTTCAATATTATTTTCATGGAGGTTTGATTTGGGATTTTTGAAAACTTTAAAAGTTGGTAGATTTTTGGTACAAGGTGGTAGGTTTGACTACGACACTAAAAGTTGGTAGATCTACCGAAAAGTTGGTAGAGTTGGCAGCACTGCTGGGAGTAGTAGGAGTGTAGACTTGTAGTAAAAGAAACAAACTTTCTAAGCGAATTGATTTTAATCATCATCATCATTAGCTCTTTTGAGGTCCACTGCTGGACATAGGCCTCCCCCCTAGAGCGCCACAACTGCCGGTCCACTCAATCATGGGGGGATTTTGCCATAATCGCCACGCTTGGCAGGCGGGATGGCGATCGCAGTAGGCTGTATTGTCTTAAGAGAGAATGCTGCTGCCCATTCTTCTAGCTTTGCCCTTAGTCGCCTTTTACGACACCCACGGGAAGAGATGGGGTGGCGTTATTCTAAGCCGGCGCCACACAGCATTGATTTTAATAAACAAATATAATGTTATACCGCCTCAATGGTCACGAAACCATATCGCATTGTAAGATTTTGGCACAGCGCCATCTATCGACGATAATAACATGCATTGATCTTGAACATCAAGCATTGCTCTGTGAAACGAAATACACTGCCACAATAAATGCAGATGTAGAGGAAATATTTTATTTCTATTGTTAATATTATTTTCTTCATTAGAATTTGGTAGTTTATAATTGTCAAATATTTCTAGTTCACCTCTAGCAATCGGAGAAACTATAATAACTACTGGAAAATATTTACATACACATACACAACTTCACGCCTTTGTTACCCAAAGGTGTAGGCAGCGGCTGTTAAGCCTCGTCTCATCGTTATGTTTAAGTTCCAAATGGAATAGGTGGCGAACCTATTGCCATACCGGGCACAAAGTTTTCAGTCAGCGATATTTATCACACTTAACTTCCGAAAACAATTTAGAAAAGTAATTGGTGTGAGCTAGTGTCAGGATTCGAACCCGGACCTCTGCATCAGAAGCCTTTATTATCTTTGTGGACATATTTAGATATTTGTATACGGAACTGTGATTTCCGTGTTCCTAACAAAATGTATACACAGAATACACATTTCGTACACCCCTTAAATTGAGAAATCAAACCAAAATTATAAAACTATCGTATTACAGGAATACGTAACAAATAGCGGTGTGTTGCACAGCGGGAGGTGGGTTGTGTTTGTTTGCAAATAAACACCGGGCTGCACCCCCGTGCGAGCGGAGTTGCCGGGGTCATTGGACAATAGTTGCACAGCCCCCGTGGTACAATACCGGAGCAGCGGGTGACGACGACGTGGTGAGCTACACACAGTTTCTCATGTGAAATAGGAAATAAATATTTTTTTAGTTTAACTTAGCATTGTAACTGTGAATTTTAAAATACATATTTATTTTGAGATGTTGCAAATTGCTGTGTTATTATTTTATATAAAACAAGACATTCCCGCTGCCTACACATCTGTATTGATGGCGTGATGATACATTAAGTAATATGATTGCATATATTAGTAATATATGTATAAATTAGTCGCAGCCCTACTGTCACTGTAATCGAAATAGATACATTACTAGATATTTAAGTATGTACTTTAGTTTCTACTATTTAGAGCACAAATTCGCTCCTGAGCCTTTCGTAGTCGTGTATTTTAAAAGTGTTTTAAGGTTGATTATAATTAAATTTACTAGTACCTATTAATCGCGATTTTTTCCATATTCTTTCAATATAGGGTTGGTTCATATTTTTTAAGCCATTCGCATTTTTTTTATAATCAAGTAACCGCGCATTGTAAATATTAAAAACAACCATATAAACATAATGATTATATCTAAAACAATTAATGCATGTTAATCATCATTATCTTATATTTACACAAATTTAATTACATATAATGAGCGGTACAAATTAAAAAAAAATTGTTAAAACCAAAAAATATGTACCTACGTCCGAGAAGAAATAATAATTGAAAAATGTATATAATTATATTAGTAAAATTTATGTTCCAATGCGTTCATTTATAAATGTTCATATTAATGTTTTTAATTATACAAAAAAATAACTAAATATTTTGCTGACGAGCTTCTGTGAGAACATTCACTTCTAATCTGTTATATTGTTTACAAAAATAAACAGGATATTATTTAATTTTAAAATATACAAAAAAATAAAACAACTAATAAATATATTATATTAATATTAGGTCGGGGAAAAAGTCTTTTCGCATAACGTAGGTATAAACTTATTATAAAATTTCTTTGACTGTACTATTTGTGTCTGGCTGGTTTTGGTAACATTAAAAAGGTTACATTATAAAGAAAAGAAAAAAATAAAAAAAAGTTGTTTCCCGCTATTTTTCATTTGTTTTTCTCTCCGTAAAAATGAGTGAATCTAATGAAGAAATTCGATACATTTTAAAATTTTATTATAAAAAAGGCAAAAATGCAACTCAAGCAGTGAAAAAATTTGTGATGTTTATGGACCTGATGCAGTGTCAGTAAGAGTAGCACAAATTTGGTTCAAACGTTTTCAGTCCGGAAATTTTGATGTTAAAGATGCACCTCGCTCTGGTCGCCCTGTTACGAATAAAATGGACGCCATTTTTTAAAGAGTGGAGCAAGATCGGCATATTAGTAGTTACGATGTAGCTGAAGAACTGGGAATTGACCACAAAACAGTTTTGACCCATTTGAAGAAAGCTGGTTATACAAAAAAGCTCGATATTTGGGTGCCACACGAGCTCACTCAGAGAAACTTAATGAACCGTGTACTCATTTGCGATTCATTATTGAGACGTAATGAAACCGAGCCGTTTTTGAAGAGATTGATAACTGGCGATGAAAAGTGGATCACGTACGACAAGAACGTGCGAAAAAGGTCGTGGTCGAAAGTTGGCCAGGCTTCACAGACTGTGGCCAAACCTGGCCTAACACGAAATAAGGTGATGCTGTGTGTATGGTGGGATTGGAAGGGCATTGTTCATTATGAGCTTTTACCGTCCGGCAAAACCATCGATTCTGATCTTTACTGCCAGCAACTGATGAGATTAAAGGAAGCAGTCGAGAGAAAACGGCCGGAATTGATCAACAGGAAGGGTGTGGTCTTTCATCACGATAACGCTAGACCACACACATCTTTAGCCACTCAGCAAAAATTAAGAGAGTTCGACTGGGAGGTCCTAGTGCATCCACCATATAGCCCTGACCTTGCGCCTTCAGATTTTCACCTGTTTCGGTCTCTTCAGAATTCTTTAGGTTCTGTAAGGTTGACCTCAAGAGAGGACTGCCAAAACTATTTGTCCCGTTTTTTTGATCAGAAGTCCCAAAGTTTCTACAGTAACGGGATAATGTCTCTGCCCACAAAATGGCAGAAAGTTATTCAACAAAACGGTACATATATATTGTAAATAAATGTAAATAAACTTTGAAAAAAATGTCTTGACTTTTCATACAAAAATACGAAAATACTTTTTCCCCAACCTATTATAACAAAACTGTAAATTTTGTTTGTTTAATTGAATGCGATAAGCTTAGGAACCACTTGATCTGATTACGCTCAGATCTTTTTAAGTGCGTAGCGGATTTTAATTATTATTATTTTTGTGCAACAGATTGTATGGCTTTATTTATTTTCGTGTACAATGTATGATTGTAATAACAGTGAAGAGATAAGGAATATCGATAGGTACTTATTTAAATAATAATTTGGAGGTACGAAGTTCATCGGGTCAACTCCAAGATATTTACGTATATTTATCAAATCAACAATTTTAAATTTATCCATATTTTTATAAATGTATCCAAGGCAATTGATACCTGTTGAATTTAATATACGATGCGATAAAGAGTATTTTTTAGAGATTTTCATACCTTTTCTATTTTGTTCTGGGAGAAAGGTCTTTTTAAATCAGAAGCGTGTTGCTCAACTTCTGGACTACAAAGATGACAATTAGTACTTCTGGTACATTAAACGGTATAATTATAATAAATAAAAATTATAATAATAACGATACACTCATACGATCTGAATATATAGTTGAGGATAAATTTTATAAAATCGAGTGAGTGCAATTGGTGCAACCCAACCTCACTTTGCTTCGGATCTCTATTGATCTAAATTCCTTTGCTATCCTTTCTTATTTTTCTTCTTTCCAAGTGTGGTCGGCCAAACATGTCGTCATCCTTTGAAAATATCCACGTAATTAGAAGTTTTGGATTTCGTTTTTCGTAAATTTTTAATTATATAAAAATATATATATATCAAGATAAACACTACACAACTGACTGCGTTTCCTACTTCAAAGTCCTTTTATAACTACTACACAAAACAAATCAACATTTGACATTTCCCTCGACCACTCGAAGTAATCAGAACATAAAAGATTCAATATTGTTTATTTTTGTAGTCAAGGGCCATCCCTAAATAGAGAATAAAAAAAAGTTACACAAAAAAATAAATCTCAAGTGTATGACAACTGTATTGAAACGATTACATACATTTTATTTTTATTTTATTTACAAAAAGCAAGGGCGAAAGAGTACAATAGTGAAGTGGCGCGCATAGTCAACAATAATAGTCGATTGTTGTACATATCGATATTGTGGTTAGGTGATGCACGAAATTTTATTATTTCGCTTTTATTTTTTTGTAAAATGGTAGTTTTATGACATTACACAGTTTTCATCTACTATCTAGTTATACATATTATGTTCAGACAGATGCAAAATTTGTCTATGAAAGGTCATCAACTTACTTAAGGAAGTAAATCGTTGTGATTCATAATAATATAGTCCTAAAGTATAAGTTCTAAAACATGGAACATTCGTTGTGCTGTAAATGCATATTAAGATTGAAGAAATTGAAGAAAATAATTAGTGTATTTTAACAAATATAATATTCCAGAAAAATCAAGATTAGCCAAGTGACATTTGCCGAGTGATTTTGACAGATGTTTGACAGATATACCTACCATCTGACTGATCTGACAGTTGATTAATGATTTAGTTTAGCATTCTTAATACACATCTACGGTCAAATACCTACTACAATTTTCTTGGGCCCTAGTATATTTTTATGCCCATTTACAAATATTTTAGTTACATATTTTTAGAATCATTTTCAATACAAAAAATTATCTAGAATATAAATATTTATGAAATAAATTCGTACTTATTCATTTATACAGATTTAAATTCCGTGTCTATTCTATTCATACATACAAAGAACTAAACCCACAAAAGATTTACTGGAAACGATTAGTGGCTGTTGAATAATACGGCCGAAAAACAAGTTTGTGGGGTCAGGGCGGTTTACCGTGTATAATATAGTCGTCACAAAATACAATAGACCACAAATATTTGTCATCACGCATTTGCAGACATCACAATAAGGATGCAACGGGCCTTACAGCGAGTTTGCGTAAGTCACCGGTACACATCAGCTAGAGAAAAAAAAATTAGCTTCCGCTTCCAAGCATCTGCCGAACAATTATTATTTTTGTAGGTCACCCAACAATTGTCGGGAACGTATAGACCCCGCGTTTCCGAATTTTTACTATTTTTAAACTATATATTTATATATTATTATACTTTGTTATTTAATTATAAAAACAATTACATATATGCATACTTCTTACGGAATAACCAGAGAGAACTGAGCACCGTAAGGCACGATTCTTACACACCGCACAACCTTCTTGACTTTCATAACTCAAGTCATATACGCTCGTTGGTTTTCAAGGCTCTTGACATCATCTTCCATTAGGATACTTTCAATTTGGCCATAGAAACTCTAGTATTATTTTTTTATATTGATATGATATGCTATGCTATGCATCAAATGCGATAATTAATAGATGTAAGAACGGCGGCGATAGGGTTAGCAACCTATCACGTCTCGTTTCCTATGGGCGCGAAAAGTGGGCAACTGATGGCCATTTTGCTACGTTGAATATTAGAGGTGCTATGAAAGATAAAATTGATTATGTATGTGATTTGATGAATGAAAGGAAAATTGACATTATGTGCGTAAGTGAGACCAAGAGGAAAGGATGTGACACCACTTTACATGGACCATACACAGCATTGTAAAGGTGTTGGGGTCATACTGTCTGAGAGAATGAATGAGTGCGTGACAGAATTTGAATGTGTGAGTCCAAGCATACTGTGGCTGAGACTGAAGGTAGGACTTATGCGCATCTTTGTACTGGGGGTATACGCTCTGCAAGGTGCGCAATGAAATCAATCTCCGTCAGCCGAAACAGAGAGAAAGGCTTTCTGGGAGAGTGTGAAAGATATTGTAAGTAAGTGTAACGCGAACGAAATCATAATGTTGATTGGTGATTTTAATGCTTGGGTTGGATTGAAATGTGATGGATCTGCAGCTGTGTTAGGGAGGTATGGCGATGAGAGAATAAACGAAAATGGAGAAAGTTTGCTCGAAGTATGTATGGAGTCGAATTTTGTGGTCACAAACACTTTGTTTGAGAACAAGAAGATTCATTTGTATACAAGAGAAGAAGGAAACCAGCGAAGTATGATTGATTTCGTGATTGTGGATGATCGATTGCGTAATAGAGTGTTAGGAGGGCATCGAGGTCACGGCGTTGATACGGACCACCACCTAGTGATTACACGTATAAGGGGAATTTTTAAAAGGTGGCGGCATCGTGCGATACAGGACTTCAATATGTTAGAACGTATAAAAGTGGAAAAACTGCTAGAAGGAAGTATAAAAGAAGAGTTTTCCAGTAAACTGAGTGAGAAATTTGAGGGTTTAAATGATAGTGTACAAGATATTGAACAAATATAGAAGGTATTGAAAGAAGGATTAGTGAATGTAGCTACAGAAGTGTGTGGCGTAAGTAAGAGAAATAATGTGTGTCAGGAGATTCGAGCGGCATCGTCAAAAAAGAAGAAAGCTTGGCTGGATTAGTTGGCTACAAAAGCTAACCAAAATATAAGGAAGGCAACGAATGAAGATGTATGCAAGGCAAAAACCGAGTATAAAAGATTGAAAGGTGTTGTGAAAGAAGTAACAGCGAAGGAAAAAGAGAATGATAGAGATGAATTTAATAGGAAGTTATCTGATGACTTCCAGAATAATATCATACTATTTTGGAAGTCCATAAGATCAGCCAGAGGAAAAATCTCCACATCGCAACTGGACCAAATCAGAAATAATGATGGAACAATGTTGAAAGGTGAGAAGTATGTTCTGGGTAGATGGAGAGAATATTTTGAGAGTCTGTTTGAGAAGGAATACAGTAGTCTGCAGAATGAAGTTTTTAGTGAAGGTTGTGTTGAAAGGGATATCAGCATAGAAGAGATTGTGGAAGCATTAAATAGTTTGAAATTAGGTAAGACTCCGGGATATGATAGAATATCAGCCGAAATGCTCAAAGCTGGACAGGGCCTGGTAATAAAACTACTGCACCGAATTTTTAACTTGTGCCTGGGGAGCTGCATTGTGCCTGCAGACTGGTGCAACGCCGTGATCGTGCCGCTATATAAGGGTAAAGGGTCGCAACAAGAGTGCAAGAACTACCGAGGCATCAGCTTGGATGCGATGGACGTAAGTAGACTGACTAAACGAATTTATAAGACAAGTGTGAAAGGCCGAACCAGTAAAGGACGACCCAGGCGGACTTACCACCCACAAATCTATGATGTGTTGGTGAGAGGCCAGGTCAGGAGTGGCCACAACCGACGAGCATGTATGAACGCGATAATGAGAGTGGAGGAAGCAAGAAACGTATGTCAGGATCGTAGCAAGTGGAAAGAATTAGTCTCTGCCTACCCCCATGGGAAAAAGGCGTGATTGTATGTATGTATGTATGTATAATATGCTATGGCGATAAAAAAAGGAGGGTACGAATTATTGCATCGTCTATGAAATATAATAAGCATACTTTTTCCAATTTCAATTGCCTATACTCTTATATGTTATACCTAACTGTAATAACAAACCAACGATCTAGCGACATATTAATCTAGATGTGGCACGTCGCATAAAATGTCTCACAGCACCCATGCACACAAATTTCATAAGTGATGAACGAGCAATTTGATGTTGAATAGCTGATGATAAGTGCTGGTGATAAACGTGTGATAACAGAACATTGTATTTACGTGGTGCGGGTACAAAGTTTATCATCACATAAGTGACTAACTCGAGTCTCTGATGTTCGGGTGATAAGTGCATGGATGTAGAGAGAATAGATGTGACAGTGGGCGCGCCATCTTCTTGTGGGTGCAATGGGTTACGTGAGGCAGTTAAAATAGTGGTTTTATATTGTACTTTTGATGCAATAGAATCAAAAAAATGATTTATTGTCGCAAGATAAAGTAAGTATTAAATATTTACTAAGTAAACTAGGGCTTACGTAATATTACATTTCCTAAATAAGATTTAAGTTTAAAACTGTATGTGTTGCAGTAAATAATTTCAGTATTGCATTTGAATATGGAGTATATAATCACGGAATGATATTTTTATATTATAAATCTATAAATTTCAATATTAATATTACACTGATTGAATTATAATAAGGTAAATTTCTGTTTGAAAGTATCCATCCAGGTTCTAATTGTGGTTAATTTACCATAAGACAATAAGTTCCTAATTTCTAAGGCATAAAATAATCTAACAAAAGCGGTAAAAATATACTCTGCAGATTTTGCTCTGCGTTATTTTCTTCTCACGAATACTTCACTTCCTCCTCTATTTCCGGTATAAAAATAATCCAGAGCCATAAAACAACACCATAAATATACATACAGGACAAATTCCAGGTATAATAATTGCTTTTAGATATATTAATTACCGCAGAACAAAAGGAAAGATGGATTTCCCATAAGCCAGGAAAAATAATGACAATTTGCGAATATTTGCTTTTATTAAAATATTAATTAAAAATGTAACTAAATCTGTGTTCAAATTAATTATTTCTGGGTAAGGATAAGTATGAATAAATGTTTAACAATTGATTCAATATACATATATATACAATAAAACCTTTTTCCCATGGAGGTAGGCATAGACTAATTCTGCCCATTTGCTACAATACTGACATACGTTTCTTGGTTCCTACACCCTCATTAGCGCTTTCATACATGCTCGTCGATTGTGGCCTCTCTCCAACACTTGATTTGATGGTCGTAGGTTCTTCTAGATCGACCTTTACCGGTTTGTCCCCATAACCCTATGGGGGGTTAACCCATATAGCTTTTAGCGCCACTTGTATTCCTATTTGACAGACCTATTAATTGGGTGTATCTGATATCTTTTAACAGTGGTAGAGCCTCATAAATGAACGGGCCGGACCGACGATATACCACAATCTCTTAGAAAATCGACGACAAGTGGCTGATGTGGTGGTTTGGTGGTTTCAAAGATTGGTATTTCGGTATTCAAAGAATCATCTCCCTTCTCACCCTATCCCATCTTAAGTACCAGCAAGGCAATCATCGTTGCAGGTGTTTATGGGCGCCGCTAGTAGACTAACGTTGAGATGTCACCAGGTGAAACGTTTGCATTCCATCACATAAAAAATAATTTAAAATAATTATATGAACATTTTATGTTCATATATTTTAAATTATCCGCATCAAAAGTAATA
Source organism: Euproctis similis (assembly GCA_905147225.2). Classification (NCBI taxonomy): domain Eukaryota; kingdom Metazoa; phylum Arthropoda; class Insecta; order Lepidoptera; family Erebidae; genus Euproctis; species Euproctis similis. Next base: position 21,663,382 of record LR990107.1, on the reverse strand, counting down.
ACTGCTGTCCCGCTATGTTACTATACTGCAATATCTTCGAAAATATTTGTTTAAATTGCATGCTGTAAAGGGCCAGGATCATCTATAGTACATGCACAATTTATTTAAGACACTTACTTGGATGAAAATTAATGCTTAAAATGCTGTTTAAAATCGCTTCGTAAATACGCCATTATTTCTAGTAAGGGGCCGTCCATTAAACACGTGAGGTTAGAAAAGGGTGGAGGGGTCTAACAAAAATCACGAAATATCACGAGGGGGGAGGGGTGTAGTAAGATATCACGTGTATTTATTTTTCCACCTTATTATCATAGTAAAAAAGATTGCTGTGAGCCCAGAATCGATCCCGCGACTTTCTGATTCAGAAGCAGGCCGCTCGAGTACTCGACCAGCGAGATTGAAAAAAATAATAATCTAAAAACTTTAAGATTCTTTGTACGTACCTACTAAAACTTACACGTGATTTTGGATAGGGGGGGGGGAGGTTGATTGGGATAGTTTTAAATGTCACCACGTATCACCGTGGGGGAGGGGAGGTCAGAAAATGATGAAAAAAACATCACGTGACAGACAGCGGAAAGTGACTTTGTTTTATACTATGTAATGATATGTACAATTTTATTAAGTTTTTCACTTATCACATCATATAATTTATGTATCTTTGTACATCTCACGCGCATTGGTAATGTGTGTCTACACAAAGTGCGCGCACTTCGGCCGATAGTGTTATCTGCAAGTATTGCCCCTCAGTACTAGGTAAATATACAAATATATTAGACCAAACACAAGTAACGTTACGCTATTAAACTGTTAATGATGCAGGCAGCAGTGATGTTACTGGCGAATTTTAATTTTACAAATGATCGGCCGGTATGTTCTACAAGATTAATTATTCCAGCATATTCGAACTCAAAACCTATCAATCATAAGCCTAAATGTTAAAATAATAGGCTTCTAATATCAATACATGTTCGCGCCTAACTGAAATGGTGAATTTATTTTATTAACTCATTGAAATTGCTCATCTATATGTTCCGGATCAAGTAACATAGGGCCTGGAGAATAGAGAATAATAGATCGGCTATAGTCACCCAAACAACGAGACCAAAAATGGGTTGTTGGTGTGTGAGTGACTTATCAATGTGTGCGTAAAAATGCTTCAAAGTGTCAACTTTTACATAGTTATTGTGCATGTGTTGAATTATAAATATCCTGAGAATCGCTTACTCGCGGTCGCGCTGTCAGTGATGATTATTAGTAGATTTTTGCTGATACGTGCCATCTACTACAGTCTATGCAAAATCTATAAGTAGAACAGTTTTTCATTGACAAATTATAATATTATCGACCGAATAACCATTCGGATACCATTCAAAATCGATTAACACAACATTTGATGATATATTATGCTCTTCAGATATTATTGATTGATTTAATTTCGGAAAATTAATAAAGTTTGCAAAATAGGGGTTAATCGTAGAGAAATGAAAATTTGGGGTTATATGTTGAAGGACGTTTCATTAAAAGAATATTTAGGTGTAGGCTACCCCTAACCGCGCTACCATTTACGGGGATACAAATGGGTTCTCAGACCTACCCGATATGCACAAAAAAATTTCATGAGAATCGCTTAAGCCGTTTCGGAAGAGTAGAATTACAAACATTGTTACACAAGAATCTTATTTATTATATTAGCATTTGATAGTGTATTTAATTTTATTCAGCATATAGGTTACATCATTTCATAGCAAGGTAGTCCTGTTGAAAGAGAATGTCGTTTTTTAAGTTCCGACATGTAGAAAGAATGGATGACGACTAGACCAGATTGACTAAGCAGAATAACAGAGCCAGAGTTCAAGAGTTGAAGAAGTCTACGATGTCAGGTGCCTTAAAAACCGTAGATCGTGGATAACAAGAACTAACGATAAGAATCGTGCCTGATGGTGCTGTATTTCGTCTGCGTACACGGCAAAGGACTTGGCGTGAATATGTATTTCACCATATTAGGTGCTTCTATAATTATTTCATTGAGGTAGAATGAAATTATAGTATTGAAAGAGCCACTGTTAAATGTACGCTTAAACTTGATATATTCAAGAAATTTGAACTCAAATATTTGTTAAATTCTATTTTCTAACTTATAGAATATGCTGTTGGAAATTTTAGTGTCAGATGTTGTCACGGCATTAAGATCGACATTCAAGGTATCCAATGCGCGTGTACCATATAGAATGATGATAAGTGTACGAAGGTCTGGTCATCCGGTGACCCGGACGCACAGATAAGTCACTATGACCAGCGCGTGAATATTGTGTTTACATTGATAGTCCACCTCGTGGCAGATCACGGATATTATCGTGCGAAAATACCAGGTTTAATACATACATGCTAACATTGTAATAAAGCTGTACATATTGTTTGGTTTGTATGAGGTAATCTCGGGAACTACTATATAAAAATGATAAATTACTTCTGTATTCGATAGTACATTTATTGAGGAACGTTTCATGTTATTTATCATAACGCTGCTACTAATAAGTGCGTACTATTGAGTACTTTAGTGGTAAAAGTTTATGGGTTAGAACGAAATACGCGCGATCGTATAGAAGAATATACGAGTATACATATTTCAATGTAAAATAAAAAAAGGATTAAAAAGAAATGTACAAAAAAAAATTAAGAAGAGACATCCATATTAATTAGAGATATAAAACAAATAAAAATATAACAATCAATTTACAGACGAATTCTCGAAACACTGAGAGGCAAGGTTCATCCACCGCCTTTGTATCCCTCCTTATTATAGGCAGAAAACGCGACTGTGATCATCTCCACTTCCTCGTCGAATGGCAGTAATTAGAAAATAATCTAATTATTATAATTGCGGATTAATGCAACAATTATTTGAACTTCTATTGTTGATAACATGGAAAGAACTACACAAAATGGAAACGAAAAAAACAACAGAATTAACTGTAGTAACATAACATAACTTCACGCCTTTGTAACCCGAAGGTGTACGCAGCGGCTGTTATCCTCGTCTCGCCGTTATGTTTACGGCCTAAATGGAATAGGTGGCGAACCTATTGCCATACCGGGCACAAAGTTTTCGGTCATCGATATGTAGTACATACTAATATTTCATTATTTTTTTAATCGGTACTAGTATTACATGACGTAGAAGGCATTAGTAGACCAAATTTGCTACTAGTGGTCAAGCATAGCTTACAGTTTTCATATTTCTAAATAGCTTACATACCGTAGTTTCGGAGTGAGCTATAGTCAACAGTCTCGGTAGTAGAGCTCCCCGGCTTCTGTTTCAGAAGTCGTAGTTTCGATTACAGACTCACACTAAATATTTCTCGGATTTCTTTTTCTATTATACTTATTTTATTTTTTAAATAAAGATGACTAAAAACTTTGTACCCGGTATGGCAATAGGTTCGCCACCTATTCCATTTGGACGTAAAGAATTTTCTACATTTTTTGGAATTCGATTAAATACACAACACCTTCCGATGGAGAAGGCATGAAGTTATGTTATGTTTTATTTTTGAAAGTTATGTATGATAAATATCGATGACTGACAACTTTGTGCCCGGTGTAATGGCAATAGGATCGTCACCCATTCTATTTGGGACGTAACGTAACGATTCGGAGAGATGCGGCTTCAACAGCCGCTGCCTACACCTTCGGGTAGAAAAAGACGTGGAGTTACGTTTTTTACGTTTTTTTTGTGGAATAAATTAAAAAATTATACCGCTCTTCACACTCTCATACGATAGTGATCATGAATAGAGTCAGTGGAGCGGTGCCTCGTACTGCATCAACTTTAAGAAATGGATTAAAGTAAGCTGGTTTCCAATGTTGGTCAGACAACAGACTTCGTTATCAAACTGTTTTTATCTTAAAAGTGAAGGCGTGACGGGATATCAGTGTTGATTTGTTAAAACAAAATTTTAAAGCATGTAATTTTTTTTATAAGTGTACTGGAAATTCTATTTTGACGTAAAACTTGACATAAGTAGGTGATTTATTTTTTTGTTATTAGACTGACGACTGTTATACTGTTAGCTATAGGCAGTGGTATTTATGACTCGTTTCGTCGAAACAGTCACTACTAATAGAAACTGATCAATGTATGTTTGTTAGTTTATCCAGGATAATCTTTGAAACCACTATAGTTCATGGAAAAATATTTCGATACATTAATATTTGTGCAATTAAAAAAACACAATTAAATATTGGACCAAAAAACATAAAATTATGCTATCATTTATCAATAGTGTATAGATAAGGTACGTAAGAATCGTACCATAAGGCGATCTATTCTCTATGCCAACCCCCAAAAGACTTGAAGTTAAGTATGTATATGTGTGCATAAAAAGATGAAAAAAATATAAATTTATGTGAAATATAATTAAAAATGGAAACATTTTAATAAAATTATTTCTGGGTCAAAAATTTTGTGGGTTGAAGTTGCCATTGGAGATTCCAGCACCGCATCAGAAGCATTGAGGTTGCAATTGCAATAACCAAATGCCAGGTCAGATTCCTTAGAAGCTTCAAGTCTTAGCCATATTTATGATAGTTTATTTTTCTCAAATCACGTACACATTGTATACCCGAACAAACTCTTGCATTCATAATAAATGCACATATCAAATAGTATTTTTTTTTCCAACAAAATACCATGAATGAATGCCACGAACTTACAAAACATAACTCTTGGACGTGAATGTCTAACTAAAATCACCTTTTTTATCAGACCGTATCTTCATAAACTTGACATGTATACATAGTAATTGTTGTTGGGCGATCCACTTTAATATTGGCCAGGAAAGGTTTATAATTGAATGTTGATGGTTTTGTATTTAAAAAAAAAACTATTTTTATATGATTTTTCTCGCCGGAAGCTCGCGTGACGTCACGCCGAATGCGCCGGCGCGCCCGCTCGGATTAGCGCGATCAAACTCCTACATAGCACGCGAACGGTAATTGATTTTTTTTTCTTTTTCCTTTTTGATAAACACCAGAAATTCAATGGGAACACTTATTATTCTTTATTTAATACTTGGAAACATAGGCAATTAAGTTGCAATGCGCTTGTTAACATTTCATCTGAGGATATTAGATAAGTTTGAGACACTAAAGTCTTGATTGCATTACAACCTATTACTTTAAAAACTTTTTAAATTAGGGATAAACTCAAAATGACATAAACAAAACTTCACGCCATTTTCTACCTGAAAGTGTAGACAGCGGCTGTTAAGCCTCGCCTCACCGTTATGTTTCTATCCCAAATTGAATAGGTGGCGAACCTATTGCCATACCAGGCACAAAGTTTTCGGTTTTTGTTATATGTTATTTGCTATATAACTTCCGAAAACAATTTCGAAAAGTCATTGGTGTGAGCCACTCGCTACTTCTTGATTCAGAAACGAGGTGCTCGACCACTGCACCACCGAGAACTAGACTCAAAATATATTTTTAATAAATAATATAACTTCTAAATATTCTGAATTATCTATGAAACCATGGACATGTTTATCTTCATGCTTGTAACATGCGACAGTGTTGACAGCGTAATACCTCACCATCCAAATAAAATCTTCAGTCCCAGACATTACCTACATTTTGTACAATTCCACATGAAGATTTATTAGTGTACATTAAGCTCAAACCCAGGACCTTTCATATTTACACCACTGACGCGTAACCAGTCACTAGTCTTCTACGGAGACTATTTTTTTTTAATGTACGTAATTATAAATATCTGTATGCATTTGTTTGTATATTTAATAATTTTCTAAAATACACTTCTCAGTATGACAACTTTTAATAATGATAGTTAAAACAAATACAAAAGTGAACTTTATGATTATAAGACTAGAGCTATTTTTCCAACGTGCAGTATAACAACGTAAAATTAATACTATGAAGCCACTGTTTTTCCCATGGATTGGGCCACAAGTCATAAAAAAATATATCTAATTTTCATAAACACAAAGATTTCGGTGATAAAACACCAAGAGAGCTGGTTAATGGCCATAAAAGGTAGATTATTACTGGTCGTTAAGTTTTCGATGAAGATATTATCACAAGATGTATCCGATATCAGATTAATAAGATATTTTTATATTAATATATATTATAGAAATCATTATAAAGTCATGATTCGGACATGTAATAAGTATGGATGACGTAAAATTGACCAAGCAGATATACAGTGCTAAAGGGGAAGGATTTGGGAGTCGATGACGGCGACAACACAATTTCCACGACCAAATTGAATGAGTCTTTAAGGAAGGTGATATCAGGAGATATAAAGACAAACAAAAGACTCATTAAAGAGAAGAAGAAGCGAGAGAAGTATGTAAGAATCGTGCTTAATGGCGCTCTACCCTCTGTGCCTACACCGCAAGGGACTTAGCGAGTAGTAATGTATGTATGTACAATTTCATTTGTTTTGTATAGTTTTTCTATAATAATATTGACGCGTGCCTGTCTCCAGCAGAAAATACCGCGTAAGGTTTTGTGCACATATAAAATGATATCCAAAACGTAAAAGTACTTAAAAAGTATCTGTATACATATAAAAACTTGAAGGCTTTCACGTTGCATATTACACAAATATAATAAGCGGGAACGAACGCGACACTTTTAGGTAAAAAATATTAACCTTACCGTTTATTATATTTCTGTATACGTATTCCGTATATACTAAAAATACTAGTGGATACTTTGAACAGAGGTAGAGATACGCAATTTGCTGAATGAATGGGCCGGCGCGACCGGTGAAATACCACGACTCATGCCGCGTTCTGTTTGCTGAAAGAGGTATCGGAGACGGAGACCTTTGACTTAATAGTCTATGGACCAAAGCTTCATCATCTCTGAGTCTTCTTCATCAATGACATCCATAATTCTTATGAATCGTGTTCTCTTATAAAAGCCTTTGATATTTTGAATTCTGTTACGAATATAGGCATTTTGGTAATAATAAATGAGCCTTGGAATCACTCTGGATTACTCTTCCTTGTCTTATTTCATCTCTCATTCTCTCTTTATACCCTAGATATTATAACACCTTATCATGGATGTTCCGATGGTTTGGACATCTAGAAAGAATGGATGTAGGAGTTGAGGACGGCCAAGACACACTCCCCAAATGCCCCAAATCCCTCACCAAATAGAACGTATTCTGGAGTAAGGTGATGTTAGGAGCCTCAAAAATCGACGCACGTGCATGAAAAGAGTTATGAAAGTTAACGAAGCGAGTGAGGCGTGTAAGAATCGTGCCTTATGGCGCTCTTTTCTCTCTGCCTACCCCGCAAGGGATTTGCGGTGAAGTTATGCATGTACCTATGTGTATGTATTTTAAACTATTATTTTATCTATATTTCACTAGTCTCCGTGGTCCAGTGGTCGAGCACATGGAGTCTGATCCAAAGGACACCAATGACTTTTCGAAATTGTTTTCGGAAGTTATGTGTGATAAATATCGATGACTGAAAACTTTGTGCCCTGTATGGCAATAGGTTCGCCACCTATTCCATTTGGGACGTAAACATAACGGCGAGACGAGGCTTAACAGCCGCTGCCTACACCTTCGGGTAACAAAAGGCGTGAAGTTATGTTATGTTTTACGAATATAGAAAATGTACAATTTAAATGTTTATGGGCGTGCAGCGTCAGAGAGTTTGTTCTATGTTATAACGTTACGAGCGGTACACTATCAAATTACGAGATACTTGTACCGATATGCAAATACTTGTGATAAAGATCACATCTCAGTATCAGTATCGGTATCAATTACAACAAATTTCTATAATGAATAACATTACAACGTAATTTTGATTTTCAAATAGAGACGTCTACGAAAATGCTTATGTTGACAAATAGTGTTCAGATATATGATTTTCTTGTCAAGTTCTTCTCATGATAGTCCTCACATTTGTAGTCGGAATGCTCGTGGCGAATGCTTCAAGGTTTTCTTATTTAAACTTTGCTTTTTTAAGTTTTGTAAAAAGTTCCCTTTTTATACTTAATTATATAGTACACCTATTGCTTACCTTTCTATTGAATTGAAATGTTACTTATACCTGTGGGAGATGATATTTATAGAAAAACCTACTACATAATTTATTAAATAATGTGGAGAACTAAATACTTAATTTAATTTAAATATAATTAATAACAATTAAACGACTAATCGACTAATAAACACAAATCAGGAAATGATCCTTTGAATCAACATCAATTCAGGGAAAGGAAGGAGCAAGGGAGTCGGGCCTCCGGATACCTTTCTCGCCGATATTACACGATACACGAAATGCGTCATGAGGCACTTCACGCCGATATTCCGAGAGATGGTATTTCACCGGTCGAGAAGCCCATGTGTTTATAATCAATTTTAATATAGTGTAGTGGACAAATGTCGATAATAATTTAAGACAAATGTCCTCCATAATCATAGGTAATCGCAGATATAACAGGTTCATAATCAACAAGAACAAAATGAAACTTCAAAATGCACAGAGCACAGTCATCTTTACATATAAATAAACTTGTAGTGTCTGTTTGTAATATTGAAACTACTGCTTTCTACTAAATTCATACAACTTAATATTTTTATAACATTTTTTTATTTACACTTTTTCTCAGGCTGGACCGTATTGACGAGACATTTATTGGAAGGCGGCTGTTGTGATAAGGAGTAACTTACGCTACATTAGAAAAAATATTTTATTCATTAATTTCTTCCCGCTCTCGAGTTCTCCCTGGTCAGTTAGTTCGTAAAGATACCGCAAACTTCATCCTACTATATTATATACTCGCAAATAGTCAGTATATATAGTAAGTGTTCCGCTTCTATTGGCCATAGCGTGATGTTACATAGTTTTTAATCTTTGTTGATGAATAGGCAATAAATATCTAACAGGGAAAGAATTTTTCAAATCAGATTATTAGTTCCTGTGATTAGCGCGCTCAACCAAACAAACAAAATATTCAAGATTGTAATGTAAGTATATTCGAAAAATAGTGTTCAAGATGTAGAGATTTATTTGTTTACAATTTTTTAAAGTTTGAATGACTGTTTCCAAATGTTATGCATGACAATGTCATGTCATCGGTATTTTGACCAAACTTAGCTTAAAACTAACATAAAGTATGTATACTTATTTTTTTTTAAATCATTAAAATTATTTATTACTCCAACACAATGGTTTTAAATTTAAATGGTTCAAAATTTATAGCCAAAAAGTTAATTCACTGATTGTAAAAAATAATTCTACAATTGACTAATAACCAACTTAAAAATAATCATACCTACTTAGAGCGATGTTTTAAATGTCAATGAAATACTTTTTTTTTTAATCGAAACACGGCGACTGGCCTTTTTACAATAACTTGGCGCCCACTCGATGAGTAAAAAATTATACCGTTAAAAAAACTAGTACAGTTACCACTAACTAAACTAGCTCGGGTTTAAAAATAATATTTATTCATATATATTTGTATAAATATAAGTATAATATTATTGTAATATGTTATATGTGTGTGGGAATTTCGTATTCTATTGTTAAGAGTTGAGTTAGTATTATAATCAGCGATAAAGAGCTTGAACAAATTTTTATACTTCACTATTAGTTATTTTTTAAAACATATTAAGTTTTTGTTAGTAATCGTATATTAAAATTGTTTTTATTAGTCTTATATAAGGACTAACTTCTAGCGGCGACTTCACGTTTTCGTGTCAGCTGTACATTTTGTCATTTTTTGTTTCGTTTTCAATAAATACAATAAAAACAACATATAATATAATTTTCATATTAATTTTTGCCTTTTGTTACATAGGTATCTCAATAAATTTAACTAAGAGGTATTTATTACTGCATTAATGCTGTAATTGCACAACAAATAATAAACTAAGTATATTTTTAAATCATTTAATCTATACATTCGTTTTAGTTCGCCATTTTAAATTCAATTGTTTATAAAACTTAAAACTTAATATTCCTTACATATAAAACTTAACATTACTGAATTGACAAATATTATTAACTTATTATTTTTGAGCATTCATCTAGCACATCGGACAAACATCATACAGCAAAAGTTTAAAGAGTAAAAAAAAAACAAATATTCATTGAAAACTTTTTAAATTTTAAAAATCGGACGCACTCAACCCATACATGATCGCACTGGACCGGCCAATGAGACGAGCCGAAAAAGTCGAATGCCATAAAACCAACTGTAATATACGCGGGTTGATCGTGTTGAAGACTTTTATTAGCAATTTAACAAGTGCCATGGACGGACCATCGCCGTTTGATTTATGTACAAATAACTTGGTTCACTTGACAGATTCACGTTTAACTTTCACCATATATCAACGTTTGAACTATATGTGTTTTTGGTTTTTTTTTAATTCTCAAAGTTTATAGTAGCCCGTTTTGTTTTATAGGAATAGCAAAACTTGTATGTTCAGATATTTTTCATAGATTACTTTTGATTCATCTGAACGAATAACTAACTGTACACAATAAAAACAATTTAAGAACATAATATTTAGTTGAAGAATAAAAATATTCGCTTGCTATGTAAGAGCTCGTCTGCTAGAATGTTCACAATTTCACTTCACCGTTTTTAACATAAATGGTTTGATGGGCATTGTGGTGAGTAGATCAATACTATGGACTGCCGAGTGTTGGTTCGATCCCGACCCGAATAGAGACATTAATGATGATACGTATGTCTGGGTCTTCTTTCATCATCTTCTTTCCCTGTTCCTGTTAATTACGTCTTTTACGCAATCCCTCCATGTTTGGGCGTTCTTTCTGTGTATTCTTATTGTAAAAAGAACATCTATACTACTAATTTATATAGATTGGAAACTAAAAAGTACCTACTCAATACATCCAGTGTTGAGCCCAAAAAACATTGTTAGAAGATCATACATAAAAAGTTAGCATTCAATCGGCCATTTTTAGTTCGAACAATGTCCTATTAGCTTGCATCTAATTGCTTAAAGCAATTGTTTGATTGCTATTTAAAGTGCTATTAAAATTGAATTCGGTCGATGAAGTTCGGCCTTCTTAAGATGTTATATATAAATTACCAAGGAGTCGATATTGAAGTGCTATTAGTGGGTATTAGCGGAAGAAAAAAAAGTTTTTTTTTTTTTGCTAAATTTGTATATTAAATCGTACATACACAGTAAGTAAGTGTGTTTTTTTTTGTGGTACCTTATATTAATTTTCGTGTTTAATGACTGTATAATTATATCATAAACAAAATGTGCTAAGCCGTTGTAAGCCGATTATCATTCATGTAAGTTCCGTGGCCATATTTAAAGTATAATACTTAATTATACTACTATCTAAACAAAACCAGTATTAAGGCTGTTTAACTGATTTATAATTTTTCATGCGAAAATTATTATCTACCTAATTTTGGGCCGCCAACAAATTAGGTACATTATTCTTGTGCGAGTTCCGTTTTCTTGAGCGGTACATTTATGTTACTGTATCTACGCGCACATAATAATACAGCAGCAGCAATTGTGCCGAATTAATTTTCTCTAGTTCCAAACATGGTGGAGTCCAGTAGAGCCCTATTTAACCTTATCACACATAACTCTGGAAAGTCATTGGCAACCTCTAAACTAGTAGTCTAAATGCGGAATCTAGCACTTCCATGCTTATCATCGTAAATTTGTATCGCCTACAGATCAAAGCTACTCCTTCTTAGTGTGTTCAAAACTGTGTACAATTGTGTTCAAAATCACATTTTCCGACATAGGTACACCTTATTATAGCGCACATTTCAACCGTGGAACTAAGATTTCATATTCAGATAATGGTACTGGTGGTGGTGGCATACTGACAATTAGGGAAAAAATAAATATTGTGCCATTAAAATTTGGAACTGAATCACAACAAGCAATAATTAGTGTCTTAATTGTTTTCGGAAGTTAAGTGTGATAAATATCGATGACTAAAAACTTTATGCCCGGTATGGAATAAGGTCGCCACTTATTCCATTTGGGACGTAAACATAACGGCGAGACGAGGCTTAACAGCCGCTGCCTACACCTTCGGGTAACAAAAGGCGTGAAGTTGAACATTAGCATATAAAAGTTGGCACTTTGAAGCGCTTGTGTTGTTGTCATAGATAAAAGAATAATAGATCGGCAATAGTCACGCACACATTGATAAGTCACTCACACATCAACATTTTTGGTCTCATTGTTTGTGTGACTATTGCCGATCTATTATTCTTTTATCTATGATATTAACTGATTTGAAATATACTCTATCGTATGTGAAAAAGAGACAACGAGTTCATTATTTAAATGTTTCCTTTCTCAAAGAATATGTACATAATTACTTCAAGCCTTTTTCTACCCAAAGGTGTAGGCAGTGTCGTTTTGTTTACGTCCCAAATGGAATTGGTTGCGAAACTATTGCCATACCGGGAACAAAATTTCCAGTCTCATTAATTTCGAAAAGTCACTCTACGTTTATTTTTAGATATTCGCGATATTTCGCCGGCCCTATCATGCAGCGAACTAGCGACTCTAGTACTGTCCAGATTTATTAATTCTTAATCTCATTACCGATACGACAGTATTCGATAAAAAAACTATTTGCTAAAGTTAACAATTGCATTGCTCACCCCCAATTATTGATAGCGTGATAATATTTAGTCCTGTATATGACCCGACCTCTTAGTAATATTTATCCAAAATTGGAAATAAAAGCATGCAGTACTATCAGAGTTATAGTCAAATAACAAACAAACAGATAAATGGACAAACGGACAAAAATTCTAAAAACCACATTTTTCGAGTACCTATTCTAAAAAAAACCATTTAATGAACAGCTCTGAATTTTCTAGGATCTTATTAGGTATATAGATGAAAAGTTTAGGCGCTCAAGGTATCGTTTATAAAATCGCAAGACACCGGTCATCACAGCTTGATATGGGCACGACCGCGAAGGTTGCCCAGCTGCCCACACTCGCCACGATCAGGTAACCACCGCCATCACAAAAATTGTGACACACACGAATTTTTTAAACGCGCCCGGTCAACGTGTCCGATTGAATAAAAAGTGTCAGCGTGGTATGTAAACATATCATCGGACTTGTCAGCTCGTATCGATGGTGACGACCGGCTAGTGTCGATATCGATTAGACACCGATAAATCAATGAATCGATGCACAATCAAATATGTCAACGAATTTTTTATCGGTTCGAACGCCGTCTATTTCGATCCATGATGATTAGAAATGTGAATGAATTACACAGATAAAAACTAAAAAAAAAAAACAGTGGAATAAAGTGATACTGTATGTTGGTTTTTCAATTGTTGATAATTATTAATTAGTCTACATTGAAACATGGACTCAAAAACATCAATATGTACGGCCGAGGACATAACAATGTGGTGGAGCCTTATTATTGGCGAACTGCATGCCCTTGGTGATGTACTGTACGTTTTAGCGCTATTTTTGTGCCTTTTGCTAAAGCAGTTCTAAAGATAAACACATTAAGACAAACGAACAAATGTGTGTGTAGATAAAAGCTTTATTATAAGCGCATTTCAATGAGAATAGGCTTAAGCAATAGGCACTGAATTAGCAAATGACTTGAAACATTTCTGGATTAGAAATTGGTATGAGGACTCAAATTTTAGAAAGACTCACCAGCACTTATAATGCAAGTTCCAAGTTCCTTTTGAATATAGTTTTTTTATCTCATCAAAAATGAATCAAATCTATCTTTTTGCATAGGTTTTCACAGACACAAAATAAAAAGACGAAACACGAAAGTAAAGTTAATGCAGGGCAAATACTCTGAGGTTAGGTGCAGATTGAAATACAAAAAAAAAACGTTTTATGGGAGAAATGCAAGTTGAAGGATGATGTGGCCAGGGTGAAGATAAATATGTTGAATGAAAGCCGACTGACTAAAAGAGCATAAGCCAATGTGAGTGGCAGGATCGGGATCGGGAGACCATGACGGAGGTACCATTACCAAATAAATGGTCTGTTCATAAAAGGCAAAATGTGTAGCACCCGAAACCGACGTTGCTACATGTTAAAATGTATAACAGTGGCTGAGTCGAAACAAGTATGTCAGGATCGTAGCTTGTGGAAAGCCAAAGTCTCTGCCTAACTCACGCCTGTATCCCATAGGGATACAGGCGTGGATTTATGCATGTATGTACATAATATAAAAAGGCATTACCCATCTATTTTAACAATAAATCCGTAGCTACTGAACGAGGTCACATTATTATTATAATAAGTCATAATTCAGATGACATTAAAAGTATCAATTACAAGTAATGGACGTCATAATATTTTTTAATTTTTATGACGTACACGTGTGACGTCACCGCCGATTATGACGCCACGAATTTATCGTACGACAATTCGAAACGTAAAAATCAAATTTATGTAGGAAATAAAACGGATGCATGGCTAAAATTATGGGTGTCGCTCAAGTGATAAGCGCACAGCGGATTCTATGAGATTCAAACAATAATTTCTTAAAAAAAAGGTCTGAATATCAAAAGTCACATATAATTAATAAATACCTCATTCTAGCACCTGAATTTAGTTTCAGAACCCTTGCAGAAGGTTAAGTACTATAGAAACCGACAAGCGTGTTTGGAATTAAGAGTTATGAAAGTTAAAGAATCGTGACTTATGACGCTCTAAGTTCTTTCTGTTTTTCTGAGTTCTCACGTATATTTTTAAGGCTTTTGATTTCACGGCTCTGGATATGAGTCTTTTTGAGACTGTCGTTACCACAATACTAGTAGTGTTGCTAACTTCTATACTTAAATAGATATTTATATTTCCTAATATGCCATAATTTGTGTTATATTAATAAAAATAAAAATTTGAACCTTTTTTATTTAGTATGACAATGTAAACATACAATCAGTAATTTTTAAAACCTCCTTCAACACACCGACGCTAAGACGATGATCCAATTATGTTATTAATTCACTAATTAAATTAATATTAACGATCAATAAATATATATCCGTGACTAACGACATAATTAAAATATATTTAAAAGCTTTAAGTACATGTATTTGTAAAATATCAAATAATTATTGAGGTATGGATAAGCGTGAAATTGTTATTGATTTATTTAATTATTGTATATTATTATGATTGATAAAGCGTAGACTTTGAATGAATCCGGGACTTTTGGAATTCTTAAATTAGCTAATAACATTTTATCTCGTTACAAACTATTGATTTAGAAAATTGCGCCCTACACATAGCAATATTTTCCACCGCCTATTTAATGGCAATATAAATTTTTAGCTTGAAGAGTTCTAACTGTCGTATTCGGGTATAAAAGGCGTCAAATTTTTTTTTTTTTGTTATTTATCGCGTATCTTTGCCATTTCTTTTTTATTACATTTCATTAATATGTTTTTCTGCTGGATCCAGTTTCAATTGTGCAATCCTTACACGAAAACCACAACATTATTGGTGTTGATTCATGAACCACAAAACCAAAAGAAGAAAAACATTAATACTAGCGTTTATTACAAATGATACAACGACTTAATAATTTAATTGTATATTTTTGTTTTTACTTGAATGCTCCGAATAAATATATTGGAATAGTTTTTTTTTATATAGTAACTAACTGTTAACTGGAGATCCAAATAATGCGGAGTATTGTTTTGTATCGAATTCACGAAACTACCGTATTTTTAACATAAGAAAATGTAAGAATCGGTCGATAAGTTTCGGAGGAGTATGATAACATACACGAAATAACAGGATACCATGGCTGTAATAGCCTAGTGAAAGAGAAAACTGGCTTCCAGTTTTGGATGAGACAAAACATGACGTATTCAGTTTTTTTGTGTGATAAATATCGATGACTACCAAAACTTATGTTCTTGGTATAAATAGGCTTCCATAGTTATATGGAACTTTTACATCAATAGCTGCCCTCGAGGCTTTTAATGTCACCATCCAAATTGTCTGGTAGATATGTCCGATAGCTATCTATATATGATTAATTTAGTAATTTTGTAGTATTTTAAAGTATATTTGAAGTACATATATGTGTATAAATTGGGGCCCAAGATTCATAGTTATTTAATAATTAAAGTTATAAACAGATGTCCGCTCCCCGCTAGCAGTGGGGCAGTGTAGTGTCGGACGTCCCATGGCGTCGGTCGCAGTCAGCCGCCGTACGTGCGCGTCTCCTCGATAATAGTCCAGTGAGTTGTGACCACAGCACCAACGTGTATCAGATACCTCGAGTCACCTGTCAGCTCACCCTACTCCATAACTAGCTAAGTGGGTATGTGAGAAAATTCCAAATATTTTTATAAAAGTATTTTTATAAAAATATTTGGAATTTTCTCTCGGGTATGTAAAGATATAAAATAATCTCACAGTTCCCTTCAGTATTCAGTAGAATTAAGCCAATAGCAAAAACTTATTTTTGACTTACCAATAAAATATACCTTGTAAATTTGGGATAAAACTTAAGTTAGTCTAACATTTCGAACCCAGATTATAGACTCAAACGGTGACGTGAAGCAGGCGGCTGATTGTAAAACCACAGTCAAATCTTTTCACCATATGGATAGTTCGGAAGGACGACTTGCTGTGCCGACCCCACTTAGAGTGGGAAATGGGCAAGATAGTGATGAATGATGATGTTATGATGTGATTTGAAAATTCAAGATTACAAAATTCAATTTTTATAATTGGATCTGCGGGAGGAGCTGCGGGCGACAACTAGTTTACACTATCATTAGTTCATTCATTGTTAAACATTTGTACGCATCTATGTTTTTTATACCAAGTTTTTATTACAGTTTTTTTTATATGAAATTGTTATTTGTAGGTAACTATTTTTAGTTTAAACAAAAACTAATTGCGTTTCAATAATACGCTTACTATTTTTTTTAAATCCTTCTAAGACAAAGTGTGGCAAACTGAAATGTACCATATGTAGTATGTAGTCATATAAGAAAAGTCCAAAAAGAAAATTATTTAAAATTATTTATAGTTGGCAACACAGCACAAACAATGATAAAGCTGAAAGTATTTTTTTTACAAATTATGTGATTTATTTGAAATGCTACAAATTTAAAATTACAATCAGACACATAAATTTCTTTAACATATGTATAAAGCATTGCGATTAAACGCAAACTTGTATTATGGGAACTAGAATAAAAATAATACACTTATATAATATTACAGTTTAGGTAGCTTAAAAAAATCGAGATTTAAATCATGACGCATTCAATACCGAGGCCGCTTAACTTTTAAGCAAAAACAAAGATCGAAAGATATCGTTAGATTCATAAAAGATATTTATATTATTTTATCTACGTATTATGTAAATAAAATATTTTAATAAAATAAGTTATAATTTTCATTGTCTAATCTACGCCAAAAATTATATTTAACTAAACAGTGTGGCCGGTGTTCGTAATGAATATGTAATTTTTTTTTTTACCTAAACATTTTTTTTGCTAATCTCGTTGTTATCTGAGAACAGCGATAGGTTTATGACGGAAGTAGACCTGAGCGATTTGGACCAATTTCGAAATGAATATGTATGAATAAGTATGTATTTACAAAAGAAAAGTATATATGTATTAATATCCGTTATCTAGTATCCATAACACAAGCATTTAGTTGCTTAGCTTGGAACTAGAGGGCGCTGTGTGTATTGTGTCCAAGATATTATATTAGATATTATTATAAAGTAAGTTTATAGATATTTAAATGTTTATCTAAGTAACTAGCCGCGCGGGAAATTTCGTAAAAATCATTTAGCTAGCAAATCTTTCATCAAAAGCTTTAAAATAAAAGTACAAATACTTATACATGTGTTATTGCATATTTACATATATTAGGTATATGTAAATATGCAATTAGATTTTATATGCCTGCATATTTATATGTCGTGCATATGCTTCCTTTTTTTTTCAAAAAATAAATAGATATTACAACATACCTGAAATAGTCATTTTTGCAGAATATATTGCTATCTCTCGCATAACACCTCTGTTCAGAATCTAACGGCATTTTGCACTCGCAGCATTTCAAGCATGGTGTGTGCCAGCGTCTTTCCAGGGCTAGTAAGTAGAATCTGTCTGTGATGCGGGAGCCGCAGCCGGCGCACGCGTCCCCCAGGGGAGGCTGGGGAGTATCGTCCGGCGGCTCTCGCTTCCTGCACGAGGTGCAGTCGCGGGGTGATCCTGGCGACGTCGCCGGGGCCACCGGGGATAAATCACCGCGGCCGTCGTACGCCGACGTGATGTATCTATCGCTTTGTTGCTGAAACAAAAGAAGAAAATTGACGTAACCTAATAACCGTTATTCAAGTACCTTCGAGCTGGTGAATATTCCGTTATTTTATACCAGAGGTTTACTGGTAACAAAACTGATTATTATTATTTTTTAAACACACATAGCATAACCTTTTTCTACCCGAAGGTGTAGGCAGTGGTTGTTAAGCCTCCACACGTCGTTATGTTTACGTCCCAAATGAAATAGGTGGCGAACCTATTGCCATACCGGGCACAAAGTTTTTTATTTACTACATATTTGTGAATAGTTGAGCGGGCGACGTTATAATTCAAATTTAATTAAAAAAGGATTTTTCTCTTTAATTTTGGCCACAGCGAGATGTGTGTTTTCTTTAGTTGTTCGTCCTGCTACTGCTAGTTAGTCCAGCCATTTAGTTAACGTATACATTTTGGAATTATAAAAGAAATGATGGAATATAGATTTGTTTTTTTCTGCCTTTTCTGTTTTTTTGAAGGTGTAGGCAGCGACTGTTAAGCCTCGTCTCGCCGTTATGTTTACGTCCCAAATGGAATAGGAGGCAAACCTATTGCCATACCGGGCACAAAGTTTTCGGTCATCGATATTTATCACACACAACTTCCGAAAATAATGTTGCTCGAGAAACATTTAAGCAGGAAATTATCCACAAACTAGGTGAAAAAATTAGAGGCACAGGATAATGTACCAGATGTTTGACAATTGGCAAAAGGAATTGGTGCCTATTGAATGTCGTACTAGAAGATTAATTCTGCTCAACGAATCATAATTTCCGCTGCTTACACACTCGTATATATAGGTCGAGAAGTTATAAAATAAATTGTTAATCAACCCTATACAGTTGCACCTGTCCTTAAATATGAGGAGCACTGGATTTAATAAATACGACCGGAAGACGTTAGTTACTCTATCAAAAAAAAACTGATTATAGCGCCACCTATCTATTGAATTTTTAAAAGTATTTAAAAAACATGTATAAATATTTAAGTGTAAATTCTTGTGGAAACGGATATAATTTATTTTGAAACGATAAATATTTAAAAGAAAACCATAATACTAGTTACAGAATTGTATTAAATTGAACTAAATAGAAAAGTTCTAACAAGGTTTTTTCAGAATGCAAACCTCAAAAACCTACGAGCGGGTATGACAATAAATATGAAATTCGAGGTAGGTACTTAGTGATGTATGTCAGATTCGTGTATCTATTCTCTCTACCTACCCCGAAATGTATTGACGTGGACTTACGAATTAATTAAGTGATGACAATATACATTTTGTTATTAAGTATTAATACCAGTCTTTATTTATTTATAATAACCATTATTTATTAACTTCAAACTCGTGTCCCCAAAGATAATTAAATAAATATAACGTATAGCTCAAAAGTTAATATAACAAATATATATAGTTAAAGACATTAAACTTTAAATATTTACATATACATGGATTATAATAAAATAGATTAAAAGATCGAATAATACATTTTGCCCTAATTATATGACAAATTTTATAATTAAAAAACTACTAACGGGGTGATTTTTACTTGATATCTGGAATCGTTGAAGTCCATTAAGATATCACAAATAGATTATTATTAAATACTTATCTTTATAATCTTTGTATATCTAATTTTAATAGCTTAATCCGATTAAGCGAATAAATTTGAATTAATAAATTATTATAGTAACTTTTGGAATATATTTTTACTATGGTCTTTTTGTAAGTGTGTTACGATTTTGGACTTGTACCATACTTATATCATAACTCTTGTCATACATGCACGAATTTTAAGGCTCCTGACATCACTTTCCTCAAGTACTCGTTCTGTGGTCATGGAATGTGTGTCGTGGCCGTCCTCGACTCCTATATACATTGGCTTTTACATTGTATATGTGCTTAGTCAATCTTTCATCATCAATTTGATATTGTTCACACATAACTTCCGAAAATAATTTCGAAAAGTCTTTGGTGTTAGCCCGGATTTCAATGCGCGACTTCTTAATTCAGAAGCGGTGTGCCCGACTACTGGACCACCGAGATATAAAATTACACATTACATATTTATGTTCCATAATATTTTAAGAAGAAAGTAAAGAGATAAAAAATAAAATAAATAATGGTATTTTACTTTATTAGGGTATGCTAAACAATTTCAAACTGCAACTTATCGTGAAGGTGTAGGCAGTGTCAATAATGCTTCTAAATGCTTATTATTAGTTTTATCTTTTAATAAACCTATTGAGCACAATTTTTATTATATAACATAACATAACTTCACGCCATTTTTACCCGAAGGTGTAGGCAGCGGCTGTTAAGCCTCGTCTCGCCATTATGTTTACGTCCCAAATGGAATAGGTGGCGAACCTATTTTCATACCGGGCACAAAGTTGTCAGTCATCGATATTTATCACACGTAACTTCCGAAAATTTCGTAAACTCATTGGTGTGAGCCAGGATTTGAACCCACTACTTCTTGAATCAGAAGCGGGATGCTCGCCACTGCGCCACCGAGACTTTTGTTACTAATCGATATTAATCCGACAGTAGATTATATCAGTGGTGGGTTCCCGGATTTTTACTTGAGACCACTTGACCAAAAACCGGAGTGATCAACAACTAGGCCACCGAGACCGGTAATCATGAATTAAAATTTTTAATGTAAGGGATTCTAACCCGTGATTGAATTTAGCAGTAACCACTACACCACTCGGTCAGTTATAGATTGATTTTAAGTCCCGGCGGTATTAATAAACGCTTACCTTGACGTGTGGCGGTGAAGTTTCAGATTCTATTCTCGGGCCGTGCAGTATTGCTGGATTTCCCTGTTAAGAAGAGACACTCAGTAACGCGCAGAGTTCTGTGTAGATAATCATAATAATTTTATTATAAGACATAACTAGTTGTTGTCCGCGGCTTCGTCCACATAATCTTCCTCACGTTAACGATAACTTTTTCAAAAGCATGATTATGAACCAATCAGTTTGTGTTATAATTTATAAGTTTCGTAGTTTAGCGAGGACATATAGAAATATGAAAGTGTTTATTTTATTTTATTCATTAGCCTCTTCCAATCGTCTTGATTGGCGGATATTAATTTAATTAATAAATTGCATTATTTAATAAATTAGATTATTTTAATATAAGTGGTGACCACTCGTAAATACACCTAGAGGAAATCTACGTAAAGTGCTTAATGCCGCGTTTCATTCAATAGTAGAGTAGTACACGGAGGCCTAACCCTTCCGTGACACTACCGGTGTTGTAGCTATCGCTGATATGAACGTCACTAGTCGCCTATCCCATCATGCACACGGGATACAGTTACGTCGCTAGCTTTCAGGCTAGGACGGTGACAGGGATAATGAGAGGAGCCATACCTATCTCCTCAAACGAAAGATATCCATGAGCTACTTTACGATATTATGAGAGGTGTCGAACTGCGTGACTATACCCAAACAAACGTTGCGTTACAACACAACACAACTATGTAACAAAAGAGAATATAACAGTAGGTTGTTTAAAAAAAAAGCGAATGCAACATACTTTAGTTCTTCTAAAGAAACAGTTATAATAAATACATAATATATACATAAATAAATTAAAGCCTTTTTTTATCTACGAACAAGGCTATTTACAGCATATTTATGAAATTGCATTAGATAATTGTATTGTTGTATATATATTTTTTGTTTTATTGTAATAAATATTGTAATTATATTACAATGTTGTAATTATATTTAATAAATATTGTAATTATATTACAATATTTATTGCCTTACTTACTGTAAGTCGTTTGAATAGGCGTTTTATTTTACACCCGGTAGAGCCACGCAGTTTGCTGTATGAATGGGCCAGCTCGACTGGTGTGATACCACGACCTCTCAGACTATCGGCCTGAAGTGGCTCATGCCGCGGTTGGCCTGGTGATAGAGATATGTAGAGGCCCAACCCATTCTCCTCCTCCCATCCCTATTCCGTGCCCTTCCCTATCCCATTTTAAAAGCTGGCAACAGAACTAAAAACGGTGGCATTAGTTGCTTTCCATCAGGTGAGCAACCTGCTCGTTTGTATCCCTTAAAGACTATTATAAATTTGTTGGGTATGGCAGTCGAATCATGATAGTAAGGTGAGTGCAGTGGAAATGAGTTCTCTGAGTACTGTCTTTTCTCTTTCTTGTAGGTTGAGCTGATTAGTCGTGTGTTGCAAGAAGAAGTCACACGAATAAAAGAGCATACGAAGCGAGTGTAGGTGGCAGAGTCGGGATCGAGAGACCAAAACCAAAAGTTTTAAAAGTGTAAGAATTAATAGCATCCAAGATCTACGAGCATGACGAGATGTATGGCAATCCTCTATGGTATACTGGCGTGAATATTTATATTAACTGAAGACTGTATGAACATGATTAGAATCGGCAAAACTAGCAAAGAAATCATTCTTTTTTTTAATTCGATACTGTTTAAATAGGCACGCAATATTTCAGTGGATGCCAACACCATCAATCAATACAAGCGTGATGGTATAACAAAATATTCATAAACTAATATACAAAGTCTTTTCTCACTATCTTATAAACTATCAAAGATATTATACAATATTAAATAAATATATTGCGTCGTATTGATAAATGAAAACGATTAAATGTCAAAAGTCAAACCAAAGGTCGATAGGTCTGTAAGATAATATAATCCACAGTATCTCGGTATAAAGGTGAAGTTATGTATGTAACATTGATAACTTCACGCCCAGTCACTTGCGGGGGCAGAGAGAAAAAACCTCCATAGGGCACGATTTTTACACGCCTTTGACGCTTCTTTGACTTTCATAACTCTGTCCTTAAACGCTGATCGATTTTTAAGGATCAAGTAAAAACATTGCAGGCATATCCATTCTTGTGACCATTCCTCATAAACATTAGAGTCTACAAAATGGTAAGAAATCTACTCCTATTGTTTCAGAGTTTAATGAGGACATACAGTTAGTTATACAGATGAATAAAAATTATGATTAAATGATTTCTTACTAATTTTATCATAAAAATAGGTATACATATTATTTGTTGATCTTATTGTAGTACACAAAGTCAAATATCTTAAATTAAAATTAATCAGCCCGGTGCTAAGTCCACGCCATCAGTGTACCTACTGAAAGTCACTTCGACTTATATGACTTTTATTCTTTATAACATAACATCACGAATTTTGGAAAATAATGTAGTTGGTATCGCTACCAACTTTGAGACCAATCAAAATCAAATCCAAAATCAATCAAGCCGTTTAAATTATAGGGAGTAGGTACTAGAGAAATATGTGTATTTGTATAATCTTATTTTAAGCACAGTCCAGTAAAAATCTTTGTTGTAAATATAACATTACATAAATGTTTATTCAGTAACTTTTTAAATATAACTCTACCAACTAATTTCATACATAATTTTAAAACAAATAGTTCCAAGAAAAGTGTTATATTAATATGGCTAATTTATTTACATACTTAGAAACGGGATTTTTTCCAAGTGTTTCACCACATAATATATTTATAAGATAAGTATAAATATACAGCATCACATTTTTTATATAGATGGGATAGGTGAGCAAAGATCAGCTAATTATACGCACACGAGCAGGCGTCTCTCCGGATGGCAAGCAACAAACACCGCCCGTGGACACCTAAACACATAGTGCTGCCGTCCCTTACAATAGGTTATGGAAGTGTAAATTAACGTCGATATTCCGGGATGCCGTGGTATTTCAACGGTCGAGCCGGCCCACTCATGCAGCAAACAGCGTGGCTCTACCACTGCTAGTTTACAGTGCCGTTTAATATTTACAATTACGATAATTTAGGTATATACCTACATAAAATTCTTATAGTTACCTCCATCTACTCTGAAAATTTCATATTTCATAGTTCCTACTCACATTTCAGAATCTTTTTCTGAAGTTATATGATAAATATCGATGGCTGGGAAACTTGTGCCTAAATGTAAAAATAAATAGGCCGGTTAGGGAGCAACAGCCACTGTCAACACCTTCGGATAGAGGTATTTAAAAGTCGTGAAGTTACAAACTAAAACATTTGACGGGCCTTCGATCGGGGCAAGGTTGGGGGTTTGATTCCCACCCGAGCACAAATATTTGTGACAAACATGAATATTTGTGTGGTGTTTGGGTGTTTTTCTACGTATATGTATTTACAAAAGAAAAGTATATATGTATTAATATCCGTTATCTAGTATCCATAACACAAGCACTTAGTTGCTTAGCTTGGAACTAGAGGGCGCTGTGTGTTTGTGTCCAAGATTTTATTATTATTATTTATTAAAATTATCGTCCATTCGCATAACGCGTCGTGTTCGCAAATAAATATAGTCAAAATTCCGAATTCAATCCCGTCGTTGCATTTTTATTTGTAACCAAAAATTGAACGAGCCACTTGAAAAATTGGTGGAAATAAAAAATACCTACTATTTTCAGTGGATGTTGAGATATAAACTTATTTTGAAATTCATTCAGTCCGTCGGCAAATTTACAAATCACCCGGCTTAAATGACCTGTGCACTAGCAAATATTATCGCCATCTAAAACGCTATTAAAAATTCACTGCCCTAACTCTATGGAAATAATAGGCGTGAAGAAACTAAGCTAATATGAAAAAGAATTAAATACATTGTCCGTCGACGCTTGTTCTTTTAACTACTAAATTTTCCGTTGCCCCGTCGGTACACGACACGTGAGCTCAGCACTTTTTATAATTCATATTTATAAGTATTAACTCCACTGGCAAGTATCTTAGCAAGATAAAAGTGCACCCAATTTACCAATCGTTATATCAAATTGAAATATGGCCGATTGAAAACTTTAACTATGAAATAATTAAATCAAAATACATGTTCACGTCGATATTGTTTAAATAACTATTAATTAATTTAAAAAAAAAACAGAAACCTTCACGCCTTTGTTATCCGAAAGTGTAGGAAGCGACTGTTAAGCCTCGTCTCGACGTTATGTTTACGATATGTTTTAAAAAATTAATAGCAATATCTGATTTACGACATATTTAATTTATATGTAAGACATTTAAATGGCATGTAATTTTATTAAATTACTGAGCATTAAGTAGATAAAAAAATAATAAATAATAAGAACTTAAGACAATTATCTACCCCACAAGAATCTCTTGCGTGGAAGCTAAACCTGCAAATGTCATTATACAACCTATTTATATGTAAATAACTTTCTATGGAACCTTCCACTAACAATTGTAATTAAAAAATACATATTAAATTGAAAACTAGATGACCCGGCGAATTTTGTTTCGTCAATAAATAAATAATAGCAATAAATAAATGTTTTTTTTTTCTAAAAATAAATAGCCTATGTTACTCCTCATTACACCAGCTGCTAACCAATAAAAGTCCCGTCAAAATCAGTCCAGGCATTTCAGTAATTATCGGAAACAAAGACACAAATAGACAGACCTCCTATCCCATAATAAAAAAACAATATTGCAAAAAAAAAGCTATTTTGGTGTATGTACCGTATATATATTAGCATGTTATGAATTTTATTCCAATAAAACACACAGACACTTCAATTTTAAGCATATGTTAGAGTCTTTAATACATCATTTAAAACGATATTATTATTATTTTTGTCTATATACGCCCGTGTTTCTTCGGAAACTCCAAGACTATATTGGACGAGTTTCTTCTCTTGTCTTAGATATTCATAGACAAAAAACAAATATAAATATATAATACAAATAAATATATGTCACATATAATAATAAAATAAAAAATCCGAGGTCTGTGAAAGATTTTATCCTGTATAGAAAGACCATGCGAGCGCATCTGAGGGCAACAACTAGATTGCTGCCAATGATTTCTCAGAACTATTAGTTAGTTAAGTGTGTTAAATATCGATGACTGAAAACTTTGTGCCCGGTATGGCAATCGGTTCGCCACTTATTCCATTTGGGACGTAACGTAACAATTCGGCGAGTCGAGGCCTAACAGCCGCCGACTACATCTTCGGGTAAAAAGGCGTGAAGTTATGTTTGTTTGTTTATTTTGGACTGATGCACTGAAGTTCCGGTATATACCTGTACTTGTTCGTACTTCTTACTTTTGCTTCACAATCTATGTATATTTTTGGAAGTAGGGTTTTAGCATTTTACCCGACTGCACCAGAAGGGGGGTTTTGAATAAAAAAAAATTAAATGCAACAATTGTTGACAATTGATTTTTAGTAAATAATCGAATGAAATAAAAACCTTTCGAAATGGAGCAAACATTTGTTGATTATTTTTACTTATTGACAATTGTGTAATGCAAAATTAAATACATATAATCTATATATATATAAGAGATTTCCACCTATATATTGACTCATCACGATATCTCTGGAACCATAAGGCGTAGCGACTTGAAATTTGGTAGGATTATTCCTTTCGCCGAGTAGAGGTCAGCTAAGAACGGATTTTACGAAATTCCACCCACAAGGGGGGTTGCGGGGGTGTTAACAATGGAAAATTCCCATTTTTAACCTATAGCTGCTATCGACTTCAAATTTGTCGAAGATATTGCAGTATTAACATAGCGGGGCAGCAGTTATTACTTTTGATGCGAAACAGAGTTCGCCGGGTCAGCTAGTATTAATATATATATCTATCATTATTAATTCATATCATATATCATACTATGAAACTGAAGAATTTGTGTGTTTGGCCGCGTCAATATCAGGAACTAAACAGTTGATTTTAAAAAAATACTCTTGTGTTGGATAGTTCATTTATTGAGGAAGGCTTTAGGTTGTATATCATCAAACTATGATCAATAGGACTGAAGCACTAAGATTTTAATAGTAAAATAAGGCGCACCAAAAAAAAGCCGAATATTTTTAAGTAAGTGTGGAAAAATTAAATAGATATTTTATAATGATAATAATATATTATTTTTATAATAACATAGTATAAAACAAAGTCACTTTCCGCTGTCTGTCCCCTTATATGCTTATATCTTTAAAACTACGCGACGGATTTTGATGCGGTTTTTTTTAATAGTTAGACGGTGTCAACGGGGTGGTTTTGATCTATAGGTAACTTATTCATATATGATGTTGTAAAGAAAAAATGATAATTTTCGAGATTTAGCACTTTAATTGCAAACGCTGGCTGAACCCTAAGTGATAGATCAAAACAATGTTTTACATTATGAAACACCTTCAGAAGGTCTACAAAAAAGTCCGCGAGGGCATATGTCTATCTAGCATATGTATATCCAGTTAAGTGTCTTAAATAGATTGTACTTTTAATATAGATCAATATAACCTTTACAGTATGTAATTTCACATAGCAGGACATAGCAGTTGCTTTGCGTGCCAATACGTGTGCCGATAAATAGCACAAATTGAACTTTTTAAGATCCAAATTTTACTCATTTATTACTTTTGATGCGGAACAAAGTTCGCCGGGTTAGCTAGTATGTTTATATAGTTATATGTATTAATAGTCTCAGTGGTCAGTGGTCGAGCACACGGCTTCTGATCCAGAGGTACGGGTTCGACACTGGCACCTATGACCTTTCGAAATTGTTTTCGGAAGTTAAGTGTGATAAATATCGATGACTGAAATCAAAGATTTCAATCATCGATATTTATGCCCGATATGGCAATAGGTTCGCCACCTATGGGACCTAATTTGGGATGTAAACATAACGGCGAGACGAAGCTTAACAGCCGCTGCCTACACCTTCAGGTAAAAAAGGCGTAAAGTTATGTTATGTTATTTTTTTATATATGTACAAGAATCCGTTATGTTTGGTCCGTAAGAATGCTAGTGTGACGGACGTCAAGCTTTCTAAAATATATATGTATTATATTATTATTAATATTATTATAGTCTCGGTGGTCCAGTGGTCAAGCACACGGCTTCTGAATCCAGAGGTCGCGGGTTCCAATCCTGGCACACACCAATGACTATTCGAAATTAATTTCGAAAGTAAAGGTATGGCGATAGATTCGCCACCCATTTGGGACGTGAACACAACGGCCAGTTGAGGCTTAATAGCCACTGTGTACACCTTCGGGTTGAAAAGACAGACAGACATTCAAATATTAAGTTATGGTTATACAAAAAATAATAATATTAATATTTCTACTAGATCATTTTATGAATTCTTGAAACTGTTTTTAATTAACAATACCTATAAATACTGTGTGTAAAAATTCTTTCATCAGTAAAAAAAAAAATTTAGGTATTATTTGGTAACTAGGACTATCTGACCAGGCAAACGTTGTCTTGCAAAAAAATAAATAAAGTATTTGTTAAACAAATAATAACTAGCCGCTAATCGTAGAGGGGTGAAAGTTTTAGGTTGTATGCATGTTGTATTTAAGGTTGGTTCCATTAGACATAGTTGAGCCACTTCCTCCTCATATTTATTTTATCACTTCAAATCAATCTTCAAGAATACGAGACCGCTAAATTAAAATTCAGAATGATAAACCGCTAGACCATCTAGACGTAAATCTATTATTAATGGCCATATTGATCATATGACTTTAAACATAATCATTACATAGTATAAAACAAAGTCACTTTCCGCTGTCTGTCCCCTTGTATGCATATCTTTAAAACTACGCAACGGATTTTGATGCGGTTTTTTTTAATAGTTAGATGGTGTCAACGGGGTAGTTTTGATCTATAATTCATGTATAGTGTAGTAAAAAAAGTGATAATTTTCAAGATTTAGAACTTTAATCGCAAACGCTGCCTGAACCCTAAGTGATAAATCAAGACAACGTACTACATTATTATACACCTTTAAAAGGTCTACAAAAAAGTCCGCGAGGGCATATGTCAATCTCTTAGGGATAACCCACAATGACCATTTTTATTTTTCTACTTTTTACGAGAAATAATGGCCTACTTACGAAGCAATTTTAAACATTACAATATTAATTTTTTACTTTACGGCAGGCAATTTAAACAAATATTTTCGAAGATATTGCAGTATTAACATAGCGGGACAGCAGTTATTACTTTTGATGCGGAACAAAGTTCGCCGGGTCAGCTAGTTTATACAATAAAACTGATAAATAAAAAGTGCTACTAATTTTCTTTTATTTTTCTTTTAAACGATAAAAAAGTTCA
Organism: Euproctis similis; assembly: GCA_905147225.2. Taxonomy (NCBI): domain Eukaryota; kingdom Metazoa; phylum Arthropoda; class Insecta; order Lepidoptera; family Erebidae; genus Euproctis; species Euproctis similis. The sequence goes on along the minus strand of LR990107.1, from coordinate 21,633,862 downwards.
CATTATGGCATTTGGTAATGGCGTCACAACGCGCGTCTGATGCTACCATTCCCATCTTTTTTAGGCCCAACATTCATATATCCATGGTTATTAAAAATATTTAAAAATAATTCTAGTCCTGTGTACAATTACTTTTTATAAAGAAATTCAATACTAATTTATGTATAAGTTAATAAAAGGTTACCTACTCTTTTTGTCGGTACAAAATGTTACTTATAAATTTAATTGTATAGGTATACTTTATTAATCTCTGTATGATAGATAATTATTAATTTTAAATACGGACATGTAAAAAGAATGAATGACTGACTAAGCAGATATACAATGCAAAAGCGGATGGATGTAGGAGTCGAGGACGGCCAAAACACACATTCCATGGCCAAATAGAACGAGTACTTAAGGATGGTGATGTTAGAAGCCTTAAAAAATTACGAAAGTGTATGACAAGAGTGATAAAAGTGAAAGAAGCGAGTGAAGCGTATAAGAATCGTGTCTTATGGCGCTATGTATTCTCTGCCTACCCCTCAAGGGACTTGATGTGAAGTTTTTTAATGTGTTTATATTATTACACTGATTGAACGTTCGAAATGATTCAATTTTAAAATGATTATATCTAAGTCTAATGATTATGTCTAAGTCTAATGATTATATCTAAGTCTAATGATCATATCTAAGTCTAATGATTATATCTAAGTATTATTGTTCATACTTAATGCTACATGCTTTATTTTTATAAATTATATCCTTTTGATATGAGGCATTGGAATTTTAATTCAATTATTAATAACTTATAAACACTAAATGTTGCTCCGCAGCTCCACCATCTTGGTATTACAAAAAGACAATAACTTGACTTGGCAATCATCAAATTTTAATAAAATAAAACCAATATTTAGTTTCATGATAAAGGAGCAAACAATCTTTAAAACTTATTCAATCTCTTCAGCAGTTTTGGATGTTTATAAGGGACAGATGTAAAGATACAGTATTGATTACGTTTTTTTCATCGTTATGATTTTTTTTTATATATATCAAAAAATTAGGATTTCTATATAATTGTTTTAAGCTGGTAAATATATATTAAAATGTATTGGAATCAGTAAAATTTTGATTTTAAATATTACTTGATGGTGGATCGCGACGGCACTCAACGCGGCGGCACAAAGAATAGGTAGCAATAATTTATGTCCGACTACTTAAAATTTAATCTCACAAGAAAATATATTTATAATAATTCCATTAATACTAAATCATAAGTCTTAGAAATACTAATACGGCAAATAACTATAAGTGAGTACAGTAGGTTAAGTTATTTGAAAAGTAATCGCAATATTAAAACAGACGTAGTGAATGGAAATCTAACTAACTTATCAATAACTTGGATATTTACGAGAAAAGAACAAATATATTATTGCAATGTTATACATATATTTATTGATAGAATATAGAACTTACATAGTTATTTATAATATTTATAATAAAAATCGTAACATTTAAAAGACTAAACTGTTAGTATTAAACTATTGGTCCTCGCTAAACTCTGATACTAATAGAAAGAAATCTACAAATCATTTCATTCGGACATAATTTGGCTTTAACATAAAACTTAATGGTTTATTATTTTATAAAAATCTGAATTTTGTTATATCTGATAAAGGTTAAAACTTAAACCTTTAAAGGTTCTTAAGTGCGCTGAAATTTTTGCTAGAATTATTAAATGTATAGGTAGTAAGTATAGCCGTATTAATTATAACCTAAATATCTATAAATAAATATATTATGCCATATCTTAAACCCTGTCAATATGCTGTTATTGTATATTAAGTCTTATATTATATGTATATTTATTATAATATTAATAATATATAAATGAATAGAGAAGCATATTTGAGCGGGAAATAGAAGTAGGTAATAAAAAAATCTATAAAAAGTTATGTAAGTAGCATAGAAAAGCTCCGACCTCTTTGGTAGGTTTTCGAAATAAAATCTAATAGCATGGGTACTTAAATCTTGGCAGAAATGAAATTGTCAAAACAATATTTATTTAAATTTGCCAATAACTCAATTCTTACAATAGGATTTAGTTTAGAAATTTCAGCAAAAGTAAGAAAATATATATTTTATGGATTAAGGTTACATATATGTACCTGTTAAGTTGTTCTGCCTAAATAAATGGATAAACAGTCAAAGAATGTCGTGAATTGGTGATGACATGAGATTGAGCTTAGAAGTCTTATGCGATAATTTAAAAAAAAATCCTAAATTGTTTATAAATTTCGTACTTATTATATATAGTCAAGTATATGTCAAGTCAAGGAACGAACGATGTTTTGTTGATGAGCGAATGATAAAACAAAAACAGGTGAGCAATAATATCGTACCCAATGCATCGTTCCCCTCTCCTCGTACACTCCCATCTGGGGTTCAATTTTTTCGTTTGCTATTTTCGAATGTATGGGCCTCTGCCCCACAACACTGCAGCACTCACTCACGAGACATGCGTGCGTCGCCCGCCGCAGCCGATGCGCAACTGACTCTGGTAAATCTCCCCACTACGAAGGTGTGCCACACGGATACCGCCCAGGGGCCACAGCAACGCCCCTCGCTACCAGAACCGACGCCACATTTTTTTTTTTTAATCTGTTTACGAATTTTTTCTACCGTTTAAAGTATTTGGGCGCAATGAATGCTTGCAATTCTTTTTTAAAAAATTCGACGTGTTCCATCATAGCTATTGATTTATTTATTAATAAAAATATTTATTCGTTAATGTTTTAATATTTTGGACCGGTGTAACGAGTGTACTGAAGTGTATTGAATACTTGATCAGAAACAAGGAAAATGTATGATAATAACGCATGCGGTTAAGACTTTGGATTGATTACGTCAAATTAATTCACTAACAATTAAAAAAAACTGATTCAGTCTTTGAGTTTCAGACTATAACTAAACCTGGAGATGTTTTTTTTCTTCTATTAAATTATAGCGATATTAACTTAATTGTACAAAGTTAACAAATATACAAACAAACAAACTAATTATTTAATAAATGTAATATGAAGAATAAAAAGCATATTTCACGGTCGACCGGTTGAGAACTGCACATTGCATTATATTTGCCTCTGATATCATAGTTTGATAAATAATTACGTATTGTGTTGATATAGGTATGTTGGAAATAAGTAAGTATATTATAGTTTAAATGAGTACTTGAGTTTCTTGCCCGGTTCTTCTCATGACAGTCCCTACACTCGGAATCAGGCCGCTCGTGGCGATTGCGTCCGTGGAAACTTGTTCCACGTAGGCACAGTCCTCAAGCGCTTAAATCTGTTAAGCTTTAACTATACTTTTTAAGTCTCTGTGAAGACCTATTAAAATAAAGCTACCATTTTGATTTTGACATGACTAATTAGGGGCCGTCCATTAATCACGTGAGGTTAGAAAGGGGGGCGGAGGAGTCTAACAAAAATTACAAAATATCACGAGGGGGGAGGGGGGTGTACTAAGATATCACGTGTATTTATTTTTTCCACCTTATTATTATAATAAAATAGATTGGTGTGAGCCCAGAATCGATCCCACGACTTTCTGATTCAGAAGCAGGCCGCTCGAGTACTCGACCAGCAAGACTGATGATGAATTAAAAATAATACTCTGAAAACTTTAAAATTCTTTGTATGTACTAAAAATACACGTGATGTTGGATGGGGGGGGTAGTTTTAAATGTCCCCATGTATCACCATGGGGGAGGGGGGGTCAAAAATGATGGAAAAAACATCACGTGATTAATGGACGGCTCCTTACAGATTCTTGAGTTAAGTAAACTTCACGCCAAGTCGCTGACGAGATAGGTATTATAGCTCTTAATAATATGATCCTTAAGTTTATAATTAAAATGTACATATTTTGATTAACTACACATGATGTCGATTTTAATATTAGATACTTCGTAGAGCCATGCGATTCACTGAAGGGGCCGGTTTGACCGGTGAAATACCACGACCCCTCAGAATATCGACGTAAAATGGCTCAAACCGCGTTTCGCTCGCTGAGAGAGGTATATTGAGGCTCGAGGTATCCGGAGGCGTAACCCCTTCCGCTTTCCCCCTTCCCTTCCTAATTCCGACCCATTTCCTATCCTATTTTAAAGGCCGGCAACGCAACTGTAACACCATCTGTATTGCACTGGCGTTAGTTGCTTATCATCACGTGATACGCCTGCTTATTTGCCTCAGTATCAAATATAAAAAAAGAAAACTAATCAGTCTTACCCTCGGGTATCACTGAGGGTAAGGCTTACACCAACGACTTTTGAAAATAATCTTGGTATTTTTGTATGATATATATTTTTATGTCTCGGTGGGCCAATGGTCGAGCACGACGCTTTTGAATCAACAAGTCGCGGGTTCGAATCCGGGCTTTCTTTTCGGAAGTTATGTGTGATAAACTTCGATGATCGACAACTATGTGGTGCGTTGTATGGGAATAGGTTCGCCACCTATTCTATTTGGAACGTAAACATAACTTTTTTAACAGCCGCTGCCTACAACTTCGGGTAGAAAAAGGCGTAAATTTATGTTATGTTAAAAAATATTTTCAAACAAAAAAATCACACACATCTCTGCAATTTCAACAAAAAATAAACTAAAAAAGGAAATAAATACTAGTAAATATTCCAATAATTTATTAAGAATTAATTGTCAATAATAAAGTATGTGTAATCAAAGATATATCTCTATATCTGCTTAGTCGTTTAATGTCTAACACTGTCCGTAGCCAGATGTATAATCCTCACATTTGTAATTCTTCCTCTCACAAATGGTACCACCTGAAATGAAGGAAACCCTCGTTCAGTACATCTATGGTCGCTAATTTCAAAAATTCAAGTAGGTAATCTCAAATGCCTCGCAAGGTAAGCACAGGCCGTTAAATGCTCAATAGCCTAAGAGCCCAGCGCCTCCAGACCTTACTTATTTTCCGATAAACATTATTTACTGTCGATTCCATATATATACTAGCTGACCCGGCAAACGTTGTCTTGCCGAAAAATAAAATTTAAAAAATAGGGGTTGATCGTAGGGGGTTGAAAATTTAGGGTTGTATGTATTTTTGTATCCCGTTTTTTTTTTTAAAATAAGAAACAAAAATATATCGAAAAATTAAAAAAAAAATAAGGGTGGACTACCCTTAACATTTAGGGGGATGAAAAATAGATGTTGGCCGATTCTCAGACCTACTCAATATGCTCACAAAATTTTATGAGAATCGGTCAAGCCGTTTCGGAGGAGTATGGGAACGAAAATTGTGACACGAGTATTTTATATATACCTAAGATATATATATATAAGATATAGCCTAGATATCTAACTAGGACGATAGCCAACAGACAATTATTAATTAATTATTTGTTATTATTTTACTAATATTCAAGTCATTTTTCGCCCTATGATTCAGCTGGTATTGCTGGTAACTTATGATTATTAATATCATTACATAGTATAAAACAAAGTCGCTTTTCACTATCTGTCCCCTTATATGCTCAGATCTTTGAAACTAACAAACAAATTGATGTGGTTTTTTTTTAGTAGGTAGAGGATGTTAGCGGGGTGGTTTGTATTTATAATATCCACATGTATAATGTAGAAAAGAAGAAGTGATAATTTTTAGATTTTACACTTTAATTGTAAACACTGCAAAACTTTTGCTGCGGAGCAAAGCTCGTCGATTTTTAAGGCTCCTGACCTCACCTTCCTCAATTACACGTTCAAGTTCAAAAGAAGACGGCCTCCACTCCTAGATCCTCATTTTCATATTCCGTTTTATGGCAATATACATTTCTAACAGTGTATTAAATTATTTAATTCATAATTGTGTTATGTGAACACACGACACCCACCGCCATCTAGCTTCCCAACCAAGTAACTAACACTTATGCCACAAAACTAGATAACGGAGACTTAGGTAGGGCTAGCCTGCAAGTCGACTATACATACTGATAGGTACTAAATAATAGTTTTTATAAAAATAAAAGCCAATTAGTTGTTTCGGTGATCTGGTCGAGCTCTTACCTTCCCACTTCAGGCTACTGAATGAAGAAGTTGTGGGATCGTATTCCTCACACCAATGACTTTTCACAATTAATTTCGAAAGTTATGTGACCGTTTTATAGCTATAGGATTCGCCACCTATTCCATTTGGGACTTAAAAATTCCATGGCTGAGGCTTAAAAGCAGCTACCTATATGAAAAGGCGTGAAGTTATAAAAGAAAATAACCAAGACTTGGCGGCCCTGAGATCTCGGTCTACACGTGCCAGTCAACGTGAATCCATTTACTTTGACTCGAGCCATAGCAGGCGCTGAGTCGTCGAAGTGAGTAGAGGAGAGAGGGGACGCTCAGTCGCCTTTTGACTCACACGAGTGTGCCACGAGGCTCACCACCTTACCTACGTATAGTACGTACTGCTAAATCTTCATTTTTCCAGGATTCCTTCTCCATGTTTTGTCACCAACCCTTAGATAGGTATTAAAGAAATTTAACATAATTTCATAAGTCCCTTGCAGTGACAACAGAGCGCCATGAGACACGTGTTGTTTACATACCTCACTCGCTTTTTCGTCATATCGTCATATCATCAATCACGTGATATTTTAAATACCCCCAATCCCGTTTCTCTTTCAGATACGCCATGATGTTTAATATTAATAAGGTAGTGTTAGCACTAGCATTACACGCAAAAGAAACTGCAGGCAACAACTAGTCAACACTAATTAATCATTACATAGTATAAAGTCGCTTTCCGCTGTATGTCCCCATAATGCTCATATCTTTGAAACAACGCAACGGATTTTGATGCGGGTTTTTTAATAGATAGAGAGTGGTTTTTATCTAAAACTCATGTATGAGTAAAGAAAAGTTATAAATCTAAAATTTACTTATGTATCTATTATTTTTGTTGCGGAACAAAGTTCGCCGGGTCAGCTAGTTATTAATATATTGTTAATGAAATGTTCTAATTACCATCCCAAGGCTTTATATGTGGTACGGTTGTGGTGTAAGGATAGTATGCCCAATCAGTGGAGGTGTGATTCTCCTCGTGCGGTTGAAGCCAGCAGTTGGCCCAGCAGCAGCAGCTCAGCGCGTGCTTGGCGCAATCCTCTGACGGCAGTTTGTCTGTCTTGTAGTGGAGCCACCCGAACCATTCTGCTGTTACCTGTATTAATGCACATATTAGCGTTACTCTTAAAAGTCCAAAGTCTAGCTCGCTTTTTCTATCAGAAGGCGGCGGAACCTATTGCCCGGGCGTAATGTTAGCAGTCATAGATAATTACTATACATAACTTCCGAAAACCATCCAGAAAAATAGTGGCCAGGATTCGGTCCCACAACTTTTAGGTGCTCAATCGCAGTACCACTGAGGCGGTTAATATATATATAAAAATAAAAAAACAATTTATTCCCCCCCCCCCCCCACACGTCATCTCGTGTCCAATCTATGTGTCCATCATAAGACGTCGATCCAGACGGAGGAACACCTTTAGCCACAATGAGAAAATGAACAGTAATAGGATGAAACATGGTTTTACACCGAATCTATGAGTGATGAACTGACTGTTCCCGTCGCGTAGGTACCTACCCGTCCACATTTTACCTTCAATGACCTGCTTATAGACGAAATGGTCGTATTACCTGTGAAGCATCATAGTCGTATCTCATATTGGGATTGTATTCTACCCATCGGCTGCGACCTATCATGTAGTACTGGCTCTCGAAATACTTATTCCCCCAGGCGTCCACACCCACCAAGGTGCCGGCCTGGAATACATACTTGTATGTTCAATCAAGACCAAAAGTAATTCAGCTGGAAAGAAGTGTGAAATCCTCTAAAAAAAGAAGACGCGGTAGAGCCACGCGTACAAGCCAATACTACGAGCTCTCAGAACATCGACGTAGAGTGGCTCGTGTCGCGTTTAGCTGTGAGGGGGGTATCCGCGGGCGCAACCTCTACTCCGCTCCTCTGCCCATGCCACCTCTAATTCCTTCCATATCCCATTGTTAGGGACGGCAACACAACTGTAACACTTATCTGCGATATGTCTATGAGTGGCGTTTGTTGCTTGCCATCAGGTGACATGCCACGCTCGTTTGTCCACCTATCAAATGAAAAATGCATATACGTAACTCCACGCCAAGTCCTTGCGGAATAGGACCTTTGAAACCTTTGAAAATTACCAATATATAAATTCAAACCTTCAACGTATCGTTAAACCAAAATTTCTTCAGAGAGCTGAAAACACCACCATTGGCTCTTATAATAGTTACGAATCGTACCGCTTTATCAATTGGTATGAGACCCATTACGTCGATAATGTTTATATTAAATAAAACAATAAATTTCAAAATCGAAATTGTTTAAGTCATTTTTTTTTCTTTTTTTTTGCAACTTAATTTGGCATTGATCCATAATAAATATATTAAACCTCTTTAATGAAATGTACTTGGTTGACTGGACACGTGGATGACTTTTTTAACCATTCATTCATTAATTTATGCATTCATACATTTATTCATCCATTCAGCCATAATAATATATATACATGTACTAGCTGACCCGGCGATATTTTCGCGATTGTTTCGCCTCGGTACCAATAGATGAATAATTAAAAGAAATTTTCTAAAAAAAGGGTAGGCCTATGTTACTCCTTATTACGCCAGCTACCTGCCAATAAAAGTCCTGTCAAAATCAGTCCAGCCATTCCAGATTATTACCCCGAACACAGAGACAGACCGACAAAAAATTTAACAAAATGTTATTTTGGTGTATACACACATAGGTAGGTACGCCAAATACCTTGCGAACGATCCCTAGAGACCAGGGTAGATAATTTTTAAAACCAAAAAAAATATAGTAGGATGAAACCCATTAGAAAAGGAGGAGAATATTACAAAAATGAAAGGAAAAATAATTTACTACTTTATTTACTACCTTATTTAACAAACAAATAAGTTATTAATTTCTGAATTCATTAAAAATTTAATACTAGTAAAAGTTTATTTTAATTTAAAATTAGCGTTTAATTTTAAGTCGGCCTGTATACCACGACCTATAAGAATATCGATGTAAAGTGGCTGTAAGTCTGTTATGCTAGAATGGTCTGGCTGATTAATTTGATAAAATTTAGTGCTTCTGTGGTTTAGCCACAAAATAAACCAGTACTTTGTCTCCATATGCTTCTTAAATCAATCTTCACGCCATCTATCGAAAATGATTTATATCAGTGACCTGACAGCTGGCTTACAAGTTTACAATAATTGAAACAAGTCCCAAGCGATGTCGCTACGTGTATTTAATTACTACCTTCCCAATGTTATAAAAGAACTTCTCGATTTAAAGTTGTTGATCGTTTAATAATATCTATATTGTTGATTTCATTTCATGCTGATTTTGAAACAGAATGTTCAACATCCAGATAATGATTTTTCTTAAAATTTGCCGCTGATCACGCGGAAAAGTAAAACAACTTTTAGGATTATATCGGGTTTATTTATTACTTATTTATATTTATTTCCCGACGTTTCGAACTCTTTACAGAGAACTCTCTGTAAAGAGTTCGAAACGCCGGGAAATAAATAAGTAATAAATAAACGCGATATAATCCTAAAAGTTGTTTTAATCTATGAGTGAGATTCGCGAAAGTCTTAGAAATAAATATTGAAAAGTAGTGAAGGACATGCTCCGATGGTTCAGATATGTAAATAGAATTACTAAAACGAAAGAATGTTGAAGTCTGGAGTCGAGGACGGCCACAACCCACTTTCCATGAGAAAATTGTGTCCGTGAGAAAAGTGATTTCAGAAGCCCTAAAAACTGACGAGCGTGTTTGAAAAGAGTTACAAGAATCGTGTCTTATAGCGCTCTGTCCTCTCTGCCAACCCCGCGGATTATTTGGCGCGAGGTTATGTACGTAAGTAGAGACATGTAGGTTTAAAGTTATATTCACATTGAATTGTTGTCAAAAATCCTAACCATCGTGGGACAATAAATAAAAAAGAACTGCATAATAATTTATACTCTTTAATAATTATCATTATTAATCACTCGATTTACATAAAGATTCACAGCCTTAACCAGAATTATGAACCTTTATACCATAAATAACATACATATATAATAAATAATTATGTATACATACTTAGGGGCCGTCTATTTATTACGTAACCTGTTAGAAAATTTTGCACACCCTCCCCCTTACGTGAGGCGTTAAAGTATTTCTAAACCCACCCAGTGAATTTGTTCATGTCAAACCAAAAAAAGAGGAAAAATTCTACAAGTTTTTAAATTTAAACAGTTACAACTTTATGATTTTTAATAATTTTTAACAAAAAAAAAGAACAGGCTATGTAATATTTGAACAGCCACATGTATCTATGGAACCGGATAAAACCAGATTTTGCACATAATATATTAGACATGGCGTTCACAACGCACTATTTACCTACAACAGATCTTCACAACGAAAACTTTACAAAAACAAAAGTATGCTTGATAGTAAATTGATTCCTGGGTAGAAGAATAACAATTAATAGTAATCAATTAATAATGAAATCGTTGCAATTGATAATACAAATAATAACTGAAACGTTAAAAATGGTTTATCAAGTAAAAGATGATTATGAGAGATAGTGATGTTAAGAGCCTCAAAAACCGACGCGCGTGCATGAAAAGAGTCATGAATGTCAACGAAGCGAGTGAGGCGTGTAAGAATCGTGCCCTATGGCGCTCTGTTCTCTCTGCCTACCCCGCAAGGGATTTGGCGTGAAGTTATGTATGTATGTATGTAAGTAAAAGATGGCGTTATTTTTCCCGCGGAATTTTGGACAAACAATATGGCGCTCTCTCTGTCACTAATGCTAAAAAACATGCAAAGAAATATATAATATACATACATATGTTTTACAGTCATACACGAGAAAAACATAAGCTTTCCTTAAGCAATTTTGTTACAAAAAGATTTTTTTTTATATTACGTATTAAATAAACTTTTTTATTAATATATAGTTGATATATTGATTTTTGGCGAATCGATTGATTGACTTACAAAAGAGCGATCCAGTCGATCAAATTAAGAAAACGAATGATAAAAAACCTCTATACCAAATAACAAAATACTTATTAAAAATATACCAAAAAATCTACACAATAATAAAACTTTATTAACTTGAAATAAGTACAATAAATAGTATTGTTATGACCATAGAAATTAAAACTTCTGAAAAATTAACTTTTTCGTGGCTAACAGTGATGAATTGTGTTAAAACAGTAATAGCATTGGGACCATGGTCTTTAACTTTAAAAAAACTATCAAACCTTTGTTTTTGTTTACAAAAATAACCATTGATTTTTTTATTGTTTGAAATACATTATAAACTGTAATTCCCACAAACTTACTTATAAATTATAACATATTTTTATATATTAAATATTTATATAACTATTTAAATTTGTGTATATGTGTATATTTAAGTACAACATAAACGGTCATTGTTAACATGAACTACCAAATACCTGACAAATTAGTACATTAATTTAATATACATAAAAACCATACATTTGTGTGTATGTATGTTATTTCTAAAAAATACAGTAAACACCCATTAAGTCTACAAGACAAGAAAAAAATGATTATTTAAGTAATATGTAATTAATATATTTAAGTACAATCTGATCAAGAATTATTTGATATATAAGATCACAATTACAACATCTAATCAAAAATAAAAAGAAATCGACAAAAATCCATTAAGTATTTATATATTTAGTTTTTACAAATTAATATGGCTTTTCTCACGATTAGTTTAAATATTATTTTTATATATGTACACATAAAATTAGGGAATAATAATATTTGGATTGGATCTTAGGAATAACAACAAACACACTGCTACGTTGTTGTAAAAAAAAAGCAAAAAAATACTATGCTAATGTGAATGTTTAAGAAATTAAAATTAAAAATAATACAAGCAATTTTCGTAATAATAACAATAATATTTGATAATAGATGGTATTGACGAAAATTCAAAACAATTTAACCAGGAATTTTTATTGTTTTTTTTTTTAACTAATTCGACATGCTTTTTTTAATTCCTAGAAGTTTCAAAATTAGAACTATACCCGAAAAACGTAAAATAATAATGGCATCTAATTTTATGCCACATGTAACTATATAAAATTAATTTATTAAATGTAATAATTTTGACTATTAATTTTTGAAATCAAAGAAAATTACTCTGTAAATAATTTGATATACCCAAAAAAATGTAAGGATATTCGTGGTACGTATGTACCACGAATATCCTTACATTTTCATCATTATCCTTTCATCCTCTTAGTACTGTATAGTACTAAGAGGATTCACCTTGCTATTTTTCTTTTTATTTATAAAACTTGCAGTTAGGCAACATTACTTTTATACTTATAAAGCAGAACATTTGCCGAATAAGCTTATAGTTAATCTAATTTTAAATAATAATATCTTGGACACAATACACACAGCGCCCTTTAGTTCCAAGCTAAGCAACTAAATGCTTGTGTTATGGATACTAGATAACGGATATTAATACATATATACTTTTCTTTTGTAAATACATACTTATAATACATAGAAAAACATCCAGGTATTCCTGGTATTCCTGGTATTCCATTCATGTTTGTCACAAATATTTGTTGCTCGGGTGGGAATCGAACCCCCGACCTCATTGCTGCAGCCAGTAGTTTTACCAATGCGCCACGAGGCCCGTCGTTACAATATATAATTACTGTTTATGTATATCATCTTGATCCTCAATCGACATTGATGATTTCGCGAGCTTATTAGGTACTAAATTGAATAGAAAAAAATCAGGTTTATTATCCACGGGTATATAAATGTTCGGTAGATATATTTTATTAATTTCGTATATTATTATGTATTGTATATATTATGTAAATAAATATCTATTTGGCACTATATTGTCACTATATAATTGGCGTTGAATTGAATACTGTTGAAGTGAATGTGTAATCTTATAAGTATTTAGACAATTACGTACAGATAACAAAGGAACTTTTCTAATATGTATATATTATTATTCTTATAGCTGTAACAATAATTATAATACTTGAAAGAATAGGCAGCGGATATGTTGACACGACACGCACGCCGTCTATTGCCATAAATCAGGCACAATTTCGTTAGTCATGTTTAATTACGGAAGACGATTGATGTTGAGGATTCGAACCCCTGAATTAGAAGAGTTATAGTGTGGGACCACTAGACCATCGAGACTTAGAGAGATAGTCTGCATCAGGTCAGATCACTGAGTAACATATAACAACACCAACGGAAAAAGATAAGTCGGTATCGTTCATTTTCCAATCAGTTTCAGGGTTCTCTCACCCCAGAATAACAAAACTCAGCACTCAAATAAGATAATTTTACTTGTACTAGATATTATATATTTTTATTACTTAATTTAACCTTTTATATGCTGATATTTGGCTGAGTAGGTAAACTTAAAAAGTTGTGGCAGTGACATGCAATAATACAAAATAAATATGGTATGGCTATAAGGTCCTTTGGGCCAATCGTTAGATCAGCACTTATGTATTTAATTCATTATTACAAAAACATATATTATGTGTTTACTACATATCTACATTAACATTCGGTAAAGTATATTTTAATGTATTATTTTACTGTATATTATTTTATTTAATCACATATGAATTGATTCGGTTAACTTCTTCTAAATTTTTTAATTCATTTATATTTTATTAACTGTTTGTTAACTGTACCTTAATATTATTTTTAAATTAACAGAACTTTAATTAGGTTTATATAGATTTATTAATTAGATATTATTCAGAATTTTAACGAGACTAACAGACAGTATTGATTTACATATATAGCGCTGTCGAGTTATGTTGGCTGATATAGTGATTACGTCACACTGGTGTATGATGTGCAAAAAAAGGAATTGACATGAGTTCTTTTTCATAATACAGTGCTTTTATTCTAACCAGCATATTCAATGTCTACGACGATCAATATGCATATGCCAACTAAACCAATAGAATCTACATATATTTTCAAGTTTAAATGAGATGTATTAAAAAAATCCTTGGTTATTTTTTTTTTAAAATCAGTTATGTTGTTTTCTTAGGTTTTCTTAAATTGGTATTTACAAGAACCAAAATTATCTTTAATGCATACAAATAAAAAAATATACAGCATTTACCGGTGACAAAGATGCTAACCATACAAGCGAAAGAAGTCGACCAATAAAAGCTGAAGGGGGAAGCTAGAGCGGGTTGTATTCCAGCACAATCCAAATTCCAGCACTTTTCGACGGCGTTATATTTATAAATATAATTATATATATTGATTATTATAAAATTTACCGTATAATTTACAGGAATTTTTATACAAAAATAAATATTACTATGTATGTATTTAACGGTTATTTTATTAGACAATGCACATAATTGGCACATGGTTGTAATCAGTCACGGAACGGCGCAATTCGCTGTTTTGCGTTTAATATTTTATTCAGTATTCTTTTTTATTACTATTTTAATATACAAATGGTATCTACTTGTTTATTTTTTTCTATTCATTATATTATAAGTGCAATAATTAAATTTCACAGTCACTATATTAAATAGTATTTATTGGATATTACTTGGTATTTAGTAATAGTATTGGATTGGAATTTAGACAATACAGAAGGTACAACAGCAAAGTTTATATCTTTGAAATTGGAAACTGTAGGAAGACAAATTTGGAAGAAAAAGTTTTTTTGTCTATTTTATTGATAACAGATTTTACCTTAATTGAACGTCTGCATAAACTGACCTTAGCGCCAACACGACTGGAATTCATTTCTTAAGTTTCATATAATATTATTATTTAGATACAAGTAAAAAATAAATAACTCATTGGGTAACTAAGATATCTTAAAATGTCCATATAAACATTTACTTTTCAATTAAAGCTATATAGTATTAATTTCACTCCTGATAAAGCTTCCAATTCTTGTACGACAACCAATTACAATTGATTTCAGATTTTCAAAAATTTACAGAAAATTAGCAGCCTAAATTATTTAAAGAAAATATTTTGTACAACTTGGAATTATAGATCTATTAAGTATATATTATTAAGTCATTTATTGATAATAGTCTAGGAGCTATCTATGAGATATTTGTATGTTTTTAAATTGTGATGTACCTACATACATATTTAAGAAGAGACTGTAAGAGCTCAAACTAATATCTCTTTCTAACTCCTTCGACATATTCTCTTTTACTCTCATGCTCCAGCTATGAAAAAACATTTAATCAAGTACATCTGCCTAGATTTAGTAGAAATCTAGTCCTTATAATATTTATAATACTAAGCAAAATGCTAAAATATTATAAGGTTTTTATCTATACCTGAATATATTTTTTTTATTCCGTCATTATTAATCAAAGAATTTGAATAAAAAGTTAATAAATATTAGCACATACTAACTTTAAGGGACCAAAGTTTAGTGTGTTAATTCTGGGCACCTCATCAATTTTGATTCAGAAAAGGAAACTGATTTAGCTGATCATATTTTATTTTTAAGAAGTTTTACTGGCAAACCGGTTACTAGGAAAATGCGTGAATGTATGATGACAACATTTGATTCGTTATTATATATGTAGCAGATAATAAATTAAAAACTTACTAAAAATGTTGATGAACGAACTGACGAATCCACAGCATCAGCAACATAATAGGTTGGGGAAAAAGTATTTTCGTATTTTTGTATGAAAAGTCAAGACATTTTTTTCAAAGTTTATTTACATTTATTTACAATATATATGTACCGTTTTGTTGAATAACTTTCTGCCATTTTGTGGGCAGAGACATTATCCCGTTACTGTAGAAACTTTGGGACTTCTGATCAAAAAAACGGGACAAATAGTTTTGGCAGTCCTCTCTTGAGGTCAACCTTACAGAACCTAAAGAATTCTGAAGAGACCGAAACAGGTGAAAATCTGAAGGCGCAAGGTCAGGGCTATATGGTGGATGCACTAGGACCTCCCAGTCGAACTCTCTTAATTTTTGCTGAGTGGCTAAAGATGTGTGTGGTCTAGCGTTATCGTGATGAAAGACCACACCCTTCCTGTTGATCAATTCCGGCCGTTTTCTCTCGACTGCTTCCTTTAATCTCATCAGTTGCTGGCAGTAAAGATCAGAATCGATGGTTTTGCCGGACGGTAAAAGCTCATAATGAACAATGCCCTTCCAATCCCACCATACACACAGCATCACCTTATTTCGTGTTAGGCCAGGTTTGGCCACAGTCTGTGAAGCCTGGCCAACTTTCGACCACGACCTTTTTCGCACGTTCTTGTCGTACGTGATCCACTTTTCATCGCCAGTTATCAATCTCTTCAAAAACGGCTCGGTTTCATTACGTCTCAATAATGAATCGCAAATGAGTACACGGTTCATTAAGTTTCTTTGAGTGAGCTCGTGTGGCACCCAGATATCGAGCTTTTTTGTATAACCAGCTTTCTTCAAATGGGTCAAAACTGTTTTGTGGTCAATTCCCAGTTCTTCAGCTACATCGTAACTACTAATATGCCGATCTTGCTCCACTCTTTCAAAAATGGCGTCCATTTTATTCGTAACAGGGCGACCAGAGCGAGGTGCATCTTTAACATCAAAATTTCCGGACTGAAAACGTTTGAACCAAATTTGTGCTACTCTTACTGACACTGCATCAGGTCCATAAACATCACAAATTTTTTTCACTGCTTGAGTTGCATTTTTGCCTTTTTTATAATAAAATTTTAAAATGTGTCGAATTTCTTCATTAGATTCACTCATTTTTACGGAGAGAAAAACAAATGAAAAATAGCGGGAAACAACTTTTTTTTATTTTTTTCTTTTCTTTATAATGTAACCTTTATAATGTTACCAAAACCAGCCAGACACAAATAGTACAGTCAAAGAAATTTTATAATAAGTTTATACCTACGTTATGCGAAAAGACTTTTTCCCCGACCTAATATAATTGTTGAGATCCGAATATAACAAAACTTCTGTACATATATAGATTCATGCAAGAGATTTCCGATTAAAAATATAAATAACAATATATTATATTATTTAAATATATTAATTTCAACGCAAAACAAAATATCCTTGGTCTTGGTGGTGATATGGGCCAATTTTATGTTTGCGAAGAGCCATACGTACCAGCCGGGGGTCGATATTCTGATGGCAGGGCCATGACTTGTTTCTTAGTAAATGCGTATTTTCTCACCCCTATATTTTTCTGAGTATTATCCCGGCGACACCCTTCGCTGTAATTTATTAACAATACTACATAGCAGCAAATTATAATTTCATTTTTGTAAAAAAAAATATATATTTATTTATGGTATGGGGCAAACGAGCAGGCGTGTCACCACGTTCCACCACGTTCGGTGAGCAACAAACGCCGCCCATGGACATCTGAACACATATAGTGTTATAGTTGCGTTGCCGGCCCTTATAATAGGATATGGATGGGGTCGGGAGTGGGATGGGAAGGGGAGCGGGAAAGATTGGGCCTCCGGATACCTCTCTCACCGAGCGAAACGCGGCAAAAGCCACTTTACGTCGATATTCTGAGAGGTCGTGGTATTTCACCGGTCGAGCCGGCTCATTCGTGCAGCGAACTGCGTGACTCTACCGCTCTTTACTTTTTTTAACATTGATTTTTTTGAAGTAAAACTTCTAATGTCTCGTGCAAGAGCGTTTAACGCTTTTAACGCCCCCTTGCGGCCCTCGCGGGGCAATATATATTAATATTTAGTACAACACTAAAACATCAAAGTATATATGAAGCTAACTTTTCAATTTGTTAAGCTTGAATTATAATAGTACACAGACATCTAGTGGCAAGTGGAGGTACTAATTGATTTGGAATGTCAATCATATATAAACCCTACGGTAGTGAAACCATAGCGCGATTTAATAAGTTGACGTATGCGAAGCGCGACCTCTATGACCGAAAACGTAAAAACATATTATTAGTAAATAATCGTGACAGTTCGGTACTCTGCTCTATTTGTTTGTTTTTATTAAATTTATTCAACTATATACTCCAACTGTAAAGTGTAAATTGGTTTAGGAGTACTTTGTTCTGTAGTAAAGCTTATGAACGTAAAAAAATAGTGCATAACGAGTGACGATGAATTAATTTTACTCTGTGAAAGACAATACGACAAAGAGCTTTTGCTTAAACCAAAATTAGTCGTGATTTGAACAAATATATTACTTGTTACTGGATGTACTTACGAATATTTTGGTAATTATAAACTTATAAACTGTATTTTCTTTTTTTAATTCATCACATTTAAAATATTGCAAAGCATACCTAAACAACATTAGCTATTTACAGTTTTCTTTATATATTACATAAAACTATGTTATTTATCAAGTAACTTGATGTATAATTTTCATTTATAATTTTTAAGAGAATTAATTTTCAAGTATAATATATTTCAAGGATAATTTAATGATAAACTGACTTCAATCATCACTCATGGTTTATACTCATGGTTAACTAATGTTATAAAAAGAAACATTTATAAGTTCAGATTATGGGTTTAAATAATAGTCTGTTTCTGGTCCTCGGTGAAATAATTTCTATATTATGAAATACAAAGATACTGCTATCTACCCATCCAATTTTTACATATACATGAGCCTTGGTTGTTCAAGTGTAATAAATAAATATAGTTAATTCATAACTAGTTTGGCAATTACAAGTTACAAGATCTTAGAAATAAGCGCTGAACCAGAGTTATTTGGAATAAAATAAGTTCAGATTATGGGTATAAATAATAGTCTGTTTTATGGTCCTCGGTCAAATAATCTCTATATTATGAAATAAAAAAATATCAAATATTTTTATATTATATATATATTATCTTTAATATAATTCCTTTGAACTTTGAAAATGTATAATGTGTTGAAATGTAAATTATAAAAGGCATGGCACTTCAAATAGATGGTGATTAACAGACATGTCTGTGACGTGTCCGTATGATATATATTCCAATTAAATATTTGGATTAAATATCTATACAGACACCATTATGATAATGTTGATCATTCTATTTTATGTCTGTTAATCACATTCTATTTGAAGTGCCATGCCTTTTATAATTTACATTTCAACACATTATACATTTTCAAAGTTCAAAGTGATTATTAGTTTTACTAGCGATGTAATAATACCATTAGGTTACACCACTTACTTACTAGTTAGGAACTTAGTTATCATTTGAACTTAGTTATCATTCCAATTTTTAATAGTACCTATAATATTTTAATATTAATAGTCTCGCTGGCCGTGGGATCGATTCCGAGCCAATGATTTCTCTGAATTACTTGATATTAGGTAGGTAACCCATGGTAAAAATTTGAGATTTGTTTAATTCTCCACGCGAAAATGATAATAACAATTCAATTCTTAGTTTTTTATGGGATAGGAGGGCAAACGAGTAAGTGGGTCACCTGATGGTAAGCAATTTGACACCGCCCATGAACACTGTGGTGCGTTGCGCTCCTTTAAGAGAGTAGGAGGGAAAGGGGCTCGGACCTTTGGATACCTCCCTCACCGAACGAAAAGCGGCACGAGCAACTTTACGTCGATATTCTTATTCGAACCGCATGGATCGAATTTTTCATTTTGCAATGTGGTATGTATGTATATATTATGAATGTAATAAATATTACTTATTATGTATTACGTAGTTCTTGATCTTACAACTCATTTTTTAAATTTTTAAACACGAGGAGCCAAGCAGTCCGCTGCATAAATGGGCTGGTTCGCCCGGGAAATACCAATAGCTCTCATTCACAGATAGTTTTAATGCTTTTTTGTGTATCAAATAAAAGGGCTTTTCGATAGTATGTTGGAAAATGTGACGTCATCCTAAATCCAATATTGCGGAATAAGTATTTTAATGCATTTTTACAATATGGGTCGAATGGGCTTGAGCTTGGGGGAGTACCTAAATCAAAGAACAATACGACGTTGAATATGGGGTATCTTCTTAAATAGAGGAGTAATTACCAAATTCTACTCAGACCCATATTAAGATTTATACTCAAGTGGGGATTGAATCCGCCAATCTCCGTTCTACATTCGATTTTACCAATGCACCACGAGGCCCGTCGTAATGTAAGTAAGATGTGCTCTTTTTAAATTAAGCGTGTTATAAATGTATGGTTGTTACAAAGTTTTACTTCCATAGCGCGGAGAGACTCCACGCGAATTTTTTTTTTAAATGTATTAAGGAACTGGCCTTTGGTGGTACCGGATTATTAAACCAACGTATATGATAATAAAATTATTTTATTAACACAAAAGCATAGGCCTTTACTATTTCTATTATCACTACTAATATTGGAAAGATCTAAAAAGTGTCGGAGGCGCAGTGGTCCGGGTTCGATTCCAGACACTGGCTCACACCAATGACATTTCGAAATTGTTTTCGGAAGTTGTGTGTGATAAATATGGATGACTAAAAACTTTGTGCTCAGTATGGCAATAAGTTCGCCCGCCACCGGTTGGGACGTAAACATAACAGCAAAACGAGGCTTAACAGCCGCTGCCTACACCTTCGGGTAACAAAAGGCGTGAAGTTATGTTATGTTAAAAGCGATAAAATCCATACTTAAGTGTTTCATTATTACGTATGTTGTTTGCGTAAAATTAAGAAACACATCTTTCCTGGTTATAACATCAGTAAAGGGATTTGCAGAAGTACCTACATTTTTAATAGAATATGAAAATTACCTTCTCATGATAGTCAAAGCTTTCTTCATTTCGTGTTCGGCCAGATGATATTCAGAAGCTAAAATAGAACATTGCTCCAGAGTCACCGACATACCTGTCCTGTCTTTTGCACTCTTGCACGATGTAAATCTGATTCCTGATAAAAGAAATTACAAAATAAGTAGGTGATCTGCTACTTCGGGACATACATACATAACTTCACGCCAAATCCCTAGCGGGGTAGACAGAGAGAACAGGGCGCCATTAGGCACGATTCTTACACGCCTCACTCGCTTGACTTTCATAACTCTTTTAATGCACGTGCGTCGGTTTTTGAGGCTCCTAACATCACCTTCCTCCAAACACGTTCTATTTGGCCATGGAATGTGTGTCTTGGCCGTCCTCGACTCCTACATCCATCCCCTTTTGCATTGTATATCTGCTTAGGCAGTCTTGCATCATCCATACTTCGGGACATCAATGTAAATACTGACTAATTAACAACACCGTATTTTCAAGATGTAGTATTGTTCTCGGTGGTCCGGTGGTCGAGCACCGCGCTCCTGAATCCAGAGGTCGCGGGTTCGAATCCTCACATTGGATCACACCAATGACTTTCGAAATTAATTTCGTAAGTTATGTGTGATAAATATGGATGACTAAAAACTTTGTGCTCAGTATGGCAATAAGTTTGCCCGCCACAGGTTGGGACATAAACATAACAGCAAAACGAGGCTTAACAGCCGCTGCCTTCACCTTCGGGTAGAAAAAGACGTGAACTTATGTTATGTTAGTATTGTTACCATTCATTTGCCTAGTAGCCAATGACGCCAAGTGTAATACTTCAAAATTTTTCGGCACCTTCTTGTGGACTGTTATCTTCAAATTTTCCATGACCTCTTCCAGTGGTTTCGTTCTTGACGAGGCTAAAAAATAAGTAGTAAGTAATGAAATTTATTCATCTATATTAACAGTGGTAGAGCAGTAGGCAGTTCTCTCCATGAATGGGCCGGCTCTATCGGTGAAATACCACGATCTCTCAGAATATCGAAGTCAAGTGGCTCTTGCGGCGATTCGTTCGGTACCGGAGGCCCAACCCGTTTCCCCATCTCCTTCCCATCACACTTGCGACTCCTTTTATAAGGGCCGGCAACGGATTGTAACACTATATGTGTTCAGGTGTCCATGGGCGGCGTTTGTTGCTTACCGGCGTGATTTACACACTTGCCTTATGTAATCTATATATATATATAAGAGATTTCCACCTATATATTTACTCATCACGATATCTCTGGAACCATAAGGCGTAGCGACTTGAAATTTGGTAGGATTATTCCTTTCGCCAAGTAGAGGTCAGCTAAGAACGGATTCTACGAAATTCCACCCACAAGAGGGGTTGCGGGGGTGTTAACAATGGAAAATTCCCATTTTTAACCTATAGCTGCTATCGATTTCAAATTTGTCGAGATATTGCATAATACTGCAATATCTCGACAAATTAGTAATAATTAATACTTTTTATTATTATAATTAATAATAAAAAGTAATAACTGCTGCCCCGCTATGTTAATACACATAGCGGGGCAGCAGTTATTACTTTTGATGCGAAACAGAGTTCGCCGGGTCAGCTAGTATTATTATAATATTATTTAGATTATTTATTGATTAATTCTAAGATGACACGTCACCTCTGCTCGCCGCCATATGATCGGTCGGGAATATTTTCGAATACTTGTGATAATATTTATTCAATCTGTCCAAATTATCGCAGTTGGAATGGTATTGAGGTTTGGTCTCCCCGAGTGCCTCCGCCAGGGTCGCCTTCTCATTAACGCCGATATTGAAGAACACCGCCGTTATTGTAAATGATAAGTGCTGTAACACCAGAAGGTAATATAAATATTATCCGTGTAAATTAAAAAAAAAATGATGGTGCCGGTGCCAGTATACAACCCTGGCACACACCCATGACCATTCAGGAATATTTTTTTGAAGTTATGTGCGATAATTATCGAGGTAGATTGAAAGAATAACTTTTGCTCGACACAGCAACTGGCTCGTCATCTGAACCATGAGAGGAAATATTTCATTCGCTGGCACGAGACAGCGCTGCTTACACCTTCAAGTTTAATCAGTGTGAAGGTGTAACAGCTTATAACAACAATTAAATTATAAACTAAATCAAGGTGCCACATATGGTTAGAAGTAGACAGAGTTTCTAAATATACTTACGTCCTTGGATAAAAATTTTGTATAAAGCGCATCGGATACTGGTAAGCGGACTGTCAGAGCTCCTCTTGTACCAGACAATTGAGGTATTGACGAATTACTGAAAACAAATACATTTATAAAAAAAAATAATGAAAATAATTATCCAAAGCATGCAGTGACATCACAGCGATATCTATTGGCCTCAATTATGAGTGAAATTAATTTGAGATTCTACAAGGGAGGTCAGGCACATACAGGCAAGGAATAAATATGACATAGGCAGGCATTACATTATCTTAGTAGAGTATTAGCGAAGATTACCTGTGTCCAACCTTAACCAGGGTAAAGACCACAGTCTGTAAATCCTCGATGGCCACAACCATGTCGCCCCACATGGCCTTTTCGTGCGAGTACAAACTGAGCAGACCTTCGAATCCACACAGAGGTCCCAACCCCGAGCTGAGTAACTTCACAATAGTGTCAGAAGGAATGGAACATAGCCAACAAAGCAAACCGGCGACCACAGTTGATAGCTGAAAAAAAAAATTTGATAACTATTTAAAACAACGGATTATGTAATTACATGAAGCATGAATGGACCAGATCGACGGGTAAAATACCACGATCTCTCAGCATATTATCGTAAAATGCCGCATTTCAATCGGTGAGGCTAGAAATTAGCACCAATATTTATGTTGCAGGTATCCATGGGTGGCACTAGTTGCTTACCATCAGCAATACCCTACCATATCATACATACATACATAACTTCACGCCAAATCCCTTGCGGGGTAGGCAGAGAGAACAGAGCGCCATAAGGCACGATTCTTACACACCTCACTCGCTTCGTTGACTTTCATAACTCTTTTCATGCACGCGCGTCGGTTTTTGAGGCTCTTAACATCACCTTCCTCCAGAACACGTTCTATTTGGTCATGGAATGTGTCTTGGCCGTCCTCGACTCCTACATCCATCCGCTTTTGCATTGTATATCTGCTTAGTCAGTCTTGCATCAACCATTCTTTCTACATGTCCGAACCATCGGAGCATGCCCTTTCTTACTTTTACACCGACACTCTCTTTCCAACCAACTTCCTTCCTTACAACCTTGTTTTCTACGCGGTCAGCGAGAGTCACTCCGCAGATTTTGCGTAGTGCCCTCATTTCTACCGCGTTTACTCTACTTTCATGCACACTCTGCCATACCCAGCTCTCGCTTCCATAAGTTAGCGTTGGGATCAGGACTGCATTGTGGATTGCTAGCTGGACTTTTCTGCTAATGTTTTTCGCGCCCAGGAATCTGCCCAACGCTCCATTTACGCTATTTCCTATCGCCACTCGTCTTCCTACATCCGCGGTGTACCTTCCATCTCTGCTAAAAGCGCATCCAAGATATACAATTTCATTCACTTGTTCCAGCACTACATCATCAATCATTATCCTTGCATCTGTTCTGGATTCCTCCCATCACCATAACATACCTACAAGAAAATACCCATAAAATAGATCAAACATAATCTCGCAGAAACCAGTTTATGTAACAGCGAACCAAATGATAAAGACTCACCGCCTGCGAGAAGCAGGTGTCCCTCCTCATCTGCAGCGAGGCATGCTCCCGTGCCCATTGTGGTGATTCACAACGTAGACGCAACGCGGCGTGAGAGATTCTCATCCATTTTGAAATATCATCGGCACTCAACCTTACTTTATTCATTAATTTCTCCATCGTTTCCAATACTTCCTCGTTTGTGTCTAAAATAAAGAGTCTTATTTTTAACAATGGTATTGTTATGGGGTCCTTAGTGGTAACTATAGGTATCGTAAATCCTACGTAAATTTTTAAAGGTCTTGGCGGTGCAGTGGTCGAGCACCCCGCTTCTGAATCAAGAGGTAGCTGGTTCTTATCCTGGCTCACACCGATGACTTTTCGATATTATTTTCGAAAGTTATGTGTGATAAATATCGATTGGACTAAAAATGCAATAGGTATGGCAATAGGTTCGCCACCTATTCCATTTGGCATGTAAACATAAGGACAAGACGAGGCATAACAACCACTGTGCTCACCTTCGTGTATGAAAAGGCGTAAAGTTATGTCATGTAAATCCTCTCTAATACTGTTTCCTAATGAGGGTAAATAGATTTTCTAATACTTTTTGTATTTTGGGGCCATTCATTTTCACTACAAAGGGAAGCGGGGTTGTCTCAATTTAAAAAGTCATTCATTTCTTATTTAATAAATACATACGACTTATCCACGTATTCCACGTCTCTGCTTCACAATTTAAATACTACCCATTGAAGACTATTATATTCAGTAGGGGTCCTAGATTTTGTGACGAAATACTTTTATCGGGGTGAAAAGAAGTGTGATATAGCGTGACAATAGGGTGGTTTTAAAAGTTTATTGTATGCCACGTTTTGTACTTTTACACACATACATACATAACTTCACGCCAAATCCCTTGCGGGGTAGGCAGAGAGAACAGAGCGCCATAGGGCACGATTCTTACACACCTCACTCGCTTCGTTGACTTTCATAACTCTTTTCATGCACGCGCGTCGGTTTTTGAGGCTCTTAACATCCCCTTCCTCCAGAACACGTTCTATTTGGTCTTGGAATGTGTGTCTTGGCCGTCATCGACTCCTACATCCGTCCGCTTTTGCATTGTATATCTGCTTAGTTAGTCTTGCGTCATCCATTCTTTCTACATGTCCGAACCATCGGAGCATGCCCTTTCTTACTTTTACACCGACACTCTCTTTCAAACCAACTTCCTTCCATACAACCTTGTTTTCTACGCGGTCAGCGAGAGTCACTCCGCAGATTTTGCGTAGAGCCCTCATTTCTACCGCGTTTATTCTACTTTCATGCACACTCTGCCATACCCAGCTCTCGCTTCCATAAGTTAGCGTTGGGATCAGGACTGCATTGTGGATTGCTAACTGGGCTTTTCTGCTAATATTTTTCGCGCCCAGGAATCTGCCCAACGCTCCGTTTACGCTATTTCCTATCGCCACTCGTCTTTCTACATCCGCGGTGTACCTTCCATCTCTGCTAAAAGCGCATCCAAGATATACAATTTCATTCACCTGTTCCAGCACTACATCATCAACCATTATCCTTGCATCTGTTCTGGGTTCCTCCCTTTCAAACACCATAACTTTCGTTTTCGTCGCATTCAACTGCAAGCCTTTAATCATGCAATCATCTTTCATAGTAGTGTTTGCAGGACCGACGGCGATTCGGCTAGAAGCACGGCGTCATCTGCGTAAAGCAGGCAGCTCACAACTAGGTCACCCATTCGCATCCCTACATCCATCGATCTCACTCTCTGGAGACAACTGTCCAGGTACAGGATGAACAGTCGAGCGGACAGCACGCAACCCTGTCTGACGCCGATATTGACGTCAAACCAGGGGGACAAGCCGCCGTCAACACGCACACACGCTGTGCAGCCCTCATAAGTGGACTGCACAGCGCGCAGCAGTGCTCCGCTCACCCCGTAGCCCGGGAGTATATCCCACAGATCCTATATACTACATACTATATACTATAGTACTTTTACACCAATCAAAATGAAGTAATAGATGAACATTGTGTATATATAAGACAAAAATTATATTTAAATTTCAAATTATACATGCCTTTACTATGGATAATTTTAGTGAGTTCTTCAACAAGTAAGCTGACTGAATCCTCAACCACAGTTCCAAGGTTTCGGAGGAATGTCAAGTTATTCTCCCTGGTTGTCTGATCAACATTTTCATTAGCTGGTAACGTTGATGATTCCCGTCTGGACTCCAACAGCTGGAAAGAACTAATTTAATTAATATTACAGAGCTTAGAACATTAATTTGCAATAGAAACCCTTTGGGATATTAATCTGTTCTATGAAAATTATTTCTGCGCCGCCCATGGACACCTGCAACACCTACAGTGTCGGCGTTTGCGTTGTCGACCTTTAAGGGAGTAGGATACAAAAGGATAGGTAAGGGATGGGCCTCCGGGTACCTCTCTCACCGAATGAAAGGCGGCATGAGCCACTTTACAACCACGAGACAGGAGGTGTGATGCGGTAGATGATACGGACCGTGTTGTATATTTTTGCATTTTTCAATATTTCCATCACTGGGAAATATCATAGCGAGATAAAATGAGTGTTTTAACAAATATGTGCACAAAACTTCATCATGAGCAGTTTTGGGAGTAAAAAATGATCTATTCCATTTGGGACGTAACACATCGCCGAGTCTTGACAGCCGCTACCTATAACTTCGGGTAGAAAAAGGCGTGAAATTATAATATCAAACAATATCACTTGTAACAATAAAAAACGCCAACATTTAATATTTGACTGACCTTCCTTTTATCTTCGACCAAATTCTTATAAGACACATGCTCCAAAGACGCTGAGCTCTTGAGGTAATTCCTGAGACTGCCGTGCCTTTTGGTGGAGTCAAACGATAAACTATGCCCATCCAGTTTAGACTTGCTCAATCTCACAGACCTGAACGAATAATTCAGTACACCTCTTTGGATATTTTCCGTTTCGCATTCGAAATAATCATTGTGGAATTGTAGTTCACTTTCTAGAAGCTTCTTTTTTGGATACTCGGGTATGTTGGGGACGCTCGAGGACAATGCTGGAGCCTCACCAGTAGGCGAGGTCTCCTTTGAACTGGAGCTGGAAGACGCAAGCGTTTCGCATTCCGTATTCGTGTCTGACATAGATATTTGTTCCGTTAGATGCATTATAGATGATAATATCTGAAAAAAAGAAAAAGAAGAATTAGGAATGTCAGTTTTTAAGAATACGTCACATCTTTTGGGAGTCTGTTCCACGAAGGAGTTCGAACAGTTCAGGCTTCTCCATAGTATTAATAGACACAATAATAAGCTCAGATCTTAGTTATGTTTTCTGCCACCGGCTGCGCTAGAATTTCGGACGCACCGATGTTTAACTTTACGGAATCAAAACTTTACTTTGCGAGTAAAGCTTTGAACGAGTGCATCTCTGTTTTTTTTATGAGATAGGAGGGCAAACGAGCAGGCGGGTCATCTGGTGGTAAGCAGCCAACGCCGCCCATGGACACCAGCAACACATATAGTGTTACTGTTGCGTTGCCGACCTTTAAGGGTAGGGGATAGGAAAGGATGGGGAAGGGGGTGGGCCTCCGGGTACCTCTCTCACCGAACGAAACGCGGCATGAGCCACTTTACGTCGGTCTTCTGAGAGGTCGTGGTATATCACCGGTCGAGCCGGCCCATTCATGCAGCGAACTGCTTGGCTCTACCACTTTTCAAAAGTTGGCTCTCGAAGGTTGGCGCCCTCTACCGGCGAAAATAATTTCCCCTAAAAAAAAGACCAATCGATCAACATTACGTTCGGACTCCTGTCCTGTCACTAAAGTCTGCTCTATTCTTTAATCATACCCCTATAGCCGGAAGGATTTGGTTTGATAGATTCTAGCTTGAGGGTATCTTTGGATGATCATCAGATCGCTGTAGTAGTGAGGAGTAGACTATTGTTAGTACCTTTATTTATGCTAATTAAATTCCAGCTATTTATAATAATGGTCATACCTGCTGATCAGTGTTTACAGCGTTAGATGCGCTCGGCCATCCGAGGAAAGACAGGGATTCCTCAACCACGGCCGGCTCCCATTGGGATAGTATACTTTTAATTTTACTCTTGATACCTAAAAAGGAATCACAAGAGTCAGAAATAAATGAATTATTGACTAAAGGAAAGTAGCATTTTTGAAATTTGAGGATGACCCCAGTCGCGTCGGCAGGAGAAGACTGCAATTTGCCCTCTGCGTTTCAAATCCAATGATTATTCAGAAATCTTTTTGGAAGTTATCCGACGTGTAGCAATAGATTTCACAACCACTTCAAGATCAGAAAAGAAACATGTCGAGGTTTAATTGGCGCTGGACAACATTCCAGTAGTATGGGTAGTATGGGCTGGACTGGAGTCGACTACCTTCAATGACAACTATTATCTCTGTGTACTGCTTGGCGTGCAATAGCATGATGATCCTCTCCATGTCCTGAGACACTTCCTCCCTCAACCTTCGCACAGCTACCACGTTGTCGTATTCTGATTGAATCTTGTTTGTTATTGAACTCAATTCCGCTTTTGTGCTATTTATATCTTTCACTTGCTGGACTAGTCTGCAACGGACAATTTTTTTTTTTAATATTTCATATCTATCAACTGTATATACGCTGCAATATAGCAATGTTTGGTTTGCAGTCGATGGATACGTATTCTGAACTCTTAATTCCAGCCAGCTTACGCGTTCCCTCGCAAATTCGTATTTCCAACGACTAATTCCGTCAGTCAGTGAGGACTAATATGTGTGGATTGATTCTAAACTCGATTTATCAACGATTAATTCCCGGTAGTCAGTGATGAGTAGTCTAAGACAAGCTACAGCTAGTCTGGACTACTTACAACTTACCAACGACTAAATACAAATTTCCAAAGACTAATTACAATTAGTCGTTGGAAATGCGAATTTGCGCGCAACAGAAACAGCGCGAAAATTAAGAGCTCATATTAGGTCCCCTGTAAGCCATATTATATCAAGCACAAGATTTTAACATTCCCGTCGTTACATTAAAACAACATTTTATGGATTATATCGCCTTTATTTAGAACTTATTTTTATTTATTTCCGTCGTTGCACATATTAGAAGTAGCTTTATTTTTCTGTAGCACCACAAAGATAACCAATAATTAGGACAAATTAAGACAATTAGGAGAAGGAAACCAACAGAAATTAGAGGCCAAGATCATATCGGGTGAGCTAGTAATATATATTCTTGGTGGTCTAATGGTCGAGCACTCCGCTTCTGAAACGAGGAGTCGTAGGTTCGAATCTTGACTCACGCCAATGACTGTTCGAAATTGTTTTCGGAAGTTATGTATAATATATTAGATATAATTTATTAGGTATAATTCATTTATTATTATTATTTTTTTAAATAAATAAAAACCTTTAATACTGGTGATCTGCAGGTCGATCACCTCGCTTATCAATCAAGAAGTATTCGAGTTCGAATATTTTTCACACTTTTGGAAAGTAATCGCCCGAATACTGAACCGCCACTCAAATCTGACAATCAATAAAGTGCTACGTACTGCTCAAATTTCACGTATTCTGTCTAATGTGACAGCTACTTAAACGCTTAAGTAGCGCTTATATATTTGAGTGGCGGTTCAGTATTCGGGCTTATGTGTGGTAATAATTGATCACTAACAAAATTAAGCCATTTATTGCAATAGGTGCTGCCGCCCATTACGTTTAGAAGTTACAACGAACTAAAGCTTGTTTTTTTCACATTAGCCACCTTTGGATGATACATTTAGGTGTATACAAATTATATTTAACACTAGCTGTGCCCGCGACTTCGTACGCGTGGAATTTGTGATCAGATAGCTATATTTTTACATAGACAGTTGAGAAGTAATTACCTCTAAAATGAAATTGTAACTGGTAGGATAAGTACAGATTGCGGTAGCAATGGTTGTTGCCCGCATTGTTTATTTTCATTTTAACAGGAATTTTTGTAGTATAGCTGTAGCCCGCGACGTCATCTGCCTGAACGCTATACAGCACCAAAAATACCTACGATTATACCTTTTAAAATAACATTTATTTACCCGTTACTTCTTTACATTTCATAAATACAGAAAGTACAGTAACAGAGGGAGACTGTCTTTTGTAAAATTGTTGAACTTCAAAAGTGCTGATTTTCAGTCTGCTTTGAATAAATGACTTTATGGTGATTCTGCTGAATTAAGTAATAAGTTGCGACTGAAGCAAATGTAGAAAATAATGAATAAGAAAATATAAATATAGAAAAGGATAAAAATATATACTTATAAAACTTCTCTATAAACAACATTGCTGGTTTGGCTCTCCGCAGCCAAAATGTAAAGAGAGTCAGGACTGGTTACGCGGGAGCAAGCGACGTACAGTCCCCGTGTGAGAAGCAGCTCGTCCTGAGGTCGACACCCGCTGCTCTCAGTGTCTGCCCCTGCGACTTATTGATGGTCATCGCGAAGCAAACACTCACGGGGAACTGTACGCGCTTGAACTGGAACGGGAAGTTATGAGGTATGAGGGGAATGCGTGGTACAAATACTGCCTCGCCTACGCCACAACCCGTAAGAATTTCCGCCTCAATGCTGTGTCTGTGGAGCGAGATGACTTTAAGGCGGGTCCCGTTACACAACTTCGGAGGAGATAGGTTCCGAAGAAGCATAATCGGGACACCGACTTTCAGCTTGATAGTATGCGCTGGAAGTCCACTTGCTGACAGAGAGTTCAGAAATTCCACGGGATAATGTGTGGCATCATCTTGCTCGATGACAGTGTTTATAGAGGTGTAAACCACTTCATTCCCCTCAATTTTCGAGAGAATGCATTCGTTGATTGCTTCAGCCTGACCATTTTTGGGCGTCAAAATTGCCCGCTCACATACCCAAGAATTCTGCTGGTGCGGTATATGACTGATGTCCCCGTACACACAGCGAATGAGTTCTTCTAAGCTGGATACGACTCTACCGAGAGACTCTGGAAGCACCACCTGCCCACCTCTCTCCTCTGGTAGAGTGCCTTCGCCAAGACTTAGAAGAACATCGGAGAATTCTTGAGCACGTGCATTGCCGCCGAGCCGAGCTCTCATATTAATGGTCAAGCGCAGCGTACGAACTCGTGACCACAGCGAAGATCGTTTCAACGAAGCATTCACCTCGTCAGCCCTCGATCCCCGCGTCACCACGGGAAGCGTTTGTCGGAAATCGCCACTGAATAGAACTGTGACACCACCCATCAAGTGTTCGTTCCTGCGGATGTCCTGCAGGGTTCTGTCCACGGCCTCAACTGCTTTTCTATTGGCCATCGTACACTCATCCCATACGATCAGAGAGCAATCCTTCAGCACGTGTCCCTTATCACTATTGCGTGACACACCACAAACAGGCGTTTCGGTGCTCTCTAAATCGATGGGAATTTTAAACATGGCATGTGCTGTCTTGCCACCCGGAAGCAGTGTGGCAGCGATTCCCGACGACGCTACAGCAATGGCAATTTTGCCTTGCCTCCTGACCTCTGCAAGTATGCCAGTGGTAACAAATGTTTTTCCTGTTCCACCAGGAGCATCCAAGAAAAACATTTTACCCTGGTTTTGCCCAACGCTTTTAAGAACAGTGTCATAAATTTGTTTTTGCTCTGAAGAGAACAAAGCGACATGGTGATTTCGTATGGTGGTCATTTCGCTCGGATCGTAAATTGTCTCAGCGTTATACTCTCGATTTCCACGGTCTTGATGCGGTGATGATTGGGGAGCTGGTAACCCATATTCGACCAATGGATTGCCGCCGATGGAAATGACCACGTCTTGAAGTGAACTAAGACAGGTGTTCAGCACGCGTTCATCAGTTACTTCGACTTCGTCTCCAGTAGCACGCCTCAAAGCTCGTAGAAAATCTTCAGATAGATGATGTCGATATTTTTCCCACAAAGCTACCGGGTTCGTGACTCCACAAAACACCAAGATGACGGCAAACAGATGACGCATACGGCTGGGGCTGTTACTGACGCTCGCCTCCGCGAGGGTGTCATCCCAGTTTTGGTCACCGTCGAGAAGGTGACGTGCTACACAGGCTGCGCGGTAAGTGGGATACTCCACGCCATCAAATGTTCTCAGAAAGGCAAAAGACGTTGGGCCTCGGATCGTGTGAAGTAATAACCGCAGAAAATAGCATTCGCCATTATTCGGGTGCACGGTATAAACTCTACCCAATACGGTGTCCTTGAAAATTCCCGGAAAACCTTCGACAGCACCTCCTCTTCGACGTCGGTTAAATATTCCCCTTTGCTTGTCGTACGTGTAATATGAAGGCACCTCGTCATACGTAAGGAACCTCGCAAACTGGTCGATTTCGCAGAGCCTGAAAAATGCCAAGAGAGTTGTTTGGCGCGGATTTTCTAAGCGCTCAGCAACGTTGTTGGGATCAAAATATATGCGCTGACCGTTTTCTAGGTGGACGTCTAAATGCATGACGGCAGGATGCCTGTCATGTATAGAGAACGCCAGTATCCGCCAAACTGCTTCAGACGTGCTGATGTAGCGACCGGACTGATACTTGGTCACCTCGTCTCTGTCAGTGTTCTGTAAAGCAAACGTCGCCTGATCGCTACCTTTGTTCACGTATTTGCAGATATATTTGATCGACCCGACGCTGGTGCACGACTCGACGTTGATGTGCGTCTGGAAGGTCCTGGACAGTACTGGTGAGTAAGGAACAATCCATCGGTTATCGACCGGTCGCGCCTGGCCACGCACGCTCAGCTCAGTGGAATGCCCGCCCTCTGCTGGTGATCGGCGCCGGTATGAGGGATATCCATCCTCACCAGTAATGGTTTCGTTGGTAAATTTTTTTGGGAATCTTTTTGTACAACGTCCGTCTTTCATACAAGGGGAACTTGGATTTAACGTGCCACAGGGGCCATGCACCATGTGACTTTTAACAATTTGATGCAGAACAGGATCAACGTCAGGGTCCGGAAGCTCTGCACTTATGACTTGATCAATCTGGATAGGCCTGATCTTTTCTTCCAACCACAAAAGCAGATGCGCGTGTGGCAAGCCGCGTTTTTGCCATTCCACGGAGTACATATGACATCGGACTGTACCAAACACTTTTGCCTTTGTTAGAAGATCCATAAGGCATTTCAACTTCAGGTGGAATACGCGAGAGATCAAGTCGTGCCTGTCGTACGAAACCTGTCCTGCAAGGAGTTGAGCTGTTATTTCAGGCCACTTTGGGTTGGTAGTGATAGTAATAAAGAGGTCCGGGCGACCAAACTTTCGCACATAGCAAAATGCATCTTGGGTCCTCTCGTGCATGTACCGCGGACCTCCTGTGAAGGTGGAGGGGAGAATGACCATCCTTCCTACATCTTGAGCATTGGCATCATTCTGCATGGCATCTCTGAGATGGACGTAGTTCTCAGCTCTCAGCTTTCTTTGATTGGACCTTATAAATACCAAACGCTCTGTCTCAATTTTGGCATACATGTCCACCAGAAACTGACTAAAGAGTGTACGATGATGGTGGAGATAAGAGCCATTGTTCACCCTCAGCTGGATCAAGAAGCTGTAGAACTGCATGGCGGACGTTTTTTTGTTATAATTTGGGGAGCCTGTCTGGGGGTCTACATTATAGTGGGCGAAATGGTAGCCATCCTCTCCGCGACAAAACATGAGCGGATATTGAAGAGAATCGTACGCGCGGTGAGTTTCGCTGATCCTTTGAAGCCGGTCATCGTGCGTGCGTAAGACGATATCTCTTTTATCACACTCCTGATCGACTAAGAGAACGGCGACCTCATTCGTCGTTGGCGCATTATATCGTCCCGGATGGGCTGCAATCGGCTTTCTATCTGCACTGATGACAAACTTAAAGCGGTTGCGCTCGTTCTCAGGCACCGACGCCAGAGCGGCTTTGAAGTTGCCAATGTGCGGATTAACGTTATGCAACATACTTTGCAATCCTCTGACCAGAACAGGGTCCAAATTGGGGATGTGTCTACTTCGTAGGTTTGCTTGTTCTTCAAAATCACTTACAAAATAAATTTGCAAAAATTTTGGAATGTCTGTAGGTAGCAGCGAACCGATTTGATGGTAAACTTGCCCCTGGACCTTGAATGTCGGCATGAAACCTGCTTCAACGATTTGATTTGCACCAAACGAAGTCATCTGGAAGGCGCTGTTATAAGCTCGGATGTTTTTCAAAAAATGGCTGGACTTCGGATGTTCGCCATTTAGTAAGATTCTTAACAGATCTGGTGGGTCTTGCATAGACTCCAAGCGTACCTTACCAGATGCACAACACATCCCATTGGGCTCTCCTTTCCATTTGCGGGCTTGACAGTGGGCACACACTTCTTCTAAGACACCAATATCTCCGTGTGCGGCGTAGTTAATCGCAACATTGTACATAAATCCACTTCCCTCTTTATTTAGCCACGATTGCTCTTCGATATCGTAAACCATGGATTCATCGTCAGATGTTGAAAGTTGATTCATGCTACGCCGCAGACGATCTAGTTCTAGTTGTGCCGCACGCTGTTCACCCGACCAAGATCCTCGAAACTCTTGAATTCTATCCCGTTCTAGCGATAGATGAGCAGACGTATCGCCACACACGTCGTGGTACCGCTGCCGAGCAGCTGCACGACGTTCTTCACGCTGCTCATCGTTCTCTAACGACCGTGAAAGGGCATGCTGAGAACGATCTCTTCTTAACCGGGTCATCCGCTCTTCATGATCTTCGATCGACCGAGAAAGAGAAGTGCGACTCCGCTGCGAATTCAACCTCGTCTCTCGCTGCGTGTATGTCTCTGACGCGCGAGACTCGGCGTGGCGCTCCCGGTCGCTTTCCAGTCGCGCTTCTCGCGCTTCGACACTCTCATAAAATCGAGCGGCATCTGAGCGAGAGCGCTGGGAACTCAACCTCGTCTCTTGCTGCGTGTACGTCTCTGACGCGCGAGACTCAGCGTGGCGCTCCCGGTCGCTTTCCAGTCGAGCTTCTCGCGCTTCGACACTCTCACAAAATCGAGCTGCATCTGTGCGAGAGCGCTGGGAACTCAACCTCGTCTCTAGCTGCGTGTACGTCTCTGACGCGCGAGACTCAGCGTGGCGCTCCCGGTCGCTTTCCAGTCGAGCTTTTCGCGCTTCGACACTCTCACAAAATCGAGCTGCATCTGTGCGAGAGCGCTGGGAACTCAACCTCGTCTCTAGCTGCGTGTACGTCTCTGACGCGCGAGACTCAGCGTGGCGCTCCCGGTCGCTTTCCAGTCGAGCTTCTCGCGCTTCGACACTCTCACAAAATCGAGCTGCATCTGTGCGAGAGCGCTGGGAACTCAACCTCGTCTCTTGCTGCGTGTACGTCTCTGACGCGCGAGACTCAGCGTGGCGCTCCCGGTCGCTTTCCAGTCGAGCTTCTCGCGCTTCGACACTCTCACAAAATCGAGCTGCATCTGTGCGAGAGCGCTGGGAACTCAACCTCGTCTCTAGCTGCGTGTACGTCTCTGACGCGCGAGACTCAGCGTGACGCTCCCGGTCGCTTTCCAATCGAGCTTCTCGAATTTCAGCACTCTCGCACGATCGAGCGGCATAAGTGCGGCTGCGCTGCAAACTCAGTCTTGTCTCTTGTTGCGTGTATGTCTCTGACGCGCGAGACTCAGCATGGCGCTTCCGATCATTTAATAGCCGCATTTCGTATGCTTCTATACTTTCCAGAGACCGCAACGATGCATTTTGAGTGCGCATAGTATCTAATCGGGACTGGCGCGACGTACTACTTTCTCCATCTCGAATTTCCGCATTGTGTTCTCGAAGAGTAGCTATCCTTGCCTCACGCTCAATGGTGGTTTCAAGAGATCGAGCTAACCTTTTCCTTCGACTATCGTTTGAGGATTGGGATAGATCAGACCGTTTTCTAGGCATTTTGATTATTTTAAGTTTGAAAAATAACAGAAAATAATTTACACGCTGAGAATTTACACACAGATAATGATAGCTAAGCAGTAAGCAGTAGTCCGATTCCGAATGAAGTTTATTTAAGTAAATATTTTTTTTTTTAATTATATTTCAGGAAAGTATTTTCAGTTTTCACGTTAAATTCGACTAAGCACACGATAACTTATAGCAACGCAGGTAACCCCAGTTTCTATGAGTTGTCGCGGCGACATCCGTACTCATAACATCACTTTTGGTGAACGAAATTATAGCGCGATCTAATTCGACGCCAACGCCATCTAGTTAGCGAATAGGAAACATTTTTTTTTAATGGTGTAAAATTATAAAATTACGAAGCAATCATTACACCAATAAATACCGAACAAAAATATTAACAGTTTTTAGCATATACAAATACATTTTTTTAATTGTCTTGCTCCTCTCTGAAAAGAATTAACGATACAATTTTAAAGAAGAAAATGCACAACTCCATCTATGACTCTTAAAAACATCTATTGACCGCAAGCGCATGATGAAATTTCAATTATTTATATTCAAAAAGTGTTTAAACATGTAATTCGACTTGATGTTTTTAAAATCTCAAAGATTTATTTATATCTAAAACCAAAAAGTGCTTACACGTGTAATTCAACTTAATGTTTTCTGTTTTGTAAATCTCATAGATGGCACTGTTTTAAAATTGTCTGTTATGTTTAACGGCATAAGTTAATTAAAATGTGAAGCTAACTTATATTATATTATTATTATTATTATATGTATAGATTAAAGCATGGTTATTAACATAATAACACCATAACAACATACAAATATGCGTCGTTAGATTACACGTTGCTACAGAATACATTGAAGAAATAAAGGTTCACTGCTCGTTCCTCGTAGGTGATAGCGTGATAATATGTAGCCTATATGTTGACCCGACTTCTTAATAATTTTCGTGCCAAATTTGAAGTAAATCCATGCAGTACTTTTTGAGTTTATCCCGGACATACATACAGACAAACAGACAAACAGACAAACAGACAAACAGACAAAAATTCTAAAAAGTATATTTTTGGCTTCGGTATCGATTGCAGATCACACACCAAGTATTCTTTTTAAAAAATATTCAATGTACAGTTTTGACTTTTCTACAATTTTATTATATGTATAGATAACATAACTTCACGCCTTTGTTACCCGAAGGTGAAGGCAGCGGCTGCTAAGCCTCGCTTCGCCGTTATGTTTACGTCCCAAATGGAATAGATGGCTAACCCATTGCCATACCGGGCACAAAGCATTCAGTCATCGATATTTATCACACTTAACTTCCGAAAACAATTTCGAAAAGTCATTGGTGTGAGCCAGTGTCAGGATTCGAACCCGGAACTCCGGATAAGAAGCCGTGTGCTCGACCACTGGACCAGCGAGACTAAAGACTATTTAAGTACTTTTTTTATGCCATCAGAAGGCTGCACCTTAATGTATGAACAGCGTCAATGTTCAAACCATTATATTAACAAATGTTTTGAATCACGACAATTTACGTCACAAAACAAATATTTATTCATAAGACAAGCGTGCGACAACGCTAATAGCACATTACAAAGTCTATTGTATTTAATAGTCTCTATACAATACGACAGAAAAAAAGGCGACAATAGCACGTAAATAGCGTCTAAAAATAAGATTAATCTCGAAGCGAATTATAAAAGAAATACACTAAATACATGAAACGTGAGATTTGCCACTGTACGTCGATATTCTGAGAGGTCGTGGTATTTCACTGGTCGAGCCGGTCCATTCATGAAGCCAACTGCGTCGCTCTACTTACTGTTCGTGACGTATGTACTACTGTGAGGTGATCGATCGTTTACATACATACATAACATAACTTCACGCCTTTTTCTACCCGAAGGTCTGTAGGCGGTAGCGGTTAAGCCTCGACTCGTCGTTATGTTTACGTCCCAAATGGAATAGGTGGCGAATCTATTGCCGTACCGGTCACAAAGTTTTGAGTCATCAATATTTCGAATAACGCACATAACTTTCGAAAAGTATTTAGATTTGTCATTGGTACGAGCCAGGATTCGAACCCCCGACCTCTTAATTTAGAAGAACTCTCGGCTGTCGACCACTGGACCCCCGCGAGTTTACCGAGAAAGGACCATTTGATTTAGAATAAAACAAAAAAAAGCATTTTTTCATAGAGATTTTTAAAGAGAATTCTGACCTGATCAGTCCACCTGTGCGCTCGGATTTGTGTGTGTGGGCAGCAAACGCACCCGCTGTTATGATATCGTGGAAACCAGTCTTATTAAGAGTATCGTTATGAACCCACATACGTTGAAGATGGAGATTGATTGCTGCAAATTCTAAACCTGCTTCTTCTGCAATAAGACGAATTAGTTAAACAAGTTACACATCCCGACTCCCGACACTGCTAGATAAAATAGCGTCTGCTTTGATATTCGCAAACTAATACTATCATGCCTGCCAAGAACACAGATTTACAGTTGCGTTGCCAGCCTTTGAGATGGGATAGAAAGGGAAGCGATATGGGATAGGTGAGGAAGAAGAAGTGTTGGGCCTCCAGGTATCTCGCTCAGCGAACAAAAGACGGCATGAGCCACGTGGAAATTCTGAGTCCAGCCGGCCCATTCATGCAGCAATTAAAGTGTTTGTCCAGATGAACCTTTTTCACAATGGTAGAGCCACGCAGTTGCATGAACGGCTGGCACGACCGGTGAAATACTCACCTCTCAGACAGACTTCTCTGAATATCGACGTAAAGTGGCTCATGTTGCGTTTCGCTCGATGAGAGAGGTATCCGATTTTTTTTTCTCGCTGGGAAAAAATGCATTGTGCATACGCCTCCCACCGGGGGGTGAGAGGGTTATGTGGGGCTTCCGAGAGGTACCCACTAAAACGAGAGGTATTTCGGGGTACCCACTAAAACAACCCAGCGCCGTTCCCGCTTCGTCACGTTAGGGGAGACTGGGACACGGCCGAGCCTTTCAGCCAGCCTCCCCCGACGATTTGCCCGCCCTTACGGCAGGCTCCGCGTGACCCTCGTGATGGTGAGGGGCTCGGGAACGACCGGAGATTGCCGGCCATCGCCGTCCGACGAGATGGTGTCTGTAAGTGCAATGCGGGTGAAGGCGCCCCCGCGCCAGTCACCCACCCGACACCGGGAAGGAGTTGTTGTCGGCGATCGAATTGTCGCCTCCTTTCCCCCCTTCTCCTGCGGAGCGGTGCCGCGAGAGGATCATTCTCCCGCGCCCGCTCCGCCGCCTCCTTCTGTGCGATCACCTCCTCGCAGAAGGAGGCAAACTCCACCCATGCCTCACCTTCGGCCAACATGGCAGCCACTACGCTGGGAAGCGACAGGTCTGGCCCGACCGCCGCGATCAAGCTATGGCGCAGTCCAGCCCACGACGGGCACACCTGGAGGGTGTGCTCAGCCGTATCCTCCGCCGCACCACAGTGCGGGCACGACGGCGTCTCCTCTCTGCCGATTCAAAGCAACCGTGCCCAGACAGCACCTGCGCCATTCGGAAGGAGAGGAAACCGTGTGACCTTTCCAGCCACTCTCGCAAGACTGACCCAACCGCATCCAGCGTCCGGCGGCCGAAGGTAGCGGTGGCAAGATCCTCCGCCCAGTGGTTGACGATCGCGGCCCGTGCCTCGCGCCGAACAGTCTCCCTTTCCGCGGTAGAAGGTCGCTCTCCGAGCGCCTTTCGCTCCTCCAACCACTCGTATACCCTGGCCAACACCCACGCCTCGAGCTCCCAAGGAGGAGTACCGGCCAAGGCACACGCCGCCGAGACTCACACCGCCGAGGAGAGAGGTATCCGATGGCTAAACCCCTTCCGACCTCTTCCATATCCAACGCAACAACAACACTATCTGTGTACAGGTTTTCATGGGTGGCATTAGTTGCTCATCATCAGGTGAAACGCCTGCTCGTTTGCTCCTATACCATAAAAAATACTTTATAATTAAACATTTGACAATCATAGTACCTTTTTTACTGCTTTCTTTAAAGTACTGCTTCTCCTTATTAACCATGCAACGTCTGGAATGATAATAGCGTTTCAAAAGTGAGACGTGTACACTGACCAGCTCCAACTGACGGTTCTGCCACTGACCGCAGACGTCACCCACAGAGAGTAACTCTTCTAAAAGTTCCTTTTCTCTTTGTATATAAATATCCCTGGAAATGAACACGCTGATTTAAATGTGATCTTATTTTATATATTTTATAGCCTGGTTTGCATATTGTATAAGACGCGTCAGATCAAAACGTGGAGAAATATCGATACAAAACATACTAATATTATAAATGCGAATGTAAGTTTGTTTGTTACGCTTTCACGCAAAAACTACTGAACCGATCATCATGAAACTTTGTACATATACTCTTGAAGGTATTAGAAGTAACACAGGGTACTTTATATTAAAAAAAAAAAAATTTTTTTGTTTACGAAAGAAAACAATTGTTTGTCAAAAAATCGTCAAATTTAGCTACTTCAGTAATGAAGTTTTACAGTATTCGTAAATTAGATAACATAACGTAACTTCACACCTTTTTCTATCCGAAGGTGTAGGCAGCGGCTGTTATGCCTCGCGAGGGACGGTATTACAGTATTCAGGGTTGATACTTATACTTATACTTACTTAACTTATAAATTTGAATGTAAGTTTGTTTGTTACGCTTTCACGGGATAACTACTCAACAGATCATCATGAATCTTTGTACACATATTCTTGGGGGTATTAGAAGTAATATAGGATACTTTCTTTTTTCTTATTTCTCTCTTTAATTAACATATATTTGCACCCTAAGGAGAAACTTATAATATAGTCTACAAAAATATCCTACATTAATACTCTGCATTTATGTCATATAAAATTGTTAAAGTCCAAAATTATTTATTTTTGTTACAGAGAGATATATTTTACCGTTTGTTGTTGCATTTTAATAAAGCATATTGTGAGATTTTTAAACTTCATACCTAATGTTGTAATTTTGAAAATTGATAATCCCAGCTAAGTAAGAAAATAGAGTTATTATATTGAATCAATTCTATGGTAATGATTTTGATACTTATTTATTGGCTCCAATGCGAGCGAAGCCGCGGGTAAAAGCTAGTAATAATATTATAAATGCGAATGTAAGTTTGTTTGTTACGCTTTCACGCAAAAACTACTGAACCGATCATCATGAAACTTTGTACATATACTCTTGAAGGTATTAGAAGTAACATAGGGTACTTTATATTAAAAAAAAAAATTTTTTTTCTTCAGTAATGAAGTTTTACAGTAATGAAGTTTCAACCCTGAATACTGTAATACCGTCCCATTGTATTACCGGCGGTAACGAAATGCGAATGTAAGTTTGTTTGTTACGCTTTCACGCAAAAACTACTGAACCGATCATCATGAAACTTTGTACATATACTCTTGAAGGTATTAGAAGTAACATAGGATACTTTTCAATGCGAGCGAAGCCGCGGCGATAAGCTAGTACAAAAATATATTATCTGTGTCTAAATAACAGGTTCTTAAATGAATACTTTTTACTTGATTCTGAAGATTATTTTTGTTTAATAAAAATATTTATTGCTCTTACTATTTTTTTGTATATTGTATCATATTATTAGGGATTTTAAAGAGATTATATTAGGAAGACCAATAAACACTTACAACAACTGCGTAGGCATAACGTAACAAAGTTTCGGTTCGGCCATTATTTCATGTACCGTTATGTCACCACCCAACCCAGAATGAAATCTATATGTCACCTGATGACTATTCACAAAATTTTGCTTCAAAAGATTCCCATACGAGGGGAACTTTAACTTTAAACCCAACCTCGGGGGTAGGGACTGCGACCGCCTGTGACATAACACCTTTTGCGGTATATCTATGCAGTTCCTATCGTTTGTGTGGCTTGGACTTGTTCCGATATAGGATGGCTCCAAGCTCCAGCTGTTGATGGTCACAAATCCAACAGTCTTCTGATCCCTAGTGAGTATTGCCACACGCAGCCTTTGTGCCTCCTAAAGGACAACATCAATACCAATATAAATATACTAATAATGCTGTTGCATGTAAATAAAATTCGCCGATTTGTCCCGGGTTCAAGTCCATTATTCTAATTGATTATTACTACACCAGAATAATAACGTATCTGCAACTTCTTACCTGTATTGTGCTAAGTGACATAGAAGTACACCCCAGTGGTACAGCGGTTTCAGAAACACGCTCCTTCACATCGTATACCACCAAACGTAGCACAGCTGTATCTGTCAGACCATCGCTGGCACGAAACAGGACAGTCTTCGAAAAACACGGGTTACTGCATGTCTGATAGAAAGAAAAGCTGCATGAGATGCTGAGGTAAATCGGTAAAATCACCGACTGTGGAATCGAGGGCGGCGGGTTCGATTCCCTCACCAGTACAAATATTTATGATAAGCATTAATGGCATTGTGTGGCATCTGGGACCTAGTAATATTCTGTTTTATAAGTAATGTATACGTAATGTATAGGTAATATATACACAAAAGAAGAGTATATAGGTATTAAAATTCGTTACCACGTGGTAGTCTTGCAGTTCGCTGCATGAATGGGCCGGTTCGTCCGGTGAAATACCACGACCTCTCGGAATATCGGCGTGAAGTGGCTCGTGCCGCGTTTCGTTCGGTGAGAGAGGT
This sequence comes from Euproctis similis, assembly GCA_905147225.2. Lineage (NCBI taxonomy): Eukaryota > Metazoa > Arthropoda > Insecta > Lepidoptera > Erebidae > Euproctis > Euproctis similis. The sequence continues at coordinate 21,590,534 of LR990107.1, read as the reverse complement.
ATCCGGAGGCCCGATCCCTTTACCCTTCCTTTCTCCCCTCCTACTACCTTGAAGGATGGCAATACACCACTGTGTTTATGGGCGGTGAGTAGTTTGCCCTCCTATACATCCTATACAATAAAAAAGTAGGTACCTATAACTCAAGCAATCAGTTATATAGATTTCAAAATAGAGTGTGCTGTGTCTATGGTGTCCAAAATGTTATTACTATAAAATGCTTTTGGTCGAAACGTCCAATAGTTCCGATGTATAAAATGAGCATTAATAGAACAGATTTTAACTTGTAAACTTCCGAATAGAAGTCGGCCAGTCGACCGTCAGAAGATACCACAACGTCATCAAGTAAATTCAACTGTCTCACCTCAACAATTTCGGTGGACCCATATCTGACGCACAGTCCTTTGTCATAGTTCAAGTATATAACAATCATGGGTGAGGGTGGTCTGCCGTGGGTGTCACACAATAAGTTGTCACACGACAGGGCCAGCTCACATAATGGCACTTCATTCATATCTGTATAAAAACCAGTACTACATCAATTGTTTTATACCTTTTATAACCTAAGGTAAAGACAGAGGAAATAACCAGACATTATTATCACACAACACATGTGGTACAGTACAGTGCAGTGGTAAGGGGAGCTTCAGATTCAGAAGTCGTGGGATAAGTTCCCGGCTCACACCAATGTTTTCTCGGAAGTTATGTGTGATAAATATCGATGACTAACAACTTTTACCCGGTGAAGGGTCAATAGGTTCGCCATCTATTCCAGTTAAGGTGACATAATGATTCGGAGAGTCGAGGCTTCAACAGCGGTTTAAATAGTGGGCATAAATTACCTGTAATAATTCCTTTGTACTGTCTATAAGTAGCTATATCAATGTTGGGTCTGATAACGTTCAGTCTTTCCCTAAGTGTGTTCGCTTGTGCCTGGATGTTGCTGTATGGTGCTTGTGTGATTGCCTTCAGCCACAATGTCCTATCGTTATCATTGAAGGTGGCCATTTTATAACAAATATTGTTATCCCACACTGTTTAGACAATTAAATTTTAATTAGGTGTAAGTAAAAATGCCAAAACTTGAAAAAGAAAACAAACAATCTGTGAGGAATCCATTTTTTATCGAAAATTAGCTTACCAATATGAAACGGCCAGTAATCATTTTCATCTTGAGGTTGTATCTTCACTTGGTGATTTCCAAGCACTATAAGTCCAACAGGTTCGTACCATGGTTCTGGTCCTTTGAGGTAAAATAACAAGTTACCACGAAGTCGGAACCATCGAACAGAAAAACCTAAAACAAATTGTAAATCATGATTAGAACTGGAAACTGCTCGTTGACCAACAAATATTCTAAACAAACACTTTATGGGTTCAGGTGTCTATTGGCGGCGTTTGTTGCTCACCATCAGATGGGAAACCTGCTCGTTTGCCCAACCTATACTGAGCTTCGGTCTAATGGGCGTCCTACGCTACGCTTAACAAGTCGCGCTCTCCACTATAGAGTGGAGAGCGCGACTTGTTAAGCGTAGCGAATATTTCTTTTAAGCGAATCTATTCGCGAATGTGAATTAACAGAAATATTCGCATTTACGAAAGTGAAAAATCTAGCATTTTTTACATCAGTAACACACATATACAAGGCAAATCAGCAATAAGCATGTATTAATATATATTTTTAATGAGGAAAAACTTAATCAGGTACTAATTAATACAAATCTACTGCACACAGCATTTATTTGTTAATTATATTTTTAAAGTTGTTTGATTACTAAATATACTCAATATATATAATGTTATGATGTCATCTATACATATAATAAAATTGTAGGAAAGTTTTACATATTCATCTCTAAGACTTTCGCGAATCACGCTCATGACACTAAAACAATCAATGAAAATGGCTTTTGAACGTATACCATCTTTTTGTTCATCACTCGTGAGAATGATCTCTGTAAAGGGTTCGAAACGTCGGGAAATAAATAAAATCAGTAGTAAATAAACGCGATATAATCCTGAAAGTTGTTTTAGTGTCATGTAGGAGAGTTGTAACTGTACATTGGATATATTTTTTTTAGAATACTTGGGACATGATCTACAATCGATAATGAAACCAAAAATAAGGTTTTTAGAATTTTTGTCTGTTTGTCTGTTACAGACAAACTCTTAAAGTACTGCATGCTTTTAAGTACAATTTCACATAAATATAGAATATCTGGATGACCGAGCTTTGCTCGGTATTTTCTTTTTTTTTATAAACAACGCCATCTGCTGGAATAGCTTTAGTGTTGTTGTCGTTAAAGCAAGTTAGTTGCTCACAATTTAAAATAATTATAGCATTCGCCAATAGATGTCAGGAATTCCAAAAAGTAAGTTGATGTTTAAGTTGATTATCGATAAAACACGATAAAATGAAATTTTCTAAAAATGATTCCTAGCTAGATCGATTTATCGCCCCCGAAACCCCCTATATACTAAATTTCATGAAAATCGTTGGAGCCGATTCCGAGTTCCAATTAATATACATATATATATACATATATATATATATACAAGAATTGCTCGTTTAAAGATATAAGATAAGAGGTTGGGTCAACACATAGGCTGAATATTATTACACTATCATTAATTAGAGGTGAGCAATGAACCCGTATAATGGCACAGGCACAGTATCTTTGCTTTCACGCAGTGTAAAAAAATTGGAAGAATAAAAAAAAATTAACTATTTTAATACCATAAAATTGGTAAAAATGTACATAACGTAATGCATTCTGTATTATTCATACTGTATACTGAAACATAATGCATACTGAATTCTTATGTATTTCAAAAGTGGTAGAGTTTTACTGTTTGCTGCATGAATGGGCCGGCTGACCGGTGAAATACCATAACCTGTCTGAAAAAAGACATAAAGTCGCGCATGCCGCGTTTTGTTCGAGAAGAATATCTGGAGGCCTAAGTCCTTCCCCTTTGCCCTTAAAGGATGGCAACGGCAAGAAAATAGTTTCATCTTGTCAGAAAAAAACAAATATGAAACGGCTGAACAGAACTACATTGATCAAAACAACTTTTAGGATTATATCGCGTTTATTTCTTACTTATTTATATTTATTTCCCGACGTTTCGAACTCTTTACAGAGATCATTTTCACGAGTGATCTGAGTCTGATGCATACTGATTGAGTTGGTATTATAGCTGAGATAGGTAGAAGGTAACATAAGATTTTGTTGAAATTGATGCTTATAATCAGGCAATAAATAATTTAAATCCGTAACACTTAAATAGATAACTAAAAATACGACTAAACCAAGCTAAATTGCTAGCACCATAACATATCAAAATAAATTAGAACGTGATTTTAACAATTAAATGGTGAAAATTTGCAAGTAATATATTAAATCGCACAAAAAAGTAACATACACAAACCTACCTTCAGATCTCTTGAAGAAACCGTCTTGTTTCTCCTTGAGCACCATAACACCTTCACGATCGAAATTCTGAGATGTCTGTGATGCTAAAGCAATCAATTCTTGTTTATTAAACCTCATATTTACGAAATTATTATATAAATACGATTTCTTAAAATTCCTTCGAAGATATCGATATGCACAGGAAGGCTAGTAAATTTTTATTTTTTGGACTGAAAATTGTTATTGTAGGTGTGCGGTATAATATTTTTAAAATTAATTATGACAACATTGTCGAAATGTTTCATAATGTAATCAATAAGTAATTTACATGATGGTAATGAATTTGTATGTAATGTGTGTATTGTGTTTAGGAAAGAATTGTTTTAGTTAACATTTTTTGTTCGTGCGCAATACAAAATGACACAAAATTGACAAATTATTAGAAGTTTATTGAGTTGACAGATGACAGTAAGTAGTGAAGGTCTACTAGAGTTACCAACTGAAGTTTACTCGAGTAGGGACTTACTCGAGCCAACTCGAGTTGATTACGTCCAACTCAAGTTGAAATACTTAACTAATCTGACATAGAACGGAGTAAGTGGGACCTTTATTTGAGCCGTGATTATATAAGACTAAATTCATTCATAGCAAACAATGCGTCATTTTTAAAAAGATTTAAAATTAACTTATTTTTGTTCTGTTTCTGTCAATATCGTTCATCTCCAATTTATTTCCTATAGCAAAATGAATTTATAAATCTTAGTTCTTAAACAATATGACTGCACTCGTAGTCCCTGGCAGGGTAGGCACAAAGAACAGAGCGCCACAAGACACGATTCTTACTCGCCTCTCTCGCTTCTTTGTCTTTTATAACTCTCTTGTTAAACATGCTTCTAGATTTTTAAATTTTCTGACATCACCTTCCTCCAGGACTTTAGTTCTATTTGGTCAGGAAGAGTGTATCGTTGTAGTCCTCGACTCCTGCATCCACCCGCTTTTGCATTGCGTATCTGTTTAATCAATCTTGCATCATCCTACATGTCATATTGTATGAACCATCGGATATATGTATAGAAATATTTCTTGTTCAATAATAGATAGTTTTAACTACAACATAGATAAGACAATTAACGCTTGATTCAATGACTTATAAAGGTTTAGACTGTTCAATATAGGCGGACGAAAAATTTTTTTATATTAACTTTAAAATTAGCCTAACTTGAGTAGCAACTCAAGCTACGTATATTTTAACTCGAGACAACTCGAGTTCGCATTAACCCGAGTTGGCACATCACTAAAAGTAAGTAATTTCCATAGACTTAGCATTTAATAGATGGCACATGTCAGCAAAAATGTACTGCCTTTCAATAAAGTATATTGTAAGATTTTTTAAACATCATTATCATGTTGCAGTCCACTGTTGGACATAGGCCTCTTCCAATTTGCGACACAACATCCGATTCTCTGCCATCCGCATCCAGTCCTTTCCAGCAGCCTTTATGAGGTCGTCTGACCATCGGGCTGGTAAGCGTCCTACACTACGCTTACCAAGTCACTGTCTCCACTCTATGACCTCATTGCTCCATCTACCATCGGTCCTTCGACAGATGTGACCAGCCCCTTGCCACTGCAGCAAGCTTATGCTACGAGCTATGTCGGTTACTCCGGTTCTCTGTCGGATATACCCACTGATCCTGAGTGTATCTTTTAGACATACTCCGAGCATAGCTCGCTCCAAACGTCATTGTATGCTTTAATTTTAAAAATTGATAATCCCAGCTAAGCAATAAAATAGAGTTATCAATGATATCATATTGATCTATTTCTGTGGTAATGATCTTTGATACTTATTTAATGGCTTCAATGCGAGCTGTTACGCGGGACGCGTAAAATTAAGTTTTAAAAAAAAACTTATTTAATTACACTGAGTTTATTTAAAAATAAAAGAAATGAATGAAACCTAATTAATTTATATTAATGAGTTGTTACACATTTAGACGTAGAAATTAACTATTTAACTTATTACACATATGGATATAGAAATTACACATTTAAATTGTCACACATATGGATATAGAAATTACACACTAATAATAGGATTAGACATAGAAAATGAGTCTTCGCGACGGAGGATGGAGAGCGACTGCTCTGGCGAGAGCTGGGTTTGGATGCGAAGCTGTGCTGCTGATATGGCACTTTTGCGAGTTGAACCGTTTTTGCATAGGGGAGGATAATAGGAGCTGGGTAAGGAATAAGGGGTACATTTCCAATATATAACAGCCCCCCGATTTAGAGTAAACTACACTTTTGAGTGAGTTTACGGTAAATGAGCGTTATATTATACGTTCAACCAACTCGGAGTGTAGGGAGAGAGATAGTCTCGGCTTGTTCGATTTCGTCAATCGATTCAGGGGTTGGATTGGGATCATGGGAATTTCTCTTTAACATATAACTGCGTAAACTAATCTTACAAACTATATACATTATAATTATTATAACTACAATACTTATGGCTAGAATAGTACTAGGATAATGGTCTTGGTATATAACTGTATTCGGCTTATTTACAATGTCAGTTAGTTCTTTTAACATTTCTGGATTATCGAAGGCTATGGAGTCTAAGTTTACATTTTTCAAATTCAATTTAGGTAAATGAGGAGATATAACATTATATTTCAGAACATCGCAACATGAATCATTAAGTATATTATAATTAGATACAATTTGTCTTAATTCTAACTTATAACTATTTTGAGACACCAGACGGGTGTCTCTATAATAGGCAATACATTTAGGAGGTAAGGATAGTATTCCATTTCCATGAATATGTATCTCATAGGATTGAGATTCATTACAAATTATGTTTAACCTAGATTTTTCAGATGTAACATATAGCCATCGGTTATTACGGAGCGGTTGCCAGATATTTAACTGTCCGTGCATGAATTTGACTTCACACATGGTCGGGATTCTGGTAAGTATTTTAGTAATTATTTCTGTTTCACATGAAGGAGTAACTTGAGGTGAATATGTAGCTGAGATTCCGCAAAGGTAATGATTATTATTGATGATTTTGCATGAGTCTAAATTGTCCAATTTTGAATACACGGATCTGTCTCTACTAATGCCTAGATACTTAGAAGAAGGGATGATGGTTACATATGATATGGGGTTATCGTCGTCATGCGGTACTGGAGAAGGTAAGTTATGGTAAAGGTTCAAGATCATGGTGTCGACTAGAGGAATTTTAATGGTGAAGACTATTCGTTCTCGATTGAAATAGCAGGATATTTCAGATACATTCAGGATAGTGTGCATATTCTCAAGGCTCAGGAGGACTGGCAGTTGTTCAGAATGTGGTAGAAATCTATAATTGTTGAGTAATTCAGAGTATAATTCTTTAGGAGTAAGAATGGTAGGGTATAGGATATTAGATTTACTAAACATTATGGAGTTAACAGTGTCTTCGACTTTGAAAGATAATGTTAGTAGACTAGACTCTATCATTGAAATTAGTTCTAATATGCGGGATCTTAATCCTATTTCTTCAGAAACAAGGGTTAAATTAGCGATGTTTTCAGAGAGGGCATTTACAGCATTTTTTAAGTGTGCTTCATTTAAAATTATATCGTTTATGGTTTTATTGACTGATTTTAGAGTTGAGGTGGTTACTAGAATGTGATCTTTCATTAGAAGAGCTATTTTCTTTTCATCTACTTCAACTTCTTTAATTGCATTATCATAACGGATTGCGTCGTCTTCGTCCATAGTGCCGAATAGCTTTTTAGAAAGGGTACCGACAAAACCTAGTAGGGCGGATCGCTTAGAAAAACGGTGAGTAGTGAGATGGGATATGGCCTCATTATCGTGGATTATATCGCTTAGTCGGGTATATAATGGCTTAAATATATTATTACATTCTACGTTGTCTATGACTAAACTACCTTCACAGAGTAGCATTGATTTGTTTAGAAATTGGTAAATACTATCAATATGTGAACTTATAAAAGATATATCGTAGGGAATAATTATACTAAGGTAATTATTTACTAGACTTAATGAACCGAGAGGGTCGAAGAATATTCCAGGTTTATCCTTCATAGGCTCGATGAATTCTTGACCCAGTATAGTTGGTGTAAGAATACTGGAATGAAATGTAACTAAGTATTAGGGAATAGAAATTAAAATTGACATGATATTAAGTAGAATTAGGATTCTGATCTGCTTGCTAACTTTACCTCATCGTAATGATGAGTTACATGACGTCTGTTTATGAGTAAGGTTAATGTATTTCTACCATTAATTTTGACAACCTTGTATGGACCCTTCCATATCGGTGATAGGGCCTTGCGAAGTCGTAAGTGATTTTTGAGATATACATAATCTCCGACTTTGTATTGAACGTGACGCGAGCGGGCATCGTAATATTCTTTTGATCTTTCCTTTGATTTGATTATGTATTCTATGGCTTTCTCTCGTGAGAGTTTTAAGCGATGATGTAAGGCTTTAATATATTCTGGGTAGGTTAAGTCTGATTTTAACTCATAAACGGAGTCAGGAATAAATGGTTTTTGTCCGAAAAGAAGTTCATATGGGCTAAAGTTTGTGGTAGAATGGATAGAAGTGTTATAAGCTAACATTGCCGTGTATACATATTTGTGCCAATCAGAGTGGTTTTCGTTCACGTAGGACTTCAAGTACTCCTTGAGAGTAGAGTGGCTGCGTTCTAATGCGCCTTGTGTTTGTGGGTGATATGGCGAAGCCCATAACTGTTTTATTTTTAAGAAATCGCATGTCCTTTTGAATAAATCTGCTGTAAAGTTGGTGCCTTGGTCAGTTAAAATAGATTTTGGAATACCGAAAATTGAAATAAAGTGGACCAGGCACTCGCATGTTTCTTCAGCAGTTATATTTGAGACGGGATAAGCAAACGAGAATTTGGTGAGGTCATCTTGAAGGGTTACTATGAATTTGAGTTGACGTTGTCCAGCTTCCGGAAGTGGACCTACAACATCTAGACTGAGGCGCTCAAATGGTTTTGTAGAGGTGGTTGTAATTTGCATTGGAGACCTATTTATCTGTCGGAAAGCTTTATTGCTCTGACAGAGCGTGCAGTTTTTTACGTATGTTTCGATGTCGCTGCGCATACATTGCCAGTAATATCGTTCTCTGATGCGGTTATACATACGTACTGTTCCGAGATGTCCAGCTATGGGTATGTCGTGATTCTCGCGTAGTATCTTGGGAATTTCAGAAGGGGTTGGAAAAATAATAGAGTTGTGATAGATATGAATAGGGATTAAGGTGTCATTGAAGATGTAGCAGAACATATTGTATAATTTTATCCATGAAAGTTTGTCGAAAGGATTTTGGAAATCAGTAATGGCTACGCCACTATTTGAATCATCTGGATTTTGAAGTAGTTCAGCTTTGAGATGTAGTAGGCATTTGAATATATCTTCATAAGTACTACTATTGAAGTGGTATAGTTTGGTAAATAAAAAATGTATTTTCTTTTTCTTTAGAGTTGTTGAAAGTGTTGTACATAAAGTTCTTTCTTTATCTAGAAGGATCTGAAGGTTATCGATTTCGCTAAGTATTTTCTCTACGTATGGGTTTGAATGATCGAGATCGATTGATGTGGGTATAATAATGCATTTACAGTCACTTTTCAGGATGCTGTCATTATGCTCGATGATAATTGTGTTACAATTGAATTTGTAGTTAGATGTGGTTTTTAGGAAATTTTTGTAGTTATCTTCAGGAACAGTGGGAGTAACAGAAGGTAAGATCGGGTTTTGGACAGTGTCATCAATGTTGGCAGGATTAGAAGGAGAATTTGAGTGTTCAGGTGATTTGTCTATAGTTTCGGATTCTGAGATTTCAGGTATCGGATCGTCATTATCAAGTAAGTCAACTGATGGTATATCGTCTGAGTCTAATGGAATAGAGGGTATTGGAATGTCTAGATCTTCTAGGGTTATCGGGCTAAACGCAGGGGAAGTATAAGGGGCGTCATCTCTAGAGGTGGAAGGAATGGGATTATTTTCGGATTGCTTTATAGGGTTTACGGGAAAACGGGACAAGGCATCAGCGTTACTATTGATTTTACCTCGTTTATATTCGATCTTGTAGTCGAATTCTTCGAGCTTGAGACGCCATCTCACTAATCGGGAGCCTGGGTCTTTGCAATTGAACAGCCACTTTAGGGGTCTATGATCAGTGACAATAGTGAACTTGTGGCCATATAGATAAGGTCTAAATGTTTTAGTGCCAAACACAATAGCTAGACACTCTTTCTCAGTTGTTGAATAATTGGTTTCTGCTTTATTTAAGGTTCTTGAGGCGTATGCTATTGGGCGATCCTTACCGATTTCGCCTTGGGAAAGTATGGCAGATATAGCAAAATTTGACGCGTCACAGGTAAGTATGAAGGGTTCGGAAAAATTTGGATATATTAGAACAGGAGCGGACACTAGTTTTTCTTTAAGTTCGTCGAGTGATAGTTGATGTTCGTTGGACCAGTGGAAAACGACGTCTTTTTTTAATAATGTCGTTAGAGGTTTTGCGATTTTCGAAAATTCAGGTATGAACCGTCGATAGTACGACACGAGACCGAGAAAAGACTTCACGTCTTTCGGACATTTAGGAATTGGAAAATGGGTAACTGCTTTAATCTTATCGGGATTTGGGCTAACGCCTTCGTCGCTTATGATGTGCCCGAGATATGCGACTTCCTTGCGGAGAAACTCGCATTTGTCGGGTTGGAGTTTTAGGTTATATTTACGTAATCTTTCGAATATTTTTGATAATTTGTCGCAATGGTTTACTAGATCTTGACTATAGATAACGATATCATCTAAGTAGACATAACAATGAATTCCCTGAAGGCCGGCTAACGCTGTATTCATCAAGCGTTGGAAAGTTGCGGGAGCATTTTTGAGTCCGAACGGCATGCGTTTAAACTCAAAATGCCCCTGTGGGACGGTGAAAGCAGTTTTGGGAGTGTCCTTTTCTGAAATAGCAATTTGATGGAATCCGGAACATAAATCGAGCGTAGAGAAGTATTTACTTTGTCCTAGTTGGTCTAGTATTTCGCTAATTTGTGGAATTGGGTAACTTTCTCCGATAGTGATGTCGTTTAATTTCCTATAATCAATTACAATGCGCCATTTCTTCTGGCCGGAGGAGTCGATTTTTTTTGGGACTATCCAAATGGGAAATGACCAGGGCGAGACAGAAGGTTTTATTATATCTTGGCTAAGCATTTTAGCCATTTGTGTTTCAACTTCTCTTTTATGTATTTCCGGGAAACGGTATGATTTTACGTTTATAGGCTCTGATGTAGAAGTGTTTATATCATGTTTTAATAGATCTGTGGTAGACAACTTATCGTTGGGCAAATGGAAAATATCTGAGTATTTACTACAGACGTCTAGTAGGCTACGTTTTTCTTCGTCGTTAAGGTGATTTGTTCGTAAAAGGTTTAGAACTTCGTTTCTTCGTGTTGTGGAGGATTCGGAGTATTCGGGAATGGAATGAATTTGGAAGGATTGGGATGCGAGAGGTTGAAGTTTTATTTTGATGTCAGAGTTTATCTTGACCGCCTTTTCTGATGTATTAACTACTGATATATTCACTCTGTTATTGTCTTTGACAGCAACGATACAATTCGCTACCAAGAGCGAGTCTGATATGTGTTGATCTATGACTACACCGACTCGACATTTAGGATTATTGACTGTGCATTCTATAATGGTTTCAGATCGTGGCGCGATGTTGTATATCGGTTGACAATATTTTAATCTTATAGAGATATGGCGAATTTGTAAGGAATTATGATTATAATCGATGATGCCATTTAAGTCGTTAAGGAGGTCGGTCCCAATTATACCATCATAATTTAGATCGATGTTTTTAATAACATGGAATCGATATGCTAAATCTGTGTGAAGTTTGGCGAATAATTTTAACTGAAAATGACCTATGGTAGGTATAGTTTCTTCGCTAGTATTTATACCTTTTAATTGAATGATTTCTTTGCTCAGAACGGGAGTGAACTTAATTGCGGCTTCTTTTATTAAGCTAACGCAGGATCCAGTGTCAACAAGGAAGGTGAGATCGCGGTCATTCACTTGGGTGCTAAGGATAACATAAGGTAAGTATCGCTTTGTGGAATTCAGAGAAATTTCGTAGATTTTGTTCTTATGACTGTCACTTGTTACAGGAGTTGCATGATTTAAATTTTGTTTAGAAACAGTGGATTTGGAGGGATTCATGGTTGGTTGGCGTTTGTGGTAAGTATGAGTAGAAGAGTTTGTTAGTATGTCAGATTCAGTGGGTTTAGTAGATTCAGAGGATTTGGTAAGCAAGGAGGATGCAGTGGATTCAGAGGATGCAGAGAGCGAGTTTCCTATTTGGGGCTGGTTACCCTGTCGTGTAACTCGAGATACAGCTGATGCATATGACTTTGGATTCGCTAGGAATTTGGTAGATTCAGAGGATACAGAGGGTGAGTTTCCTATTTGGGGCTGGTTACCCTGTCGTGTAACTCGAGATGCAGCTAATGCATATGATTTTCGATTCGCTAGGAATTTGGTAGATTCAGAGGATACAGAGGGTGAGTTTCCTATTTGGGGCTGGTTACCCTGTCGTGTAACTCGAGATGCAGCTAATGCATATGATTTTCGATTCGCTAGGAATTTGGTAGATTCAGAGGATACAGAGGGTGAGTTTCCTATTTGGGGCTGGTTACCCTGTCGTGTAACTCGAGACACAGCCGATGTATATGGTTTCGGTTTTTCCATAAATTTAGTGGATTTGAAGGATACAGAGCGGGTGCCGTTGTTGTTAGGCTGTGTTGAAATTTGGTACTGGGGTCTCACGAGGCACCTTCGTGAGCCCTTTATTCGTTTAAATGTTCATTTTGAACAGATTGGTCATGTCCACGATCTAGAGAGGGATTAGGGTCCCCATTTACTATATTTACGCGTGATTGCTGACGTTCTGCATACCGAGAAGTATTTGTAAAAGAATTGTTGAAGCGGTTACTGTTTTGTAGGGCATTTGCACGATTATTATTGTATTCGCGTTTTCTACATTCTTCAATTAGATGCCCTACGTTTTTACAATATCTGCATGTTTTGTCAGATTGCCCTTGAGTTCTAACGTTATTAATATTTATAGGTTTAGGATATTCGCTAATTCGGCGCTGTGGATTCGGCGGATTGGCACTAGGTATGTGTCTTTTGTACATAAGCTTCTGAATTTTTTCTTCAGACGCGGCAAAGTTGATAGCCTCGTTTAAATTTTTTGGTGATTTACATCTAACTATGTTTGAAATTCTCGGGGTCAAACCTATCAGGAAATGATGGAGGGCCAGGTCTTCCATCGCTGCGGTGCGGCCTGGGGCTTCTTTGGCCTTGGTGAGTACTATCTCGGTGAGTAATTGGGACAGGATGTCTTCGATACGAAGGCCGAATTGGCTGACTGCCTCGTTTGAGTTTTGTTTACAATCTTGTAATTCGGCTAATAAATGTGAATAATGTTTTATGTCTGAGAATTGGGATTTAAGGAAGTTTTTTAATTGGTCCCAATTTGTAAAATTTTTTATAGAGCTGGCAATTTCCGCTTTGCCTTGTAGTTGGCTGAGCATATACCGAAATAAAATTTGTTTTTGTTCGGCGCTCGCAAGTTCATAGGCATTGTTACAATTTGAAATAAACGCGTTTAGCGTCTGCTTATCACCGCTATATGGCTTTATGAATTTAAATAAACTATTTAAGTCAATGTGGATTGACGGATTTTCCTCTTTTTCTGATTTACTCATTTTGTATAAAAAAGAAGATAAACAAAATACACAAAAACAAAAACCTAGAATACACACATATAAAATACGATTTGTAAAATAAAAGAAGCACAAAATAAAATAAATGAATTATAGAACACAATAAAATAATAACTATAACGTTCTTAGTCCGGTGTTGTACAGCCGTCACCGGAAAAGATAAGGATTGTTTAGTCTCACTGGCCGCGACACAGTGGAGGTTTCGTAGAAATCGAAGTTGTTCCTTGTTCCTTTGTAGATTGTTTTAGAATTACTATGTAACTGTATGTATGAATTTCGATATTTTGACCGTGTATATTCACTCACGGCGTATAGATTTTTCGGCACAAACACTCAACACTTTATCACTGGAGTTAGAAAGATAGTTGTAACAGAATTGACTTACAGGATCGCGGCGAAAATAATCTGGAACATTGTGCACCCTTGCACAGTAGACTGGAATGATGCACGACGGCGGTGCTGGTGTGATGTCGTCTGTAGGGGCCGTGAGGATAGCTCAACGGCCTTGGAATTCGAACACAAACGAAACAGATTCGAAACTTGAAATAGTTCGCGGAGACGATTCCTGGATTTTTAAATCCCACCGCTGCCACCAATGTTACGCGGGACGCGTAAAATTAAGTTTTAAAAAAAAACTTATTTAATTACACTGAGTTTATTTAAAAATAAAAGAAATGAATGAAACTTAATTAATTTATATTAATGAGTTGTTACACATTTAGACGTAGAAATTAACTATTTAACTTATTACACATATGGATATAGAAATTACACATTTAAATTGTCACACATATGGATATAGAAATTACACACTAATAATAGGATTAGACATAGAAAATGAGTCTTCGCGACGGAGGATGGAGAGCGACTGCTCTGGCGAGAGCTGGGTTTGGATGCGAAGCTGTGCTGCTGATATGGCACTTTTGCGAGTTGAACCGTTTTTGCATAGGGGAGGATAATAGGAGCTGGGTAAGGAATAAGGGGTACATTTCCAATATATAACAGAGCGAAACCGCGGGTAAAAGCTACTAATTAATAATCGTACATACATAATCATCGGTGCATCTGAAATTCTAGCGCAACAAGTGGCAGAAAAGAGAACGTAATACGTTCGTATTATTACGGAACGAAATTCGTTCTGTAATATTACCGTTCGACTCCTGTACTTAACTGTCCTATACTTCGTGGCTCAGAATATCACTAAATGTCCTGTGACAAACTCAGTGTCTTGAAATACCTCCAACGTTTCCCTTTGTTTACTTGTGCATTGCAGGACATGAACTTTGCTTAGTTCAAAGCCATATTATGGCTTCTTCTTGTATTTTAAGCAGAAGCATCTCATATTAGGGTTTTCAAGAAAAGGACCTCACTAATTAAGCAATAAATTATCGATAAATTGATTCGATTCTGAGAATTTTGACTATTGAGGGTGTTATGTATGTAATTTACTGGCTTAATTAAAATTGTAATTATTCAAACAAAATATCTTTTTTTTCTTTTTGACTTTCTTTAAGTAGCTTGCTTAATTAGAAAAAAAAAGCAGTAGTAGCAGCAATTTGAAGCTAAGCTATTAGAAAACATTAACATTAATTCTGACAAGACTGCTTGACTTTTCTTGTATTTCTTAGCACAATTATATCCTCCACCCCAACGCTATTTTTTTCACTTTATCAAAGAAAGAGTAATGCTAATGATGTAACTAGTAAATAGGTCAAATTTACAACACTTAAAGTTAAAGTAGTTGCTTGTAATTGGAGAGCTTTAAAGTTGCTATTTTTCCTAGTTTATACCACAACTTTACAGCGCCTTTACTAGCGGTCACGTGACATATTCGTCATAGACAATCTGTCTTTTACATTTCGACGCCCGGCGGCAGCTTGCGCTTTCGTTGGAAAATATTTATTTTATATTCTGATGCTATATACTTAAAAATGGATACCAGGAAACTGACTGAAATTTTGCGTGGAACCATCGATCCAAATCAAAGGCTGGCAGCAGAAGAACAGCTTTCGCAGGTGGGTTTTTTGCTTTGCACCTAACAACCACATGCTCGAGAATGGTATAATGCTGCCAAATTATGCGGCACTTGTCATGTATTAATCCTAAAGTACCTTTATCTCCTTTGAATTTTGGCATATAGTCTCATGCCGCGCTGGTATACCTTTCTACATCATGTTTTATATCTCTTACTAGAATATCGTTCATTTGGTATTTTTTTATGACTGTAATCATGTAGTATTGTATTTCTAAATTCCTTGTATCCATAAAGTTAATACTAAGCCATAATGCTAATCGTTTAATTTGTATAAAATTACTTCTCGCTATAAATAGATTTCTGAAGCTTCTGGATTGAATTTTCTCTGTGCTACTTGTATATCATAATAATTAATTATAAGCACTACTCTTGCTCAGTTAAACATTTCCAAGACAGGTTAAGAATACATACCTACTTACAGTGGAGTAGTGAAGAATTGTCCCCTGCTGTAATTACAATAATTATTTAGATTTTACTGTATTTTTTTTATAGGTCTACTTATTATACATACTTATAAATAAAGTAAGAGTCAGTATGTTACCAGTTCGTGGATATGACCGGACTAAGAGACATTAGAAGATGTTCTATTATTTACAATTAACTTTTTCAAAATAGTTTTAGATTTTTTTGGGCTTATTAACAAGCTATCATTAGTAATATTCTTGATTAAATTTAGTGTATTTCATATATGTATTACTACTTAATGTTATAAACAATTTTTTTTTTCACGATAAAATTTTAATATCATGGGCATACTATAAATGAAAACACACATAGACATTGAATGTCATCAATTTTGTTAGCCTTAGTTATGAATACTTTAGAATATCTTAGAATTTCAGTATTTAATTGTGATCAAAAGTACTTCACACTTAACATACTCTTTCACTTGTATTGTAATTTTTTTAAGCATCCAAATTTTATTTACATCATAACTCCTAAAACTTGGATTTATGGTGCTTAGGGTGAGCCAATAAAATATTGGAATGGACACTTCCAATATTATTTATACCCAATCTTCAGACAGCTTGTAATCAGATCAAAATATCTATTTAATATGACATTACAGACAGACACATTACATTATTTTGACATGTTAATAATAAACTTATATCAGTCTCCCTTTAATTCAACAGTTGTCTACTTGTCTACCACTTGGTGAACTATAGTGATGTTTTGGTCAGCAATTGCGGATTTGGAGATTCTGAATCCAATCAATCTCCATGCCTTTAACATTCTATGTTCAAATGTAGCTACCCAAAATTTATGTGTAGTACATGATGTTACAGAAACCCTGTACATACAATCGTAATCATCTTTTATATGCTTTTATAAAATGAATATGTACAGTTTTTACTGAAAAACCTAGTAAATAGTATAAATATCTGTTTGACGGATTCAACTTGATTGGTATATCATTTGGGAATTAAGGGAAGTGTTGTTCAAAATCCCTCAGTGCGTCAGTAATTTCGATGGCCAATGCATTACCATTAATGACATTGTTTCTTATTAACAACACTCAAAGTAGCTAAGCGTGCTATGAGATGGGAAATTTCTCCACGAGACAAAATTCGCAATACGCAATCTGGCGTGATAGATATAGCCCAAAAGGTTAGCAGGCTGAAGTGGATGATGATGATGATCCAAAAACTGTTGGGGCAAAAAGGTTCGCGAGTAGCACAGGATCATCATTTGTGGCGCTCCAGGGGTAACACAGGATCGTCATTTGTGGTGCTCCAGGGGGGTGCTTACGACCTTATGATTGTTCCGATTAACCGGTTAACTCTGCAATTTTCTGCAATTGAATCAATTGCCTGACCTTAGGAGACAGACTTCCCGCATTATTGTAATATTCTCTAAAGGTCTATATTTTTTTATTTTGCTTGTATTTTCGACTGGACTAAACTGAAAGAAGTTGTTAAAATTTTCAGAACTTTATATCTTCGCGTGAAGGCCTTGTGACATTAGCTAAGGAGGTATCTATCATGAAAAGAAAAACGACTGGTGTCCGGGAACTACATTAAATATTGCATTCCCACTAGCCTTGCCACTATCAATTAGGTCGTAAATGTAAAGGTCACTTTGATACATTATGCAGTAATAATAATATACATATATTTGAATGTATTTTCTTTGCATGCAATTATCTTCCGGCGTCCCTCGAAAACATATTCGAAATATCAATTTTAGTCAATAGTCCCATACAAAAGATTATATTTCTATCAGGTAGTTAAATTACATGCTAAAGTCGCCAACCAGTCTGTTTGACCGTTCCATAATTCAGCAGGCAGTGGTGGTTAGGGAACGTTTTATTTATTATATTCCTTCGGTGATATGGTTTGTTTTTTTTTATGGGTAAAAGGGCAAACAAGCAAGTGAGTCGCCTGATGGTAAGCAACTACTCACCGCCCATGAACACTGGATCTTTGCCGTCCGTTAAGAGAGTAGGAGGGGAAAGGGAATCGGGCCTCCAGATACCTCTCACCGAACGAAACGCGGCACAAGCCACTTCACACCGATATTCTGAGCGGACGTGGTATTTCACCGATCGAGCCGGCCCATTCTTGCAGCGAACTGCAAGTACTTTAGGGCTATGCTTTAGATATAGATTGATTTATTATTTATAAGTGTCTGTAAAGACCTTTGAAAATAATGCCTCTTTGACTTTGATAGAACTAACATACATAATAAACCCCTATGTATCCCATAGGGGTAGGCAGAGACTAGCTTTCCAGAAGCTACTATACTGACATACTTGTATCGCCTCGTCCACAGTCATAGATCCCATCGTACATTCACGTCTGTTCCAGCAGCTACGCATTTTATCTTTTTGAGCAGGCCATAATTATGTTTGTGGTAGGCTTCTCGATCTCTCGATCATAGATCAGATTCTTAGTACACTCTTTTCGTCTTTTAGACAGAAGCTTTTGAAATAGAAATTTTAGCCTCTATAGTTCTGTTAACATCTTATTACGTTTTTTGCTATTCTATAATATCTGAATATAGAGAGTTGATATACTTTTACGCGAATTGAATAAAAAACACATTTAGAAGTAGGTAGTCTAAAAGAACTGAATATCAACTAGTGGAATATTTTTACTTTTAAAATAGAGCCATTCTTCAGTTGTAAATGGGTTTCGTTTTTCATCCGATGACGTCTCGACCTGACATATCTTGGTATGGTTATTTTCAGCTAGGTTAGGTTCATAAAATGTATATAACATTGATCGCTAATACCAAGTGAATCGAACATCACGCCATCTGGTATCGATCCAGTATTTGTTTCTCATGTTCATTTATCGCCGTTTGCATATGCTATGATATGTCGCTCTATGCTACAATATTCTCTCGATATCCGTATAACTAGTGTGACCTGCGACTTAATCTGCGCTAAATTTTATTCCATTGTTTGATTAATAAATCTGCGCCAAAGTTGTTTGGTGATAATTCTCGTTCAGGGTGTACCATTACTGTGGGCTGAAATTACAACGCCGCACTTTAGGTTTCAAAGTTTACACTGTTTGCTCTAGTCGCTGGCACTGTAGTGAGATAAAAAAGTACCTGTTCCGGGTAGTAGGCATGATTATCCGATCTAAAGGTTCTCAAAAAGTGTGTGCTTAGTAGTCAGTCTTGATATATAATAAAAATGTAAATTCTTTCACTGATATGATTTGCCATGGACTTTAAATGAAATAGAAATAACTTACCACATGCAATCTCTTGCATCTGACTATAACAAATGTTATTTATAGCTTCGAGATATACTGGTCGGTGTTCACACCTCGGTTAAGTAATCTGTTCAGTAATTTCGGAATTGTCGTAATTCCCCGCGGAGGGTGCAAGCCATTCTTGGTATACCTATGTATATTGCTTGTATTGAGGTGAAACTTCTAATATCTCTTGCAATTGTTTAACGCTTTTAACGCCCCCATGCGGCCATTAAAAGTATTATATAATAGTTGGCGGCAGGACATAAACCGGTCAATATATAAGCCAAGTAAGAAAGTTACATAAGCGTACTTTTTTAAAGTCAGATATCTAACGTAATATACCTTATGTGTACTAAGTATCGGGAATTTGTCAATAAAACAAAAAATACAAATTATTCATCTAAATTTATTTTATCGCCTTCAAAGTAGGCCCCATCGCTTGCAATAAAATATCTCCACCGCTTCACCCTGTCTTCCATACATTTTTCATAGGCTATTTGCGGTATGGCCTTTAGCTCATTCAGCGAATTTTCTTTTATGGCTTCTATTGACTCAAAACGTTTTCCTCGAAGTGGTAATTTTAACTTGGGAAATAAAAAAAAGTCAAACGGAGCCATATCAGGTGAATAGGGTGCTTGGTGGAGAACGTTTGTTGAATTTTTCGCTAAAAACTCTTTCACTATAATGGCTGTGTGTGATGGTGCATTATCATGGTGCAGCATGAGTTGTGTCGCCACAAATCTGGACGTTTTCGGCGGATACTCTCACGCAAACGCTTCATGACGCCTAAATAATATTCTTTATTCACTGTTTCTCCCTCTGGAAGGAATTCGGAGTGAACCACACCACGGTAGTCAAAAAAAACTGTCAGCATCACCTTGATTTTGGTGCGACTTTGCCGCGGTTTTTTTGGGTTTCGGCTCGTTTTCGAGACGCCATTCTGAAGACTGTTGGCTTGTTTGCATGTCATACTCATAAACCCATGTCTCGTCGCCAGTTATTATACGTTTCATAAAGGTCGGATCCGTAGAAGCTCGGGAAACCATGTCTTCAGCGACATGCTTTCGTTGCCCTTTTTGAACAAAATTGAGCTCTTTTGGAACTTGTCGAGCGGCGACGCGTTTCATGCCTAAAATGTCAATGAGAATATTGTGGACGGACTTAAAAGATATGTTCACTTCACTAGCCAACTCTGTCAGACTCATACGTCGATTTTCGAGCACTAGCTTCTTGATTCTGTCGATGTTTTCTTTGTTCGTAGCGGTTGAAGGTCTACCAGAACGAGGCAAGTCTACTACTACTTCTCGGCCTTCTTTAAAAGCCTTATACCATTCATAAGCCCTTGTTTTCGATATACATGATTCGCCGTAGGTATTTCGCAACATTTTTAGTGATTCACCACATGAAATATCATTCGAAACACAAAATTTAAGGCACACTCTTTGTTCAACAATATTTTCCATTGTAAAAATCGCCGAGGACTCAAAACTATGACCAACAAAAAGTTTAGTTTAAAACAAATTAAATGACAGATCCCGTTCAAATTTTGCGCGCTAAATCAGTACAGTGCTACCAACATGCAGTAAAAAAATTAGAACGACCTCTTTTACGCGGGTCTCTTTATTGACATATACCCGATACTTTTTACACAGAGTAGTACCTTATTGGAAGGCGATGGAATAGTTATGTTTGAGTGAGTTGCGAACAAAACGTTGGTAATTTAATTTATTTAATTGGATCATTAATTAGTAATCAGTAAATTAAAGATTGTATACAAACTCTTCATCATTAGTTTTTTTTTTATGTCAACTGTTGGAACCCAGTCTTGTCCCAGGCGCATCGAGTGGCGTCCAGCGATCTTAACTAAGTAGTCGGTCCACCTAGTAGGAGGACGGCCTACTTCACGTCGACCACTATATGGTTGCAACTCCCAACAATCCTTTCTCCCCCAACGGCTATCGCTTCGTCGAGCGATGTGTCCTGCCCATTGCCACTTCAGCGTGCTAACTTTATCCGAATATAAATAAATAAATTTCTTTTCTTTTTCAGATCCACAAACTCATAGGGTTTGCCCCATCATTGCTCCAGGTGATTATGCAAAATGATGTCCCGATTCCAGTGAGACAGGCTGGGGCCATTTACTTAAAAAATCTTATCACATCTGGATGGCAGGACAAAGAACCAGGTGAAACGGATCCCGCGCCGTTCAACATCCACGAACAAGACCGTGCTATGATCAGAGACATGATTGTAGACGCTATAATCCAAGCGCCGGAAATAATAAGACTACAACTATGCGTATGCCTCAAGACAGTGATCAAACACGACTTCCCAACACGCTGGACACAAATCGTGGATAAAATACACATATATTTACAAAATCCCGATGCGAACAGCTGGATGGGCGCTCTGATGTGTCTGTATCAGCTTATTAAAAATTACGAATACCACATTGCTGAAAAAAGGGTGCCTCTAATAGAGGCAATGAATCTATTACTACCCATGATGTACAATTTGATTGTTAATCTTCAAGCTGATCCGTCAGCGGAATCTGTTCTCATTCAGAAGCAAATACTTAAGTGTTTTTATGGCCTAATAAAGGTAAATACGTCACTCACGATCGTTTGTCGATTGAATTCTTAATTGTATTTTTACTAGTCCAGTTTTATATTAAAATTACTTTGCAGTATATACTACCCCTCGACCTAATCACTAAGGATGTTTTCACAAAATGGATGGAAGTATTGCGGTCGGTGATGGAGCAGCCAGTGCCCGAAACCACGTTGCAAATTGATGAAGACGAGCGCATGGAGCTTCCATGGTGGAAGTGCAAGAAGTGGGCAGTCCACACACTTTACAGATTATTTGAAAGGTACTTTTCCAAATCTATTGATTACACAATCATGTCTAATAATCCTCGATAGCTTAGTAGTTAGATCGCTGCAGTTATGATGTCGAGGCTGCCGGTTCTTGTCTTAGATTTTCATTAGAAATTTGCATTTGTTTTTTTTTAACAGATATGGTAGCCCCGTCAATGCTCGTGAAGAATATGTTCAGTTTGCTGAATGGTATCTGACTACCTTTACTGGAGGTATATTAGAAGTATTATTGAGAGTGCTTGATCAATACCGAAACAAGGTTTACATCTCTCCTAGAGTGTTGCAGCAGACTATCAGCTATATTGATCAATGGTGAGAAAGGTTCTATATTATTATTTAATCTGGTGCGCCAAAACTAGACTAAGACTTCACACACTTTACAGTTGCTTTGCCGACCTTTAAGGTAGTAGGATAGGAAGTGATGGGGAAAAGGGGTGGGCTTCCTGTTACCTCTCTCACCGAACGAAATGCGGCATGAGCCACTTTACGTCAATCTTCTGAGAGGTCGCGGTATTTTACCGATCGGGCCGGTCCATTCATGCAGCGAACTGCTTGGCCCTACCACTGTTTAATTTTTGCTCTAATTATAAATTGTAGATAAAATTTTTATTATTGGTTTTCGAAAATCTACAGTAATGTAATAAAATTGTCAAGTATTGTATTAGCTTAGGAATTTCGTCTCAAGTTATATCAAATCGCGGAAGAAACTAACGAGTACAAAACCAGTTAATATAGACGCCAATATATATATATTCAGATAGTATGGAAATTATAACAGAGTGATCGTATTCTTTTAAAACATAATCTATAATCTTTATAATTCGATGGTATTAAAATTAATTATGAAATTGATATAATATGTATATTGTTTAGTATAACGCACGCTCACTCGTGGAAACTGTTGAAACCTCACATGTTTACCATCATCCAAGATGTACTGTTCCCTCTCATGTCGTACTCGGAAGCTGATGAAGCATTGTGGGAAACCGACCCCCACGAATATATACGAATTAAATTCGGTAAGTTGCTCAATAAAATATTAAGTATGACTTTAATGATTTCAATTTGATATAATTATGTATTGATGATTGAACTCCCATTACTATGTAGTCCTGTCCTGAGCTTCAATCCTGGAGCACACTAATAGTTTTTCGAGAGTTATGTGTGATACTATTTTCTTTTGGAATATTGCTGTATATCAGTCTATGAGGTAAAATTATCTTTCAGACATATTTGAAGATTTTGTATCACCTGTGACTGCGGCACAGTCGCTACTTTTATCCTGTTGCAAAAAGCGTAAAGATATGCTAGAACGCACTATGCATCTCTGTATGCAAGTACTAACTAGTCAGAACATTGAATATGGACCGAGGCAGAAGGATGGTGCTCTTCACATGGTCGGCACACTCAATGATATCATTATCAAAAAGAAACTATACAGAGACGAGATTGATTCTCTGTTGAGTCAATATGTTTTCCCTGAGTTTCATAGCCGCCTTGGTTATATGAGAGCGAGGGCTTGCTGGGTACTTCATAGTTACGCAGGTGTGCGCTTCAAGAATGACCACCTCCTGGTAGAAGCAGTGAGTCTGACTGTCAGAGCCTTACTCAATGATACAGAGTTACCAGTGAAGGTGGAAGCCGCCATCGCCATTCAGATGCTATTATCGTCACAGGAGAAGGTTCATGGTTATTTGGAACCACAAGTCAAAGCAGTAACTACTGAATTGTTACGTGTAATTCGTGAAACCGAGAACGATAACATCGCTAATGTATTACAAAAAATTGTACCACTCTACACTGAACAATTGATGCCTATGGCATATGAAATTACCGATCATCTGGCGACTACATTTAGTAAAGTGATTGAGACAGACTCTGGTACTGATGAGAAGGCCATTACCGCGATGGGCCTGTTGAATACGATGGAGACAGTGCTCAATGTGATGGAGGATAATCCTGAGATAATGGCCCAGCTCGAGAAGACTGTCCTTCGTGTTGTTGGACATATATTGCACCATTGTATCATTGGTAAGTACTTTTTGGTAGTTTTAGGGTTTTATATCCAAAGCGGGACTCATTGCTGAGACTTTGCTATCTATCCTGTACCAGTCACAGTACCCTGTCACCAGGCTGTAGCTAGCTAAATAGTTGTAAT
Source organism: Euproctis similis (assembly GCA_905147225.2). Taxonomy (NCBI): domain Eukaryota; kingdom Metazoa; phylum Arthropoda; class Insecta; order Lepidoptera; family Erebidae; genus Euproctis; species Euproctis similis. Next base: position 21,566,495 of record LR990107.1, on the reverse strand, counting down.
ACTTTTCACAGATGATGTATTCCTATTGCCACTCTAACAACAAATAATAAAAATGGATAGTATTTAAGGGGGCTCCCAACAAATTTGAATTTTTAACTTTTCCCCAAATACTTTGCATCTAAAAGTACCTATCACAATCGGACTCTGAAAAGGGTCTGTAACTTGCAAGATTAGGTAACAGATAATGGTACGAGACTCTTCGTCAGCGAGTCCCTCTCCCACTTGACGGTTTTTTTTGTCTTTTGATTCCATCTTTTTTAGAGTCAAACTGTCTATTTAGTTATTCAGTAGTTAACATTATATGATATCATCAATTTACATTGCAGAGTACTATGAAGAAGCGATGACATTGCTGTGCAATTTAACCGCGAAGTCAATATCAGAAGATTTGTGGAAAGTACTCGAACTTCTTTACCAGTTGTTTGAATCAGATGGTTCTGATTATTTCACCGATATGATGCCAGTGCTGCACAACTATGTTACTGTTGATACAAATGCTTTCCTGTCCAACGAGAATCGTATTCTCGCGATGTTCAACATGGCGAAGGCCGTAAGTATATACATACATAACTTATAGGCTGAGAGAACAGAGAAAATTTTGACAAAATTTGTATCAAAATATGATGACAAAACAGAATATTTTTTTATTATTATTACAGGAATATAAGTGCATTATATTTTAGTTACATTGAATAATTGACTTAACACCTAATTGATTTAAAATGCTGCGTGAATACAAATATCAAATGCATATTTTCAAGTCACTGCCGTGATTAGATACAGCTTAACATCACCAATTAAAAAGCAAAAATGCAATCGCAAATTTCGAAATAATTTATATGTATACTAGCTGACCCGGCGAACTTTGTTCCGCATCAAAAGTATTAAATGAGTAGATTTTGGATATCATGAGGTTTGATTTGTTCTATTTAACGGCTATAATTGCTGTCCCAACATAACATAACATAACTTCACGCTTTTTGTTACCCGAAGGTGTAGGCAGCGGCTGTTAAGCCCCGTCTCGTCGTTATGTTTATGTCCCAAATGGAATAGGGGCGAACCTATTGCCATACCGGGCACAAAGTTTGTCAGTCATCGATATTTATCACACATAACTTCCGAAAACAATTTCGAAAAGTCATTGGTGTGAGCCAGTGTCTGGAATCGAACCCGGACCTCTGGATCAGAAGCCGTGTGCTTGACCACTGCGCCACCGAGACTTCATTGCTGTCCCGCTATGTTAATACTGCAATATCTTCGAAAATATTCGTTAAAATTGCATGCTGTAAAGGGCCAGGATCATCTATATTACATGCACAATCTATTTAAGACACTTAATTGGATAAAAAATAATGCTGTAATGTTTAAAATCACTCCGTAAATAAGCCATTATTTCTCGTAAAAAGTAATAAAATAGATATAAGCATATAAGAGGACAGACAGCGGAAAGTGACTTTGTTTTAAACTATGTAATGATTAGCTGATCCAGCAAAAATTGTCATGCCAAAAAAAATAAAGATTTTCATAATAAGTAGGGGTTGATTGTAAAGAAGCGAAAATTTAGGGTTGAGGGTATAAAAAATATCTGAACAATTAAAAAAACAAACAAACTAGGGGAGGGCGGGCTTAAGAGCTTAACTTAAGATTTAGGGGTATAAAAATAAATTTGGCCCATACTCAGACAATAGTTTGATAAGCACATAAAATTTCATGAGTATCAGTCAAGTCGTTTCAGAATTTTATAAATTAGATACCATGTGCGGTTTACTTGCTTACATTGATGTATATATATGTAGAGTGCTTGCTTGCGAACTAAATTTATGGAGGCAATATAACTTCTAACTGGATTTTTATAGCTCATATAGTCTGACACAAAAACATAGTCCATACCATAAGATCCAGATTCCGAGATGAGTCAGTCATGGTGATACAGTGTAATTAATGCTAATAAATATTTTTCTCTACATCTATGGCAGAGGGATTAAATGTCTGTAGACAAAGGATAGCTAAACAAATTTGATGGAAAAAGTTTTGAAGGGTCTGCTTTTGAATCCCAATGAGTCAATCCCTCTGTCATAGATGTAGAGAAAAATATTTATTAGCATTAATTACACTGTATCACCACGACTGACTCATCTCGGAATCTGGATCTCTCATAATAGCTGAGTGTTAATTGTAGCTGAGTGTTATTATTATCTAATATGTACAGTATCTATTTGTCTATTAATATTAGCCGAGCCAGTTATTTGTTGCACAAAGCGATTACTTTGTATAAAGAGCTTAAGTTTTTAAATGATCTATTTTTTTCTTGAGATAACTTACCACATTCAGTTTGTAATATTATATAAAAAAAAGTTTTACTAATATCAAACATTTCTTTATGTTAGAGCTGTTGCGTTAGTGTATTAATCATGTTTATTTATTTTTAAACTGTAATTCTCAATTACAATTTGCCAAATTCAAGATAAAATTATATAACAAAGTATTACATAACTAATTATATTGCTATGAATATAGAATATAGAAATTTCTAGTTCTTAATCAAATATACTGTCAGATATCATTTGCCCTTGTTGCGGCAAGAAATTAATTCTGATTGGATTTGTTTTTGAAATACTTGTCTATCTTTATAAGATAAAATATATTCTCCATTTATGAAAAACCGAAGTATGAACTTGAATATTATAACGTACGACTACTCAGCTTCATGCTAAATACTATATAATGTATGCAGAATTAAAATTAGTTATTTATTATTGGTCATTGTAATGTATTTATACTGTGTGCCATTTGCCTTTGCTTATTTTATTGATTCTGAGCAAATATATACCTGCAATAATAACAATTCTCAAGTTAATTGAATAATTTTATTATTTAAGTACCACATACCACTCGCAATATTGGCATTAGTAATATAAAATAATATTATATATTTTTTGCCATCAGATATTAAACTCGGATTCTGAGGATGAATCGGAAATTCATGCAGCGAAACTTCTAGAAGTTATGGTTCTCCAGTGTTCTGGGAAGATAGACAATTGCCTCCCATCATTTGTTGAGTTGGTGTTAAACAGGCTTACGAGAAAAGTAAAGACTTCTGAGCTGAGGACTATGCTATTGCAGGTAACTGATTCGAAAATACTGGACTGGTTCGAAAATAGTTTCAAATCATAATTTTACGTATCTTAAATCAGTAGATTGACAATACAAATCTCTGTCATATCAATAAATAAATAAAATTCCAGGTCCTGATTGCTATCTTATACTGCAACCCGCCTCTATTATTCTCCATTCTGGATAAACTGCAAGAGTCTGTACCAAATGCATCAATCACTCAACATTTTATCAAGCAGTGGATCCATGACACAGATTGTTTTATGGGGTAAGCAACACAAATAGACTATTTCTATAATTAGCATTGGTTGAGAAGACGATGGTTTGGCTATGCATCAGATCAGTGAATTATCAAAATTCGAACTACCACTCAGGATCTCAGCTCAGCGAATTTATGAATATTGACAAAACCTCTAGTGGCTAAAGTTATGCCTATGATATTAGATAAAGTGTTAAGGTCTTGGTGGCCCAGTGAGAAGCGGGGTGCTTCTGAATCAAGAGGTCGCGGGCTCGCATCCTGTTCACACCAATGACTTTTTGAAATTATTTTCGGAAGTTACATAACTATGTATATATCTCACATGAGATATATACATAGGACTGAAAACTTTGTGCCCGGTATGGCAATAATTTGGGCCGTAAACATAACGGTGAGTCGAGGCTGAACAGCCGCTGCTTACACCTTTGGATAAAAAAAGGGTGGAAAGTTATGCTATGTTAAATTTCCTAGAATAGAGTAAAATAGGACTTCACCTGAATGAAGGCAACAAATGTCAACTATTTGTACCATAACAAAACCTAGGGTTATAAAAGGAAAAAATAACCTGCGTTTTAAACCAAGTGGTTCCAAATCACAATTTTCAATCACAATCAGCTGTTATTGTAAATTTCTATATATGCACAAGATCATCCCTAATATTGACAATAGCAGTATCATCAAATTATGCTTTTTAATACCTTGTATCCTTCCCCAGTCTACATGACAGAAAACTATGTGTTCTTGGTATATGTACACTCCTGGAGCTGGGACCTCAAAGACCGAACCTTGATGAAGTAGTCACAAAGATTGTGCCATCATGCCTAGTTCTATTTGATGGCTTGAAACGTGCTTACGAACTTAGAGCTGAGACAGACGAGGATACTTCTTCCGAAGAAGAAGTGGATGATGAAGCTGAAGGTAAAATATTGTTCACGCCTTTTATTTTTTGAAATATAGACATCAGACAATGATGCTTTTCACATATAACCTTGCAAAAAGTTACCTATAATCATAGATTTATTATAGACTGTAGTAGATGTCATTAAAGATGTGCTATTAATCATCACTGAGAGCGCGACCGCGAGTAGGCGATTCTTAGGATGTATTTAATTCAACACATGCACAATAACTATGTAAAAGTTGACACTTGGAGGCACTTTTTACACACACATTGAAAAGTTACTCACACATCAACAACCCCTTTTTGCTCCCGTTGTTTGGGTGACTATTACCGATCTATTATTCTTATATCTATGCCTATAATTATCTCAAACATCTCCATTGTACATGACATTGTTAAATATCATGCCCCTACATTACAAACTTTTTGTTTGATACTGTCATGTAAATTATCAGTTCAAGGTCATTCTGTTAATTCTTAGATTACATTTAAATTCAGTTTGAATAGAGGTGATAAATCTTAACTGAAATTAAAATTTATTTTTTGTTAACAATATTATATTTAACTTAATTATAATAATTGTTTTAATTTCAGAGGTGCTATCCAGTGATGAGGACGATCTAGATGAAATTAACAACGAATATCTCGAAAATTTAGCACGAATGACCGTTAAGAACAGCGCACAGCAAGGTGTAACGATGACCGCCAAGATTGAAGACTACGACGAGAGTGACGATGTGAGTCAACTTGTCCGTATTAATGAGCGAACTTTATTATTAGTTTTTTTTTGACACAGCGCTTTAGGGTTTAGCTAAGCACCTAACTTATGGAACTACACAACTGATATTTTATCATCATTGTTTATTTTGTTATGTATAACTTCGTGCTTATTTCTACGCAAGTTGTGGGCAGCGACTGTGAAGCCTAAATTTCACAAAATGTTTATGTCCCAAATCACCATTGGGACACCTCCCAAGGTGGCAGAATGTGGTGTGTGGTAGATGGTAGGTGGCTGAGACTGTTTGTTAATTATTAGATACAAATAACGAATAATACACACAAATGTTTGAACTCAAAATCTGCGGAGTGACTCTCGCTGACCGCGTAGAAAACAAGGTTGTAAGGAAGGAAGTTGGTTTGAAAGAGAGTGTCGGTGTAAAAGTAAGAAAGGGCATGCTCCGATGGTTCGGACATGTAGAAAGAATGGTTGACGCAAGACTGACTAAGCAGATATACAATGCAAAAGCGGACGGATGTAGGAGTCGAGGACGGCCAAGACACACATTCCAAGACCAAATAGAACGTGTTCTGGAGGAAGGTGATGTTAAGAGCCTCAAAAACCGACGCGCGTGCATGAAAAGAGTTATGAAAGTCAACGAAGCGAGTGAGGTGTGTAAGAATCGTGCCCTATGGCGCTCTGTTCTCTCTGCCTACCCCGCAAGGGATTTGGCGTGAAGTTATGTATGTATGTATGTATGTTTGAACTCAGTCTAGGATCAAATACTCAACCCCTTGAGCAGCCATTACCTTACATTTACCTTGAAACCATGGTTTATTTAATAATAATATCTTGGACACAAATCACACAGTGCCCTCTAGAACACCCAGACGCCATACAAACATGCTTGTCACAAATATTTGTACTTGGGTGGGAATCGAACGCGCCACCCTCGATTTTGCAATCGGTAGCTTTACCAATGCACCACAAGGCTCGTCGTTTATATCTTATGAACATTGGATTGTCACTTAAACTTAACTTTCTTATTTTTAGACTAGCTCTTATTTTCCTTATGTCCTTATTAATATTATTTAAATAACAACAGGATGACGATGATTACGAGCCAGACGACACAGCCATTGAATGCTACACCACACCGTTAGATGAAAAAGACTGTCCTATTGACGAATATATTAAATTCAAGAGCACATTGCAAGGTAATTTGTTTATTTTAATGATATGTTTGGATTCTGGGCTGCCCCTGGAATTTTATCTGGTATTGAATGAAAACCAACGTTTTTATTAGAGCTGATTCCATAGATCCTTTTTTATGAAACATTTAAATTACACTATATGTAAGTAATTCCACTCTAAGGTAACCTTCATTTGAAGTAACAAATAGTAAATCTCAAAAATTTTAAAGCAAATTATATCCAAAATTGGTGGCTCTTTACCTGATAGCCATTCTCTTCTGTTCAGCTCATATATATCCAAGAGATATGCCTTCTTGGCTTTATTTGTTCGGGTCCTAGTGTTGCCCTCATTTGTCACCTAATTCACTACTTGTTCAATCTATTGGGTCATCAGTAGAAAAAAATAAACATTTATTTATTTCCATTGATTTTTTTTTAGCTCTATCAAACACGGATCCAATATTCTACCACGCTCTCGTAAACACACTCAATGAGGAACAACAGAAGCAACTGAACGCTGTATTTGTGCTCGCCGATCAACGCAAAGCGCAACAAGACAGCAAGCGTATCGAACAAAGCGGGGGTATGTATTTTTAAATCACTAATATACATTTTAACAGCCAATAAAAATTATAATTATTTTGATACATCCATTCAAATATACGCCCAAATCAAAAACAGAGCGCCAAAAAACGCACGTCACTGATTTTTCCTTATATATAATTCCATAACTCTTGTTTTAAGCACGTTCGACGATTTTAAGTCTCCTGACATCACTTTACTCAAGGACTGGTTCTATTTGATGACGGAAAGTGTGTCGTGGCTATAAATCATCTCGACACTTACATCCCTCAACTTTTACTTTGTGTATCTGCTTAGTTGATCTCGCATCATCCAAGTCCGAACTATATATAATTTTTTCGCTATATAGATGTACATATTTTATATTATTATATGTTATGAGTAAAGTAGATCTATGTGTGATTTTGGCATTCCAAGTTATAATTGTGAATAACGAAACTATTAAAAGATTGTTTTGTTGATCTACAATAATGTAACATAACTTCACGCCTTTTCTACCCGAAGGTGTAGCCAGTGGCTATTAAGCCTCGACTCGCCATTATGTTAGTTCCAAATGAAAATAGGTGGCGAACCAATTGCCATACAGGGCACAAAGTTTTCAGTCATTTATATTTATCACACGTAACTTCGGAAACAAATTTCGAAAAAGTCATTGGTGTCAGCCAGGATTCGAACCCGCGACCTCTTCATTCAGAAGCGGGGTGCTTGACCACTGGAACACCGAGACATGATCTATAATATAGATGAAATAATTTATTACGTCACTAAGCAGCATCATTTATGTTTCAATATTATTATTTTCAGGATACATGTTCACGGTGCCAGCGCAAGTTCCGACCAAATTCAAATTTGGTTCATAAATAGATTACAAGCAAATATATCAAACATTCATTACACTTACAGAACATATACTCCTTGCCCGTTAAAGTTTGATTGCATGATATTGACAAAAATCTCTTATTTGGACTAAGACTATGATTTTCAAATTTATTTACTCTGATGGAACATTCACAATTACTGATGACTAGTTAAGCATAAGATGATATTTCAAATTAACGCTTGACCCTGAAAGCAAGCTGTTAAGCTTTTCAGCTTACAAATTTAACATCAGAAACCAATTGTTCCTGATATTTACTCATTTTAGTAATACTGCCTTCTATGGCATGTGTGAGGATATTGAGACAGAAAAGCATACAAACATTGTCCTCGGCATATTTTAACATAATTCATTTGTGTATTTTTTTAATATACTATATTATGATATATGCATGTGCTATTGTTATTTTTTATTTACACGATGTTAATGGTGATGTTATTGTAATTAATACATTAAATAATTCTTTTAATTAATTAAATTTAATTAGTTTTTTAACCTAGCGGCAATAAATTTAAAAAAATTAAAGTGTGGATGTGGCCGAGTTATAAAGAGGGTCAGAAGTCAGACGTAAATACCCTGGCTGCATGATATTTATAGAAGAACACATGATTACGCTATAGTGACATTATTGTTCTTAAATATTTCAGAAGGATGTAATATTCTGCTATAATGTATGGTAGCTAGATAATCGTACCAAATTAAGTTTTGAGTGATATATATTATGAAAAAATAGCGAACCATGTTGTAATAAAATACATTTAAGTTGTATTTCTTATCAACAATCGTAAGTGAAAAGATTGGTGAAATCACAATTAAAATTAAATCACCAATTTTTGGGTAGGCTATGGTTGAATATTTTGCAAGTAAGTAGTTGAATACTGCACAAAAAATATCAGTTTCGATGCTACAACGAGACCATGTGGTTTTTAGACCTACCCATCTTCTTATGGACAAAATATGTACATTCGAATAGGAAGAAGTTGACTTTGAACACCTGGCTGAATTGGACTCTCTTCTACATCGGCTTGAGGACTGATGTTTATGTATATTATGGAAAATTTGTTAAAAACAAGTTATTACTATGACATCTATTGACAGTATTTATAAACACAAATTTGAAAAGGCGCAACCTTACAATGTAATATTGCTAAATATTTATTTTCGGTCCATAATGTTGAGGAAACAATGTAGGGAACATATGTTGAAAATGAGATGGAGTAGTTCTCCGCCGTCTCAACTTATGTGCACAACATGATGAAGAATCCAACTTATTTATTAAAATTGCACCAATACCTCAACTGTTACTGAATCTCAGCGAGTTGATGAAGAATTAAAAGTAATAATTAAACAATGTAAAGATAAGATAGTCAATAACAATTTATGCAAATAAAATTTTAAAAAAATTAAATTCAAATTAAATTAAAGCAAATGTAGACAGAGGAGAATTGCTGTCAACTGCTTCGTTTTAAACAATCAGAAAACAGACTGAGGACAAACAAACAATAGGAATAGTATGGACTATATGTATACTGAATTGACTTTATGTATACTATACTATTCCTAGACATAAATCTATCATATGTTCAATTATTCCTCTATAGATGCTATCAGCACATGTCATTATTTTAAATTCTATACTAGATTATATCCGTTTTTTTTGTGTATGTGCAATGTAGACAAATAGTATTGTGCACATTTTGTAATTATATGAGGTCGCCGGCTCTTGGACTAACGAAACGCAAACAATTATGAATAACTTTGATAGAAATGAATATTGAAATATTTAATTTGTTTACATATTGAATATTTCTATAGGATAGTAATTTATTTGGTGACACCCGCGTACGTACGCCTTATGTTAATAAATATTATATATATATATATATATATAATTTGTGAATAATTTATATAGCGAAATGATATATCTATATCTAAAGTTATGCATACTGGCTAACTAAATAAAACCCTATTATTAATAGGTAAATTATTGTAACATTCGTAATCTATATATACTAAATCTGTTTTCGTTAGGGCTCCATTGGTGTATATATATATGTATTGAAGTTCTCAAGTATCTCATATGAAATGGAAAATATTAGTGTCCGACCGAAGGTCTATTTTTGGCCGAAGCCGATCAATAGGCAATCTCCACAACCTTCGGCCGAAGCCGAAGGTTTCTAAACTATTAGTAATTTAATAATTTTCTTCCATATTATCCACAGCTAAAGAGGAATATCGGCCTTAAGTGTCTCATGTCGCTTTTTTCTCGGTGATATTGTTTGGTGATTAGATATCCGCATTAAACTAAGTGCAGTCCGGTCCGTCAGTTACTCTCTTTCATAACAGTTCGTTTAATTCTGACTGTTCTCGGACCTTCGCCGAAGATGGATTTAAGGCCGAAGCCGAAGCTTCGGTCGGTGACTACAAAATATATACATACATATATATTTACTATATGTTTGTTGTGAATGTAAATCTATTGTTCTGTGACCATTTACGTATCAATTGAATAATAGAAATATTTTGTTTCATTTGCTGGGTATTGTTTATTTCTAATGTTAGGTCAGCCTTACTCCTTTATGCGTACATGTGTTATGCATATAGAATGTATGTTTATGCCGGTTGCTGCATATTCAACTAGTTTTATCTGCTGTAGTCGAATAAAACACCACCTATAACATAACATAACTTCACGCCTTTTGTTACCCGAAGGTGTAGGCAGCGGCTGTTAAGCCTCGTCTCGCCGTTATGTTTACGTCCCAAATGGAATAGGTGGCGAACCTATTGCCATACCGGGCACAAAGTTTGTCAGTCATCGGTATTTATCACACATAACTTTCGAAAACACCACCTATATTAATTTCAAATATTAAATTTAACAATTCACATTCAATCAATCAAATTCTCTGCAATCAGAATTGAGGGAATACTATGTATTTTGACATTAAAACTTTTTTCTTGCATTATCCATTGAACATCAACATCTTGAGCTAGACTTGTTGTTATATTGTATTGTGAAATTCTAATTATCAATGGCATTGATAATTTAAAGGTGATGTGGATTCTCATAATGATATAATAATTAATAATATTAAGTTTGAAAAACTCTATATATATATTATGTCTAATAAAATTGTTATTTCTCTATACATTAAATTGTAAATTGATTGTTTATTGTGTTGGAGAACATTGTATGATTAGTAGCTGGATGTGATGGGCTTATACTAGTTTCTATGTATTCATAGTGCTTGTGGATTTTATTTAGTCTTGGGACGTTTAAATCTGGTTATCGATTTTATTTCTCTATGATAAACGTTATAGACTTGACACATTTAAATATAGATGTTGATGTAGTGAGGAACATTTTATGGGATGCGTTTTTAGAAGAGTATTTACGGAACCTAATCATTGAAAATGCTTACAGTTGTATCATTTATTAGTATTGAGAGAGTATTTAGTTGTTTGTTGCTTAGCTCACGTCTTATTAAAATACTGTCTGCTCAGTGGTCTTACAGAGGTTCTCATATTATTATGGACAAGAGGCTTGTTTTTCCAAAATAAAATGAAGTCTTAGACCGGCATAGAAAGTAATTTCTAATTTCTAAAAAAAATCCCAGTCTTTCATACACAGTCTGCTCTCTACATGTTTGCTAGCTTACTAGATGAAGACTCAAAAATATTTAATGTATTTCGGAGTAAATACTAGATTTTACTAAATAATCAATTACGCCTGCAAACAGCATCTCGTGAAAAAAATTGTATCGCCGCTAATATCAATATATGTAAAAGTACATGTTATTCCGTTTGTGTGACAGTTTATGTGTGCAAGTTACTAAACCTGTTTTAGATTATGGCTAATGCCTTGGAAAGGAAATTTGAAGGTTTGAGGGAAAGATTAACCACTTATTTTACTTTGAAATATTTGGAAGCACAGGGAAGGAATGTGACAACCGTGTAGAAAATATCAGAAAGCAACGTGAACAATCTATAGATGGATTTTCATTGCCCTCATGTTTTGCGCAACAACGTAATTTTAAATGGAAGATAACAGTTGGTTGATATATCATTAGATTAATTGTTCATTATAATAAAAAAAAATGCATGTATTAATAAATAAATTTTAATTATATGTGATCAGAAAAATAAACAAAGCTTTTATTAAAGCGCTAGAACTAAATAGAATACTCGACTTAGTCAAATCTGTCGATAGGTTGGAGTAATGTGTTGTTTCATAATTACCCAGTTTTGTCTTGATTATTAAAATTGCTTTAGGAACACTATATGGAAGGATTACAAGGTCAAATTGATCAGAATAGAATGTTGGGTGTTGATGTCACCAGATGCTATTCTGTTTTTGGTAAAGTCTTTGGATAGAATTTAGAGTGTAAGGCACCAGAAGACTACAGATGTGTGGGCCAAGCTCATGTATTTTTTTGTAATTAGCGATAAATTTAAATTGGACTGGGATGTTCATTTAACAATAAAATTATGTAGAAATTTATAAAACTATTTCAATAGTAAACATGTCTTTTTTTATCTACACTATCGGCTGTAGTGTTCATTTTTTTGTCTTTTCAATTTAACTGGGCAATAATTTTGCTCAGGCGTGTTATGTCTTTATTGATTTCGTACAATGTGTTTGTTTTAAAGCTGTACGGTTTTATCAACTCACGGTTATTAATTAATTGCTGTAAATATGTAGTGCTCTATTTGACTATTTTTATTTATATATTATTGAACACGCATGTTGAATGATTGTTTTGAGGAGATCGTAATATGTCATCTTTGTATTACTGTATTAAAATTATCCTATATAGCGACATAGATGTAAACATGATTATAAATAATCTGTATTTTTTATATTACTTTTTTATTTAGTTCCATTATATACATATATCCCCATTAGCTGCTAATATAGTGGTTCCTCCTCTTCCATAAAACCCTTTGAGATTTTGCAAAAAGTTGTGCACATACTATGAAAAGTACCACAATTGCCAAATATATGTACTTAATAATGTTACCGCGCTAGCTACCGCAATTATTTTAGCTTATCTAAACTTTTTGGACCGGAAATAGCGACAACTTTGAATAGCAGACAAACTAGAACGAATTAATTAAAGACTAGGTTGGTATATCTAGTTAAAGATATAGATAAATTTTACACCAGTATAAAATGATAGACGACCATTGTATTAATATTATATTTATTGTTTTAGAACAGTTTATAAATCTATGAGTACGCTTACGTAAACATTAACAATTCGAAGTAAATAGTACCATCACCTCTAAATATAAAAAACTTGGATAATTTATAAAAAATAAAAAGTTGTAATGTTTAAGAGATAAGACCATCAAGAAAATATTTTTTTAATAATAGAATCATTCCTTGGTATGAATTCATTCCTAGAACAAACAACACCTTTTTTATGCATAGCAATAACATAAGTGCAGAACAGTTGCTTATCCCACATTTTATGCTTATGAATGTGCATTGGGTTAGTCTTGATCACACAAGTTGAGGAATATCACAGCATTGGCAAACATAACATAAACAGCATAAGAGGCTTAGCATCAGATCTCACCTCACCTTGAAGAAGTCTGGGTATCATGTAGTCTCAATGAACATGTTATCTCAACAGTTTCCTGTAATGACCACCTGGCTTTGAGTAATTATTCCCATTCAATATAACCACTTGAAATATCAGGTGGTGTTACAGGTCAGACTACGATCTTCAGGCCAACACAGGTTAGCGGAAGGAACTGTGACTCACCAGCCCTCCCATTACCTCCCTCCTGGACTACATTCTCTGATAATGTTTATAAAACTATACAAACATAAAAAAATGTAAGTATGGTGTTGCAGATAATGCATACTGCATTAAACTCCTTCAAAACATCTTGTCAGATTTAGATTAAATTTTATATGTTTATTCAGTTTTGAGAATAGAGTTCAGAATAGAATTTCAATTTCACACACCTGCTAGATCAGGGAGATTCCAAACAACTATATTAAAAAAAAAAACTTCATTAAGTAATAAAAATATACCTAACCTTACATTTTCACCTTTCAACCACCAACCCTGATTTGATACAAACTTCTATAGCTAATCTAATAGGTAAGGAAGGGTAAAAGGGTTTTATATGTATTTAATTCTCTTATGTCTATAATGATTAGAATAATCTTACTCGCTATATAATAATGATACCAACACCTGAGAAATGAATTGCATGAACTAATCCCCAAATCACATAGCTATTCCCCTGAAATAATCATAACGGTTACGTCTTTTATCCTGAAGCTGGCCAATTTTAGATGCTGTGTTGCAATCACGACAAACACCACAGAATGTACTTGTTACAACATGGAAAGGACTTTGATAATAGAGATTGGGATTCTTCAGCAACTTGTTCTTTTTATGGCAGCATACATGTAGGTAAACTTCAAGCAACATGAGCACTACACAGAAAAGGCTCGGAAATACCATGACTGAAGGTATGAGCAGCATACGGTAACTAACTTGATTTGACCCTGCTAAAATATTAGCTTTCAATGATTGAAACCTTTTAGTTTTTGTAATATAACCTTTTGGAAATTTCATATACTTTTCTTTTGTGGGAATATATACTTGTCTTATAGCAAAATCTATAGATGGTGTACTGTCTTCAAGTATGGGCTCCCCTGTTTCTTCATTAATATTGTAAGTGATGGTCTCACCAGTTTCATCATCATGTGACAATTGATTGTAGGTCCTGGAGTTCATTATGTCTGTGTATAAGTAAAGAACATGCTGATTACCCCAAAGGATCTAGTAATAATTACAATTATTTATAAAATAATACCAACTATGCAAATCGTATGTGTAGTTTAAGAAAAACATTTAAAAAACTTTAAACAATGCTATCATTACGAGCCGTTTCAGTTCTAATCATTTTCAAGCGTATAATGATAATTCACAATCCATAGATGTGGGGACAGAACAAGTATATTCGAAAACTTGGTTCTACTTTTGACTATTCTAATAGAAATTTTCAGTTAATGTATGTTTCCTTACCGAATTTATCAAACAGCACAAATAATGTAAACAAAAGTCCAAGAACCTTGTTTCTAGACTGGCTATCGCATTCGAAGTTCTAATAAGTTAAGGACCTTACTTCGTAATATTCTACTGAATAATACAATTAACAAGGATCGAACAGTGGTCCTTCCAATTAAAATTTCAATTAATAAAGAATTTCACACCGAAGTTTTCATTCATAGACAATAACATAAATAGATAGAATACCTGAATACCTTCTTCATCTTCATCTTTCGTTATTGGCGACTATGACCCTACTAGTCAATTTTGGCCATTAATAATCGGTTATCTTCGCGATACTTTTCAAGAAAGTGTCATGATTCCGAAAGTTTGTAAAGTATGTATAGCCGAAAGTTTAACATAGCTCGAAATATAAATTACTAAGCCAAGTCAATTAAAGATAAAAACTAAGTTATTTAGTACAAAAAAATATTAAAAAAAAGACATGTTATCTACTATATGTTTCTAATTAATAAATACATATGAATATATATAAACATACATAAATAAATAGAATAAAACTACTGTTAGAGCACTGTTGCAGATGCTTATTGACAGCTAATGACTTAAGCATGCTCTTAATGAGCATGCTAATAAAGAGCAAGCTTATCGTCATTTGCTGTCAATATGCATTTTATTTACAACCATGCAGAACCATGCTCATTAAGAGCATGCTTAAGTCATTAGCTGTCAATAAGCATCTGCAACAGTGCTCATAACTAACTCTCATGCTAATAATGAGCATGCGTAACAGTGCTCTAACAGTACCCATACGAATAGTGTGGAGCTGTAGTATTTTACTTACTCTGTGCCTACGTCTAGTTTCCATTTTTACTTGTTTTTGGGTAGCATTCGGGTGCTGGACTGGAATCACTGGACTCTTACGATTTGGTATGTTGTGGAATATTTTAGTCAAGTTTGAATGGCGCGTTTAATCATAGCCTTGGATTATTTTTTGCACAATACCTCTAGTAAACATTTCATTATAATTACACACATCGCAGTGTAAACTATCAAGTGTTTATTGTTAGATGGACACGAATTCATGGTGAATATTTAATAGTTTTGTTTACTAAAAGGCTGACCCAAAGGTTTCTTCATTTATCACAGTGATCACAAAAATATGTAATATAACCTCAAAATAAGACCAAGAGCAAAACTAAAAGTTCTACTACCTACCTACATGTTATGATTCTGTAACTTACGTATTAATTATGTAGGCAACTAACACGTTACGATAGTTGCTCTTGTAGTTTTTTGCTTGACTTGACTATAATGAATAACATAGTTTATGAAGTGGCAAATGACCACGATTAAATTTTAGCATTTTTCCCTTACTATAAATTATAGCCATGTAATATGCAAAATAGATATGCCTGTTTGGGCTTATTTGTATTATAGATGGAAAGTCGAACTATTTTGCAGTGCAGGTGCATTACGATAATATTTAAACCTTCAGTCCATTTAAGTAAAGCAAAAATTTTTTTATTTAAAGTTTATTTATCAGCAGTCTATCACAAAAAAGTTTACAGACTATCTAGTGTCAGTTTGTAATAGATTATGTTTCAGGTTAATATTAAGATTCTGTATTGTATAATATGACATCTTATTATTGCTTCTTCCTTTTCAGCAGACAGAAATAAGAAATGGGAATGGGGTAAGTGAAACTTTACACATTTCTAAAAGATGTCAATCAACAATGAAATAAAGATCAGTTGAAACTATAAAATTATTTTAGGTGATACATATCATAATGTAACTGAACTTTTCTACCCAGAGGTGTGTAGACAGTGGCTGCTAAGCCTCCACTCGCTGTTATGTTTACATGCCAAATGAAATATGTGGTGAACCAGTTGCTATGCACCTGGCACAAAGTTGTCAGTCAACAATATTTATCAAACATAACTGAATTTCAAAAAGTTGTTGGTGTGAGCCCAGGATTTGAATCCACAACTCGACCACTGGACCACCGGGACACGAGTAGGTATCACAATAGGTACATACAAAATATGTAATTTCATTAATAATTCAATACAAAAATTTAATGTCATGCTTTTCCTGCCCTTGTCCCACTCTAAGTGGGGTCGGCACAACATGTTATCCTTTTCCATTTTCTTCTATCACTCGTCATGTTCACACTTACTCCCTTCATACTCATATCAACTTTTACACAGTCCATCCATCCCTTTTTCGGCCTTCCTCTATTAATGTGTCCATCCACAGTCATTCCCATCGCTCTCCTTGTGACATGACTTTCGTCCCTTCTCATAATGAGTTCATACCGTGGTACGCCAATCTACCACTTCTAATTTTTTCTGTAATTGGTGCTACTTTCATGCTTCCTCTTACATGCTCATTTCTTATTCTATCCAATTTTGTCACACCACACATCCATCTTAACATACGCATTTCTGTTGCATGTACTCTCCTTTCATCCACTTCTTTATTTGGCCAGCATTCAGATCCATACAATACGACAGGTCTGACAATCGATTTGTATATTTTCCCCTATAATTTGAGAGGCATCCGTGGGTCGCATCCTGTTCCTGAGACCTGTCACCATTTCATCCATCCCGCATTCATTCTGTTATTCACATCCCGGTCAATTTTGCCGTCGCTTTGAATAAACAAACCAAGGCATTAAAAGTTTGACGTAACTTTGAGGCTTTTCCCGTCCAAAGATATTGAGGAAAAGCCAGAGGAGCCATCAAAGTCACAAAATAGGTGCTCAGTTTTATCGCGGCTGATCTTAAAACCGACTCTCTCTAGCTTCTCCTGCCATCTTTTCAGCCTATGTTCTACCTCGGCCGCTTCCTCTCCTTCCAGAATAATGTCGTCAGTAAAGAGCATGCACCAGGGTGCGTTCTCCTGAATGTCCGATGTAAGAGTATCCATTATCAGGAGAAACAAGTAAAGGCTTAAAGCCGATCCCTGGTGCAAGCCCACCTCCACACTGAACTGGTCGGTGACCCTGGCTACGGACCGGTAACTCGTATACGCTCCTGCATACATCGCCTGTACAAGCCTAACATACTTCCCAGGCACTCCTTTTTCTTTTAAAGTCCACCACAGAACTTTACGAGGAACGCTGTCATATGCCTTTTCGAGGTCAATAAAAACCATGTGCAACCTCTTATGTGCATGTCGGTATTTTTCGGACAGTTGACGAAGAGCAAAAATCGCATCTGTTGTTCCTCGTCCCGGCAAATTTAATGTATCATTTAATATTTGAAGTTGCACATAGGAAGTGCTCCATTGTCTTGCTGAATGATTTCTTGTTAAGGAATAATGTCAAAATGGATTAGGAAAGAAGTTATTTTATTAAAAGATATAAAAAAATATTGTGTTTAAATACATCGTCTATGATAAACATATTTCAATTATTATTATAAATATAAAGTCTGGGTGATCCATCGGTTGAGCACCCCGATTCTGAATCCAGAGGTTATGCATTCATATCCTGGCTCACACCAATGACTTTTAGAAATTAATTTCGAAAGTTATGTGTGATACATATAGGTGACTGAAAACTTTGTTACTGAACTGAAATGGAATATGTTCCCCCCCCCTTCTATTCCGTTTGGGATGTAAACAAGTTGGGATTAACATCAACTGCCTACACTTTCGGGTAGAAAAAGGCGTCAAGTCATATTATGTTATTATAAATATAATGGCATAATCATTTATTATCAGATTAAAACAGAGCTAAGAATGTTATATATTTCAAACTGGCTGACCCAGCAAACTTTGTTCCACATCAAAAGTACAAATGAGTAAATTTTGAATTTATCACTTTTTCTTTACTATATCATACACGAATTAGATAAAAACCACCTCGTTGACACCCTCTATCTATTAATAAAAACCACATCAAAATCCGTTGTGTAGTTTCAAAGATATAAGCGTATAAGGGGACAGACAGCGGAAAGCGACTTTATTTTATACAATGTAATGAGTAGAAAATTTAAGTACGATTCTTATTTTGACAAGTTATTTAAAGGTTATAGCTATATTTTTTTATGGGATAGGAGGGCAAATTAGCAGGCATTTCACCGGATTGAAAGTGACCAGCGCCGCCCATAGACACCTGCAACACACAGTGTTACAGTTACGTTGCCAACCTTTAAGGGAGTAGGATAAGGAAGGGGTGGGCTACCTCTCTCACCGAATGCAACGCGATATCAGCCATTTTACGTCGATCTTCTGAGATGTCGTGGTATTTCGCCGGTCGAGCCGGCCCATTTATGTAACATACTGTTTGGTTCTACCACTGTTAATTTGAAAGTATGATTTTTAAAAGAGTTCATTGAAAGATGATAAAATGGTACACAATTTTCTTATTTTTTAATTTGCTAAATTTATATAGAACCGTTCTGTCCACAGTCTTGTTGGAAAAGAAAACGGGGACAAAATTGATGATGAAAGAAAAAAGAAGAAAAGCAAAAAACATAGAAAACACAAATGTGCATCAGAGGATGGGAGTGATAAGGGTCTCAAAAAACATAGAAAACACAAATGTGCATCAGAGGATGGGAGTGATAAGGGTCTCAGAAAAAAGAAGAAATCAAAAAAAGAAAAACATAAAAGCCCCAAAGTAGAAAGTGAGACTTCATTATCAGATGTAGAAGAACTAATAAATAAGACTAAGCAAATCAAAGAAACAAGACGGTTAACTTCGGATGAAGTCAAAGTCAAGAATGGCGATTCATCAGGTAGATCCCACACACGACACAATCATAGAAAAAAGGAAGATACTTTAGAGGTGATATCCTCGGACTCGGACAGCGAAAATTATAATGATGTTGGTATTAGTCCTGAGCTTACTATAATAGAAGACGACTTGAATCTTGAAGATCTTATGAAACAAAAAGAATTACTTCAGGCTCGGCTTGTTGCTTACTTCTCTGATAAAAGTGAAGATGATCCCAAAGAAGGCAAGTCTAGTGATATTATCTGTATAAATGACTCTGTCAGATCACCAGTTCACAAAAAGAGCAGAAAAGATGTAGAACACAAAAGTAGTAGGGATAGATCAGGCAGAGACCGTTCTTCTGAAAGAGATAAATATAAATCTAAGAGACCTGAAAAAGACTTACGTGAGATAATAAATAAAGAAAAGAGAGAATCAGAACGAAGGTTAGAAGAGAGAGAGAGAAAAGAAAAGGAGCGTCGGAAGTTAAAGGAGCGAGAAATAGAAAAGAGACGTGAACGAGAGCGTGAGCGCGAAAGAGAAAGAGAGAGGGAAAGGGATAGAGAGAGAGCCCGGGACCGCGAAAGAAAGCGTCGGTCATCGGAAATAAGACGAAGAGAAAGAGATAGAACTCCTCGTAGATCTCGGGAACGTTCACCGGCATTGCGACATGACCGCCGGGCATCTGACCGTGATAGGAGATCCCGTGATCGGCACAGAGAACGATCCAGAGACAGAAATAGTAAATCTGATCACAGGACCAGAAGGAAGGTCAGTAACAAAATTTATTTATTACCTAGTTATACCCCGCTTCTTAATCAAGAGGTCGCAGTTTCGAAACCTGGCTCACAAGATAGTTATGTGTGATAAATATCGATGACTGAAAACTTTGTGCCCGGTATGGCATATAGGTTCGCCACCTTTTCCATTTGGGACGTAAACATAACGGCGAGATGAGGCTTAACAGCCGCTGCCTGCACCTTCGAGTAGAAAAAGACGTGAAGCATTGTTATGGTATATATATTACTAGCTGACCTGGCGAATTTGGCGAACTTTGTTCCGCATCAAAAGTAATAAATGAGTAAATTTTGGTTTATACATGAATTATAGATAAAAACCACCCAGTTGTCCTCTATCTATTAAAAAAAAACGCATCAAAATGCAATGAGTAGTTTCAAAGATCTAAGCATCTAAGGGGACAGACAGCGGAAAGCGACTTTGTTTTATACTATGTAATGTAGAAAGAAGAGTGGCGTTAGGAAATAGCGTAAATGGAGCGTTGGGCAGATTCCTGGGCGCAAAAAATACTAGCAGAAAATCCCAAATCCACAATGCAATACTGATCCCAACGTTAACTTATGGAAGCGAGAGCTGGGTATGGCAGAGCGTGCATGTAAGTTGATAAACGCGGTCGAAATCTGCGCAGTGACCTTCGCTGACTGTGTGGAAAACAAGTTTATAAGGAAGGAAGTCGGATTGAAAAAGAGTGTCGATGTAAAAGTGAGAAAGGGCATGCTCCGATGGTTCGGACATGTAGAAAGGATGGATGATGCAAGATTGACTAAGCAGATATACAAAAGCGGATGGATGTAGGAGTCGAGGAGCCTCAAAAATCGACGAGCGTGAATGAAAAGAGTTATAAAAGTCAACAAAGCGAGTGAGGTGTGTAAGAATCGTGCCTTATGGCGCTCAGTTCTCTCTGCCTACCCCACAAGGGATTTGGCGTGAAGTTATGTATGTATGTATGTAATGATTTGTATAAACATCTTGATACACTTTCTTAGATATTGTTTCAAAGTATAGAAATATAATATAAAGAGAAACCCGTATAAGTATCCTTTTCAAGGATTAGGACATCACTTTTTCATGTAGTTGTATGCATTATTTTCTACATGCATTTCTATATTCACCATATATTTTTTTCAATAAATTTGTTTTAGGATTCAACTAATGAGGAAGCACAGATTGTACCAAGCTCAAGTGATGAAGAACTGAACATATCTATTAATACTGATGATGAAGAGGAGACTGAGGAACAAATTATCAACAGTATGAGAAAACGGAGAGAACAGCTCATGAAGGTAAAATATTACATTCTCGTAAAAGCGAATATATTATATTACTAAGTTAAAGTTAGTTCATTACTATTCAAGTTAAACACATAAAGTGAAAAAAAAAACTCTTTTAGATGTATTTTAATACTATATAATAATCTACTTTTATATTATCAGTATTGCAAATTTAAATAAAATATTATTCCTAAATTTTCATCTCGAAATAGTTTAATTCAATTTGAAGTTGATGTTTTAATTAAAAGCCATTTCATTTATGTGGGTTGGGAATTACTTTTTGACATTATCACGTGTATTTTAATATTAACAAGTGCGCTTCTCTCTCTCTAGCGCCTTCTTGGTGATAATGGAGATAAAACACGAGAAAACTTATCAACATCACCGGCGCCCGAATCGGATCGTCAGGTCACACAGAAAACATTAGACGATAGCAAACAACATTCCGAAAACGACAAGAACAACACAAAAGATAAAGAAAATACTAAAGATGAATCAAATTCAGATACAACAATATCAGGAAAAAACACGCAGACTGATTCTAATAATGACGGCAAATTAGAAAACTCGAATAAAAATCGTGAATTCGACATGTTTGCTGATGAAGACAATTTTAGTGTAGATGTGAGTATGATGTTGATGTGATTGTACAACTGTTAATATCAACTTGACATTGGCACAATTGTGTGTCTCATAAATATAAACTGACTGACACTTACAAAAAAAAAAATTGTGTGGTTTTATGAAACCACCGTAAAAGTGAAACTTTTTTTCACATTATAGACATTTAACTAAAAATTTTCGGAATAATATTCCATTAAGGGTATAAAAATTGCTTCATCAATCTTAATTTTATACTTAGAAAATGGGAATGATAATGGGAAATGATAAAAGTAGACTAGGTCTCCAACTAATATTTTTATTGAACTCTGTGTCTTAGAGTACGACATACATAATACTTAACAATTATTTAGATGATATACACATATTAAAACACTGAAAATAATATTTTATAATCGTTGAGTCATTTTGATCCGTTTTTCAATTATTTTCAATCATTCTATTATCAATTCCATCTTCATCATGAGTTTCACAGTTTATAAATGTAACCAATATTTTATGGTAACTAAAATACGTGATTTTAAAATTGAGTCTTGGGTTATTGATTTTTAAATCTACTTTTTAAATATACATAAACAAAATATTTTTTCAATAATTATTTTTCAATAATTTAGTTAGTAAGTTTTTTAAATTGATGATTCTGATAAAATGATTAACATTTATATTTTTTTAGAGTGCAACAGTGTAAAACAGTTACTTCACAGCAATTTTTTTAAAAGTTTGCTTTGGCTTCGTTTAACTTTAAGTTAAAGATTTAAATCAATTAATTCGATAATCTCATCATTTTCAAGTTCTTTGGAAGTTAACGACTGAAGATTAAGAATTCCTAGATGGCGCTACTAGGTTGCTACTATTGATGATTCTGCCGTAATATCGTATTATATCGATAGATGTCGCCCGAATCGACAAGTATTCCAGCTTCGGCACTAGGGATAACGCGACACCTATTAAACGTTAACAACATTACAACAAAGGATCTTTACAAAACAAAACGATATTTTTTCCTCCAGTAAATATGATATTTCGATTTATTATGAAAATGTGACAATTACATATATAAAGAGCACTATCTTATCTTATATCTTTAAACGAGCAATTCTTGTATATATATATATATATATATATACAACGTGTAACGGAATAAACGCAAGACCTCAGACACCCCAATTAGAAAATTAAATTATAGAACTAAAGAAACATCTGTAATTCGATTTACCTAAAGAACGCTATGTTTTTTTTATAAAATAGTTGTCCTAGCTGGACGCATAATGTTTGAGCATACTACTGTATCCCTACGCACACACTCATAGCGCATACTCGTGCGCGTGCCTACGTAACATGTAGGTAGGAGTAGAAAGCAATGCATGTAAGCTTAGGTATGTATCTTTACGTTTAATGGCCGAATATTACGTACCTAGCTGATATTAGTAAGTTGTGGTATTACCCTATTAATTATTGTTGCCAGCCTTTGCCCAGCTGTGGGACAGTATACGCTAAATAAAAAAAATAAAAAAATATTGTTAGTTGCCTAACTAGTAAAATAATGATGAACGGCGAACTACCCATTGCTCGCCGTCCGCACACTTACTACTACAGGCTTTGAACTTCGAATAATTCAGTTCAACTACGGATAGCTAAGAAAGTATTTTTAAATTGAGCAACCTTTCATCCCACTGCGATTTATCAATACGGCAATACCTAAAGTCAGACATGTCACGCGTCTTTTAACCGATTTCGCGATATTACCACCTACTCGTCAGTGTGTTTACATTTTTAGGGTTCCGTACCAAGAGGATAAAATTGTCCCTGTTGTTAAGACTTCGCTGTTGCCGCTATAAAAAGAAATACTAAAAACGGAATAAAATGAATATTTAAATGGGTTATTCATACAACAAACGTGAATTTTTGGCGGTTTTTTGTCGATAATGGTACGGAATCCTTCGTGCGCGAGTCCAACTCGCACTTGGCCGGTTTTATTATTACGTAGGTATAAAACATATTCAGTGTTTAAAAGATTTCAATCATTTATGTATTTACAGTAGTAAATAAGTATTACGAAGGTACATACCTGAGCTATTTACACTAAATACTTCTTCTTCGTCCTCTTTTTAAAAGATTTTCAAAATGTCCACCACCTTGCTCGGTACACATTATTGCACGTTTTCTTAAGTTAATTTTTAATTTGTTAAGCACTTCAGTTTCACTTTTCACTTTAACAAACGCGAGTTCAATTTTATGTTTGAGGTCATTTATACTGGTTGCTTCGTTTACATACACTAGCGATTTTATTCGACCCCACAAAAAAAAGTCCAACGGTGTTAGATCGGCAGATCTGGGAGGCCACGGTATAGGTCCTCCACGTCCAATCCAATGAGAGCCATACTCCGCATCAAGATGCCGTCGAACGTTCCACGTGAAATGCGCGGGAGCTCCATCATGTTGGTAAAACACGGGTCGTCGTAACAACGAGAGAGGGACCTCCTCCAATAACTGGGGCAATATCTCTTGCAAGAAGTGTAGGTAGGTATCTCCAGTCAACCTCGGTAAAAACACAGGGCCGAGTATGTGTGTACCTACAACTCCCGCCCACACGTTCACGGAGAACCTGTGCTGAAATGAGTCTACACGACATGCATGTGGATTTTCGTGCCTCCACAAATGCATGTTATGTTGGTTGTAAATACCAACTCGTGTGAAGGTGCTCTCGTCCGTCCAGATGATGTTTCGTTGCCAGTTTTCCAACAACCATCTACAAAATTGCAGTCGTGGCAAGTAGTCAGTCGGCATTAGCTCCTGACAACGTCGTAGATGGAAGGGGTGTTCGCCATCAGCACGTAACGTTCTCCACACGTACATGTGGCTGCAGTCAAACAACGACGCTGCTTCCCTCGTGCTGCTCTCTGGATGTTCATCGAAATAATCGAGAATGTTTTCCTGCAAACGAGTAGAGCGCACATTCGTCCCTCTATCCAAGGCCGTGTTAGGACGAAACGTACCGAAGTCCCTCAGGCGCTGAGTTGCACCTAGCATTGTCCTGGCGCTCACTCTGGTACCATGTCGTTCATTGAAGACTCGACACGCTAACTCCACATTATCGTCGCAACGAGCCAGTGTCCTCACCATCTCAGTACACTGGATATTGCTGTACCGGAAAGCCATCGCGCGCGTAAACAACAACAACAAAATTGCGTAATTCACTTGTCGGTTGCCGGCGAATGACTAATTTGGCATTTGGCGGCACGTGCGCCGGCGGCATATCAAACAAAAGCGGGAACTCAAAGGGCTAAGTCAGTAAATTATTGCATCTCGCTCTTTCATATTGATTTAGCGTTTGCAAAAAACGTACCTATGATTTTGTCATTTCTCTACAAAATATTGTGAATGCGGAATTACAAATTCAGTAATGCATTTAAAAAAGCTTTATTGCTTTGAGATAAGTTTGAAATTTCCTAAAATGATGTTTTTATTTAACTAGCTTAAATGTAAAAACCTACGTGTGTGTGTAGGTAAGGATAGAAATGATATTGTTATTTTTACAAATTCGGTTGTGCAGTTAAGTAAGACGTATTGCTTGGAAATAAAGACTAATCTTTCCTAAATTAAATACTTTATTCTAAAATGTATTGATTTACGTGTGTGTATGGATGGATATTAAGCGATCTACAAATTCAGCCGTGCATTTTTATGGGCTTTTATTACTTTGAGCTAAGGCTTATAATTCCCTAAATAAAATATTTGATTACGTTGGTTTTACGCAGTGGTCCTAATTTAGATTAAATGAAGGATATTTCTGGAGAAAATTAACACATATAAATAATGATGGGAATCGATTCAGAAGCCGATTCTGAGCAAACTACTTTCAGGTCTTGCGTTTATTCTGTTACACATTGTATATATATATATATATATATATATATATATATATATATATATATATATATATATAAAATTGGAATCTTGGAATCGGCTCCAACGATTTTCATGAAATTTCTATTCCAGCAGATGGCGTTGTTAACTAACACGAAGTCAATGTGTGTTTGCTTTGCTTTTATTACAGTTTATCACTGCAAAAAATTAAGTATATGTTTCTAATATAATATGTTAGTACATAGTATATATTAGTATATATTTATTATTCTGTCGGTAAGATCGAAAAATATTATTGATATTTCATTATTTTATTAGTATGTAATTCGTACTTAAATATAATTTTCAAAAAACACAATTTATAAAAAAAAAGAAAATACCGAGCGAAGCTCGGTCATCCAGATATTCACTACTAAATTGACGAACATAACTGTGTCACATATATGTAGTTCACTTTTTGGAATTGGAAACTTAAAAGCCGCCGCCTACGCCTCCGTCGTTTACAATACATACGAATTTATTATATTCCCTTTTATCGTGTCATTTGTTATATTAATAATATATATTTTTTTTTCTCCGCCTGCAATACGTACGTACGTATATGTATGTATGTAAAAAACAAACAAACAAACAAACCCGATCCTAGAAAATGTGTCGAAATTGGTAAAGAGGACGGTAATTAAACGATTATACATACGGCCCTCGTGGTGCATCGGTAAACCGCACTACCGATAACACAAGGTCGGGGCGGGTTCGATCCCTCGTCTGGGGGTGTTTTTCTACATGTTTTTACGGTATTTATTTACAAAAATAAAGTGTATATTTGGGTAATTAATTAATAATAAATAAATAAATAGACGTGAAAGGCGCTTTGACGAGCGCCTTTCACTTTATCCCTACTCCGCGGCCGACCGTCACGCGACATGCAACACGCAGACGAAAAAGTTTGAGACGATGTAATAAAAGTTTCACTTTAAAAATATCTTCCCGCCAAATATTTTTTAAATGTTTTTCGAACACCAGATACCAAATAATATATTGTTAGTTTTAAAAATTCAAATTATTTTTTTTTATCTAGAGGAATTATATGTCAGATCAGATGTAAAGTAATGTCTTTTTTGTGTTAATACAGACTCCAACAACTGGCAAGACCAATAATAGGAATGCCATGGATAACCCATCCTTGAATGACAACTGGGATGATGCGGAGGGTTATTATAGGTGAGTTTTATGTCATAATTACATATATTATTTGATTTAGTATTGATAATCATTAATTAGACTGTATATTCTATTCATTTTTATATAAAATATAAGCATCGCAATTCTGCAGAAATACCATTTCGTCTCATGAAATACATTATTAATGAAAAGGTTTTCATTGTTGGGGGTTGTTGTTCTTGAAACAATAAATGAACTTTGTTTCAACCGTCACTCAATAATAATTTTTAAAGATCGGATTTTATATAAAAATGTACGAGTATACTTTTATGTAGTAATAAAAATGTCTTAAACTCTGAAACAGTATCTCGGGAAAAAGCTGTGTCTCGAAACGCCCGACAAATGTCATAATATCAACTAATCTCTAAATTAAAACCCACGCTTAGCATTGACTTTCATAACTCTTTTCATGCACGCTCGTTTTTTGAGACTCCTAAGACCACCGCCTGCACAAGGTACACAAGTTTTTTTTGGGAATGGGTGTACAGTTTTATAATAGGATACCTGCGCATATTCTGGATTTGTCTTATGATCGCTTTAGGCGGGCTGTGAAGGGTCGTCTCATTGGTGGTGCATACTACACCATCAACTACTTCATGACTGACAAGTCGGAGTGGGACCGTCAAATTGCTTGCTCAACGCGGATTTTGTAGTTTGTGTATTGGAATTCACTTTTTTGGAGTGGAGGCGTGTAATAATTGTAATAATTTCTGATAGCTTTTTAATTTTAAAATTGCCTTGATGTTGTGTTCAATATGTGATACTTAAATTTTATTATTCGCCACAATTGTTGTACAACGTTACCAGTCTAATTAAAAGATGTCGCATCAGTTGTGCTCGACTACTATGATCGCATAGAATTTCTTAGTTAACGTGTAGGACGTTGATTTTAATTTGGTTGGATCTTAATTGTGATTGTCGAGTATTCTGTTTGCTACACTTTTTATTCACTAGCCTACTGCTTTGTTTTCAGTAGTTATAATAATATTGTTATTTATTTCAAATGGTTTGAAAAGAGTATTTGGCACATGAGTTTTTTTGCCCGATTCTTCTCGTGATAGCCCCTACACTCGGAATCGGGCCGCTCGTGGCGATTGGGTCCGTGTCATTTTTTGTTTCACGGAGGCACTTTCCACAAGCGCTCGTGTTTGTATTTAATCTTAAATAATATGATAACTGTACTTGTTGACTTATTTTTAAGTGTCTGTGAAGACCTATAAAAATAAAGTTATTTTGACTTTGACCTTCCTCCAGTACACGTTCTATTTGGTTATGGAATGTGTGTCTTGGCCGTCCTCGACTCCTACACCATCCGCTTTTACATTGTATATCTGCTTAGTCAATCTTGGATCGTCCATTCTTTCTACATGTCCGTTCGAACCATCGGAGCATACCCTTTATTACTTACACACCGACCCTCTTTTTCAGTCCTATCACTAGATTATAAACTAAAAGTTATTTATAAACTTGTTGATTACTTTCAGAGTACGTATAGGCGAATCGTTGGACAACAGATACACAGTGTACGGCTACACTGGCCAGGGGGTGTTCTCGAACGTGGTGCGAGCCAGAGACAAGGCGCGCGGGAATGTGGACGTAGCCGTCAAGATCATTAGGAACAATGAGATAATGTAAGTATTACATTATAATTATGTGCTAAGCAAAGCGTTTTCCTCTTAACGTCTCAGTTATTCCTCTAGTGGTGGTTTATTCTTTATAGATAAATTAAATTGTGTGTCTACTAAAAGGTATCGTGCTCTATTTACTAAGTGCCTTCACGATAATTTGTCATTTAGATATCAAGCCGGGAGCGAAAGAAAAACATATGGCTGACATGCTTACACAGCACAACAAAATGGCGGGATAACCATTCTAAAATATGGGTCAAACTATATGTTCTTGGTAGGGGCGGGCAGCAGCGTCCCTATCTACAAGAGATATACCCCTGCGGTCTCCAACCCGTTTGCCCAGCGTGCGGACTATGGGCATAAACCTCCCTCTGAAAATAGCACCAATGCAACGGCCCAGTTCCCGGTGGTCCCGCTATTCCCGGCCTAGGCAGCGGTCGTGGTAACTGTGGGACAGGGGGTGTGAAGAATCTCCGGGTTACGGCAGGCTGCCAAAAACAACTACTCGTTGCCACTTATAATGGACGCAGTCTTCGGCTGGACCAACACCTCATCGAACTCGAGGTACAGCTGGGTTGCTTGAACTGACATATTGTAGGGCTATCTGAAGTCTGGCGAGAGGGGGAGGACACCATAACTATACAGTCAGGCAACTTACTCTACTTTCGGGAAGGTGACCAGCTCTCTCAGGGGGGTGTTGGTTTCCTCGTTCACAAGGACCTCGTTAGCAGCGTTGTGGAGATCAGTAGTGTGTCGACCAGAGTAGCGTATCTTGTACTGAAACTCACCAACAGGTACCCTGAAGGTAATACAGGTATATGCGCTGTCCTCGACATACTCTGACGAGATAGCCGAGGCGATGTACGAGGATATTGCAAAAGCAATACATGTTACCGCCAAGGCTCACTACAACGTTCTTATGGGGGACTTCAGTGCCAAAGTGGGAATACAAGAACGCGGCGAAACAAAAATCGGTCCATATGGCTTGGGGTGCCGAAATCACAGGGGCCAAGTGTTGGTCAACTTCCTGGATTCTGAAGGATTTTTTTTGATGAATTCATTCTTCAAGAAGAGTCTCCACAGGAGATGGACTTGGCGAGTCCCGATTATATGACAAGGAACGAGATAGATTTTATCATTACGGATAGTAAGCATATATTTAGAGCTGTCTTTGTCAGAATGGAAAAGCCTAAACCAGGGTATTAGAAAGCTGATGCGGCGCGACCTTCGTCGATCGAATACAACTCGACGCAAGACTCGACGAATTCCAGCCTCCGGAGCAGGCTGGGTTTCGAAAAGGCTTTAGTACCGCGGAACACATCCATACTGTTCAGCAGATTGTACAAAAGATCGAAGAGTACAATCAGCCGCGGTGCCGCTCCATCGAAACTTGGGCAGTTCTGGATGCATTGCAGCGATGTCGGATTGACTGGCGTTATATCGAGGTGTTGAGATGCTTGTATGACACCGCCACGATGGCTGTCCAGATACAGGACCAGGTGACGAACTCTATCGACCTGAATCGAGGTGTAAGACAGGGAGATGTCATATCTCCCAAACTCTTCACCAACGCTCTGGAGGACGTCTTCAAGACCCGGGATTGGACTGGACAGGGTATCAGAGTGAATGGTGAGTACATCTCACATCTTCGATTTGCCGACGACATCGTTGTAACAGCAGAGTCGCTGGAACAGTTAAGCGTAATGTTGCGCAGCTTAGACGAGTCCTCCCGGCGTGTCGGTTTGGGCAAGAACTTGGACAAGACCAAGGTCATGTTCAATAAACATGTTGTGCCCGGACCGATAAGCATCGAAGGATCAGTTCTCGAAGTCGTAAACAAATACTTCTACCTAGTACCTAGGCCAAATTATCCAGTTAGGTAGACGAAACTTCGAGAAGGAGGCCGAAAGGAGGATTCAGGGCTGGGCTGTATTTGGCAAAACTGCGTCGGGTCTTCAGCTCGCCTATACCGCAATGTCTTAAGACCAAATTCTTTGACAAGTGCGTCTTACCGGTGATGAGCTACGGTGCCGAAATGTGGACACTCACGGTGGGGCTATTCCACAAATTTAAAGTCGCTCAGCGAGCTATGCTTGGGGTATCTCTGAAAGATAAACTCGGAATGAGTATATCCGCCAGAGAACTGGGGTAACCGACATGGCTCGTATAATAAGCTTGCTGTAGTGGCAATGGGCTGGTCATATCTGCCGAAGGACCGACGGTATATGGAGTGAGAAGGTCATAGAGTGGAGACCGCGTTTTGGTAAACGTAGCGAGGATGCCCACCAGCTCGATGGTCAGACGACCTCAGAAAGGCTGCTGGAAAAGACTGGATGCGGAAGGCAGGGAATCGGATGTTGTGGCGCACATTGAGAGAGGATATGTCCAGCAGTGGACTGCAATAGGCTGATGATGATGATGAGATATCAAAAATAAATATTTTACTTTTCAATTTTAATCTGTACTTTTGTTAATTAAACTATAAAACAGCTGGTTTGATCAAATATTGCCTGTGAGAGGTTTTTAATGTTTGTCCGGACGGAGTGTGTCTGGGCGGCTGTGGCAGCTGACAGCAAGTGGTGTCAGCACGTAGCAAGTATAATTAATATGTTTCTTCTATAGGCGGAAGACTGGACTTCGCGAGTTGGAGATATTGAAACGGCTGAACGACGCGGACCCTGAGGACAAGTTCCACTGCGTGCGTTTATTCCGTCATTTCTTTCACAAGAGACATTTGTGCATGGTATTTGAACCGCTGTCGATGAATTTGAGGGAGGTCCTCAAGAAGTACGGAAAGAACAGTGGTATACACATCAAGGCAGTCAGAAGTTATACACAACAGATGTTATTGGCACTCAAACTGTTGAACAAAACTGGAATATTACATGCTGGTAAGCACTTTTATTGGCCTGGATCATAAAGGTCATTTTCCACATCACAACTACAACTTGTGAATTCTTACATTTTTAACATTCAAGCTGTGTTAGTACTATAGGAATGCTATGCTTCTTTAGATTATCCATTTGAGTATATATCTTTATGCCTAATCACTCACGGGATGGGCAGTAATGGATGCTATTAATGGATTTGCGTTTCGAATTGCCCATAAAAGTTATGATGTAGTATTTAATATTTATATATTTTTTTAAATTTTCAGATGTAAAGCCTGATAATATTCTCGTCAATGAGAGCAAATTAACCTTGAAGTTGTGTGATTTCGGCGCCGCTGGACACATTTCTGATAACGAAGTCACACCGTATCTTGTGTCACGTTTCTACAGATCCCCGGAGATCATTCTGGGTGTACCCTACGATTTCGGCATAGATATGTGGTCCACTGCGTGCACCATCTACGAGTTGTCAACGGGAAAGATCATGTTCAGTGGGAAATCTAACAACGAAATGCTGAAATACTTTATGGATTTAAAAGGGAAGTTCCCTCACAAGATTATAAAGAAGGGCAAGTTCAAAGATCAACATTTTGACGCGAACTGCAACTTTTTGTATCACGAGGTGGATAAAATTACAGACAGGGTATGTGTTTTTAATACATTACATATAATCTTCCTAAAACACAGCACAACAAATAAATCAGTCCTTTTCTGAGCTCATTCCATGTCGACCGGCTTGACCGGTTGTACACCACGGCCTCTCAGAATATCGTTGTAAAGTGGCTCATGCCGCGTTTCACTGGGTGAGAGAGAGGTTTGTCTCCTATCCCATAAAAAAAGTAATTTCTCTATATATTTAGGTATTCATTAATGTCTCGGTGGTCACTGGACCGATACATTGTGTCATGCACCCCATTTTTGAATCAAGAAATCGTTCGAAATCGAATTCGAATTCGGGTTCGAATCCTGCCTCACATCAATCACTTTTCGAAATTCTTTTCGTAACTTATTTGTGATAAATATTGATGTCTGACAACTTTGTGGCCGGTATATGGCAATAGGTTCGCCACCTATTCCATTTGGGACGTAAACATATCGGCGAGTCGAGGCTTAACATCCGCTGCCCACGCCTCCTTCGGGTAGAAAAAGGCGTGAAGTGATGTTATGTTTAGGTATTAATATTGTTTTTTTAGCAGAGAGGTTTAACCATTTAATTTTGCAGGTAAAAGTTGCCATTATCTCCAGTATCAAGCCCAGCCGGAATCTACAAACAGAACTGGCCCCACCTCACCATAGCTTGCCTCCGCCGGAGGCAAAAAAGATAAAACAACTAAAAGATCTATTGGAAAGAATGCTCATGTTGAATCCTTCCAAACGTGCTTCAGTAGACCACTGTCTGTCCCATCCTTTTATACAGGACAAAATATAGATTACAAATGAATAAGATATCTAGATTAAATACCATTTCAAATAATTGTATCAAATTTATGCAGATATGATTTTTAACATGTCCAGAATGTTTAATCAGATGTTTGCGTTTGATTTTGTTGCTGATTATATAAAATGACTGAAATTATATATTTGATTATTAATGAATCAACGTGACCAGAAACAGTGAGTGTTTTTTTTTTTAAATTAAACAGTTAATACAATTTAGGTAGTGTAATGAACAATGATCGTATATAATAAGGTGATTATAGACAAATGTGTTGTCATCAAATAATAATTATGTGGATATAATAATATATTTTTTCCGAGTTTAATAGGAACGAAGTAGGTGTTGTGATTGTAAAAATTAAAAATATATTGATACTGGTTTAAAAAGAATATGTGATTTTATAAGGCGTGGATGTAAATGTTGTACTTAAAAATTTTGGTATATTTATAAAAGTACCAAATACATTTAGTATTACATATTTTTCTATAATAAGTTTGGTAATGATTGTCTTATCTATTTAATATTAAATACAATTGTTCTATCAAACTTTATACTCGATAAAAATAATGATAACGTGTAGATTTTGTCGTTATTTAAATATTCGAAGGTTGTTGTTGTTGATGTTGGTCGAAAGGTTGATTAGGTTTCATACAATTATGTAAGAAAAATTGTAATTACCATAATAAGATTCAATATATATATATAAATATGTGTTTACTGTGACCTCACTTTCTGAAAGTATTATTATAAAATTTGAATCAAACAATCAGTGTACACTATAAATAAATAATGTTCACAATTATACTGCCACACATACAGTCATACAATAATTCCTATTAGATTCATCATTAGTTAATGTTATAGGGATGATGTATTTTTTATAATGATTTCATTATTCTTTATAGAAGCAATAGAGTCGCGATTTCTTATGATAGTGCAATTTGATGGACATATTGATTATAATGTTGAATTTGTTTAATAATAATAATAACATACATAACATAACTTCACGCCTTTTGTTACCCGAAGGTGTAGGCAGCGGCTGTTAAGCCTCGTCTCGCCGTTATGTTTACGTCCCAAATGGAATAGGTGGCGAACCTATTGCCATACCGGGCACAAAGTTTGTCAGTCATCGATATCTATCACACATAACTTCCGAAAACAATTTCGAAAAGTCATTGGTGTGAGCCAGTGTCTGGAATCGAACCCCGGACCTCTGGACGTGCGCTCGCCCACTGCGCCACCGAGACTCATAATAATAATAATTTGTTGTTATTGCCATTATGTTATTATTGACAGTATATAATTGTATATAAGTCTATGGAAAAGAGAAAACTGAAATAGAAAAATAATAGAAGGAACGGAGATGGGACATGTAACCGTCACTTCCACATAAGAAGTGCAGTCTTCCTACTGCTGAGTTGTTGACGACCCATATCCCAGTGTATAATTTTATATGTTTACGTCTATCTGGCTTGTAGAGTTAATAAGTGGACCTAGGTCCGATTTCCAGAGTATTTGTTCTAAAATGATGTAACATTTTAGATTCTGATAGAAAACCAACAGTAAGTTGTACTATTTGTAGCAATATTTTTGTGTTGCTCTCTTGCAATATAGATTTTGCTAATTTGCGAATTTTGTAATGTATATGATCCGTTAAAAAATATGTTAATTTAGTTATCATATGGCGTATATAGTTAGTTAATTAGGGTATATTTGTATAATTTAATTGCTGTCTTATTTCGTATCAAAAAAACCCAATAATATTATGATTGTATCAGAAAAATATAAAAAATAGTGATTATTTATTCAAATAATTATTGACAGAATCATTCTGTAATGGCCAAAGACAAAGACAGACCGTGACACTTCGAGTTTGAATAAATAGTTACGAACTCGTTTTATTACGAGATTTTTTTAAATTTATTTCTGTTTGATATTAGTTTTGAAAATAAAAATGAAGTATATTAATCTATATTTCATTACAAATAAATGTGCTTTCAGAAAAAAGGGTTCATTATATGCGAGTATGTATTTAATGGGGTTTGTAGAATAATTAATATTTTTTTTAATATCATTTTTTTGGTAATTATAAAATGAAACTGAACTGTATAAATTAGGATGTTTTTGGTTAGTTACAAACTGTTTTGTTTATACTAATAGTTATAATATAGCACTTTAAGTTCTTTCAATAATATTTAAATTTATTATATATTAAATTAAACAAATAGCAGACAGAAAATTGTTTCAATGAGACTCCATACTAATTAGCTACTAGTGTGGCGAGTCAAAACCCTGGGGTCCTTCACAACCCTCTCTATACTCTTTATAGTCTACTGTCACCCAAAGTATTCGCTGTGCTTAACGCGCTCTAAAAGTGCCATTTTGGATAACATTTTTTAGCATTTTACCCATCCCTTCATAAAGACCTACTGTGACTTTAGGGCCGTTCAAGTATAACATATGCAGATTTATTACAATTATTTAGCCCCCTCACCCCCCTTGTCAGCAAAAGTAAGCAAAGGGCTTACCCCCTCTTCCATATCTTCTCTAAGAAATGTAACATTCAATGTACCGACATTTCAATAGGCTATAACTTGATTCCGCTACATATACAATTTAATTTCTGTTTCAGTAATTAAGATAAAAAATACATAAATATCATAACTACACTAAAATATGATATGAATAACTCAATTTATCTCATTGGTTGATTAAAAAAGGCTACCTAGGTATCACTATGTTAGCTATTTATAAGTATTAACTATGATCACTATCAGCTGTACCTATGAACTGTCCTAAGAAATCTCTATGAACTGTCCATTGACTTGTATTATGGACGTGACATATTATTCTATACGTACAATTGCTTATATAAATATTAGGCATTTCGACGGCGCACACATAAACCTATATCTGTCTCGTTCTTACTCAGCACTGTCACTCACATGAAAACAGTATAACACTATTTCAGTGCGTACCTACATAAAGTGAATGAATACGGAAACAAGAATATACGATATATACCAACTGACGCTAAAAGTCCCGCAAAGTATGGCGGATTTTTTATCAGTTCAGCCAGTAAAAAAGTGCTGGAAAAAATTTTACCGACAAAATTTCGTTGCGGAATTTTCTAAATAAATTAGTCTTATTTCGTAACGGGTAAAACTTATTGTAAATTCGCTAAATATGTATTACTTATCTAATGTTAGGCTGTAAGTCATAAGAGATGCATTTGTAACTAAAAAGATGTTCTGAACATGTTTCGTTTTGTTTATCACGGGGTCCCTTTATAAGTTTAAAATTTGAATCATTCTTATTTACTGTGGGGCGCACCTATCTAGAGGTGTGTTGCAGTAGTGATTTACTTACTTTAGAGTCAGCAACATAATTAAAATAGTTTGTAAAATAGAGATAAGTAGTCTAAGAAAAACACGTGCTCTTATTTTGACATCCAAAATTTGAATCTTTAAAATTTGAATCATTCTTATTTACTGTGGGGTGCACCTATCTAGAGTTATGTTGCAGTAGTGATTTACTTACTTTAGAGTCAACAACATAATTAAAATAGTTTGTAAAATTGAGATAAGTAGTCTAAGAAAAACATGCGCTCCGCATCCAAAACAGTGATTTTATTTAGCATAACAATGTACTTACTTCCTATTTAAGTATTAATTCTGTAAATAAGTAATACTCAAAATTAATTACAACAAAATGAGCTAAGTACGTTTATCGATAAATAAAATTCTTCTGCGCAGCACTAAACCGCCATTTTATGCGGCCAAATGACGTCACACCCGGCTTAAATTTTGTGTGGATACGCCACCTTAAATAGATATTAGGTTTCCTTCTTCATTGGAACTGTCATCAACTGTCACTTGTCAGACTGACCTGAGTGAATGTCTTTATAATGTCTTCTTTTTATAAAATGCTAGCGCCAGATCATGTGTTACGTGTAAGGCGACTTTATAAATTAATTCTTCGAGTTCATAGAGGATTACCAGGCGAATTACGTATTATGGGTGACAATTATGCTAGAGAAGAGTTTAAACGACATAAAAATTGCAATCCTGACGAATCAAACATTTTTCTCAGAGAGTGGACGGTGAGTTTTGTTGTCACAAAAATTTTCTTGCCTCCCAGCCTAGTGAAAGCTTTATTCATGCACTTGAAAGTGGTAGGTGGTATTCAACAATGCATTTATGATTACAATCCATAAATCTCTTGTTGAAAAGTTTTGTTTTTCGTTTATTTTTATTACATGTTTATCATTTTTTCAACACCCTTCTGTTCCAGGAATATGCTGTTGCACTAGCAAAACAAATGAAACCTCTCCAACAAGTGAAAAAGAAGAAAGTTGGTGAATATTTGGACCCTAAACTCTTGGATTTTATGACAGAAGACCAAATATTACAGCTTTATGAATTACACAAAGCAGCCTCAGAAAAAAGTGATGATGACTACAAAGAAAGACAGAAAGAGTGAATGTAATCAAATGGATCCTAATTTTAGCATAATTTTGTTGCTATTAGAATCTTTGAAAACCTAGTCTGGTATTAGTAGTATATAAGTGATATTGATAATTATAAAAATGAAATGCTGTGCAAATATCCCCGCTAAAGTTTTTGTCCTATTTGAAGCTATATATATATATATATATATATATATATATATTTATATTTATATTTGCTTTTGGTTATTTATTAGGCTTGTGCCCTTGCCATTGTGACATTATTATTATGATTATAATGAAGCCTATTTCTGACAAACTACACATTGCATAATATTGTACATAACATATAACATAACATAACTTCACGCCTTTTGTTACCCGAAGGTGTAGGCAGCGGCTGTTAAGCCTCGTCTCGCCGTTATGTTTACGTCCCAAATGGAATAGGTGGCGAACCTATTGCCATACCGGGCACAAAGTTTGTCAGTCATCGGTATTTATCACACATAACTTTCGAAAACAATTTCGAAAAGTCATTGGTGTGAGCCAGTGTCTGGAATCGAACCCCGGACCTCTGGATCAGAGGCCGTGCGCTCGCCCACTGCGCCACCGAGACTTTTTTGAATAATTAATTATAATTATAATTATAATTAATTGAATAATTTTGAAATATTGTACAAATATTGTTTATTTTCTCATCACATCATCACACTAAATTTCTGCAAGTAAATGAGTATACATTACCAAGTTTGGTCTAGTAAAATCCAGAAGATTGTTGCTATTTACAGTAAAGAAGACTTTTAATTGGTTTAGTGAAAATATTTTATTTACACATTTTGTTTAAATACTTTTTAAGTTTATTTATTTGCATAGGTATACAAATGGTATTTTAAATTTGCTATAGATGTAGATGCACATTGCTTTTGCTGTATATATTATCAAATTAGTGAAGGAAATATGTTCTATATTTAATAAAACATTAAATGATATACAATGTGTTTTGAGTCTTGTGAAAACTAAAATATTAAAAGACTAAAATACCCAAATAGTCTCTTAGAGGCAGTTATGTCCTGTTTAATAATAAACCAGTGTTTGTAGGTGCTGGATTACTTCCTTTCGTAGTGGGTTGGTAAGGGTGCTCTTCAATGATTAATTGTATTAAAATGTGAAAATGTGCATTT
Organism: Euproctis similis; assembly: GCA_905147225.2. Taxonomy (NCBI): domain Eukaryota; kingdom Metazoa; phylum Arthropoda; class Insecta; order Lepidoptera; family Erebidae; genus Euproctis; species Euproctis similis. The sequence goes on along the minus strand of LR990107.1, from coordinate 21,527,719 downwards.
AATGAAATAAATAAATGACAGAGGTTTACAGTGTGTGTGAGACAGAGGTTGTCGTCGAATGATGAACAAGTATAATGAATAATGAATTTGTGTATGAACCCTCTCCGCCGACACTTGACACGCAGCGCACTCTGCCGTCATTTCTTCACATTCGTGAACAACTAGTTTTCATTTGTTTATATAATTTTTGAGGTGACTTTAATAACAAATTAAATAAGGATGTTACACAATTACTTACATTATTTTATTTAAATCTAATGACCAACTTTCACTTACATTAAATAAAATTTCAATGAGCTCATTGATCACAATGGTATACTAGTCATATAATAGTTAACTGGTTATGATGGCTTACAAACTGCAATACCCAGGAATAAGATACTTTTTATTATTTTTTACACGAGGAAATGCTTATGCACACCCTTCGCCTGGGAACAGCAGTAGTGTGGGACTCCCAAAACAGTAAACTGCAATTCGATCCTAGGGCTACCGACTAAATCTCGCGGCGGCTTTCCTCCGGCCGTCCACCCCGCCGTAGCCCCCACCTGCCACGAGGGGGGACCGTCCTCGGGGAGCCTCGGCGAGAGGCCCCCCAAGACGGGGCGGCTCCGACCGCGCGCGGCTGGCGGCGCCCCCGACGACCCTCCCCGGCCGTACCGGGGGTCATCCTTCCCGGGCCGAGACTCGGGCGCACCCGCGGGGTGTGCGCGCTCGCGGCCCGTCGCGAGCTCAGTGATCGCCGCCGCCGCCTTCGAGCGGGATCGGCTGTCTCCCGATCCCGTTCGGCGGCCTCCTTCTGGAGGATTACTGCTTCGCAAAAGGAGACCACGACCCTCCACTCCTCCCCCGCCAGCATTGCCGCGATCAAAACCGGCGGGGACAAGTCTCGCCCGACTCGACGTTCGGCGGCCCATGCCGGGCAGGCCTCCAGCTGGGCCGAGTCCAGGTCGGATGCGCAATGGTGGCATCTCGCCGTCTCTTCTCATTTTATTGGACTCCGAAGTACCCGAGCCCGGTGAGTATCTGAGTCAAACTATGGTGACAGAGCCCCATTTACGGAGCACCCAGGCCTCGAGGTGGGGCAGAACTGCACAGACGGCGCGATGTCGCGCTCTGCCTTGGAGCGGGAGGCGCCCGCGAGGTCTCACGACCAAACGGGGGCGCCGTACAGGGCCACGGACCACACGACGCCATCGTAGCGGCGGTAAACTCCCTCCCGGTCTCCCGAGATTGGGCAGCAGGCGATGAAGCGCGCCTGCAGCCGTCGCGGTCGTGGGACCATCCGCAAGAAGTGCTCCTCGAAGCTCCAGCGGCTGCCCAGGGTTAGGCCGAGGTCCTTATGTACCTCCCCTTATGTACCGGGACAGCCGTGTCACCTACCTGGATCCGCGAGGCAGGTGGTTTCCGGCCTCGAGTGAGGCGGTGGAACCACAGCGCCCCAGTTCTGTGAGGCGCCACGTCCAGGCCCAGCCCACGGATCCGTCTGACGACGATCGCCACCACCAGCTCGGCGAACCACCAGAGTGTCGTCTGCGTAGCACACGACACTCACGCCACGGGGCAAACTAGTGCGGAGGACTGGGTCGTTGGCGAGGTTCCACAGCACAGTCCCCAGAACGGAGGATTAAGATACCTAGCCCATTCTTTAAGAATGTATGAACACCGCTACCCTTAAAATATCTGTGTGAATCATCAGGCTAAAAGAGTGTATGAACATACATAACATAACTTCACGCCTTTTGTTACCCGAAGGTGTAGGCAGCGGCTGTTAAGCCTCGTCTCGCCGTTATGTTTACGTCCCAAATGGAATAGGTGGCGAACCTATTGCCATGAAGTTGCACAGAAATCAGATCTTTTCAGTTCAGGCTGAATAAATATAGTATAATAATATCTTGGACACTACTTGGAACTCTAGTTCCAAGCTAAGCAACTAAATGCTTGTGCTATGGATTCTGGTTAGCGGATATCAAAACATATATACTTTTCTTTTGTAAATACATACTTATAATACATAGAAAAACACCCAGACGCCATACAAACATTCATGCTTGCCACAAATATTTGTGCTCAGGTGAGAATCGAACCCACCAACGTCGATTATGCAGTCGGTAGCTTTACCACCACGAGGCTCGTCATGACAAAACTAATGGGAAATTTAGAAATAAAGACAATTATTGTTTGTTATAAAATTGTATTTGCAAACCGAAATATATAAATTATTAATTATTCAACAAATTCATAACATGCATGTTTGTTTGGAGTAAAAAAATATTATTAATCATCAAAATTTATTTAATCTATCCATTCGGTGGATCTTGAATTCTATATATTTACAAACTAGCTTATAATAAACATCGTTAAAATTACTTATTATCCTATCTACTTATTCTAGGCTTATTGAGTCAAGCGAGATCTTCATGAACATATTTTTTTTTGTTTAGACAGGTAGTTTATATGAAATTAGAAGTAATTAGCAGGCTAATCCGATCGCCTGCGACAGGTGTAAAAAAAAAACAAAAAAATATTACTTGTCACTGTTTTTCTTTTCTATTTAAAAGATAGATAATATCATTATTAGTTGGTGCCCACGGCGTCGATCGCATTGAAACCATATATGTATCGCAGATTAATAAAGATCTAATAGAAATGATTGATCATATCTGTAAAATATATATTTTTGGGTAAATTGAGTAGAGTCGGTATCTTCGGGGCCATTTATACAGCGCCATCTTGTTCGGAGTTAAATTTTATGGCCTGGCTGTCACGGTTAAACCACTGACAATTAAAATAAGAACAAGTAAATATATATCTATAAGCTATCGTGTAGTACCTATTTCTCGTCAGTTATAGGTACTATCATTTCATACTACGAAGCATAATAATAAGAACCCTATCTACAATAAATTTTACATTCGATCACATTTCATTTTTCTAATCTCATAATTTTTTTCGCTTAATTACAATTAATTTGGTAAGATCTTGCAAAGAGGCTGATCGAAGCCTCTCGCGACCAGAGGGCTGGTCTATTCTTCGCACAGAGGATTAGCATTGCCATTCAGTGTGGCAACGCCAGTCTTCTGGGCACGCTGCCGGTAGACCGAGATGCGGAGAAATTTGATTTCAGACAGTTTTTTAATTGTATATATTGTAAATTTTAACGTAATTAATCTATTTCTTCTTATTATTGTAAATAAATTTGGTAATTTGTCAAAATTGGGTGAACAATTTTTCACAGAGGGAGTTCCCTGGTCTTCTGACTTCAGCCGTCTTATTCATTCTCGTACAGTCTATGTGTGTGTTTTCGTCAGTGAGTTTCGTATCATACTCACTATTTACATGTAATTTTAACAAATGAAAACGTTTTTCAGCCACTGAAACCAAAAATAAATGTTAAATTACAGCACCGAAACTTAATGTTTAACTACACATATAGTAGGTAAGTATATTATTACAGTACACAGTGGAAAGTGGTAGAGAAAGGTCAGGCAGAGTATCGACGTAAAGTGGCACATGTCGCGTTTCGTTCGGTGAGCCAAGTATACGGTATAGTCTTTCCTCTTATCCTTATCCTACTCCCGTAAAGGCCGGTCACGCAACTGTAACACATAACACACTGTTGCAGATGTCCATGGGCATCAGTAGTGGTCAACCATCAGGTTACCACCCATCACATAAAAAAAGTTTATTGCTCAATTTACCTCAGTCAAACTCATTTGAACACCCTCTGTTCGAAGACTATTACTTTTATGGTAAATTTCTGAAACAAACAAAAACAATTATATTTCTAGGGTTACTAACAACGAAAGAACTTCACAGGAATTGTGAACTTGTTATGATCACTATCTAATATTTTTACAATTTATTGATTGGTATATTGTCTTGGTCTAGTCCCGGTTTTGGTTTGACTTAATCTTCTGTACTAGATGAGAACCGAGAGGATAATATGTGCACGCTAGGGGCGGCTATACTGAGGAGAGGTGTCTTAGGTCGCAAATATAATGATATATCTGAATGTGGAAGAAAACAAGCAAATGAGGAATATATACATAAGGAAACAGTTAATAATAAATAAAAATAAAAACTTTGGTGCGGGCCTGTATTCTGTTAACTAATGATGCTCATTATTTCTGTTACAAAAAAATGTAATCAAATCTTTTGAGTTTGCCATCAGTAGCAGCCAGTATGTAAACTACGTAAACAAAAAGATGGATTTATACAGAGTTAACGCATACTACGAATAGGCTCGCTGGCCTCTGGCCTCTGGCCCTGCTTAAAGAGCTAAACAAAGAATAAAATATATGAAGTTTTATGAAAATATCTTACCAAACGCACGATGTAAGTGCATCACAGCTGAAACGAAATCCCCAAACCTCAGCATACCGTCTTTCCTCATATACCTGAGGACGAGGAGATTCATCACCTTTTCTGGCACAATGAAACCAACATCTCTTAATGCGTCTCGGAACCTTTCGGCCCTAAGTACACCCATCTTTTCTCTGGCATGAGTTCTGAAAACTAGTTGCCAATGTTTCAAACTGCACATCAGATCTTTGAAATCTGAGAGTGAAATGCGACCGGTGCTTTTTTTCTGTGATTATTATTGTTAAGGAAAATAGAAGGAAATTGTATGAATTATTGCATTACATCAATTATACTTATTGAATAATACTTTAGGGTTACACTAAAGTGCAAACGGCCGAGTCCAAACCATATAAAATTTATATCAGAAGATCGACGTAAAGTGGCTCATGCCGCTTTTCATTCGGTGAGAGAGGTACTCGGAGGCCCACCCCCCTTCCCCATCCTTACCTATCCCGTATCCCTTAAAGGTCGGCAACGCAACAGTAACACTATATGTGTTGCTGGTGTCCATGGGCGGCGTTGGTTGCTTACCATCAGGTGACACGCCTGCTCGTTTGCCTTCCTATCTCATAAAAAATAATCAAAATTTTACTAATTTATTACTTTTGATGCGGAACAAAGTTCGCCGGGTTAGCTAGTATATATATATATATATAATGGGAATCTCGGAATCGGCTCCAACGATTTTTCATGAAATTTTGTATATAGGGGGTATCGGGGACGATAAATCGATCTAGCTGGGAATCATTTCGGTGATTCAGTTACAATGACTGATACGCCCCGATGTAGTGAGCAGTGGGGTCATGTTATTCAATTTCCAATTGGGGTATAGTCTTAGGTTTTCAAAATTTGCTTTTACTGATGTTATAAAATAGCCCACAAAGTGTACAGTATTAACTTATTGTGAACCACATCAATTTGGTATCTGGGGGCTATATTATGTGCTCTTAATTCCAGCCAGCTTGTTCGCTACCTAGCGAATTAGTATTTTCAACGACTAATTAGGAGGTTGGAGGGGGACGGGGAGTTCCACATAACCACCAGCTTGAGGACGCTACTAGGTGGTACTAATAGCAGGTTTCCACGGGGCATATAAACAAGGGCTAAGATCTTTGTTAAAAAGGATACATCTAAAGACAAAACAATTTGTCTGCAAGTGTCTATGGATGCGCAACTCTTGATGTAATCATTCGGGAGGCAGGCGTCTAACAGTTCTTGCAATTCGAATGGATCTATGGTTTTATGTTCATCAGCTAACTGAAGGAACACCGCCTCGTACTGCGCAAAGCTATTCACATCAACTACTGGTGGTGCTTTCACCACTGCGGTCTTCGTCATCTTCGGTGGATTGTCTAACACTTTCATTTTGATTGATTTACTTGAGTATATTCTAAGTGTAAAATTAGCCTCATCTCTTGGTTCGAATGTCGTTGGCATTACTATGAACGCTCCGGCTTCCAGTGGAGATCTGAATAAAAAGAGAGGCAAAGAAAGTAATACCGACTTGTATTTTTTCTCATTCTAGAAAATAATTCGCTATGTTGGACATAAAAAAAACAGACGATCGCCAGGTGATAAGAGGAATATAATAGAATATTTATTGAAAAAAAACGCGAGCATGGAGCAAAAAAGAAGAAATAATAAAAAAAGCCACATAATTTTGTTGTTCTACTCACCTATGTGTAACTTGCCGACTGTTTGTGTATTGAGAATTGATAGTGCTCTTGACCTTCCTAAAGAACAAAGCTTTTGCGGTCTCGTTGAGTGGTGATGGTATTTTGTAGATGCTGAACCCGATGACTTTTGGCTCCATGATGCAATGTTGATTTAATGATATTATAACTGTGTCAGGTTCTGTTAGTACTATTTGTATTTGAGGGTTCGTATGGAAGAAATCTGCAAGATGAGAATTATTATGTTTAATACCTTACATTTTCTATACTCAAAAATTTTACTGGTATGACCACGCATTTTGCTGCATGAATACGTCGGTTCGACGGGTGAAATACCATGACCTCTCAGAATATCCGCGTAAAGTGGCTAATGTCGCGTTTCACTCGGCGAGAGAAGTATCCGGAAGCGTGAAGTAATTTTTGTCTTGTCCTAAAAAATAGGACATCGAAATGGCGACCTATCAATATAGTTTTTATTTATAAATACGGTACAATTATATATTTTAAAACATTCTCAAAAATACTTACGCACGTAATTTCGACATCCGCCTGCCGAGACACCTCTCTTCCACGCAGACTGGTGTACTTTCATTTGCCACTTGTGTTTATCTGCCAAAAATGGTTCTGCCCAGCATGTCTCCGAATCTAAGTGGACCACTTCAATGCGACAAAAGGCCCTTTGAAAGTCGGAGAACAGCATCCAAATACCTTTCGTGGTCGATATAAATCTATCTCGCTCCTTTTGTGGTATTGTGTGCCAGCTGTTGAAGATATATACGTATATGTAGGTACATATATAAATCCACCTTCATTACCATAAAATTTCTTGAAAATCGGTCGTACTATTTCGGAAGACTTTGGCAACAAACATTGACACAAGAATTTTTTAGATGAAATTGTAAAAAGGCTATGTGTATTCCTTTGGGGATATTGGAGAGTTAATTCTGTCTCTTTATAATTACGCATGAGAAGCCAATGGCCAGGGCAGGTAAGGGATAGTTTAAATTAGTAATAAATGGTCTTACGATTCTGGATTTAAGACGATGTAAGGCACGGGAACATCGCCAATGCTGAGAGGTCTACGCAGACGCACCACGTACGTGGGACCCTTAGTACTCTCCACTGGTTCCACGTTCAAAATTACGTAGTTCATTTCTGTCTGAAGTTCAGGTATTTTATTCTCTGGTGTCTGAAACACAATTCAATTGCTTTTCATTACTCATCATTTGCCTTTTGAGGTCCACTGCTGGACAGGCCTCCCCCATAGAGCGCCACAACTGCTGGTCCGTTCACTCTTGGGGGGTTTTTGCCATAATCGCCACGCTTGGCAGGCGGGTTGGCGATCGCAGTAGGCTGTATTTTGTTGTGAGAGAATGCTGCTGCCCATTCTTCTAGCCTTTTCCCTTAGTCGCCTTTTACGACACCCACGGAAAGAGATGGGGTAGCGGTATTCATTACTCACTTTATTTATTTATCACTTTATTTCGTCAGTTACAATATAGGTAGATAAGAAAACCCCCACAATACACTATATATTATCGCCACTGGTTTCACTGTTAGTTTTATACTTTATTATCTTTTATAATTGCAGTTTTGTCATAATAGGATAGCTTGCAGTAGAAAAGAACTTAAATACCTAATCATTCTATGTTTGTTATATTAGAATATACATACATACATAACTTCACGCAAAATGGAATAGGTGGCGAACCTATTGCAAAGCCGGGCACAAAGTTTTTAGACATCGATATTTATCACACATAACTGTTGAAATTTATTTCGAAATGTCATTGGTGTGAGTTAGGATTCGAAACCCGCGACCTCTCGATTCAGAAGCGGGGTGCTCGACCACTGGACCACCGAGACTGTAAAAATTCACGCTGTTGTTTAAATATCACGCCTTTTATTCCGTGAAATTGTAGACAGCGGCAGTTAAGCTACAACGCGCCGAAATTGTACATCCCAAAATGGTATAGGTGGCCATACACCAGGCACAAAGCAGTTAGTCATCGATATTTATCAGTATAATATATATAATAATTAATAATTACATATAATCCCGGAATCTGAATCAAGAACTCATGGTCAACCTCAAGATGTAATTAATTAATTATTTTGTACTTACAACAGCAATATGATATGCAGTGACAAGGCTAGTGCACTTCAATAAGTTACGCAATGCCTCAGCGTCGCTCAGCTCGGTGATCTGTATGGATTCTGTGATTCCACCGGTTAGATCTGCCAACCCATCCAATAGGCTACCGTATTTGAGCGCTTCATATGACCCGTGAAGCCTGGAAATATGGAGGATGATTAAGCACGGCAACGGATGAATAATATAAATTTATAGAATACTGGTCAACATTCCGCGACTTATGTTCCGCGGAAAGAAAGAAGACATAAAATAAGAAAGAAAGAAGAAAGAAAATTCCTTGACTGAAATAATGAGTGGTGACCAGGTCAACGAAACGAAGTGTTGATGACCTATTGATTTAGGAGAATGATTTCTTATAAATGGGTTGCATGTTCGAATCCGGATAGATTGATAAAGAGATGGCGGATATATACTTGGAATTCTTTCTTAAGTTAAACGTAAGAGAAATGTGTAACAAAGAAAATTATGATTGAACTATAAATAGACAGGAGCTCGAACGATATAGGCTTTTCCATAAAGAACACAATAACAAAATTAGATCTTAGTTCCCTTTTCTGCCACGGGGTGCGCTAGAATTTTGGAAGCACCGATGATTACGTACGTACGTACGATTACTATTATTACAGGTCTAAAAATCTAAAAAATCTTGAAAGAATTATAAATTACATTACATTACACTTGCGTTTAGTACTAAACAGATAAGCCATAGCTGTCTACGTCGATAAAACTTCCCGCGAAAGGATTTGAATGAATGCTTCTCGAAGGATAGCGCCCTCTATTGACGATGATTCTGCCCCCTGAATGGAGATCATTCGTTCAACATTAAGTTCGGACTCCTGTGTATCTATAGGTACTTCGTGGTGTGAAGCTTGGTATAAGATAAAACATCTAACTCACTTAGCGTATGCCTTTTCCAATAGTGCTGGCCACATCTGTTCGGTGTTATTGCTCTGCAGAAAGGCGAGTTTCCCGTTGACTGTAGGAAGCCGATCATCCACAAGAACTTCTAGCCACTGTCCACACCACCATAGACGAAATCTGACAAATTGGAATATTGCTTTTAAGGTACTATTGTTTTATGTAAACCTGCATAGTCATTTTTTAATTGGTATCACAGATATATTTTTCTCCTGAATTGATGAAATTACTGTTGACCGTTCTATAATTCCCTCATTCTTCAACTTGTACCTGCAGTACCTTGAGACCCCAAGGACAAGTTTGTAAGTAACAGTTCTCCTTTTCAAAATATAAGTTTAAAGTAATAAAAATAAAAGATTTATTTTAATTTTTTTTTATATGTTGTGGTATATTTAATATAAAAAAAAAATGTATGAAGAGTCATTGACTGGCCCTGGATTCCCAGGCTTTGCAGTTTTTTTATGTCTAACGGCATTCCACTACTTCCCAGTTCAATGATAAATAACTTGAAGATACAAATACACATTACAATCACAATTGTATGCACGTGCACTCTATAAAAATCTTACAAAGCGACTGGTCGAGGCGTCTCGCTACCTAAGGGCTGGTCTATTCTTCGCACAGAAGATTAGCATTGCCATTGAGCGTAGCCAGTCTTCTGGGCACGTTGCCAGTAGACCGTAATGGAGAAATTTGATTTATTAATCATCATAGTCTTTTAATTGTATATATTTTAAATGATATAATGAGCCACGCAAATCGCTTCATGAATGGGCCAGCTCGTGCGGTGTATTACCACTACCTCTCAGAATATGGACATAAAGTGGCTCATTCCACGTTTCCACGCAAATTCCATCCAAATGATCGGATTACCTATATAATTACCTGAAGACACCTGCGTAGGCTTCGTCTACCCTCTGATCTGCGGGCACCACTCGGTAGAAGAGCCCTTTGGTGAGGTATAATACCCCGAGGCATGACACCATCCATTTGTCGCCTGCAACAAACACGCGGTGATTAATAAAACAAGCAACATTTGTACAAAAAATTAACATAACATAACTTCACGCTTTTGTTACCCGAAGGTGTAGGCAGCGGATGTTAAGCATCGTCTCGCCGTTATGTTTACGTCCCAAATGGAATAGGTGGCGAACTTATTGCCATACCGGGCACAAAGTTTTCAGTCATCGATATTTATCACACATAAATTCCGAAAACAAATTCGTAAAGTTATTGGTATGTGAAAGTGTCAAAATTCGAGCCCGCGACCTCTGGATTCAGAAAAGGGGTGCTCGACCACTGGACCACCGAGAAATTATCGTATATTATCGATAAATCTATACATACAGGCAAATAATATTGCAGTGTCTGTTTGTAATATTGAAATAGACGATTGTTACTCCATGAACATAAATAAATAAACGAAATTACGCACATTATTATTATTTTTTTTACAATTTTGGTTTGTCTGTTTGTTCCGGCTATAAGGGGTAACTTAGGCTACTTTTATTTTAGAAATTATGGTTTATTTAATCATTTATTGCTTCCGAGGCGAAACAAAATTCGTCGGGTCAGCTAGTCGGTATTGTATTGGCTTAAAGGCCCGATATACTCATAATTTACAATTAATATTTTAAGCCATCGCTCAGCATGCCTCCGTTGCATAGCAATAAATATTATTAATATAACTTATCTGTAGAATAAAAGTATACAAAAATGCTAGACCGTTTCACAGTATTTTCAATTAGCAATTATAAAAAAAAAACAATGTATAATTACTAGAGAAATCATCTTCTAGTAATTGTGCTATACTTATACTTACTATATATTCTAGTTAAATTATATAAAACGAATGGTATACTTGTATTTCAGTTTGTACAAAATTACGAGTGCCAATCGTATTCTGTTCAGTACCTAGTTTCGAAACTTGGTTAAATATCTATGGCTTATGGCAAACTATAACAAAACATAACATAACGCCTTCACGCCTTTTAAAAACATATAACACAACCAGTTCTCAATAAGGCATCATTCACTCTCCTGGCGAAAACTTTTTCACAATTAGATTGGATTGAAACTTTTCTTGATAAATACCTAGTTATATTAAAATTGAATGAAAGAATGAATGCATGATGAATGGAAATGAACGTTGGAGGTGTACAATAATTTATATACATATACGAAGTCACTGGCAAAAATATGTAAATACATATTATTTAAAATTCATAAGATTTTCAGGATTGATATTGAAAGAACAAGCATAATATTGATATGTTATAGCAATATGGCGCACAGCAAACAGAGAGACATCATTAAATACCATTATTTCCTATATAACATAACATAACTTCACGCCAAATCCCTTGTCTTGGGTAGGCAGAGAGAATCGAAGATCGCCATATGGCACGATTCTTACACGCCTGACTCGCTTCTTTGACTTAACTCTTTTTATGCACGCGCGTCGATTTTCCTATATAAATTCATAAGTTATTAGGTATTTTACAATATAAACAACGACATATCTCTTAAGTAAAAGTTTGTAATTTTGTACATATTTGCAAAAAATACATTAAAAATAAAATTAAAAATTTCGCTATGGCTTAAAAAAAAATCGCTCAAAAAATAAAAATTTGTGTGCATTTTTTGCGAAACATAATATATGTTTAGTTATACGAATTTCTAAAAACAAAAGTTTCTAATAATTATGTAATTAAAGAAAGTTGTCTTTTGATCATTCGCTCGGCATTCGGCACGCTTTAAATTTAGACTAAAATAAAGCTTTTGCAAATAAAATAAACGTATTAATTTATTTTTAATACCTTCCACACAATACGCACAGCGCCCTCTAGTATCGAGCTTAGCAACCAGATGCTAGATACATATATAGTTTTCTGTTGTAAAAAGATATAAACCATTGAACAATTGTTTCGATGTGTACTAGCCCATTTATTGGCGAAAGCTGTAGGATATAGAATCATGACCCTAAGATGAATAGGAGCGGAACGTTTGACCACACATAATTTCATAAAGACAAATAAAACAAAAGCAAAAAATGAAATCTTACCCAGTTTTCCAGGAATCACATCGAACACTTCGTTTCTCTCCAATATGAACGAGGGATTTTGGTATATCTCCTGTAACAAATCAAACAGAAATATTTTATTATTTACTTTACCACTTATACATACATTACGAAGTATAGATTCACAGGACTCCCAACGCAATGTTGAACGAATGGTCTCCATTTAGGGAAAAAATATTCGCGGGTAGAGGGCGCTATTTTTCAAGAACTACTCACTTGCATATCAACAACATCCTTCGTGCTGGAGTGTTTAAAATTTGAACTTCAACATTTAAAAATAAAATAATTTATAGAGAAATCTAATGAATAATTGTATGTGTTAATCTATTGACCACCAGCTGCTGCACTTCCCCTGCCTAGACTTAATAAAACTGTTAAAATACAATGCCTGTGCCATAATACGAGTTCAATACTCACAGCAAATTCAGACAAACAGAAGTACAGGCAAACATTCTAAGCACTATATTTTTATGTTCGGTATCTATTGTAGATCATATCATGTCCCAATTATTCTATTATAATTACATTCAATGATTCGCCTACAAGTTCATTAAACCCTATAGATTATATAAGTCCATCGATAATGCTTGACAAGCGAAATAATCGATTGTCTAAAATAATAAATTGAATATCACTGAACATAACAAAAAAATCGATGACCCAATATAGACGCGGTATTAATGAGAATTCACTACACAGAAATAGATCAAGATAGAACGGCCGCGATGTCATATTTTCATACATTTCGAGCGTGTCACTTTTTTGAAAAACCACGCCCACAGCGTGACGTCATTTTCATTGTGAGCGTGGCGACTAGTGAGAAGACACACTCATTAGATTATCGATATCGATATCGATATCTGAAACATGTTTAAACTTTATTGATTTTGTGTAACGATAATCAAAGAAAATAAAACATGTTAAATACTTTAATCAGACATCTTTAATATCACATAAGTATGTAATTCACAATTCAAAATTCAAGCTGAGTATATTAATAAATATTTTAATAAACTTTATTAATAAATATTTTATTGTCCTTGAAACAATACATATTTTTATCTCTAAGACTTTCGCGAATCACGTTCATGACATTAAAACAAACTTTAGGATTTTATCGCGTTTATTTATTACCAATTTTATTAATTTCCCGACGTTACGAACTCTTTACGGAGATCATTTTCACGAGTGATGAACAAAACGATGGTAGTCGTTCAAAAGCTATTTTCATTGATACAGAGAGTACCCACTTTTTGGAAATAAAAATCAAAAAGTTGATGTTAACAATATGATTTTTGCTATTGGTAACCCATTTACGACCATGAAACAAAAAAAATAATATTTATTTATAAGATATATTTGGTAAAGGAAAATTTTTGTTTGTAAAGATCCTTTGTTGTATGATTTAATAGGTAACAGTTGTTATTGTTAATTATTAGTTATTTATCTTATTTTCTTAATTAATTTTGGTACAATAACAAATTGACTGATTGACAATTCACTTATATATATATGTAAATATTTTGTTAGTTTTATTAAAAACTTTACGCAACACGCTTATTAATGTTGTTGGAATAAAGGTAATATTGAATTAATTCATCGACAAGACTCAACGATACACGGAGCGTCGCATCTCTAAATCTCTCGTTGCAAGCACAAAGACCAATCACAGCGATTCAATGACATATGACCTCTAAGTTGTTACTGGTGCAGTGTATTGTGTACATTGCGCGTACAATATATGCGCGCAATGTTTTTGTATACAAGCGTTGAATGTGGACAGCAATGGATATTTATCATAATGAAAAAATATACAACTTATTATCGTAATTAATTAACATGGTAAAAGTAAAACAATTATTTAGAATCTCAAAAAAATACTTTCTACTGAATTTCAATACTTACTGATGATATGAAATATTTCCTTTATTCATATTTGCTTCACTACTTTTGTTTTTACAATTTGCCACAGCACAATAAGGCATATTTGTGAAGTTTTATGTATTTTGTTACGTCCTGAACGCAGGGTAGGAACGCTCGTTGCGTAATGAGAGCGAGTTTCGAAAAGCATGCAATATAGTGCATGGTTTTGGCACGCTTGCCACGCCTATTCGCCGTTCTATCTTGATATATTTCTGTGATTCACTATTTTTATTGATTTATGTATTATTTACGCCTATTTAGATATTTTTAGAATAAAAAATAGATTGACAAAACGAATATGTTACATTACATGTGTGTATTACATATCTAGTATCTACTTACATAACTTCACACCAACTCCCTTGCAGAGTAGTGTGCTTCATCAAAGCACATGAGTATTTATCTTATGGGATAAGGGACAAACGCAACCTGCAATACTGATTGTGATACAGTTGCGTTACCAGCTTTTCATGGAGAGGAAGGGAATTAGCTCCGAACACGTCTTTTACCAAACGAAATGCCACATTGACCACTTTACGTAGATAATCTGAGAGGTCGTGGTATTTCATCGGCCGAGCCGGCCCATTCATGCACCGAACTGCGTGGCTCTACCACGGTTAAATGTTGATGCCCTTTACCTATTTATCTTATCTATCCAAACTGCGAATCAAAGTGTAGTTTGAGGTTATCAAAGTTTCTTGTCCTCTAGAACTGGAAGCACCCTAGTTACCTTATTTTTGAAAACATAAGTTATTCTGTTTCATTTTACAATACTTAATAAATGTTCTTTTTAAATTCTTTATAAATAAAATGCGTATATGTCTGTCTAATTATTATTTTTACTGGCCGGATGAATATAAATATGTTATTATATCAAGTTTTATCGAAGTTTATCGAAGTTAGAAATATGTAGACGACATGTATGCGGGGCCGTGTCTAGAATTTGATTTTTATAGAGCATATTCTCTAAAAATAAATAATAGTTTAAAAAAACTAAAAACACGCTTTTTATAGAAAACCGAACCTAAAAAATAGAAAAATAAAAAAAAATATTTTATTTTAAAAAAAGCGTGGGGTGCTTTTTAGATATTAACGAAATGATAATCACTCTACTCTTATCTGTCAATAAAATATTTATAACTATTCACACCATGCACCCCACGCTTTTTTTAAAATAAAATATTTTTTTTTATTTTTCTATTTTTTAGGTTCGGTTTTCTATAAAAAGCGTGTTTTTAGTTTTTTTAAACTATTATTTATTTTCTATTTTTTAGTTCGGTTTTCTAGTCTAGAACTTTCATAGTTCACAAATCGCACCATCTAGTGGCAATCACCGGAAACTAAAAAAGAAGTCGGTTACAAACAAACATACAAACATACAAACCTACAAACCTACAAACCTACAAACATACAAACCTACAAACAAACATACAGGTGAAGCTAATAAAAAGCTAATAAAAAGAAACTCTAGACATGTTTGACCGTTGACATGTTTTTAGTTAATTCAATATTGTGTTGATTTAATTGGATCGACTATATTATTTTACAAGCTTATAATTCCAGTAGTTGTTAATAAAGATGTTATTTGTTATACTTTTTAAAATGGCCGAAATTTATTATATCCTACTGTAAATCTTAACAAAATTAAATGCAGTTACGGAACGGTTTTTGAAATTCAAGATAGAATAAATATTTTGCTAAAAAAATAAAGACATTTTCATCTCATATTATGTATAGAATAACTTCCCTAAACATTTTTTTTTTCAAAGTAGGTACCTACATAATTATCAAATTGAGGAACTGCTTATGCGAAGCAATTCTTCATATAATTAACGTAAGTAAGTAATTCTTCATTTAAATAACTGTAAACTGTATAACAGTGGTAGAGCGACGTGGTTCGCTCCATGAATGGGCCGGCTCGACCTCGGTGAGAGAGCTATCCGGGGGCCTGTTTACGTCCCAAATGGAATCGGTGGCGAACTTATTGCCATATTGAGCACAAACTTATCAGTCATCGATATGTATCTGACATAACTTTCGAAATTAATTTCGAAAAACCATTGGTGTGAGCCAGTATTGGAACACGCGACCGCTTGATTCAAAAGCGGGGTGCTGGACCACGGAGACTTATAAATTAATAATTATGTAAAACATGTGGACAGTCCAGAATGTTTGTAAGTTATGTATTGAAAGTAAGAGATATATTGTTCCAGTGGGCGGTGGCCGACCTTGGCATGACTCGACGCCTGCTCATCATGACAGCTCGTTTTTACTCGAAGGTTACAGAATTACATTTCAACAAGTGAAAGTTGTAGTAAATACAAAGAAAACTCTTTTAAAAATTCTTACTCCATTTAGTCGAAAACAAGGTTGTAAGGAAGGAAGTCGGATTGACAGAGAGAGTCGGTGTAAAAGTAAGAAATGGTTCGGACATGCAGAAAGAATGGATGTTGCAAGATTGACTCAGCAGATATACAATGCAAAAGCGGATGGGTGTAGGAGTCGAGGACGAGCAAGACACACATTCCATGACCAAATAGAACCTGGAAAGTGATGTTAGGAGTCTCCAAAAACGAAGCGCGTGCATGAAAAGAGTTATGAAAATCAACGAGTGAGGTGTGTAAGAATTGTGCCTTAGGCGCTCCTTTTTCTCTGTCTATCCCGCAAGGGATTTGGCATAAAGTTACGTATGTATTTAGGTACTTCATTTAGTTTCTGACTAATTAATTGGGCTCTATTCTTCGCGGCTATCTCCAAAATAATAGCGCAAAGGACATATTGTGATGATTGATTATGATAAATAGATTAGTGTCTAATAACTAAGTAATATTGTGGACAGTAGTAATTATAGTATAAAAGTTATTATATTTTATACATAGTTTCATAATGGAAGAAACTTATAAGGTAATATTGTGTTCGTTAATACGTGTAGTTATGTTATTCATATTTGAAATGGTTAAAGAAATACTAAGTGAAATAGAACTAAATATGAGATTACAAAATCCAAATGTTACATTCTTATTTTATCTTTAATTAAACATACAATTGTGCTAAATTTTGTTTAGTTTCGAACCTCACATATACTATTTTTTACTGGGGAGGAATGTAGGTCCGTCTATCTATCATAATTTTAATGGGACCCAAGTCGCCGGCACTAACTAATAAAATATGTGTATTCAAGAATTTAAAAAAGGTAAAATGTAAATGCCAAGTTTTTTTTTTTAAATTGCACATGATTTGATATTCTTTTGAGAGACTCTGTTTGGTTATTCAATATTGACGAATAAAATAAACAAAAGTCCGCTTCACTCGAGACCACGTTGCCTTTCCCACTACCATAACGCCACCGATTTAAAATGCCATCTCGTTTTCAATAGCTCAACAGTTTTAGAGAACCGTTTGATTTAACTGCATTATATCGCCGACCAGGTTGCTAACGGTTCCATAATGGCGTGCTCTCAAATCGAATCCCGATTAGTTGACATCAGTTTATTTAAAGAAAAAAGTATTTCTTTTTATAATTGGAGTTCATAATTTCATTTTAGTTAATGTATCGTTAAACGTTTTTGTTCCCAAAAGTTATATCAGAAGGTACTAAAACTAGCTTTGTATGATGCAAGGCTGATATTTTAAGCCATATCTAAATGGTGTTATGCCGTTGTGTTTTCACAAATTAATAATTTTCTTCTTGTTAATAAAATAGTAATAATCTTTCTTATACTGTCACACGCTTAGCGCCGGTAGGTATAGGTTGCGTTCTAAGTGTCATGTCGGACACAATTTCGTCAGAAACTCAATCTACAGAAAGCTTCCCCAATTCGCTGGTGTGAGTCACGCGGGTTTCGAACCAAGGACACCCTAATCAGAAATTCTTATGCATAATTGGACTATCAAATCGAATCTTTTGTGTTCATTTTTATTCTTGATTCTCAAAGAAATACAAAATACCTTAGACCGTTTCCATTCGAAGTGGAATGGTGGTGTTTGATAGTAGAATACTGAAGACTGGTTCGCTGGGAAGTCAGGGTCTTCCCATAGTTCTGATTTCTCCAGACATGTTTGTTTGATCCGCTCGTAGTCTGTCATCCTGCAAAATAAAACATTATAATAATATAAAAAAAATATCTTCGTGGTCCAGTGGTCGAGATCCCTGCATCTGATCCAGAAGTTGTGGGATCAATTTCGAGTTAACACTAATGATTTCTCGGAAGTCATGTGTGATATCAATGACTGACTACTTTGTACCCGATTTATGGTTAAAGGTTTCCATTTGGAATTTAAAGATTTGGCGAGTCGAGATTCAACAGCCACTGCCTTCACCTTCACCTTCGGGTAGGAAAAGGCGTGAAGTTATGTATGTATTAAAAAAAACGTATACACAAAACCTTATGTAGGTTGCATAGCCTAGGGCGGAGTGAGAGTCTTTACGTAGAAAGTGAATCAGCTTTAGAAAAAATACCAGACAAACAACTTTACTTTGTATTCAAACAAGTGAAGTTTTAGGGATTCGCTAATTCAGGATCGGTATACAGGTTTTTAAGCTATGTACCTATTAATATATTAATCTTATTAAAATAAACCGTTTATTAAGGCATCTTCAGATTGATGAAGACGTAATTCTAAATACGCGGCCATACATTTACGAAATACATGTTTATTATAACATGTTTTTAAATATATAAATATGTTCACACAAGTACTGGTAGCCTGATAATAATAATAATAATTCCACACCTTTCTCTTTGATCCCTTTTACTGTACAGTTGCATCATGCCGACTATTAACAAATATTAAACTAGTTACTGGATCAAACAGCGCCTACTTTCAAGAGAACATGTCTCTGCACGGCTAACGTTCAGCCAAGTTTGTGTTTGTGTTGACAACGTCAACATTCGGAACGTAACTCATTTGGCAGTACGAGAAAGTTATAATAAAATAAGCAGAATAATATTATATTTGTTACGAAATAAATAAATGTTTAAATTTTAAACATTTGTTATGTTTTATGTTTTTTTATTGTGAGAGTAATTTTAAGCGCCGACCAATAGATTAATAATGAAATTTCATCTGCATAATAGTTCTAATAAGATTTTGATTTCAATATAATATAAATAAATTCATATGTTGTTGATATAGTTCATTAATAGTCAGAGAAATTATACGAATGACAGTTTGTAAGTTTAGTCTAATAAAATCGATCAGAGAGGAAATTGTGCCAAATTCCAATAGATTCCAACACTTGTAACAATAGGAAGCAAATAACCTCGAGTATTGATATTATTTTTACCATACACTTCAAAATCGCCCCCAATATCTTTTTGTCTCTTTTTAAAAATATAAGGGGATGATTTCAACACAATACTTTCTTAACTTACTGTGACTTTTATATGATAAACTTCATAAATACCAGCAGGGAGTAGATAACAAAATTTCATGACAAATATATAGAGTACATCCATTTCGATACAGTATTATTTGCAACGCCGAACGACACTGACTGTCCGTTGTTGAAATATACCAAACTAAAATAGATTAACCACACTCAATAACGGTAGATTATATCGGCCAATAAACAACGGACTTTTCATCACACGGAAGTGAACAACGAAGAATTAACTAATGTATAAAATATTTAGTATTACAGTACAAGAAAGTTGTGCATTGTATAAAACTGTTCAGCAAAACGCTCTGATACGATCATTCCATAGCGTGTCAAATGAGATATATAATCGTAGTACGCACTAATTCCCGCCCCTTGGTCGCGTTGCGTTCAAATACGCGTATATATTGTAGCAGATATTGGTGTTATAAATTTTAAAAGTCTCTTACAAAATCACACATAAGCAGTTTAGTAATCTCGTATTTATAACTGTAACGTATGTAATAGTAGAAAGTATTATACATTTCTATATATATGTGTGTATATATGCATGTTATATTAAAAAAATATATTTAAATGTATGTGAACATTTGCTAACTAATGTCAGCCAAGCATAAAACATGCATAGTCAAAACGATTTTAATATTTGCATTTGCATACCTGAAAGCTGTTCTTTTTTTTATTTTTGTAATTAAGTATAATTCGGTCAAGTGCGAATAAGGCTCAAATTAGCGGTCAATACTTTTAATATTGAAAAGCCTATCAGCTAATTTCTTTTGTTAAGGTTATATTTTTACAAAGTATAAAGAGAAAATCATTTTAATCGTGATCAAAGAATGTTGTGTTTTAGACTAAAGTCAATTCTATAAAAGACAAAGAATAATCCATTCGTTGATTTCCGTTCCAGAAAACAGACTCAATGACATTTTTAAAGAGTTTGTCTAAAAGTGTTTTTTTTTGTAATATAAATACGTTAAATGAAGAGACAACGATATTGTACATGTGAAATAATAACAGACTATTGCCTATATCGTGAATAAAACAAGATTGAAGTATTTGAGCTGATATTGTTATGAAAACGAGCATAACTTTTCAATCAATTTTTTTTTGGGTATTTGCAATATGATGAAAATAAATTGTCAAGTCCTTCCAAAATGTCTCAACTCTCAAAATCCAACACAAAAATGGAGCAGGTTTTAGTTTTAACAAATAACAAAATTTCACCAGTCACCAAAAAAGTACGATGACGTCAGTACAGACTACAGATTATAGTTTGTCGCGATCGGCCGAAGCGTGACCCCGTTGCCAGTTTTCTCTCATTGGAAAACTCATTGTCTCTGGCCACAAACAATGGAAAATGCATTTCAAAATGATGGCAATTCAATGGCAATCTCACTTTTTATCGCTCACTTTCCACTCGAATAACTATGTTTTTAATATAAAAGCCAACCGATTTAAAAGTATGTATTAAATTAAAATTATTCAGTTAAACATAACCGAATTCATAGTTATGAATGGGTCATAGGCTTCAGTACGAATTTTATAAACCTTGTGGCATGACTCTGTCATCTCACCTCGGTGGACCAGTGGTCTCTCGGGTAGATTATCATGGCATAAAGTTTAATATTCAATTTCGTCGTTCAAGAGACGGTATCAAACCTCACGACCTCTGCGTCGCAGTCACTGCTCATTACACAACCAGTGGCCGAGAAATAAAATCAAAATTATTCATATTTATTACCAAAAACGCATTCGTAACACTGAACACTCAACGAAGGTAATTAAAAAATAGGATTAAAAAAAGTGGGCATATTAAATCAGTTGAACTGTTTTGTACAAATTCCGTAATAACTGTATTCTTTTACATATACTTTTGTTAGTATACATACACATACATACATAACTTCACGCCAAATCCCTTGCGGGGTAGGCAGAGACAACAGAGCGCCATAGGGCACGATTCTTACACGCCTCACTCGCTTCGTTGACTTTCATAACACTTTTCATGCACGCGCGTCGGTTTTTGAGGCTCTTAACATCACCTTCCTCCAGAACACGTTCTATTTGGTCATGGAATGTGTGTCTTGGCCGTCCTCGACTCCTACATCCATCCGCTTATGCATTGTATATCTGCTTAGTCAGCCTTGCATCAACCATTCTTTCTACATGTCCGAACCATCGGAGCATGCCCTTTCTTACTTTTACACCGACACTCTCTTTCAAACCAAATTTCCTTCCTTACAACCTTGTTTTCTACGCGGTCAGCGAGAGTCACTCCGCAGATTTTGCGTAGTGCCCTCATTTCTACCGCGTTTATTCTACTTTCATGCACACTCTGCCATACCCAGCTCTCGCTTCCATAAGTTAGCGTTGGGATCAGGACTGCATTGTGGATTGCTAGCTGGGCTTTTGTTTTGTTAGTATAATAGATAGTTAATTTATCTATCTATAGTCTGCAGACAAATATGTACCTCTCTTTCGTCCTAAGTACTGGTCACCCGTCAGTGGTCCCGACTGTAATATATATAGTCTGTAATGTAGTCAAAATACTCGCTGCCTATTGCCCAATAAGTGCATAATAAAAAAAAATACTTCCTAGTTTTTCATATAAACGCGGATGTTAGTTATTTTTTTCAGGCAAATCGCAGCTGAAGGATCTTTAATTAAAATTTACAACGACACAAGTATTTCGTCATAATAACAAAGGCATCGATATGTCCAGGAAAGATGCAAACATCGAACGACTACAGCAATACAACTTGTAACTCTTCTTGCTATATTATAGCACATATTGTATAGTAAGTCTGGCTGGCCCAGTGGTCGAGTACACTGCTTCTGAATCCAGAGGTCACGGGTTCGAATCCTGGCTAACAACAAATACTTTTCGAAAGTGATGTGTGATAAATATCGCTGACTAAAGACTTTGTGCTCGGTATAGCAATATGTACGCCACATATTATGTGTTATCTATGTTACTGTATAGTTTGATGACAGAAAACACAAAACTATTCAGCAGTTCAGTGAGTTAACTCTCATATTTTTTTTTTCTCTGGATTCCATGAGGTAGGCAAAATGTTTGAGGTTGGATTTAATACGTGATTAAAGTATTATTTTTACATGGGTGATCTAAGAGACAAACGCCCGAATACTGAACCGCCACTCAAAGTGCTACTTACTGCTCAAATTTAACATATTCAGTCTAATGTGACAACTACTTAAACGCTTAAGTAGCGCTTATATATTTGAGTGGCAGTTCAGTATTCGGGCTTAAGACTAGCTAGATGATCTAAAAGATATATTGTTCTGGGTTGGTGCTTATTTAGCTTAAAATTATTTATTTATTAATAATATTAATTATTATTATTTATATATTTGTCTGACTGTTCGCTTTTCAAACATATTCAAACATGGAACAAGGACAATGGCTATGGCTATCAGGATTGACTGTTCCATTTTCAAACAAATTCGAACATAGAACAAAGTTATTTGGCTGAAGTTTTGTGTGTGGCCATCCGGAGCTGTTCCATTTTCAAACTAATCCGAACATAGAATAAAATTATTTGGCTGAAGTTTTGTGTGTGGCCATCCGGAGCTGTTCCATTTTCAAACAAATTCGAACGTAGAACAAGGATATATGGCTGAAGTTTTGTGTGTGGCAATCAGGAGCTGTCCCATTTTCAAACAAATTCGAATGTAGAACAAGGATATTTGGCTGAAGTTTTGTGTGTGGCAATCAGGAGCTATTTCATTTTCAAACAAATTCGAACGTAGAACAAGGATATATGGCTGAAGTTTTGTGTTCGGCAATCAGGAACTGCTCCATTTTCAAACAAATTCGAACGTAGAACAAGGATATTTGGCTGAAGTTTTGTGTGTGGCAATCAGGAACTGTTCCATTTTAAAACATATTCAAATATGGAACAATATGTTACCGAGTCTTATTATAACTAATTCTTATATCTTAACCTTTACACGTTATAACATTTAGAACATAACAATATCCGATCAGACCAGTTTCTTTTTTCTGGTTTGCGTCTGCATTTTAATTACACCAAGATTAGCTCAGCGAGATTTTGTGTCATTTATATATTTTCACAATGGAATCCATAAATTAAACTGTCTTGATAATAATAGTTACATGGACGAATGCCCATATATCAATACTCCGATGTAGGTGGTATACTTGTATGGCATAGCCCAAGGTCAAATTAATAAAATAAGAAAAATATAGAGATAATTTGCTATAGTAAACAACATATTATCAAACTTTCGAAAAGTCATTAGTTCTTTAAAGGGCAGAATAAAATGAATTATGTATATTGTAACGTGTATGCATCTATTGACAAAACAAGTTTTTTTTAAACTTTTTTATAGAGAAGTCTCGTAACTAAGTAGCTAGTGGTATTGCGCTAAAGTTGGCCTGCATCTTCGTTATTTAAGTACAAAAGTTTGCTTGTAATTTTGGATGGTGTCTGATTGTTTACCTACGTGTTATTTGAGACTTATCAGTCCACAATTCGAGGGAACACTAAATACGATAATAGATTTTAATGGGAGTGAATATATGACAAATAATAGAGCTGACAGGTAGCGATCCTTCTTTCTTGATGTTGTGACTTGTGACACACGAAAGTGTACAAAATAGTCATCATCAGTTAACGGACTACTTGATGACGACGAGTCATTGACCTCACAGTAGTACAAATAGTACAATCGTTATATTCAGCGCTTGTCTTGTCTAAGTCACGTGAAGCGAATGCAGCTGTTGAGTTAAACATTAATAAATAAGCTATAAACATTAGCTTTTGTTTTAATGCATGTATTTTATTATTAGGTGGCTACAAGACTATTGAAAAAACAAATAGCAAATCGATATTTATACATTAAATGGAAATCGAAGTTAATAATGATTGAATTCATTGCATGATTGCGTCGGCTCGTTTCGTTTGGTGAGAGAGGTACCGGGAGCCACAACCGCCTTCCCAATCTCTACCCACCCTAGTCCCTTGAAGGTTGGCAACGCAACTGTAACACTATATGTGTTTCAGGTGTCATTGGGCGATGCTGGTCACTTACCATCAGGTGACACGTCTGCTCGTTTGCCGTCGTATCTCATAAAAAAAAAATTAAGCAATGAATATTTATGTACCTATATATTAAATTGAAAAAATAACTAGTGGGTAGTTATCGAATCGTGAGAGGTATCCATGAATCGTTTTACATTTTTCTTTTTAAATAATAAATCCATATACATATGTATTATAATAATTAATTAAATGCCAAAAACAATTATTAGCACACAAACAGACAAACGGAAGCGTGAATTTTCTTGAAGTATTTAATGAAAGTTAAGGAAATTGTCGTGTCCGGTTCTGATGGCACACATGTTCTGCTTAGTCTGTACCACATATCTGAGTGAATGAGGTGTACGGTACGTGCATGAGATGCAGCGAGTTCGAATCCAATACATATTAATGAAATAAATAATTTGTATATTTATTTCTTAGATATTCGCGAATCACATTCATAACATTGAAACAACTTTTTATGGATTATATCGCGCTTATTTAGAAATTATTTTCTATTTATTTCCCGACGTTTCGAACTCTTTATAGAATTACTCGTAAAATGATCTCTGTAAAGAGTTTGAATACACGCGATATAATCCATAAAAAGTTGTTCCAAATAATTAGTAATCATATTTTAGTAAAATACTTATAGATATTTTTACAGCGTTTGCAATTAAAGTGCAAATCTTTAAAATTATCACGTTTCTTCACTATTTATTATAAACTCTCACATCCTGTATTTATTATAAAAAACCGCATCAAAATCCGTTGCGTATTTTCAAATATCTTAGCAAACCTATAAGGGGACAGACAGCGGAAAGTGACTTGGCTTGTAATGAAGTACATACTGTAAATCCATGATGTAATGCTAAAATATTTGAAATATAATTACAATTTTATAATCTGGTCAGGACTGCATAAAAGTTAAAGAAAAAAAGTTTTTATTATTATTTATATTTATCAATAATATTAAAGTATTATTTATAATGTTTAATAATTTAAATAAAAAAAATAACTGACTTCAGTTTATTATCAGTAGTTTATCATTACTTTAGATTCTTAATGTATTGTTTTATGAATATTTTTGAATAAAGAACACCACAGACAAGGAAGAATGCCAGGGAATTTTGCTGACAGTAGCATAAAGTGTACTTGCGCTACTACTTACGAACGTCACATCCGCTTTAGTCTGCATTTTGCAACACCTGACTCTACTACCGGATAAGCGCTATGACGCGAGACGTCACCATTCTTACGCGCTTGGGAACTGTTACATTTCTTTGTTTTAATCATCATTCATTGTCAAGGATTGTTTAAATTTATCAATATATCTCAATAATCAAGTGACTAGTAAAATATCTAAAAATAACTTCAGTAGTGAGTTTCCTTTAAGCGGAAAACTTTAATAGATCTTTTTTTTAATAGTCTCGGTAGTCCAATGGCTTTTGGAAATTAATTTCGAAAGTTATGAGTGATAAATATCGAGCACTAAAAACTTTGTGCCCGGTATGACAATAGGTTCGCCACCTATTTCATTTGGGACGTAAACATAACGGCCAGTCGATAAGAGACAGCCACTGCCTATACCTTCAGGTAGAAAAAGGCGTCAAGTTATGTTATGTTATTTGTTTTCTTTTCACTTTGGTTATCAACAGGAGATACAATTTATATATATGATATAACATAACATAACTTCATCGAATGTGTAGGCAGCGGCTGTTAAGGCTCATCTCGTCGTTATGTTTGCGTCCCAAATGGAATAGGTGACGACTTATTGCTATACCCGGGCACAAAGTTTGCAGTCATCGATATTTATCACACTTAATTTCCGACAACAATTTTCGAAAAATAATTGGTGTGAGCCATTGTCAGGATTGGAACTCGGACCAAATGATTATACTATTCAGTAAATGATTGCGTTTCGCTGTTAGTGATTAACTAATAACTAGTTATTGGCCAACTATAATGATCTGTAATTAACTGTTGTTTTTTTACTAGTTTACGGAAATAAATATATTTGGTAAGTCTTCTAAAAAACTAATAAGCAAATAATTTTAAATCAAGCGGTAAATCACACTTTATTTAAGCGTGTAGTTTGAAGGTTTTATTTAAATGCATACCCCGTCATTGAACCTGTAATATCGAAGATACCATTTATTGTTAAACAATAGTGTCCGACCGAAGGCCTATTTTTGGCCGAAGCCGAAGCGGAAGCCGATTAATCGGCAATCTCCACAACCTTCCGCCGCAGCCGAAGCCGAAGGTTTATAAACGGTAAAAAAGGGTATATAATTATTAGTTTTCTTCAATATTATCAACAGCTAAAGAAGAATATCGGCGTAAAGTGGTTCATGCCGCTTTTCTCTCGGTGATAGAGGTATCCGCACTGAACTAAGTGCAGTCCGGCCCGTCAGTCACTCACTATTTCGTAACAGTTCTTTTAATTACGACTGTTTTCTGACCTTCGGCGGGACCGCGCCGAAGGTCTCGGTGGATTTTTGGCTGAAGGTGTCCGAATACGAAACCGAAGCTTCGGTCGGACACTATTTATACAATAGTTACCCTAGAAGTTATTTTTATAATATTACTGACAAGTAAAAAAAAAAACTAGTAAACAACAATCTAACCGACAAAATCCTGAATTTTCATTTTCTTACTGAGTTTCTAATTAGAGGTAAAAAATATTTAGTGGTTGTTTGCAGTAAAGTTTTAAAATTTTTCAAAACATATTTTTATATTATCTTATCATTTCTCATTAGAAAATAATTTTAATTCTGCAAATTAGGAAACGACTAGGTGGTTCTGGTATAAGAATAATTTTATTTTATACTTATATTGTTTGATAATAATAATTATGAATATGTATATTAATAAAATTGTGAAGGCATAATGCAATTCTAAAAAACGATCATTTGAAAGTTGTAACATTATATTAATTATTGAACATATCAAAATGTCGGCGATAGTCAAGGACCTGCTCTAAATATATATTACAAGACTAATTACGCAATAAATTGTAACTACTGTGATTGTTAAGACTCCGATAGCAGTCCCAAATTCGAATCCAGCTTCACTTGAATAAATTTTCGGAAATCTTTTATGATGATGCACCTCGCATGCTCAGTCTTCATGACGTTAGAATGTAGAGCACGTCAAAGAAATATGCACGCATACATATTTCGCAGTTCGCTGTATGAATGGGCCCGCTCGACCGGTGAAATACCACGACCTCTCAGAAGATCGATGTAAAGTGGCTCATGGCGCGTTTCGTTCGGTGAGAGAGGTACCAGGAGGCCCACCTCTTTCAACATCCTTTCCTATCTTACTCCCTTAAAGGTTGGCAACGCAACTGTAACACTGTATGTATTGCAGATGTCCATGGGCGATGATGGTCAGTTACCATCAGGTGATACGCCTGATCGTTTGCACTCCTATACCACAAAATATCAGTTCACTTGTATGAGGGTAAATATAAAATATGTTATCGAGGCAAGCATGCATTCGTTGTCAATAATAAAAACTTCTATCTATATACAGCTATATCGAAAAAAAATTGAATCTTGGATACATATTGTACAAAGCAATATCGACGTCCCCGGGCAATAACCCAGCAATCGGAAAAATGTATCAAATTAAAGTTTAAGGTATTATCATAATACTTATTAGCGGTTGTTAAATTTAAAAATAAACACTGTAAAATTTAATTTTTTGGTAGTATATAAATGCAATAAAAGTTCCGTATAATAAAACTGTCATTGGTCATATTTCGGTAATTAGCCATTCCAAAAAAAAATTCTTTTATTTATTAAATAATTTAACGACCTGGTTGCTAGGACCTTTAAGTCGAGTCTTATTATTTTATAATTAACATCATCATTCTTAACCTAAACTAATCTTAACCTAACCTAGCCTAACCCTAAAGCTTAACCTAACCTAATCTAATCATCCATAAAGTCGTGGCACTTTATGCATGATGTTCCGAGGGACTCCCTCGGAAGGAGTTCTGACGACAATGTAGAAGAACACACTAAACACGATACCTACTTACGATACAAAATTTCATGAGAATCGGTCAAGCCGTTTCGGAGGAGTTTAACCACAAACACCGCGACACAAGAATTTTATATGTAAGATTATTTGTTGGTCAGTAATGTTGGCCAGTCTGATCCCCAAACCTTTATTATGTATTCCAATTGAGTATTTAATAGTGAGTTATAAACAAGTTACTTCATTGTCTGTGGTATACAGTTAGTGGCTTTGCTAATGGCACCAGCAAAAGAATAATTTGTCTATCACATTTTCTATGTGCGGTTTCCGAATAAGTTTGTTTGTGTAAACCCGCCCCCTGTTAATATAACTCTCTTTTTAGCGGAGTTGGGTAGAAATAAATATTTGGTTTTTAATGAGGTCAGACCAAGAATTATCACACAGCAACTAACAATTTGTAAAATTAATGTAAAGTACCAAACAAATAGTTAAATTAAATATCTCGATCAACCAAAGTTGTGGACAATTATGCCTTGATATGCCCCGTGTATAACCTATTGCCGCAGGTGATATAACCTATTGCCCTGCATTGGACATAATTTGGTCAGTGATCGATATTTATTTTCACTCAACTTTCGAAAAAGTTAATACGAATACGAGGTTTCTGGTTTAGTAGCGGGAAACTGAAGTAAGCCACTGAGACATTATAAATAACTTAGCTAATAATAGATAGTACAGTAAGCACCTTGTCTGCTAGATGAAAAGTGAGCATTGTTTATCATCATCAAGTTCAGCATGAAATAACTTTTTTTTATGGGATTGGAGGGCAAACGAGCAGGCGTGTCACCTAATGGTAAGCAACCAACGCCGCCCATGGACACCAGCAACACATATAGTGTTACTGTTGCGTTGCCGACCTTTAAGGGATAGAGAAAGGATAGGGAAGGGAGGTGGGCCTCCGGGTACCTCTCTCACCGAACGAAACGCGGCATGAGCCACTTTACGGTTTTCCGAGAGGTCGTGGTATTTCACCGGTCGAGCCGGCCCATTCATGCAGCGTACTGCTTGGCTCTACCACTGTATCAATAGGAGATATAACTATAATAATAAATAGGAGAGAATGAATTTCCACAATCGCAAAAACTGCATATTGCTCGCGGTGAATGTATCAAATATTTCGAAAGACATCAAGTAATAGGAAGAGAATGCTGTTAATAATGTTTATTGCACAATTATACATCCAAATGACTGAACTGAATTTGGTGAAATTTCCCATGAATATGATGTGTACCTGATGTCTTTGGAATCATTCTGCCACACTATTAAGGTGCTATTCATTTCTGAATTTGAACGATTCGGGGGCGTATCTTGAAGGCTGACACTAAGTAAATGTTAAAACCATTATGCATTTGTTGAGCCACTACCCACTCGTATTTATTATAATTTATACTGTTACTGCCAAAGCGGAATACGGTAAAGAAAGCAATACAACTACTAACGTAAAATTCTATATCACACAAATGCAAAAATGACGTCACACTGTATATATCTAAGAAAAAGAGAAAAAAAAACAGCTACGAGTAGACACCCTCAATTACAAAAAAAAACAAATGGACATAGAAAATATTCGCAAATGAATTATTAAGTATATATAAAAATATACATACAAAGAGAAATAAAGTTAGTACTCGCGATATACAAGTAAAATAAATGTATTGAACTTAAAACTCAGTACTTGTTGAACACGTTCGTAAACTCTAAAAGTGGTTTTATTACTCAACCTGTTCACTGCTCGCTATCGGTCTTCGAGATACTGCGAATATCACTGAACTTATAAAATAAACAGTACTCACGTTATTATAAATTAAGTATTGTTTATAAAACCAACTTGAATTACACATAAATGTTTTCTAAACACTAATGATAAAACGCACTAGTGCGCACACGCATTTGTTATGAGAGCGTTCGCGATACTAAACGCCCCCGCCTTGTCAAACTGGCCCCCACTCCTAAGGCTGTGGCAACAGTGTGCTTATGACAGCGGAAAGGTTCTATACATTTATCTAATGGACAAGTTTTGTAATATCAATCTTCTGGAGTATCATTTGAATCATCACTCAAATCTTCTAGAAGATCATACTATAATGGATATTATTGACCTAAATAATATATTATACTTATACATTCCACAATAGTATACAATACATAACTTATAACAAAAAATTGCAATTTAGTTCTGATTCAGAGGTCTAAATTCGAGTCTGGATATATGTACATAACAATGCGTTTTTCGGAGGTTCTCTGAGATATATCGATAACTATTGATGATAAAGCTCTATCATGCGACAAAAAACTACGTCTAAATTATTCCATATTGTAATAATAGGCGAATATCGGCGTGAAGTGGCTCGTGCCGCGTTTCGTTCGGTGAAAAAGGGTTACGACTGAGCCCCTTTCCCCTCCTACTCCCTTAAAGGACGGCAACGCACCACTTTGTTCATGAGCCGTGAGAGGTTACTTACCATCAAGTGACCCACTTGTTCGTTTTTGCCCGCCCATAAAACATATGTTGTTTTTCTCTATAATATTTTTTTCATTAACTCACACCTAGCCAGAGAACCATTTTATGGGTTGTACCGAGTCGGAAGTGCCGGTGTTTCTCGAATTCTTGAACCGTTCCCCTTTTAAAGACGGCAGATTGACTTGAAGTACTACTAGATAGTATTAAAAGCTACTTGGCAGAGGTAGGTCTAGTCAACCTCCGTTTGGATGGAAACATTTACTGAACAAATAATTTATGTTTAAAGTGTTATTTCAATTCATGAAATAAATTAAAAGCAATAAAAAAATTACTTTTTTAACCTCCCTAGAGGCGTTTCTTATCATATTAATTGTATATAATAAGGCTGTAGGTTGATAGTTAAAATGAGAGCTATGTTTACGTCCTAAATGGAATAGGTGGGGAACCTATTGCCATACCGGCCACAAAGTTTTTAGTCATCGATATTTATCACACATAACTTTCGTAAATAATTTCCAGTGAGACAGTGAACCAGGATTCGCACCCGCGGCTTCTTGATTCAAAAGTGTGATTCAGGAGTGCTAGACCACCGAGACTTTGTTGTTTGTTTTTTTTAAATTTATAATATTTATTATATAATGATATAAAACGCTTTCTTCATTCATGCTCTTATTACTACACGAATATTACTAGTAATGTCCTAAAAAGGATTTGGAGGGAGGGTTCATTGACAATAAATTTGAGATTTATTTCGTAAACCCCTTCTTAATTATATCGGCACTAGCTTGATCACAGCTTCACCAGCGTGGCCTTTCTAATAAAGTAAACGGTTATAACAGACTTTAGCTAAGTAAGGTTAAATCACGGTTTAGCTAAAAGTCTGTCATATTAGAGACACCAGGAGGATATTTTCTGATATGTAAAAATATATCAAACTTCCTGTAAGTGGGATCGGCACAAAGCTTCATCCTCACACACTATTCGTGTTGTGAAAAGATTGGGATGTGGTTTTCTAACCGGCTGCTTGTCTAAAGTCAACTACCCTTGGGAATGCTTTTGTTGGTGGTTTATCATCTCGAGGGAGATCAGCACGTCATCCTTAAAAATACATTAATCACGACAATAAAATAAAACATTGACAAATATTTGAATATTTTATTACATTTAACAAACATTTATCCGCCGATTATAAAAATTCTTAATATCACTATTTCACTACAAAACAATAAACAAAGTCATATTAAAAGTGTTCACATTTTAGATTAAACATAAGACAATACTTTCACAGTAGAATCGAATGAAACTAGAAATGAGATGAATTAAGAAAAAGAAAATAAAACAAACACATATAATAATAATACTAAACTCCATACTGTCTACGTAATGTTATTTTATTATATTTAAAAAAGAAAGAAATATTTAATATAGTTTATTTACATGATTTATTTACATAAATACAAATACATATTTAGGGAGAAAAATCAAGTGAAACGGTATTAAATTCGTTGATAGACGCAAATCACAAAATACGGAAACCAGTAAGTAAATTTGAAAAAATAATTAATTATAAAGATATGAATTATATTCATTATAAAGTTTGATTTAACTTAGTACATTACTCTTAGAGCTGACGTACCAACTGTCACTTGAGTTTTTTTTTAAATTACCTAAACTAAAATATGATTTTCATTTTCATTTTTCAATTTCAGTATGTATTTTAAATACTTTTGTATTGTGTATATAATTATAATTAGTAGTTATGTCTAGACTTTGAAGAAATTAATATTAAATCAATTAGAGGTTTAAATTAACTTTTAAAATTGCACAAAATCCACAAAGTATCCGCTACATCTTTCATTTACAAAATTTACCATATAATCTATAATTCAAAGCTCAAATTAGTCTGCACTTGAATTAAAATATAACCAATTCATAGTGAACTTAATTAAAGTCTTAGATACAGAATGTTTTATTTTAACGAATGAATGAATGACAAAAAAGTGGTTAGTGATGATAAGAAAATTACTTTTGCGAAAACTATTTTAAGAGTTTAATACTAGATTAAAAAATAAATTTGAAATTTAGTAGCGGAGTATTTTCTTGTATTAGATAACAAAATATCAAAGATTCTAAATCAAATATACGGCAAAGTGTACATGTAATCAAATAATGCCGTCGATATAGAAAGAGGGACTATACAAACATTTTTTTTTAAATTATTATTTTTATGAAAGAATCAAATTAACCTTTACCAATTACTAATTGTCACATCACTTGTAGTCGTCATAATAGTAGTAGTATCGAAAAAAAAAGACTTTGTTTCCATTCTGAGATATATAGAAATAAACTGGAATTAATTGATTTTGTATTATACCTTGAAAAAAATAAAAATGTAAATTTTTAATTGTCGTGAATTTTAATTAAAGTTTGAAATATCTACCATGCACTAAATTGTGTTTTTTATTCGTTGTTTAACCACGCGCGACCTTAACGAAATCTGGAACTTTGTTTCGCAACAAAAGTAATAGATAAGTAAATTTTAGAATTATAGATAAAAACCACCCCGTTGACATTCTCTATCTATTAAAAAAACGCATCAAAATGCAATGAGTAGTTTTAAATATATAAGGTTTTAAATATATAAATATATAAACATATAAGGGGACAGATAGCGGAAAGCAACTTCATTTTATATTATGTAATGTTTACAGTAATTAATAAAATGCGTATTTAGCGGTACGTTTTCCTAATAATGGATCTTGTAAAAAATCAATTACCCGGTTTTAAAGTATAGTAGGCACGTATCTAGTGAGTTCTATTATTGGTTGCCGGCGATTTAGGTCGCGCGCGACTTTTATCATAAACAAAATCTGCTCTGCAATTAATTTATGCTGTTTTAATAAATGCACGGTTCCATTGATTCCGAATTAATACAGACGTAACGATAATATCTCATCGAAATAACTAAATGTCTACATAAATAACAATCGTCATGATAATTAAATTTATTGCAAGAATAAAAATAAAATCAAAGGTATCTTCAGCATTATTGTGAACACATACAAAAGTAACGGTATATTTTTGAAAAAAAAATCACATTTTTTCGTATGAAATCAAATAGTTTCAATAAAAAGAGATTATAAATAATGATTATAAGAAATATTGAGAGCATCTAGCAAACGAGCGAGATTCATGAAACACTTAATAAATAATAATAAAAAAAATGGTTTAGTTGATCACTTCGAAGTCGATAATTGGTATTGTCGCCTGCAAAAATACATAATACATACATATTAAAATAAAACTGATTTCAAAGTAATTGATTACTAAAATAATTCATAAATATATTTATTATCTTGGACACAATACACACAGCGCCTTCTAGTTCCAAATTAAGGAACTAAATGCTTGTGCTATGGATACTAGTTAACGGATACTAATACCTATATACTTTTCTTTTGTAAATACATACTTATAATACATAGAAAAGCACCAGACGCCATACAAACATACATGCTTGTCACAAATATTTGTACTCGGGTGGGAATCGAACCCGCCAACCTCGATTCTGCAGTCGGTATTGTATTGCTGTATTTATTGGTATTAAATGTGTTAATATTTATGTTAAAATAGATATGATACCAATTAAATGGGAACGTTTACTTTATTAATTAGATTAGATAAGTAAATACTAATACGTCTCAGAATATCCACGTAAAGTGCCTCATGCCGCGTTTCGCTTGTTGAGAGAGGTATCTGGAGACCCAACCCCTTTTCGCCTCCTTTCAGTTCCAACTATATTCAATTTTAAAGGCCGGTAATGCAACTGTGTTGCAGGTTTCAATGGGTGGCATTAGTTGCTCCCATCTGGTGACATGCCTGTTCGTTTGTCTCCCTATCTCATACAAAACTATTTTAATTAATCAAAAACTTAAAAAATCTACCCACCTGGACATGACAAGGTCAACCAGTCAAGAACGATTTCCATCCAGCGTCCTGTTGACTGCAAATAAAAGGTACAAGTTATTTACAGCCAATTAAAAGACATATCTCATCATTATCTTCCTACCCCGTTATTATTATCCGGGGTCGGCAGAAAAGATTTTCCATTTCCACACTTCTCTATCATTCGCATCTTCCACACTAAAACCCTTTTTAATCATGTCGTCTTTCACACAATCCATCCATATTGTCTTAGCTCATCCTCTTGTCGCATTTCCTTCTACATTCAGGTTTATCATTCTTCTCGCAAAAATAAATCTACTATAGTAAAAGTTGAAACGCAAATTAATAACTTGTAGTAGCTAAACATATAAAAAATGATATCGCACAGCATTTATTAATGATACCAAAAAAGATGAAATCGTGCCGTAACATAGACGAATATAAGACAAAACCTGTCAACAAAGAAGATTCTGTACAAGCAATATCTTGATGACCTGGAAAAGAGAATGACTTGTAGAAGTGCCGAGATAATCGACAGCTCAGAAGGACTGCGTATTATAATCTAAGATTTTGTTCTTCTGCCCAGGGAGAAAAGTTTTTGTATCGCATAAAGATTTTATTGCAATATTTTACTCATCGCAAATAGATATAATTTTATATTATTAAACATAAAAAAACTCGCAATTGGTTGCTAATAGTTAATAATCAAAAAATTTTATAACAGTCGCACAGCAAAAGAACCAGAAAGTATTATAATTGGTGAAATTCCAATAAAATTGAAAATCGATAAAAAACTTTTATGCATATTTTTTTATTTGCAGGGCATGGAAGCCGAGCTACCCACCTTCTGAATACTAAACACAATGTTCAAATTTTGTTCCAATAATACATCCTTTGAAATGTCGAAGCCCACAAAACTTTACACACGCTTGGAACTTAACCGGATTTGGCAGATTTTTTTTTAAAGACCCGGAACCCGGACCGTTGAAGTAATTGTTTAAGATATTATATATAGTGGTAGAAGAGTGAAACGTATTTGCTGTAAGCCTCAAAATACGAACGGTTCATTCACCACAGCTCAAATAATTTTCTGAAATTGAAAAAAAAATCATTACTCAAAAACTATACTGGGAAAGTGATTTTAAATACATATTTTTGTCTTTACATTTAGAATTGGCTATGAAGTATTTAGTTACAATGTAGTCATTTTTTTATGGGCTGCAACTAGCATTTTTAGACAAACCTGTAATAAATTAGTAAGGACGGAAAAAATAGCGACTAAAGTTATTTTAAACAATTGAACAGAATATATGTTTTTGGTAAAAACTAAATGCGTAATAATCTTGTAAAAAAATTTAATAAACATAAATGAAATGTCATTTTTTTTATTGGGCTATATGTTTTGGTCTTTGTGTCAGTTTTGGTCATCGTGATCGTGATTAGTAAGATATTTCTTTTCTATTTATTATTGAGGATTATAGCAAATACGTTTTCATCGACGGTATGCTTATCTACCTTGAACTCTTAACTCTGGTTTAAGTTGTTCCTAAGACGTATATTCATGATTTAAATAATTAGACTCACTATGTTTTTTTACGTCTTCAGGAGTCTTCCTGTAATCAACGTCCCAGCATACTTCAATTCAATAAATATCGTTGGTCAGTTCCACGCCAGAATAGAATGGCTTCAATAAATTGATGATTTTTTGTTGAAGTATAATTATTCTAACATTATAACTGTAAACTGAACACTCACAATTCCTTCTCTCCGCGATCCTATTCTTTCTCCTTTCTCTGACCATTGGTTTCCGTTTGGAAGTCGCTGATCTTACGAGACTCTCTAATATTTCATCATCTGCAGATAGGTCACCGCTGAAATTTAAATTGGAAATTATTAATTACGATACATATGGTAAATAAGAGAAACAATTTTTTTTTATCTACCCGATTCGAAGTTAAATGTTAAAGGTGTATGTTATTAGGACAGAAGAAAGTCATGTTACTAGGAGATTGATGAGAATGTATGTGGATGGACATATGCGTAGAGGATGACCAAAAAGAGTTGGATGCTTTGCATACAAGGAATAGTGTGAGCGTGGTGTCTTAAACAATTGTTTAGGACACTTTTTTATTGTATAGGAGGGTAAACGAGCAAGTGATTTACCTGATGGTAACTACTCACCGCCCATAAACACTGTGGTGAGTTGCCTTTAAGGGAGGAGGAGGGGAAAGGAAGAGGAAAGTGGATCGGGCCATCGGATACCTCTCTCACCATTTGTGCAACAACTACAATACTCTACCATTGTTAAACTTATATTTTAAAATAAGTGACACGTTATTATAAATCTGTAAGTTAGACTTCTATAGAGACACAATAACTTTGAGTATAAATATTGGTATGTAATATACTCACTTCGCCAGAATCTGGTTATTAGGTTCAAATTTTTTCCTGCCTCTCGTTAAACTGTCTGTATCGGGATATGTCTTGAGAAGTTCTTTCAGAGCTCTGTCTGCTGTGTGGTCACCATTTTTGACAGAATAATTACCCACCTGAGAAAGCATTTTTAAATGGCCATTAAATAGAATAATAACTCTAAGAAATCTGTCAAATTTTAAAACAATGTGAAGTCTTACATCTATTATCATTTTTCCTCTAGTTTTATTTCTTTCCCGGTGATTTGCTTTCTTTTCTAGCTGTCGCAGTACTCTTTCCCTCGTCGTTCTATATTCGAGAGAAAACTCCGCTATTGATTTAAGAAAATCCGCCGGTTTTGTCTTGTGTATGTCTGATGGTGATACACCCAGGAATAACAAGAACTTATTGAATCTGTAACGAGCAGAACTTTTTTATTCCCTTCCATATAACTTTTGCAACCGTCACTCTTTATCATACATGTACTCTTCTAAAAGTAGAAAATGTAGGCAGTGAAACAATCATCTGTAAAGTCGATTTTTTGTTTGCTTTAAATTAAGTTACAGTTTACAGTATTATATGCTGTTTATATGTAAAGGAATCATAAATACCAAGCAGGTACTAATATATTTTTTAAAATTTATATATCCTGTTCACACATAACATCACAACTTCACGCCTTTTTCTACCCGAAGTTGTAGGCAGTGGCTGTTAAGCCACGACTCGACATGATGTTTACGTCCTAAATGGAATAGGTGGCAAACCTATTGCCTTACCGGGCACAAAGTTTTCAGTCATCAATATTTATCACACATAATACTATTGAAATTATTTTCGACAAGTCATGGGTGCGAGTAAGGATTCGAATACAGAGACAATTTTACCTGTTCACTGTCCTTTTTTTGATCACAGATAGTAATATTATTCTTTCGGCCGCATCCTTGAG
Source organism: Euproctis similis (assembly GCA_905147225.2). Lineage (NCBI taxonomy): Eukaryota > Metazoa > Arthropoda > Insecta > Lepidoptera > Erebidae > Euproctis > Euproctis similis. The sequence continues at coordinate 21,489,346 of LR990107.1, read as the reverse complement.
GAACTCGCTGATTTTCGTCTTGAATATATGCGATCCGTCGTGTTTCGCAATGCGTTTCATGTGCTCCCATGATGCTTTACAATCGGACTCTAGTTTCGTGAGGTTTGTTGACAGGACGTCGAAATCAACTTTTGATGCTCGGATTACAGGACCAACCTGTTAATCATCATTACATACCTAGTATAAAACAAAGTCGCTTGCTGCTGTCTCTCCCCTTATACGCATAGATCTTTGAAACTATGCAACGGATTTTGATTTAGTTTTTATCAAATAATAGAGGGTGGTTTTTATGTACAATGTAGTAAAGAAAAAGTTTTCAAAATTTAGCACTTTAATTGTAAACGCTTCAAAAAGTACTTTTGTGGCGGAACAAAGTTCGCCGGGTGTAGTGTTTATTAAAATGTTCAATTGACGCAGAGATTTTTAAATAACCAAAAAACTACAATTTATCACAGTACACGAGAATATATTTACATCTAATACGATGTTCAGTTCAAAAATGTCAGTTGAACAGCTCAATTGAAGTTAGTGGGCAAGTCTCAAGGATATGGATGACGTAACATACGATTCTCGGGTGGGAATCGAACCCGCCAACCTCCATTCTGCAGCCATATCTCATCTTCATTGATTTTCCTAACTCTTTTTGTACATGCTTGTTCCTTCATTATCTAAGTATATGGCTACATTACATGTATTTCTATATGGAACATTTTAATTATTTTTCAGACAAAATTCTGTTTAAAAATCAAGTTTTCAAGACACATTGCAAGCAATACGCCAGTTATATTGTTTATAGCTCAGTTTTCATAATATTTGTTTACCTATATTATTACTACACACTACACAAGTACAATAGGAACCTAATTTAAAAGGTAATCAATAAAGAAAAACACATAACATAATAAGGAACGTGACGTTATGAGTATCAAAAATCGACGCGCGTGCATGATAAGAGTTATGAAAGTCAACGAAGCGAGTGAAATGTGTAAGAATCGTGCCTTATGGCGCTCTGTTCTCTCTGCCTACCACGCAAGGGATTTCCCGTGAAGTTATGTATGTATATATGTAAAAAAATAGTATACTCACTTCGCTAAAGAAGTCAGTGCTATCTGGAAACTTTTCAATAATCATCTCGCAGACATGATACAGCAACGGATGTTTGTGTACGGTATCCTTGACCTCAACCACCTTGGGCAAATACTCCAGATGGAAACCCTTGGCGTTGTTGCCGTTCAAATAGTTGCCTACTGTTCTTATAGTTGAAAGTATCACCTTGAAGGTATTGTTCGCTTTCAATAATTCTATACCCTGTTTTAAATCCATTAGAGGTTCGGCGATTTCTTTCTGTAATCAAATTGTAATATTAAGTCCTTTATTTCAAAACATATACCAAACATAGATTATAAACATAGTACTTTTAGAGTTTATCCGTAACAAACATACAGACAAACAGACAAAAATTCTAAAAACCATATTTTGGGTTCGGTATCAATTTTAGATCATGTCCCAAGTATTCTAAAAGACCAATATTCAATGTACAGCTTCAACTTTTCTACGATTTTATTATATGTATATGTTAGTTAAATATAGAGGTCATATAAATGTTACCGCTGCATTGTCAAAATCCAACTTGAACGCCCAAAGTTTGAGTCTGGATGGCAGTTCGTTGATTGATGCCAAGGTCAGTAAAAACTGTTCAGCACTACCTAATGGAAGTTCGGGATTGGAGTACTGAAAGGAAAGCATACAATTTCATTAAGGCATGTAAATGATAATAACAATATGCCGATACGTTTGAATCAAGTTCGAATCCTGGCTAATGCTAAAAATTATGCGGAATCCTCTTAAAAGTTATGACTGACAAAATTGGGAAAGGTTTATGAGTCTAGCCACCGGTAGGTACCTGAAAATTCGGCTAAAAAATGGAAAAGTGTTACCGTTGCGTTTCCTACCTTTAAGGGAGTAGGACAGGAAAGGATGGGGTAGAGGAGGGTAGCGGCATGAGCCACTTTACGTCGATCTTCTGAGAGGCCGTGGTATTTCACCGGTTGAGCCGGCCCATTCATGCAGCGAACTGCTTGGCTCTACCACTGTTAAAAATAATGTATTTAGTAATAGTTAGCAGTTATTTACCTGGCCCATGTGAATTTTTGATTTCTCTTCCTCAGTCGGTAACATAGCTAACAATTTTTCAATACCCTCTCTGCCTATCACTGTGGCGTCCATTTTCATAATGGCTGCCTTAATTGTTTGCGGCTTTGGTAACTTTTTCATGGCAATATTTATTGCATTTGATCTTTTAGTGTCTAATATAAGATTCCTCTTTGGCTCCATTAGTTTCTACAAAGGGACATAATTATGTATCAGATTAAAGCTATCACCATACACAATTTATGTTTTATGACAACACAAACACAATACTCACATCCTGGAATTGTTCGCGTGTAGGTACATGAAAAAAAAGAATAAAGAAATTTAGTAATTATCAAAATGGAAAAGAAAAAAAGTTTCAAAAAGTTCGAGCTCTCAGCTTCTGAATCCAGAAGTTTCTTGTTGCAGTCGAATCCAGGCTCACACCAATGACATTCGAAATTATTTTCGGAAGTTGTGTGATAAATATCAATGACTAAAAACTTTGTGCCCGGTATGGCAATAGGTTTGTGACGTAAACATAACGCCGAGACGAGGCGTAATAGCCGCAGTCTACACCTCCGGGTAGAAAGGGCGTGAAGTTACGTTATGTTATCAAAATGAAACAAAAGCAATACTAATTATTAATAGACAATTGCAATATTTATATAAATATTTGACCAACCTTGATAATTAAATCATTAGTTCTAGACTCAAACAGATGTTCTAGTCTAGTAGTATCAAGGCTCACTTCAGGTAATTCATCCCATATAAATCCCCCCACTTTAGGCCTTACCGGCACTGGCGTCGTATTCTCTTGTATCTCCCTCCAAAACAGTTTCACAGTTTTTTTATTCTTTTTTATTGTCGAACTATCAGAATCATTGGATATTTCTGCAGGAAATGTTTTTGGGGGAGTAGGAATGTTATTTTTAGGTGCCTGTGCAATTATTCCTGGCATAGGGGGCGGTGCCCATATCGATGGAAGCATCGTAGGTGGTGGAGGTGGCGGGCCGCAGCCAGTATTCACTGCTGGTGATATCACTTCATCATCAGAATCATCACGCAGATCCGAAAAGTCCAGATCGCATAAATGAAATTCCCTGTGCAGACACCCCGCCCTAAGCTCTTCCCAGTGCAAATCATTTTCGGAAATTTTGATTTCGTGTACCTTTGGTGACTTTTCTATGGTAGGACTTTTTATAATCTCTGTAAAAATACACAATTAGGCAAGATATAGAAATTTTCAATTAGGTACTGTTTTATTGTTATAGTTTTACAAAATAGTATATTCTAATCTTCATTTATCAACAGTTATTAAATATAATTGATTATTATATATATATAATAAATCAATACTAAAATAAATTCCTCGTGATAAATGAAATTTTGTCTCTTAAATAATCGCTGGTTCTCTCTTTTATATCTTAACTATTGGGTCAAATGTGAAGGTTTATTAAAAAAAATCAATAAATCTTATTCAATAAATTTGTTATAATTTTCATTTGTGTTACCTTTAGATTGAGACTTGGCTAATTCTTCTTTGGCTTTAGACACAATTCCTGCCATATCACAAGCTCTCAATGGCTTATCTTCAGTCGTCGGAGTCACTGGACTAGTTAGTCTTTGCGCCAGATCTTTGATGCTGTGCTCTTTATTAATTAAAATACCACGATCATCCTTTATATCGGCAGTAGCCTCTAATTGTTTTTGACGCATCACCGTTATTGCGTCTACAGCATTCACGCTGTGACCTAAAGTTCCATTTTGAATTCTTTGCTTTAATCCTGATGTGTATCTTTGATTTCCTGTAATTATAAAGCATATGTCTAAAGTATTGAATAAATGTATTTTAAAAAAATATTAAAATATAGCAATAATTTAAAGCACAAATAAGCGGTGTAATGATATATAATTAGTGCGTTAGTGAAAAGCACAAACCATTCTTTTTTGGTGTCCAGTTTATGTAATTGTCACTATCATTTTTATGGCCATTGACTCCATTTAAATGATTCAGACCACATATATCTGCACTGACTGCTGTATTTTCATTAGCTTTTGTACTTGGAGTTGTGTTGTAACTGCCATTTAGATTTAAACGAAACGATTTTATCCCTGTTATGTCGCCATCGACAGTAGAAATACTTTTATTGAAACTTGTAATAGAATCATTGATACTTGATAAACTTTGGCTTGGACTTATTGAGGCGTGTATGTTAGTGAAGCTTTTTTTGGGAGTCGAAAAACTAGGATGACTTGTGATGCCGTTTGTAGTTTTATGATAGCCGTTTGTGTAATCGCCATTACTGGAGGCATAACTTTTGTTTCGGTTATGATAATTTTCATTCTGGCTAGATATACTATCGTTATTCGTATTTATATATCCGTTGCCGTTCGTGAAATTTTCGTTGGTATTTGATATATTGCGGTGGTTTACGAAATTTCCTTTGGCTCCTGCATATTTACTAACAAATCCTGTGCCGCTTCCGTTCGTTCCTGTAAAACTGGCATTGGATCCTGTCATATCTCCGTCACCGTTTGTAAAATTACCGTTGGTGCTAGCGTAACTGCTGTTGCTGTTATCCAAAATACCATTATATATGTCACCAGAATGATTTAACATCTCTTGTTGTTGTATGATGTGATGAGCTTGTCTCGCGAATCTGTCTTTTCTTCTTCTTACTGCTGTGCTAAGTTCTTTATTCTCTTTGTTATCAGTGATGGAGGGTGAATATGGCATGCGATTGTTACTATTCAATTGTTCCGTATGATTGTGGATTGGTATTGCTGGTTAGTGAGAAACAGTACTAAATAAAATCATGATCTGAGTTATAAATATATCATAAATAAATTAATTCATATTAATTAGTTGTTCTATAACTTTACTATTAGAATATGTTAGAAAATATAATTTCACAAAAATATTCAATTGTTGGCAAAAAAATGGAGCCACTGATTTTAATATTAAACAAAAAGCGATAATAAATCTCTAGTTATTAAAGTTATTAAATGAAAACGATTAAATATAGCTAATAACATGCAGTATTGATTATTAAAAACAAAAACTTAAGCAGTTGTAAAACCAAACGATTAGATATATACGACCTTTATTATAAACGTGTCCTATGTACCTTTGTCTTTAGTCTGTTGCCTTTTTGATTTTCTTCTCTCTGACATATTCAAGTTGATACTTCTGCGTCGAATGGAATTGATTACGGAATCGTCCAGTTGCCTGAAAAGAAATAAAGAAAATATTTATATTTTAATTTCCTTCAATAGATTGCACAATTGCCGTGATATTTTTGGTATCATTGGCAAATGGCAAGTTAGTGGTGCATAAGGTAGCTAGTTGTAGGGCCTGTTTGTTGATCACAAGTCAGAGAACTATATCGCCACCCTAGTTTGCCAATGTATGGCTATTTTTTTTATACGCATTTTATTAATGTATTAGTAATAACATAAAGTCATGAGGAGCCGGCAGCAACGCAATTATACATCAAATGATCTCCAAATAGCTAAGATGTGCCTGTCTTATAAATAATAATAATGTTGGGCTTATTAATTTCGTAAATATTAAAGTAATTCAAACAAGTTCATCAATAAGTTTTACAATAAGATGTTATAAATAAAATGTTGAAACTCACTTTAGGGATGATCCAGTCTCATCGCCGTCTTCGTAAACTAGTACGGCATCGAATATCTGCAATTGCCTGAGGAGGTCCAGATCGGTGCCCTGTTTGGACATGTACAGTTGGATCACATCGTCTATACCCTGATCCTGCAATGCGTCCACTTGATCGTAATACGTATCACGGTCGGGAACATTGTTCAAGCATCTATTGATGAGAGTGGTTGCGTATATCAATAGTTCAGTATCAGAAATGTCCACGTCCTGGAGGATCTGCATTATGTTCCCCCACGGCTGCCTGCCATTGGTGCCGTCCACGTATACTATAGCATCGATGAGGAGCATACAATTCTTCTCCGTGTATTCAACGAATACTAGTAGAAGTTTTAGGGCAATTTTGACGACAGGACGAAACTTGCGCGCAATTAATGAGTATAGCCATTGTATGCAGCGTTTGTGCGCCATGACACCGTGCATCCCATCAACGTACAGAAGAATCTGAAAGAAGAGTGACACATGTTCCATAACTATTCTGGTTGGTAACCAATTTGTAGTATGACACCGAGAGGAACCAGGGTTGAGTTATCTCATTCAGGAATCGATACGTGGTATGTGCCACTTAGAGTCGAAATTATGAGTAGTGTTTTTTTCACCAGCTAACTGTGTGAATCTTCTTTTTGGCATTCAACACGTGATTTATACTCTCTCATTTACTAGGAATAAAATATGTAACATAATATAACTTCACGCCTTTTTCTACCCGAAGGTGTAGGCAGTGGCTGCTAAGTCGAGTCGCCGTTATGTTTATGTCCCAAATGGAATAGGTGGCGAACTTATTGTCATATCGGATTCGAACCCGCGACCTCTTGATTCAGAAGGGGGTGCTCAAACACTCGACCACCGAGACTTAAAATATGTAAAGATAAACAAGGAAAAAATGAACTATCAGATGCTTACCTGTCCAAATGCTCTTAATATATAATCAAGATAGTTGTGGTCTGCCATATTTCCCACTTGCATAAGGCAATCAAGGCCCTTATTTGCGACGAACTCGTGGACCAGGTCCTTGTCTGATTGCAAGATCTGCTTGAGGGTGAAGAGAGCGCGGCGGAGTTCCCGCCCTTGGGAGTTCAGTAGCCTTTCTATAAAATATTAAAAAAAGAACAAAAATCACTTTTAAAAGTAGATATGTCTTAAAAGACATATCTACCTTTAAACGTGATTTTTAAAGGTACTTTTATTAAACGTGATTTTTAAAGGTACTTTTAAAGGTAGATATGTCTTAAAAGACATATCTACCTTTAAAAGTGATTTTTGTTCGTTATAACGAAGAGTACTAAAATTGAGATATTTTCGTTTTAAAATTTAGAACTACAAGTCTTCAGTCGACTCTATTTGTGTATTATAATTATAATAATTCCACTTCTATTTTTGTCTATGTTTTCTCTGCTTACCCTAAGAAGGACTCGGTGTGTGAAGTTATGTATGTATGTAGAACTAGGTATATTCTTTATAAACTTACATTATGTATAAATACTATTATTATTGCACTTAAAAATTTGTTGTTTGTTTGCAGGTAAAATGAAATAATTATTGTATGACAATATATCCAAATATCAATCTACCTACAGTAATAATTTTACTAACAATACCTTTTATCATTAGGCCAATTTGGACAGGCTTAGCTCTAAGCTAACCTATAAATCCATAAAGTCGTGGCATTTTATGCACTATGTTTCAAGGGAGTTTTGAGGATAATGTTTTTCACATTTGCCCACATATACATAAAATGCCACGAATTTTATTCAATAATATCCATTGAAATACAAATTTTAGAAAATGATGCAAATAACGGACATGACTCTTTTACATTCCCGCAAAATTTCTCCCTAACAATACATTGGACATGGCAACCGTAAAAGTTGCTACCTTTTTGGCAACTACATGAAAATAAAGATATTTGTTTCAATTTTGAAGTTAACTCTCAAAAAGGAAACTTATTGTGTATATACATATTTATTCTGTATATGTTCTATTGAATAGTGACATAATGGAGTCAGAATAACCGACGAGCTTGAATGACAAGACTAAATAAAGAAGCGAGTCAAGTCTAGAAGAATCGTGTCTTAAGGCGTTCTGTTCTTTTTGCCAATCTAGCTAGGGACTTGGCGTGAAGTTAAACAAATATTAATGATCATAATGACTTAAGAGAATGAAAAACTGAATGAATTAGTCTCAAGACTTACCAATGATAGCATGGACTCTGACAGACAGTTGAGTGCGTAACACCAGAGCATTTTTACGGCTGAAAAAATAAAAGTATTTTTTTTAAGTATATCAGAAATGAAAATATTCAACAAGCGAAATTATAAATAGTTTTTTTTTAATTCATGATGACTTATTTACTTTTTTTTTGGTATGAAATATGATGACTTGCTTTCATCAACTTTACTACAAACTACGAGCTAATTTTGATTTATTAGTTCTTGAGATTGAAAAGTGAGATATAAACTTAATTTCTATATAATTGTAGTATACTTTGCTGAGGAATTGAAATAAGAAAAATATGAAATTCAATTCACAGGAACACAAACTAGATAAAAAGGGTACACAATTTGTGTAAAATAAACTGTAATAACAAAACTGTAAGATTCAAGAATAATATATATAAAAATTGAAAATATCAACACTCACAACGCACAATGAACAAATAAAATATTACGAATTATTTACGTAATCTGTGATCAAAATAAATTAATCAACACAAAATATATAATTACGCGTCACAAATATTCACGGTGTCGGTAAACTCTTCAAGAAGCAGCACTTCCGGATCGTCTTCAGAATCAGACATTTCACTGTCCAGGCTCAATAGCACCTTCGCTGTGACTTCTTCTTCAGCTATACCAGAATCTAATGATATTAGTCTTGGTTTTCTTGTCTCCGTTTTCTTGATTGATAAATTTCCCTCGACTGAATCAAGCAGAGCTAGGCTCTTTCGCACGTCGTCTGTCATTTTACTGCCATCAATTGTATACAGCCTGTTTGATTTAATATTACTTACAAAAAAAATCTCTAATAATTTTCACGCGTAATCTCTAATAGATTTATTTTTTGTTTTTATATTCAATTAGTTGGGATTTCTTTTATGAATTATTTGATATTTTTTACAATTAATTTATCAGGATCGATTCGATAGTAATAGCTTTTTTTTAGAGAGACGAACGGCTGCTTCCCGTCGATTCCCGTCGCCTACTAAGCTTGGAAGGCTATCTGATTCTCTATCGTGTACTACAGTAAAACATACGCAACAACCATACGGATATTAATATTAATAATATAATGATATTGTGACAAGTTCCATCTTCAGTTTCCTGTGTAGCTTCAGTTAAGTCAGAGTGTTATCAGGTATAGAATAGATTATGTTTTCTTTTTCAAATCATCTTCCAGACGTTAAAAATAATTGTGGATTTAACAAAGATAATAAAGTTATTCCAATTTAAAACCCAGTTGCCAGGTGGTAGCGTAATATGTTTTTTTTTTTAATTGATAATGGCGGAGTCAGTTTCAGAACTCTTGCGTCCAAATCGGTAATTTGCTGTCGTGTGTTGTAAAAGAATATTAGCCACATTATATTTATATTTTGTTTCTTTGATTTATGTCCAATCTAGTTTATTATGGTGATCTATAAATAAATTCGTCGACTAGTAGATAAGGATATTGTCTAAACTAATTATAATAAATAATAGTTTAAAAAAACTAAAAAACACGCTTTTTATAGAAAACCGAACTAAAAAACAGAAAAATAAAAAATAAAAATTTATTTTAAAAAAAGCGTGGGGTGCTTTTTAAGATATTATCGAAATGATAATCACTCTACTCATATCTGTCAATAAAATATTTATAACTATTGACACCATGCACCCCACGCTTTTTTTAAAATAATTTTTTTTTTTTTATTTTTCTGTTTTTTAGTTCGGTTTTCTATAAAAAGCGTGTTTTTTAGTTTTTTTAAACTATTATTTATTTTATATTTTTTAGTTCGGGTTTCTAAAACAAGCGCGTTTCTTAGTTTCGAATTTGAGGAATAGCGCCATCTGTGACTTCACAAATCGCACCATCTAGTGGCAATCAGCGGAAACTAAAAAAGAAGTCGGTTACAAACAAACCTACAAACATACAAACATACAAATATACAAACATACAAACATACATACAGGTGAAGCTAATAAAAAGCTAATAAAAAGCTGTCAATTTGATTAGTTTGTTTGTTTGAACGCGTTTATCTCAGGCTCCAGTGAACCGATTTGAAAAATTCACCTATCAGAGATCATAATATATATTATATTAAGTTATAAACTTACAATCAAGTTATTGCGAATGATAAAAATGTGTAACTTTTAAACTTATCATATCTCTCATGCATCTTGTCACAGCCTGTATATGAGTTGCTCGCAGTTTAATTGCATTGTCTAACTCTAAACACTTTTTGTTAAACTTTGTCTTCGTCGAGAGTGAATTAGAAAAAAAAACCATACAACATACAATAAAACAACGATGGTTTCCCTTTATTAAAAATACGCATATGTATTCACTTTCTATAACTGTAATTATATATATTTACGTGAATTGTTGCAATAACTTATGAATTTTAAGTATTATTTAGACTAGAAGACTATGTAAATACCTTTTTACCATAGGAATTTTAAAAATAAATCTAAAGTCTCCCTCTGACGCAATAGGTTAACAAATAAAGAAATCGCATTTAAAATCTGCTTAAGTAATTAATCAAATTCTAGTAAAAAGCAGATGTATTAGATGACTTGTGCCTTCGTTAATATTTAGTTTTACTAGCCAACGCGGGAACAATATAATAGACAAAAATTAGTTTTACTAGCCAACGCGGGAACAATATAATAGACAAAAATGTTATTTCGTTATGGATACTATAACATATTCATTCGCACGCGGTTATTTCAATATTACAAACAGACACAATAATTTTATTGATATGTATACTAATAAAACTAACTACATGCTATATCCAATCTAATGCCAAATATCATACTGATAGAAGCCGGGACATATCCAGAATTATATGTAAAATCGGGAATTCGTATTGACCCCGATCACTTGTGCCGATAACCCGAATTAATGTACATATACGCGTGTCGAATCTGGTGCTGGTCTATTTTAAATCTCATGGAAATATAGTGCGACGACCTCTGTTGATAGTGCGCTAAACTAAATCCCATAAAACAAAATGAATAAATGTTTTGTTAGACGAGGTGAAACTCGAAACAAAAAACCCCGGTCTCATAATCTTTTTTTGAATGCAATGAACATTCTAGAAGTTGCCAAGAAAACTGATAACTTATGGAAGCGAGAGCTGGGCATGCCAGAGTGGGCATGAAAGTAGGATAAACGCGATCGCAATGAGAAAAATCTGCGGAGTGACCCTCGTTAACCGCGTCGAAAACAAGGTTAAAAGGAAGGAAGTCGGTGTCGGTGTAAGAAAGGGCATGCTCCGATGGTTCCGATATGTAGAAAGGATGGATGATGCAAGATTGACTAAGCAGAAATACAATGCAAAAGAGGATGGATGTAGGAGTCGAGGACAAGACACGCATTCCATGACCAAATAGAACGTGTTCTGGATGAAGGTGATGTTGGGAGCCTCAAAAATCGTCGCGCATGCATGAAAACAGTTATGAAAGTCAACGAAGGGAGTGAGGTGTGTAAGAATCGTGCCTTATGGCGCTCCGTTCTCTCTACCTACCCCGCAAGGGATTTGGCGTGAAGTTATGTATGTATGTATGAAGCCAAGAAAAAAAATCGTTAGAAAGAATTTACTTGTCATTCACAGTTTTTCTCCAAAAATAATAGCTGAGTTTGATTCGGTACAAGGATTAAGGATATGAGTTGATTTTTATGGGCAAAATAGCACCTGATGGTAAGAAACTAGCGCCAACCATGGACACCTACAACACAGATAGTGTTACAGTTGCATTGCCTGCCTTTAAAATAGAATAGGGAAGGTGTCGGAAGTCGGATGGGGAGAAGAGAGAGAGGAGAGGGGACGGGGTTAGTCTTGGGTTTGGGCTTCAGGATACCTCTCGCAGCGAGCGAAACGTGGTATGAGCCACTTTACGTCGATATTCTGACAGGTCGTGGTATTTCACCGGTCGTGCCTGCCCATTCATGCAGCGAACTGCGTAGCTCTAAAACGCATTCTGGGACAATATAACTAATATATTGTTCCAGAATGTGTTTTATCGAGTATAGAAATTATTTAATCCCAGTGAACGATGCAATCATCCAGGATATACAGATCAGGGAACAGGGGGACTGCATTATTGCCGGAACAGAACAATAAAGGGGGGTTACCACGCATACTTATTTATATGTACACATATATATTAATAATAAACGTCGTTCGTTGCATGAATGGGCCTGATCGACCGACCTTTACTGAAAATAGACGTACAGTTGCACATGCCGCGATTCTTTCGGTGAGAGAGATTTCCAAGGTTCCAACCCAGTTATCCAGATTGGTTCACGAGACGTAAAGGGACTGATGAAAACTATTTATGTATTATATGAATATATATGAATTTTCATGAAAGTCTGCTGTTTGTAAGCGTGGAAGTAGCGTCCAAAAGTTCTCGAAAAGTTTTTCCTAACCGTTGCTTATACTAAGGCCACAAATGAAATAAAGATCTATTGCACACTACGAAATATTAATAGATACAATTATTTAATATATTTATTATATTAATACACTTAAATCAAATAGTACGACAAAAGTGACCGACTGAAATAAAACAATCATTACATAGTTTAAAACAAAGTCACTTTCCGCTGTCTATCCCCTTATATGGGTATCCCTTTTAAAAGTACGCAACGGATTTTAATGCGGTTTTTTTAATAGTTAGAGGGTGTCAACGGGGTGGTTTTGATCTATAATTCATATATGAAGTTCTAAAGAAAAAAATGATAATTTTCGAGATTTAGCACTTTAATTGCAAACGCTGGCTGAACTCTAAGTGATAGGTCAAAACAATGTTTTACATTATTAACCTTCAGAAGGTCTACAAAAAAGTCCGCGAGGGCATATGACTATCTCTTAGGGATAACCCACAATGACCCTTTTAATTTTTTTACTTTTTACGAGATATAATGGCTTAATTACGAAGCGATGTTAAACATTACAGCATTAATTTTCATCCAATTAAGTGACTTAAATAGATTGTACATGTAATATAGATGATCTTGGCACTTTACAGCATGCAATTTAAATGAATATTTTCGAAGATATTGCAGTATTAACATAACGGAACAGCAGTTAAAGCCGATAAATAGCACAAATTGAATCTCATAATATCCAAAATTTACTCATTAATTAATTTTGACGCGGAACAAAGTTCGCCGGGTCAGCTAGTTAAATTATAAAATACAAAATAGAAAGACAATTATAGTTAATTTACCGATGATAAACAATATCATTTGTCCTCAAGTTATTATATATTACTTTATCTACTTTTGCACTTGAGAACGGAACAGTTCCGCATTGTCATTATGTCTAGATGTAACATCCCAGATAGTTGCTAAGCGACTAATAGACGTATTTTGACATAGTTCAGCAAATGGACAAATTGGGACTGACTTTGAATGGGACTTAAGGTATATCCCATGCCATCTTTGGAATATAGGTATATCTATATACGGAACATGCACCAAAATAACATTATCTTCAATTTTTGTTGTCTGTAAATCTGTTTGTTTGTTCCGGGTAATCTCTGAAATGGCTGGACCTATTTTGGCCCGGACTTATTTTGGGAGGTAGCTGGTGTATTAAGGAGTAACTTAGGCTACCCTTTTTTTCAGGAATAAATCTTTTATTTGGTGCTCCCGAGGCGAAACAAACTTCGCGGAGACAGCAATAATAACTATATTTTCATTAATCGTACCTGTCCTGAAGCCCTTCCAACTCTTCCTCCTGTTCTCCTAGTGTAGAGTCAAGGTCCAAATAGGGCCCGTAGTCGCCATCTTTGAACACTTGCAGTGTCGCGTCATCCAGCTAAAACAATAAAATATATAATTTAATTAAAAACTAGACATTGTGGTACAAGCAATGAAAACGCACGGTACCAACAATTTAGTGGAGATATGTTTAGTTCACGTATACAAATTTAAATTTAGTTAGTATTAGCTGACCCGGCGAACTTTGTTCCGCATTCAAAGTTAAAAATGAGTAGATATCATGAAGTTCAATTTGAGCTATTTATCGGCTTTAACTGCTGTCCCGCTATGTTAATACTGCAACATCTTCGAAAATATTCGTTTAAATTGCATGCTGTAAAGGGCCACGATCATCTATATTACATGCACAATCTATTTAAGACACTTATCTGGATGAAAATTAATGCTGTAATGTTTAAAATCGCTTCGTAAATAAGCCATTATTACTCGCAAAAGTAAAGAAATAAAAATGGCAATTGTGGGTTATCCCTAAGAGATAGACATATGCCATCCCGGACTTTTTTGTAGATCTTTTGAAGGTATATAACAATGTAGTACATTATTTTGTTTTATTACTTAGGGTTCAGGCAGCGTTTGCGATTAAAGATCTAAATTTTGAAAATTATCACTTTTTTCACTACACTATACATGAATTATAGATCAAAACCACCCACTCTAACTATTAAAAAAACAGCATCAAAATCCGTTGCGTAGTTTTAAAGATATACGCATATAAGGGGACAGACAGCGGAAAGTGACTTTGTTTTATACTATGTAATGACTAGCTGACCCGGCGAACTTTGTTCCGTATCAAAAGGAATTTTTACAGCGTTTACAATTAAAATCTCGAAAATTATCAACTTTTCTTTACTTCATTATACAAAATTTATATATAAAAACCAACCCGTTGATACCCTCTATCTATTAAAAAAACTGCATCAAAATCCGTTCCTTAGTTTCATAGATCTAAGCATAGAAGGGGACAGACAGCGGAAAGTGACAGTGTTTTATACTATGCAATGATAAAATTAAATACATGTTTATTATTGTATATAACAGAATAGTGTTTCAGAAAATGTTAAAAGTTAAAATTATCAATTTTATTAAAATCTCATAGCTGTCGGTGAGCGCCACCTGTTATCATATAGTACAATTAAATTGAAAAATTGCGTTTTACTAGTTACACATTTATACAAGAGAGGGCGCGACCATAACACAACAAAAAATAATACATAATACAAAAGTGCCATGACACGGGTAAGCTTCAATAAATTTCTAGAAAAATAATTTGTATACAATATTGCTTAAAGTGTGGTCTTATCCAATATAAAACAGAGTATCACAGAACATGTCACATTTATGTTACTTTTTTAAAACTTTATGAGTAGGGAAGTCAGTGTTACGTCAGTTGGTTTATATTTAACAATGGCGATTTTATATCGAGTTAGGGGTCGCTTTATTTAATTTTCTAGTTTCAATTTCTGTCGGGCAACAATTCGGTAATTGTGTGGCATTGCTCTAGGGTTGGGACACTTATTTAAAGTACTACAAAATTATAAATGAAAAGAGAAAAGAGATAAAAACAAATGGAATTAAATTAAAACAGATTCCCAGAATGATAGTTAATATTAATGATAATATATCACAAATGACTCGTTTGTTGTTTATCTTGATCACTGCAGTTTCATTAGCTGATATATTTTTTTTTTAGTATATTTCGTCAATTATATTAATTTTGTGCGTCATATTATTAGATATTATCACTGATACCGACTTGCGTCATTGGAGATGATCAGATTATTGGTTTTATATCAAAATATATATATTTATTACTCCACGATATTAATTTTCCAAATTGTTTTTGAGTCAATATTTTTCCTATTATTTACATGTACCTACCTACCTACAATATTTGTGCTCGGGTGGGAATCGAACCCACGACCTCATTGCTCCAGCCGGTAGTTTTACCATTGCGCCACGAGGAACTCTATCACACTATCACTAATTGAAAGTGAGCAATGAACCCTTATAATGGCACAGGCACAGTATTTTTGCAGCTTTATGGCGTCCACGCACACGATGTAGCGAGCAACAGTTAGTAAATAATATAGTTTTTCTCTTTGTCTACTCTGTAAAAGATTGAGCGTGAATTTAGGTACCTACTCTTAATATTTTACCCTACCTCGTACTAAATAATTTATACTGAAAGGTACAATTTTTACCGCCGTCTCTTGTCGTGTAAGTAATGTTTCAAATGAGTCATTACACTACCAAGGTCAAGGATAAAAAACATTATAAAGCATTATAACCAACTTTAAAAAAAGAGTATACAGATGTTTACTTTTTAATGGACTTAGGTACTTTCGGGAAATAAGTGCATTAGTGAAATTATCGACTGCCGAGTGGAGATTTGTGGGTTCGATGCCCACTCGATATAGTACAAATATTTGTGATGAGCACGCATGTTTGGTGTGGCATGTGGACGTTTTGGTATATATTACAAATAGATATTTAGAAAAGAAAAGATATTAATCCGTTGCCTAGTACCATGATACAAACCTAAGTTGTTTGTTTTCAAAACTAGATGGCGCTGTGAAGACTCTCTGGGGTTGAAAAATTAAACAATATTATTAAATCTTCAAATCTCCAAAAAGATACTGCCAAACTACTTAATCATTTTACAATGACTAACGAGAACAGCTGCAGGTGAAAACTAGCTATATTCTAGTTATATTATATGACAATACATTCAATATGTCTTTTGACCTATAATATCTTGAGGCATTTGAACGCCTTTCCGTCTACAAAAGCAAATGGGGAACGTTTCCAGGAACATTATTTTTGGCAGATTGTAACACGATGACACAGATATGAGTCCCAAACGAAAAGGTCGTCAGTCGGAAGATATATACTTACTTAAGATTACATCATTCGCCGGCTGTTTATAAATGAGTGACTTTACCTACACGACTTTAACATCGGACGAACTAGGCAGTGGATTTTTTATGGGATTGTTGAGCAAACGAGCAAGCAGGTCACCTGGTGGTAAGTGACTAACGCCGCCCATATGGACATCCGCAACACAGATAGTGTTACAATTCCGGCTTCTAAATACGTCCCTCACCGAAAGAATCTCGGTATTAGACGCTTTACGTCGATATTTTACTATTTTACCGGTTGGGCTGGCCCATTCATGCAGCGATCTGTATGGTTATACCACAGTGCATTGGAAATTGTGCCTTATTACGCTGCATTAGTATTAAATCTAACGAATAGGCAGCGGCTGTTAAGCGTCGTCTTGCCATTATGTTTACGTCTCAAATTGAACAGATGGCGAACCTCTTCTCATACCGGGCAAAAAGTTTTCAGTCATCGATATTTATCATATATAACTTCCGAAAACAATTTTGAAAAGTCATTGGTGTGAGCCAGTGTCAGGATTCGAACCCGCAAATTCCGGATTCAGAAGTGGGTTGCTCGACCACTGGACCGCCGAGACTAACCTATTGCCATACACCGGACAGAGAAACGCATACAAATCTGTCACGCACAATTTCCGGGAACTCATGCGTATGAGTCAGGATTTAAAAAAAAACTAGGGATTGTTGTTATACCTATGAGATTTTTTATTATTTGAACAGGCATATGTAGATGCTATAATTTAATATATAATACCAGCGGTAAAGTTCTAGTATATTCTTCATTGTATTATTTATTAAGTAAGTTAATTATATTTTATATATAAATAGATAAATATTTGATAAATAAATGTTTATCTACTTTGATATAACGATTCATTCCGCGTGGTAACAGGTGAAGCCAGCGTCTTCAACTCCTGGGAGTCCCTAACTCCGTGATGGCTATTTAAGGTTCTAAGTTGACTAAAAGGACAGGATTGTAAAGTCACAATTTAGTAAACACATTTAATATATTTCAGTTTAGTTTCTATATATATGATTAAATTGTAGGAAAGTTGAAACTGTACATTGAATTTTTTTATTTTTTTATTACTAGAAGCGGGACCTCTGGACCACCAAGAACATTGGGACGCAGTGCTGTTTGTATGTTGGTGACTGTCAGGTATAAAACAATTATAACAATAAAAATAGTAAAATATGTATAAATAGAACGAGCTCTGGATGTCAGGAGCTTTGAAAATCGACGCGCGTGCATGAAAAGAGTTATGAAAGACAACGAAGCGAGAGAGACGTATAAGAGTAAATAAGTATATAGTAAATAAGTCTTGCTATGGGGCTCCGTTCGGTCTACCTTCTCGGCAAGGGGTTTGGCGGGAAGTTATGCATTTATGTATGTCTAAAGTAAGATATTAAAAAATAAACATTTTCTTTTATTGTCTTTTTCATCATCATCATTAGCCTATTGCAGTCCACTGCTGGACATAGGCCTCTCCCAATGTGCGCCACAACATCCGATTCTCTGCCTTCCGCATCCAGTCTTTTCCAGCAGCCTTTCTGAGGTCGTCTGACCATCGGGCTGGTGGGCGTCCTACGCTACGTTTACCAAGACGCGGTCTCCACTTAATGACCTTCTTGCTCCATCTACCGTCGGTCCTTCGGCAGATATGACCAGCCCATTGCCACTTCAGCGAGCTTATTCTACGAGCTATGTCGGTTACCCCAGTTCTCTGGCGGATATACTCATTCCTGAGTTTATCCTTCAGAGATACGCCGAGCATAGCCCGCTCCATAGCTGGCTGAGCGACTTTAAATTTGTGGACTAGCCCCACCGTGAGTGTCCACGTTTCGGCACCGTAGGTCATTACCGGTAGGACGCACTGGTCAAAGACTTTGGTCTTCAGACATTGCGGTATAGGCGAGCTGAAGACCCGACGCAGTTTGCCAAATGCAGCCCAACCCAGCTGAATCCTCCTTTCGGCCTCCTTCTCGAAGTTTCGTCTACCTACCTGGATAGTTTGGCCTAAGTAGACGTATTTGTTTACGACTTCGAGAACTGACCCTTCGACGCTTATCGGTCCGGGCACGACATGTTCATTGAACATGACTTTGGTCTTGTCCAAGTTCATGCCCAAACCGACACGCCGGGAGGACTCGTCCAGGCTGCGCAGCATTCCGCTTAACTGTTCCAGCGACTCTGCCATTACAACGATATCGTCGGCAAACCGAAGATGTGAGATGTACTCACCATTCACGTTGATACCCTGTCCAGTCCAATCCAGGGTCTTGAAGACGTCCTCTAGAGCGTTGGTGAAGAGTTTGGGAGATATGACATCTCCCTGTCTTACACCTCGATTCAGCTCGATAGAGTTCGTCACCTGGTCCTGTATCTGGACAGCCATCGTGGCGGTGTCATACAAGCATCTCAACACCTCGATATAACGCCAGTCAATCCGACATCGCTGCAATGCATCCAGAACTGCCCAAGTTTCGATGGAGTCGAAGGCTTTTTCATAATCCACGAATGCCATACACAGCGGCTGATTGTACTCTTCGGTCTTCTGTACAATCTGCCGAACAGTATGGATGTGGTCCACCGTACTAAAGCCTTTTCGAAACCCGGCCTGCTCCGGAGGCTGGAATTCGTCGAGTCTTACAGCGAGACGATTCGTGACGACCCTCGAGAACAACTTGTAGATATGGCTCAGGAGTGAGATGGGTCTGTAATTCTTCAGTAAGGTTTTATCACCTTTTTTGAAGAACAGCACCACCGCACTCCTGCCCCAAGCCTGTGGTGTTATGCCCTGGTGTATGACGGAATTAAAAAGACTTGCTAATTCCTTTAGGATAGGAGTCCCGCCGGCTTTTAGAAGTTCTGTAGTAATTCCGTCATCACCGGGTGCCTTGTTGTTCTGGAGTTGCCCGAGAGCCGCACTAATCTCGCTTTCAGTGACATCGGGAATGTCCTCACTATAGTGACGCGTTAGCGGGGCTCTGTGGTCATCATCGCTGTGTCTCATCGGCTTGGTCATCCGTGTGGAATAAAGGAGCCCATAAAAAGATTCTATCTCTGCGAGAATCTCAGGCTTAGAGGTGACGACACGTCCATCCGCAGTTTTCAGCTTCGTCAGATGGGGCCTTCCAAGCTGCTGAGCGAACACTTTCGACCCTTTGTTGCGGTCGATCGCGTCCTCGATTGCTCGAGTATTCGATCGACGAAGGTCGCGCCGCATCAGCTTTCTAATACGCTGGTTTAGGCTTTTCCATTCTGACGAAGACAGCTGATCGGATGGAGTTTCTCGCCTTTGCCTCATCAGCTCAAGTGTCTCAGCAGAGAGCTTGGACTCCTTTTTCTGCGATCTCGGGAACAGCCTTTGAGACACTTTTCTCAGCGTGTTGACCACAGTGTCGACTTTTTCGTCCACGTTGCCTGTAGTTTCCAGCAGATCGAATCGATTTTTAAGTTCCGTTTGGAACTTTTCGGTTTCGGCTATTTGGAGTGGCGTAGGTCGGAGAATAGACCTTATCTTCCGGGTCCTTTCAGCTTTGAAGTTAATGTTTAGAGAGCCTCGAAGAAGTCGGTGATCACTTCCAGTATTGAACCTGTTGATCACAGATACATCTCTAAATATATGCTTACTATCCGTAATGATAAAATCTATCTCGTTCCTTGTCACAGAATCGGGGCTTCGCCAAGTCCACCTCCTGTGGAGACTCTTCTTGAAGAAAGAATTCATCAAGAAAAGCCCTTCAGACTCCAGGAAGTTGACCAGCATCTGCCCCCTGTGATTTCGGCACCCCAAGCCATATTTACCGATTTTCGTTTCGCCGCGTTCTTGTACTCCCACTTTGGCATTGAAGTCCCCCATAACAACGGTGTAGTGAGCCTTGGCGGTACCATGTATTGCTTTTGCAATATCTTCGTACATCGCCTCGGCTATCTCGTCAGAGTATGTCGAGGTCGGCGCATACACCTGTATTACCTTCAGGGTATACCTGTTGGTAAGTTTCAGTACAAGGTACGCTACCCTGGTCGACACACTACTGATCTCCACAACGCTGCTAACGAGGTCCTTGTGAACGAGGAAACCGACACCCCCCTGGGAGAGCTGGTCACCTTCCCGAAAGTAGAGTAAGTTGCCCGACTGTAGGGTTATCGTGTCCTCCCCCTCTCGCCGGACTTCAGATAGCCCTAGAATATGCCAGTTCAAGCAACCCAGCTCTACCTCGAGTTCGGTGAGGTGTTGGTCCAGCCGAAGACTGCGTCCATTATAAGTGGCCACGAGTAGTTGTTTTTGGCAGCCTGCCGTAACCCGGAGATTCTTAGCACCCCCTGTCCCACCGTTACCACGACCGCTGCCTTGGCCGGGAATAGTGAGACCACCGGGAACTGGGGGCCGTTGCATTGGTGCTATTTTCATTTGGGAGGTTTATGCCCATAGTCCCCACGCTGGGCAAACGGGTTGGAGACCGCAGGGGTAAACCTTTTTTAGATAGGGACGCTGCTGCCCGCCCCTACCAAGAACATTTAGGGTGACCCATATTTTATGAATGGTTATACCGCCATTCTTCGGTGTAGTGCTGTGTAAGCTTGTCAGCCATATGTTTTTCTTTCGCTCCCGGCTGACTGAGAGTAGTCTTTTGTCTTTTTACTTCGACCAAACTACTTCGTTATTGTAGTGCATGTATTTATTTAAAAACTCACCGAGGTGTTAATAACGGTCTTATTTAAAATACCTATATGTTAGTAAAATAATAAATTCATTTCGAAGAAAAGTAAAGCCTCTCCAAACGTAGTGAACACATTTTCGTACTGTTTTTTTAATTCGATTAAGCTGTTGAAACTGATTTCTGCACTAAATATTACCTACAAATAAATATTAACTAAGTTAAATAATAATATTAATTATAAAAATAATTATACGATATTGAAAAAGAATTTAATAAATATAACACCGATTTTAACAGGGGTAGAGCCAAGCAGTTCGCTGCATGAATGGGCCGGCTCGACCGGTGAAATACCACGACCTCCCAGAAAAACGACGTAAAGTGGCTCATGCCGCGTTTTGTTCGGTGAGAGAGGTACCCGGAGGCCCATCCCCTTTCCCCATCTTTTCCTATTCTACTCCTTTAAAGGCACCGCTACACAATGGAACTGTAACACGCACAATATGTGTTGCAGGTGTCCATGGGCAGCGCTGGCTATTTACCATCAGGTGACACGCCAGCTCGTTTGCACTCCTATCTCATAAAAAAAAATTATAATATTAAAGCGTTCTCATGCGTATCTCATCATTTACCTTTTCGTTGACGTGGTAAACAGTACCAAATTAACATGCCATATGTTGGCGTGGTATAGGTAGGATGAAGATCTCGCCCACTGCACTCCGGTTTGGGGTATTGCGCAATTTTTGCAGTTCAAGCCAAAACATTTCACTAATGAAAATTTTTAACCATAACTTCACGCCTTTTCTCTCATTTAGGCAGCGGCTGATAAGCTACGTCTCGACTTGCCAAATCGTTATGTTACATTCCAAATGGAATGGGTGGCGAACATATTGCCATACCAGTGCCAGTGTATGTGTTGTGCCCATATTTATCACACATAATTTCCGAAAACAATTGAATTTTATAGGTATTTATCGTTCAAAATAGTTATTAAAATGTCTCGGCAGTCCGGAGGTAGAGTACTCGCTTCTGAATCTAGAATTCTCGCAATTGAATACTAGGTCATGAATTCGCCGATTTATTCTGTTAAGTTATTTATGATAAATATCGATGATTGACAAAAATGTACGCGATGTATGTGTCAATAAATTCCATTTGATACTTAAAAGTTCGGTGTTGCAATGCGTGACAGCCGCTGCCTACAATTCTGGATAGAAAAAAGCATGAAGAAATTATAAAAAAATACAAAATTATCGAATTGTATTATCCGGTTCTCGTCTGAAGCATTCATGTCCTCTAATATCTGTTGTGAATATTGACAAAAAAATACGCCACTACTGTTTATGTAAGTACATGTGATGTGTTGATATTATTGTTACTTAACTCCTTCAAGTTTAACTTAGTAAAGTACCTAAAACGGTTTAAGTAACAGTAAGTTATACTTTTAGCCACGTAATTAAAGGACTTCCCTTAGCGGCGAGTCATTTATAAAACATCATAATCATTTGGTAATCAGTTCATCTTAATACTACAAATAATGCATGAGTAATCGTCTTAATTCTCTGAAACATGCCTCAATTGTAACTTATTTCTCACGAGAAATTATATCATAACATCAGTGCATGTATGAAATAAAAAAAAAATATAAGAACAATGGAATTCAATGATTACATTATATGACTAATATTAATTATTATGAAAAAACTATATATTTATAGCACATATACTATCAGAAGAAGAATGTTGTTAACACATCTAACCTATTATTTAATCTGTGGCATGTTGTCTCTATAACAAATGAGAGTTTTGGCGGGAATGTAATTAAGTCATAAATATATCTATTTGCATTATTTTCTCAGATTTGTGTTTCAATGGATATTATTGGATAAAATTCGTGGCGTTTTATTGAAAAAGTGTTCGTATATGTGTGCAAATGTGGAGAATGGTGTAAACATCGTGTATAGCGTGCTTTTCTACATTGTCGTCAAAACTCCCTTGGAAAATCGTGCATAAAGTGCCACGACTTTATGGATGGTAAGGTTAGGTTACTTTAAGATAGTTTAGGCTATGTTAAGTTAGTAAATTGACCTATTAAATTTTTGATTCTGACTAAAGGACTTTGCATCCATGGTCATGAAATAAAACTTAAAACAACAACAAAAGACTCTTTTTCTGATCTATGGAGTTTTGGAGAGAATGTATGAGTCATGTCTGTTCTTTGCATTATTTTCTAAAACTTGTGTTTCAATGGATATTATTGAATAAAATTCGTTTTCATCCATGATCATGAACTAAATTAATAATAAAATAATCTTTTAATATTAAATGCCGCGAAATCTGATAGAGATAGGAAGAGACCAGTAGAGATTGATGGGGCTCATATCCCTAATTCAAGATCGTATGTAAAACCGAATAGTGACAATCAACAGTGGTACACCTAGAGTCTTGCAGTTCGCTGCATGAATGGGCCGGTTAGACCGGAGGCCGTGCAGCGAAATACGTAGCTCTACCACTGTTAAAAATCTCAGAATATTGTAGTTAAGTAGTTCATACCGGAATTCGTTCCATGAGAAGGGTAGGGCTACCCACTTCTTCCTATTCAAAATCCAACACTTGTGATACTGGTGCTACTATTAGTCGTAAATACCTTAGTATCGTAATTAGGGTAAATTCATGAATTTACCCTGAAAAAATGCTCTTTCGTCAGCAGTATTGGGCAATACCTCGTAGGCATTTTAGTAAATTCATTTTATTTGTAATATCTAAAATTATGTTAAGAATGTTATCTATTCTTTTATCTTTGTTTAACTTTTAAACACGACAAGGTTTTCTTTGTGGACAATATTACTTGTACGAATATATATATTTATGTTTATAAATATAACTAGCTGACCCGGCGAACTTGAATTCGCCTCGGAAGCAATGAATAAAAGAATGATTAAAAAAATAAGTAGCCTAAGTTACTCTTTATTACACCAGCTACCTGCCTATAAAAATTCCGTCAAAATAAGTCCAGCCATTTCAGAGATTACCCTGGACAAACAGAGAGACAGTCAAAATTTGAAAAACATGTTATTTTGGCGTATGAACTGTTTATATATTCATTTGAATGTTGTTGTAAGCAGTTATGTCAATATTACAAACAAACACTGCAATTTTATTTTCTTTTTGTTCAGATATATCTATATAGATAAATATAATGTATCATTAAGTGTAAACAAATGTAGGTACTTTATTTTCTTAAAACAGTTCCTTATGATCAGATATCGGTTTTGTGTTCCAATGCAAGTTTTTTTGGCAGAATAATGTTTGTTACTTTTTAATTTTATTGATATTTTGCAATTGGAACGAAGTGAGAGAAAGAGAGAGAGATAGATATTACCTATCTCTATCTGCGTGTGAGCCACACCTGAGCCATGTTGTTGGAGAATTTAGAACAAGAACCTAATTTTAGATAAATATCAACGATGAGTAAGACTATTACTAATATACATTATAATTATATACCTTTATTAATATAAGACCGGCATTCTAGAACTTAATGTTATATTTATTTATATGTAGAAGCTATACCTGCAGAGGTTCTTCGTACGATTCTAAATTTGAAAAATAAAACACAGAAATTGTGTTACCAACACACAAATTATTATTTACTGATTTCTGTTTTTTTCATTCGCTTAAAATTCATTAGCACGGAAACATTGTACAATATATAAATATTTACATATTTTGTGATATAAATTACTTCTGCATGTCTCTGTATTAAGTTTCAGTTCAGATCTGTTTAGTGCTGGCTCTGCACACATACAACGCCCCTTTCAAGATACATCGTAATAAACTTGAAAAACTATATAGTTTACTGTTTTGTATAATCCTCGCAATTAAATAGAAATATAAGTGAAAGCTCATAAGATAAGGTGATTT
Organism: Euproctis similis; assembly: GCA_905147225.2. Lineage (NCBI taxonomy): Eukaryota > Metazoa > Arthropoda > Insecta > Lepidoptera > Erebidae > Euproctis > Euproctis similis. The sequence goes on along the minus strand of LR990107.1, from coordinate 21,464,059 downwards.
AATATCAAATTTATGTACGTTAGATTAACTTGTCCTTGTCTAAAAAAACTCTATCAATGTAATTTGTGGACAGAGTTTTAATTTCGCAAAGTCTAAGGTCGCTTTTAATCAGAGATTACTATCTCAGACCAGTATAATTATCAATAAAAACATATTTACTATCTGAAAAATATAAAGATTCTCTGCTGAAGATCTCTCTGATGAACTTATAAATAAATGTAATAATTAATTAGAAACTTACCCGATGTGGGGCTTGTAGCAAACGGTGTACTGCAGCTATTTGATACGACAAAGGTATAGTCGTATTAAACGTATGGTACAGTGGTCTTGGTGGTTCACGCACATTATATTCCATAAATGGATCCAAGTCATCCAGATATTGTACTCTACACACAAACGTGTCTGTTCCAATGTCCCTCATGTTTCCATTTACCCTATTATCGTTCACTTTTACTAGTTCTATCATTTTGTTTTAATTTAATCGTATCTACACTTTATCACATTTTATAACTAATGGTGTCGAATTCCATAACCATGCTCACTAAACAAATAAAAAAAAAATAGTTCAAAATTAGAATTGTTTTAAAAAAATATATACAACGCTGCTCGAAGCCGGTGTGTTTTTTTTTACTTACGCGGGTTTTATGTTTTCCAGCCAGCGTGTGTAATCGCGTGTAGACGCGGACTGAAGTCTGTCATGTTCGCCATGGAGTATTCGCGTTCACGATAAGCGTGCAAGATATATATATTTTTTTGTGCAATTTGGTCATAAGGATGTGGTTTGATGCAGACAGTAACTAACTTTATATTATTATATGTTACCGTGAAATGGCAAATTAAACTAATATACACACGGTGAATTAAGGTAACAATTTTAGACGAAAAATGTTTTTTTTTTTATATCAAGACTGCGATATCTGTATAATTCTTCTAGTTCTTTGTACTAAGTTATTTCTTTACCTTTAAATAGTAGAAAGTTCACGAATGTGCAAATAATAAAAACATAAAAGGAACATTAATTTCGAAAGTTATTGGGGGTAATAGTTTCGCCACTTATTTCATTTCGGACGTAAACATAACGTGGCTTAACAGCCGCTGCCTACACCTTTGGGTAGAAAAAGGCGTGAAGCTATATTATGTTCTGTTTAAAAGTAAAATGTAAGAGACATTGCTTTATTAGATAAAATTATTTTTCTCAATCCTGATGCTTGATAAATTTGTTACTTACTGTATGCAAATAACAAACTATGTACCCTATATATTTTTTATAGATTCATCTTACATCTTTAATATAGATTTCTGTTTTGTTATTATTTTTGAAGCTATTTCTAATAACAACCTTGTGAGCGTAACATGTTATAACGCCTTTTGCCATAGTTTTTGTAAAAAACATGTTTTTCATATAAACATTCCCATTACTATTTGGATTCACAGAAGCATGGTTTTTATGTTTGGAAACTACTAAAATACGTGACTTGAAATACATATACAAACCTTTATGATTAAATGTAAATGGTATAATAATTATGTTTTGATAGGCGCTATAATTACAATAAAATGAAGAATTTGAATTCAAAACACTTTTTAAAATAATTAACCTCGTTTTTGTTATCGGTTAGATAACCATTCCTGTAGCAATGTAGTTGACATACAATTTATTATAACAATTGTCACTGTTTTTAATAATGAATATAAATATAAAATCAAACTTAGATTTTCGGTTATTACATTGTTTTGCGCCTATATTCTTAATAGGTACATGAACTCAGGACAGTGCACTGTAGAATTCTACGCAAGGACAATTCGATCATCAGTTAGTCTATAGGAGGACATTTTCATGGAAAAAAGGGGCAAAGAAGTGTGACAGTGTCATCAGATGGAAAGCGACTACCGCCACCAATGGACATTTGAAACACCAGGGGCGTCACATCAGCGTTGCCGACCCTTAAGATAAAAATACGCTTGTTTCTTAAAGGTTCCTAGATTTCTACGTATCTAATATATCATAAAATAATCATAATAATTATCACATATATTGTGCCCAGTGAAATTGTATTACAGAAAATTTTAGAAAACCAACAAAAAGTGACAAACACAGATGTAAATTGCAACCAGTTGCGTTTGCCTATTTCTGCCAAAAGTCTTTACACACCTGGACCTTTTAATAGGAAGCAAACTCTTAAAGGCAAACAAGTGAATAAATAATTAGTTCTTCTAAGCCGTAGATTTATCCTAGATTGTAGTAGATGGCTCATGTCAGTAAAAATGTACTACTAATCATCATTGACAACGCGACCGCGAGTAAGCGATTCTCAGGATGTTTTTAATCATCATGCGCAAAAGTTCCTCCAAGTGTCCACTTTTATATAGCTATATAAAAGTGGACACTTGGAGGAACTTTTTACGCACACATTGACAAGTCACTCACACATCAACTACCCATTTTTGGGTAGTTGATGTGTGACTATAGCCGATCTATTATTCTTATAACTATGTACTATCAGTTTCACAATTTTTTCACAAGAAAAAATGTTTTAAGTATCCTCCAAAGAGATTCTTGTTCAGGAAATTGTCTACCGTGAGGTCGTTGACTTGAGAGCACGCGCCGCGCCACTCGCTCTGTTTCTACGACTCATTGCGCCGCTGATTGGGATTCTCCTACAATATAACAGGTGACAAGTGAAAAATATAAAAATAAAACTATACGAAAAATATTACCAGCTCATGATATCAATGTATTACTGTCCTAGTCTATGATAGCTATTTGGTAGAGTCAGTAGAGTTTTGAAGGTAGAGCCAATAAATGCGGTCTACAACATATTTAATACGACCGTCACAAATGTCAACATCTCCTTTTCTCAATTGGAGATGGTAATAAAGACACTACTTAGCCAATGACAGCGACGTTTACTAATGTCAAGTTGTCATTTTTTTTATTTACTCACAATGAAACGTCTGCGATACTTTTTTTTAAGGTTGCATTCAAAACATTGACCTGTACTTCTTATAAATGCATACTAATTTAGTGTAGCAATAGGCTTAAATAACAATGGGTAGGCAATGTTAATGTTTCGTCAATACTTTTGTCCGAGGGACGGTCTGTCGTGATGCTCCGTGACCTGGCGGCGTTCGAAATCGTGGCTGGGGACACCAGCAGTTCTGGACCGGACACGGACTAAGCTTAACTGCATTTCATTATTGAGACAGCTTTAAAATACAAACATCATTATTTTTAAGAGAATAAAAGCTAAAGACATACAACTTAACAACGGAAAAACGTTTCCTGTTCGTATGAAAATAAATTGTAGCTTCTTCTGTACTTCGGGAAGAAATTAATTTTACCATCTCCAGAGCGCATTAGCTTCAACTGGGATACCAGTTTCGACAATTTCATTAATTCTTCAATCAAACGGCGATAGTCGTTAGGTTCTATTCCCACGGAAGGAGAATCATGTGAAAATATATGTAATTTAACATTTTGTGGTCATCCTACTTTCTTAAGGAAGCATGGTCACGAGTAAATCTTCAATGGTCTCATAGATAACCCGCCGGGATAGTTAGTTTATTTCTTTAAACTATGTTTAAATACAAAATTCACATTTTGTCTTCACGATTTTGGTCACAGTACATTAGTTAGTCTTCACATACCTATAGTAAATATGGCTGGCATTTGATGGTGTTATTCATATAAGAAACTTATTAGAGCATTTAAAATCTGTCATACAATGGTTGGACGATTATTTTGACAGGCGAGTGTTGGCCGGTCATTATGTTATTTCTATTATAATGTGGAACATTTCGTAAGAGACGCGTGGGCAACAAATGTAGGCAACGTTGTGCAACACGCGAATTCTTAGACGCCGGACTAGTTCCGTACAGTGTTCCCCGTGTTATAATAATGTTAAATTCTATTTGAAAAACCTATTACGTTAATTATAACACATTTGTCAGTGGTAAAGCCACTCATGTTTGCTGCATGAATAGGCTAATCGGTGAAATATTAAGACCATTCAGTATATAGACGTAAAAAGGCTTTATGCCGCATTTTATTCGGTGAAAGAGATATCCGTAAAATCCACCCACCTACCCCCATAACCCTAGATCACTTTAAAGGAAGGCGACGTATTTGTGACCCTTGAAAGGGTATAGCTCTATCCCATAAAAAATCTATACACTAAACATTAAATTAGACAGTGGCAGAGCCACGCAGGTTGGTGGAAGAATGGGCCGGCTCGACCGGTGAAATACCACGATCTACCCCACGAAATACCCCACCCTAGAATATCGACGTAAAGTGATTATTGCTGCGTTTCGCTCGGTGAAAGAGGTATCCGGAGACCCAACCCCTTCCCTCCTCCCATTGCTATTCCACTTCTGACCCCTTTCGTATCCCATTGTAAGGGCCAGTAACGTAACTGTAACATTATGTGTGTTCGTGTGTCCATGGGCGGTGATTGTTGTTGCACCATCAGGTGACACGCCTGCTCGTTTGCCCCCCTATGCCATAAAAATAAATATTTACACTGAACTATTTCGTGTGTTAAGTAAATAATGTAATTAATTTCAACGAAACGAATTTTTCGTGAACTATCAAAATATATGCTAAATATTGCTACAGTTCCAAATAACTATTGTCGGAGCATCTCTTAATTGCCCGATGGGACCTTTAGATTAAAAAGTAAAGATCTTATCGTGAACATTAAAGGTTGAACAGTTTTGCAAGCAACTGACTAATACTTATACAATGAGTTTCATGCCTAACTATGTAACGACGCATGAATTATTATGTTTTCGGAAATATAACATAACATACATATGTTTTCGGAAATATAATTAGCTGATATATGGAGTGATACATGATATATTTCCGTACCTTCATGTTGTCACGTTTAAAATTGAAGGAAGCGTATGCGCGTCCACTCAATATTTCCAATTTTTAGACGACTAGTTTTTACTGATTACTTTGTACGCATGAAGTTTCAAATGGATAAATTACAAAAACATAGTCTCGGTGGCCCAGTGGTCGAGCACACGGCTTCTGATCCAGAGGTCCGGGTTCGATTCCTGATACTGGCTCACACCAATGACTTTACGAAATTGTTTTTCGGAAGTTATGCGTGATAAATATCGATGACTGAAAACTTTGTGCCCGGTGTGGCAATAGGTTCGCCATCTATTCCATTTGGGAAAAGAACCAATATATATATATTCCAAAAAGAACTTCGAAAAGTCATTGGTTTGAGCCAGTGAGAGGATTCGTACCAGTGACCTCTAGATTTAGAAGCGGGTGCTTGACTACTGGACCACCGGGAATTGTAGTGTGAGAGTTGTAGTGTTGTAGTCCATTTGCATTTCCTTACGTAGTAAAAACAAGTCCATTTATATAGGCATATAAAAATTTGGCATATTTGAAAAATATGCGACTCAATATTTTTATTATTAGAAAAACAAGCTAATCCATTCCTTCGTAGAATGCTCAATGGTAAAATTTTTTTTTCTTGTATCTACTATCTACTTACTCTGCATATTCATGTGTGTATAGACAGACGGACAGTAATATTATTATTCAACAAGAGACTTTAAACAATTTAAATTGAATACCAACACGTAACGTTGTTATCACACTTAGTTACTGAATATTAATAGATTGACGGGTCTAGTGCAAAGGCTGTTGAGCAGAGGACAGCGGGTTCGATACCCATTAGAGCACACGATGTTATGAACATAGATATTTGCCTACAATTGTACAACGGATATAACCTTCAACACAGATAGAAATTGTACAGTCTTCGATAATAGAAGAGTATTGTTGCACAAAATACTCCATATTATAATTGATATTAAATTTGTAATTAATAATAATGTTATTATTAAAAGCCACAACTACAACATATTATTATGATTAATTTTGGACTTCATCCCTATCCGTAATTATCCGAAACTTTTATCTCGGATTCGGTTACGGTTAAATAATAGATTTTTCATATTTCGGATATCCGATAGTTTCGGTTACGGTTGCCGAGTTCCTTAAAAATCCCTGGTAAAAACTAGATACGTTTTAATAAACAATTCTCACGGTATACAGGAAAAGTAAATTGTGTGTGACCTTCTAGCTTTATAATTTATTAATGTAACATTTCAATGTTTTGTTTGCATATTCAGCAGTAACTCCTAACCGGCCGGCCAACATGGCCGACTCCCATGAGAAGCATAAGTTAGCATGTAGGTGCGAATAGCATGACAAACTATCGCGAAGCTAGAATACATAACGATATAACGATATTATGCAATATCTTGTTTATACAAGACAAATATTCATATTTATATGTATAGGTACATATATCGAATTTATATCCATAAAAAAAAATGTCTGTATATTCAACATAACTTCACGCCTATTTCTATCGTCCCAAATGGAATAGGTCGCGAACCTATTGCCATACCGGACACAAAGCTTTTCAGTCATCGATATTTTTCACACATAAATTTCGAAAAGAACTACGAAAAGTCATTGGTGTGAGTCAGGATTGGAACCCGAGACCTCTGGATTCAGAAGCGGGGTGCTCAACCACTGGACCACCGAGAATATTTGATTTATATATATTTAAATATGTTTGTTTTCTAAGAAGTGACAACGGGTAACTGGTATTAAATATGTCACTAGAGGTCCAAAAACGTATTAAGTCACTTTAAAACATGTACTAAATACCGCTGAAATTAGAGTTTTATCGTGCATTACATAGATGCATACATATCTATGTATGCATCTATGTAATGCATCTATGTAATGCATCTGCATACATGCATAGAAAGCAAATGAATCCGTATATTGTATAACATTCCTTTTAAGGGGTCCATGTCCAAGAAAGGGACTTACACAAAGGTAACTGTTGTTGGCGTTACTCAAGGTGGAGTTAGCGCTGATCTCAAACACCAGTATTACTGCATCCTTAAGTAACTTTCCATTCTACAATTGGCATCAAACTGGGGTCGTGACGAGAATTATACGCGACTTTCCTAACGTCACAACGGCTACTTCCGGACGTGACGTCATCACCCATTTTGGACACTGATGTGTCTTATACAAGAATGATGTCACTAACATCGGTAATAGCTTATAAATAGTTTTGTAATATAGCAAAAAAAATGAGTGAAAAAATATGATAACCTCACTAGTAAACGTTAAATTGTAAGTTGTGTCCAACTAAATTGTTTTGTTAATTGTTTTATAAATAAAATGCTTAGCCAGATGGATGTAGAAGTCATGAAGACCAGTTTCCATGAGAGAATTGACCGGGACCTTGCGGAAGATAAGGAGTCTTAAAAACTGACGACCGGGTATGAAAAAGGTTATAAATGTCAAAGAAGCTAGTTATGTGTGTAAGAATACTAAGAACTGATGCTGCTGTTAATGGCAATTGCGGCTTAAGGACTTGTATCCATTGCCATAACATAATATCACGTGGTACAAGTAAACAGCAATTGGTATAGTCAGCGCTAGTCGTGGGTCGTAACGTCTTTTACGCGTAATCGTTATACGCAGTTTCGTATATATGAGTAAGCAGTTTCATAACCGCTTATTTTTGTAACCGCTTATTTCTTTATACAGACTGATGTTATGTTTACGAATATTCAATATTGAACGTATTTTATACGGTTTTGCAACGTGCATACGGTGCATACATTGTCGTTTAGTTTGAATACCTACATAATTTTATTAGTTAAATTTCCTTCGCATGTTTTTTGATGTTCGCATTCATAAGAAATATTGCGAATGTTTTTAACAACAACAAAAAAGTAATTGGGTATTTTTTATTTTTTGTAGTTTTTTTTACACCTTTAAAGAAATAAGTGAAATGATAATGCAATTGACAATATTTAAATTTATTGCAATGGGCCGGCTCGACCGGCGAAATACTAAGACATCTCAGGCGATCGACGTAAAGTGGCTCATGCCACGTTTAATTCGGTGAGAGAGGTACCCGGAGGCTCACCCCCCTTCCCTATCCCCTATTCCTTAAAGGTTGGCAACGCAACAGTAACACTATATGTGTTGCTAGTGTCCATGGGTGGCGTTGGTTGCTTACCGTCAGGTGTGACGCCTGCTCGTTTGCCCTCCTATCCCATAAAAAAATACATATATTTTTGCAGTTTTGTTAAAATATTTACACTTTGAATATATATTAAATTTATTGTATTAAATTATATTTATATTTATAAAATAAAAGCAACTTAACATTTTAGAATTTATTCTCTTTCCAATTGCTTACAAATTTACATGGGCATTAGAAATTAAAACAAACGTAACAATTATCATACTTTAATGTTACGCGAGTCGTCTAAGAATAACTAATATTAGTATAATAATAATCTTGGTTGAACGAAACACTTACACGATTCGCTTACACAGTAAGCGCTTACGCGTACATCGGCCGTTGTGTGTACTGTGTGAGTGGAACCGCGTATATAAAATAAGCGTTACATAGTAAGCGCTTACGAGTTACGCGTGCACCGGCCGTTGTGTGTACTGTGTGAGTGGAACCGCGTATTTAAAATAAGCGTTACATAACATAGTAAGCGCTTACGCGTGCACCGGCCGTTGTGTGTACTGTGTGAGTGGACTGTGGAACCGCGTATTTAAAATAAGCGTTACATTCGTGTCTACGAAACTACGTATACGGTTATAAGCCGCGTAATAGGTTACTGAAACCGCTTACGATAAATAACGCTCACGCCTAGTCAGCGCCACGTGCTATGCGCCACTCTAACGAGATTGGTCGTGACGCTCGCACCGGTTGGTACAAGTTATATACTGATATTTATTTTGTAGTTAATATTTCGATACCTTAATTTGCAAACCTACTAACTCCACTTTTTTCGTAAATGAAAATTTTGATACCAATATAATCTAGAGAATATCTAGTATCTGCCGGTATTAAAACGCCATTTTCGTAAAAACGTGGAGTTATTAGGTTTGCAAATTAGGGTATCGATTTGTATTTGTTTCGTTAATTACCCGCCAGTACTAGAAGGTGGGTTTCGTTTTACACGTATGTATGTATAATGTCTGAAGAGCTAAGAGGTGATATACACATAAGATAGAAAGCCGAGTAATATTTTTGTAATCTTTCAGTTAAGGTATTAGGCAAGATGAGTGAAAAAAAAACAATTGCATTAGAAATAACGGCTTAAAAGTATTTTTTCATATTTTTTTTTACGTAATAGGTATTGACTAATATGCTAAAAATTTCTCAAATAAAATTTCAATCTTTGTTACAGACGGTCATGTCATGAGCAAAGGTGTTGACAGTTTGTTTGTGTGAAATCAAAGTGGGTCGAACTAATTAGTTGTACGCTGAATTAAGTTTTCGGAAAAAGAAACTATTACTCCATTATATCCATTTAATATCATCACTCGTTATTAAATACTATTTTTATGTAATAAGAAGTCTCGGTGATCCAGTGGTGGAACACCCGCTGCTGAATCAAGTAGTCACGGGTTCGAATCCTGGCTCACACCAATGACAAGAGTGATAAATAACGATAGCACAAAACTTTGTATTCCTCCACCTATTCAATTTGGGATGTAAACATAACGACAAGACGAGGCTTAACAACCGCTGCCAACACCTTCGAGTAGAAAAGGGCTTGAAGTTATGTTATGTTTTTATTTCATAATGGGGTAATAATAATAAAAGACAAATTACTTACTAATACACTGAGGAGATTTTTAGTCATTTCTGTTGTGCATTACAAAAAGTCACCGTGTCAGTCAGGTTTCAAACCCGAGACTTTTTGATTCAGAAGCTGTATTATTAATTATTACATATTGTTAGTTAACAAATATAAATATTTCTTAAGTTTATATTAGTCATTCGCTTGTAAATTACAACACAACAGTTAACCAGGCAAGGTCGTAGGTCAATGTGTAAGCCGTACATGAAAGAAAACTTACAGCAAATCTATGTCGCACTTACGGGACTGAATAGCATTGGTATGCGACTCATTATTATAAAAAATATCGATTTTTTTATTGATAATATGTCTATGCGGGAATATGCGAATCGAGTATTAATAGTTATTAATATCTTTGTACGACGATTTTTTCTGCTTTTATTACAAACAATTCTGTCCTTCGATTCGATTTGGTGTAACAATTTAATCCAATAATGTACGGCGTAATGTTTTGTTAGTAAAACCTATTTTTGTGTTGGTGAGCTCATAACCTTGGCTTCTATTTAGTTTGGGAATACATTTAAACACAAAGGAATAATTATAAACATATTAAAGTATTAGATGTACTATGTATTGAATACGAATATTGATTGAATACGTGATAAATAAAAAAATCATTAGATTCGTAAAGGACAATAAGTACATGCGATCAAAATATTGACAGTTTAGTTTTGAATTTAGAATGACATTATTTTTCTTTGCAATACTCTGTGGACAGTGTTTTTAAAGGTAACTAGATGTTCCGTGCCACGCCTTTATGGATGAATAGGTTAGGTTAGGCTTTAGGGTTAGGCTAGAGGTTAAGAATGATGATGTTAATTATAAAATAAGACTCGACTTAAAGGTCCTAGCAACCAGGTCGTTAAATTATAATAATTATATATAAAAAAAGGTAACTAGGAATCAATCACAACATTTAGAGGTTTTTGGAGCTTCAAATTCTTTGTTTTATAGTTGTTCATTGCACAAGTGTATATTTATAAGTAATTGACTATGGAAATGATAATAATATATTTGTACCTAATTACTTGCTAATTTGGTAAGTTATTTTTACGCGTCCGTTGATTTAAATTGTACAATTTATTGTCAACATTTTTTATGGAATAGGAAGGCAATTGAGCAGGCTTGTCACCTGATGGTAAGCAACCAACGCCGCCCATGGACACCAGCAACATAAATAGTGTTACTGTTGCGTTGCCGACCTTAGGATAGGGAAGGATGGGGAAGGGGGGTGGGCTCCCGGGTACCTCTCTCATCGAACGAAACACAGCCTGAGCCAGTTTACGTCGATCTTCTGAGGGGTCGTGGCATTTTGCCGGTCCATTCATGCAGCGAACTGCTTGGCTCTACCACTGTTGAATAATGCTATGCTAATTCTCAGCGGTCACATGGCATTATCATATTAAGTATTAAATTAAATAGTCTAGTATATTATTGTAATATATTATTAAATATCCATTCATACAAGTTTATTAAACATTGTTATATATTTATTATAAATATATCACTCAAAGTCAGATTTGAAAATATCATTATCTGATTGTGTAGACTGAGAAATAGTCTGATAAAAAAGAAATTTAAGTTGAAGGATGTTATGATCCAAGATGAGAAAGAAGATTTCTGCGGTGCCAGCTATATTTAGTGAATAAAAGCTGACAAATAAAAAGAGTGTACGAAGCAGAGACTATAATAGATAGTGTGTACACAGAAAAAATAGATAATATGTAGAATACTTAGTATGCTGAAGACTGGAAGACTTTGTATGCTATCTCCCCCCATTCGATATACAAAATATATTTATAATTATACATGAATACTAGCTGACCCAGCAAACGTTGCCTTGCCAAAATAATGAAAAAAAAAATATTTAGGGGTATTTTAATCCTAAACATTTGGGGGGATGAAATAAATATTCTAAGACCAACCAGAAGTGCACACAAAATTTCATGAGATTCGGTTAAGCCGTTTCGGTGGGGTAAAATTACAAACACCGTGACACGAGAATTTTATTTATTAGATCTGTCCTTATCCCACTTTAAGTGCGGTCAGCACAACATGTCATGTTTTCCAACTATTCGTGGTGTTAAAAGATTTGGCTGTGGTTTTATGACGGGCAGCCTGCCTGACGTCAACCATCCTTTTGAATGTTTTCGTTGGTGGGAAGTGGGAAGGGAGGCTTATAAAACATATAATAGTATAGTACAACACTGGTAGAGCCAAGCAGATCACTGGATGAATGGGCCGGCTCAACCGGTGAAATACCACGACCTCTCGGAAGATGATCGACGTCTAGTGGCTCATACCGCGTTTGTTTCGTTTGGTGAGAGAGCTACCTGGAGGCCCACCCCCCTTCCTCATCTATTCTTATCCTACTCCCTTACAGGTCGGCAACGCAACAGTAACACTATATGTGTTGCTGGTGTCCGTGGGCGGCGCAGGTTGCTTACCATCAGGTGACATGCATGATCGTTTGCCCTTCTGTTCCATAAAAAAAATATTTAAGAGGAATAGTTGGTAGGTAAATTAGTTGAATATAGCCATTGCCATTTTTCTGCGGCCTCATGTCTAGATCGTGTTCAGGTACCGTTGTGCGGCACATATTACATGACCCCCCCGTCGGTTCATTATTCTTTTCATGGAAACAACACTTAAAAACTCCAAGTTAGGTTAACAAGTTAGGTACGGAGCCATTCATGAGAGACGCGGAACAATGGTGCATCAACATACTTTGGCGGTATTAAATAAATTGTCATATTCTTCACACACTCCACATATAAAAAAGCAATTAGTTGGCTAATATTAGTCGCTAATTATATATCTTTTTTTTATAATTAAATTACCGTTTATTTGTTGTCGAGGAAATATAAAGTAATAATCTTAATATATGCATCTATTTGGAAATATTATGAGGAAGTGACGTTTGTTTGTTTATTTGAAAGAGCTAGTCCCAGGAACTAGAAATTCTGTAGGTATATTGCTTGGGTATTTTAAATTATTATTATTTTAAGTATTAATTTTTATTTAAGGTCTCGGTGGTCCATTGTCCGAGCACGTCGCTTCTGGACCAATTACTTTTCGAAATTAATTTCGAAAGTTATGTGTGATACATATCGATGACTGAAAACTTTGTGCCCGGTATGGCAATAGGTTCGCTACCTATTCTATTCGGAACGTAAACATAACGGTGATTCGAGGCTTAACAGCCACTGCCTACACCTTCGGGTAGAAAAGGCATGAAGTTATGTTATGTTAAGTATGTTTTAGTTTTTATAGATATGAAGAGATTCAATCCAAATCCAAATTATATTTACTATTTACGGGTACTAGAATGTAATTTACAACGCCCGTGAGAATATGAGATAGAGTCATTTCGTATATCCGTTACCGTAGGATGACATTGACGCATCGCTTTTATGACCTTACCATTCGAAATGACATTATGTCATTCGAAATTTAAATACAATTTGTTCTATTTCAATTTCTTAACGGTTTTTTTGAAATTTTAGCGTATTCTCTGTTAGTTCCTGTTTGTTGTTCAATGGTTATATTCTTAATAAAATCTGTAATAATGTTGAAAGTGACGCAATTTATTAATAGTTAATTTATTCAAATTTGTAATGTCTCAACGACATTTCGAATATCTGTTAATCTTTTGACAATAACCTCAAATGGGTAAGGATTTATTGTACCTTTTAATATGAGTAGAATAACCGGTACTTATTATTATATCTTGTAAATAAAAAAAAAGAACTAGACAAGTATTAAAGTATAAAATAAGTTCTCTGAAGACATATCAATCAGTGAATTAAATAGGATAATCAAAATTCTGCAAGTGTATATCTGATTGGCGACATACGACATTGCCCTACGAGACGATGTTTAAATAACGGTATTATTTATTTATAGTTAGACTATAATATATATTATATGACGTTTAATGACTTTAGTGCCATGACTCAATTGATCAGCAGCCCACAAAGTACCGTATCACTTTGATGAGCTACGGATTGCTTTTTTTTTTATTAAAACTCGCCGGTGCGAATGATTTAGAAAGGTATACACCACACAGGGGCGTCATTAACAAAACTATTCGATTATAATTTGCAAATTTTCTTAAACCGATACATTAAACATATACTGATATTATTGAGTTGTTTTTTATTATACGAAATCAAGATTATAAATAAGGCCATATTTTTTGTGACCGAAGAATTAGTTTAAGTTTTTTTTACAGTGTATTAAATCTAGATATACGAGTACATATAAGATTCTCGTGTCACGGTGTGTGATTGAACTTCTCGGAAATGACTTGAGCGATTCATATGAAATTTTGTAGGAATATCTGAGAATCGGACAACTGTTTATTATTCCCCTAAATATTAAAAATATGAAACAGCATATAAAAAATAAAAATACATAAAATTCATACCCTAAATTTTTACTTATCTACTATAAACCCATAATTTGTTTTTGTTTAAACTATTATGTTGGCAAGACAACATCATCATCATCATCAGCCTGTTGCAGTCCACTGCTGGACATAGCCTCTCCCAATTTGCGCCACAACATCCGATTCTCTGCCTTCCGCATCCAGTCTTTTCCAGCAGCCTTTCTGAGGTCGTCTGACCATCGGGCTGGTGGGCGTCCTACGCTACGTTTACCAACACGCGGTCTCCACTCTATGACCTTCTTACTCCATCTACCGTCGGTCTTTCGGCAGATGTGACCAGCCCATTGCCACTTCAGCGAGCTTATTCTACGAGCTATGTCGGTTACTCCAGTTCTCTGTCGGATATACTCATTCCTGAGTCTATCTTTCAGAGATATCTGATAGAGAGACTCTGAGCATAGCTCGCTCCATAGTTCGCTGAGCGACTTTAAATTTGTGGACTAGCCCCACCGAAGGTGTGCACGTTTTGGCATCGTAGGTCATAACTGGTAGGACGCACTGGTCAAAGACTTTGGTCTTCAGGCATTGCGGTATAGGCAATTTGAAAACTCGACGCAGTTTGCCGAATACGCCCATCCCAGCTGAATTCTCCTGTCGGCTTCATTCTCGAAGTTTCGTCTACCTAACTGGATAGTTTGGCCTAGGTAGACGTATTTGTTTACGACTTCGAGAATTGACCTATCGCCATTTATCGGTCCGGGCACGACATGTTCATTGAATGGGCATGACCTTGGTCTAGTCCAAGTTCATGCCCAGACCGACAAGTCGAGAGGATTCTTCTAGGCTGCGCAGCATTCCGCTTAACTGTTCCAGCGTGCCATTACAGCGATGTCGTCGGCGAACCGAAAATGCGAGATGTACTCACCATTCACGTTGATACCTTGTCCAGTCCAGTCCAAAGTCTTAAAGACGTCCTCCAGAGCGTTGGTGAAGAGTTTGGGAGATATGACATCTCCCTGTCTTACACCTCGATTTAGCTCGATGGAGTTTGTCACTTGATCCTGGATCTGGACAGCCATCGTGGCGGTGTCATACAAGCATTTCAACACCTCGATATAACGCCAGTGAATCCGTAATCGCTGCAGTGCATCCAGAATGGCAAGACAACAATTGTTTTCAAGCCAGGAATTATTTAGTTTATTAAGTTTGTTTAATGTGTTGATTGCACAAGCCGCCATTGCCGAGGTCAAACGGCGCAAGTTTTGACAGTTAACATTTGGTGACAATACAATGCGGACTTACAATTCATAGGTACAGTTTTATACGTCCATGTGTGGACATAAAATTTTCGTTCGGAAATGAGCAATTTCCAAGATACTGTTCCACAATAACCTAATTATTAAATTGTTTGTTTTGTAAAAGTCAGTCGGTTGTTACTGATAATTAATCTGAAGGCAACTGAAATACTTATCGCAACACGCTATCGTTGCAGATGTACAATGTACATATATGTAATTATATTAACATATATTACTATGATGAAATATTAGTTAGTGTTGTTGTTGCCAAATTTAATTACAGAATATGTGGCAAAAATCTGATGTACTTAAGTGAGTGGTGATAAATTGATGTTGCTTCATTCCACAAGGATATCATTAAGCGTGAATTTGACTTACAATGACAAATTAATATTATTTTTTTACTGTTACTTCTCATTTGTATATTTCTATTATTAATTCATTATTTCCACTTACTATATAATTTTACCGATTTTTTTAGGACGAGTATTACACACCACGCTTCTACGATGTTCATATTAGTCGTATACTTGCAATTTGTTTTTGAAATATTATTTTTGTGTTTTTAAATGTTTAAGAATTAATCAAGTCCAAATGTGTAATCTGCCTCTGAAGCACAGAAAGTATTGAACTTCGCTCATTATCGCGTTAATTTAAATTTGATCAGAATTTTTGCGAGCTTTTAGCACAGATATTTATATTTATTTATTTACCGTATCCGACTCTTCAGGTCTATAGGAATTGTGACCTGGTGAGATTAAAATGCTGTTTTAAGAGGTCGAAAATTGTTTTGCATGTCTAACAACAGGTTCCGCTACCAGTTACGTACATGAAACTAGAGAATTCGGTATATTAATTCATAATTACCACTGTCTACAACTTCGGATATAGAAGGCGTGAATTTATAAAGATAAAGAGGTATTGTCATGAACCATTCCCGTCACCATTCTTGTGAACTTTCAAATAATTTTTTCTCGGAATGTCCGCAGACAATGTTTTCATCATCAAACCTATAGTTATCCATTACAATACGTCCTTCTTTAGACGATTCTCTTACAGTTGATAACCTTAACGACACAATATAAGGTCTATATTTCTATGGCAAGTATTGATCTAATTTAACAGGAAAAGCGGACAAATCTGGGACCTATTGATGGCTTGTAATCATAGGATTACGTAACACCTCTGTTTCACGCTTACCACTATACGACTTTCAACTCTGCGTGTATGTATCAAAGTCTATTTTAAATTTTATTAATATAATAATTTATTCTTAACCGTTGTTATTTTGAAAAGTGCGTCTTACGAAGATAAAGGTAAGTAGAAGAATGTTTTCTGCTCGAGTGAGCTGTTTAATGGATCGGACAGTCGTTATGGCAGTTGACAATAAAGGTGATAGGCAGATTATGTTGTTTTAATATATTTTACCTATTTTTTTTACTTATAATAAGGAGCATCACTTATTCAAGGAGACAGTATTTTTAGAGATACTGATAAATTAAAAGTTCCTCATAAGCTTAAAGCTACACTTGAAGAAAGGTACTTAATTAATCTTTGGAAATATCAAAGAATACTTGGCGATTTATTTAAGCGGCATGAAGAAACTTTGAGAGTTGTTTATAAGAGTAAAATGGAGTGGAACGCTCTCTCTGTTCTGTACCAGTGAAAAAGGAATAAAGATTAAGAATATTCTAGAATACTAATATTGTATCGAATGTGTGGTGGTCACAATTGGCGGTCTTATTAAAGTAAGTCATTTTAAATTGAGAGCTGCGTGCTTATATAAAATGAAACCGATCTTTTTTCAATTGGCATAAAAAATATACCCGGGAATTGTGACTTGGGCAATGAACTGAGCAAAACAGAAAAGTCACCGTAATTCTTGGCAAAAATATTAGAAAATATATGTAGGACGATATACGACTATTTTATAGTGTTACATAATAATATCATTAATTTGTTACAGCGCCATCTAGTTGTACAAACTAAACATCTATCTTTATATAAGATCGACATACTCGATGCAGAAAAACTTGTTTATTGTATAAATACACAAATACTCAGATAGGAATCGAACTATTTTCATCGAATATCGGTCTGTTTATTACTAATGCAATGGACCACGTTTGTAATAGGAAGCAATAGTAATCAAAACAAGGGCATATATTTATCAAGATGGACGTTGTTAACTATTTTAATTGATATAGCGGTAAAAAAAAATCGGTTACAGTAATTAATAATATCATAATACTCATTGTTTACAAAGGGACAGTGAAAAAAAAAAACTAAAGTGAGTCTGTCAGCAGCAGAGTGACTATGATTGATGGTAAAGGTCGCTGATAAAGTTGTGATGTCACTTCTTATCAGCCTTCAAAACGCATGGCATTTAAAAATGACGTATATAATGACGTATCATTAAATATATTTGCCCATTTTTCTTTATTACAGCTTCTTCTTCTTCTTTCGTTATTGGCGACTATGACCCTACTAGTCACTTTTGGCCATTAATAAACGGTTAACTTCGCCATACTTTTCAAGAAAATTATTACAGCTTTTTATTTATTAACCTGTAATTTGACAGGTTCGGGCAGTGTCCTCTAGTCAATAAAAATATTCAGTTTCATGTAATCCTTGGCACTGGCAGAAAAATACAGCATACAAATGATAATAATAAGTAATTTAAAGTTACAACTTAATGTATGTAGGTCAGGCGGAAATACATTACTGATAAGGTTTTAAAGGACATTTTTAACATAATATAAATTCACGCCTTTTTCCATTCAAAGATCGGTTAGGCCTTGACTCTCCAAAACGTTAAATGTTAAGTACCAAATGAAATAGGTGGCGAACCTATTGTCATATATCGGGCAAAAACTTGTCAGTCATCGATATTTATCGCATATAATATCCAAAAAGAAATTACAGACGGAATCGATCGGATTCAATCAATCGATCTGGAGCAGAAGCGGGGTACTGGACCACAGAGACTATACGATGGTTATATACTGAAATATAAACCTTACTCACACTATTCCCGAGGAATTTCTTGTTAAACATTACAACTTTTGTTATTTAAAAAGTCACGAATAATTATCGATTGTTTTTTGCAACGAAATATAATCGACACATTGTTCTCTATATATTTTTTACTTCGTCATGGCAACAAGAAACATTTTTACGTTTGACATGAAAATAAAGTCTAAGAACATTTGCTTTTTCATAATATGTAGGTCTACTATAAAAAAACGTTAAAAAAACATCATTTATTACATATTTTCCAACTTGTCTAATGTCTATACATACATAACTTCAGGCCAAATCCCTTGCGGGGTAGGCAGAGAGAACAGAGGCACGGCCATAAGGCACGATTCTTACACACCTCAGTCGCTTCTGTAACTTTCATAGCTCATTTCATGCACGCGCGTCGATTTTTAAGGCTCCTAACATCACCTTCCTCCAGAATACGTTCTATTTGGTCATGGAATGTGTGTCTTTGCCGTCCTCGTCTCCTACGTTCATCCGCTTTTGCATTGTATATCTGCTTAGTCAATCTTGCATCATCCATTCTTTCTAATGTCTATACTTTAAATTGTTTAGCTTCTACTCAACTAAGTAATACACAAAACACTATTATAACACTAAATTGTGCCTATGTAAATATTTTTCTTGTAATTTCCCGCCTTTTTATACCAAAAGAGGAGCAGGCATTTTGTGCCAAACATCGCGACAGAACTTAGGCCATTTTAATGGTCACCATTTGTCACACGTTACATTCAAAAAAGATTATATGAGAAGTACTTGATGCGTCATCTGGATTCAAAGCCGTGGCTTCTGATTCAGAAGTAGGCTGGTTAATCTGCACGCCACTTAACTACTTTAACAATTTAATTACGTCGCCATTTTTATTCTTTAATTACGAAAACCTGTACGCCCGACCTGTTCCAATATAGGTAAGTGAGCGTCCATGCATGACCCGCAAGGAGTATAATAATATTCCCACGTTGCCTACTCCTGCCCCAGGAATCCAAGTCAATTTTTATTCTTGTCCTGCTCATTTCTATCAAGTTAGACAGAGAGACCACCGGTTTGTGTACAATAGGGACTTGCTGGTCTGTTTTTGTATGCGTTCTTGCTCTTCTAGAATTTACAGCGAGTTTTACGATGCTGACGAATGTAGGCTCCGGTACATTTGAATAGCGGAATAATTATATTTCATTAATAAATATAAACTTAATACGACATTTGTATTTTAAAATCTATGCTTATGTATAATATATGATCGTGTTAGTTTTTTTTCTAGACCTAATATACATTTTTTGTGGCAACATAATTTAAAATCTACATTACAGGTGTCTATCAGTTACTTAATAAAATACAGAATGTATAAAGATATTGCAAATATACTAATCAACGCTACCAGAGGGTTGGTTTATCCTTCGCACAAAGGATTAGGATTGCCATTCAGCGTGGCAATGCGGCCAGTCTTCTGGACACGCTGCCAGTAGATCGAGAAATTTAATTTCACTTAATCTTTTAAATTGTAAATAATGTAATCAATTTCATTTCTCACACTACGTGTTGGCACAGTTATGGTATATAATATTAGCATTATACCCTTTTATGCATTTCATTTATATACTATTGTAATAAGGAGAGAAAAAAATGGAATATTTATCGTCAGATACTTATTTCTTCCACATAAGCTTGAATCAAATCTTACGTGGTTTGATCTGTAGATAACCAATGAGACTGCAAAATACATAACACTTATATGATATACAAATGATGTCATTTCTTAAAACCTCTATCAATACATTTGATGTCATTTAAGATTTATTTTTATCAAAGTGAATAACTAAAACGCTCGTGTTTAAATATTTCATTTAAAATAATAAGCTTGTTTAAATAATAAGAGACTGATCGGGACCTTTCGCGACAATAGGGCTGGTCTATTCTTCGCACAGAGGATTAGCCTTACCAGTCAGCGTGGCAATGCGGCCAGTCTTCTGGGCACGCTGCCAGCAAACTGAGATGCGTAGAGATTTGATTTCAGCTAGTTTATTGTAATGTGTGTATTTGTTGACTATCTATAAGTATCTGTGAACAGTGAACATAAATAAATTATAAAAAGAATAAAGCATAATTGACTTTGATAATTCTGACTGAGTTTTCTAACACAGCTACTCTTCTCTAGGCTTAGCAGCACGGATCTCTGTTTCCCGTCACGAGCTTGACCTCTGCTCCAATCAAAGCTGTGATAATTATCTATTAAAATATAATACTAAACTCCAAAACTGGTATCAACGTTGCTTTACATAATAAATTTGCTGATATATGTTAGACATTGTGGACAAAATATATGTTAAATGGCGTTTTGACTGTGGTAGAGCTAAGCTTTTTGCTGCATTAATGGGGCCGGTGATAAATCACGACCTCTCAGAACATCGTTAAGTGGCTCATGCAGCGTATTGTGCTCTCTATCATATCTTAAAGGACGATAATGTTACTGTTTGTGAATGTAGTGTAGGGCAGGGGTCCATGGTGTGCGCGAGTTACTTTCCGTCCTGGCTCGTTTGCTCCCCCATCCCATAAAAAAGTGGGGGTAAAAGAAAAAATGAAAGAGTTTAATCTTGAAAATTATTAGAAAAGTATTTGATGAAGCGTTTTGTCGGGTTTCAATGTTAAATTTCAACCGCACAGAGGTCAACGACTTATCGTCTTGAGTGATCAGTTGAGAAGTCTGTATTGTGTTTTAAATAATGAAATGATGGACTTGGATTTTTGTGAAATGCTAGTTTTAAAACAGCAACTGCATTATTAATTTATAGACGAGCGTTCATTTTAAAATGTATTTTGAAAAAAAAAACTTAGTCTTTATACATTACCTTAATACGTAAAAAATATTTTTTTTACTCAAAATGTTTTTATTTATTCTATATGATTAAAGTGTCTTTGAATGAATTAATATTAGGAGATATCTGGTCTGAATTGAAAAATATTTTTATTATGGAAGTCTGTGAATTATAATATCGCCACGCTAGTAACCAATTGAGTGTAGCAGTAATAAAAATGTCACTGGCTTGGCTAAATAAAATCTTATTTAATGATTGTGCTAAAAATATTAGCTACTATATATTTTTAAATACACAAAAGATTGAATTATCAAAGATTTGCTCACGATAGATGGATGTAGGAGTCGAGGACGGCCAAGACACACATTCCATGACCAAATAGAACGTGTTCTAGAAGAAGGTGATGTTAGGAGCTTCAAAAATCGACGCGCGTGCATGAAGAGTTATGAAAGTCGACGAAGCAAGTGAGGCGTGTACGAATCGTGCGCTCTGTTCTCTCTGCCATCCCCAGAAGGGATTTGGCGTGAAGTTATGTATGTATGTATGCTCATGATATTCGTACAATAAACGCTGAATTGGAAGTTGCCGCTATATACATATATTATAACAATACTCTATAAATATAAATTTCGAATGCAATAGGCGAAATAGTGTTTCGATAAGCCATAAACATAACATATAATCCATAAATAATAACAATATAAATAAAACGTAATTGAATATTATTAATAATTTTCATTTATTTATAGCTGATAAAATTAAAGTTAAAAAAAGACAGCAGCTAGCAGTTGAACGCGGATCTTCCTGTTTAAAATCCTTTAAAATCTCTTGATTGAGGATGGTCTAAGTTGAGCTGAGCTTAGCCAACTTAGCTACAAGTGGACTAACATTGTAAGACATTTTGTCATGGTTTTCATAGATTAGATCAGATATATTACATTATCTAAATACTAGCTGTCCCAGCAAAATAAAAGATTTGCCAAAAATATATGTTTTAATTATCAATACAAATTAAGGGTTGATCGCAGAAAGGGAACATTTTGTCTTGGTTTTTTGTTTTGGTGTTTGAATGTTGTCAAATTTTCAGATCTACCTGATATGCCTACATAGTTTCATGAGAATCGATCAAGCAGTTTCGGAGTAGTTCAATCACGCACACCGTGATACGAAAATTATATATATGTATATATATATATTTATTAAATTAAATAGTAGTATGCATTTGAACGTTAGATCTTTATACAAGTGAAAACAGATTACTTTGAAGTTTCACATAAATTTTGTTAATTCACAAGGTAACCTCTCTTCATATTTTAATTGCAAAGTGGATTGTTTTAGCATAGTGAAGTTGCATGCCCAAGCATAGAGTACTTTCATTGACGTATTTAAAGAATAATGACAGGTGTACTCTGTACATTACATAACTTCACGCCTTTGTTACCCGAAGGTCTAGGCAGCGGGTGTTAAGCCTCGTCTCGCCGTTATGTTTACGTCCCAAATGGAATAGGTGGCGAACCTATTGCCATAACGGACACAAAGTTTTCAGTCATCGATATCACACTTAACTTCCGAAAATAATTTCGAAAAGTCATTGGTGTGAGCCAGTATGAGGATTCGAACCCGGACCACTGTCTTCTCGACCACTGGACCACCGAGACTCAACTGATATACAAAGGTAAGGCAGCAATAATGTCATTACACCGGGCGCAAATTTGTCAGTCATGGAATATTTATCACATATATATAACTTCCGGATATAATTTCGAGAAATCATTGGTGTGAGCTCGCAATCGAACCCTCGACTTCTGGATCAGTAGCGGGTAGCATCAAAATCATTGATTTGTACCAGGTTTCAAATCCTCAACCTTCCAAACAGATGTCAGTTCAACCATTGATCGCTATGAGTAATACAGATAAATATATTTTTATGCAGTAAATACCTACTCATCAAGAAAAACTTTCTTTAACGCATAATAATTGCATCATCGGGTAACAATTTTTAATTACACATTGAAAACTAATTACGGAACTTGTTCATTTTATTTTAAGAAATTCTCACAATTGTATATATATCTATATTTATATATAATTCTTCTGTACGTTTGTTGACAATGACTCCTCTTAAACGGCTGGGCGATTTGAATGATTATTCCTAGAGATGTAACGAATAACGATTTGGCCGAATAAAAGAAAGAAAGAAAGAAAGAAAATAAATTTATTTACACAACACAAGACACACAAATGTTTTACAAAAAATGGGACAATACAAAAGTTCACAATAGTGTGTGTCATTGTGGTTGCAAATTGGACACCAGCTCAGCATAATGCTGAGATGTATGTTATACACCCCAGCGCTGATTTTCAGCCAGCACCGTTGGTAGATAATACCCGAAACGCCACACAGATAGATAAACTGTACACGTAACTGTATAATATAAAAATGATAAGCTACATCAAGTAAATTATGTACATATAACATCAAGTATCTTCAGCAAAATGACCAACACATAATTAAATATAAATAAATATAACATAACCTACTAGCCAAGTATACAACACTGCGCGGACTAAAACCATAAGTGAAATAACTGTGAGTAAAAAAATCAAAAATAGTCTTGTGAAAAAGTGCTGGAAAGGCGAAGAATTAGGTTTTCTGAAGTGACAACAAATAACCTTTAAGCTTTCGCCCAAAGGTGTACCTGCTAGTCACTCCTAGGATGGGAGGGGGAATATCATTCCAGCACTTAGACGCCGCAAACCTAAAACTACCTCGAAATGCCACCGACCGATGCGGCGGCACACTAGCCTTAAGTCTGCGAACACTTTTTAACCATCCCATCTTTTCAAAAAGGTACGAAGGCGTCTTGTGCCGCACTACACCAAACAACAGGGTTGCAAGATGCAGGCGTCTGCGATAGTGCATTTTAAGCAGATCAGCATCGTTCAAGTACGGCGTGATATGGGATCGAGGCGGGACTCTGAAGCAAAAACGAGCACATGCGTTTTGAACTCGTTGGAGCAACCGTCTGGAACGACCAAGTATGCAACCATCATAAACGACATCACAATAATTTAATCTAGACAATACTAGCGATTCACACAGTCGGACACGCAAATCCACACTGAGGTAATCACGAATATTGTACAGAATCCGAAGGCGATAAAAGCAGCTGCTAACCAACTGAGCTACATGGCTCTCGAAGCGTAACTCCCCGTCCATAGTTAGCCCAAGATTTCTTGCTACTTCTACCCTCTCTATTGGTTCGCCCATGATAGCAACACCTTCGGTAGCCAGATTTTCCAGAGTATTACTGATTTGATGCTCAGATCCAAATATAAGAAACTTGGATTTTTTGGGATTCAGAGCCAGGCAGCTCCTCCCCGACCAAGCGGAAACACGATCAAGGTCCGCGTTTATGCTCTTCACGACGTTGACTGCATCTGAAGGCACACTGGATGCATACAGCTGCAAATCATCGGCATAAAGATGATATCCACTGTTCTCGATACAAGAAACGATATCAGCGCTATAAAGTACAAAGAGCAGTGGGCCCAAGATCGAACCTTGGGGCACTCCCCTATTCACAGAACTGAGGGAGGACCGCAAAGCACCACCATGCATCCCGCGCAACTCAACCGCTTGCGCCCGACCGGACAAGTAACTATCGAACCACCTAATAACCATTCCATCAAACCCGTAATATGACATCTTAGATAATAACAAGGGCAAGTTGATGCAGTCAAAAGCCCTAGAGAAATCCAAAAGAACCAAAATGGTACTTCTACCAGTATCCCTCGCCTGTAAGATGTTATCGACTACATCGAGTAACGCAGTAGCAGTCGATCGACCCTTGCGAAAACCCGACTGTAGTTCAGGCAGGATTCTGTTTTTCTCTAGGTATTCCGAAAGCTGATCACAAACTACCCTTTCCAGTATCTTTGACGTACAAGGAAGGATACTTACAGGACGGAGGTCGGATAGGTTGGCTGGATTCGATTTCTTCGGCAACGGAGTCACTCGAGCGCTTTTCCAGTCTTTCGGGAAGGTAGCAGTCGTAATACTTTTATTAATAATACATGTCAGAACGTCAGCAGTCTTTGAAAGTGTCAAGTGAAGCATATTAACAGATATCGAGTCCAATCCCTTTGCTGTCGATTTTATCATAGTCATTATTTTGGTAACATTCGTCGACGTCGTTGTTTTGAGTTCAAAAGTTGAGTCTCCATGTCTGTGAAATTCGTAAAAAGACAAGTCTGATAAAGGCACTTCTGACTTGCCTGGAACGTCAAGAAAATGGCGATTTATTAAGTCGGGGTCATTAAAGTGAGTAGGCAGGTCATTTTGTGGCTCTGGAAGAACTGTGCGTTTCAAATTTTTCCAGAGAGTCTTACTGTCAGTTGT
The DNA here is from genome assembly GCA_905147225.2 of Euproctis similis. Classification (NCBI taxonomy): domain Eukaryota; kingdom Metazoa; phylum Arthropoda; class Insecta; order Lepidoptera; family Erebidae; genus Euproctis; species Euproctis similis. The sequence continues at coordinate 21,438,382 of LR990107.1, read as the reverse complement.
GTGGTTAATGTGTTGTTCGAAAAAGGCACGCTTCTCGTTGTGAATTGCTTCAATAACGAGATGCTTGAGATCCAAGTAGTACTGCTTATGCGAGTCCAACCTTGTTCGCTTAAATCTTGAGTGTGCTTCGTTTCGTAGTCTCATCATAAGCCTAACATTTCTGGTGAGCCATGGTTTTGGTGTCTCCCTCATTACAACGGTCTTCTCCGGTGCATGTCTGTCAAAAAGTCCAATTAGAAGGTCATTAAAACGTCTTACCATTTCATCAACGTCTTCAAGGCGAGTTATCTGGTTCCAGTCTATTTCGTCAAGGTCACGATAAAAATCAATAAAGTTAATGTCTTTCAAGGGTCTATAGGTAACCATGGTTGGTGTCGGTTTTCGTTTTTTAATGCTTAACTCAGTTGTAATAAAGGCATGAGCACCGAGTTCCGGGACATGCATCACATCCACACTTTCAACGCGAGCGTCAGTACATATTAGGTCTATGGTCGTTTCACTATGGCTAGTAAAGTGAGTTGATTCTTTTACGTACTGGGTCAAGTTAGTTGTAGTCAAAAACTGCGTCTAAGAATATCCGTTAGAGCAATCGGCCTAATAGCCGGATATTCGGCCTGAAGTTTTACCTAAAATGAAGTAATTTCAAACACGAGAGTGCGTGCGCTGTGCAAGTTGCGACTTCTTTCCCGCTGTAGGCAGTCCTTGTTAGAAATTGCGCGCATTCTCCAAGTACCTTGGAGTATTCTCAAGTAATGCTTGATTACCTTCTATTAAACACCATGATTTTTTATCGGTGATCAGGACTAAAATATATAAATATCTAGATCAAATTAAAAAAATGAAGTTAGGTGTCACGCAATCACCTCATTGTTTAATCAATTAAAAGTTAAATATAATTGAAAGTAAAAGTTAACCACAAAACTTTTATAATCAAACAAAATAAACAAGTTTGTTTCCATGTAGGTACATAATTACGACTTCAACGTCAATACTACATCAATTACTGATTTATAAAAAAATGTTCTTCATGACCGCTTAAAAACCATCGTATTTAACACATCATTGTCTCTTTAGTTTTCTCATTTTTATATACTATATTTTAATTTGTCTGCAAGACTAAACTGAACTTAATAATTGATTACCAGTAGTTTATTACTTGGTTACCCTGGTTTACCACTATCTATGTGTTGACGTACTATCCGGTATCCGGCCGAGTACTATGCCACTATCCGGTATTCGGCCGAATCGTGAAATTGTTGCCGAATAGGCCGGATACCGAATAGTGGCCGAGTAATCGTTGCATCTCTAATTATTTTTGTGTGAGTTCAAGTGGATTGCAGGATGGTTTAGTTTCACAATTAAGCCCGACAGATGGCGCTGCAGTAGGTATTTAGGTTATTTATCTTTGCTGCAAGTCAACTGCCGAGCAAAAAAACATCATTGAATAAAAAGAATCGGTTTTTAGAAAAAATGATATTATTTCCAATTAAAGAATAATTATTATATAGAATTTGTCTTAAATTTCTTACTTTGTTTAAGATCCTAATCGCTTGGTATATCAGGTCTTTTGGGAAATGCTCTCAGAAAATATCTGTTAGTGCTTTTTATTATATATATTTTTATATATATATATCGTATATTTTTAGTGTATAAGGTTTGTAAGCAAAATGGTTGTAAGAAACCGGTTTGTATAAAACCTGCCTGCTGTTTCTAGCTCACTCTATAATGGAATAAAAAAAATAGGTATAGGTTCTTTTTTGCCAGCGAATACATTATAAATATGTAATTAAACATTTCCGGATGGACAGCTGTAAATGTTCTCGATCAGCATTCTTGGATATTTACAGATATGATGAGAAAACTATTTTAGATACCTACCTACTATTGTGACAATAAAAAGTATACCTACTAATATAACTTCACACACTTTATTTTAGGTGGTATATGTAGCGGATTTTGTGCCACACCATTCGAATTCTTTCGGTACTATTTCTGCAGGATTTATAAATATATTTTTAGCGGAAAGAGTGTTTGGTTTGTGGGACTAATTGTTCCCTTCAGTGATACGTTTTGAGCACACAATATTGGATTAAATATTTTAAAAGCATAACATAAGTTGTCAGTCATCGATATTTATCACACATAAATTTCGAAAACAATTTCGAAAAGTCATTGGTGTGAGCCAGTGTCAAATCGAATCGATCAGAAGCCGTGTAATTGACCACCGAGACTATAAATAAATATAAAAATATTTTACTTTTATTAATATTATCAACAAAATATATAACAAGAACAACGGATGACAAGTTCTGTTCAGTGGAGGCTCAGCACTCTGTGATTAAATTATAGAAAAATTATCATAAAGACTTATCCACATATGACATCCTAACACCTGTCGATACCTTCCTAAGGCTTTCGGCAATGGAACGGAAGTCATTGAAAGTGCGTTAAGGACGAAATATAATACGTATGACCATAAATGCTAAAGGACAGCATGGTAATGACCACACATCATGCCGGATATTATTTTTTATCAATTAGTATACGAATTATTCTAATTTGTTCAATCAAACTGCACTTAATTGTTGGAAGGTAATTGGATTAAACAAAGTTTATACTATTCATTTAAAGGAAAAAAAACCGCTTTGAGTATGTGAAAAGTAGGTTGGAAACCTGTATGAAGTATTTTTTTAATGATAATAGTACACTATTATCATTAAAAAAATACTTCATAATAGTAATACATTACTGCCTACACTTTCGGGTAGAAAAAGGCGTGAAATTATGGTATGTTAATAGTGTATTAGGGCATAATTTTGACACAGAGCCATCTAGTTTTCCAAGATAAGTAACTAAATGCTTATGTTACGGAAATAGGACCACTCATATCAATGCATTATTTACTTTTTTTTTGTAATGCATACTTATAGTACATAGAAAAACAGCCAGAGCCCATACAAACATCAATGCTCATCGTAAATATTTGTACTCGGACAAGGATCGAACCTGCTTACCTTTAGTGAGCAGTCATTTATTTTCTTGGTAAAAAGTATGAACAAACAAACATAACATCACGCCTTTTTCTACCCGAAGCAGGCAGCGGGTATTAAGCCTCGACTCGCGAGATTTTACGTTCCAAATGGGATAGGTGACGAAACCTATTGCCATATACCGGGCAACTTTGTCAGTCATCGATTTTAAATTTATGACTCCGAAAGGAATTCCGAAAAGGCATTGATGTGACACGACTTCTTGATTCAGAAGCGGGTTGTTCGAAATCTGGACAACCGAAACTAACAGCTTGATATTAAACAAGCTTATTTCCAAAGAAAGAATTGACAGTACTAAATAACTCTGACTTTATTATAGCCATTTTGCTTTTGATCAAACAACGAAAGGTCTTTCAAAGAATTATTACCTCAATTCTCAATAACACATTTGTAGGGACCAAACCCAAACACAGTTCTTATCGCAGTCTCGACACCTGCTAACCAGAAAATAAATAGTTCCCTTGAAAAATATTGTTATGTCTTTTGTCTATAGGTGTAAAACGATAAAACTGTTATCGCAGACCGGATGTATTGAAAAAAAAAACCACATTTACTTATGTCCTAACATTTTAGTATATACCTATAAAAGTATGTAATCGACGCTACATAACCCCATTGACATAAATAGGTTTTATGTGAAAATTGTAAACTTTTTGAGCGCGAACTTTTTTTTAATTATTTAAAATTTAGAACGTGTGTTTTTTTTTGCAACCTCGTGTTTTGTTTCATTCGGATATAGATGCATTTATATTTCATTAAGTGGTTTTATTAATTATATTAAATGTATTTGTTATTTTAAAACCAATATTTATATTTATTCTGGATTTGTCTTATGATCGCTTTAGGCGGGCTGTGAAGGGTCGTCTCATTGGTGGTGCATACTACACCATCAACTACTTCATGACTGACAAGTCGGAGTGGGACCGTCAAATTGCTTGCTCAACGCGGATTTTGTAGTTTGTGTATTGGAATTTGTTCCCTTTTTCGGAGTGGAGGCGTTCTGTAATAATTTCTGATAGCTTTTTAATTGTAAATTTGCCCTGATGTTGTGTTCAATATGTGATACTTAAATTTTATTATTCGCCACAATTTTTCCACAACGTTACCACTCTAATTAAAAGATGTCGCGTCGGTTGTGCTCGACTACTGTGATCGCATAGAATTTCTTAGTTAACATGTAGGACGTTGATTTTAATTTGGTTGGATCTTAATTGTGATTGTCGAGTATTCTGTTTGCTACACCTTTTATTCACCAACCTACTGATTTGTTTTCAGTAGTTATAATAATATTATTATTTATTTCAAATGGTTTCAAAAGAGTATTTGGCACATGAGTTTCTTGCCCGATTCTTCTCATGATAGCCCCTACACTCGGAATCGGGCCGCTCGTGGCGATTGCGTCCGTGTCTTTTTTGTTCCACGGAGGCACTTTCCACAAGCGCCAGTGTTAGTATTTAATTTTAAATAATATGTTATCTGTACTTGTTGACTATTTTTAAGTGTCTGTGAAGACCTATAAAAATAAAGTTATTTTGACTTTATACATATTTATGATTAGGTGCCTGATAATAAGCATTGACTAAAAAAAGTTCGCGCTTTAGTATTTATACAAGCATCGATGTATGTTTCCTGGCACGAATATTTGTACTCGCGTTGGGATCGAACCCACCGACCTCTGCGCACCAACTTGTTTTTGGTCGGCAGGCACATTGCATATTATTAAATATATCCTTATAAGCACTTCTGGTAAAATGTAAATTTGTAAATTCTCATTAAATTGGTTAAGTTTTAAAGAACTCACTTTCACCCTCGTTAATTAGTGTTTTATAAAAATAATAATATTGAATTAAGACTTTTTAGGGTTCCGCAACCAAAAGGTGAAATACGCGATTTCTAAGGTTATATTTATAGGCGATTTATATGGTTCCGATACTTCGGCTACTTTCTTCATTATGTAACTAATACAAATTCTATATGTGCCAATGTTATACCTATGACTACAGATAGCAAAATAGCGTTAAATTTTTTTCATTATTTTTAACATCTTTATTTATTATTAATGAATAATAAAAACATGGTTTTATTATAAATTTTATAAACGCGTAATTAGTTGGTTACCTACCAAGACTGGGTTAGTAATGTAATTGGATTCAGTTATTTTTTTTCTGTTAACATATTCATTCATACCCAACAGTTTTTTTCGTTTAATATAAATCATAATGATATTATTTTTCAAGATCGCTGATACTGCGTCTTTTGTCATCGGCCTACTGAATGTCTACGGAAATCTTTTTTACTTGCATCTTCCACACTCACCTTCTTAATCATATCGTCTTTCACACAATCCATCCATGACTTTTAAGCTTCCCCTCTCCTTTTATTTCCTGAATTTTTTTTTTTTAAATAAACAAGCCAATATATAAAAATTTTGAGTCGCACTGTTTGTTGGCAAACCCCTTCAAAACGGCTCGATCGATTCGTATGTAAATTATTATGCATATTTGGTTGATTTAACCCATAAGTAATAGGGGTGAGCTGACGACGAAAAATTTTTAATTTTATTTCGCTTAAGTTATTATTTACCATTTGAATTTTAATATGATTTGACATTGAAAAATATCCACGATCCAAGTTCACATCTATTCGCCGGTATAGCTAGTTGTTTTACTATCTTCTTGGACTGTTCCCATATCTTGGGTTCGGTATATTAGGTTCTCCTTTTTTAGACATTTCTATCATTCACTTCTTCCACACCAATACTCATCTTTTTAAGTCAGACAATCTATATATATTATCTTATGTCTTCCTCTTGTCTTATTTCCTTCTACTTTCAAATTTAACATTCAGTTACTTAACTAGTTGTGCATCAAAATAATATGGACGCCACTTGCTAATACAAAAATAGCAAACACGTAAAAATTTCAATAGACGTTCATCTAATCCGCAAATAATATTGTTCTGATATATAAATATGTCATATTTAGTCAATAAAATGTATGATTCGGTTTAATTTCAAATTAATTTTAAGCCAAAGTTTTTGTTAATATACTCTACTCTACTCTATATAAAAGAAATACAACTAATATTATCTATCATATATTTTATAGATAAGAAGCTATCTATTATTAAAATACGCACTTAAGTTTTTGTTTAAATATCATTAGAGTTGTTCAAGTATAATATCTTTACTAAGTTGGCTATACAAAAGTTCAGGTACTTTTCTTTCTTACTTGATTGAATAACCAACTTCCAAACATTGTTACAAAAATTTCGCATCTGTGATAATAATATCACTGAAATAATAATGAATATTAAAAAAAAAACTATATATAGAAATTAAATATAATTAAAAAATAAACTCATAGTTTTAACCAATCTATGCAGTCACAAATAATATTTATTTCATATAATAAGAACCATTTTTATTAAATAAATTAGAAATAAAACTATCGATTCTTTTTTACGAAAATAAGATATAACTCACAGATCATAAACTCGGTGTTTAAAATAGGTGACTGATTTGATATTATATAAAAAAAAAAACATAGTATCAACTGATATAGTTTGAAAACTAACGAAATATGTTACGACTTTGTACATCAAGAAAGCTCCATCGTTGAAAGAAAGAAAAAAAAAAACACCGCTTAAACAACCGGCTCCGAGCAGAAGATGTGTGTAAAAATTAAAATTAAAAAAAGAATCTGCCATAGACAACGATCGTACCTTTACTTATGACTTTAACACAAGCATTATATCACATTAAACCACTGCATTGTTTTTATCCAATTGTAGACACAATATAACACAACATATCGGCTTGGTGTCATAAGCACAACTGAGTAAAGTTAAGGAACATCAAGAGAGCTTGCAAGGCATTCTGCCTCCGGTAAAATTTTCACATCTGCATTAGCCGACTAAAATAAGGTGGTAGTTTTTTTTCGCGGTACTGTTTGTCTATAGACACGTATTACATGCGGTAAGGTTGTATCGAAATGTATTTATTGTTTCACTTCGCCCGATCGGTAGAAAGAGACGAAATGTGAATGACGAAGCCTTTAGTATAGAGTAGTGTCATGTAACAGAACGTTCAGTACAGCTTCAGCTTTGTTTTACACACCCACTTCTGAATGGCAAGTCCCGAGTACGAATCACGATGGTTTAAATATTCTTTAGATTGTGCCGATGTAAGCTACTAAGCCTATTTTATAGTAATTAATTCAGAATGTTGAGGGATAATTGTCGACGACTAATTTATGTAACTTCAATGTTAACTTATACTGTATAATATATAATACATAATGAAAATTATATTATATCTTCATTGCTTAGAGTTAGTTTTTATACTTCGTCATTATGAAATTTCTAATAGATTTTGAGTTATCTCATTAAAAAATTGTAAACAAAATTTACAATACTTTATTATTTATATTGAACTTGTCATAATTATTAAAACTAATCTATGTTCTGACGTCATTATTGTTAAATGTCAGCAGCGCGTTGACTGTTGGTGTCTCTCTCACTCTCGAAGCTTCCAAACGACCGGAGGCAAGGATATAGTATGATACAGTGCACTCTTCAGTTCACTGCACCCGGCAGCGTCGAAGCCTTCACCGTACAAGAGTATCAGGCCGTTTTTTGACGATTCCAACGAACTTTTTAATAAGTTATCAATACTGTTGCGGTGAAACTATGTTTTTTTTTTCGGTTTCGTTGGAAACGAAAAAATTGTATGCAATCAAAAGTTGGTACCGATGTACTGTGATAATAAATATAACTTCAGTTGCATATATGCGTTGTTTTTTTTTGCATTTTACAAGACTATATTATATACGTTATTTTAGTACCTTTTAAGTATGTAAGTATGTGGTCCTTTTAAGTATGTAGTCTCGGTGGCCCAGTGGTCGAGCACACGTCTTCTTATCCAGGGGTCCGGGTTCGATTCCTGACACTGGCTCACACCAATGACTTTTCGAAATTGTTTTCGGAAGTTATGTGTGATAAATATCACATATCGATGACTGAAAACTTTGTGCCCCGTATGGCAATACGTTCGGAACCTATTTATTCCATTTGGGACGTAAACATAACGGTGAGACGAGGCTTAACAGCCGCTGCCTACACCTTCGGGTAGCAAAACGTAATATAATTATGTAAGTATGTAAGATTCTGCGTTATGTAACAAAAGTATAATTGATTTACTGGATTTCCATAAAGGGGATGAGAAATATTATATTAGAGGTGTATGGGATAAGATAAAAAAAAAATATAACACTATATACATGCTAGATATTATTAAGTAGTAAATAACACGGCAATGCTTAAAAACAGCGGTTATTTTGAGAATTACACCCACCATTTTATCCCATTGCCATGACCATGTCATCTAGGAGAACTTTCTGATATTTTTTTAAGGGATATGAGAGCAAACGAACAAGAGCGTCACCTGATGGTAAGCAACCTGCGCCACCCATGGAAACCAGCAACACATATAGAGTTACTGTTGCGTTGCCGACATTTAGGAGAGCAGGGATAGGCAAGAGTGGGGAAGGGGGTGGGTCTACGGGTACCTGTCTCACCGAACGAGACGTGGCAAGAGCCACTTTACGTAGATCTTCTGAGAGGTCGTGGTATTTCACCAGTCGAGCCGGCCATGGGTTGTAATGAAATATTCAATCATTACATAGTATACTTATATATAAAACAAAGTCGCTTTCCGCTGTCTGTCCCCTTATATGCTTATATCTTTAAAACTACGCAAAGGATTTTGATGCGGTTTTCTTTAATAGATAGAGGGTGTCAACGGGGTGGTTTTTATCTATTATCTATAATTCATGTATGATGTAGTAACTAAAAAATTATAGAGACAAAATTTAGTTTTTTATTACTTTTAATGCGAAACAAAGTTCGCCGGGTCAACTAGTATTATATAACTAGTTGTCCCGGCGAACATTATTCCGTCTCAGAAACAATAATTAATTAAATTTTGAATTTTATTAACTTCAATTAGGGCTATTGATTATTATCCTTAGGAGGTAGGATACATACACTATTGCAGACATTTTGGAGATCTTACTAAGGTGTATAAACCTGGCTAAGCCCTGAGTGATAGTACAAAATAATGTTGCAATTAAACCTCCAAACCTCCGTTGGGCTTGTTCAAACTTTTAAGCATGTAAGGGGACAGACAGCAAAAAGAGATTTTGTTTTAAACTTTGTAAAGATGGCTCTAGTATTTATAAGGTATATTAGGTAATAAATATTTATAATATTTATTTATTTCGTTAGTTACGAGTATGTGTGCTTTCGGAAGTTATGTGTCTCTCTGTCGATGACTGAAAACTTTGGGCCCGGTATGGTAATAGGTTCGCCACCTATTTGGGACGTAAACATAACGGCGAGACGAGGCTTAACACCCGCTGCCTACACCTTCGGGTAACAAAAGGCGTCAAATCGTGTTATGTTATGTTAATATTTATAATAAATAAGTTTGCTGACTGATCTTAGCCGCTAAAACCACACCTAGTTTTAAGTTGTCTTCTAATGATCTAGATTTGTGATTTATGTAAAGAGTCCTACAATTCACTTGTATACATATTAAATAGTTATATGTGACGTTCATATATCAATGCACCGTTTAAGATCTATTAGATAAATAAAATTGCTATGAACATTGAAACAATGGACCAGAAATATCAACAGACATATTGTTTATTATATAGATTTAATGCAGTTAGAATTAAAACAATTAGCATTTACTTACATGTAACTATTAAGGCGTTATTAATTCTGCTGAAGGCAGAGAATCACATGTTGTGGCGCAAATTGGGAGATGCCTATGTCCAGCAGTGGACTGGAATAGGCTAATGATGAATGATACATTTTCATGATTTGTAATGTCCAATGTCCATCGAAACAACTAAATATTATGTATTAATATTCAAGTTAAAGTCTTAAAAAATAAACCTTGAAGTGTCCATGTTTCAATGCCATAATGATATCAAGACGTACATGTATTATTGCTAAATAATATATATCAAGTATTGTCAAATACTCACTTGATCCTCATCGCGATAATCGATGATGTTGCTTCTGAAAATAAAAATTAAAAATGAATAAAATATTTAAGCCCGACTAAGCAAAAAAAAAGAATCTGGTAAGTTTTGTTTATGTTTAGATTCCGTCAGACAATATAAATTGAGAAGATTCTAACCTCTAAATACAGTTAAAATTCGAAGTAACATTTAAAACGAAATTATTGCGAAGTACCAGAAGTAACAGTTTTTCAAAGAATATTGTCATAAAACATTAAATGAGTTTTAATAACCTTTTTTTTAGTGAGCGCCATTTAGTGTCCAATTTTAATAATAACAATTTATTTATTAAATAAAAAAAAATTAACAGCTCTGTTTTAATATTTTAATAATACTAATTTTAATAGTTTTGTTGAAATTGATAGCTTACAAAATAAATTCTTCTTTCTAAATATCTGTATACATACTTCCCACCCACCCGTGTTTAAACATATGTTTAAACACGGGTGGAAGTCGAACCTGTCGAGATTTGTTCAGCGGACTGTACTTTTAGCACAATAGCCTGTATATCCATTACGGAGATACTATATTATGCTATCGCAAATCTATATCTTTTTTTTGGAATGAAAACTCACCTGGAACCAATCTTCTTAATCACAGGCCGCTGGGCAGTGCTGTCGTGTATCCTGACTTGGGTGGGATCTATTTCCTCACATTTGGCGTCATCCAATAGTATCTGACCAGTCCTCGTTGATAAAATAGAGTCCATGAAGGGACTGTACATCTGACCGGATGTTCCGAGAATATCATCAATGTCAGTGTATCTTGATATGTATTTATTCATCCCCTTTTGATATGAACTTAACCTTCTCTTATACTGGCCATTATTCTCGTAAGGAGATATACGACCTCTATAATCTTCATTCTCTTTGGGCATCTCAAGGCCTTCGGGACTTCGTCTCGCACCAAGAGGCTCATCATCAGGCAGATGCAGGGGAAAAGGAGGAATGTGTGTTGGTGGAACGTAAATTTGAACCTCTGAGTCGGACGAGTCACTTTCATCTGGCAGTGATGGCGTTGGTAACTTTTCTATACCTTCTGGAATGTTTTTATTACTGGATAGCCACCAAGGTCTTTCACCAGATTCTATATGCCGTATTCTCTTAAGAGAGAAATTCCGCTCTGAATCAGATTTGCTTAGGCTTTGATTATTCAATTGGTGGATGTGTTCTTGCTTACTACCACTGTGTGTCGAGTTTTCATTACTACTGGCCCACCAGTCTTTTTGCTCGCCAGATTCTATATGACGCACTTGAAAAAAATTATACTTATCACTTTTATCACTTTCACTGGATGATTTCCGAGGAGGGCTTAATCTTTCTACACCTTCTGGAATATTTGCACAACTATCTAGCCACCAAGGCTTTTCTTCGTCAGCAAACTTACATTTCTTTATTATTTTATTTGAATCAACTTTATCAGAAACTAAATGTTGTGAATTTTCTTCTCCGTTTTGTTTGGATTCACTGTTAATAGTATTAGAGTCCATCCACCACGCTCTTTCACCAGATTCAATGTGTTTTATTTTGTGTGGGCCATTTTTATCTGACCTTTGATTGTTAGTACTTTGAGAGCTCTTTTTATTTTCAGAGTCAGAGTCTAACCACCATGCTCTTTCACCAGATTCTATATGTCTTATGGCTTTCAGTTTGACAAGATTGTCATCATTCGAGGCTATAATATTAGTTGTGTCAGTTTTCCCTTTACTAGATTTGTCACTTTCTGTTATAAGATTAGATACATCTTTGCCCGTTGATTCTGAAGAAGAGGTTTCTAGCCAACGACTGTTATCACTATTTTCTTGGTATCTAATTTTAAATAGATTAGTAACTGGAGCTAAAGCACGAATTAAAAACGATTTTGCTTCTTCAGTACCAGCGTCATTCCTTGTAGGAGATGACTGTTTACCTGATCGATCAGTAGGTATTGATAATTCATCAGCGGAAGTTCTAGATAAATCGTTAGTTTTTGATTTAGACATATTTTCATCTTCACTAATTGATGATTGCGTTGATAAAGTGCTACTCAAATCAGGACTGCTGTCCCTTAAATTAGAAATTTTTGATTTAGTGGATCCATTTAGACCTGAGGGAGGTGGTGAAATTTTAGTTGCAATATTTGATGCTTTGCCTTTGTCAGATACTTTGTCACTAGTTTCACTACCTTGATCTGAATCTGTAGAGCTTACAGATTTACTTCGTCTCTTAATAATTTTCTTTTTAGAACCCGATTCCGAGGATGAGTCACTACTGTTTTTATTCGCTTTAATTTTTTTGGTCTTAACATTTCCTTCCACTTTAGGTGCCTGAGGAGGTAAATTACTATTTGTTATCGTAATCTCGGGTGAAACTAATTCTGCTGAAGCGGAACTTTTAGCTTTCTTAAGTTTAAGATTAACGTTGATCATGATTTCTGGGTTCTCATCAGCTTTATTTGGGTTCATTTCGTTAACAACGGTGGTGTCTTTGTTTGTTTCGATTTTGTTACTTGATACGTTATTGGTCGTTGAATCATGATTATTTCTTTCTGTTGATGAATTAGTATAGTTTTCATATTTTTCGGGCTCTCTACTGTGACTGCGACTTGATCTTTCATTAGCACTTAGCGAGTTGCTGCCTGAACCTTCTCTAATATTAGAATATTGTGTAGAATATCTTCCAGCATAACCAGTATAACTATTACTGCCCGGAGAGTAATACGACCAGTTTGTCATACTCGTTCTTGCAGTACTACCGAATCGACTGGTTCTTGTAGGATCATCTAATCGATCCGATTGTATTTCTTGATCGATCATCTTAGGTTTTCTTTTTGCTCTTGTCATTTGCTTTTCTATAGTTTTTGCCATATCAGCTCTTCTAGTACGTACATAGGCTGAAGAACCTGGGGGAGTAGGTGAAGTGTGACGCGTAACTACCATTACTGTTTCAGTGTCATTATCATCGGCATCCACAGGCATATCATCTGAATCTTCATGTTCACTGATCTCATTTGTTGACTCTTTTTGTGAATTTGTTAGTTCTTCAATAATAATGGTTGGTGAACTGCTTTTTGCATTTTCAGATTTTAATGAATCGGTGCAGTTCACGGGAGAAACAGAACTTCGTTTCACAGGGGTTGGACTTCTCAAGTAGTTGGATGATAATCTGTTAGCTATTGCATATCTGTTGACTGATACCTCTGGCTTTACTTCCACTCTTGACGATGGCCGTGAGTAGCTATTGACACCGAGGTCAGGTTTTGTTTCTGATTTTGAGGATGATCTTGAATAATTGTTAAGACTAATATCAGATTTATCTATTCTAGACGAAGGTCTAGAAAAACTATTGAGGTTTATTTCTGATTTCGTTTCAGTCCTGGACGAGGGTCTTCCATAATTATTAACTGCAATGTCTGCTTTAGTTTCTAATCTTGATGACGGCCTTGTATAATTTGTTGTAGTGCGAGGAAACAACTTGTAATTTGTCAGGCTATTATAACCTGCAAGTTTATCAGTCTTACTTGGAATGTCTTTATCGCGATTACCGGGGCTGATGTCCCGAGTTTTATCTTTGAAACTTTTCGTAGTTTTCCTTTCCGGACTCAAAAGTCTAGAAGGTCGACTTAAATTGTATTTCGATGTCGTTGAAGGGCTCACATCTCTACTTTTACTTGTAGAAGTGATTGGTACTGTGAGTTTCGAATAGTCTTTTTTCTCGTATTTAAAACTAGATTTATCTGGTTTGTTACTACCGTAAGAATCGTATTTCGCGATAGATGGTTTCTCGGATTTGTTGTAGTTAGTATATCGATTAGTGATTGTCGAAATTGGAGTTTCATCTTTAGTTGGACGCTCCGAGTTAAGAATGGGTATACTAGATGTCTTGTACGACGGAGTGGTGTTGATGTACTTCGCAGTGACTGTTGTCGGTCTCTCCGTAGAATTGCTCGAAGTGGTCCTATCTCGACTTCTGGTGTAAGATGGTGATTCATACTGAAAAAAAAACAAAAACAAAATAAAACATTTTTGTGTGTTAAAGCGAAATAGTTCCATTGATATTATTCCCGTCTGAGGAATATATCCCGAAGTAAAATAAGTAGAATCCATATTCTCGTCTGAACACAATAATATAAACTTGTTCCTTCAACTGTCTTATAAATAGCTAAGGGGAATGCATGCACGTTGAAGTGAAGATAATTGATGAAGAGAGATTGTATTGAGACCATCGTAACTTTGTGGATATTTAAAAGCCTGGTGGACTGATTAATTGTTGTATGTGCTAAGGATTTAGTTATCTAGTGAAATATGGCAAGAAATAGCACTGGTTCGGTTATAAATACAATAAGTGTTATTAACATTTAAAGCGGAATGTATTTCGGTAAATATACTTAATACTTACATAGTTCCTAAAAGACATGGTTGTCAAGTATCTTCCATTAGTCTGGGCGTCTTCTTTAAATTCTGAAAATGTATTGATGACAATTTAGGAAATATAATGTATTCTTTATATGGTGTACAAAGAAGTGTATTTTATTCTATTCTATTTTCATAAAGATGATGTGCGATAAATAGCTCAAATGTTGTGAGCACAAATTTTTTTATCACAATAGAGTCGTTGTCCAGTTACCATCAGGTAAATTGGGCTGGTGCGTCACTAAAAACTGGCGACAATTTAAACAGTGGTAGAGACACGCGCAGTACGCTGCATAAATGAGCCAGCTTGCCGGTAAAATACTAGAACCTCCCAGATTATTGACTTAAAGTGGCTCATGCCGCGTCTAGTTCGGTGAGAGAAGTATCCGGAGGCCCACCCTCTTCCTCGTGGGTAACGCTACTGCAACATTATCGGTGTTGCCAGTGTCCCATGGGCGGCGCTAGCTGTTTAACATCAGGTAAACCGCATGCTGGTTTGCGTATCCCATAAAAAACCTAACCTTTTAACTCTTTAGCTTAATCTTCATTACATAGTTATAAAAGAAAGTCGCTTTCCGCTGTCTGTCCCCTTATATGCTTAGATATTTTATACTACCCAACGGATTTTGATGCAATTTATTTGAATAGATAGAGGCTGTCAACAGGGTAGTTTGTATGTATAATTCATTTAGACGGTAGCAAATAAAAGTGATAATTTTCGAAATTTAACACTTTAAATTGCAAACGCTTGCTGAACCCTAAGTGATGTCTACAATGAAGGTCTACAAAAAGTCCGCGATGGCATATGTCTATCTCTTAGGGATAACCCACAATGAACATTTTTATATCCTTTCTGAGGCCAAACAAAGTTCGCCGGGTCAATTAGTATATAATGATATAATAAATGTCGTTCGAGTCCTGGTTCGCACAATTCAAGTTTTGGAAATAATTCGGAGATAAAATAGCACTTAATGATTCCGCTACTTATTTATGACGATTAATTAGAAAAGTATAATGACGGCTGCTTATACCTTCGGTTAAATTACATTTAAATAAAATATATGTAACCTAAAATAATACATCAAAGATTTGACACCATGTCATGAAGTCTTAGTTACATAATTTTGAACTAGATGGCGCTGAGCGACTTGAGTCTATATCATAATGAAAAAAAAGCAAGTTTTAAAGTCCGAAAATAGAAACACCCATATAGTTTCCGGTCTAACCTATATTGATTAAATCAATGAAGAAAACACGGATGGTCAAGATTAAAGAAAATGGAGCATTGTAACGAAAGCGGTATGGTTGAAATTTATTTTAGTTAAACTCTTAATTGTTCTCGTCTATTTGTACACAAAAAAATAATTTCATCAAAGACATAGCAAATATATTTACGACACTATTTCTCTGTATGTTTGTATGTATAATACAGTTTTAGAGAGCAGTCGGTACAGAGTATTATTTTATACATAGACTTTATTTTATTATGTTAAGAATTATACTACCTAAGCAAATGAACAATCTTTCTGGTCTAGTTAATCAAGAGTCTCATGACCTAGTTTAGCTTGTTGCTTCACCCTTCAACAGTTACTTTAGTATTTAGTGTTAATAATAGTAGTATACGCATCTACTATTTTTATTTGATTCAAATTAAATTAAATATATATTGAAGTTAAATTATACATATGGTCTGAAATGAGTATTTGGCACATGAGTTATTTGCACGGTTCTTGTCATGACAGTCCCTACACTCATAATCGGGCCGCTAATGGCGATTGCGTCCGTGTTTTCTTGTTTCACTGAACCACTTTCAAGCGCTCGGTTTCTAATATGTAATTTTTCTAAAATAATAACATTATTTTCAGTATTTCCTGACTATTTTTATGAGTCTATGAAGACCTACGAACATAATGTTATTTAGATTCGAATGCGATGCAATTGCTGTTCGATTTGAGCTTGATGATTTACGGCAGTCTATCATCATGTATATAAGTAGATACAATATCAATCTTCAATACATACCTATATTACCAAATATTGGCATGCTATAATTTTTGCTGCCATACCTTCGTAAATTATGGGTGCGAAGTTACTTCTTTTTTATATAAACACTAAACAGACATACTGTAATAAATTAGAATAAGATACATTTTATTGTAACGATATAGATAAATAACTTATTGCAAAAGATCTTATAAAGATAAGTAATGTAAGTTAGCTTATCGCAAGCTGACAGCTCTGTCGGGTAAAAAATATATGTAAATAGTTCTCGGTGGTCCAGTGGTCGAGCTCCCCGATACTAAATCAGAAGTAGTCGGTTCCGGGCTCAAACCTATGATTTCTCGGAATTATTTTCCGAAGTTGTGTGTAATAAATATCGATACCTGACAACTTTATGTCCGGTGTATAGTAATAGGCTCGCCATCTACTCCATTTAAAGCATAACATAACGATTCGGCGGCCTAACAGCCACTGCTTACACCTTCGGGTAGAAAACGCGTGAAATTATGTTTGTAACTTATGTTGTAATTGGATCAATTGGAAATTGTCTTATTTCTTATAATTGCGTACAGTTTTAAAGATGTTTGTTACCAAAATTACTTGAAAATCGACATGTAAACGAGCATTAAAAAAATACACATGTTCCCTTGGTATTGTAATTGCTACTTCAATTCAAATGTTAATTTAATAAAACAAACAGTCGGATTTTTGTTTTAATAAACGGCGCTTACACTATAAAACGTACGATAATCCCGGTGATACATTCCCCTGGAATAATAGTATTAATTCACTGTAATACGAGTTAAAAACTATTAATAAATATATATCAAACCATTTCACTAATAAGAGAACTGGGCAGCAATTCAGGATATGCAAGGCAATAAAGAGTAAAGCTTTGACAATAGCAATACGTCTCACTAGCTGCTGAGCCTGGTAATTACATAATAATTTAATTCAGATGTTAGGATAGGAGCTATTTGCGTCACACGGACTTATGGAGTTGGTTTGCTCGGTGATGAATTGTTCGCTCTTGCCGGCCCTTAACTCACATGATAAGAATCTACTGAATGGCTAAGGAAAATTAGTACTACTATTATGTCCGCGAACGAGAAGGGATTCATTTTGACGTACCTCGTGGTACTTTGGTAAAACTGCCGACTAGCACAGAATCGGGGTCAGCGGGTTCGATACAAATGTTCGTATGGCGTCTAGGTGTTTTCCTATGTATTATAAGGATGTATTTACAAAGAGAAAAATATATAATTATGTATGTATTAGTTGTAGTTGGAATTAGAGGGCGCTGTGTGTATTGTGTGCGAGAAATTATTATTATTTATGCATATCATCGGTATTGTGGTAGAACTAAATAACTCACTATTTGACTTATTAGCCTTTTTGGAGCCTCAAAATGTATCGCATCTCTTGGTCAAACCAACATCCACATAACTTAAGTCAATCCAAAAATTAATCCTTATAGTAGAAATAGATAGATATAAACATGATGAACATGATTACATAGTATAAAACAAAGTCACTTTCGGCTGTCTGTCCCCTTATATGCTTATATCTTTAAAACTACGCATTTTGATGCGGTTTTTTAAATAATTAGAGGGTGCCAATTATAGATCAAAACCACCCCGGTTTTGATCTATAATTCATATATGATGTTGTAAAGAAAAAATGATAATTTTCGAGATCCAGCACTTTAATTGCTCACTTTGATCGAAACAATGTTCTACATTATTTAATACCTTCAGAAGGACTACAAAAAAGTCCGCGAGGGCATATGTCTATCTCTTAGCGTTAAGTCGGAATAACCCAAATTGACTATTTTTATTTTTTTTACTTTATACGAGAAATAATGGCTTATTTACGATACGATTTTAAACATTACAGCATTAATTTTCATCCTATTAAGTGTCTTAAATAGATTGTGCATGTAATATAGATGATCCTGGCCCTTTACATTAAACGCCTTTACATTTAAACGAATATTTTCGAAGATATTACAGTATTAACATAGCGGCATTAACTACATAACATAAAAACAATTTCGAAAAGTCATAGGTGTGAGCCAGTGTCTGGAATCGAACCCCGGACCTCTGGATCAGAGGCCGTGCGCTCGCCCACTGCGCCACCGAGACACGTGGCGTTCGGAAGTTACGTGTGATAAATATCGATGACTGACAACTTTGTGCCCGGT
This sequence comes from Euproctis similis, assembly GCA_905147225.2. Classification (NCBI taxonomy): domain Eukaryota; kingdom Metazoa; phylum Arthropoda; class Insecta; order Lepidoptera; family Erebidae; genus Euproctis; species Euproctis similis. The sequence continues at coordinate 21,419,647 of LR990107.1, read as the reverse complement.
ATGGCAATAGGTTCGCCACCTATTCCATTTGGTATGTAAACATAACGGCGAGACGAGGCTTAACAGCCGCTGCCTACACCTTCGGGTAGAAAAAGGCGTGAAGTTATGTTTTTACTTAAATTAAATATGTAATATCAAAGTACTATCCCAAGGCATGCACTAAAGCAATACATTTAATGTATACGATATACATAGATCGATATATCAATCGTCGCATAAGGTGGTGAGATGAAAAGTTTACTTAAAAAAAACTACGATAATTTTACGCGACACACATATTTAGTGGTTTTTAAAAATAAAACTAACTTTGGACAAACGCCATCAGCTTTGAAATACGACATTTCCGTGTTTTATTCGACAGATAAATTGGATTTTAAGATATGAGAAAACAATTGTCACTGCGTCTATAGGGCGACCATAAGCTTTGAAGACTGGGGGAATTACTTATCATGTACGGTTGCTGGTAGTGTTTTGATTTGATGTGATTGAAAGAATAATAAATAAATAGATCAGCTTGCCTTGAGAAGTTCGTAAAGGTCTGGTCTATATTTTGTGGAGAGGATTATCATGACACAGGAACTACTACTACTATTACATTAATAATACCATCATCTAGATAAAATAGCTATCTACACATTGCTAAAAAACTCGTTTAAAAACTTGTATGTGACAAACATAAACCAAAGTTTTTTTTAGAATATTTGTGAGTCAAAAGAGCCTCGGTAGTACAATGGTCGAGCAACCGCTTCTAATCTAGAGGTCGCAGGTTCGAATCCTCACACTGGCTCACACCAATGACTTTTTGAAGTTCTTTTCGGAAGTTATGTGTGGAAAATATCGATGACTGAAAACTGTGTGGCCGGTATGGCAATAGGTTTTCCACCTATTCCATTTGAGACGTTATCATAACGGTAAGACGAGGCTTAACAGCTGCTGCCTACCTTCGGGTCGCAAAGCCGAAGTTATGTTATGTACTTATATATTAGAGAAGCATGAACCAAAACATCGGAAGATTTTTGTTTTAGAATTTTTGTCAATCTGTCTGTTTTGTGTGTTTGTACGCAAAAACAAGTAGTATTGCGATATACATACATAATTTCACGCCAAATCACTTGCGGTGTAAGCAGAGAGAACAGAGCGCCATAAGGCACGATTCTTACACACCTTACTCACTTCGTTGACTTTCACAACACTTTTCATGCGAGTGCGTCGATTTTTGAGGCTCCTGACATCACCTTCCTCCAGAACACGTTCTATTTGGTTATGGAATGTGTGCCTTGGCCGTTCGCAACTCCTAAACCCATCCACTCTTACATCCTCTTACAAGAGTGGTAGAGCCAAGCAGTTCGCTGCATGAATGGGCCGGCTCGACCGGTGAAATACCACCACCTCTCAGAAGATCGACGTAAAGTGGCTCATGCCGCGTTTCGTTCGGTGAGAGAGGTACCCGGAGGCCCATCCCCCTTCCCCATCCCTTCCTATCCTACTCCTTTAAAGGTTGGCAACGCAACTGTAACACTATATGTGTTGCAGGTGTCCATGGGCGGCGTTGGTCACTTAACATCAGGTGACACGCCTGCCCGTTTGCCCTCTTATCCCATAAAAAAAAAAAAAAAAAAAAAAAAAAAAAAAAAAAAAAAAAAAAAACATCCGAAATAGGGTATCTTGGAATATATAATAAAGGAATATCATTTATTCTCACGGGAAACTCGGATTCGAAACTACTCAACTAACTTTCATGGTCCTGTTCACGATTGGATTAGGTGATTAAGCTGTTTTTTAAAAGGATAGACTAACACTTTGTTTTATTTAAATGTCTGTGAAAAAGCGGTCGCTATTAGAAAGGCCACGAGGGCGGAGATGCGGGCAAAAACTAGTACTCGATTTTTTTTTGTAATCTTTTACACTTGTGTAACCTGTTCACAAGAACCTAGATGTTGAGCCCGTTTCCATAGACTGGTATTGTGGCTGGCAAGTCTAATTTTAAGCTTCACCACAAAAGAAGATTATTAATTTGTCTAAATCTGAATTTACAGTTAACACGTGGATTTAAAATAAGTTTTAATATTATTCAATTTAACAGTGGTAGAGCCAAGCAGTTCGCTGCATGAATAGGCCGGCTCGACCGGTGAAATACCACGACCTCTTAGAAGATCGACGTAAAGTGGCTCATGCTGCGTTTCATTCGGTGAGAGAGGTACCCGGAGGCCCACCTCCCTACCCCATCCTTTCCTATCCTACTCCTAATCGTCGGCAACGCAACGGTACCACTAACTGTGTTGCAGATGTCCATGGGTCCAAAAAAATCTTGCAACTATATACCTACTTCAGATTTATTATTGTTCTGAAACTAGAAGCAAATGCAAGTGTAATGGTTGATGATGTACTACTGGAGCAGGTGGACGAAATTGTATATCGCTGATGCGCTTTTAGCAGGAATGGTCGTTACACTGCTGATATCGAAAGAAGAGTGGCGTTAGGAAATGGGCAGATTCCTGGGCGCAAATAATGTTAGCAAGAAGCTAGCTAGCTATTCATAATGCGGCACTGTGTAAGTGCGGAGTGACTCTCGCTGATAGCGTCGAAAACAAGGTTGTAAGCAAGGAAGTTTGATTGAAGAGTGTGTAAAAGTAAGAAACGGCATGCTCCGATGGTTCGGATATGTAGAAAGAATGGACGACGCAAGATTGAGTAAGCACATATATAATACAAAAAGTGGACGTTTAAAAGAAGTTAGAACGACCACGACAAACCTTCTATGACCATATAGAACGTGTTCTGGAGGAAGGTCAAGGTCTCAAAAATCCACGACATATGAAAAGAGTAAGGAAAGCGAGTGAATCGTGTCTTATGGCGTTCAGTTCTCTCTGCCTACCTCCCAAGGGATATGGCGAGAAGTTATGTATGTAACTAGAAACTGACTCAACCACTTTTCACTAGTAAGGTCCACTGTTTATATTATGTATAGTTTTCTTTAAAAACTTTCACCATGAATACTGCACGATCAGGATTGCAGAAAAACTTTTATTAAGAAAGACAAAGCACCTACCTACTCGTTCAGAGTTTTAAGAACTTGTTGCAACTCCTTCGAAAATTAATAGTTGTGACTTTATGTGGAAGATGTCCAGAGTATAAAAAGGAAAAGACTCTCAATAAGACTGTTTTTTGTATAATGATATTGTTTTTTTAATGTGATAGGAGGGCAAATGAGCAGGCGTGTCACCTGATGGTAATCAATAACGCCAGCCATGGACAGTTGTCCTACAACACCTATAGGGTTACAGTTGCGATGCCTACCTTTCAGGGAGTAGGATGGGAAAGGGTGGAAAGGAGGTGAGCCTTCGGATACCTCATCGAACAAAACGCTGTATCTATGAGCCACTTATATCGATATTCTGAGAAGCCATGGTATTTCACCAGTCGAGCGGGCCCATTCCTGCAGCGATCTGCGTATACACCCACTGTTATGTTGATTAGTATATCTGAACCTTGATTATTATTAGCATAGTTAGTATATGGAGTATATTAATAGGCTAAATGAGTATTGCGATACAAATATATTTATACATAAACCAAAACACGAAACGGATCAGTAAAGAACAATCAGTATTGGTACAGTTAAATTTATTTCTGACGAAAGTACATTACGAAAATAAATGGCCCACTAACAGCACAAGTGTCAAACAGTTTGAGTTCATACGGGTTATTGCCTCGAACAAAATGGGAGCGTGTTAGCTTCCCGTACGCGATAGCCAAAACTTTTGCCAATAGGTAACAGATTAAAAACGTGTGATATCTTTTTAATTTTCTTGTAACTTTTCTCTGTAGTCCCATATTTGGGCTAAGAGATATATTGAAATAGCACGCTCTGTACCTGGTAATACCTGGTAAAACCTGTAGGGGTATTAAACACGACCGAACATGTTTTTTAAATTTGTTCTTAAACATTACTTCACGCCTTTTTCTTTCCGAAAGTGTAGGCAGCGACTGTTAAGCGTGAACTCGCCGAATCGTTATGTTATTTAATTTTTGTGTTGTTAAATATCAATTATATGGATGGATTTATATTTGTTATTTTTGAAATTCCTGGTACCAACATAGCGGAACGTAAGTATAATATATTATGCTATGATAAAGGCAACAGAACTGTTTCGAAGAGAATAATCAGCAGCCATCTATAATCGGCAGTTACATTATTAGATGCAGCGCTCTGTATCCAGGTCACTGCAAAATAGATGAGCTATAAAATGTTTTGCTCGAATTTATTAGGATTTCTGGTGGATTTACGACCACCAGCCAATGTCTGCTGTGTAATAGGATAGTATACAACTTCCTCTGCGATATTTATTTTGTTGAAACATTTTGAAAGCTTGATAGCTTCATATTAATCAAATAATATTATGAATGTCAAGGATGCAAGTGTGTACTTTCTGTTTTTTTTGGCTTATTTGGATAATTTTGGCTTGTTTTATGTTGTTTGGTTGAAATAGATAATAGTCGATGTTTAAAAAGCAGCGGTACTCTAGTAAAAACTAATCTATATAAATAAAAGTAAATTTACAGAATATACGTACGCGCCTAACTACAGAACGGCTGGACCTATTCCGGTGATTATTTTTTCATAATATTCCTTAAAGTACAAGGATGGTTTTGTAAGTTAAAATCTTAAAAGGCCTAAAACAACACAAAGATTCGTAAGAATACTTAAAAGTCAATTTTAAGTTAATTTCTATAACTAAAGGCTCAAATTTTTATTGGAGAGGTTTCGGGATGGCAAGGCAATTAAATGACATTAGGATCTTTAGAATATTGACATTCATTTAAAAAACAAATTGGAAAAATAAAGTAATGCTATCATTAATAAAAAAATCTAAAATTCTGTTTTATTTTTTGTATTTTTCTATTGACTATAAATAAATTGTTTATGTTTTTTCGTTGACTATTAGAATGTGTTTTTGTATCTTGAATTTTCTTGACATAATGTCAACTTTTGCCTGACTTCGTTGGCTTTCGCGGTGTTGAGGTAATCTACGAATGGTTTTCATGAAACTGGGTAGAGTTTCATGAAAAAGTTTGATCAATTTTAATCAAATTTTAGTAGGTTAGCTATGTCAGTCAACTTGTATTTATCATACCCCTAAGCGATAGAGATTATTTGTTTTATCGCATTACTCTTATATCGTTAAACAACGTGTACCTGGTCTAGCTAGTATACAATAAAATTGAAATATCAGAAGAGGAAGCTTAGTTGTACATTTAGTACATTTTTTATGGTAAATTTATATTCGAATATCAAGATCAAACGGAAATCATTCTTTTGGAAGACAGCCAATAGTGTAGTTGAACAATTGCATAAAAGAAAATTGTCGTAAATTAGTTCGATATATTTAGATTAGTTTGGTAAATATCATTGTACATGTCTTGTAGCGTAGTGGATAATATACTTAAGCTGACTTGCCAAACGTTGTCTTGCCAAAAAATACAATTTTGAAAATAGGGGTTAATCGCAGGGGGTTGAAAATTTAGGGTTTTATGTATTTTTGTATCCCGTTTTATAAAAAAAAATAGAAATCAGAAATATATCTAAAAATTAAAAAAAAAATTACGGGAGGGTTACATTTAGGGGGATGAAAAATAGATAATAACTGATTCTCAGACTTACCCGATATTCACACAAAATTTCATGAGAATCGGTAAAGCCGTTTCGGTGGAGTTTAACCACAAACACCGCGACACGAGAATTTTATATTTAAGATGTATTGTTGTCTGCAGAGACAAGAGTTTCAATTCTTTGATCTGCGACAAATAATTGTTTGTTATCATACCCATTTTGGGACATACTATTTTACCCGACTGTTGCAGAAGATGAATTATAATAATTCGATTCGACTGTATGTATGTATGGAAGTTTTAGTTGAAATGCTCCTAAATCTCAAAAGTTTGAGTGACTCATAATACATTCCGACGGTTCTGAAGAGAACATGAATTACGCGGTTTTTTTTGCGCAGTCGGATATTTATAATACATTTACAATAGTTTGTAAACATTGGAATTATTCACTTATTTATTTACTATTTATTTTATTTTTTATGAAGAACCAATTCTTAAAAGCAAAACTTACCATCATTTTCGGTATGTTCATGACCTTTATTATTTTGATGGTTGAGCAGCTTTAGATGTATCGTAGTCGGAGTATTACTGAACAATTTTTGGTTTCATAGCCCATTATAATACTAACCTATGCAGGTTTACAGTCGTGCTGGTCTCGTGAGCCGGACATTTTCGAACTGGTATAAGTCGGTTAACCGACCGGTTATATCTGCATAGTCAACCTTGCATTATCAATTAAATACAAATAAAATTTTTAACATAACAATAGCTTCAAGCCTTTTTCTACCCAACGGTGTAGGCAGCAGCCGTTAAGCCTCGTCTCGCCGTTAAGTTTACATCCCAAATGGAATAGGTGGAATACCTATTTTCATACCGGGCGCAAAGTTTTCAGTCATCGATATTTATCACACATAACTTTCGAAAAGAATACCTAAAAAAATATTGGTGTGAGCCAGGATTCCGAAGCGCGACCTCTTGATTCGCGGGCTGCTCGACCACTGGAGCACCGAGATTTTATTATTAATACTTTGATCTATAGATACTATAAGGTGGGTAAAACAATTAATACATCACTAGTATTTGTCATACGTTGGGTTGCCTTCAAAAAGTGTACAGATAAAAAAAATAAAATTGGCGTAGAGAGTTGAGCGTAGGCAGGTACGTAAGAAGTAGGTATACGGTGAATGGCTGATGATGATGATGAAATATCCACCGAGTCATTAATTGGAATGAAGCCACGTGTTTCTTGTGTTTACAAAATTTTATTTGTAGAGTTACCAACTGGAATTATAACAACAGCTGTTGATATGGTGTAAAGCAAGATTTCAATAGTTGCAAAATATATATTAAAAGATTAAGAACAAAATAGAGGAATTCAAACTTATTTTTTTATGGGAGGGCCAACAAGAAAGCAGGTCAACTGATGATAAGAGTCTACTGCTGCCCATAGATACCTGGAGCACTGATAATGTTACAATTTTGTTACTGGCCTTTCAGGGAGTGAAATAGTAGTGGAAAAGAAGGAGTAGGCCTTCGGATTCCTCTCTCACCATACGAAACGTGGTATTAGCAAAAATTTTTGTTGGTTTACTAAAAGGTTATGGTATTTTATAACTTAAGGAGGTCTATTTATGTAGTGTAATACGATGTCTACCCTAAGAAAATCTCTTTGCTAATTTAAAAAAAAAATCAAATAGATATTATATTACATTACAATTCAAAAATATCTATCTTTTTTATATAAGTAAAGTAGTAAAGGTCTCGGTGGTGCATCAAGAAATCAAGCAATCTGAATCAAGAGGTCGCTGGTGCGAATCCTCACACGAATGACTTTTCGAAGTTATTTTCGGAATTATGTGTGATAAATATCGATGACTGAAAACTTTGTGCCCGGTATGGCAATAGGTATTCCACCTCATCCATTTGGGATGTAAACTTAACGGCGAGACGAGGCTTAGCGGCCGCTGCCTACACCTTCGGGTAGAAAAAGGCTTTAGCTATTATTATGTTAATTTTTTATTTGTGATGGATTTGTATTGGATAATGCAAGGTTGACTAAGCAGATATAACCGGTCACGAGATCAGCACGCCTGTAAACTTGCATAGGGTAGTATTATGAGTTAAGAAACCAAAAGTTGTTGGCAATAGGTTCGCCACCTTTTCCATTTGGGACGTAAACATAACGACGAGACGAGGCTTAACAGCCGCTGTCTACATCTTCGGGTAGAAAAGGGCGTGAAGTTGTATGTATTTATGTATTTTGTGTGCGTGTTGTATGTATGTTTTTTTAAGCTTTTATTTTAATATGTTACGCTTAGACTATTTTAATAGGAAGAAAAATTATGTAGTAATGTAGAGTAGTTTGTGAGTTTATGTACCCGATTAACCTATATTATATTTTACGACAATACAGGAAAACCTTAATTAGTATGGACTTTTCTTTTAACTTTAAAAAAAAATGTTTTTATTTTTCTCAGAAGAATATTTGGAGCAAGATAACACCCTATTTTTTTAATTATAGTACTTGTACCTACCTACCTATACTTACTCTTTATAGTATTTTTGAAATTTGCCTGTGATTCTGTCCACATATAATTTTATAACGTGATAAGTGAAAAATTTCTGTCGAAATCGGTCCAAACAATTCAGAATATTTGTGTAAATTATACTTCTAACAATATGGCTAAGAAAGAGATGGATGAAAGAACGCTAAGCACGATGGATATTAGAATGTTGTGAAGTGACAAAAATACATAAAATTATATAATACATAATAAATACATTACATTATACATTTTGGGAGAAGAATGATAAACCCGAATGAGGAGGAAAATACCTGAAGAGGAAGAAGTTAAAAATTATGGATGGATTGTGTGAAAGACGTGTTTAAGAAAGGAGTCAGAGTGGAAGAAGTGAATGATAGGGAGTGTGAAAAAGAAAAAAAAAACAATTGTGCCACCCCAAATAATGTGAAGAGGGCAGAAAAATGACAATGACACTTATAACACTTAAACAAAAAATCGTGGAGAGATCATCAAGAAATCCTCCAAAACCGAACAGGAGATTTACATGTTCGTTTTCATTTAAATCTGTGATATCTGTAAAAAAAATGACATAACGTGACCTAAAGAAAACCTCATTATATTTTGGGAATAATGAGACGATGGTAACCAACCTGCGCCGCCCATGGACAGCAGCAACACATATAGTGTTACTGTTGTGTTGCCGACCTTTAAGGGAGAAGGATAGGAAAGGATGGGGAAGGGGGTTTGGGCCTCCGGGTACCTCTCTCAACAAACGAAACGCGACATGAACCACTTTACGTCGATCTTCTGAGAGATCGTGGTATTTTACCGGTCGAGCCGGCCCATTCATACAGCGAACTGTTTGGATCGACCACTGTATTATTATTTGTCTATATCTTTTGAAAATACTGCCTTTTGAAAATGAAAACATAGACTAAAGCTTTCCAATATTATCAACATACACAGTCCTGGTTTATTATTAAACGTGAGGTATGCGATGGGGATATCCTGACAAATTATTTTTATATATCCCAGTTTGTCTCTATTCCGCTGGGGACGCCCTCTTCACTCCTAATTGTACCTAGGGCGAGGGTTATTTTAGGAGTTACAAGAAGCATGTTCAGCTTTGTATGGAAATATAATTTAGGTAGATTTTGAGGATATGATTATGACGATTTGATGTAGTATGATGAAATAGGTTATAAAGAAAAGAGCGTTTATGACTTTTCAATATTATTTGTAAGCATTATTTTGTAAAATTTCTAAGGGAATTCGATTATGGAGAACCTTGTGACAATAGATATTCGTAACGATATATCACGTACGTCGACCCGTCGGCCCGACGTATCACAATAAGATCTGCATCTATTCAATAATAGTAAGAACAATTTAACCGATGATAGTGAGGCGAGTAAGATTTCAATTATATATTTCTTTAAAGCTTGTTTTTTTATTATTTTTTTATTCAAACTTTTTTTTGTGTTTATAGCCAGCACTAGCAGCATTTTATGGGTATGTTTTAATTTTCCATACTCTATTTATTAACTGCAGGATGTTTTTTTTTTAATGACTAATAATAAGGCACGCGTCTAACATTTTTGTATTTAGAGGTCTTGGTGGCGCAGTGGGTAGCACCCCGCTTCTGATTCAAGAAGTAGTGGGTTCAAATCCTGGCACACACCAATGACTTTTCGAAATTTTCGGAAGTCACGTGTGATAAATACCGATGACTGACAACTTTGTGCCGGGTATGGCAATAGGTTCGCCACCTATTCCATTTGGGACCTAAACATAACGGCGAGACGAGGCTTAACAGCCGCTGCCTACACCTTCGGGTATAAATAGGCGTGAAGTTATGTTATGTATGTTATGTTATGTAAATGCTTTTTATTAAATTTTGAATTACATAGAAGTTTTTAAGGTTTATTAGGTATATTTTTTACATCGATTGCTGAATAAGGCAACACTTAATATATTTTGTAATTTTAAAGATAAGTAGTAAATGGTGTGACGGCGTAGATTTTAGACTATTCATTGGTAATTCTTATGAAAAGTTTTTTAGAATTTAAAGCTTCAATTTTGGATTCTGTAAATTTGGTGATGAAAACTGCCTTCTGGTCTTCCTGGATTCGAAAGTTCTCATGTTTTTGTATTGTACTGGGCTGTGTGTAATATTTAAGGCATATGCGCTTTACACACATCAGACAGAGCTACGTAATAGTATATTTAGTACTTTATAATATATATGAAAACGAAATCCATGGTGTTTGAAAGGGAGGAATCCAGAACGGATGCAACGATTGTGATTGACGATGTAGTGCTAGAACAGGTGAATTAAATTGTATATCTTGCATGCGCTTTTAGCGGGGACGGAAGATACACCGCGGATGCCAGTGCTGTGCCCTCATCTCGGCCGCGTTTATCCTACTTGACTATCCTAAATGACGGGCCTCGTGGTGCATTGGTAAAACTACCGGCTGGAGCAATGAGGTCGGGGGTTCGATTCCCACCCGAGCACAAATATTTGTGACAAACATGAATATTTGTGTGGTGTCTAGGTGTTTTTCTATGTATTATAAGTATGTATTTACAAAAGAAAAGTATATATGTATTTATATCCGTTATCTATAACACAAGCATTTAGTTGCTTAGCTTGGAACTAGAGGGCGCTGTCTGTATTGTGTCCAAGATATTATTATTATTACTTTCGTGCACACTCTGCCATACCCAGCTCTCGCTTCCATAAGTTAACGTTGGGATCAGTATTGCATTGTGGCTTGCTAGGTGGGCTTTTCTGTTAATATTTTTTGCGTCCAGCAATCTGCCCAACGGTCCATTGACGCTGTTTCCTAACTTCACTCTACTTTTTACATCCGCAGTGTACCTGCCATTTCTGCTAAAAGCGCATCCAAGATATACAATTTCATTCACGTGCTGGAACAGGTGAACCTGTTCCAGCACTACATTGTCAGCCATTATCCTTGTATTCGTTCTTCTCTTGAATTATCCCATTGACTTATTGACTCATAGTATGTGATAGCCCTAAGCTATATAGATATCGGCTACAAGCATACCCTCAGACCTGATGAAATCTGAGCTCGAAGCAGTTCATCACGACCACCGTTAGCTAGTTCGTTTATAAATATTCCTCATGTATCTGTTTCTATTTAGTTTACAAGCTTACCCCACGGTATTGGGGTCGACTTTCAATCTAAATGCGTCTTACTCACATGCGACAAAAGTTCAAGTATATGATATTATAATGACATATCTATGCATTATCATACTTTTAATAGTTGAAGGTGTGAGCAGAATTATATTGTTGAATAGGCAGGTCGAATTTATATTGTCAACATTTCACGTTTGAACTATTCAATCTATGATCATAGAATTTTGTATTTAATTACGAGAGAAAAAGAAAATTTATGGAATAATCTGCGCATTTATGATACTTTTATAAAAAATATGATCTTTTTATATGTCCTCTTAGGATTCCGATAATGTTGAACGCTGTTCATCCCCAGTACCTATTCTAAGTACCGATAACCGATAGCGCGAACTAGTATTGAATAAAATGCATTAAAAACATAATTCATTACAACACCAAAATATTTAACAAAAAAATTATAGATTTATAAAATATTCCCAGTGTCGGCTGTTGTCAGCGACAATGTTCTCGTAAAGTTCTAATCTACTAGCCACTAGCGAGTATGTAGATCCTCTAACCTAGTTGAACATTCATTGTTAACCGTTTAGACTTGTATTCGGGAAAAACAAAATTACTTGATACTTTTCTAGAAAAACATCACAAAAATAAAACACATTCGCACTATGTTTATTAATTAAGAACTAAGGCAACTTAATATAAAAATGTTATGAAGGTATCGGAGAAAACCTAATGCTGTTAAATAGAGCAATTGAAGATCAGAAACTACAGTGTTTTTTTTTATTTTGCGTCTGTTTTTAGTAATATTAGAAAAAAAGCCACGTGTCTGTAGTTGAGGGCAATAAAAACTAATAAATAACCGAAGAAAAGTATAACATACGCAACTTCAAGCCTTTTTTTATATGAAGGTGTAGCCATTGCTAAACCCACGATTCGCCAAATCGTTGCGTTACGTCCCAAAGCGAATAGGTTGTGAACCTATTGCCATACACCTGGTACATGTTGTCCGAGATCCGAGAAATCAATGCTGTCCGAAATCGAACCGAAAAAAGTTTTATGTGATTTGGGCCCACATATCTGGTGACATATATATTCTCAGAACTTCAAAAATTCTCAGATACATTTATCTAATTAACAGCAATAATAGCTGTCTGGTTAAATCGTGTGATCGAAATAGAAGACAGAAATCATTAATTTACATTACAACTAAATTATTGAAACGTGTCTAACACGTTATCCGAACTATATGTACAATATATATGTATTTATGTACATATACATAACAAAATGTGACACTTTTAACAAGTAACACAATTTATCAACTAAAATAACACCAAGTTATTTCCGAGCGCTGTATGTTTATCTAAAAAGTGTTGCAATTCCGTTTTGGTTAATAACACTTTCACAAACTGTCGCATTTATAAGTATTATATACGATATCCAAAAACAATGTAACATATATATTGAGTTTTAACCGTAAATTTCTAGAATATGATACGAATAGATGTATTTTAGTTAAAGAAATGCAGTTTCACTGACCTGTTTATGATGCGTGTGTGCGCGCGCGCAGTTAGGCGGGCGGCCGACGACTGGGCGGGCGGCGTCTAGCCACCCGATTCCCGACAAAACTTTTTAGAGCGAACGTAACGAATACGATACGACGTCTACGATATTTTTTACATCGACGTTTTTTTATAACTTCATGCGTATGAGTGGTCAGAATTGTCAACACTTCTCCATATGTAATATTCACAAATAGATGGGTTTTTTCACTCGAATGGAGGTCAAAATTGTCATCAGTAATTAGTAATATAGTGGTATACTTACTAAAAACGATTCTTCGAAAACAAATAAAAAATAAGAAGAATTTTTGTTAGTACTAATAAACTAAATAAGGGCAGATAAGCGGGAGAAAATTATGTGCATTTTGTCGGACAGTTTTATTCCTTTGAGATAATTTTGAAACAAATAAAATTACAAATATAATTTTTAAATTTACAAGGTAGAGACTATCTACTTGTATTTACTTAATTGCCTTGTAACAAGTACACATTACAAAGCGTCGCAGTGTTTATTATACGTTAAGATTCAGCACAGAATTGTAAAGCCAGTAACTTAAATTTGCACAGAAGGTAAGGCATGAGTCATTATCTTCCTGCCCTGTTCCTATTATTTGACGTTGGCACAACAGGTTCCCCTTTCCACACTTCCCTATCATTTGCACCTTCCACTCTAACACTCCGGTCTTAATCATGTCATCTTTCACACAATCCATCCATATTTTCTTGGGTCTTCTCTTATGTCTTCAACATTCAGGTATGTCATTCTTCTAGCAACATGTGTATCACCCCTCCTCATTACATGACCATACGACACAAGGCGTTTTCCTCTTATCCTCTCAGTTAGTGACGCAACTTTCAAACTTTGGGACTTTGGGCATGAGTAAAAGAGAAAAAGCTACATAGTTTTAATTGCTAACGTATGTGTGGCAATGCTGTAAATACTTCCGGCGCTGGTGCTGCAAACGCAGAGATCCTCAAGCAGCACAAATACAATCATCTTGGAGGATATTATATGTTTGAGCTGTTTAGGTGTCTAAACTCTTGTACCCAAGTGCACATAAATTATAACAAGTTATTGCAAAACGACTACTAGAGGTTACAGGTGACTTGAGGGCTGGCTTGTGCTTGCATTGCCATTCAACGTGGCGAAGTCTTCTGGGAATATTACCCGTTGACAAAGATGCAGCAACGAAGCCTTTTATTATATACTATAGGACGTCTTAGGTACATGGTTGTGATAAGTGTACTTATAGCAACACACGTCTCATAACACACACAGATCTCTCACTCACTGTGTACATATATCTCATAACTGGATTTACTTACAATATACTTAATATAAATGTACCTACAAATTGTGGGTAATATTATTAAGTAATGTTATTTATTATAGTCTCGTATAATAAAAAAATAACTATTAACTCGTAAATATACCTTACAATAGCCGTGTGTCTTTTAATTTTTGAAGGTATAGTGCAAGGGGTCACCTGATGTGATATCGTGGGCTTCCGTACATCTCTCTCACTGATGGCCTCAGAAGTTATGGTATTTCAGCGGTCGTGCCGGTGCATTCATGCAGTTAACTTGAAATAAGCCTTTATATTGTAAACTTTATCGAGGAAAATCGTTGGAGATCTCAACCACCGTGTCTAATGTCTCTTAGAGCTTTCAGCCTACCCCTGAAAGAGTTTAGCGTGATATGAAGTAGTACTCTACACAGTATATATATTTGTCTGTCAATGTAGTGAAGGAAGCTAACTAGATGAGACCAATCAAAGAATTAGTAAGTTCAAATGCAAACTTTAAGACAAATAGTTCACGTGAACTCATTACCAACCATTAATTTTACAAAAATTCATTGCGCAAATACGCAATAAACTATCCATAAAAGAAAATTACCACAGACAAACTGCAAACAAGTTGCACATAACTTATGCGCCGTCTCAAGAATTCCTTGGTCTTCATTCGCATCAACCACTAATTAATGAATACTTTCTAATTAGTGGATAATGTTAATATGAGCTTTCTACATTGATAAGTTTAACTTGTTGCTTTGGGTGTCCAATAAATCCGATATTCATGACTATTTATATACGTTGATGCAGCAGCTTTAACATATCTACGTAGTCATATTGCAACACTATTTCTTGCTAGGTGGTTGCTATTTCAAGTCTATATATAGTATATGTAGTGTATAGTATATACTATTTAAAAAAAAATCCGTCTTAAGTCCAAATACTGAACCGCCACTCAAATATATAAGCGCTACTTAAGCGTTTAAGTAGTTGTCACATTAGACGGAATAGGTGAAATTTGAGCTGTAAGTAGCACTTTATTGATTGTCAGATTTGAGTGGCGGTTCAGTATTCGGGCGTTAATCGGACTCTATATCTAAAAGCGAATTGAGAGACTCTCCTTACATAGAATAGGATTTGATGTTTGGAATGGGTCAAAATAATAACGCACATTACTTTTGAAGTTTTATTGCTTTTTTTGTTTCTTTAACATAAATAGCATTTATTTTAAATAATAAAAGTTCCAGTTACAAACGCACAATAGGCACATATTGCACAATTAATAAATAATAATATAAAATAATTAATTTACTTTAAACTACTGCACCGTAATAGTACATTGACGTGTGTGCTGCGTAGCGCCGGTGACCTTATAATAGAAAAATATTGAAAAAAAAGCTTAAAGTTGTTTTTGGTTCCTTTATTTGGTTGAATTAGCTTTACATATTATATATTTAAAAAAAAACGTTCGTAGGGGACGAACAATCGACGTTTGGCCGTTATAATGCAGAGACACGGCAATGTTAGGGCGAGCCGGCACGCCGACCGCCCGTCCCGAGCGAGCGAGTCGTCAGTATCACAGATGGCGGTAGTGTGCATACAGCGCACACACACTAGCTCCATCTATATATTGCTTTGTACATCACTTAACGAACGATTAGGCTTATACCCGACCGGAATTGAGCCCCGATGTATGAAGAGAAATGCTGGTGTATTGGGGCGAGGTGTGTTTGGGTGTTTACAGGCGTTCTGAACTGAGAGCACGGGACTCTTGCACCAGATAGACCTGGGATCCGGGCACAGTAGAGGTGGTGACGAAAGTGCGGTGCTTAGCGCGGATCAGGGACAGATTGCTTTCGGCACACTCGGCGCGGTCCTCAGCGGCTTCCAGCTCGCGTTGGAATCGTCGTACTCTTGTTACACTCTGTTGGGACATGCCCTCCTGTTGACAGAAATCATAGTCAATATTAGAAGATAGGCTATAGGTTCATATCCCGCCTGTAGTAAATGTATTTACTTCCCGAGAATGGCTAGTAGTAGTTCATATAAAAACATACCTGTTCTTGCAGTTGTCTCTTGTAGATGTTGACCTTCTGGCTGGTCTTCTCCAGTGAGTCCTGAAGAAGAACGATGTTCTTCTGGTCTTCCTCACATTGAATCATGACTTCCTTGAGTTGACGCTCCTTCTTGCGAAGGATCTTGATGGTTTCAGCGTGTCTCCTCTTCTCCTCGTCCATTTCCAGTTCCATGTCCTTAATACGGGCTTCCAATTTGCTGATGATACGTTTTCCACCGACAATAGCGTTGGCCTCAACTTCTTCCAAACGAATAGAGATGTTCTATGGAAATAAAAAAACAAAAATATACATTTAAATAATATAATATATAACAAATCTTAGACACAATAAACACAGCACCCTCTAGTTCCAAGCTAAGCAACTAAATGATTGTTTTATGGAAACTAGATAACAGTTACTAATACCTACATATTATTATATAGTTTTCTTTTGTAAATACATACTTATAATACATAGAAAAACACCCAGACGCCATACAAACATTCATGGTTGACATAAATATTTGTACTCGGGTGGGACTCGACCCCGCCAACCTAGATTCTGCAGTCGGATGTTTGACCAATGCACCACGAGGGCCGTCAGATAATTTAAAAGTATAATATTTTGTATAATAATTTAAAAAAGAGTAATTATACGAAAAATAAAGCAATTAATTTACGTTACTAGTAAAATAATAATTCTTACCTTGACTTCGATCTCAAGAGATTTCTTGACGGCTTCGATCTTGACAATCCTTTCTTGTTCTTCATGCAGATGCTCCACAGTGTGTTTCAATTCAGTCTGAAATTATTAATAACAATTATGTTAATAACAAAACTCAACCATACAACAAGTAATACATTAACTTTGTGAAGCAGGAGAAATATTTGCATAATTCATTCACTCCTATGAATGAAACAGTCAATGATAAAAACAACATCCCCCATTTGAAAACTAATTTAAATCTTTACAACTAAATATTTAGAAAGTCCAGCAACTATAGATATTTTGTCTATTGCTCTTAAATTTCGTTTAAGTCTTTTTAAAAGTACGTATAAGTACCTGGACGCGCTGGTATCTTTCGTCAGCAATACGCAACTCCTTGGTGATCTCATCGTAGTCAGCGGCTACGGCGCCAAGTTCCTGTTCAATCTTGGCCTTGCTGCTGGACAGATTGACGTTGATGACGGTCAACTCGTTGATGCGGGTGGTCGCCTCCTCATAGGACTGCTCGACCGAGCGCTTAGCACGAAGGGCCTAAATGAACAAGAAGAAATAAATGTACTTAAACCGACTGTTGAAGCAACCAAATTACAACTATTATCAAAGTAGTTGCATTTAATTTTATTAGTGTCACGATTTGATATAACTTTGCAATTGAGGTTAAATTCATCATGTGTATTAACTCAGGGAAACTACTAGATATTACTTGGTGGATATATACTGACCTGCTCGTAGTTGCCGCGAATCTCTTCAACCTCGCCAGTGAGAGACTGTATCCTGCGCTGGGCAACGCCATACTGGTCAAGGGTAACTTGCAGCTGCCTCTGGACCTCATCGTAGTGCGTCTGGATCTCAGTAAGCTGTGATATTTCAGTAGATAAGATTAAATATTATTTATTTATTAAGAATGTTTTCGAAATTCCAACAGAATATGTAAATACCAAAAAAACCTGTACATTGACAGATACTGATGATATTTGATTATCTAGGTTTAATTTATTTCTATTACCCATTTCATTTGTCTACTAATTTTTAATCAATCATTATAACCTCTACATATTTTAAGTCTGATTAAACGTCACAGTGGGCATATGGTATTGTATGATGAAGAATATTAATGATTCCAATCAGATATGTATTATTGAGTAAAAAATATATAGAGTTCTTGGTTCTTGGAGTAGTATCTTGGTTCTCAAGTAAAAAAATATACACACCTGAAGAGATTGCTTCTTGATGGTCTTCTGCAGATCAATGTTGGTCTTGTTAGCGACATCAAGGGACAGTTCCAGCTCAGTGATTTGAATTTGGAGCTTCTTCTTGATACGTGTCACTTCAGTCTTCAACCTGGTCTCAGCTTCTACCACACGAGCATTCAACTGCTCGATCTCGATGCTGGTCTGTTTGCTGTCAAAAACATTATATAATATAAAAAAAAATACCCTACAATCTGTTTAATATATTACTATTACATAATTGTTAAGAAATTGCACCTTTTATCAATCATGAAACAAGTATTCAATTCATCAAACTGTCTTATCGTTTGTTTCAACTCATTCAATTGTTGTACATATGAGGTATCAATTGTCGGTATTTCGATATTCTGAATCCTTACAACACATGTCGTTGGTGAAGTAGCCCTTATGACATTGCTCACGGAGTCACATACAGCTTTTTGTAACTTACTTGACGATGCACTTGATATCCTTTGCTCTGCCACAGCCTGTGACATTACATTATGTGTAATCTCTGACAAGTTTTTCGCAATGGCACTTCTTTTTCCGTGAATCTCAACTCTTTTGTATCTACTATCATCAACATTTTTTCTACTTTCATCTAACAGAGTTTGTGCAATTGCCTTTGCAGATTTCCCTCTATACATTTTCGCTTTTCCCCTTAATTCAGCTGCGACATTGACCTCTTTTTCATACAACTCCAACTCTTTTTCTATTTCCTCCATTCTCTTTTTCTGACGCTCGATTTTGTATTTTTCTCTGTCTACTTTTTTCTTCCTAGTTTTAGTAGTGACGCTTTCTGCACCGACGTGTTTCGTCACATTTGCTGCAGCTGCGGTTTGTATAACCGAGAAAGGAGATCGTTTTGCTATATTAAAAGTATTCAGGTCTCGTTTCGCTTGCTCTGCTACCTCGTGAGATATCTTTGAAACATCTGCCTCGGAGTAAACTTGTATCGGTTTATCGAACCTGTATCTGTCCAATCCTCGTTCATTATTCCACGGTAGATGAGGGGGCTTGCTTGTAACACCTTGTTCTTTAGCGCTAATATAATCTATCATCGGTTGATAGAAGTTAATACCGTAGCCATAATTGTCTTCGTATATTGCCGTGGGTGGTCTATTCCACTTATTATAGTTGGGCACTTTAACCGGTGGCATGATGAGAGATATATAACGTTGCAATAATGATTGAGTAGAGTATCACATCGGCACACAGTGCGCGGGGCCGAGGTTGCGGAATTGAGGGCGCGAGAAACTGTGCACCGTCTTTTGTACATTTTCTATACTAATCCAGTGCCAAATCTGAGTTTAGTCACTCGATAATTAGAACCAATCAGGTGCCTCACTATATATATTTGAATAGAATTCGTGCCAATTATTTTATAAAGTATAACACCAAGCTTTTTGTGGATGATTTGTTTTACTATTAGTATTACAGGAAATGCGTCAATGTATTCGTTGTCTATTTTTGGATTGGTAATTTTAAATGTATTTATTGCAACTAGTAAATTATAAATGTAAGAATTAAATTAATATACAATGTATCGATTTTATATTTGGCTGCTGTCCACGATAATTGTGTCAGGGTTGTGATAGTACATTTTTACTGATTGCGTGTTTGGACGACACAAATCAGTCGGCAAATGGGAGGGGTGGGGTTGCATTTGTTGAAAGACATAATGTAATTTGGTTTTCAGTTCCGAATTGGCTAACGTATAACACTTAGTGTCGTTTGTGATAATCGTTTATTCAGACGTGATAATTATCAACATAGTAAGTATAACTTTAGAAATGTTGTCATTTTATATTCTTCATTACGACTTTAGTTGATACATATTTTTGTATTGATATCTAAAATGTCATAACTTACCGAATAGCTTCAATTTCCTCCTCCTTCTCTTGGAGACGGCGTTCAGCCTCGTGACGGAACTGGCCCAGTTCGGTGGTCAACCTCATTGCGCGCTGTTCCTCAGCTTTGCGGCCCTAATGAAATGTAAAGTTTTATACAGTGAAAACTTGAATCAAAGAAATGTGTATTATCATTCAGCTCAGTTAAGCTTTTTAAAACTATTTTTCTTCAAATACACAATGGAGTACATATTGTTATATTATTGATCTTACCTATCTTTTTAGCCAATGACCCATATTTTCTAATCGACCAGGCCACAAATAAACAGTATCGCAATTAGCGTCTACATCAAGCTAGCATTTGAAATTCCTTTTTGAGCAAATACAAAAAAATGTTTGTAAGTTATAAAGAGGCAGACTAAAATAAAGGCATGTGCTAAAATTAAAATAAAATAATGTCCGATTTAGCAACAAGTAAGTAGTTATTAATGTTCGTTGTTATAGAGTGTTGTTCTCGCTGTTAAAAATAACACACTATTTTTAGTTACGCCCCGGTACGTGGTAGTTAGTACTATACGAGTAAAAATATCTGCAATAAGTTGCCAAGATGCTGTCGGTTATTTAATGTTATGACACTACTTTATTTAAATATAATGCAATATGTTTTTAAAGTGCAATACAAATATAGAAGAAAAAGAAACCGGGATTGCTGAAAAAGTAGCTGTACCTCAAGAATTAGATACGAAGAAGATACTAAGATTATTTTTCTCTAACAACCTAGTTATTGATCAGATTACGAAAATGTTGTGAGGCGCATCAAATCTCATCTCCCAACTACAAGTCTGGGTGTTTAGCCATCAGACCATTGGGTTACTAAATCTGTATCAGTCATAATATATAAAGTAAAACTTACAGCCTCAGCTTCCTTGTAGGCAGCGGTGAGTTCTTCTCGCTCGTTCTCAAGACGACGTAACTCGATTTCGAGCTCGTGAAGACGGCGGTTCATCTCAGTGAGATTGGCGCGGGCGTCGTGCAGGTCATCTGTGTTTTATAAATATTCTTTATTCACAAATAATTCAGCTACATTCATCAGAATACTGTGTTATTTCGTTAACCGTTGACCGCTGACCGTCTAAACCTAACCTCATAACAATGTACTAAGTTTAGACATTAACTATTAAAAGACATTGTTTAAAAATGAATTGTACTTCGTATCTTATTCAACTTATTAATAAAACTGTCACATTTGCATTTTTTTTACTAGTCGTCGATCTTTCAAACGATCAATAACAAAGGAAATTAAATTTAAAAAATCTCATGTTATCATGGGAATGCGCTGACGCCCTTTCGAGTAATATTATCTTTAAACGTATAAATGTCGCATATATTATCAAGAAGTGTATTAATAACAATTAGTATTTACCTAATTAAAAACTTACCTCCCAGTTTCTTGTTTTCGCGTCCGAGGGCATCTTTCTGTTCGCGGGTTTTGTCCAGCTCGTGGGTGATGCGCTGGATCTCGGTGATCTTAATACGCAGGTCACGCTGGGTCTGCTCGTACAGCTGGACGGTCTCCTCCAAACGAGATTTGATTTCGATGTTGACACGTTCAAGTTGTTCGGTTCTCTTTTGAAGCTCCCTAGCAGTTCCGTTGGCCTTCTCCAGATCAATGATGAGGACCTCGACCTGTGAATGAGAGTAAGAGTTATTTTTGTCTTTCTTTTTAAGAAAATAATATGCCAAGTGGTCTTAATTGTAGCAGTAGAAATCACTACCATCTATCACTACTTTTTCTCTGTCTATAAAAAATACAGCAAAATATTTAATACGGTTTTTATCGATTTTTAGGTTAAGATGTAGATAACGTATCAGAGCATTTAATTTTTGAAACCATTTAATAGATTTTTACACAGTTTTTACTAAAATATTAGGCGTTCTTGAAAAGTTATATTAACTTGTCTAATTCATTTTTTTTATATTTATGTTTTTACTATCGACAACAACTTGTTTAAAAAGAAATTTCATGTAATATAATTGTTACCTCGCTCTGCAGACGTGACTTCTGTTTCTCAATGTTGCTGATCTTTGCAATGAGAGTCTCGATTTGTTCTTCCTGTTCTTGAATGCGAATAGAGTATTTGCGACGGATCTCTTCAATCTCCTCGGCCCTGGCGGCAGCCTCAGCCTCGAACTTGGAGCGCCAGTGACCGATTTCACCATTGGCCTTAACCAGTTGGCGTTCCAGATCCAGACGGGCCTCGGATTCTTCTTCAAGTTGCACACGCACTGATTCCAAGTCAATCTCAACCTGACACAATAAAGATGAGAGTTAATTTGTTATTTATTTAAAAAATAATACTATACCGAATGAAATAGTAAGGTAAGGTATAATATAAAAAAAAGATCTAAGTTACCTGGTGGAGGGTAGCCTCAAGCAGAGAGCGCCTTCTTTCCTCATCTTCGAGCCTGCGACGGGAGTCCTCAAGCTGACTGGCCAACTGACCTCTAAGGTACACCACGTTTTCAATGTTCACCTGAAAATAATTATTAATTCTGTTTAGATAAATAATTAAGAGTAGAGGCAAGAGTACAAAGTAGAATAAAATTCGAAGCCTTAATATATTTGACATTGATACATTCGGTACATTTTATATTTGATTTAAAAGTAATTAAATATAAAACACAATAGAAGAAGACTAACTAGTCAAAATGACATATTTTTAAAGAATTTTAAGAAAGAGTATTCTTTTGGTATGTTCCTCCAATCTGTGATTGATATTACCTTCAGGTCTTGAACTTCCTTGATGAGCTCAACATTCTCTTGAGACAGACGCTGCTTGTGCGAGGTGATGTCAACAATAGTGCGGTTAAGCTCTTCAATCTTGATGTGCAGTTCACTGATGGTGATCTCCAACTTTTCACAAGTCTTGGAAATCGTGATCTTCTCCTTGGACACATTCTCCACTTGTGCCAATAGTTCGTAAACTTCAGCTTGGAATTTGGACTTCTCCTTCTCAGACCTGATGACAAAGAAATATAATATTTGTAGGTGGACGTTTGTCTGATGATGTATAAGGTTTGATAAGCTCAGCAGTTTTCGCAGTAGACAGCGCATAGCATTTCCTTAATTCTATGTGGTAACCGCATTGATTAGTAACAAAAAATGAATTCATCTTAGTGAATAGCGGCAGTCCTCACCTGGCTTTGCTTTTGGAAAGCTGGTCGATTTGGTCCTGGAAGTCAACGACAATCTCCTGGTGTTTCTTCTTCAGTAAATGGGCGGTCTCTTCGGATTCCAGGTGGACATCTTCCAGTAGCTTGCGGAGCTTGGTGAGTTCGGTGTCACGTTTCCTGTTGATCTCGAACTGAAAAAAGTCATGGTGTCATGTCAAAATACAACCCCAAAATAGTTTCATATTTTGAGGTGCACTTTAACAATAATTATAAAATTGTTACCCACTTAAGGGAATGCAATTTCCGTTAGTAAATATTCCTTTTGCGGATCTTAATTTTAGCAAAAAAAACCCTAAGTTGTTATATGCTATATAGATGTATGAATCCTACTATAATTATTTATAAAAAATAATTAAATTTATAATCAAATTTAATTATCAAATTAATAGCATCATGTACCTATCTATAAGTTACTATACTCTGAAATTTTAAAGTTATATACCAATTTAATTGTGAGATTTATTTTTAATAAATGTAACAAATCCTTTGGTTACACGCTCAAAATTTTGAAAACGGAGCAGTTGTGAAACTCACCCTGAAAAATAAAAACAAATAAAACAGAAAAGTGCTTAGCTTAACAGTCGCATATGCAGTTCATAGAAGTTCGCAAAGCCTTAAACATAATGCATCAAATAACTTAATTTTACAAGATCTTTACTTTTTCCCTGCCTTGATGATTTATTAATGATCAATTAATCATATTATTATGTAATAATGTATAACAGAATAACGATAAAAAATCGGACAAGTTTTTGGGGAAATGATCTATTTTTGGTAACCAAAATAATATTATTTTTTTGATTAATTTTTAGACTCTTTCTATGAAATGAATATTTATCAAATATTCACACAATGTTGCATTTTCAATAATCACTTCGAAATAAAGAAATTTAAATTCTACAAATAACTTAAAATGCAACGTAGACAGGTAGGTACTATATAAAAATATTTTTTGAAAACTTTGTTAGCGTGTTAAAAAGACGGCACGATATAGAGAAATACCATCAAACCATGCTTATGTAAGTTCTCTGTATGCACATTTAAGTTCATCTTAAATTTGATTTTAAATATTAATTCAAAAATGTAAATTGGTCTGTCGTTGTCGAGTTTTACGCTTAGCAACACATTCAACATTTAATTTTAAAATTTAGTTTTATATTTTTTTTTAAATTATTCATTGATTATTTACATGTAAATATCTACAATTGATTTTCAAAATATTGATTTACCTGACTTTCGGCTCCACCTTCAGCTTCCTCCAGCCTCTCACTGAGTTGAATAACTTGAACGCTCAAATCTGCCTTTTCCCTCTCGATCTGAAATCAATAAAATCTATCAGTTTCATATTATTTTTTGGATATCATTAAATTAATAATAATTCTCAACATAAAAAAAAATACTGTAAAAGCAAAAACATGCAAAGTGATCATGACTGCTAAGTGAATTACATCAATATCTAACCCAGATATTTTCTAGTCTATTGTTCTACAGAAGTAAATAAAAGTAGACATTATATGAATTCAATCCAAAAACATAATAAGAATATTCAATTTACACTCAATAATGTACTATAATTTTGAGTTGATATTTCATTTACCTACTTGCCACGTCCTATAACTCCGTCAAAAGTAAAACGTTACAGAGTTCATTAATACGTATCTAAGTTCCAATTTAATGTATTTACTAAAAGGTAATGGAAAGTTTCATCTCATATCTTTGTAAATATCATCGGAGAAATAAATGTCGTTCATATAATATTCGAAAGAGATTTTCTATAATAAGACTATGATGTATATAGACGGCTACCAACTGACATGTCTACGTAAAAAGTTAAGGCCCTTTGCTTCCAATGGAATAAATTGAACGCCTAGAATTATCTCGATCAGATCAACTTGAAAGAAATAACATTGCAACAAAATGCAGGATCGAGGCGTAATTGTCACTGTCTACAACTTTGAGCATTAATAGCGTGAGAAAATCGTAAATAGTTTTTAAATTGTTTCAGGAAATACTATAATTATTGATATTAACTGAACTTTGAAGAATACTTTGAAAATTAAAATCAGTTCATACTGTTCAAGACTGGTAGTGAGATAATAATTCCATCGCGACAAATAAAAATAAACTTAATAACATAGATGGGATTCTTAATTTTCATAAATAAATCAAGCTCAGGTAAAATTTAGTTACATCTGCTAAAAAAGTTATCTCTGATTATTTCCACCGTCGCTAATTGTTTTGCATCAGTTGCGTAACGTGTGCGAAGCCAGCCTCCGTAACACGTCCTTCACATATTTCAGCATGTACAATGCTATCTAAAAAAAGATAACGGTTTATGTCTCAGAGTGCCTCTGACTAACTCGGATATTTTCGCTACTCATACAACCGTCTATTATTATATTTCAATATTGTGGCATTCTCAACGGGAACGAGCAGCATTTGGCCCAGTTTCAAGAGAGAGATCGGAGAGCGTGAAGTTGGGATTTCAGAGAATGCTTTTGCTACAAAGCTAAATATATCTCGCGGTCCCGCGAACATCGGCCGCGAGGAGTCCACACAGCACTCTGTGGGTGCGCACAGTGCGCGTGCGCGTACCTGTGCACAGACACGCCGCGGCCAAAATAGCTCGCGATCATATGTCTCTGCGTATACCCACTCGCTCTCACACACTCCCGCCACTGACACACTTCCACTGGCATGTTAGATAACTCTGGGATATGACACTACATGATGAAACTATGCACAAACTAAAAAAAGGTTAAAAAAATATTAATAATTTTTTTTTATTAATCCAACTCCAACTACACATTATTTTGCAGTTAACAGCATTTTTTTTTAATCAACATCATTTTTTTTCTTTTTAATTAGTTGCTTATTATAAAATGTTTTGGGAATTATGGTATATTATTAAAGAATGACATAAAATGTTAATCATGTCAAACAATAGATTTAAGCAAAATAATTAATATTGGTGGATGTAAAACAGAAGGAAGGGCGTATTAAGACTGGGCGGGTTGTATTAATAGCGTGGTGATGTCGGTGAAGGCGGGCGGCCCGCCCACACCTGAGCGCCGCGCGCGCCCTGTATGGCCACTGCACTCACAGTATCACATTTCGCATTCCCGATCGACTCACCCTCTGACGCAGCTCCCTTTCGGATTCCAGATCGTCATGGAGGAGACGAATTTTGTCCTGAAAAATACAAGATACGCTATCATGTGTCCGTATACACTTCACAAGCACTGCACTATATCGCGGGCCGGTACCTCCAGCCTGGAGAGAGCACTCAGGTCGGCGCTGTACTCGATGTTCACGTCGGTGGTGCCACCGCCGCTGCTGCGGTAGGTGTACTTGGAAGTCTTCGCCACGGCGGACATTGTCGCTGGTTCGTCTCTCGATCGGCAGTCGGCGCTACGTTACCGGTCGGGCACCGTTCGACTAGTGAGAGTGGTTCCGCGCGGCGTGTGCGCACGACTCGCCCCCTCCCGTGCCCCCGTGCCCCCGAGCCCTCCGCACCGCAGGTGCCCGTGCCCACCAGCGCCGCTCCAGGGCGGCCGGCCGGCTGGAGCTCGCGGATCGTGTTACCACCCCCGCTCACCCCCCCTCTCAGCCTTTTATAGACACGCCCGTCTTAACACCGTTGTGCTTCTCCTTTATTTGTTTTGCCCAAAAATTTGGCAAAACCAGTTCTTGATCACTATCAAGATGTATCGATGCAACTGGACACAGTCGTGTCGGGGGAGACGACAGTGGTTATAAACAGAGACGTGGGCGGAGATGTCAGGTCCAGGTGTTTCCTGGTGGAATTCCTCTCGGTCCCTGGCAGGCGCCCGGTGTTTGTAAAGGCCACCCATCGGCTGATCTTAACAATGAACTTCTTATATTCACTAAATTAACCCCAGCATCCGATGACCGCTCAATGTTTACAAACACTAATTAAATCTAATTTCGTCAGTTAGTCTTCAGAGGATATTATTTTTTGTAATATCAAAGTATGTAATATAATTTTTGAAATTCAGTAAAATTTGGTAAAGAAATATACAAACACATTGACAACTTAATTTGAAATCTTGTTTTAAATACAGTTTAAATGCATTTGGAACAAGATTATTAGAAAAAAGGAATAATGTATTCAAACTTTACAAAATTTGATTTAGAAAATACCGAATACTTTAATCAATCAATATTGGAATGGAACCTCCTTGATTCTTTTCCTATTAGTTAAAAATCAGTTAAAAAAGAATAATACTCGTAATTTTAAATAGTCAACTAGAAAAATAATCGTTATGTATTAAATCTTTTTAATCCATCCAGTCCAGTGATAACAGCGTAAGTATAAACAATTAAAGTTATCGCAAACAAAAAATATATTTTTTTCTCCATACATGCGTGCTCACCCGTAGCACTTCGTAGCTGATAGCGTAGACCTTACATAGAAACAATGTTATTTCTCTTAAGAGCCTTCAGAAAAAAAAAACATTATAAACAATATTATGACTCTTTTTTCTAATCATAATGGCCTGGAGGCCGTGCATCCCACTTCTCAAATATCAAGTCATGGTATTTCATCCGGGCTCACCCCAATGACTCAAGTATTATTTTCGGAAATTAAATGTCATCGATAACATTAATGATAATTTTGAGTCTTATTCAAACTTTGAAGCGGACAATAGTCCGATGCCTGTGTCATCTATTATGACTGGACAACTACCGAATTCGGGATACCCCATTGATGGGACAAGTGGAAGGCAAGCGAAAAGCATACAGAAGAATGCTCTCAAGGATACAAAACATCAGGGAGTGGACCAATATTAAAACAATGGAAAAATTGTTTGCTTGCTAATTAGATGTAAGTAGAAGATGAAGATGTTGAGTTGAACCTATTGACTCGATATAAAATAATGAGAAGGCACTAAAAGAAGGAGACTACAGTGTACCTGATTTATAAGTAATAGGTTCCGCCAGCTATTCCATTTGGCAAGTAACGATTGGACGAGTCGAGGCTTAACAGCCGCTGTCTACAGTTGCATGAAGTTTAATAAAGTACATTTTTATATAAGCACACCACCCATCTGATAGTAAGCGGGAACTGCGACCTAAGGATGCAGATAATATACAACCAGGCCATTGGAAAACCTACTAAAAACCCTATTCAAACACAATTTGTCCTGAAATAAGTTGTAAGTTTTTTTTATGGGATAGGAGGGCAAACGAGCAGGCGTGTCACCTGATGGTAAGTGACCAGCGCCGCCCATGGACACCTGCAGCACATATAGTGTAGCAGTTGCGTTGCCGACCTTTAAGGGAGTAGGATAGAAAAGGATGGGGAAGGGGGATGGGCTTCTGGGTACCTCTCTTACCGAACAAAACGCGGCATGAGGCACTTTACGTCGATCTTCTGAGAGGTGGTGGTATTTCACCGGTCGAGCCGGCGCATTCATGCAGCGAACTGCATGGCTCTACCACTGTTAAATTAGTTGCTGTTAATAAGTGTTTGATATTTTTCCTCATATTAATAGTTTCATTGCTATTCTACTGTTAACACACTTTACTTGTGTGCAGGAATACAAAGTCTGAAAAATTGTGGGTTGAGCCTGATTTTCAATA
Source organism: Euproctis similis (assembly GCA_905147225.2). NCBI lineage: Eukaryota > Metazoa > Arthropoda > Insecta > Lepidoptera > Erebidae > Euproctis > Euproctis similis. The sequence goes on along the minus strand of LR990107.1, from coordinate 21,390,786 downwards.
CTAGTCAAGTCATTATAGTACATTCCTACGGGTTTTTTGCTACATATTTTTAATTATTATCAGTATTGTAGAATCTCTACAAATTTTAATTTAAAAAAAATTATATATATTTATATTTCGATACCCTAATTTGCAAACCTAATAACTCCACTTTTTTCGAAAATGGCATTTTGATACCGGCAGATATATGTTCTCTAGATTACATTGGTATCAAAATTTTTATTTTCGAATAAAAGTGGCGTTAGTAAAGGTTTGCAAATTAAGGTATCGATTTGGAGATAATGGGCGAAGAGTGCGCCGTCACAGGACCACTTCAGGTCAACCGGTGACTCCGGTCGAAAACGCGCCATTGTATAGTTGATGAACTATCGATAAATCAATTATTATAAATATTTGTCAATTTTTATTATATTATTATTAGTCTCGGTTGTCCAGTGGTCGAGCACACGGCTTCTGATCCAGAGGACCGGGTTCGAACCGAGACAGTGGCTCACACCAATGACTTTTCGAAATTGTTTTCGGAAGTTGAGTGTGATAAATATCGATGACTGAAAACTTTGTGCCCGGGTATGGGAATAGGTTCGCCACCTATTCCATTTGGGACGTAAAGATAACGGCGAGACGAGGCTTAACAGCCGCTGCCTACACCTTCAGGTAACAAAGGCGTGAAGTTATGTTATGTTATTATATTTTATCTTTTTCCTCAACCCTGGGCAGCTTTCAAATATTCCACCAACAAGTGCAAATGCTCGTCGAATTTTTAAAAGAGTATATTATCAAGTTCAAACCAGGTTTGGGCATGATTTGGAACCCCGGGTCTGGGGTAGGACAATGAGAAACGATTTTCTGGAGCCTATTATGACAATTTTACCACCTGCTCCAGAAAATTTGCTAAATACAATTTTCTGCAACTGCAACAGTGGCTGTGCTTCGCGATGCGGATGCAGGAAAGCGGGCTTGCAATGCTTATTAGCTTGTGGCCAATGTAATGGGCAAGCTTGTCTCAATGCTCTATCTATATATATCTATATCAGAGCGACATCAACGGAGATGGAACCTCTGACCCGAAATCATGGAAGAACTTGAGAAAAATGTGGTTGAAGACGATAATGAAGACCAGTTTGTAATTTACCCGCAGCCGGAAGACGACGATGAAGAGAAAGAAGATACTCTCGAGAGCAATGAATCCGGGTCACTTAAAGAATGTTAAAAATCTCGGAAACTAAAAATGATAGGTTAATGCAATAAATTGTATTTAAAAGACAATGTAATACTCCTTAAATGAAAGTAAAAAAAATATGAGTCACCATACATTTTATTAACACAAAATTACACAAAGAAAAAATCTGCTGATCTCTCCTTAAAACAAAAATAGGAAACATGAAATTTTTGAACTTTATTACGATTTTCTTGAATTTTAATACTTCGTATTGCCTCCTCGTGCTTCCATTACTGCGTTTACGCGGTTTGGCATGCTGTACACCAAGTTCCTTATACGATTTTGGGGAATATTCTCCCATTCCTCTGTGAGAGCAATTTTGAGCTCACGAAGCGTGATTGGGGGAGGGTTTCGTTGTTTTACGCATCTGCCTAGCTCGTCCCAAGCATGCTCGATCGGGTTGATATCCGGGCTGCGCGCTGGCCACTCCATACGAGTAATGTTCATCTCTTGAAGGTAGTCATTCACAATCCTACCTGTATGAGGTCGGGCATTGTCATGCATAAATATAGCATCCTCACCTAAATTGACCATAAATGGACCAACGTGATCATTGAGGATTTCTTCCACATATCTTACGCTAGTTAAAGAGCCGTTTTCTATGATCACCAGCTCTGTGCGACTTTCAGAAGAAATTCCGGCCCACACAAGTACAGACCCACCACCGTAGGCTACTTTTTCCTCGATGCATGCTTGCTTGAATCTTTCCCCTGGTCTTCGATACACTCTGTGTCTTCCATCGTGCTTGTAGAGCATAAATTTTGATTCGTCGGAGAACATAACTTTTGACCAATCTTCAATACTCCAATTTACGTGGCTCTGGGCATATCTTAGTCTTGAAATACGATGCCCACGCTCCAGTTTAGGGCCGTTTGCAGGTCTAAGGGGTTTTAAGTTAGATTCAGTAAGCCGACGTCTTACTGTCCATGCACTTGGGTTACTTCCTCCGAGGCGTCGAAACTGATTGGTGAGTTCAGTTCCTGTGAGAAAGCGATTTCGAAGCATGGTGTTCACCAAGTATCGGTCTTCTCGTGCTGTGGTATACCTGGTTCTGCCCGTTCCTGGTCTGCGTAGGTTAGAACCAGTTTCTTCGTAACGTCGGAGAACTCTTTGTACTGTTGACAGCGACACACCAACAGTCCTGGCTGTATCGCGCTGACTCCGGCCGGTTTCCAGCATTGTAAGTATTCTGGTGCATTCTTCAGGCGTAAGCGACATAATTTCAGCTTGAATAATGAATATAGAGCACTATCAACATGGTTTATGTACCCACATAAATGACAGATTACAAACAAAAGCAAAACCAAATGCTGTAATTTCGTAGTTCCATCTTCGAAAGTGGCCCTTTTTCAAATTTGATTTTTTTATGATATAACTTTACAATAACTAAGAAGTTTTAATACCTTCATTTAAGGAGTATTACATTGTCTATTAAATACAATTTATTGCATTAACCTAGCATTTTTAGTTTCCGAGATTTTTAGGATTCTTTAAGTGACCCGGATTCATTGCTCTCGAGTGTAATTAAAATTATATATTGTAGTTTTTTATACCCTTTATATTGTACCCTTTATTCCATTTTTTACTTTAAAAAAAATGTATGAAATGATATTTTCTAATAAAAAGATTAAGTCATAATTTTTTTTTTTATCACGTAGGAAGTTCATAATATTAATAAGGTTAAAATTCAACTATAATTCCTATATTTTCATCAATACTGCAATTACATAGGCAGGTAAGTGTTGTTAAGTAAATTAATACTGAATAAAAAGTGGATAGGTTAGAAAAAAAAAAGAAAAAATATATTATAAGTTAATTAAAATTGATTTATCGATAGTTCGTCAGCTAAACGCGCCACCTGTTGTTCACCTCAGGCCACCTTTTGGCCGCCCGAAGTGATCCTGTGACCGTTCGCTCTCCGCCCTTTACATCTATTTCTATGTAACTACCAAGACGAGCTGGTCCATTTTACAAATTCCTCTTCAGCAAACTAAATTTAAATTATTTTAGTAGAAAAATTGTCTTCTATCAATGTAATATAGTTTATCATATTTAGTTAATTTTCAATATACTAACCAAAAGTGATTACCTACCTGTTTCTGTAATTATAATTGATGTGTTTTGTAACTTCATGGCCTTAAAAAGTTATGCAATCAGAAAAAATATATCCTGAACACCTGCATGATATCTGTCCAGCTGTAGTGAGCGCATAACTCTTGGAAGTGAAATGTCACAGCTATTTTCTCATGTGGTCCGTCTACACTTGTAATAATCGTAAACTGCTATTCTGGCTCGCTCCGATGTAGGTACTGACCGCTCCACAATTTATTACATGTAATAAAAAATAATAATAATATCATAATCTTCTCTTGGTGCATTGGTAAAACTACCGACTGCAGAATTGAGATTAACATGTTCAAATCCCACCTGAGTACGAATATTTATGTCAATCGTGAATGTTTTTATGCCGTCTGGGTGTTTTTCTATGTATTATAAGTATGTATTTACAAAATAAAAGTATAATATGTATTAGTATCCGTTATATAGTTTCCATAACACAAGCATTTAGTTGCTTAGCTTGGAACTAGAGGGCGCTGGGTGTATTGTGTATAAGATATTATTCAATCTATAAGCTATCTTTCGTTGAGTGGTAGAAGTATTCGGTGGAACATCTCATTATCATCGTTGGTCTAGTGGTCGAGCACACGGTGTCTGAATCCAGAGGTCGTGGTTCGAATCCTGACACTGGCTCACACCAATGACTGTACGAAATTGTTTTTTCGGAAGTTATGTGTGATAAATATCGATGACTGAAAACTTTGTGCCCGATATGGCAATAGGTTCGCAACTTATTCCATTTGGGACGTAAGTAAACATAACGGCGAGACGAGGCTTAATAGCCGCTGCCTACACCTTCGGGTAACAAAGGCGTGAAGTTATGTTATGTTATGTTATCTCATTATCTTCTATAGAAAAAATCAATTATATTATCAGTTTGCTATCAAATATGTATCGGTTTATAGACATATTACATTAACTTTTTTTAACAAATTTTGCATGTCTATTGTTCATTATTTTGTTCTTTATTTATTCTTGTAAATATTCTATGAAAGACGAAATTAAGTGCACAGCTAGTATGTTTTAATATATTAATAACACTTGTATTAACGTCTGTGCGGTGTCCCGGCTTTGCGAGCGGTTTCAGCGCAGGTGGGATAATATTCAGCTATATTGGTACCTGCTTGAAGTGGGCCGACTACTTTACTCCGTCCTATATCCACGGCGGGTGACTCATTCGCCACTGGACTAAATGGAAATTCATTAAAAACAAACATGTATTTCCAACCTGTTTACGTGTCAACGTGGCCATTTTATATTCGCGTTTCCAGCAACAATAATAGCTTTTAATAAGAGTATTTTAAAAGTGATTTTGTATTAGCCAAAGATTTGTATGTAAAGAAAATATATATTTGTGTGTGTCGAATAATAAGTTCTCACATATAGACAGACTGTTTTAGACTTCCACATTCTTCTCATATTAAACGTGAAATGTAACGTAACATCACGCATCTTTCTACTCGAAGGTTTAAGCAGCGGCTGTTAAAGCCTCAACTCACCGAATTGTAACGTTACGTCCCAAATTAAATAGATGGCGAACCTATTGCCATTATACCGGGCACATAGTTGTCAGTCATATATATTTATCACACTTAACTACCGAAAAGAATTCGGAGAAATCATCGGTGTGGGTCCGGAATCAGTCCCCGAATCATAAGCGGAGAGCTTGACAACTTCGTGAGCTTGAGCGAGACTTCACATTCTTCTGACAATAAAAATCATTTTTTTTTGATCTCATGTAATTTTATTTCATTTTTCATTTCTGTAAATCTTTTTGTGTACTTTCTTATTAACAGAGACGTCTCCGTTAGATGTTATATTTATTAAACTGTTTTAAATATGTGCTTAACATTATTAAAAAGCAACACTGTTCCGCAGTTCGTTGCTTGAATGGGCTGGCTGGTGAAATACCACAACCTCTGAGAACTTAGACGAAAGTAGTTTATGCTACGTTTAGTTCCCCAGTCCCGTTTCTATTTACTTCCCATTTTATTTCTACAAAGTTCAGTAGCGCATCCGTACCACTATATGTTGCAGATATCCATGGGCAGCGCTAGTTACTTACCATTAGGTGACCCGCTATCTATCGCACAAAACAAACGCAAAAATAAATATATGTATTAATTTTCAACATCTATCTTATTATTAAATCTCTGTATGATAATTAGTCATTACTAACGCGCTATTAGTATTTGGCGCGGGTATACTGCGAATTGGGCAACAGGCACATCAATTATATGCTTTATAATCAACTAGCTGACCCGGCGATCTTTGTTCCGCAACAAAAGTAATAACTGTTGTCCCGCTATGTTAATACTGCAATATCTTTTAAAATTTTCAAATTTGTTTAAATTTGATGCTGTAAAGGACCAGGATCATCTATATTACATGCACAATCTATTTAAAATACTTAATGGGATCGAAATTGATGCTGTAATATTTAAAATCGCTTCGTAAATAGGCCATTATTTCTCGTAAAAAGTAAAAAAATGAAAATGGTCATTGTGGGTTATCCCTAAGAGATAGACCCTAGAGATAGCCCTTGCGGACTTTTTTGTAGACCTTTTAAAGGTGTATAATAGGGTAGTACATTGTTTTGATTTATCACTTAGGGTTCAGGCAGCGTTTGCAATTAAAGTTCTAAATCTTGAAAATTATTTTTTTTTACTACAATATACATGAATTATAGATCAAAACCACCCCGTTGACACCCTCTAACTATTAAAAAAACCACATCAAAATCCGTTGCGTAGTTTTAAAGATATGCGCATATAAGGGAACTTACACCGGAAAGTGACTTTGTTTTATACTATGTAATGATGGGTATGCTGAATTAGGTACATCATATTAATTCATTTACTGTTCATGCCTATTTTCAATTTTCAACTCATTCGGGTCAGCTATTTCAGAGATGGGCTGTGATAGTCATGTAATAGTAATGTCTTCAGCTATTTCATAGGAGCAATTAATTCCTTCGTTGGATGTAATGGACCCACGCTATGTGTGACTATTGAGCACTATCAGGCATAACTAAATTTAGGCAAATTGATACAATAACATTATTTATATAAATTTTCTTTGTTATGAAATAAATAAATTTAAATGTAAATTTTTACATCATTACACAAGAAAGTTCATGAAAATCGTCCTCTGTAAATTACAGACGACCATGAGTGTCAGTGACCACACACCGCACAAATGAGTTCATTGAAGTTACCAGCGAACTGTTCCCTATAACTCTATGTGCTTGAAATTCAACTAATGTTTTATTTAACTCATAGTTTCATCTCATATAGTTTGCGAAATCCATCAGTATAGTTCAGAATCCATATTTTATTCTGATACCTAAATATTAAAATTGTCTTCGTAAATATATTACATATTTAATTTTAAATCGCCTATAAAGAAATCATTGGTTGTCCATAAAAACTACAACATAAAAACAACTAAACATAACTGTTTGTTACATACATACATGAATAACTTAACGCCAAATCCCTTGCGGGCTAGGCAGAGAGAACAGAGCGCCATAAGGCACGATTCTTACACACCTCACTCGCTTCGTTGACTTTCATAACTCTTTTCATGCACGCGCGTCGATTTTTAAGGCTACTGACATCACCTTCCTCAAGAACACGTTCTATTTGGTCAAGTGTTTGTTAAATTGTTTATTCTGCTCTTGATTTCTTATTTATTTCTGGATATATTAGACATAGATATAGACTTTTTCCAGGTCTATGTCAAAACCTAGTTTCTTTTATAGGTGGCTGAAGGGTTTAAACAATGGTAAAGCCACGCAGTTCGCTACATGAATCGACTAGCTCGACCGGTAAAATAACGTTCAAAATATCAACTCAAATTTAATTCATGCCACGTTACGTTTGGTGAGAGAGGTATGCGAGGCCCAAACCTTTCCTCCCTGCCCTACTTTTTCTATCCATCTTAAAGGTAGACAAAGCATCTGTGACTATCAATGTTGAAGGTGTCCATCGGCGGCGTTAGTCGCTTACCATTAGGTGGCTTTCTCGTCTGTTTTATACACATAAAAATGATAGCCAGATTTACGATATAAGCCGGGATTATTCACAAGTGTAAACCGGGATTCGTTTTATATATGATTCATACAAAAATAAATATCCAATGAGTCAGTAAACTGTTTCGTTTCTAAATAAACGTGTAGGCAGTAGAATATGTGTTGTGTATTATTTTTTCCTCAGATATTTTATATATATATATACATTCTGAAAAATTATTTTATTGAAAATTTCAGTGATATTTTAGCGTTATTTAATATAAGTTAATTATGTATGTCTGTCCATCCTTATTTCTTCTACTATTGGGCTTGATGATTGTAAATTTCTTGGATAAATTTTCAGTCAGTCTTCGATATTTACCATACATAATTTCCGAAAAGAATTTCGAGAATGTATTAGTGCGAGCCCGGATTCGAATCCGTGACTTTTTGATTCAGAAGAGACTTCAGACCACTGTGACTACTAATTGATAAAATATTCTTAAAACGTGATAAGATGATGATGATGAAAGATCAATGATCATATATCGCTACCATAGAAGACATCAAAATTACTGTAAGTTTTAAAATTATTAAAATCAGAAAAATGTGTCTCATTAAAGTTTGATGCTTTCGAAAATGTTCCATCATTTCTAGAAGGCCACGAGCGTGTAGCAGCAGGCAACAACAAGTTGTATATAGATATGCAAAATATAACTCAATCTATAATTAGGTTTAAAAACTAGAAGAAATCGCGGTCTACTAGCAACGTCTCTAAAGGACTGGGTAGTATTGCCAGTTACCAAAAAAAAATATCACCATTAATTGTCAGTGTTTATATTTTAAAAGTGTTTTTTTTATTTTGAAATTCTGATGTAATGATATATTTGTTAGATGTACAGGAAATAATTATGTTGTGTTACGTGACTTCATTCATGCACATGGAATACATAAAATATACACGACTTCACGCCAAGTCGCATGCAGGTTAAGCAGAGAGAACAGCGCGCCATAAGACATGGTTTTTATTATACTTCTGTGATTAAACTATACAGATTGAATTTGAAATCAATTATCTATAATATAATATTATAAACTAAACATAACTTCACGGCCCTTTCTACCCGAAGGTGTAGTACGACTCAAATGGCCAATGGTGACCAGTTTTTTCACACTTATTTCCGGGCATAAAGTTGTCAGTCATAACACATAACTTTTAAAAAGTATTCCGGGTTATCATTGATGTGAGCCCGGAATCGATCCCACGACATCTGAGACAGAAGCGGGGAGCTCGCTCACTTTATTTAAGATAGTTAAAATCTTTTAATTCAAATGAAAATTAAATATAATTGGAACTGAAAAAAATATTAAACTCGGAGTCGGATGGCTCACCTCGACGCCGAAGGTGTACACATTCCAGAAGGTCAGAAATAGTATTGCGTGGGTTTCAACATCGCTGAAGCTTATGTGACGTGGAACAATATATAGCCAATATTGTTCAAAGTTTACACAATGACCTGGAAACTGTTTGACATCCATTGTCTCTATGAATTTCAGAGATATTCACGGGAACACTTTGTTTCCGTAAACCTATAGGTATTTACATATATAAGTAGCAAAGTTTTATAGTTTTTAGAAATGAACATAACTGTAAATGTAAAAACATTTTTACCCAATCACAAGTAGTTAGTGAGGCGACTGAAAAATTTTAGTGATGACTTTTGGAATCCAGACAAATATAAATACTGACTATTCATTTCACAATAACTTCAATGACGGTCATGCAATGTGATGACAACGATAATAATATGAATGATTCAAAGACAAACATTTTCTATTTATACATTCATGACGAAAATGTACTGGATGAGATTGTATGTGTCACAAAATTACATTTAATTAATGATAATATCAGCAATACTGGTGATAAATAATTATGATAAGTCACAGGTGAAGCTGTATCTGTAGAGTGTGGGTAGGAAGCTGGCGTCGCGAGTACCAGATTAAATATAGAACGTTCCACATCTCAACGAAAGTTTTGCAATCCCAAGCGCCGACTCCGGCCTTGCGTTACATAGAATAAAAAACACCTGTGCACAGACGGTGAATAAGTGCTATCACGGCTGGCTAGACCTGTGAAAAAATCTCAGAGAAAATCAACGTTAAGTTTGTAACTTGCCCTCTCTATCTTAGGCAGCATCCTATTTACTCAGTCTAACAGGAGTATACGAAGACGTGATTGTTTATAGCGAAGTTGGCTATTTCAATTAGTTATTAAAAATATTCTTAACTAATACTAGCTGACCCTGCGAACTTTGTTCCGCATCAAAAGTAATTTTACACAGTTTACAATAAATGTGCTAAATCTCGATGGTAACTTTTTCTTTACTACATTATACATGAATTATATATAGAAATCACTCCGTCGACACTCTTTATCCATTGAAAAAAGCACATCAAAATCTATTGCGTAGTTTCAATAATCTGAGCATATAAGGGAACAGCAGCGGAAAGCGGCCTTCTTTTTTATACTATGTAATGATAATGAGTAAAAAAAATAACAGTGGTAAAGCTACGCAGTTCGCTGCATAAATGGGCCGGAAAAACCACGACGACTCTGAATATCGACGTGAAGTGGCTCAGGCTACGTTTCCCTCGGTGAGAGGGGAATCCGGAGGCCTAATCCCTTCCCCTGTAGCGCACCATTTAACACGCCAGCTCATTAGGCCCCCTATACCATAAAAAAAGTATTACAACGGAATTATCAAATTGCTAAATGCTTAATAGCATTTAAAATTATGCTTTAAATGATGCATCTGTTTGGTACATAATCTTTGTACTTGTTTAGTTATCTGGTAATAAACCAAAATACATTTAATATTCTGGACGGCTTTAATATTTGTTTATTGGTACGATGATAAGTGTATCTCTGAAGGTCTCACTTATCGTATGAGTTGAGTGATCAGTAAAATGTGCAGCACTCTAATATTTAACCCATCCATTTCTCTTACTGGATCATGTGACACAATCCACCAGGCTAACCGGCTGTCAATCTCGATGGCGTGGAAGACTTACAAAACATTCTTCTTTATTGCAGATGTTTTCAAATATTTAGTGAAATTACCAAAGAACAATTTTTCATGAGAGGTGAAGTTTCCACGAGAATTGATAAGATTATGAAATCTTAATGTCATTATAATAACAACAGAGATTTGGTGAATAAGTACTATTTATAATTATGTGAGTGTCAATCTATTTGTATTTCAATAAAGCGTAGGAATTTCGAAGAAACACGGTGTAGTAGTTTTTACGTTATTCGAGTACAAACACACTTACTTATCTGTAGACAAACAGATAGACGTGCATTAATAACATGGACTCCTAATACTAGTACTTCTCGAAAAAATCCTTTTTTTGAAAAAAAAAAGAATCATTTTTAACATTGCTAAGCTAAGCTGTCGCTGACCAATCGATTTCCGTATGATGCTGAATAGTGCAATAAGTATAATTGACGCCGTTGTAATTTTTATAGTGTATATTTTGAAAAAAGGCTGCGTATTCTCAAAATAAACTCATTCTTTGTTAATAAAATATGTGATTAGAAATTCTGTGCTTTTATTAAATTTTGGATAAAGTGACATCTATGGAGGAATGCTTTATACATGTGTTCATCTAGCTATGTCTCATATCCAAACATGAACTGAAACTGGTCGAACTTATTTCACAATAATCATAACAGATGGCGCTGCTAATTTTACTCGTATAAGTCAGTTGTGGTGTTTATATCTTTAATATTTGTTTGTTGAATATTGTGAGATCATTTTCTTTGGAAGTAACGTTTATTAAAGAAAATATCTTTTACAGAAAATGCCGACATACGTGGTTAAATATTTGAGTATTAAAAGTCGATTATTGGTGTCACAGGTCACTAGCGCTGTATAACAGAAGTGAGATGTAATAAGCTCGAGTAGAGAATCAATAGATGATTATTTAATAACAAATATAATTTCTTTCACAGTATTTTTTATGTAACTTCGCGACGTTTAGTACCCGAAGGTGTGGGTAGGAGTTGTTACATCTCGACTCCATGATTTGTATGGTAATAGGTTCCACCAGCTATTCCATTTAGGACCACCTAAGCCATATGGCTTAATTCTTTAGCAGTCATTGATATTTATCACGCCATAAAAAAATCCGAAAAATCATTGGAGTGGAGACAAAACAAGCAGAAAAATAGTATCGTAAAGAGCGAGTAGGTACGTATGTACGTATAAAGTGCAAATCAGACGCTGGAATGAATTACCTTACTAGGTATTTATAATTAACACAGAATAAAGTAATTTTAACACATAATATTTTATTTAGTTTAATTTTATATACTTGTTCAGTTACAACGGCCATACATTTTTTTTTTAATTTGTACATTATTGGTCAGGCTAAAGCTTTTAAGCCACACTGCCTTGTCTGACATTATTTTTTATTATGAAACAATGATGATGAAGATGATGATGAAACTTAAAACTAACCTAAACTAACTTAACCTAACCTAATCATCCATAAAGTCGCGGCACTTTATGCATGATTTTCTGAGGGAGTTTTGACGACAATGTAGGAGAGCACACTAAACACGATATTTACGCCATCTCCCACACTTGCACTCATATACGAACACTTACTAAATAAAACGCTACGAATTTTATCCAATAATATCTATTGAAACACAAATTTGAGAAAATAATGCAAAAACGGACATGACTCTTCCACAGTCCCTCCAAAACTCATACATTTAATGTCAAAATTACAATGGTCTTTAAATCAGCGGTAATGAGTTACATACAATATAGCGGTACGAACCTCGCGCGATCTACTAGATTGGAATATAAATATAGAAAGTAATAAAAGTTAAGTAGAAATAATATATTTATAAAATTGTACCTACTTGCTCTCGCTAAATAGCGCAAGTAGGTACAGTTTTATAATTACGTTCAACCAGTGAACTGGGTGGCCAGTTCACTGCATGAATGGATAATGAAAAAATACCATGACCTCTCAGAATATCGGGCGTAAAGTGGCTCATGTCGCTTTCCGCTCGGTGAGAGTTCACAATCCCATCCACATCTCATTTCCAACACCTTCTCTGTCCCACCATAGAAAATATAATACGTAAATTTGACATCATAGAGTTGGATAGTGATAGAGGATGGATAGTTCGAAAGGCATGACACCGATTACATGTTGTGCCGATAATCCATAAAAAAAGTTAGTAAAAATAATCGCAATGTCCTTATGAATAAATGTATAAAACATCATGATTTAATAATTGGTTGAGTAGTTTCGGCACGAAATCGCAACAAACAGACTAAACTTAACATGGTATTTGCCTGCGAGTTTCTCTAACAAAACCCTAGGATCAATGTCCGAACTGTTCTAATTTAGTTTTAAGGCAAATGACCAAAACAATGAATAGTTATTATGTGTCAAGTAAAATGAGTTGCGGTACTTTCGAAAACTTTCGAAATTGGTATTAAATATTAACTAACACAATCGTGCCCCATTAATCTATTATTTTTCTTTATAAAATAGGCCTCCCCCCCTCACCTACCCCTTTCCCTGTCGCGATCGCGAACCCATCCTTATCCTTTAAAGGCCGGCAACGCATCTGTGAAACTATTTACAGCATATCTTGCAGTTGTCCACGGGCTGCGCTATTTACTTTTACAGATTTACACCTTATCATATAAAAATAGTCATACTTTTATCCCTATTTCGATTCATCACGAAGCGTGCCATATACATCCTTTGTTTATTAATAATGATTGAAGGTAATATGAGGCCTTTGAGAATGGTGATAAGAATATACTCTGTACAAGCACTTATAGACCCTTTGGCTTCGACTTAATCAGTACTTAGTTCAGCGTTACTGTTGTATCAGCAGAGATTGTGAGAGTTTGAGACCTTTTAGTGTCTCACACGTACTGCCTACGCAAGTAATGCAAGCCCACCACGGACATGAAATGCTGAGCAAAAACTGATGAAGATAGATGAAGTATCATCTTTCATAATGCAGTGATATGTTGTGAAATGATGCTGACCACCGAAGACCGTTGTCTAAAGTAGTAACTACTCCAAGCACTTCCATAGCTGTGGTATTTCATATTAATATAAGTTGGCGCATTATTTACCATGACATAACATAACTTCACGGCTTTTTCAACCAGAAGGTGTAGGCAGTGGCTGTTAAACCCCGACTCGCCGTTATGTTTACGTCCCAAATGGAATTGGCGCCGAACCTATAACCATACCGGGCACAAAGTTTCCAGTCATCGATATGAATCACACATAACTTTCGAAATTAATTTCGAAAAGTCTTTGGTGTGAGCCAGGATTCGAACCCGCAACATCTGGATTCAGAAGTGAGCTCTACCACTGGACCACGGAGACCATTACCACCGATTATTAACATTGTAAGTCACCTGAGGGTAAGCAACCTGCGCCGCCCATGGACACCAGCAAAACATATAGTGTTACCGTTGCGTTGCCGACTTATAAGGGAGTACGTTCACTGGTCCTACCTCTGCCACCGAACGAAACGCGGCATGAGCCACTTTACGGCTGTATTCTGAGAGGCCGTGGTATTTCACCGGTCTTGCCGGCCTATTCATGCAGCGAACTGCTTGGCTCTACCAGTGTTACATAACTCCTTGATTTAGAAACGGCGTGTTCGATCACCAGACGACCGAAACAACTATTTATATATGGGAATATATTAACGTTCACGAGTCTCGTTATGCGTTGTTAAAGTAAGCCGACTGCTGAGTGTAGAGCACCAGGTTCGGTCCCTCTTCGGACCCGACCACAAATATTTAAGATGTAATTTATATTTATATGGAGTATTAGCGTTTTACTAGGCAAGTATTGTGAGTCTGTTTATACAAAAATAAGTATAAACGTAGGTACCTAATGATATCCAACTGTCTTGTTTTCATATCACGCGCTGCGCTGTTCAAGTCATTAATATGCAATTCCATAGCTCTGTGTGTATTGTATCTAAAATACTTATTGAAATAACATGTTAAACAATATTCTAATGTCTTAATAATTACATTAAAAACGAGCTGAACCGCCGAAGTTTGTTTGGCCTCAGAAGCAAATAAGTAAACGATTTTGTTCCAAAAAAAATATAGCCTAAGTTAGTTATTCCGATAACACCACACCAGCTACCTGCCAATAAAGTTCCGTCAAAATTGGTCCAGCCATTTCAGAGATTACACCGAACAAACAGGCAGACAACAGACAAAAATTTTAAGCATTGCGGTGTATGTAGCGTATATATTTGTATGTACATATATATTCATATGAATTTATTTCTTAGATCTTCGCGAATCAAAATGAAAATGATATCTGTAAAGAGTTCGAAACGTCGGGAAATAAATAAAAAATAAGTTCTAAATAAACGCGATATTATCCATAAAAAGTTGTTTCAATGTTGTTCATATGAATGTAGTAGAAAGCAGATAAGTATTTGAATATTAAAAATACTTCAATATTATTTATAAGTAGATAAAAATAAAAAGATTCAACAAATTCATCGCCGTTTTTCGACAAGGATTCTACTAAGCTTATATAATAATTCATTGAACTCAAAAAAAAACCTCTCAGTTCCCAGTCATCAGGACCATTGAGAGAACGTGAATCGTGGACTGTTTTTTTTTAAAGGCCCGTCTTGTTTGGGACAAGTGCTTTGAAAGCACCCTCTCCTCCGCCCCCTGGAGCCCCGCACTACTCTCTCTGTGTCCCTTGCTGGAGGCTTACCAGTTACCTGCCGTGTGCGCAGTTCTCAGATGTAGTCTGCCATTGCTTGCTTGACATTTGTATGGAGTAACAAATAAACAGATATGGCATAGTATACATATTTAGTTACAAAATCTACTATTAAATGCCTACTTAGATAATATTATATTTAGCACATTTTTTGTTAGTTAAATTATAATTGTATTATTTTGATACATTTTAAGAAATTGTATTTTTTTTTATACCTAACTGGTTGAATAAATTTTGTCTAGCAATGGATGTCAATTTGTATTTTGAACTTATAAGCGGTTCTATTTAATTTAACTTTTTAATTAATAAATATCAAAATCCAGAATAAAAAAGTCATCTGTTTTCATTAAATATTTTTTACAGAAAGCTTCACAACTTATTCAGTGTTTTTTATCAGTATTTACATTATAAATAGCATTTTTTTTACTGGCTCATTAAATATCGTTCAACAGAAACTATTACAAATACCTATCTGCTTAATTTAGTATAACTGACTTCAAAAACTCATATATTAAATTACTATTATTTACATACACAAGTAAAATCATAAATAGGTACGTCTGTGTGTTTTAATGAATTTTTATTCACCAACAAAGAAATATTTAATAAATACTGGGATTATTGCATAAAATCCCGGTATTATCCCATTAAAATTTGGATTTTATTCCTTTTTAACATGTCGCAGTGGCATGTCGGTGGCGCAGTGGTCGAGCACACGGCTTCTGATCCAGAGGTCCGGGTTCGATTCCAGACACTGGCTCACACCAATGACTTTTCGAAATTGTTTTCGGAAGTTATGTGTGATAAATATCGATGACTGAAAAACGTTGTGCCCGGTATGGCAATAAGTTCCCCACCTATTTCATTTGGGACGTAAACATAACGGCGAGACGAGGCTTAACAGCCGCTGCCTACACCTTCGGGTAACAAAAGGCGTGAAGTTATGTTATTTTATGTTTAACATGTGCAAAGCAAGGTAATTGAATAGATTTTACGGGTTGAGTTGAACGGTTGCACATCTGTAGAGGTCTACCGTTAGTCTTTGTATTTATTCGTAATGTTCTACGTTCCCAACAGCCGAATGGTTCAGATGGCTGGCTGTACTTCATTAAGGCTGCGCTTGCGAGCCGAGCAGACGTGCCCACACAACGTACAGTGAATACGTGTAATATTTGTTATTATGTTTCGTGACGAAAGTGTTTAACTGTTAAGTGTATGTGGACTGTTCCAAACATGTGGAAACTAATACAACTAATCCTCCTTTACACTCTTCTCTATGGTACACAAGCCGAACTCCAAGAAAGAGGTGAGTTTAATAACAAATTTTCAAGATTGGAACGCGAGAAAAAAAACAAAAAGAAAAAAAATAGTCAACATTCAAAACTTGTCGAACTTCCGAACTTTGACGTTCGTTCAAAAACCGCTAATATTTAATGCTGCATATTATATTCGATTGTTATTTTTTTTTTTCAAATTTAGAACGGCGTTACGTGCAATTATAATTATTACGGTATCGATTAAAACATTTTATAACTGTTTTTGTTTTTTTTTTTTCTTTCTTTTTGTTGTATTTTTTACTAGCAACTAACTACAACGTTTTCGTACGCAATAGATATCTAAGAGTTTTTAGCCATGACAATCTTGTGATACCAAGTACGGAGTACATTCACTTTAATTGGAACTTTTCGATCATAGTGTTGTTAGGTTGTTTCACAAAACGTTTCACCGGTTTGAAACGTGTTGACTAGAGAAATTTCTACAAGATATACTAATATCTATAGAACTAATACAATATAATAGTATTAAATACAATACGAAGATGTGTTGAAGACTAAAATTTTTAAAACACGTTTTAAGTAAAAGTAAAATAATTAATTTGAAATGACTTACTGCCTTTATCATTAATATAATACCGACTTCAAGAGATGCCAAATGTTTATGGGTAACGCCATCTTGTTAATTGGATAGTTTTTAAGTGACTGTAAATTTATGCGGACGTGTGTTTAATCTACGTTACCTTTTATTATTTGATAGCTTCACACCTTTAACGTAGGTACAGACAGCGGCAGCATTTTGCTTTCTATCAATGCTATGCTGTTTGATTATTGAAACAATCTAATCTATTAATAATATCAGTTCGTAAATATCAGTTACACATTTTTATTTTTTTTTTTTATAAATTGAACAAACCAAGAAAAAAATCACATCGAATTTAAGTTTCAACTTTATTTTAAATGTCAGAAAACCAAAAAAAAAAATGTATCAGTTTTTTTTTTATAATTTGTGGGATGTGTTTGTATGCTATGAACCATCTGGAATAACTGCCACATACCATCCGGTAGGCCGCCATCCCAGACGCTAATATTACAAAAAAAAAGGTTGTACAGGAATATATTATAGGAACAATTGAAATTAAGTTCACAGAAAAGAAATTTACAAAACTATAATATATATATATGCATATTAAATTATTTTGGGAAACACAGCAAATTGAGTTGGTATAGCTTTAAACTCTTATGAAACCGCCGAGTTCTTTGCCGAATTACGTTTGGAATTCTTTTTAATCCCTACTAATATTATAAATGCGAAAGTAACTCTGTCTGTCTGTCTGTTACGCTTTCCCACTTAAACCTCTCAACCGATTTTGATGAAGTTTGGCACAGACAATCTTTAGACCCTGAGAAAAGACATAGGCTACCTTTTATTGCGAAAAAAAGGATAAAAAGGTTGAAAGTTTGTATGGGATTTCTTAATTTGAAAACATAAAACCATGAAACTTTATATTTAAGCACTTGATAAGAATTAATTAAACATTAGTTCTAGCGTTTTTGCAATTTCGTCCTGTGAGGGGATGAAATAGGTGATGAAAGTTTGTTATTATTAATCCTAGTAGTCTATATAATAAAGTTTATCTGCATGTTCGAACACGCCTATCTCAAGAATGACTTATTCAAAATTCAAAGATATAGTGCTTTGACATAGTGTCCATGCAGAAGAAGTCGCTGGTAACTGCTAGTAGGTACTAAAAATATTTCAATTCAATTCAAGCAAGATGTCTGACCATATTGGAGGGACTCCCTTCCCAAATTTCTCAAATGATGATCGACGCTTCGAAGTAGATGATAATTTACTTAATTAGTTCAAGCAGTTCTATGTCTGTCTTCGTTAGACTACAATAGTTTATTTTATTTTGTTACACTGTATTTTTATGTGAGAACCTTTTCGTACTGAAGAAAAACACTGCCGTCCTTTTTACCCGACTACGCTATATGGAAAGTGTATATGTTGATGTGCATATTTAGCTAGGCCCATAACCTAACGGGCTTAATATGCTTTTTGGGTCTCTACCCAAAAAAATGTTGTCATTAGATTCATCTTAAGCATGAGAGTGACTTTACTCACATTGGTTTCCGAAAATTCCACAATGCCAAACATAATACATATGTTTAGATTATAAGACAGTTATAATTAATCAGGTTTTATAGACGTTGTGTTCGCAAATAATTGGAGAGTTAATTTAATTATTTTTCTATATTTTTATACAAATAATTAGGTAATGTGTCTATCTTCTTCGAAATCCTTCTTGGATTCTTTAGCAAGTTACTTACAATAAGGTTAGATTTAAATTATCGAGCGACTTAAAAAAAAAAGAAAACTTTATACGTGTATATTTAAATTTTATTAGGGAATATAAATTGGAAAGCATTTACGGGTTTTCTACTAAAAGTACTTTGTTACTTAAATGGTAGCTAGTACGGGACATATAATTAGTACTTAATACTTGTAATGGAATAAAACAAGTTCTACGCAGAAGGTAAGAGCTGGTAGTGACTATTATTGCTGATTGGCGGATAACGGAAGAGAAATCTTGAAAAACATGTGTACATTATAAGTGTCGTGTGTCGGTTTTTTTTTTAGTATAAATCTATTTAAATGTATTTTTATAACATTTATACACAACGTCTACATTTTCCTTTACTACAACGGTGGCTAAATTGTAATCTAAGCTGTTATTTTTGAAGTCGTGCACATTTTTGAATGTGCGTAAAGTATACATACTTGATAACCTAGTGGTTTATTAGTCACGTAGTTTGTTTCAAAGGTTTCGAGTTCCAACTTGTTAATTACTTTCCAATTTTAATTTGCCTGATGTGTAGCGATTGACGTGTAACCTGTTCCAGGGGAAAAATATTTTATTTCGTATGAAAAACAAATAGAATTTTTGAAATAATTCTTTGAATTTTGTTTTTAATACATAGGTACTTGTTTTTATAATATATTGCTATTTATTGGTAAAACGCAAGTACTAGGAGTGTCGTCTTATCATTAAACCGTATAGGTACTGCTGTACTTAAATAAGTATTTCACACACAATCACAATAAATTGTAACATTTAATATAGTTACGTGTAGACTATAATTATTAATACAACATCACGCCCAAGTCAGTTACGAGGTAGCCAGAAAGAAAGGATCACAACTCGATCGATCCTTCTATAAGACTTCTTTGCCGTCGATAACTCATGACTTCCTCGCTCGTCGAGCAGATTCTTGCCTCGAGAATAGCACTAAAGATATACACCAAAATTAAAAACCAAAATTATCACATTATAAAATCCTCAGAAAAAGGAAGAACTTCAGAATTTCAATAAAAGAAATTGATCTTCGATGGTTTTTATTATATTAGTAGCTGTTCCCCACTACCACGCTCATCTGCGTGGACGCCATAAAGCAGCAAAAATACTGTGCCATTATAAGGGTTCATTGCTCACCCCCGATTAATGATAGCGTAATAATATTTAGCCCATGTGTTGACTCGACCTCTTGGCTATATCTATGCAAAATTGGACGTAAAAGCATGCAGTACTTTTAGAGTTTATCCGTAACAAACATACAGACAGTACTAAAAAAAAATCATTAATCTACAGTTTGAACTTTCCTACAATTTTATTATACGTATAGATTATTTCTTTATTGTGACATATAATACTACACATATATTATATCTATAGTCTCGGTGGTGCAGTGGTCGAGCACACGGCTTCTGATCCAGAGGTCTGGGTTCGATTCCAGACACTGACTCACACCAATGACTTTACGAAATTGTTTTCGGAAGTTATGTGTGATAAATATCGATGACCGAAAAACTTTGTGCCCGTTATGGCAATAGGTTCGCCACCTATTCCATTTGGGACGTAAACATAACGGCGAGACGAGGCTTAACAGCCGGTGCCTACACCTTCGGGTAACAAAAGGTGTGAAGTTATGTGTTATATTATATCTATAGTACATAAAGTGTTTAAAATATAGAAGTACTTCCTTTTAAAAATGAAACGGAAGCAAATTAATGTAATACGAGAAAAAATCACGTAGACAGACAACCCCAAGAGCATGTTCCCGGTGTACAAGTACCGGAGACACATTATGTTCAATTGCCAGTTGGGGGATGTACGAACCCCTTAATTATAAAAAGGATTTTTTTCTCTCACTCTCTGTCATTTTTAATATCCTGTTCCGGCTTCTTTAATATCTCTTATGTACCTTTTTGCCCAGAAGGAATGAGGCTGTACGTAGCGGTAACTAATGCCTCGATCTATTGAATGACTTACATTTGATCTTGATCCTATGATAAAAGGTGTCATTTGACATGATATTGGTGTCCTATGATATGATATACGTATCCAATGATATGATAAAGGTGTCCTATGAAGTGAGGCTATGGTCAAGGTTGGTGTTTAATTAAAATAAGATCCATATTGTAAAACTAACCAAATATTAAATATTGTTATCCTTTAGTAGGTACTACTACAGATTACTTATTTACTAACTTCACGCAATTCTTTACAGGATAAGGACACTGATCAGAGCATTCTTAATAATTTTATATATAAATATTGCATGTTATTTTAAACACGAATACTTGAAACATTTATTTTTAAATTCAGTACCGACTTATAGATAATACGAAAATTTACTCCCGTATCTTTCGATTATCTTGCGACTGGAAAAAGGTTGTAAAATGTGTGTTTTTTTAAGATATTTTTAAATGTCCACGGATAAGTTTAAATTATCTAATATATAAAATTCTCGTGTCACGGGGTGCGTAATTGAACTCCTCCGAAACGGCTCGACCGATTCTCATGAAATTTTGTGTACATATCGGGTAGGTCTGAGAATAGGACAACATCTATTTTTCATCCCCCTAAATCACAAGGGTAGCCCACCCCTTAATATTTTTTTTTAATTTTTCCATATATTTCGGTTTTTTATTTTTTTTATAAAACGGGATATAAAAATACATACAACCCTAAATTTTCAACCCCCTACGATCAACCACTATTTTTTAAATTTTATTTTTTGGCAAGACAACCTTTTCTGAGTCAGCTAGTTTTTTATATAATTGTCAATGTCAGTATAAAAATACACATATCTAATTGTAATATTGTATTTAAACACTATGTGTTAAACAAGTACAACTTCAATTATAAATAGAGTTTGTTTGAAGTCGTCTAAATAACAGTCATTTGCTATTAAGGTACACTTCTGATAAGAACTTGTTGTGTAAAGTACTGCGTGAAGTCATCACTTCTCCTCAAGAACGGTGTAATAGTTTCGGAGATTGTAAACAAATAAGAACCTTAAACACATGCTAAATAAAATTCTTATTATAATGAAGATTAATAATAAAATCGTCTCGGATAAGATGTGACGCCAATGAGACTCCCAACTGCGAAAACAATCTGTCTGTAGGTACGATAGTTTTAAACTTATTATAATTATAAAGGGGCATGTTTGAGCGGTCTAATCTCCGGAACTACTAATACGATATGAATAAATCTTTTTGTTACATTTGGTGAAGACTATACCACGCTACTGATTACAGAACAGGAGCGGTGACCAAAAAGTCGGTTGTCACACACATAATTTAATACTTGTTTCTTATTTGATATCTTCTTAGTCACAGGTTAACTATTAAATTGTATTTAGACGACTTATTAGCATAGTGGTTAATACACGGGCTGCTGTTTTGTCAAGTCCTTTATTCTGATCCCTGTCAAGCATTTTCGTAAATTATCTGTGATAATTTTGGAGTGAGTTTTCAGATAATAAGCGTTAGTTTTATTGAATTCTTTTTCGTTTCAAACGAACTGAATTGAACCTGAATTGAATTTTTAATTGAATCCTCAACCTTTGCATGGTTACAAAGCGCGTTCGATCAGAAGTAATAAATAACCAAACGCGAGTCTGTTCAGCAAGGTCATTTAGTTATTTGTTTTAAATAAGTATGCCAGTGATACTTATTTAAGATTAAACGTGACAATCCGTTGACCATTTATCATAGACTGTAGTAGATGGCATATGTCAGTAAAAATTTACTACAAATCATCACTGACAACGCGACCGTGAGTAAGCCATTCTCAGGATGTTTATAATACACACATGCATAGTAATTAAGTAAAAGTTGACACTTGGAAGTGCTTTTTACGCACACACTGATAAGTCACTCACACATAAACAACCCATTTTTGGTCTCGTTGTTTGGGTGACTATTGCCGATTCTTAAATCTATGCCGCTGATAATTTTAAAAGAGGATAAACTTTTTCATGGTAACCTCAAATTGGTGGTACTGAAGGTTTTCCGAAGCTCTCTGTAGAATCATGTCTTTAATTCGGAGATATTGAAGAAAAAGTTTTCCCTTTTATAGGAGCAATGAAAACTGAAACATCATATTATGTGTGTTTTTGTCTTCAAAAACTTTAAATTTCTAGGCATTATTTACGGAAGTTATGTGTGATAAATACATTAAATACCAATGACTGACAGTTGTGTGCTGGGTTTTTGTCAATAGGTTCGCAACATTATCCATTTGGGACGTAAACATAACGGCGAGTCGAGGTTTAACACTTAACAGCCTCTGCCTACAACTTCGGGTAGAAAAAGCGTTAAGTTTATTATGTTACTAGCCGACCCGGCGAACTTTGTTCCGCATCAAAATGCTATTTATTGGCACACAATTGGCGCGGAACGCAACTGCTATGTCCTGCTATGTTCATACTGTAATATCTTCGTAAATATACGTTCAAATTACA
The DNA here is from genome assembly GCA_905147225.2 of Euproctis similis. NCBI lineage: Eukaryota > Metazoa > Arthropoda > Insecta > Lepidoptera > Erebidae > Euproctis > Euproctis similis. Next base: position 21,367,526 of record LR990107.1, on the reverse strand, counting down.
TGCTGTAAAGGGCCAGGATCATCTATATTATATGCACAATCTATTTGTCATAATCTTCACTTAATTGGATGAAAATGAATGCTGTATTGTTTAAAATTGCTTCGTAAATAAGTCATTAATTCTCGTAAAAAGTAAAGAAATAAAAATGGTCACTGTGGGTTATCCCTAAGAGACATATGCCCTCGCGGACTTTCTTGCAGACCTTCTGAAGGTCTTTAGTAATGCAGAACATTGTTTTGCTCTGTCACTTAGGGTTCAGCCAGCGTTTGCAATTAAAGCGCTAAATCTCGAAAACTTTAAAAAATCTCGAAAATTATTTTGGAAAAACGTTTTCAGTTTAGTCTAAAGTCACTTTTAAAAGTCATTTAAAATAAAACCACTTTTCCATTTTCAAGTGGATGTTATTGTCTACACACGACACATTGTTCATAACATTACAAGTTTTTAAATCGTCCACAATGTTTGTTAAAACAGACTGCAATCGAATAATTGAATACGATCTGACAATCGATCACCTATTTCTATTTATAAGGTATTTTAAGTACAGAGTTTTTCTCAACATTATACGCTGTACTTAAATTTTGGTCACAATGCACGGTAAAAAAAAAAGTAAAAGTGTGTGTCCGCTCCGACGCACGACTGGAGTTTACTCCTCAAGAACGATTATAAAATAAAATAATAAATATTTACTGTCTACAAATATGAACACATTTCTTCGTAATAGAGAATGGCGTATCGCTATAAAGAGTGTTTCTATAAAGAGCTCAGGACATTGTATGGAGTGCCGACTCTTATTTATATGCTCTGTGACTATAAAGAGCTGAGGACATTGTATGGAGTGCCGACTCTTATTTATATGCTCTGTGACTATAAAGAGCTCAGGACATTGTATGGAGTGCCGACTCTTATTATTATACATTGTAAATCGATTCTTAAGGAGTAAACTCCAATAATAAATATATACTAATATATACTATGTACTAACATATTATATTAGAAACAAATAGTAATTAGTTAACAACGCCATCTGCTGGAATTAGTTAACAACGCCATCTGCTGGAATAGCTTTAGTGTTGTTGTCGTTAAAGCAAGTTAAGTGCTCACAATTTAAAATAATTCACATTCGCCAATAGATGTCAGGAATTCCAATAAAAAAGTAAGTTGATGTTTAAGTTAATTATCGATAAAACACGATAAAATGAAATTTTCTAAAAATGATTCCTAGCTAGATCGATTTATAGCCCCCGAAACCCCCTATATACTAAATTTCATGAAAATCGTTGGAGCCGATTCCGAGATTCACACACTTTTTATTAGGAGTACGATGTTGGCGATGCTACTGTGGCGCCCCTCGTTTCATTACCAAAGATCGAAAAATATTATTGATATTTCATTATTTTATTAGTATGTAATTCGTACTTAAATATAATTTTCAAAAAACACAATTTATAAAAACACAATTTATAAATAATATAATTTTTTTTTTTCTCCGCCTGCAATACGTACTTACGTATATGTATGTATGTAAAAAACAAACAAACAAACAAACCCGATCCTAGAAAATGTGTCGAAATTGGTAAAGAGGACGGTAATTAGACGATTATACATACGGCCCTCGTGGTGCATCGGTAAACCGCACTACCGATAACACAAGGTCGGGGCGGGTTCGATCCCTCGTCTGGGGGTGTTTTTTTCTACATGTTTTTACGGTATTTATTTACAAAAATAAATATTTACTGTCTACAAATATGAACACATTTCTTCGTAATAGAGAATGGCGTATCGCTATAAAGAGTGTTTCTATAAAGAGCTCAGGACATTGTATGGAGTGCCGACTCTTATTTATATGCTCTGTGACTATAGCGCATAACGCATTTCGTGTGACACTCACGTGACTAGTACGATTTTGGTCCCCATAATTTTCATACCCCGGGCCTATATATGTAAATCGATTCTTAAGGAGTAAACTCCAATAAATTTCGATAGATGGCGCGAACATTAGATTTTCATTTTATGTATAGGCTGGATATCAAAAAGGTGAAGGTGTTATCAAAGATTAGGTGTTTTAAACATGAATATAAGTCTGTAATTTATTGATATTGACTCACAACCATAGAGTCATGGGTTCGAGTCCCATGTGGTTACTCCGTTGTCAAACTAGCAAATCTCACACAACCAGCAAGCAACAGCAACATAAATACTTTTTATTTCATTGTAGTTCTTTTGAAATAGTAACTATCACGTTACACTAGACTCTTCTATCCCTTTACACTATAATCCCTCTGTGGTCGAGCCAGTCCAAATAATCATTAAACAAAATCGATTTCCGACATTAAAAACGAGAATAAACAACTTTATCAGGTGGCCAGTATCTTAGCGGGAAGCCAATCGAACTCCTCGCTTGAAACAATGGCAGTTCAACTTCAATGTTTAAAAAAATATTGACAAAATACGTACTAATCCTGCACGGGCTATTGTTTCAGACCAAAGACCATTTACATTTCTTTTTAATTTTTACTGTATGCTATTAATTTAATACTTTTCACCTCTTTTTTATCAATTTCATTGCATACTTCAAGGCTTTCAATAACTTGTTTAGCTTAACGCAGTTTACATATTGCTAGACACAAACTGGTCAAAGACTATGATAGTCACGCTAAGACCTATGGGAGTGGAGAATCAATGAATAATGTTGTAAAAACAGTCGAAAATTATTCGTACATACATACATGAAACTTCACGCCAAATCCCTTGCGGGGTAGGCAGAGAGAACCAAACGCCATAAGGCACGATTCTTACATACCTCACTCACTTCGTTGACTTTCATAACTCTTTTCATGTACGCGCGTCTATTTTTAAGGCTCCTAATATCAACTTCTTTCAGAACTAGTTCTGTTTGGTTAAGTTTCTGTTTGCGATCAGGTACCGCACTGCGGATTGCTAGCTGCGCTTTTCTGCTAATATTTTTTGCGCCCAGGAATCTGCCCAGCGCTCCATTTACGCTGGTTCCTAACGCCACTCTTCTTTTTACATCCGCGGTGTAACTGCCATTCCCGCTAAAAGCGCATCCAAGATATACAATTTCATCCACCTCCTCCAGCAGTACATTATTTTTTACTTATAAAATTCATTATATATATATATATATAATAAATATATGACTAACCTGTAGCCATATCAGCACAGTCAAAGTATGTAATAATATATTAATGAAAAAAACAGACCAACGTCGGAGGTAAAAAGTAACCGCGCGTACTAAGATTTTACAATAATAACAAAAAAACAATAATTATTATTTAATTAAGTTCTCATTAAAATCTGAACAAATCATAAGTTACTGCGATGTTTTAGTAGATTCGTAATACATATTTCAAGGACTTTTTTTTATATAATTATACGTCGCGTCGTAATCTTAGTCGGGAACAAGAACTCGAGTATGAGAAAAAAATTAAAACAGAACTAAGTCTTGGCAATCTTTGTTTAAGAACAGTTCAATCACTTCTGCTTGATATTTATAATTAATATTTGTTGAAAATACAATTTCTTATACAACAACTATATGAAAACAGTTTGCAGATATATCTTTATATTGTGTTGATTCAAGATTTGAACTTGTGACTTGTGCCCCATAACAAGTCCACGTGCGATAACATCAATGATGTGATTAATGTCGACTTTTTTTTTTTTTTTTTTATGGTATAGGATGGCAAACGAGCAGGCGTGTCACCTGATGGTAGGCAACCAACGCCGCCCATGGACACCAGCAACACATATAGTGTTACTGTTGCGTTGCCAACCTTTAAGGGATAGGGGATAGGAAAGTATGGGGAAGGGGATGGGCCTCCGGGTACCTCTCTCACCGAACGAAACGCGGCATGAGCCACTTTACGTCGGTCTTCTGAGAGGTCGTGGTATTTCACCGGTCGAGCCGGCCCATTCATGCAGCGAACTGCTTGGCTCTACCACTTTATTTTTTTTAAATGTTTTATTAAAACAAACTTGTCTCAGCTACAATCCAACTTAAATTAAATCCTTCGCAATGTTAAGATCTCAACAATTTTTTATTGAACACTTGTAAAACTAACCTCGTTGTAAAAATTCATTATTAATATACCAGACGAAGTCGCTTATGTGTTGATACATATCTATGAACACTGGCCTTGCAACTACTTGGCTACTATTAGACAATCCACTTACATATTACTTTTATATTTATTATTAATTGTCCAAAGAGTATATTTTTGTAAACGTAATATCATCATCATCATTTGCCTTTTTGAGGTCCACTGCTGGACATAGGCCTCCCCCATAGAGTATCATGGGGGGATTTTGCCATAATCGCCACGCTTGGCAGGCGGGTTGGCGATCGCAGTAGGCTGTATCAAACGTAATATATATTATATAATAATATATATAATATATTTTTTTAAAAATGTTAAGAATCACATTAGACCTCCTTGCAACAACTCCACTCACAATTCTAATAAGTTATCTGTGGTCATTTTTTTTATGGCAAACGTCATATGGCATATCAAACCTATTTGCAACACCAGATAGTCTCAATAGTGCTAGTTTAGAAACATAATACATATATATTACATATTTGTATATATTTTATGGTGTCCTGTTATTTTCGGAAGCATAATTTAAACTAACTGTGGCTGAACATAATTATGTCATATAGATAATTACAGTACTACATATCATTTGGGTCTTATTTGTTTTCTTTTCGATAGCCTAAGTGTTAGACGTTACCAACCTTCAAATCCTCCTACACGCTCTTGACACCTGAAGGGCAGCATCTGTTGCCCATGAAAGCAAGGTCCTGTGGAATGGTCAAAGGGCACTATTTCTTAAATCATTGAGAATTATCACATAATTGAAATTTTGGACTCACATTCAAAGTCATTTCTGAAAAATCGTTATGTTACATCCGGTATCGAGTCTGAGACTTCACAAACTACCACCTGCATTAATAATTCACACACAATTTATTTACATAAGCTGAATGCATCGTCGGTAAACAAGTCTTATACATTTTTTCACATTGTTGATGATAACATCTGTTCAAACTCGTAATTATTTAGACTTACAATAAACACACAACAAGGGCATAAAGAAGAGAACAAGGCTCTTTACATAATACTATCTTACATGTCAAGCGTCGTAATATAACCTTCTTTATTAATATTATTTATATTCTAATATTTTTATGCATTTTATATAAAAACTATTTCTTGAACCTATTAATCTATTGCTTAAAATTGCATTAATATCTGAAGTAAGTAAGGCCTATTAAAGGAAGATGATAGAATTTCATCCAAGGAGGATGTATCGCTGATTTAATCGATATTATTGTTTCATAGTAATTAAAATCTCATACAGTTTAGTAAAAAAAAAAACAAAGCGTTCAGTTGAAATTCGAACACGATTCAAAATTAGAACAAACAAAATATCCACACTTTATCGAGTTCAAAATTCTTGAGCTTCGTTTTCATTTAAATTCTTGCAGTACTTTATTGACAATAAAAAGAAGAAATTAATTAATTACATTATTTACAATATATACAAAATTAAAAAACTACCGGGAATCAAATTTCTCCGCCATCTCGGTCTGGCAGCGTGCCCAGAAGACTGTGCAAAGAATAGACCAGCCTTCTGGTCCTAAGAGACTTTGATCAGCCTCTTTGCAAGATCTTTGTGAAGTGCACGAGCACTCGGACCCCATGTCCCCAAAGTCTCAACCCCAAACGGCTTAAATACATCCTCACCTACAAGGTTTCTGTATTTGTGCCGCTGGAGATTTTCTGCCGAAGCAGCAGCAGTGCCGGCATTCTTTTAGTCATATAAAGATTATAAATTATTATTATTTTAAAATAAAACAATTTATTTATATACATATATGTAGATACAAATTCAGCCTGGAATTTTTAATTTGTTCTTCTTTCTTCTAGGAATTTTGTCTTGTGGTTTACTATTCAAATAGTATATATACCTAACGTGGTTATCATGCTTCAGTTCAAATATATTTACACGTGGCTATAGTGACTATTTAATATGTATCACTAAAATTTTTCTACCAATTTGTTCCTAAGATCAGAAACGTACTTCTTAAATACTGATAAATGTAGAGTCAATAAATAAATAAAAAAACAACTACAATTACAATTTTACCAGAATTGTTCTATGTGTTGCGTAATGTGTGTATCAGATTAAAGTACCACGGTCATACCAATTAAATTATAAGCATTACGCTCATCATCACAGCATACGTACAGTGTAATTTTATATATAGATATATATAATTAAATACATCTGTGTAACGGTCTGACATCGAATCGTGGCAGTAGACATCACTATAGTTACCAAAATGTAGAGACTTGTAAGTTTACGGCTAGACTAATAGTTTGAAAATTATTATTAAAAATTAATATTTTAATTTTCCGTATTCGCGATTATTTTTTTCAAGTCTGGTAACACTATATTGTCGATATTGAAGTATTATTATGCGACCAAATGGTATATGTGAAAAGTTTACACCGTCCCTACACCGCGCGGGCGCATCTCGTATTCGGCCGGTTTGTTGCCATAACTTTCTCAACAAAAATACATTAGCACTTGATTGCCGTGTTACCAGAAAACGTTGCTAATTCAGTTTTCCCATTGTTTTTTTTTCTTAATATTTTTTTTTATTTCCCACTTAAATTTAATATTGTTTATGGTGTGAAAATGATGTTTTGAGCGGTGCCATAGGTTTAGCTTGGTATCTAAACGGCGACTTACATGTTTATGTTTGGTTAAATGAATTACGAAGTTTTTTTATGTTTCTGATATGATTATTGTAATAACTGTTGTTTTTAGAAGCATATATATTACGCACTTGATGATTAAATTAATAAATCAACACTAAATGGAACTTTAAGTCCTTTAAACCACTGGAGTCTGTTACACACTGTACATGTACACTAATATCTGAAAATTAATTCTTGGAAAGTCAAAAGCTAAGATTATGGAAAATATATATAGATAAATATCGATCGAAATTAGTAACTGGTATTTATTTTGTACTAAAATAGTAGAAAAATAATCAGCTGTTATGATTATATGTTAATTATAAAATCAGCTGTTTGTTTTTTGGACAACATGAAGCCATATTGTGACAAGATGGCGACCCGTGACACAGCTTCCACGACACTCTAGATAACTAATCCAATTAAGTGTACATATGTCATTACATTTAAAAATGAAATTATTACTATGTAATACCTACCGTACAGCATTCCAAGGGAACCTTTTGATTACTTAACGAAGATAAGTGTGGATTTTATTGACCGATACAAGAACCCGGGACTCTAATCACAGAGACTCTTTAATTTTTATAAGTACCATTTTAAGTCTCGGCAGTCCAGTGGTCGAGCACCCCGCTTCAATGGCTTACCGAAATTAATTTCGAAAGTTGTATGATACAAATCGATGACTGAAATCTTTGTGCCCGGTATGGCAATAGTTTCGCCACCTATTCCATTTGGGACTTGGATTTTCGGGTAGAAAAACGCGTGAGATTGTTTTGTTATATTTTACACTTTTACCAATAAAAATATTTCTGAATGCCCGTAAAGTGCTCCTTTAAACTAAAGGTTTCCTCAATAAAAGGTCTATTAGACAAAATCAAACCTAAATTCGATCAAGTAATTCTTAAGATAAGCTAGTTTAAAAACAAACAAACTCTTCAGCTAAGTAATTATAATAATACATTATTTCTGTATACAAGTATTAGTTGACATTGTGGTTTTAAATACTGAATATGCTTTTGATATTTTTATAGTTTCATCTAATGTGTAGTGATTGTTCTGTAAGAACGAGGAATATGAGTGTAAAACGGCATATATATGACATTTTTCAAATGTCATACATTTTGGTCATATTGGTCTCATTCATTAAATTAGTGTGAAGTTGGGTTATTTCTTTTAATAAGTTCATAACTCTTCCTCGAAAGAGTTGTTTATTAAAAACCAAACTCTCTTTTAAGTGCTGCTACAAATTTTTATGTTGCACTTAATTGTTTTTTTTTTTTAAAGAACAACGTTTAAGTTTTGTTTTATATTTCTGTTTTAACTTTTTTATCTTTTTTTTTTATTATTATTGACAATGTTGTATTCTGAACTTTTTAGTAGTTATGTTTTATGTAAAAAATTGAGGACTACAGGCATGTTCAGTATCGCTAATATGGTGGTAATAACAAATGCCCCTTATGGCCTTATTTATCGATCTGAAGTGGTATTATTTAATAGTGAACCTTGGAAGACTCAAAGACAAATTTCATCGAAAATAGTCTAGTGGGTTGACTTGAGAGTGAACTGTCACTTCCACATTCGAGCAGTTCACACAATACCTATACCAGCATCTGTACATAAATAAATTGATCTCATCAAGCTAATCATAAATATATTTATACATATTTAACTAGCTGACCTGGCAAACTTTCTTTCGCCTCGGTAGCATTCAAGAAAATAATTTTCTAAAAAAGGTAATCTAGCCTAAGTTACTCCTTATAACATTCGCTACCTGCCAATAAAAGTCCCGACAAAATCGGTATAGCCATTTCAAAGATTACCGGGAAAGAACGGACAGACAGACTTCGTATATATATTCGCATGTAGTAGAAAGCAGTTATTTCAATATTACAAACGGACACTTCAACTTTATTAATATGTATTATAGATAAGTAAGTGAGTGAGGTGTGTAAGAATAGTGTCTTATGGCGCACCGTTCTCTCTGCCTACCCTGCAAGGGTTTTGGTGTGAAGTTATGTGTGTGTATATTATAGATAAGAAGACTTTCGTGAGCGCAGCTTCTTCACCCACGGACCTCTGCTAAGACATCTGTAATTTGATGATTAATCATAGTCGAGTTCCCGGCAAATTACAACAAAATAAAACAATAAACGTCTAAAGCTAGTGATATCATTACACACGTAGATCACAATTATTAATTGACTCACCCAAGTAAAGCGTGCGCGCAAAGAATCGCCATTACCAAGTCCGAGTGTTTGAACAGTGCCGAATCTTGCCGAAGATTTCCGGAGTTTCCCGATGGTGTGTAAAAGACAGTAGGGGGAGGTCGGTAGCAGTGCTGCCAACTCTACCAACTTTTCGGTAGATCTACCAACTTTTAGTGTCGTAGTCAAACCTACCACCTTGTACCAAAAATCTACCAACTTTTAAAGTTTTCAAAAATCCCAAATCAAACCTCCATGAAAATAATATTGAAACTATAATTTTTTTTTCATTTTTCGTAATCTTTCTCTTGCTTTTTTACCCTTTGATGGATCCATCGAATTTACTCGAAAATAGAGGGCGTTACAGGTTGATGTACAGGTCATATCATGGCGGCTTAATAAAAAAAAAAACAAAACAAACATCATGGCGGCGTTAGATACTTAGATCTTAAAACTCTTTCTACGTATCTGTGCTTACACTCTATATCTAACGCGATTCAATCAATAAATAACTGATTGTAATTTTTGAAACGTTTCAATTGAACACTATCAAAATGAGTGAAAGTGAAAGTGAAAACGAAGAAAATTCTCCTCCTCGAAAATTAAATTATTTTGAATATTAGCGGTCTGTAATTCTGTTTTATCATTAGATTTCTAATAAAAATAGTTCAAATATGTCTCATCCAATCGAAAAGTAAATTAAGGATGCCAGATTCTTATTGGAGGGTCTCTAAAAGACTTGAAAAGTATGGGTGGTAGATCTACCAACTTTTCATAGTAGGGTTTGTTGGAAACTACCAACTTGTAGAACCCTATCTCCCACCTTGACGAATTTCGAGTTGGTAACGCTGGTCGGTAGCCCGTGACGCGTGGTCGGCCATACGTGACGTCTCTTGGCAAACCTCGACACCACACGCCATGATCCTCATGCATTATCAATAGTTATGACTATTAGTTGGTGTATGACTCCACCCAGGGAGTCAACTGGAGTTTACACACCGTAACCGTGTACGTGTTTATCAAATTTATACATTTTGTATATATCTCGTTATTTTTACGATTTAGCTACCGCATTGCTCCGAAACGGCTTGCATGATTTTAATAGAGTTTTATATATGCACTTTTTTATGTGCTAAGGGTGGTCCATATCAAAAATCGTTAAGCTAAACATTTCTCAACGTTCAATTGACACCGATAAGTGAGAACATTGTGCAATAGGTTTTGCCACTTATTCGATTTGGAACATTAAAATTCGGCGAGGCGAGGCGTAACAACCACTGTCTACACCTTTTTTCGAGTAGAAAAATTATAATATATTAAGCATAAAGTTATTAAAAGCCTTGTGATATAATAATTATCTACCTAAATTAAATTTTAACCTTCTACCACCAATCTCTAGGTATATAGGTACCGAGTGCGAAATAAGCCAAAAGAACCACATCACTACATAGTATAAAACAAAGTCGCTTTCTCTGTCCCTATGTCCCTTTGTATGCTTAAATCTTTGAAACTACGCAACGGATTTTGATGCGGTTGATCTATAATTCATGAATAGTGTAGTGAAAAAAAATGATAATTTTCAAGATTTAAAACTTTAATCGAAAACGCTGCCTGAACCCTAAGTAATAAATCAAAACAATGTACTACATTATTATACACCTTTAAAAGGTCTATAAAAAAGTCCGCAAGGGCATATGTCTATGTCTTATGGATAACCCACAATGACCATTATTATTTATTTACTTTTTACGAGAAATAATGGCTTATTTACGAAGCAATTTTAAACATTACAGCATTTATTTTCATCCAATTAAGTGTCTTAAATAGATTGTGCTTTTAATATAGATTAATATAGCCATTTACAGCATGTAATTTAAACTAATATTTACGAAGATATTACAGTATTAACATAGCGGTACATAGCAGTTGCGTTTGCGCGCCAAAACGCGTGCCGATAAATAGCACAAATTGAACTTTTTAAGATCCAAATATTACTAATTTATTTATTTTGATGCGGAACGAAGTTCGCCGGGTCAACTAGTAAATAATAAAATTCAACCACATTTTTATTTGAAAACATTTTTTGTCGGCAAAAATTATTTTCTCAGATATATCTAGAAGCTGTTTACTTCTAAAACCAAATAGTTAATAATATAAATATTATTTGTTAGCGTGTCTCGGTCTCTGAAACAAAAAGCGTCCTTAATTAAACCACACCATGACCAACATAGGCAGAATAAAAACGAATCGCTTTATGGATCTTCTCTAGCCACAGAGCAGAATATATGCAGAAGAATAATTGTATTTGACTACAACAACCGTTCAATATTTTAACTATAATTACAAATATTGTATTAATTAACAAAATTTGTTTTTATCACTAATAACTTCCAAAAAGTATTTTTGAAGTGGAACTTTTTATCTCTCTTGCAATCGTTTAACGCTTTTACACCTCCTTGCGGCAGCAAAAAAATAATTATTATTATTATAATAAGAATAATAAAGTAGTCAATTAACCAACTTAGCGATTTTTCTAAACTATTCAAAGCTGTACATAGACATCTAGTAGCGGGTGGTGGTACTTTACTACTCAAAATAAATATTACAAAGATAATAAACTCAGTTATTTTTATTTCCATAGGATATAAACAGGTATAATGGTGTCTAAAGCTTAGCTAGCTGTCTTTGTGTTAGGCAATAAAATTAACAACAACACAACAAAAGATCATGCTGTTATCGTGTACTACATAACATAGTATAATAACATAACTACACGCCTTTTATTACCCGTAGGTGTAGGCAGCGGCTGTTAAGCCTTATCTCGCCGTTATGTTTACGTCCCAAATGCAATAAGTGGCGAACCTATTGCCATACCGGGCACAAAGTTTTCAGTCATCGATATTTATCACACATAACTTCCGAAAATAATTTCGAAAACTATGTACTACAAAATCGTACATTACAATTTATAAGTTTTACTTTCTACTGTATGGCATAATTCGTTCGTGTAGAAAGATGAACGATTGACTAAGCTGATATATAGTGCAAACGCGAAAGTACGACCACCACACACTAATTCAGACTATCCCTAACTAAATTGAACGAGTCCTTGAGAAAAGTGGTTTCAGAAGCCTTAAAACTCGACAAGGATGTAGTCAGTCAAAGAAATGAGTAAGGTGTTTAATAATCTATTCTTATGGTGCTCTGTTTTCTCTGCCTAACTTCCAAGAGATTTGGCGTGAAGTTAAGTAATGTTGTATGGCGTAATGTTGACACGAAAATTACATTCTTCGTTCACGAAATTTAAATAACAATTTACCTTCAACAAACAATTTTGTTCAACACAAACATTTACGTTGGAATTGGCGGTCGTATGCGGTACTTACATATATTTTGACATGGCACATTTAGTAGTCCACTGGTTGAGTGTGCAGCTTCTGATTCAGACGTCGTGGAATAGATCCTGGGCTCACACCAATGACCTTTCGGAATTCATGTATGATAAGTGTTCGGAATTCATGTGTGATGACTGATAATATTGTGCCCGGTGTATGGCATTAAGTCCTTCCCAGCCGCTGCTTACACCTTCGGGTAGAAAAAGGCGTTGCGGTAGAAAAATATAAGTATGTACATTTGGTATGTTGTACGAAGTTATAATACTGTTAATATATTTATTGTGGTGTACGGACATTGTCAACTGGAAAATAATGACGGTTGTTTTAAACATAATTACGTGTCTGAGGTATAATAAATAATAATAGCCACTAAGAGATTCCTACACTTTTATAAAGAACATTGTACACCTTTTATTATAACTACTAAATACATGATTTATGGGCTTGCCTACGTAAATATTGTTGTATCGTAATATATTTGGTCGAATATTTGATAGTACAGAGAAAGATAATTATCAATTTAGACAATGTTTTAATTTATTGGTCAGGAAATGTGCAGTTGACGATAAACTACTTACTCTATCTAACTAACATACGAAAGAACTTCAAACTTGGGACCTTTCGAACAGAAGCCCCTGGGCCGAAACACTAGGTTTCAGGTATCGACAAATAAAAAACAATCATTTTAAATATACTCCTTTTAATTTTTATACCGATTTCGATATAACAATAATGAGTAATAACACAGCAAATTTTCCGTTTAAAATTCACTCCGAATATATATTTTTATTTCAAATAAAACATACGCACTATTTACATAAGCATTATTTACTCTTTTAAGAGTTTTGCATTAATAATACTGGAAATAAGCCAACAAAAATATGCCGTAAAGACATGAACACACACCACTTAAATGATTGTACTCGAGTTAGGAATTGAACCTGGCTGACTTATGCCTCGCGTATTTCGGAACCGACCATCCTATCTTCACTTGATTAAAACAATATTTAATCTTATTATTTAATATTATACTTGTAACTCCACTTTGATTAGGAACAATTAAAAGCTTTTAACAGCGTTATCAAAGTGCACAATTACACATGACGTTACAGTTCCACAAAGGTCTCTCTTTATCTACTACTAGAGCAATGATATTTCTTTATGAAGATAGGTTAATACATACATAACTTCACGCCAAATCCCTTGCGGGGTAGGCGGAGAGAACGGAGCACGATTCTTACACACCTCACTCGCTTCGTTGACTTTCATAACTCTTTTCATCGACGCGCGTCGATTTTTGAGGCTCCTAAAATCACCTTCCTCCAGAACACGTTCTATTTGATCATGGAATGTGTGTCTTGGCCATCCTCGATAGGTTAATACTTAATACATTTATTAATAAATGATAATATATACCTAACTAACATTACGAGATTAAAGTGTAAAACGAATAAGAGAATGTGTCTTGTGACCTACACGCATACATACATACTTATTACATACATATATACACACACAGAGACACAGTCCCCCACTTCCCCGCACCCCACTTACAAACACGCATTGCAAGTCCAAGAATTCAACTTTAGCAATTTTCTTGGACACAATATCTACAACAAATATATTCTCGTAATTCCGGATAAGAAACTCGTCCGGATTCCGGTGTAACAATATAAAAAAAAACAGTTATAATAATGTCTCAAAGATTAAGTAAACATTTTTTTTACTTCGATCCACTTGTAATTTTAGTTTTTGTATTTGATTTGAGATGTGTTGAAAAACTGCGATATAGTTATATGTACCACGTAACATAATATACCAAAATATATTTATGTGTGAGTTTCTCACGGATTCATATTAATAATATAAAAATTCACTCGTGAAGCGAAATAATTTCAACTCTATCGTTTACTAAGTCATGAGAAATATTGTGGAATGTAATTTAGAGTTTAGGTACTTACTTGCATATTGGCATAGAGTTTTTCTTATACTTAGCTAAAGCGTTAAGCTGTCATAAATACACAAATGTGGTTAATTCTTTTGCCGCCAATGGTGTTTTTTTTTTGTAAAGACGAATAAAGAATGCACACGTTTTAGTCCGGCAACACCAGACTATTCTTTATTTAAATGTACGTTGACTTAAGTTCAAAATAGGGTTTCATATTAGTAAAGGTTAAAAAGTTTTAAAGTTTGGTAGTACTTTTCTCCACTGAGCTGATACTTGTGGGTGCATTCTCGGAAATAGAAGTAATTAGTAGGGTAATAAGTAATAGCCTTAACCTCTGTGTCTATATATTTGCGCTAGTTTTGTATGTATGTAATATTATCTATTTATAATAAGTACTATGGCTTTTTTAATTGTTTTTTTTTTATTATTATTTTTTGTATATTATGTATCTATTTCCTCGTTTCGTGTCACCCAGGGTGTGGGCTGAAACTCAGCGTTGTGGACTAGTCCTCAACACATGCTGAGCTCAAACCAAGTCTGGCTGACACTACATTATCACATAAGCTATCTTCTTCTCACTTGCCTTGGATATATGTATGTTTTATTTTATTTTACTTTTAATTTATAAGTGTTGGTAAAAAAAAACAGAACGTAACTTATTAAAGTTACGTTCTGTTTTTTTTTAATTCTTGAATTTGTGTTGTGTAGTGTCTGTCAAATAAATGTTTCCCATTTCATTTCATTTCATTTCAAATATAATCCTTGGGATATATTTGTTTAGTTTTGATGTGTTTTAAAAAGTCCTCATTTTACGATGATCAGATAAACACACAAGGTAGGTAGGTACCTCACACACGTAGTGAGGCACCCGACCGTTACGGGACGTTGGCTGTAGGTACCTAACTAGCTACTGGCAATATCTTCGCGGGGCCAACGTCACTCAGGCGTGCCGAATTGTGAGTGTCATCGCGGTGTAAACACACTGAACACATGAATATTGGCCAAGTGGCAAGAATACATATATTAGTGATGTTACGAATGTTGGATTTTAGACATTCGTGAATGCGAATATATTTCTTAAAAATATTCGCGAATGCGAATGCGAATATTTCTTTTAAGGCTTCGCAAACGCATTTGAATGATTCTCAGACCTAAAATGCACACAAAATTTCATCAAAATCGGTCAAGCCATATTGGTGCAGTTATTTAATTATTAATATCACTCGTAGAATAATATTTTGAAAAAGTTTCATACTTAATAACACGTGTCTTTTCCTGATGTAACGCTCTCGTGTTCAATCTTGCGGTTGGAGTTTTATAAAAAAAAATGAACTGGTACTTTTAAGTGGGATCAAACTGCATACGGTATGAAAATTTGATTAAAATCGATTTGAGTTGGGTATGGCAGGGTTTGCACGAAAGGATAAACGCAGTCGAAATGAGGGTACTGCGCAAAATCTGCGGAGAGACTCACGCTGACCGCGTCGAAAACAAGGTTGTGAGGAAAGAAGAAGTATTGAAATGAGTGTCGATGTTAAATTAAGAAAGGGCATTTCGATGATTCGGAAATATAGAACGAAAGGATGATGCCAGATTGACCTAGCAGATAATACAATGCAAAACCGGTTGAATGTAGGATACGCAGACTGCCACGACATACAAATAGAACGAGTCCTGGAGGAAGGTGATGTCAGGAGCCTTAAAGGTCGACGACCGTGTATGACAAGATTTATGAAACTCAAAGAAACGAGTGAGGCGTGTATGAATCGTCCCTTGTGGCGCTCTGTTCTCTGTGCCTACCCCGCAAGGGACTTGACGTGCAGTTATATAATATATATATAATATAATACTTTTTATACTAATCTATGAGGGTAAAATATTAAACAAAATATAAAGTTCATTTTTCGTATCATCTTGCTATATATAATTTCTTTATTTTTATTAGCTTTTTATTAGCTTCACCTGTATGTATGTTTGTATGTTTGTAGGTTTGTAGGTTTGTTTGTAACCGACTTCTTTTTTAGTTTCCGCTGATTGCCACTAGATGGTGCGATTTGTGAACTATGAAAGTTCTAGACTAGAAAACCGAACTAAAAAATAGAAAATAAATTTTAATGAATGTAAATTAAGAAAATAGTGTTAAAAATTTCAACGAATATAAATTAAAAAAAGCGTAGGGTGCTTTTTAAGATATTATCGAAATGATAATCACTCTACTCATATCTGTCAATAAAATTTTTATAACTATTGACACCATGCACCCCACGCTTTTTTGAACGATAGATGGTGCGATTTGTGAACTATGAAAGTTCACAAATCGCACCATCTAGTGGCAATCAGCGGAAAGTTTACGTTATCAACTTGAAACGAGTTCCTTCTATAAGTCACAGATGGCGCTATTCCTCAAATTCGAATCTAAGAAACGCGCTGTCATACAAAACCGAACTAAAAATTTAAAATAAATAATAGTTTAAAAAAACTAAAAAACACGCTTTTTATTGAAAACCGAACTAAAAAATAGAAAAATAAAAAAAAAATACTTTATTTTAAAAAAAGCGTGGGGTGCATGGTGTCAATAGTTATAAATATTTTATTGACAGATATGAGTAGAGTGATTATCATTTCGATAATATCTTAAAAAGCACCCTACGCTTTTTTTAAAATAAAGTATTTTTTTTTATTTTTCTATTTTTTAGTTCGGTTTTCAATAAAAAGCGTGTTTTTTAGTTTTTTTAAACTATTATTTTTTGTTATTAAAAACATTCGGTAAACATTCGCAATATTTCCTGGGAATGCGAATACGAATGCGAATACCCCAAAACATGCGAAAGCGAATATTCGTTACATCACTAATATATATATATATATATATATATCAATATATATATTTATTAAGCTATATTATTTAAGCTTTTTGTAACTTCACGCCTTTTGCGACACGAAATA
The DNA here is from genome assembly GCA_905147225.2 of Euproctis similis. Classification (NCBI taxonomy): domain Eukaryota; kingdom Metazoa; phylum Arthropoda; class Insecta; order Lepidoptera; family Erebidae; genus Euproctis; species Euproctis similis. Next base: position 21,350,239 of record LR990107.1, on the reverse strand, counting down.
TAGGCAACGCTTGTTAGACATCGACTCGTCGAATTGTTATGTCGCGAAAGGAATAGGTTACGGAACCTATCGTCATACATCAGGCACAATGCTGTCCAGTCCGTTACGAAACATAAAATTTGGTATTCCAAATTTTTATTAACCCTTATTTTTCTAATGGGATAGGAGGGCAAATGAGCAGCCGTGTCAGCTGATGGTAAGCAACCAACGCCTTCCATGGACACCAACAACACATATAGTGTTACTGTTGCGTTGCCGACCTTTACGGAATAGGGGATAGATAGGGAAGGATGGGGAAGGAGGGTAGGCCTCCGGGTACCTCTCTCACCGAACGAAACGCGGTATGAGCCACTTTACGTCGATCTTCTGAGAGGTCGTGGTATTTCACCGGTCGAGCCGGCCTATTCATACCGCGAGCTGCTTAAAGGTCTTATTTCTATCATAGTTGCGATCGAAGTCCTTTTCCGTGTGACTTTTCTATTTCACCTTTATTATTTTTTTACTCACAACCAATTATGGCGTTGATTGGTTAAGAATTACGATCGAAATTCAATTTCTAATACGTAATTAAATCGTGTTTTTTTTTCTTCTAAAATCTTGTCTACCGCATCGCTGCCATTTTCCCACAGTTACCTCTTCTTACCGATATTAAAAATGCGAAAGTTTGTGAAGATGTTTGGATGTTTGTTACTCAACCGTTTGGTGAACAGAATTAGATGAAAATTGGTACATTTAATATTAATCTACTTATATGTTTCCTTGGTATAAATACCTTAATTTAAATGTGATTATTTATCAAAACTTCAGTAAAAATTATATTATGAGATGACACGTTTTCTGTTAAACGTACGATAATACCGTTATGCATTCCTCTGGGATAATAAATAGTTTTCATTTTAATGATGTTTTATTATTTAAGTTATGTATTGGGCTCGCCAGAATTTCGAATATTTACAGTCTCCATGATCACGGTGACTTTCCAAGCTTTTGATCATGAATATTTCATCTCAACATGCAAATAAAATTAAAGTGTCTGTTTGTAATATTGAAATAACTGCATTCCACTACATTCATATGAATAAATAAACGGTTATGTACCGTACCACCAAAATAACATAATTTCTTTTTAACGATTTTTCTCTGTCGGTTTATCTCTCTATTTGTTCCGAGTAATGTCTAAATTGACTGAAACGATTTATACTAGACTTTTATTGGCAGATATCTGGTGTAATAAGGAGCTACTTAGGATACTTTTTTTTGTAAAAATCTTTTATTTATTGCTTCCGAGGCGGAATACTATTTTAGTCTGATTTTAACAATCCATTGATGAAAACGAGACGTTAGTTTTGGAAGTCAAGATATCAAACATAACTGACACTTTAAAAACTAGATACTTCGGTACTTTTCACGGCCACAATTCAATAATAGTACAATAAAGCGATTATTTTCAAGAGTCTACAATACATTTATCAAGTATTGTCCAGTTGGAGACATGGTGAACGCTTTTCTATTCATCTATTCATGCAGATGATGATTCGAAGTGTTGTTTTCATTCTTCTGAAGGTGATGTGTAGTTATTTTCTAAGTATCTTTAGGGTGAAGGTGACGCGAGGTGGCGTTTAAATTCATTATTATAAACATAGGTCTGAATTATCCTATGATACAGAAAAAGCAATAATACTAAATTAACTATCTTATGTTTTCGCGAATATCCATTTTTTAATTGAAAGCTGGATTTTAAACCACAATAATATTTTAAAGAATATGTACCTATATTAAAAATAATAATCAAAATATGTACAATATGATGTACCTTATTAACCACAATAACAAAATTCTAAGAATTGGATGTACATATTTAATTTTAAAAATAAAAATAGCACAACCGAAACATATGGCTGTTTTATGATTGTGTATTTTACGTGTTACAAAATGAAAGCGCTTTATTAAAATATGCTTTTAAAAATTCTAGTCATATGTAAATCTAGGTAACGGCAGGCGATTCGATTCTTGGTATTACAGTAATATATGTTCATAATTTCATAAAAGTATATTGTATTTTGTCTAGTATTTTATGTGTGCGAGCAGAATAGGTAATCGGTTGGTTCGCGCGCGCGCCACCGTTACGCTAACCTGCCCCCGTACGAGATGGCCTCACGCCTATTTTTTTTTTCATTAAATCGGCAAACGCCATGTACTCTGTACTGCCAAAACCATTGAATATTTAACAAATGACTCATCTCCAGGTTATGGACTCTTCTTTTGTCAATTAACAAATTCGTTCGCTCAAATTGTCTAATTGTTTAAATGTTTAGATGCAGCTTCACGACTTAGTGTGTGAATGTGGAGGTAGCAGCAATTGAGTCTCGTTACGCGTATATTTAGTAGTACATTAAACATTACGCAATTTAAACCCGAACGTGTAGGCAGCGGTTTTTACAACGCGACTCGATTTTTACGACACAATTGTGTAAGTGGTCGTCGACATTTATCGCAAATATCTTACAAAAATTAATTACAAAAGATCATTGATTTCTTCAAAAAAATTGTTAGCCAGCATTCGAACCCGAATCAAATTTTAAAATGGAATTAATTCATAATTAAAATGATGGATTAAAAATATTTTAGATTTATTATTTTTCTCTAAGGGGCCGCCCATTAATCATGTGTTGTTTTTTTTTTTTCATAATTTTTGAACCCCCCCCCCCCCCTTGCCAACATCACGTGTATTTTAGTACCTACAACGATTCGAATCATTTTTTAATCAATGTGTGACAAATATCGATTACTAATATAAAGTTTAATCTTATTTTATTCTAAAATTAAGGAGGAAAAAATAAATACACGTGATATCTGTGTGGCGCCGGCATAGAATACCCGCCACCCCATCTCTTCCCGTGGGTGTCGTAAAAGACGACTAGGGAAAAGCTAGAAGAATGGGCAGCAAGCAGCATTCTCTCTCAAGAAAATACAGCCTATTGCGATCGCCAACCCGCCTGCCAAGCGTGGCGATTATGGCAAAACCCCCCATGATTGAGTGGATCGGCAGTTGTGGCGTTCTATGGGGCCTATATCCAGCAGTGGACCTCAAAAGGCTAATGATGATATCTTACTACCAACCCTCCCACCCCTACCCCCTCTTGATATTTCGTGATTTTTGCCAGACCCCTCCCCTCCCTTTTCTAACCTCACGTGATCAATGGACGGCCCCTAAGGTAAAACAACGTCACTTAAACATCATTTGATAGGTTGCCACGTTCTTTGTAGTAATCATCGTCTGATTCATGAAACTAATAATCAGCTGCTGCCTATAAGTCTGTAATGTGACCTGACTGTTTCCACTTTAACCTGCACTTTTTCCGGGAGACGACGGTGACGCACTTCCTGTTGGGAATCTCGTCCGATACACTATCTGTGGCATTGGTATTTGCAATTCATATTTCTCATGTATTTTCCTGCTCATTTATTGTTTTATTGACAAAAAGGTAATAAAAGACACTCGTAGACTTTTATTATTTTTTGTGAAAAACATTCAATGTCAAGTTCTACTGTTTTCAAAAACATTCGATTGTCAATGATCTCAAAATATGTATATAGTTTTTTTTTCTGTTTTGGCACCACAGTTTAAAGATTTGCCATATTCAAACATTTAGCAAATACGTTAAATATATTCTAAAACCGTAAACGAATTCTGTAATCACACAGAATTAGAATAAAATTATAAGTTAATATTAAAGCAGGTGATCCGCAGCAGCCGAGCAGGTGTCCTTTAAGGCAGTAGGAAGGGAAACGGCTTCTGATCCAGAGGGTTTGAATCCTGACACTGGCTCACACCTCATCCTGACACTCACATTCGGACAATTGTTTTCGGAAGTTAAGTGTGATAAATATCGCTGACTGAAAACTTTGTGCCCGGTATGACAATAGGTTCGCCACCTATTCCATTTGAAACGTAAACATAACGGCAAGACGAGGCTTAACAGCAGCTGCCTTCACCTTCGGGTAACAAAAAGCGTGAAGTTATGTATATATGTATAATATATGTTATGCCTATAGCTCCTAAACTTTATATGGTACTAAGCTTAAAGATTAGTCGTCTCGATAGTCCAGTGGTCGAGCTCCCCGCTTCTAATTCAGAAGTCGTAGGATCGATTGCGGGCTACAATTTGGAGTAGAAAAAGCGTGAAGTTATGTTAATTTTATTATGTCAAGCTTGCTTAAGGCTGTAAAGAAAAATTCACAATTCTATGTAATAGTAGAAATAATTGGTAATGATCGTAAACTATCGTATGACTCATTCATTCATTCGTTCTCGTCTGACAGATGCTGCGTGGAAGTAGGCACTGCGAATTCCAAAACCTATTTGTTCAATCAATTTCGAGTTATGAATCAATTGATTACATTTGTTAGCGGTATATTAGCTATATCGAACTACGTGTGCCATTGGTCGTATTGCAGATAAAATTCATTTATTGGCCTGATACAATTGCATAAAATTATTTTTATATGTCATTTTTACAGTACAATACAATATGATCCTCTCATTCATCTGATGCATTGTTGATTTATTATTAATATTAATGATATAAGTAATATTTATTATCTTATAGTACAGTGGAATACTTAGTAAAAGTAGTGTATAAAATATAAATAAACCTCAATACCGTGAGCAATACGCCTGGAAAAGGTTCCTAAAATAACAATAATTATTGAATTACTAATTTTATAATAGAAAGCTTCACTTTGGAAATCCAACTCGCATTTATTGAAACTAAATTATGCTACATATTTAAAATAGTAACTGGCAAATAATCGAAACCAGAGATCCATAGAACAAATCAAATAGAACATAGACATTTCGTTTCAGAGACTCACATACTGATCAAATGCATTCCTTGATTTACAAGCTATCTAATTTCAATAAGAATACCTTCAAAAATATAAAGTATTACCTACTAACTGATCAAAACCCGACATTTATAACATTAATATGTATTTAAATAATGTTACTTTATGTGACTCTACCATGAAGTATAGTTAGCAGGATTCCGAACGGTATAGGTTCTTAAATGTCTTATTATTACACGTAAACAGACGTTGAGACTTTGAAAAGTTTAAATCTAAAAAGTCTCGAATATTTTCTTTATTACATTAACTCGCATTTAATATTAAACATAGCTGAAAAATGGCGGGTAGTGCCGGCGAAAATTTTGTTCTCTAAATGGAGACTTTTCTTTTGACATTACGGGCGTATTCTACTAATAAGCATAGACATAGTATACGTACTATACGCGTTTAGATATGACCATAGACTTATAAACTATATTAATACAATACATCAATTATCAATATTGGTGTCACAATACATAGAACTACTTGCGACTACAATTGTTCTTGTGAATCAGATAAATTTAAACATCATCTTTGAGTAGTGACAACTGGTAATCACCGATCGCTACCGGTTTGAACCGGTGTCCCATCAGCTGCTTTATTTCATGAGTCAATAACATCGTATCACGGTAAATAAGGAAATATATTTAAAAAATCCGTAGTCTTAATTCCAATAAAATGGCTCCAATATTTACAACAAACTTACCATCAAAAACGTACAGTCTTATCAGACTACTTATCATTACCTCATTACATAGTATAATAAAGTCGATTTCCGCTGTCTGTTCCCTAATATGCTTAAACCTTTGAAACCACGCAACGGATTTGGATGCAGTTTTTTTAATAGATAGGGGGTGTCAGTGGGGTGGTTTTTATGTTTAATTCACGTATATGGTAGTACAGAAAAAGTGATAATTTTCGAGATTTATCTTTAATTGTAAACGCTGAAATAAATACTTGTGATGCGGAACAACGTTCGCCAGGTAGCTGACCTGCTATATACAGCTAGTATATATTTAACAAAAGTTTTTATTATAACGCCTAGTAGTTAATACGAATTGCAGCAAAAACTACACACCATTTTTTTTAGGAATTTTGAAATGCATTTTTCCTTTGCCATTCACTCAAGCACTAAGCATATAGTTAGTTAAGTATGAAAAGTAGTAATGTATCTAAAATCCCGATAAATGGTAGGAGAAATATCAATGAATATGCGATTTGAATATTAACATGTAAACAAGTTTAATATACAATAACTTTAAAAATGTTGTTTTCTGCAGAACATCTGCATCCTTTGCAACAGGATGGCACTAGATCTTTAATATAGATATGTACTGTAAGAACTTAATAATAATAATATCTTGGACACACTTTAAATGATCTTAAAATATGTCATTACATCTATATTTTAGCTTCACGCCCTTATGGAAGAAGGTAGAGACAGCAGTAATGATGCCCAATTCCACTGTCATAGTAATTTATCACATCTAATTTTAATTTTAATTCTTGTAGAAAGTCACACGTTTATATATGTATGTCTTAGTGGAAATCGATATCAAACTTTTCTTTTAAATGAAATACAAGAATTTATATCGTGTCTTAAAAACGGCCCCCTCAACCAGCAGCTGTGTAGGGTCAATTGGTACTGACCCTAACGTTAATATCCCACTAATTTGAAAAGCTTCAGTAGTGAGATGTGTTGCATACTAGACGCATACCAACGCAACACGGCACGGTTGCATCGTGTAACATCTTGAATGTCTCTCGCAGGCCAAGGATTATACGGCCGAATCAAATAGCCATCAGTCACAATAGTGTAAGTTCAATATTTGGATGTTTTTAATCGTCGTCGTATAATACTAAGAAAGAAAAAAAACAGATGCTCGGTAATAATTTGAAGAACACATGCGGGTAACCACGTGTGCCTAGCTAAATGAGCCCTCACTTCAATCCTATGAGAACAAGAGTAATATTGTTCTTTTTTTAATATTTAGTATGTTCTACACAGGATACTTGAGTTTTTTAAATTTAAAAAAGTGTTCCATTTTCAAATTTAAATACACTTATTTGAAAGTGGAATAAAAAAGTGTTCTCTACTTTCGCATGATGATATTTTTATACAACCTATAAACACATTTTTATACAACCCAAAAATATTATTGCTAATCGGACTATCAGTTTTCGTGGAACTATAGACAATTCAAACAAACAAAATGATTTTCACAAAAGTTTCGTGAATTAGTATGTATAGGTGTACATAAAAATATTATATTTGTACATTTCAAATTGATCAGAAAGTGTAATATCCGCGCAGATCTTATACTACTCACAGTGGTTAGTAATAAGAGAAAACAGGTTGTCATAACGGTTCAGGTTCGATGTCCGGCCAAGCCGACCACAGCTTGGGACACATTAAAAATTGTGTATACATTAATTTGCTACTACGGTGAAATTTAATGAATGAAATTATTTAATTAACTCTAGTAGAGTCGATAGTGGCTTAGCGCCCAGACTTCTGGTTCAGATTAAAGTTATCAAAAAGGTTATCAAAGCCGATGGCGGTACATGATAACGAATTTTAGCAGTTGAATTGCATTATTATTATTATGAACGCAACCTTTGCCTTTTTGATTTAAGTACTATATATACTATATAGATACTTAGGTATAACTATTTTATTTTTACTTACTTTAGTACTTTTGCCATTGATTCGATTATTAATTAATTAATATTTATACAAAGATTTGAATTAAATGTTTTATTATATGTTATTTGTGTTCCAATCTAATTTAAGTGCAAATTGTTCAGATTATATTTGCAAAAATGAACGCGTAAAATAGAATCTCAATTTACTCAAAATATTATTATTATTAAACCCCAAGTTAACACACGACAATGTACAATACACTTTACAAAAACCAAAAAAAAAGAAGGCATGACTGAAAAAGGCGCGCAATTGTAGACGCCCTCTCGAGACGAAACACGTTTCCCACGGACGCGCACTGGGAACCCGAGCGCGCACATGTGCCCATTTACGCGGGAATACTTCGCCGCATATCTTTGTTTTTTAAATCAAAAATTGGTAACCATAGATAACGAGCATAAGTCGCGTCGTTCACAAATTTATGTAGGCTTATAAAATAATAAACAAATGAAAACTACGCATCGGATTTGTTTGAGTAGTATATTTAAATATACGGTATTCTTTTTTAATTTAGGTATCATATTAAAGATGTAACTGGCTGGCTCGCATTCAGCCAGTTCTCTCACAGATTTGTTTTTTTAAATGTTTGGTACAGGCCATTTGCGCTCGGTTGTAGGTAATATTAATGAAATCAAGGGATTTGCAGGGGATGTTATTACTAGTTAAAATTACCGAACATAACAATATTTTATTCCTATTTTATATTCTATTCACATTTATTGTTGTGGATAGATACATGGCATATATTATAGCATATGTTGAAGGACTGTTACCTATAACATGATATGCTTAATAAAGCAACTAAGACTTAAATTTAGGTTAACATCAACCGAGTTATGATGAAGGGATAGTTAGTTTTATTAAAAACCGGTGAACAGAATATCCGATAATGCTATTTTTTGGGTTAATCGATCGGAAACTGTTATGGTTTCGTGTTTACCTTGGACACGAAACCCTAAAAAAGTGCACCGGAAAATTCTTAAATTAGCAATAACTAAATGATGTTCTTGATGTGCCATAAATTTGTTAGTCATTATTGGAAAGTCATTGATGTGAACCGGGAATGGAAACCAGGACTCTTGAAGTAGGAGTTAGAGAGCTCAACAATTAGATCATCGCAGCATAACAGTGGTAGAGCCAAGCAGTTCGCTGCGTGAATGGGCCGGCTCGACCGGTGAAATATCACGACCTCTCAGAAGAATGATGTAAAGTGGCTCATGCCGCGTTTCGTTCGGTGAGAGAGGTATCCGGAGGCCAACCCCCTTCCCCGTCCTTTCCTATCCCCTATCCCTTAAAGGTTGGCAACGCAACAGTAACATTGTATGTGTTTCTGGTGGCCATGGGCGGCGTTGGTTGCTTACCATCAGGTGACAAGCCTGCTCGTTTGCCCATCTATCCCATAAAAAAATAAAAATCGCGATTTTTTTGTAACTTTACTAGTCTGCATTCCAAGATGTAGTGAGGCGCCTTACGTCTAAAATTGCGCTATGATAATACTTAATCGTATATACCAACGATATTTGTTATTATTATAGTACATATTACAGACCTTCCGTGGGGAAATTTTAGTCTAATTAAAATTTCCATTCAAAGTCTAATATTAAAAATAAAAAACTTTCGACGTGGCATCTGAATCAACTAAAACCTGTATTTAATTTTATATGTACAAAAAAACATCTATCATTCTTCTAATAATATAGATATTAGATACAGATATAAATATTATATATAACGCCATCTATCTAAAAGTAGGTGTGAATAGAGATACCTATAATTATATTGTTATTATGATATATTCAATAATCAAGATTCGTTGTTTAATAAAATGTCAAAAGACCCCTCCACTCCACTCTCGATATTTGTTGATAATTGCTACCATTCAACATTCTCTAGAGTTTAATAGCACGGACATCCGTTTACACAACATCGACTTCCGAAACCAAGAGAGCCAGTCTGTCAGGCGGCATTAATGAAGCGAGAACATTGCACTTTCATTCAAGTCCTTAGAATTTACAGTTGAATAGATGCCAACGGACTATAATCTTATGAGACAGCAAACGCTCACGCAACTGTTCAGACAGACAGGCAGTTCAGTCTAGGTGCGTGGTACCTACATGTTAACATCACAACACCCACTCACTAGCTGGAGATATATATTATTATGTATTTTTATTCAAATGAAAACAAATAACACATTCCAAATTTAAAAAGATACAACGACTGGATGTTCGAAATTTAAATTGTTAATAAAAAAATAATAATCTTAATTATTTTAAATTAAGAACGACCGGTTTCACGACCATTTTCTTTTCAATACTTAGCATTGTTTATATCGACTGAAAAACATAGATATTTAGTTTTTACTGTAGCAATTCATAAGATACCCATATCGAAAGAACTTAATCAGAAAATTTATAATTATTGAGTCATCTCTATTTAGTAATATCTAATTGTTCAAGTATCCATCTATGGTGGTAGAATTTAAATTAAGAAGAAACTGAGTGTTAATAATACGCTTGGTGGGCATGTTGTCACATATATTTCAAGAGGTCAAGAATACTTCCATAAACAGGGTCCAATGTAACTTGATACTACAAACTCACCATATCATTATTTGAATCTAATGATCGAAAAATCAATAAAGTTTCTTGATTTCTATTCAAGTGGTCTACACCTTTTTCACATCAGAATTGCATAAATTAAGAGACCGAAGAGTTTTACATTAAACCTCCTCTTAAAGAAAACTCTTTCCCGTCTCTTAATTTATGCAATTCTGATGTGAAAATGGTATAAACCACTTACATATACAATTTAGATCAAGGAGAAAAAAAGTATACGTCTATGTTTTTCCAAAACACCTATAGCTTAGCGCCAAGATTGACATAACTAAATATATCACTATGCGATATGAGCAACTGCTGCCTACGTCCTCGGGTTTTTAATGGTGTAATGTCAACGAAATATCTTGCAACAAATAAGTATTATTTGCTCAGTAGATATTCTCAGTGGTTACTTTATATTGTCGTGCTAACATTATGCTAATATCGGTATGCAGTGTCCTATTCTATCGTCTAAATAAAATATTCAATTTAACTAAAACCCATAAAATTCCACAGCTGCCATTCGTCAAGAACACGATCTTGCTGATTCCTGATTGGTCGATACAAATGACGTCGATACGATTTCTGAACGTTATTGGATAATCATTTGCATGTTATTTATTGAGAAAATTATATTACACAAATGAAGACTTTATCTTATTGAAATAGGATACAAATAGAATGCGTATATTACATTTGTTTGTCGTTTAAATTTACGTCGCATGCATATCACGACTTCGATGGCATGTACCGTGAGGCTTTTGGAATATTCTATGTCTGATGGCATGCGAACAGTCTTTGTGGCTAGAATTCAGATTGTTTTAAAATTTAATTCTAGGATAAAACTTAAGTAACTTAATGCTAATTTGTCTTTAAAACTGGTCGCTTCTTACGGAATACTACCTTTAAAGGCGATATTGACGGTTTTATGAACATTTAAAGTTAGAGTTAATTACCTAAACACATATCTCTCGAGCGGCTGACATCTTGTAATATCCTTGGTGTGTTCGTGTGACTTGTGAACCGTGAGAATTGGCCGTCGTCGCGTCGTAGGTAGGTGGTACTTTACCAAACATTTTTGATTCGTTCAAAAATTGACGTATTTTGTTAAGATTTATTTTTACTAATATCGAATATAAATTATTGTATAGACTTATACCAAGCGCAATTTTCTTAGAACTGTATATTTGTACATACTACGTAGACATGACACGTTAGCTATTTATAAACAAAAGCTTTTATTGAGGCATTGTACTGGAGTCTTCGACTTCAGTAAACTGTATAATACACTTGTTGTGAGAAACTTGGTGATTTGACACCTTTAATCAACTATTCAAATCCTTCAGAATGGCATATTTTGTGTACTAGAGAAATTTCCTTCTCTTTTGCAAATTTTGAACTGACAATATCGCTCAAATGACTGAACTTCCATGGTCCTAACAAACTAATGAGTTTCTGAAAAAAATAAAGTTATTTTTTTTTATTATTGATACAAATTATAAATTTAAATATATTATTTATACATATGTAGTAAGTGTGCAAAAGATTTTATTACTAATTTTGTATATACATATTCTTAAAAGCGATTAAAGAAAAATGTTTAATTATTTCTCACGCTCGTCGAGGAAAAAGTATTTTAAGTTTTTTTAAGGTTCCATTACCAAATATCGTTGGAACGGAACCTCTGTTTGTTAATGCTTATCGACAGTCAATTGTATATTAACTATTAAGCACTTTACTATCGCTATAGTGCGTTTATCTACTCATATGTAAGCAGTTAATATATGCTACAGTACGTATGCCGTTAACTGTCTTAGTTCACATGCTCTCGATTACTTTTTTACGATTATTAGTTATAATCTGTCTCTAAACATCGATTGTCTGTAAGAATTGTCTCACGAGTCGATACCGTTGAGAACAGCGTATCTATAATATCGGAATTGTTTTGCTAATATTATTCCTACTTCCCTAAATTGAAAAAAATCTGTATGTCTATTACCTCATAACTCTTGAAAAGAAGTAAACAGTTTGATAAAACTTATCCATAAAATTGGTACTAGGCACTACTAATAGGTACATTAAAGAGGTTAAGGTGATGCAAGATCAAATCACTGTTGTTTAGCTCGAGGAATTCTTGAAGCTTGTCATAAATATTAATGAAACAACGACTTATACCTCAATTCCTTGGACAAAAAGATACCAGTTGCCTACACCAGGTATATTCTTAATATAGTTACAATTATAGAGCCACGTAGATCCCTACATGGTGCTACTCGACTGGTTATATACGTCTCAGAACTTGGACGTAAAGAGACTTATGCCGCGTTTCGTTCGGTTAGGTACTTTTCCCATCGCCATATTACCATCAGGTGACCCACTTGCTCATATTCCGCCTATATCCTAAACTATGATGATACGGACGTACTTAACTTCACGCCTTCTTTTACCCAAAGGTATATTCAGCGGCTGTCAAAGCCGCGACTCTCCTAATCATTACGTTATGTCCCAAATGGAAACCTATTGCCATTACACCGGGCGCAAAGTTATCATTCATCGACATTTAATTTTATCAAAATCAAAATCAAAATCAAAACTCGTTTATTCAGTTTAGGTCTTGTCAGACACTTATGAAGGTCACTTTTTTTTCTTTTTTTTTTTTACTTCCGCCAATTCGATTACTCTCGCACTGAGAAGAATTGGCAAGAAACTCAGGGAGGTTTTTTTTTTTTTTTTTGTTTTTTTTTTTTTTTTATTACAATCATTTACACAACAAAATGCACTAACAATTCAAATTGTTACAAGTGTAAGAAGTAATGAGCGGTTTATTTAAAAACTTTGTCGTCCTCCAAAAAATCGTTGATACTATAATAAGCTTTACTGATGAGACATCTTTTAACATACTCCTTAAATTTAGTAAACGGCATCTCAATTACATTTTCAGGAATCTTATTAAAGAAACGTACACAATTACCCATAAACGAGTTATTAACTTTTTTCAGACGGAAAAACGGCGTAGCAAGTTTATTCTTATTTCTTGTATTAAATGAGTGCATATCACAATTTTTAGGAAAAAGATGAATGTTTTTCTTAACATGAAGAATATTATCTAATACGTATTGCGAGGCAACGGTGAGAATATTAATTTCTTTGAATTTCTCTCTTAGTGATGCGCGAGATTTCATTTGATAGATAGCTCTTATTGCGCGTTTTTGTAAGACAAAAATTGTTTGTATGTCAGCTGCTCTGCCCCACAGCAATAATCCATAGGACATAACACTATGAAAATAACTAAAGTAAACAAGCCTGGCCGTTTCAACGTCTGTAAATTGACGAATCTTTTTGACTGCATATGCGGCTGAACTAAGCCTGCTTGATAATCCCTCAATATGGGGTCCCCATTGTAGCTTACTATCTAATGTGATACCCAGGAAGGTTGTACTATCGTCAAAAAATAAGTTTTCATCCTGGATTTTAACAAAAGCATTATTAGTTTGCTTTACATTTGGTAACATAAATTTAATGCATTTCGTTTTCTTGGCATTCAGCAATAGATTATTAACATTAAACCAGTCTACAATAGTTGCCAACGCGGCATTTACTTTGTCATAATTATCTTCTTTCCTACCTATATTAAATATGAGTGATGTATCATCCGCAAATAACACAATATCATGTTTCTCCTTCACAAGATGAGGCAGATCGTTAATGTAGACTAGAAACAGGAAAGGACCTAATATAGAACCCTGGGGAACACCCATAGCAACAGGAGATCCGGATGATTGTACTCTGTTTATTTCTACTCGCTGAGTTCTGTTTGATAAGTACGATACGACTAGATTTAAGGCGCAGTTTCTTATTCCATAGTGACTTAATTTACGAGCTAAAGTTACATGATCGACACAGTCAAACGCTTTAGATAAATCGCAAAAGACCCCTACAGCGTCCATAGACCTCTCCCATGCGTTAAATATATTTTGTAACAATTTGATACCAGCGTCAGTTGTGGATCGGCCTTTAGTGAATCCAAACTGATTATTATGTAAGAGTTTATTGATACTAAAGTGAGTTAAGAGCTGGTTCAACATTATCTTCTCGAAGATTTTACTCAGGGTAGGAAGAATAGAAATAGGCCTGAAGTTTGTGGGGTCCGTTTTTACACCGGATTTGAAGAGTGGAATTATTTTACTACATTTCATCAAATGTGGAAACACTCCATCGTCAATACAACAATTAAATATGTTAGCTAAATAGGGTGCGATTGAAACAATGATCGCGCTAATAACTTTAGTAGACACACCCCATAAATCTTCTGTCTTTTTGATGTTAAGCATCTTAAAAGTTTTGATTATAGTTGTGGGACATACATAGGAGAACTGAAAGCATATGTCGCAAGCATCTACATTATTCCTTAAGTGTGATACAGCATCGTCAGGAGAAGATCGTATGGACCGAGTAGTTTCTAGAGGAATATTTGTAAAGAATTTTTCAAAGGTACTTGCAACTTCTAGTTCATTCGAGACTAGTTTATCATTAATCAATATGTTAAGTTTCGGGTCTCGCTTCTTGGATTTACCCGTCTCACCGTTAATTATTTTCCAGACTGTTTTGATTTTATCTCGCGATTTCTTAATTTTATTAGAAATAAATGCGGCCTTGGCGGCAATACAAACTTTTTTGAACACCTTTGAATAATTCCTTACATATTCCAAAAACGCAGTGTCGCGGGTACTAGTCCTTTTCTCATACAAATCATACAGACGATTTCTGCTTCTGTATATACCACGCGTAGCCCAGTCGCTAAATACTGAATTACTCTTTTGTTTTATATTTTTTAACAAGAAACATTTAGAGAATTCTTCTTCTATGCATACAAACAATGCTGAATACATTATATCCGGGTCCTGTTGCGGTAAAGTGAATAAATTTAGGCGATCCAATAGACGTTTACTGAACTTTTCTAAGCGGAAATCTGTAATAGGCCGGTATACTATATCAACTGGCAAGTCACTGGAGTCATTAGGAAACGACGCCAGTTGCCCACAGTGATCAGAGCTTAATTTATTCAAAATACTTTTATGAATTGGATTTAAGTCACAGAAGATGTTATCGATGCAGGTAGCACTAGTATCCGTTATTCTAGTTGGTTCCAAGAATAGATTTACTAGGTTATACGATTTAAATAAGCTCTTGATCCTTAATACATTAGGTAATTTCTCCAGAATATTTACATTAAAGTCACCACATACTACTATCGATTTAGAACTATTTGACACTTTGCTGAGAACATCTTCCATGACTGCTTCAAACAGGCTGTAGTCTGAAGAAGGAGGTCGGTAAACACATATAAAAATAAACCGCTCGAGCTCAACACATGATATCTCAATTGTACGTTCGACGGACATACAAGCAATGTCCTTACGCTCTTTACTTTTATGACAGTTCTTAACCATAATCAATGACCCACCACGGGTACTCGTCGCTCGTACAAACGAACTTATCACGCTATGATTACTAAAATTAAATAACATTTCACTGTCCTTGAGCCAATGCTCAGTGATACAAAAAACATCTATATCAGAACAATCCACAAATAAAGCAATTTCTAACTCTTTAGCAGCAAAACCTATCAATTCGGAATCCACGACTTCTGGATCAGAAGCGAAGAGCTCGACCACTGGACCACCGAGACTTATTAAGACGTTATGTAAGACAAAAATATACATTTTTTTAAAATAATATACTTACTATTTAAATAGTGGATGGCAGTAATAGATTGAACAATGGGCATATCGAGTCTGTTGCGTAAAAACCTCTTTCTTGGGTTCGTGAAAGTGTTCAAAGTTTATCGGCCAGTCGTATTTTACTTACAATTTGTCAATTTTTGTGCTGATAGACACGTTTTTGTTGTTTTCATAAACAAACATACACAAATTGGACGAAATATTTACTTATTAACTTAGAACTGTTGTATGAAAAATTCTCCTTCTCTAACAGTGAGATAGTCAAAGTCAAAATAAGTTTTATTTTCATAGGTCTTCACAGACACTTAAAAATAGTCAACAAGTACAATTTTACTTTATTATTTTAAATTAACTACTTAACACGAGCGCTTGAGGAAAGTGCGTCCGTGGAACAAGAAAACACGGACGCAATCGCCACGAGCGGCCCGATTCCGAGTGTAGGGGCTATCATGAGAAGAATCGGGCAAGAAACTCATGTGCCAAATACTCTTTTCAAACTATTAAACATAAATACCAATAATATTAATATCGCTACTGAAAACAAAGCAGTAGACTCGTGCATAAAAGGTGTAGCAGCCAGAATACTCGAGCATCACAGCAAATTAACATCAACGTCCTAAAAAGAAAAACTATGCAAATATATTAGTCGAGCGCAACTGACGCGACATCTTTTATTTAGAGTGGTAACGTTGTGCAATAAATAAAACTTATATGTACTGATAGAAAACAGATCGACATATATGTATATATAATATCTTTAAACAAACAGTACATTACATAATAAGAAAGTGATTTATATATAGTTTGGATCTAGAAAACGGCTGCGACGATTTTGAAGAATTTTAGAATATTTCAGAGGTGATAAATGGGTATAGTTTTTGTAAAATTACTTTTTTCCGCGTTTTTGAAAACGACACACGCCACCATTTTTTTTATTAGTTCGAGTGAAAAAATGATCGGTCCCGTAGCAATAAGACCATACGACGAGTCCTGATGAGTACTCTTTTTATCAAGCTCGTTCCTTTGTTTTCCTTTCTGGTTTCTTTCCTAATCTTCGATTAAATCAATAACTAAAAACGAACAAACCGCTGTCATCCAGTCACGGTTTATTTAAAATTTAAATTGTAAATGTAAGTACTTGTAAGCAATCTATTCTTAAGTCAGGCATAAAAATGTTAAATGTTTTTTTTTGGTTCTGAATTATATCACAAGGCATCGAAGGCATGAAAAACAAGTATAAATAACAAAAATGTTAGATAATAATAATTTATATAATATTTACATATAAAATAACTTTTCTGACACTAGACACTTTTCTTTTCTTTTCTGTAACAACTACATAGTACTTAATAGATTAATATACATACATACATAACTTCACGCCAAACCCCTTGCAGGCAGAGAGAATAGAGTAACGATTCTTACACGCCTCACTCGCTTCGTTGACTTTCATAACTCTTTTCAGGAGATTTTTGAGGCTCCTAACATCACCTTCCTACAGAACACTTTCAATTTGGTCATGGAATGCGTGTCTTGGCCGTTCTCGACTCCTAATCCATCCCCTTTTACATTTTCTATCTGCTAAGTCAGTCTTGCATCATCCATTCTTTCTAAATGTCCGAATCATCAGAGCATACTTTAACACCGACACTCTCTTTCAATCAAATTTTTATGCATTTTTGTGTGGATGTAAAATAGATGTTGTCCGATACTCAGATCTACCCGATATGCACACAAAATTGTACGAGAATCAATCAAGCCGTTTTGGAGGAGTTCAATAACGCTCAGCGTGTCACGAGAATTTACTTATACACTTATTTTTTACACGCTTAAATGGCAGGTAGGCAGAAGTTAATCTCTCGTTATAAACCAACATTTCCATTTATTCGTAATTATCTATACATATAGAGGAGGGTCAAAACTGTACAATGAATATTATGTTTTCAGAATACTTGTGATATGATCAAGGTTTTTAGAATTTTTGTCTTTACATAAATCTGTTTGTTTATTACCGATAAACTCTAAAAGTACTGCATGCTTTCATATCCTTATCATCATGCTATCACTAATTGGGGGTGAGCAATGAACCGTCTTAATGGCACAGGGATAGTAATTTTTCTGCTTTATGGCGTCCATGCAGACGAAGTCTCAGGCAACAACTAGTATTTAATAAGACAGTAAATAGTTGCCATCAGTTTCTTCATAAAGGAATCCAGACTACACGTAGCCATTCTAAATATGGCAATAGTTACCGTTCAGAAATATTTTCTTCGTAGGTTCTACTTTTTTTTTCTTCGCTAACGGTTAAAACCTGTAGGTTATGTGAACTTATGTGTAAGTGCAATAATTTTTCTATCTCTTCAAAGAATCTTTTGGATCCAGAGGTCGCGGGTTCCAATCCTTACATTGGAATACTTACCAATGACTTTTCGAAATTAATTTCGTAAGTTATGTGTGATAATTATCGAGGACTAAATATTTTATGCTCGATATGGCAATAGGTATGCCACCTATTCCATTTGGGACGTAAACATAACGGCGAGACGAGGCTTAACAGCCGCTGCCTACACCTTCGGGTAGAAAAAGGCGTGAAGTTATGTTATGTATGTATATTCGTATTTCGTACTATCGAATAACGGATATGATTGACCATTATCAATTATATTAATTAGCTTTTTTAAATATACGTATATTTTTTTAGATTACGTTTTCCTGTCTCAAATGAAAGTTGTTTATCAACTCGGTGACTGTGAAATTTTATATGCTAATGACGCGTTTTTTTTTAATATTTCCCTTACGATGTTTTTTTTTATGGGATAGGAAGGCAAACGAGCAGGAGTGTTACCTGATGGTAAGCAACCAACGCCGCCCATGGACACGAGCAACACACATAGTGTCACTGTTGCGTCTCTGACCTTTAAGGGATGGGGGATAGGAAAGGATGCGGAAGGGGGGTGGGCCTCCGGGTACCTCTCTCACCAAACGAAACGCGGCATGAGCCACTTTACGTCGGTCTCCTGAGAGGTCGTGGTATTTCACCGGTCGAGCCGGCCCATTCATGCAGCGAACTGCTCGGCTCTACCACTGTCAGTTTTGATAAAAGGTGTGTCTAATGTTTGTATACGTGGGTGCGCTCCCTGGATTAATTACCTAATTAATTATATTTACAAAACAGGAAATTTTACAGTAAAAAGTAGATTCCTGCTGGTTAATTTTCGTGAGAGATTCGTCTTTTGGCCTACCTTTAAGTAACTTAGCGTGATGATATCTTGTTTGATGTTACTTTGCAATACTTTCTTGAATAACATTGACACAAGACCGTTGACAATGTCTTTATGTTTTGTAAATTATTTAACAAGGTACGACACCAAACGTATATATAAGTACTAAGTAGGTACTGTGTTTAGTATTTGTTATATATATAGTATATTTCTACATTTAACATAACATAACTTCACGCCAAGTCCCTGGAGGGGTAGATAGAGAGTAGAGAGCGCTTTAAGACACCATTCTTACACACATATTACTTACACGATTCTTCGTATAACATTATTTTCTTAGAATAATATAGATGCGTTTAGAATTTCTCGAACAATAGACGCCACCTTTGTTAATCTTGAAGACAAAAGTCCTCTACTTAAGCTATTAATATAGACATGTCTCTTATCTACACTGATATTATTATAAAGAGTATATATTATATAGTTTGTTTGAAAACTCTTAAGACTTGCTAATAGTATCAAATTTATGTCAATTACAACAGAAAGCTTGTTTTTAAGTAGAAAGTGAATAGAGTAGAGTGGCTAAGTCGCATTAGCTAGTATGCGAAGCCAGTATCAAGAAGTGAATTGAACAGAAAGCTTATTTCACATAGATTTAACATACACTTTATCTATTATAGTCTATGCTAAATCTATGGCACATGTCAGCAAAAATGTACTATTATTCATCACTGACAGCGCAACCGCGTATATTAGATTTTCAGCATATTTACATTTCAACACATTAGATATGTAAAAGTTGACACTTTGAAGCGCTTTTTACGCACACATTGATAAGTCACTCACACATCAACAACAATCTTACATCAATGTTATTTTTTTTTAAAAGATCTAATGACCTGGTTGCTAAGACCTTTAAGTCGAGTCTTTTTGTTATAAATAACATCATCATTCTTAACCTAAACTAATCTTAACCTAATCTAGCCTAAACCTACAGCTTAACCTAACCTAACCTAATCATCCATAAAGTCGTGGCACTTTATGCATGATGTTGCGAGGGAGTTCTGACGACAATGTAGGAGAGCACACTAAACACGATATTTATACCATTTCCCACATTTGTACTCATATACGAACACTTATTAAATAAAACGCCACGAATTTTATCCAATAATATCCATTGAAACACAAATTTGAGAAAATAATGCAAATAACGGACATGTCTCCTCCACAGTACCACCAAAACTCCATATCAATGTTATTTTATGTATACTTTATAGATATATTAAGTTTAAAATACCACAGTGTAGTTTATAAGAGAGAGAAAAGAAATCAAATGTTAGAAAATGTATTCCCGCCATTTTCCCTTGTCAAAATTATAATTAACAAAATTTCCCACAATTTTTTTTTGTAAATGGAAAATGTATACGTATAATTACGCAACCAATAAAAAAAATAAGGAAATCGCGAAACAACTCTATCTAGTTTCTGATAAGAATAGTAACTACAGTAATTCTATTTGTGTGTAATAATTCATTTAACTCTTTACGATAATAATTTGGGTTTGGCGACGACGATGTCAATATTTACATAAGTGTATGACTAAGTGCGCTGTGTGTGTACTTGCTAAAAACATTACGAGGAAAGCGAGTGTCGTTCAAATTCTGAATTTATTTATATTTATAAGTTGAATTTGTTCAAACTAGAATATGAGTATATATACATATGAGTGATTGTACGAAATTAAATATGGCGTCATTCCGAGTCATTCCGATAGGAAAGACCTGAATTCAAATCTTAATTTACACGTCTGGTGGAAATTATATTCGATAATTCTGGAAGTATCATAGTCTGGAAAAGAATGAGCTTACTGTCATATTACGAGCGGGAAGAAATATATCTTTAACGCTGATGAAATTTCAGATCTTTGAGAATCTCTCCAATTGAATCAGCTTTCAATAGCTTTCAATATTTACTGTGATTTTTTAAATCCACGCATTTTATATCAAAAATATAATCTGCGTTTTTTGTCAATGAATGGTTTGTTAGGTCCCATGGAATTCACGGTTGAATTATATCTATAGGGCCAACCAAGTACCATACAAAGCTTTATCAGTAATACACTATATAGCTATAGAAAGCAGTATTTTTCCTGCGCTATTTCCCGAGCATATATATTCTCTTTTCTTTCTTTTTATATGTTTCTTTTATTATAATATCAGTGATGATAACCAAACTTCTTGGCACACTTCGTTTCCGTACTGGCTGTTGAAACTTGAAAGCTCTAGCAAAAAAAATACTCTTACGGTCTTTTGTCCCGCTCACACACACCAAGTCATAGATTAAACTTCATTCCTCGTCTCTACCGTTACTAAACTAGAGAATGCATGTAAAAAATGAACGATTCGTCTGTTAGTTTCCGTTTTGAAAATGGAATATTGTATAGGCGATATAATGAGAATTTTTTTCATCCTTCAATCGTTCGTTCAAAGTGTGACTTGTAGATTGGAATTATAAAATGAGTTAAAATGATGACTAATTTTATGACTATCCAAATTCTTTGCTTGAAACATTTGATTAATTTATTTAGGTACATAGAAAGAAAAAACAAAAAGCTTTAACTTTTGATTATTCGAACGAATTACTATCTACAACCTCACGTAGGCAACGATGGCGTGAAGTTACAATATTAATTAATATTTATTTATATAAAACTAAATTACTTAAATTTTCATATTAAATAATAATATTTTCAATAATTAGGCATACATATTACTCTATGACTTGTTTTTTCTTTAATTCTAGTAAAGAATAGCTGAAACTTACATCTGGAATAATTCTGAATATAACTTAATGTATTTTTTTTTATTTTTAGTCTATTTTAATCACAATTGAATATCGTATAATTTCGCTTTTCAACCAAATACAAATTTGTTTAGTTCACAGTCAACATTAACCTCGACCTCAAGATCAACCTTTATACATTGTAGTTTAGAGCCAAACAAGTCAATTATTCTTAAATAACACATTTGTTTTTAATCTGTTGTCAAGATTGCAATATGAACCGGTGACCGTTATCAAAGCGGGGTCGGGTTCCGAACCTGTAAACATGTAAGGGGACGCCTGAAGAACGCCGGACTAATTAAATTAATCTGGTATCAATTAAATACACGAGACGTAAATGAGCACAACGCGTTACTAATGTTACTTAAAGCTGCGCGGTTGTTTGTCTCAACCGGCATATCTCAGGAACTGCACGATCTTCACAATGCATTTAAACATTTTTAGAAAATAAGAATCCTTGTTTTCTCCTTACAAATAGATCATAGATATGACAAATACAATTAGTTAGTATTTTTTTCCAAATTCAAACAAATTCTAAACTGACTCTGCGCCTTGTTTTATGATGACAGTTATTGACAAACTAAACGTTTTCATCAAACAATACGTTATACAAGATTTGCATATAATCCGACCAACACGTGAACAAGTTTGACAAACGTGTCAAACGACGCCGCATACAATTAAAATATTTGTAAAACATATAAATTTGGACCAACAATTTGATCGTTTGTTGCTGGCCATTTTACGTGACTTGATAAGTCTACATAAATACTACAAATAGAAGTATACCTATACTAACATTATAAAGTTAAGGAATTCTGTTTGTTTGCTTGTTTGAACACTGTTAATCTCTGAAACTACTAGTTGGAATTGAAAAGTTCGTGTTGTATTGCATAGGATATTTATCGATGAAGGCATAGAATAATAACGAATGCGATATTATTCTATGGATGAAGACAAATAGACTATATATGTCATCAGGCGATTATCAAAAGGAGCGGATTAGTGTTCTTTTTAGTGGCAATAAATAGTTATTTAATACAGCTAAGTTTTTGCGGTCAGCTATTATATTATACAAGTGATATCTGTTGCATTACTACTACCTATCCATTTACGGCAGCGGTTTTACAAATGTTACTATGGACGTGTGGGTGCGAACACCGGCCGCGTGGGTGGATGTGACCCACTCACCCACTGTGTTATCGGTCAATGTTATTGTTATAATAATTTCGTTTTCATTTATAACTACTCCATACGAATAGGAAAATATTTGTAATGGGAAAAAAAATTTACTAAATTCATATGGAAATATACGATTATTTTGTAAAACATTATCGTTTTTTTTTATATTGGTCTGTCTGTTTGTTCAAGCTAATCTCTGTATCAGCTGGACCAATTTTCATTGATAGATAGCTTATGGAATGTGGAGTGAGCTACTTTCAAGTGAGAGTTTGTGTTTGTTTGTTTAAATTCTTCGCCAACTTAGTAATGGACGAGGAAATATCGTGGGGGATTGCAATCTAGTCCTATCTTATCATTAAACATATACCTAATAATATAAATACCAGAAGACATCTTAGAAAGGGTATTATCTGAAATTAAAAAAACGAAGTTCTCAAGAAGGTCCTGCAAATAAGGTGACCTTTCATCATTCGTGCTCTTGTCAAGCTTATGAGGGGGGAGACCGAAGCCTTTTGATGAGTTCCTCCACCATAGACAATCGCGAAATATATAATGCATATATTTTTTAAAAACGACTATGCGAATAATGCGGATTCATTATAATAGAACTGGTTTATCAAAGATGAATTATTTCTAAGATTTTCGCGAATCGCGTTCATAAAACTAAAACAACTTTTAGGATTATATCGCGTTTATTTATTACTTATTTATATTTATTTCCCGACGTTTCGAACTCTTTACAGAGATCATTTTCACGAGTATTTCTAGTTTTTTTTTTTCATTTTGTGAACCAGATACCTGCCTACATCCAATTACACACTTGGTCAAATGGTTCAAATTTTTGTCCACGATTAGAACAATGTAAATATCAAAATAACCTCTATAAAATCAAAATTACGACACATAAATGATATACTTAATATGTAGGTAGGTCCGACTGGCGCTTGATCGTTATGGTTTTATTATTTATTTCTTAACGAATCTATATACGTGTCTCTGTTTTCAACTTTATAATTGCTATACCGTTGTTGGGCATATTATTAAATTCTATTTCACAAGTGTTTTACGACCGAGAAACACAAGACAAGGACTCATTCATAAAGTTGTGGCTCAGATTATTTGTTAGCTAATTCTTGGTACACATATTCCTACACACACACACACGCACGAATAACCCGCCCCCCACAAACACACGCACTTACATACATATACAAACATACAAGCAGGCACACACAGAGACGCAGCGGGGCGAGATACCTGTTGCTCGCTGAGTTCTTATACTCCACTCGGTAACAGGTTCGTATACCCGAAGTGGGGGTGGCTCTGTGAACCAGAGAGAGATTTATTATACTGCGCCGTAACAGTTTTGATATTTGTGCCAAAATTATTCTGTAAATTAAATTAAAATTATTATTATTATTTAACGCTCAAACATTGAGATTTGAAAGAGAGGGGAAATTTATTATTGAGTCAACTACAACATAACATAACATCAGTTCACTTTTTCTACCCGAAGGTGTAGGCAGTGGCTGTTACGCCTCGACTCCCTGTTATGTTTACGTCGCAAATGGAATAGGTAGTGAACCTAATGCCATACCGGGTACACAGTTTTCAGTCATCGATCTATCGCACATAACTTTCGAAAAGAATTTCGAAATGTCATTGGTGTGAGACAGGATTCGAACGTGCAACCTCTGGTTTCAGAAGCGGGTAGCCCGACCACTGGACCACCGAGACCTTAGTCAACTGAGGCTGATATACGTAGTCAGAAATAGAGTTTCAATTTTTGAGTAATAAGTATAAAGTAGGAGGCTTTTAGAAAGGGAATATGAATATGACATAAAATTATACTTGTTCAAAGTAGGTATTTCGGTAAGGTAAGGTATATTACCTGTGATTATTTACTTATTTATTTTTCTTTTTCAGGTAAGCCTGTCTCTCTTTTTATGAAATGTAGCAAAATTATTACTACGTCACATTGAAGAAAAATATTTCTGAACATCTTCACAGGCAAAACCAAAACGTAAGTCATTTGAATTTTACAATTTTATTTTATTTTTATGTAAAGTATCAAGTCTACATTATCATCATAATGTAATAGGATCTTGGGTCATCCAATATCCCTGACAGATGCTGCGCTGCAGCACAATGCAAAAAATGACTTTTTTCTATAGTTTTCTTTCTCTCTCTCTCTCTCTCTTTCTCACTTTTTTTCTTTACACAAAATTTTGAAACCTTGGACACATGTTGCACAGTACGTGAGGATATCCGAACTTTTTGTCTTTTTACAAAACATCCTGAAGTTGTACACAATACATGGTGTATATTTGAAATAGGAAATTGAGATTATGACAGCTACAGTCTATGCTAAATCTATGGCGACACTACTGTCATTCGAAATTCAAATTTTTTCAACTCTCCACTGTGAATAAATATAGCTAACTGAAACCTTTGGCCTTTTTTGGTTAAAAAAAATAGTGCGAATTACATGTTATAGATAACAACGTAATACAATTCAAGCTTGTATTTATGTTATTATAGAAACAAAATTATTTGTACATTTAAGAATGATTTTTTCTTCGATACAGTGCGCCCTTAATTATTTTGGTCAGGAATTATTTTTTCGGTGATTCAAATAGAAATAATGTATTTTGTAAAATACATATACATATGTGATATTATTAAAACAATCTACATAAATATAACACATTAATATAAAAAGAACTGAGTACAAATGAAACCTTAAAAATATTTTGTCTTAAGTAAATTTGAACAGTGATGTGTTTGACAGTTAGTTATTCAAGTTATTTCATCGTTAATTAGAGTTACTTTATGTTTAAAATAAAGATAAGCCTAAAACCGGTACCATATTATATTATCAACTACCAACTCTAATGACTTAACAATTCACACAAATACTAAAAGTCTTAAGTTCACTACATAAATAATTTAAAAAAATCCAAGTGTTCAATTCCTTTCTCACTAAAAACTTTATCAAAATTAAAAAAAAAAGTAAGTTAGCTATCAAATTTTGTTTTGTATAGATATGTGCCCTGTGTCATGTAGGACCAATTATTACCTATACATCATCAGGTATCAGGATTGGGGGCAGAAAAAAATATACCTTTTTATGTGACGAATATCCTTTTATTCAGGGAAGAGGTCAACAATTTATAATTTTTTTTGTCATATATGTTAACATAAAAGTCTGGATATAAAATTGATTGCTTAATTTATTATTCAAAAATAGCTTATTTATGTAGATCATGAGTTTTAAAGATGTGCTATTGTACATTGTAAAGAATGACAGCAATTCGACCGCGAATATTGTTGCTGCATAAATAAACAATTTGGTAAAAAACAAATTAGGAAGTTGTACTTCACGATCCATGGGGATGAGCCAAGATGTGTTCTAAAGATTCTATCAAATTTAAGCAAAATAAAGCACGTTCTAGAACGTGTATATTTACAACAAAGAGTTTGTCCAATCTAAAAAGTTTATCTATTTCGAGTAAACTGGATTTAATATCATTTAATGCATCTAGAAAGCACAGTCGTGTCGGAGATGTGAGCATAGACAAGAGAGACAACGGACAGGTGACGTAGGGTAGAAACACGATTTGACGTTGTTTAGGATGCGTTCACGAATCACAACAAAAATAAACAAGACTACAATAATATTTCATTGTTTTATGTCTACATTATTATCGAGTATAGAGTAATACTGTAAGTATTAGACGATGCATATGCGAAGCTTGAATGTTCCTACAAACAATATACATTCTGATAAATAGTGAAATTTAATAAACGTAAGGAAAAACATAAACCCTGTAAAATAATGTCGGTGGTCTCGGGTGGTCGAGAGTCAATGTTTTCCCGGAATTCTTTTCCGAAGTTATGTCTGATAAATATCGATTATACTTTGTGCCTGGTGTATGGCAATAGGTTCTACGATCTATTCCATTCGGGATAACGATCGGTTGAGTCGAAGCTTAACAGCCGGTGCCCACACTTTCGGATAGAAAAAGGCGTATATTTATGTTATATTATTTTACAAATATCACCAGCTTTGGAGCGAAATCGAGTAATAATACAAAAAATTAACTCTCACTCGGTGTTCAATACATATGGACAAAGCTCTATTAAGTACCTGTATAATATATTAAAACCTCCTTCTTTATTAAGTTCGGTTAAACATCTTTTAACCTATAATTTCTGCGTCAAAATATTCAATGTGAAACACGCCATGGACTTACGAGTACAAAACCGGTTATGTGCAAATAAAAGGACATTTTGTTTGTTCATATTTCACGATGAGAGTTCATTCATGTGAATATATCGTTTATAATGAAAGCCTTATGCCGCGAAGCCATTGAGGTTTACGAGATATAGATATATATATTTGAGATACGAAGTATATAAAGAGTCCGGACGTAATTTTGAACGTATTGAAATTTAGGGGACAGAATTATCGCTGGTACAGTGCGCCATTTTTCAGGGAGCAATCGTTTAAATCATTGCGCGGGAATTAATGTTGATGTTGACCGCTCTGGACCGCCACCTTCTCAGTGGCGCAGTGGCTAGCACCCCGCTTCAGATTCAAGAAGTAGTGGGTTTAATTCCTGGCACACACCAATGACTTTTAGAAATTTTCGGAAGTTATGTGTAATAAATATCGATGGCTGACAACTTTGTGCCCGGTATGGTAATAGGTTCGCCACCTATTCCATTTGGAACGTAAACATAACGGCGAGACGAAGCTTAACAGCCGCTACCTACACCTTTGGGCAGAAAAAGGCGTGAAGTTATGTTATGTTTATGTTAAGTGGAATTAAATAATGGTATTAGGAGTTAGGACATTCTTAGAATCTTTTCAAGTGCTCTAAGCCCAACAATACAAAAAGGTTGAGGGATAATCTGGAAATAGATACATAGAGGAAGCTATATTTATTTATTGTTAATTGTGCAAATCATGGTCGATGTCTGTACCAAAGCTCCGTAGTGTATTCAGCGGCAGTAGTAATGAACTAGGGTTTTATACTTTTATATGGCGCTATGAAGGTTCTTCACCTCCGAGTACCTACTAGATAAGAGGCGTGAAAGTATAAATAAAATCATTAATCATCGCATAATGAATGGTCTCTTATTATCATATTAATAATAATATCTCGGACACAATACACACAGCGCACTCTAGTTCCAAGCTAAGCAACTAAATGCTTGTGTTATGGATACTAGATAGCGGATATTAATACATATATACTTTTCTTTTGTAATTACATAGGTACAAATAGAAAAAAACCTAGACACCACACAAATATTCATGTTTGTCACAAATATTTGTGCTCGGGTGGGAATCGAACCCCCGACCTCATTGCTGCAGCCGGTAGTTTTTACCAATGCTCCACGAGGCCTGTCATAATAATATTGTCTAATAAATTTCCAAGCGGATGTCAATTTTCTATTGATATTTAATACAAATTACAAATTGCAAAATCGATTAAAAATATGTACTTTAAAATTCAAGTCTATTTTATTCCACGTAAGGTCGAAATTTGTTTGTCCTAAAGTATCCCAGTAAACTATTGGTTGGATTTGGGAAATTAATTCACCAATATAAAGCCACAATATCCTTTCTGGAAAAAAAAGGATTTGTTCTGTTGTGATAATAATATGTAACAATAGTTTTCAATGGAAAATTGTTGATACTTATATACATAAGTTCACTAAAATATAAGAAAACTAATAAAATGACAGTTTAACGTTCAGATAAAGTCACCTTTTCCTAGAAAAATTGGTCATTTTATTAGTTTCTATTTTCGCGTGCTACTAAAGTTGTGTTTGCAAATAATCCAAAATGACGCACATCCAGTTCCCCCCAAAAGATAATAAAAAGTTTTAAAGTACTTTTGTTTTAGCATGCATTAATTAAAATCAATTAAATAAAATATGGTTACAATAATTTTCAATAATAAAGACAATTAATTGGCACTTTATACAGATGAATAACAGTTTATTTAATTCTGTGAAATGCGCCAATAACACAATAATATGACCCCCGTTTATCGTCATAACAATGATAATACTCAAACCTGACAAAATAACAAAAAAAAAATATCGATATTAATAATATGATTTCTATAATTGTTTTTGTGTACCTATTTACATTACAGATATCCGGGTCGAATTTGATTTTCGTGTGAAGAAAAATAATGATTATAAAGGAATTGTATATTTTATTTCCGCAAAATACAACTTAATTATTAGAACATTTCACAATCCAACAATCATGAAATCATGCTTTCCAAAAATCCGCGCCACCTACCGAATACCTTCCCGTTGCCCTCAAAATATTAATACTTTTATGAACCTTTTATCATGCAATAATAAATATTAATAAAATAAAATATGGTTAGTGACTATTGGCACATATAGCAACAGATAACAGTTTATTTATTTCTGTGAAATGCGCCAATAACACAACAATACGACCCTCGTATATCGCCATGTTGGTGATAATATTTAAAGGAAAAACGTGACGCGATAACAAAATATTTGTATTAATATTAAAAACATGATTTTGTGAATAGTTCTTGTGTGTCGACATTGGTTTTCGTGTCGATGTCAATGTGAGGCGATGAATACTAAAATTTTTAACTCAGAATTGTACGTGTCTTACTATTAAACACAGAATAAAACTATCAATAAAAAATAACATTGAAAAATATTTCAATAGATGGCGCTAATTAAAAAAACATGAAATGCTTAATAATTTATTTGAATTACTTGCTTTAATTTAAGAACCCCATTAACGTAAAGCGGTAAGACAATGTAAAAGTCGTATAAAGGTTTTAAATGGAAACGATTGGTTGAGACAACCCCTCATCTCAGTTGAGGGCCCATTGATAATTAAATAAACAACTCTAATATTGTATGCGGGCACGAATGAGATTACCGATTGAGCGTCGGCTATCGATAAAACAAATAAAAGAAATTCATTAATAGATTTCAATATTTAACCCATAATCATGGAAACAAATTAACTTTTAATACGATAAACTAATACAAAGTACATATTATATTATATATAGTCCTTTTTGTTAAATTACATTTGATAAATTAAAAAACTTCTAAACAACTACGGTATGGACATTCTAGGGAAAATAATCAGCACAAAGTCTGTTCCCTACGTTCAAGGAAAATAGAAAAAAAAAGCCTAAAGCAGCGTTATGACAATCTGACATTCTTTTTTTAAACGTGCGAAGCTTAAATTTAAATAAAGTCATCTGTCATTGTGATATTTATTATTATTATTGATACATCAAACCGCAATGTAGGTATTAAATAATTGCTATTTCTCATTGCTTACAACACAAATAGAGGTATTTGTGAGAAAACGTTTATTTATAACTGCGGTCACTGTTGGTAGTCTTATAGCTTCATTTACTGACTGACATAATAATTTACTTACTGGGTTACCGATATTCTATATTGATTGAATAAAACATTATTATATTTTAGTATGTTTAATATTTTTACACGCGTCTGTCTCTTGCGCTGAAATAAAATATTTGGTCCCATAGTCCCATGGAACACCATTGATTCGGTTATTTATTTATTAGGTAGTTCGTTATATCATAATGAACTATTTGATTAAATGCAAGGATTATTTACAATTTATGTAGTGTGTCTTCAATGGCTGAACAGATTTTTAACTTGATAGCCGATGTACTAAGGGGAAAATAAGCTAACTCTTTTAAAAATTCCACGCAATCGCAGGTAGAGAAATCTTACAGAACGGATATCACCTCAGGATTCCGCCTGATAAATTATATAAAACTTAGCTACGACAAATTAATATTTTCAATATAATGGATTAACTAGTATAGATTAATTTGTAGTAGATATATAATATTTTTATTTATGAAATATACGTAATTATTAACATCGTAAGGAATAATAAGAACTTATAAAAGTGTGACGTGAGGCAGAAAAAAAATATGCGATCCAACTAATGTATTAAAATTTATATAAATAATATTATGCCATAATATAGTTAACGAACCGGACTTTTAAATTTAATTTCAAATTGAATATATTAAGTGTATTCTGGGAATTATTTTTAAAGGAGCCAGTGTAGTTTCTTTAGACACGTTTTAAATAGCAAAAAATATTGCTATTTGCACATTACACGTTCTAAGTTTAGGTACAAAACTCATTTGAGTAACGAAAGGCTGTTGATACGCTGACAAAGATATAGTCAAGCGTGATTCGTGTAGTATATTTGAAAAATTTAAATGAATTGGTTTCTGTCTGCTACAAGCCTGGACCAGCTTAGTGCTGTGGGTACATCGGAGGAACTATTTGTGAATTAGTAAAAAAATACAGGTGTAAATAAGAATTAATGCGTGCTAAAAAAATGTCAAAGGCAGAATGGTGCACATAACACCAATTAACTGGTTGATGAAGA
Organism: Euproctis similis; assembly: GCA_905147225.2. Lineage (NCBI taxonomy): Eukaryota > Metazoa > Arthropoda > Insecta > Lepidoptera > Erebidae > Euproctis > Euproctis similis. The sequence continues at coordinate 21,318,587 of LR990107.1, read as the reverse complement.
GCAACTCGCGTGGTCTCGGGGCAACGGCCGCTACTCAGGCTCAATTTCATGCATCACTTCACAGATATTTGATTGCAAGCCATCTTGTGAGCCCTACCGCTAAGTTGCCGTGTTCACTTTATGTATAGTTAGGTTTTCGCCTTTTTTTGGTCTCGCTTGTTTTCGTGTTGTATAAGATTTAATAAAACTGCTCAACAACTGTGTGAAAAATTATTTCGATTTTTTTTGTGTTTATAAATGATAAATCTGAATGTGGCGGGAAACAAGAGAAGAAGAAAAGACCTAAGAAAATATGAATGGTTTGTGTGAAAGACGACATGATTAAGAAAGGTGGATAAAGTGAATGATGATAGGGAAGTATGGAAACGAAAAACTTGTTGTGCCGAACACAAATAATGGGAACAATGAAATAGGTTACATTAATTTCCAAACAACGGGACGGGAACAAAGAGGAAGTGTTTTTTAGGGATTTGTATTAGTCTATGATATTAAATATTTTTTATTCATTGAAATACTTCAACTATCAATAATTCCATTTTTATCTAAATAGACACATATATAGAACAATATTATTATGTAATCAACTTCAACGATCTTTAAGGGTTTAGTCACACGCACCGAAACCATAACCTTTGTTTTAGCTCAGTCGGGCATTAACGATTGTACTTATTTATTTAAATGTACAGATGTCGCTACTCAGCTTAACATATTTTAAATTTTATGATAGTGGTAGCGCCATCTGTTGTATATTTAATGAGACTGTGGATGCTTACAACGATAACTGTTAGATGTCGCTTTACAAATAATATTTTAAAACAGCGCCATCTACTAGCTGTTATACAAACTAATATGAACCGAAGCTGTCTTGTCGGCAATTAGTACCAACTATATTTACTAGATGGAGTAAATTGCTACCTTACGTTTTACATTTTTAAACTAGATGGCCATGATAACGTTATAATTTATTACTATACATTCGCAAATAAATTCATACTGAGCTTGAAGGACTTATAAAAATAAATAACATTGGTACGCTATGCAGGTAAGTATCTAATTATATTTCTTACACTAGGTTGTATAAACGTCTATCGATTTCAAGTACAAAAAAAGAGACCAAGTTTTCACTGGAACTGGAACGCTTTTTTGCGTAGTTTATTCTGTTATTTAATGTTTGAAATATTTTAATACTATTTTACACCTACCGTCAAATCAGTAGCTATTAATTACGTATCCATTAGCATATTTAAAAATAGATAGGTAGGTACCTACTATCACAAGAAATACAAGCTTCACTTTTTGATTTAATGAAATATATTGCGTGAATTTATTTTACATAAACTTACGTAAACCTCATTACTGTGTCATTATTAAATTAATTAAATAGTTAGGACGAATGTAGAGACAAATTTATAATACACTAGGTACATACATTTTGATATAAAGGATAATTACGTAGCTTTTTGGAAACGTAAATATTACTAAAATATGTATAAAATATACTATGACATCCAAGTCAGCAGAATTGAACAACAGATTTGTTAATGAATAAGCTTTAGCGCCAAAATATCGACAGCTTTTTGTTCAGGCTTTTTAGTGAGCTAATAACTTGTAATAAATCGACCTTTGTTCTACAAACAATCAAGATAAATGAAGAATGAGAACAACGATTCTGTTCTACTTCTGAGGTTTAGTTGAACACACAGACCAATGTCAATTTAAACCTATTCAATCTTAGCAGATATAATCTTAACAAATTTACAGCTCTCATACGATTCGTTAATAATTTTAAAATTAAGTAGGTACGAATAAATTTTAAAATTAGAATCTTAGATAGATTCTAATTTTAAAATTAAAAAAAAAGTTTTAAAATCAACGGCGAAATATATAAAGTAGATAATACCAAATGACCAATTAATATTCTAATACCAGAGGGCGTTCACACCTCACAAGAAACTTTAGATGTGGAGAACTAGAACCACATGTATTTTACTAAGACAGTACTACGCAGCGCAGCCTCCGGTGTGGTGGTGGTAACATTGGAATGCCATAACTCAGGCATACCGCATTAACGGTACGTGAGAGAGAGACGCATCTATACGTTAGAAAAGTATACAACACCGACATGGTTGAACGACCGATCAAATAAGTTTGTACGCAGCCATCGTATACCACGGAGGTTTTATTTCATCTAAACATGTCGAGGGCGCCTTGTGCTATAACCCGATTTCCAAGATGGCGCGCAATTTCCCTCCAACAAGATTGGCGCGAAACTTACGTACATAGTTAACGATTTTACAATATTTTACACAACTTTTTGATATATTTCCTATTAATAATTAAAGATAATTCCTGTTAAAAAATATTTATATCTCTTTAAAACTGTTTATGCTAGTTTACCCTGAAAAAACTGTCCAGCTGGTGAAGAGTGGGGGCTAACGAATTATGCAAATATCTATGATATTTCTTGCCTTTGGTTCTTTTAATGAACAGTTTTTTTTTTAATATATTGTCAAGATAATTAAAAAATAAAATGTTTTTATGTTGAATCGGCCATATTATTGCGATTAGATAATATTTTATAATCAAACGTTTAGTATCCGAAAAGAGGTAGGTAATTATCATCATTTATGAATTTGATTAAAGTGGTACTTAGTTACACATTAGTGAAGGTGTACATCAGTCGTGGTTGATCAATTTAATTTGTCTATAAGTGGCGGTACTTAGGCCTTTATAGAAATCACTCACTGTCTGAGTGCTTTTTTTTTAGTCGTTGCAATGTATTTCTTAGAACCGGTAATTTCTCAAAGCACCTTACATGTCAGAGTTATGTATTTATTATTTGATTGACCAAATGTATTATTTGACATCGCAAAACTATAGGTACTTTTATTAAATAGAAAACGTCTGTATAATAACAACATTTCTAAAATATTTAGAAGAGAGAAAGAAACATGCATTTTACAAAGCTTTAGTATTTATATTCCTGATGGACTACGAAATTATTAAAAGGACATATCTCCTTTCGTAATCAAGATAAGCTCACAACTGATTGAGAGCATAATATTGGCTGTAATTTGTTATGATGAACAAACAGAATATCGGGCAAGCATTAAATAATTCATTGGAAAGTAAGACTTTTCAGCACTTTTCATAATTACACCAAAATTTTCAAAACATAATTTTAAAAAAATTGGTCTTATTTTGGCATTATATAATATCTGTTGCTGCGTTATTAATAGTATCTTTTATTTTTTATACCAAGAGTCAGGAAGAAAACTTTATTCACAACTTCGTAGGATTCCCGACAAATATAGATTATCAACATGATAAATAAAATAAAATAATGTTCTTTCTGCCTACCAAGAAAGAGATTTGGCGTGAAGTTATGTATGTATGTAGTATGATAAATGTCACCGAGGTGGTCTGCTCAAGGTATCTGTCCGTATATGTCTTTATAATAACTTTATTAATTCTTTCGTAACGAGTAATTTTGAAATTGTACAAAATATAATTTTCCTATTATATACGATCCACTATAATTTTGTCAACTTCCTAACAGTACTGGGCCCATTTTATGTTGAACTCGGTAGCTTCGATGATTGGTGAGAGAATGTTTGGACTACTCTTGGGTAATATGTATCAATATGTTGTGGTCAATGTGACCACACAAGGTTTTGTCGTGATCGTCGTATGTCGTGTTTTTGTAGTAAACCGTTTACCATAATAGCAGTAAGCAGTGGAACATAATTACGACATGTTTGATCAGTACATATCTTTAAAATACTAGCTGACCTGACAATCTCGTACTGACTTACATTTATCTTTGAATTTCTTACCCTATCTCTCTTCTTTAATATGATTTTAATATACTCATGAAGCTTGCTGATAATCGTTCTATCTATTGTTGAAAACTACATTAAAATCTGTTAATTAGTTTAATAGATCTAAGCGAATAGCCAGATGTTTTCATTTAATATTGAAAGATTTTTTTTCGATAAATTTTCTTTCTCTTACGTTAGAAGAAAGGAGTTTTTATGATAGCTGGTAGCTATTAGTTGATATAAATAAAAACTAATCTTAAACCATACAAGCGTCACAGGCAACTCGACGAGTTGAAATAAAAATGCACTTTCATCATTCGTCTGTATTGTAGTGATGTCTAGTTTTCAAGTGAATACTTTCAAAAAAGAAACAAAAAGATCCAATCATGGCCGACCTTCGCGTTGCCTCGAGGTCGGCGTCGGTACAAAACGAGCCACATATTAATAAAAAAAAAGAAAAAAGGAGGGGAAAAAAGCGTGCGTGAACTCTCGTGTAGGCCCTTACAAATTTGTATCTGAGATCGTTAAAATAAAAGGTTGTACGGAGTTTTTGTTGATTTTTATTGCATCAACTTACAGCCTACCGCCTGAGTAAATGATAACTGGCGACCATCACCTATAGACTCAACTTTATAACATAATATTATGTTATACGAACAAAAAAAAGTACAGATTTATAATCTATATACCATGAATTGAAATAAAAAAAAAAATAAAGTATCATATATTGATACTGATACTTTAATACACACAACCGACGATACTTTCTCCAATACTTACAATTTCAAGAATCAAACTCAGTCTCTAGTATCTTCCAGTTATTTTTAAAGCCCTAGGATAATATTTTACGGTCAAGCTTATTTTGAAGAATTGTCTTACTAAAGTTAAAAATTTAAATATGTTTAGTACCTATCTCTATAAAAGTATTGTAAAATAAAATCTCTCGTACCAAAGTGAACCTATTAAAGCCAAAAACTCGAACTCAAATCTATATTAACATAATTGAATTAACATAACATAACTTCACGCCTTTTTCTACCCGAAGGTGTAGGCAGTGGCTAACCTATTTCCAATACTGGGCACAAATTTTTCAGTCATCGATATGTATCATACATAGCTTTCGAAATTAATTTCAAAAAGTCATTGGTTTGAGCCAGGATTCGAACCCACAACCTGTTGATTCCGAAGCTGGGTGCTCGACCACTGGATCACCGAGACTTCCAAAAATAATGGAATATTTTTTTATTTCTTCCATTCGATTCGAAATTGTACTTATATAAATTCTTTGACTGTTACAAATGTATTGATTTGTAATTTTAGTAATCAGAAACACGGCGTGAACAAAACCGGTACAGCAATATCGGTAAGTGCATCTGAAAAAACTATTGTCAAACGATTGTATGTCTTAATACTGGTAAGTAAGAGTTAGGTATGTTGATTGACTATGCAAACTATAAACCAGTCTGCTAGTACGAACAAAGGTACAACGGTGTATAATCATCAAATGTATTAGGGACCCTATTATAGAGTTAATAGTGGGTTCATATTTATTCCAATTCATATTTCGATATTATCCCAGAGGCATCCTCTTGGTCAGTCTGGAATCGAACTCTGTATTTATCGATAAGATTATTTTAATTTCGTGTTTGAGATATTATTGTGATCATTTAGATTTGCCAATGTGTCTCATTTCATTGTCATTACATAGTATAAAATAAAGTTGCTTTCCGCTGTCTGTCCTCTTATTAGGTATATCTTTGAAACTACGCATCTGATTAGGATGCGGTTTTTTTAATAGATGGAAGGTATCAACGGGGTGGTTTTTATCTATATTTTATGTGTGATGTAGATAGTAAAGGAAAAGTAACAAAATCAAAATTTACTTATTTATTACTTTTGCTGCGAAACAAAGTTCGCCGAGTCAACTAGTTTTATATAAATATCTTTATTTCGATACTTACTTATCATAACATAACTTCACGCCTTTGTCAACCGAAGGTGTAGGCAGCGGCTGTTAAGCCTCGTCTCGCCGTTATGTTTACGTCCCAAATGGAATAGGTGGCGAACCTATTGCCATACCGGGCACAAAGTTTTCAGTCATCGATATTTATCACACTTAACTTCTGAAAACTATTTCGAAAAGTCATTGGTGTGAGCCAGTGTCAGGAATCGAAGCCGGACCTCTGGATCAGAAACCGTGTGCTCGACCACTGCGCTACCGGAGACTATTCGATACTTATATCGAAATAATATCTAAATGTTTGTTTGTAATTTATCGACTCTAAAACTTAGGAAAAAGTAGTGTTTCTTGATCCATAAGATACATAACTACGCGTTTATCATTACTATTGTTTCTGAACACAAGATTATTAAAACCTTTGTAGCTAAGTTGCGGGAAGATTTGAAACTACCATAAAATATTTTGATTTCATAAATATCAGTTAATAAATCTATACTTATATTATAAATCAGAAGCGTTTGTTGGTTGGAACGCGCTAATCTCAGAAACCGCTGGTCCGATTTCAAAAATTCTTTCTTTGCTGGATTCTCAATTTATCGAGGAAGCCCTTAGGCTAAATTAAATTTTCAAATAAATTACGGATTCTTGCTATAAGTCCAATAATGTTACTCAAGGTGAAAGAAAATGACCCGCAAAAAATCTTACATATCGCGTACGCGGCAAAAAATATTGATTAAAGAACAAAATAATGAACTACTACTTTGCAGGAACTATAATTGTCTACAAGAAAGGTCACGACACCATATTATTATGTCTAACTATTGTATTTATCTGACATTAAGTGATCTTTTAGTGGAAAATGTATGTGCTATATCCCTTAAAGGTCGGCAACGCAACAGTAACACTATATGTGTTGCTGGTGTCCATGGGTGGCGTTGGTTGCTTACCATTAGGTGACACGCCTGCTCGTTTGCCTTCCAATCCCATAAAAAAAAATAAAAAAATATATCTTCAAATATCTCCTAATATTTTTTCATCATTATTATTAAAAGATAAATCACCGTCTGACTCATTAATGGCGAATATGATAATTAAAAAATACATTTAAAACTCGACCGCAGTGTCGTTGATCCAAAAATCACATCTGAAAATGTTTATTTATGGGTTTACGAAGGATTTTAACTGTCAGTCTATGGCTATGGCAGTAATGGCGTGCGCTCGACCTTATTGTGCTAACTAACATACAAAGCCTTAAGGCCTCGTGACTTGATATTTGATGTCGGAATATTGGAAATAGTGTTGGAAGAGCAGCCGGCCGATAAGTCTACTAACCAAGGCTGCACGCTCCTCGCACCAAGTCCAAACGACGACAGAGGAATTTCACTGGTACATGAGAAACAAAGATGTGGCCTGTTTAGTGAACAGCCTCTAATGGAACGAGAAATGAGGTTTTGTATGTTGTTGTATGTATTATGCATTTAAACAAATAGTTCATGTGATTTTTATGTATATTTATAACTCGAAAATCTGTTTTATATTAAATATGAGAAGATTTGACGTATGATAAGCAAGTATAAATTAAAAAAATATTTGTTTGACTAATAACATTGCTTATCACGAATTTTTCATTCATTATGGTGGTCTGGAAGTCTAACACCCCGCTCTAAATCGAAAAGTCGTGGTATCGACTCCCGCTTTATATCAACGATTTGTAAATCATTTTCGGATGTTATGTGTACCTAAATATCGATGTCTAACAAAATGGTACGCGGTGTGTATTGTGTGTAGCAATAGGTTTAGCCACCTCTTCCAATTGGGACGTAATAATTCAGCGGGTCGAGGCTTAACAGCCGCTGCCTACAACTTCGGGTAGAAAAAGGCATGATTGAGACACGTCCAGTATAGGAAATCCTATAACAGGCCATGAGTCCTGTTATTCTTTTTTCTTGTGAGTTTTTCGACGTACTTACATACAATATCCTTGACCTCCGGTTGAATACCATATCTCAAGAGCATCTATTGATTTATTCTGTTTTTTTTTCTGACGACACAAAATAATTGGATATTAATTCCAGCCACAATAGCTAAATAGACTTATGTCTGTTACGATAATGTGTGACGTCAATTCCTTTGAAGTTAGATGATATCTGATAATTTGAGAAAAAATACTCCATTTTTTTTTGCCTTGTCAACATTGACCGTCATTTAGAACCATAGATATAAGAATAATAGATCGGCAATAGTCACCAAAACAACGAGACCAAAAATGGGTTGTTGATGTGTGAGTGACTTATCTTAACTTTTACATATCTAATGTTCATGTGTTGAAATGTAAATATCCTGAAAATCTAATATACGCGGTTGCGCTGTCAGTGATGAATATTATTACATTTTTGCTGACATGTTTCATCTGTTATAGTCTATTCTAAATCTATGGGTAGAACATATATACTGTCAGAGGTCTCAAATTGAATCACAAGACACAACAAATTATCTTTTGAGTTATTTATTTAAAAGAATTAAAAACACCGATCAGAGATATAAGATGTATGTATTATGTACCTATAGGCATTGTTTCCATTATCCATTTCCTCAAAGAAAAATTCAAAAACAAACGTTTTAAATCTTCGAGTAAATAATATTCTAAATAATGAATTGATTTAAAATAGTTTTAATTTTGCCGTTTTTGGTGACACCTTACATTGATAACACCATTTATTGTCGAAAAAAAGTCGAATAGAAGGCGTTTGTGAATAATTAAGGGTAGAAAGAGGGTTGCATTTTTATTTAACATGTTGCGTGTTCGTCTTAAATTCAATGCAGCTTAATCTTCAGTACATAAGCTATATAGTTTTATAACTTAAGTCGTGAGCGCCGAGCGACTCTCAGATCCACCAGATATGAACCGCACGAACAAGGTCCAACCACGACCGGGCCGTATCTCGTCCATCAAAAACGTATACAACCTTCTTGCGTTAATTTTTTTTAATTTTTATACACAGATAAAAGAGTTTCATTATTGTCGGCTCAGTGTCAATACATCGAAAACAGATTAAGTATCGATTGTTCGATTCTATTCGATATAATTAAAAATGAATTGCAGATTTGTTGGCAATAATGTTATAGATTAGTAATTAAATTGTTTATATTTCTGCTTAGTTGTACGCAAATATTGTACAATAAACAACTCACTATGGTTTACTCCAAATAAAGTTCTTTCAAATAGATAAAAATCGTTTTTTAACAAAATAAATGTGAAAACACTTTTCAAATTATCAAAAAATTTCAAATTAGCAATAGACGGATATGACGATACCTGGAATGACACTATATACCATCGAGGTAAGAAGACGTGAATATATGAAGGATATAACTTAACCGGGGGTAATTTCAATCAAACGTGGCGCATTGGTAAAAGTACCGGCTGCAGCAATAAGGTCAGGGGATCGATTCCCACCCGAGGACAAATATTTGTGACAAACATGAATATTTGTGTGGCGTCTAGGTGTTTTTCTATGTATTATAAGTATGTATTTGCAAAAGAAAAATATATATGTATTAATATCCGTTATCTAGTATCCATAACACAAGCAATTAGTTGCTTAGCTTGGAACTAGAGGGCGCTGTGTGAATTGTGTCCAAGATATTTATTTATTTATAAATACCTGAATTATTAATATTATAAGTAGCAGTTAGAAAGTGAAACATCAACAGGTTTAGTTAATAGGCAATAGGAGGGCCTGTACGACCGTGAACTTCCTGTCTCCATCTGGTCGTCATATCTACGAGCATGTGCGCGCGAAGGGTACCCCCACTTTTTGATCAAATTTTTATTAATTGATCCGTCATTTTGACGATGAATATCTATTATAAAAATTATGATTATTATGATTTAATAAAAGTCACGGTCTCGGTTGTTCGGTGGTCACTGGTGTTACTGGTTCTGATTCACAAATCGTGGCATCGATTCGTGGCGCACATTTCTCGAAACTCTTTTCGGAAGTTGTAAATATGTGACTGAAAAGTTTGTGCCCGGTATGGCAATAGGTTCGCCACCTATTCCATTTAGGACGTAAACATAACGGCGAGACGAGGCTAAACAGCCGCTCATTAACAACCTTCGGGTAGAAAATGGCCCAAAGTTATGTTATGTTTGTATAAAAATAAATACAAAATAAGGGTCGAATGTAAATTGTCAGAGTGTACATTGTTTAATCATAAATTTATAAATGATAGCAATGTTACATGTTGGAATGTTTCAGTCTAAACTCTGCTTCTTAAAGAAGACAATACATACCTTTGTTTACCCGGAACAGTAATGCTTTGATAATTTGATTACCTACTAACAAAAATTTCGCGACCATATTTTTGATTTAAAACGTAATTTGACTTATCAAAGTCCATTTACTTACAACGTCCATTACATTGCAATGACTTAAATTTTTAAGACCACAGATATTTAAAATTAAAAAGGACAATTATATATTTTTTTAATATTTCACAACACGAACACAAGTTGCAACACTTGCAAACTAGATGGCGCTGTATGTATATTATATATAAAAAATATTCTACTGTCTCGATTTAATTGTAACAAAAAGGCAATTTATGCCGTACTATTATTAATTCATCGTAAAATTATCAAATTATATTAATATGATTAACAAAAATACATAATATATTGCCTACAAGTGATATTGATTTACAAAGATCGTCATGACAATATGACACGTTTATCAGAATATAGGAAAAAAAAAACAACAAATTTACATAAAATACGTTATTCAGGATAATATTTGGGTGATCGAAGTTATATCTCTGTTTAGATAACAGACGTGCCTATACCATCCAATCCGTTATCTGTCTTCAAATACTGCTCCTATGGACGGGAGGCACATAAACGGCAAGCAAATAATATCGTCAAATCAATATACATAAATGTTTAAGTATTTATCAAAACGTATTGATATATTTACACAAGCATTTATGAAGATTATATTTTTCGTATTAAAATATTATTTTTAAATGGACATATTATTATCTATAATTCTATACACATAAATAAAATTGTAGTTTCTGTTTGTAATATTGAAATAACTGCTTTCTTCAACATTCATAATAATATTTATTTAAATACGGTGGCATACATCAAAATATTTTTTTGTACATTTTTCGTCTGTCTGGTGATTTGTTTCGGGAGTTTCAAATGACCGATTGTCAGCGGATTTTTGTTGGCAGATAGCTCGTGTAATAAGGAGTAACTTAGGGCTACTTTCTTTATTAGAAAATACCGTTTAGTTTTTGCTTCCGAGGCGAAACAAAGTACGCCGTGTCACCTAGCAACTAAATAAATCAAATTTAGAATAAACTAGCTGACCCAGCGAACTTTTTCCGCATCAAAAGTAATAAATGAGTAAAATTTGGATATTAAAAAGTTCAATTTGTGCTATTTATCGGCACGCGTTTGGGCGCGCAACGCATTACTATGGCCTGCTATGTTAATCTAATAATATCTTCGTAAATATTCGTTTAAATTACATACTGTAAAAGACAATATTGATCTATATTAGATGCACAATCTATTTAATACAAGAAAATTAATGCAGTAATGCTTAAAATCGCTTCGCAAATAAGTCATTATTTCTTGTTAAAAGTAAAAAATGAAAAGGTCATTGTGGGCTATCTCTAAGAGATAGACATATACAATCGCAGACTTTTTTGTAGATCTTTTGAAGGTGTATAACAATGTAGTACAATTTTTTGTTTTATCACTTAGGGTTCAGGCAGCGTTTGCGATTAAAGATCTACATCTTGAAAATTATCACTTTTTTTTTACTACACTATACATGAATAATTCAAAACCACCCCGTCGACACCCTCTAATTTAAAAAAAAACCGCATCAAAATCCGTTGCCTAGTTTTAAAGATATACGCATATAAGGGGACAGACAGCGGAAAGTGACTTTGTTTTATACTATGTAATGATGATACACTACAGTCATAAAATGGGGCGACCAAATTGGAATTTGTTGTACATATTATTGTAAGACATACCTACCTAGTGACCACGGTTTGTATATGTTTTATTCTACAATTAACGATCTTGGATCTGGAAAGGTAATGTTTTGACAAGTTTAAAAATAAACGTTAAGAATAATCAGGTATAGACATAATATTGTACAAGACCAAATAGCATTGTTACAAATAGATTTACCTACATCTATAGATAATAATTTTAACAGTGATAGAGCCAAACAGTTCGTTGAATTAATGGACTGGTTCGTCCGGTGAAATACCATACCTCTCAGAAGATCGACGTAGATCGACGTTTCGTTCGGTGAGAGAGGTACCCGGAGGCCCATTCCCCTTCCCCATCCTTACCTACCCTGCTCCCTTTAAGGTCGGCAATGCAACTGTAACACTATATGTGTTGCAAATGTCCATGGGCGGCGCTGGTCACTTACCATGAGGTGACGTCTGCTTGTTTGCCGTCGTATCACATAATAATAATAATAAAGCTGAAAAGTCCGGTTTTATTTGTTTGAGCGCGCTAATCTCTGGAAGAACTGGTACGAATTAAGAAACTATTTTCATTGTATCATTACATAGTATAAAACAAAGTGACTTTCCGCTGTCTGTCCCCTTATATGCTTATATCTTTAAAACTACGCAACGGATTTTGATGCGGTTTTTTGTTTTTTTTTTGTTTGGTATAATTCATATTATGATGTTGTAAAGAAAAAATGTAAATTTTCAAGATTTAACACTTTAATTGCAAACGCTGGCTGAACCCTAAGTGATAGATCAAAACAATGTTCTACAGTGGTAGAGCCAAGCAGTTCGCTGCATGAATGGGCCGGCTCGACCGGTGAAATACCACGAGCTCTCAGAAGACCGACGTAAAGTGGCTCGTGCCGCGTTTCGTTCGGTGAGAGAGGTACCCGGAGGCCCACCCCCCTTCCCCATCCTTTCCTATCCCCTATCCCTTAATGGTCGGCAACGCAACACTAATACTATATGTGTTGCTGGTGTCCATGGGCGGCGTTGGTTGCTTACCATCAAGTGACACGCCTGCTCGTTTGCCCTCCTATCCCATAAAAAAAAATACATTATTTAACACCTTCAGAAGGTCTACCAAATAGTCCGCGAGGGGATATGTCTATCTCTTAGGGATAACCCATTGTGGGTTATCCGTAATATACGGGTGGACCATTTTTATTTCTTTTTTCTTTTATTTTTACGAGAAAATATATTTACGAAGCGATTTTAAACATTACAGCATTAATTTTCATTCAATCAAGTGTCTTATATAGATTGCGTGTAATATAGATGATCCTGGCCCTTTACAGCATGCAATTTAAACAAATATTTTCAAAGATATTGCATTCAAAGATATTGCAGTATTATTATAGCGGGACAGCAGGTAAAGGCGGTAAATAGCATAAATGGAACCTCATGATATCCAAAATTACTCATTTATTACTTTTGATGCGGAACAAAGTTCGCCGGATCAGCTAGTTTAATATAAAAGGAAGGACTACAGCCCATTTAAGGAAATCGATTCTACTTTATATAAAACTAAGTTGAAATAGCGAACTTTGTTTCGCATCAGAAAATAAATAAAAATGGTAATTGTGTGTTATTCCTAAGAGGTAATAATAAAAAAAAACCTGTGTAATAATGTAGTACATCGTTTTAATTAATCACTTGGGGTCCAGCCAGCGTTTGCAATTGCTAGTGCTGAATCTCGAAAATTATCACTTTTTATTTGCTACAGTAGGTATACATGAATTATACACACAAACCACCCCATTGACACCCTCAACCTATTAAAAAAACCCACATCCTGATCCGTTGCATAGGTTCAAACATCTAAGCATATAAGGGGACAGACAGCGGAAAGCAACTCTGTTTTATACTATGTAATCAATAAATCACACTAGAAAGTAACAAAAAATCCCCGCTTCTTTTGGTAGAAGTGATGCCATGAACAAAACAACTGCAACTTTTAACTTCAACTTATAACACTTTACAGCAGTTAGTTAGTGATTAAAATATGGTCACATTTCGACTAAAGTTTGTACGTATATTGTAGGTAATCTTATCTTAAGTCTTCTCCCACTGGGAGTGTGATCGACACATCATGTCATCATTTCGAACTATTCATGTTGTCAAGTATTGTCAACAGATTTGACCGCCCGGCTCACGTCAATCCTCCTGGGAATGTTTTCGTTGGTAGGTAGTCTTTGTGCTCCATCAGGAGAAAACTGCAGCACTAGGTTATGTTCGCCTGTCTTGATTTGTTCTAATAGTTACTTGTCAAATAGTAATTAAATATTAAACAAAAATAAAAGCAGTATTGTAAATTTAAAAAAATATCTCACAGGAAATTCTCCTTTAACATTTTAACGGAATAGGTAATATAACAAACATTGTCCTCTTAGATTCTCGCATCGAATAAAATAACGCCTAATCATTTCTTGGTATCGGCGAGAACGAGCGGACCGTTTAAAAAATTTGAATTTAACACACTAAAATGTGTATACGAAAATATTGTCCATATAATAAATATACATATAGTTTACACGCGTATACCTACTTCGATTTTTATTATTAACTTTTATTTTTCTATGTATTATAATAATATGTATGTATTTACAAACGAAAAGTATATATGTATTATTGTCCGTTATCTTGTATCCATAGCTCAAGCATGTAGTTGCTTAATTTGGAACTAGAGGGCGCTGTGTGATTTGTGTGCAAGATATTATTATATTATATTGCTTGTGTATAACTTATTATTAACTTATTGACTTATTGACATATTGACATATTGACATATTGACATATTGACATATTGACATATTGCAATATTGACTTATTGACTTTTTGACATATTGACATATTGCAATATTGACTTATTGACTTATTATACTTATTATTTAAATACCTAAAAAAAGTATAACTTTACGCCTTTTTCTACACCAACGACTTGCTATGTTACAATTTAGGTAAATTGAATGGTGGCAAACCTATTATCATACACCGGCCACAAAGTTGTCAGTTATCGATATATCATATACAGTCTCGGTACAGTAAACAGTCTCGGTGGCGTAGTGGGCGAGCGCACGGCCTCTGATCCAGAGGTCCGGGGTTCGATTCCAGACACTGGCTCACACCAATGACTTTTCGAAATTATTTTCGGAAGTTATGTGTGATAAATACCGATGACTGACAAACTTTGTGCCCGGTATGGCAATAGGTTCGCCACCTATTCCATTTGGGACGTAAACATAACGGCGAGACGAGGCTTAACAGCCGCTGCCTACACCTTCGGGTAACAAAAGGCGTGAAGTTATGTTATGTTATGTTATGTCATATAGTTAACTATCCTATCTTTTAAGTTGGACGAAACTGCAAACTGTGTGCAAATTTGAATAAAATCAGTTACGTAGTTTAGGCGTCCATCGCGGAAAAACAACGTGACACCTAATTTATATGTACATATATAAGGATAACTTAAAAAAATAATACCGAAACACCATTGGTTTGAGCCCGGAATCGATCCCACGAGATCTGAGTCAGAAGCGGGGGATCTCGACCACTGGAGCACCGGTGCTTTTAGTAGGTATAAATAATAAACTGTATACAAAATAATCAATTCGTTTATAGTACAAACACGATTCGAACATTATTCGAAGTATTTCTATATACATTTGATTGAACGACCTATAAAAAAAACATTCACTTTAATTAGTCAAATTCAAATTTATTTCATTTTATATACCTACAATCATCCTACAATTATCTACAACTAAAGAATGTGTTGGAAAGTAAAAGATTGTTTTTACGGTATATTTAGGCAGCGTTCTACTAGAATTATTAACCTACAAAGTCTGAAATTCAAATCCGGGTAAATAATAAATGACTTTTCGAAGTCATGTGTGATGATGAATAAGAATGAGTCACGAATTATGCCCTACATATATATCTAATATCATTAATTTCCGAAACCTGTGAAGTATATGGGACCTATGAAGTCATCGTTGCTGTCTATACCATTATATATATAAGTAGGCGTGAACTTAAAAAAAATGTGACAGATAACACATCGTTTCGTTAAAAACTGTCGCTGACCATAGGTTACTAATTAATTATAGGTCTATCTATTTCGCGTATCATGTAGAATCACTAAGATAAAATAACTATTTCAAGAAATGAAATGAAATTAAAATTAGACATGTCTGGATAAAAATTACCCCCCCAAGCTTTGATCGCATTTGTTCCAGACACCGCAATTATTTATTATTTTCGCCTCAAGCTTGACACGTATCCACATGAGACTAAAGAAAAGTATGGCAATTTGACCACAGACCATAAATATATATTTGTTGCATACATATTCAACGACCCTTTTTACCATAAAAGTAGAAGGTTTTAACACTTTTAACACGTTTAACCAAAATTATAATGAAACCAAACCAGTTGTTAGTGACTAATTATTTACGCCAATTATTCAAGTTTCGACAAGCATGTCAACATATTCCAGATTATAAGCTCGATTTATCGAAATATTTTAAATGTTTATACGTAAGTTCACGCCAAATACCTTACGGGGTAGACATGGAGTATAAAACGCCAAAAGAATTCTTCCTCACACCTCACATATCGACTTTCTTAACTAACCTTTCACAAGGACACGTTCTATTTCATCATCATTGGAAAATATGTCATTGCACCACCCCAGACAAAAATGTCAACCAACCCCCGTGGGTGTAGTAAGAGACGATTTCACATTATAGAGATGGTCTCGGTGTTAAGTCTCGGTGGTCCAGTGGTCGAGCAGGCCGCTTCTGCATGAAGAAGTTGCCGGGTTCAAATCCTAGCTCACACCAATGACTTTTCGAAATTAATTTCGAAAGTTATCTGTGGTAAATATCGATGACTAAAAACTTTGTGCCCGGCATGGCAATAGCTTCGCCACTATTTGGGATGTAAACATAACGGCGAGTCGGGGCTTAACAGCCACTGCCTACACCTTCGGGTAGAAGAAGGCGTGAAGTTATTTTACGTTAGACTACTAAATACTCTTAATACCACTCGAGAAATATTTCGATAAGCTATTTAATAGGTACACAATATTTATGGCGAAAGTAAACAAGACTGTTATGTGTTTTAAGATTTTAACATTTATCAGTGTACCCACTTAACTTTTAGAGTCAACGACACCTAATCTCGACTCTTATCATTATCTACTATATAATTTAAATTACATTTTGGGTTCGTTCCTACCTACTGTTTACTTATGCTATAAAACTTAAATGTAACGACATATGCACACCATAAGGTTAAATATATCAGTGCTGGATATTTTGTATAATAAATGTATGGGCCGTCCATTAATCATGTGAGGCTTGAAAGTGACAGCAGGGTGTGTAACAAAAATCACAAGATATTGCACTAGGGTAGAAATCTCCCCACTTATCACAAAGTCGGATTGGGGGGAGGTAAAAAATTTTTTTAAAAAATATCACGTGTTTAATGGACGGCCCCTAAGGTGTTGGTAAGTTTTCACTGAATTTAAAAGTGTAATGTTTGATCTTAAAATTATAATATAATAATATCTAGGTCAAATCTCAGTGTCACTATTTTCTTTACCTGTGCCAAAAAAAAAAGAACTTGAGTTGTATAGATTTTTTACTATTTACTATAAAATCCATGTACAACAAGAGAGTTCTAGGAAAATGCCTTAGCGGAGGCTGCGTTCTCATAGAAAGAGATACAAATACAGTTTCCTGGTGTGTCCGACAGAGGGAGAGAGTGTGTCGAGTGGTTTACCTTCGTCTCCTACCTTATTGTATGCAAAGTCTATTTTTAGCGATGTGCTCTTAACAAAAGTTTGTTTGTATGCGTGTATGAATGTTTGTTACCGCTATAATAAAAAACTACTCAATATATTTTCATTAAACTTTACAATAATATTGATGGAAAAAATATCACTTTACTTTTTACTCAGTTATTACTGATTTTATTTCTTTAATTTTAGAAAAGTATCGCGAATTCAAGAATTTTTCGAAGATATTCTTGCGTTAGATTCCTGACACACTTCAATGTCTTTTAGGCTTTAAGCTCTTCATATCTTTCTTGTTTATATTTTTCTATATTTTATCTTCTATATAGTAGGTATTATCTTAGATAAACGCAATGAATAGGAATAATATGGAATTATCTTTACTGTTATTAATAATATATGCTGGCCCAAATAATTATTAACTTGATAACTCATATTTACTAGCTTTTAATCACACCTCAATTTACTTTGTTGGTACGTTAGGAAGTACCTTTGATGTTCAGTATGAGGTTTATATGCCCGATTCCGATAATGACGTCAGCCTCGTCCCACGTGGCATACGTTTTCCTCTCTCAGGCCCACACTTACTGCGATGTACCTAGTAATCTAACAGCTATATGAAAGCAAAATAAACCTTATCACTAATTTAATTGAGCATAAAATTAAATATATATATAAACTTCACGGATAGTAGTTTTCGAAGCAGCAAGGCACGCGTCTATTGCAACATCGTTGAGAGGCTGACGACGTAATTTCATTTTCAAAACGGTATATCAGATACAGTACTAAAATTAATGAAAATAGACTTTACGCTTATATTGATAAAGTTTAAATTACTATGTGTTTAACAGATGAAAACTAGATACGACGATCGCTCAACGACACGAACGGCCTACATGATATTAGGTAACTGCACCATAACCCAACCGTGTACAGATGCATATGTTTCAGTAAAAGCTGCACGTGAAACGCGTCATTTGAATATAGTCGGGTTAAATGACATTGCATCGGACGGCTGTAGGTGTGTTTATTCAATATTAAAAGGCTTTTTAGTCGAGCGGGGGCGAAGATTTGATAATGCAACTGTGTCAAAGGCTGATTCTACGGGCTATAAAGTCACATCCGGCCGTTACGTTGCCAAACGAGCTGTTAATGAACGGGGTTATACAATTTTTAAAAGACATGTTGTAATCTATCTGAAGACCTGACACTGTCAATTATAAAAAAAAAAATATTTTTTTAAATTTGTGATGACATTTCCAGACACTTTCCCGCCTAAGCCTAATCATTCGCTGACAGTTATTGAGAGACTTTGTAATCTAGATGCCTTCCATCTCCGTGTAATAATGTTGCGATAGTACTAAATGAAACTGTAATAATTATCTTGGGTTATGCCGATATTGTTCTAATAACTACTTTATTTTTTTTACTAGTAATAATGTTTCATTTATAAATTCGGCAATTGAGTCACGGCCTCGCTATTTCTTAGAATCATATATTAGACGCAACATGGTAGGTAATTTCAAACTAAGTGCTGATTGTATAGTTTGTGCTTTATTTATGGTTTGAACAAAGCTAAAATATTAAATAGAAACGGTATTTTTTTAACTTTGAAAATCACCTTTTTTTATATAAATTTTTGTTTCAAAATCCCAGTAGTCTTTAAGTGTCAACAGTTCATTATGTATGGATGCAACCCCTTTTGTGTGAAGAATACAATAAGACGCGAACGAGTTGGAATTATAAAGAAATTTGAAGTCGAACGATACGGGTACACATTCGACCTGTGTAGGCGATGTGTTCCAGTGGTGTAAACCATAAGAATAGCCGGTGATAGGATGAATAACTATTTGAATAAAATATTCAAACAGATTAATATCAATATTCAAATAGATTAATATCGATATTCATATATATTAATATCAATATTCAAATGGATATGTGAGTTTATTTTTAATTTTGTTATCTATGATAAAAATAAATTTTTTATACCCTTCAAATTATCATTATCAATACGTGATTCTGGTTATATTTCACAACATTGTTTTCATTCTGTCAAATTAAAAAACGTTTTTGTATCAGTTTTTCATTGAAAAACTCTACAATTTCGTGACTTGTATCACATAAAATGTTAAATCCCTGTGGGCAAGGGTCAGGGGGGTCCGGTTTGTAGGTACTTTAGTTTTTTTTTTAAGAAAGTGTCATGTGGGCTGGCGCGTGCCGTGTTTCGTAATGTTGCACCAAACAAGCTTTTACATTATAAAATTTTACTTAAAAATAACACCAAGTTATTGTATATTATTATCCTTGGTTTGAGCAACTGTAACTGGCCGTATGGTTACCATAAACAAACCTCTTTTGTACCTACTTTCTATTTTGATTTCGAATTCGAATTTTCGAATGAGTTTGTTTTTTTTTATTGTTCTACAAATGTCGCCGGTTTTAAAAATAAAACGATAGGTTATTATATATTATATTATATATTACAAGTCACATTTTTTTTGTTTTGAATTTATAATAACGTATTCCGCGCTTGTGATTGTTACAATAACTTCAAAATGTTGTTTTTTTAATATTCTCAGTACCTAACTTACCTACATCCTATAAAAGATAACACCATATCCCAATATCGATAAAAGCGTCTCTTTATCAAATGTGATTGCATATATTTGCTCTTTATAAAGACATCCACTTCTGTTGGTATCCTTGAATTTTTTTCTAACGCTGTCGGCCTTGTTATTTATTCATTGATAAATTTTAGTGATAAAACTGGCTCTCAGCCTTTTGGTGTTCAAGTAATTTAAATGCAATTTGAAACTAAATTAGATCGAAGTGTTTCCGTGACTGATCATATGAAAATAAACTAAAATAAATATGTAAAATAAAATACATATTTATCTAGATTTGTTGTGGAGTTGTTGAACGACGTAACGAAAAAAAAAATACAAAATTCTATTCATTATCATCATTTAGATTATAGGCCAAACTTATTACGTTGTATTTTTTTTTTAAGTGACAGCAATATAGCCGTGTACGATTTTAAAATAAAAAAATGCCTGCAAACATCTGCTCGCCGATGAAGAATATACGAGTTCATTATTTATTTATTATATTTTATGTTAACGACAACTGGCAATACTACCCCACATTTATATAGGCCACGGGAAATAGGTAAGGTCGTACAATATTGGTAAACATACAATACGCATCTATACACATATTTATATATTTGCATACAACGGATATTATTTATCCAAAGTTTTGATAAATAATATCCTCCTTGTGGGACTTCATTACAATGTACCTGATAGGATCTTAGTACGTTTTGTAGATAACCAGTCGACTTCGTACGCGGAGTTAACACTTTTATGTTGCTGCTAAGCGGTAGGTATTAGATAACAGCCTGAACGTATAAAGCTTAATATTTACTTAAATACGTAAACAGAGTTTTGAAAATACACGTAAATCGTGGTAAAATCTAAGGCAGGATATATTTTTTAAGAAATAAATTCAAATTCCAATTAAAAATATCTTTACTCCTTAGACTTTACAAAGTACTTAGAATCGTCATACAAAACTACTAGCTAAAATTCGCGGAGCTTAGATTCCCTTTCATTACACTGTCTTGAATGCGATAGCAAATCTAAGTGCCAGTTCCGGCGTCAAGGCTTTTTGAGAAGAACTGGCAAGAAACTCAAGGCCGACTCTTTTCAATTTCCAGTTTAACAAATGGTAATAATTACAATCAACCCAACACAAAAGGTCAGCTTACGAGATCAGTCAGTTACTACCGACTTC
Organism: Euproctis similis; assembly: GCA_905147225.2. Lineage (NCBI taxonomy): Eukaryota > Metazoa > Arthropoda > Insecta > Lepidoptera > Erebidae > Euproctis > Euproctis similis. The sequence continues at coordinate 21,297,157 of LR990107.1, read as the reverse complement.
AAAAAAAGAAGACGTTCTCAATTCCATTTTTGTTATGATTCTCCAGAACCCTCGATTTAGGAGATTTGAGATGTTTTTTTAATTGACAGCTCATGCTTACAGTGTGGTTCCATTCCTGATGATGGCATAAATGAGAGTGCAAAATGGAGTTTTTTTTTATAAAAAAAACGCATGCTCGGCAAACGAGCATGCCTGGCACCTGATGGTTAGTGACCAGCGCCGCCCATGGACACCTGCAACACATATAGTGTTACAGTTGCGTTGCCGACCTTTAAGAGATTTGGGAATGGATAGGGAAGTGAGGTGGGCGTCCAGATACCTCTCTCACTGAACGAAACGCGGCATGAACCACTTTAAGTCGACCTTTTGAGCGGTCGTGGTATTTCACCGGTTGAGCCGGCCCATTCATGCAGCGAACTGTTTGGTAGAGCCAAACAGTTCGCCACTGTCGGTATTTCTTTTTCTGTATATAATTTCAAATTATTAGAAAATGGCTAGACACAGTTACGTGGCTAGGTAAATATCGAGTGTGTGGATGTGACCTTAATTTTCAAAAGTTACATCAGGGCCGATATTTCGCGCTTGGATTAAGTTGTTATTTTTTTCTTTAATGTTCAATGTAGGCAGCGCCCACACACGCCTTTGCTGCACTGTGTTGAAAATAAAAAAATAAAAAATAAAAACGTGGGCCTGTTGTAAAATATCACATTAGAAGTTACAAATTACATCCGAGTAGAATGGAATCTTAAATCACAGTAATACGGTTTAATTTGTGTGTGGTGGTGATTGTGCAATTTGTTTTTGGGTTTTCTACAAACCGACCCACGCGACCCCACAACATCACAACATTTCGCAACACGCGTGAAGGATTATCACTTTCATTTGTGTAACTCTTGGAACATATGGTTTGAGAACTATATTATTTACAACTATATATAACCAGCGCGGCCAGACATCTATATAATTGATTTACAATATTAGGAAGAAATAAATTGATTACATTGTTTACAATTATACTATCTGAAATCAAATTTCTCCGCATCTCGGTCTACTGGCAGCGTGCCCAGAAGAACACACATTACCACGCTGAATGGCAATGATAATCCTCTGTGCGAAGAATAGAACAGTCCTCGGGTCGCGAGAGGCTACGATCAGTCTCTTTGTAAGAACTTTATACGGATTCTTATCTTTTTTTATTTTATTATTTTATTTCTGTATAATAAATCTGTACATTTTGAGTTTTGTACAAATCTGGAGGATTGTACATAATTGTAGGCAATACTAAAAATAAATAAGGTGTGTGTATTTAAAAACTTCTATAGGTATTTTTTATTTCTTTGAATAATATACAAATGATGATGAATGATGATGACACATGAATAATCCGATGGGGCACAAAGTAAGGTTATGTTATTAAAATGTATGTTGGTGTAAGTACTAAACTACCTTTTCAATTGCAAGTTTTAAAGAATATGCAAGGTGTTTATATATTGTGAGATTAAAAGATATCTCTAAAACTCCACGGGATATACAATTACGCATTTCTTTGCGAAATAAAGTTTAATTTTTCTATATTTTATATACACACTTACATAGTATAAAAAAATATAAATTCTAGTGAATCCTTACAACTTCCACTCAGAAGCCGCATTTAAAATTATTTTACCAAACGAAAAGTAAGTAGCATAGTATTAAACGCCAAGAATTTTAATTATTACAAGGAATGTAAAAATTGTACAATACAACCAGTTGTAAAATTATTATCAATTTTATTACTGCTCAAAACTTAAAGCTGTGGCGGCGATAGTTGTACCTACAAGGTACAAAAGTGTAAAGAGAAAAAACCGCCTCCCGGGACGAATCTGAGGGAATTTTAACAGCCGGTCAAACGAGTTTGTACGTTACTTTTAATGCGTGTGCCCAAAGGCCTAAATGTGAGTCTCAACATATTCATATCGTATTAATTGCGGCATATCAACTCACTAACAACACTTATACTTTTATACACATTTACGTAAATTATACAAAAAAAAAAATAATGTTTTATAAAATTTTAAATTCGCACTACAAACATCCTCAATTTTATTCATGGGGGCAAGCAGGCGTGTCTCGCGAAGAAAAGCAAAAGACGCCGCCATGGTGTAAATATTGTTACAGTTACATTCATGTAGAAGGGGGTTGGGCCTCCGGATACCTCTTTACCGAGTGAAACGCGGTATGAGCCACTTTTCGTCAATATTCTGAGAGGCGGTGGTATTTCACCGGTAGAGCCGGCCCAGAGAAGTTTAATGAAGTTTTATTAATTTTTTTTTATATTAAAACCAACCAAATTGATATGGGGCCTTGACATTAAAAAACATATTAAAATTTGCAGCACGTCAGTCACACTTTGTAGGCTAGAACCGCCCACGCGAGCTGTGCTTCAAAGAATTAATTCTATACCTATCTCTCTAAACCTTTACGCTTGCTCCGGGGATATTCCGAGAAATAACTGAATTAATCATACAAATAAATTAATCATTTAGCAAAAAAATATTGTAAATTCACGCTTTACACACCTAAAAGAGACAGCGGCAGTTATACCTCGCCACGTCGTATATTTGTTTTAGTCTCTTCGGAAAGTAATTAATGTGGAATTGAAATCGGGACATGTAAATTATTGTTTAAGCAGGTTTCTTGCTGATAGAGTAATGAAAGGGGAATTACCAAACAGACATTTTCAAGCAGATCAACACACAGATCTTATAACTATAGCAGCAGCATTTTTTTTTAGTAAAATTACGATTAATCTATGATGTCAAATGATTACAATAACAGTTATTGTAATTGAAAAACTAATAAATAGTACACTAACAACATAACATAACTTCACGCCCTAAGTTTTGGGCAGCGGCTGTTAAGCCTCGACCTTCCGAATCGTTACGTTACGTCCCAAATAGAAATAGGTGGCGAACCTATTGCCATACACCGGGCACAAAATACTATATAACTGCAATATTTAAAGGACTTTTAATAGTTTTAATTAACGCATCTAAATCTTGTCATCACCTAATGTATTGCATATAAATAATGAGAATACCAGGAAGCCCAAAAGTTTTAAAAGTATCTATTTCAAAATATCCCCATGTGTTTTTTTATATATATTTCAAATAATTACTGATTGAACAAACTTCAATTAAAGTTTAACATCGAGTTAAATTTATAAGTGTTGTTGTTTCAGTTTTAACTTAGGAAAATATAGTACTAGTGTAGACTAAAACAATAACTTCAAACTTTGACCCTGCTTAATCATCGTAGGTGTAACAAGTCTGCGCCATTAGTTTTGAAGCCTGACTGGCTTAACGGAAACTTCCTAGAGAGTAAGCCTTATTTCTTTATGTGAATAGCTAAATAGCTGGTTCCAAGCTTAATAACTAAAGCTGCTGATATGGAGAAAGACAATTTGCATTGTATTTATCTACTTAGTTCATTTTCCAATGCAAGCTTATAGTAGAAACTAGCTGACCCGGCGAACTTTGTTCCTTATTAAAAGTAATAAATGAGTAAATTTCGCATTTAGCTCTTTTTCTTCACTATATATCATACATGAATTAAGGATAAAAAGCACCCGTTGACAACCTCTATCTATTTAAAAAAAATCGCATCAAAATCGGTAGAGTAGTTTCAAAGATAAAAGCATATAAGGGGACAGACAGCGGAAAGCCACTTTATTATTAGCTTTTTATTAGCTTCACCTGTATGTATGTTTGTATGTTTGTAGGTTTGTAGGTTTGTTTGTAACCGACTTCTTTTTTAGTTTCCGCTGATTGCCACTAGATGGTGCGATTTGTGAACTATGAAAGTTCTAGACTAGAAAACCGAACTAAAAAATAGAAAATAAATTTTAATGAATTTAAATTAAGAAAATAGTGTTAAAAATTTCAATGAATATAAATTAAAAAAAGCGTGGGGTGCTTTTTAAGATATTATCGAAATGATAATCGCTCTACTCATATCTGTCAATAAAATATTTATAACTATTGACACCATGCACCCCACGCTTTTTTGAACGATAGATGGTGCGATTTGTGAACTATGAAAGTTCACAAATCGCACCATCTAGTGGCAATCAGCGGAAAGTTTACGTTATCAACTTGAAACGAGTTCCTTATATAAGTCACAGATTGGCGCTTTTCCTCAAATTCGAAACTAAGAAACGCGCTGTCATACAAAACCGAACTAAAAAATTTAAAATAAATAATAGTTTAAAAAAACTAAAAAACACGCTTTTTATTGAAAACTGAACTAAAAAATAGAAAAATAAAAAATAACTACTTTATTTTAAAAAAAGCGTGGGGTGCATGGTGTCAATAGTTATAAATATTTTATTGTCAGCTATGAGTAGAGTGATTATCATTTCGATAATACCTTAAAAAGCACCCCACGCTTTTTTTTAAATAAAGTAGTTTTTTTTTATTTTTCTATTTTTTAGTTCAGTTTTCAATAAAAAGCGTGTTTTTTAGTTTTTTTAAACTATTATTTATTTTATACTATGTTATGATAACGGTATTTTCATCATACACATTTGCTCATTTCAGAATCGAACCAACAGACCTCTTTAGACTAGTTAATAAATCAGCCTATAGCTATATATGACTATGTTTCTTCTAGGCACTGTTACATTAACAAAGGTTGCCTGGAAGAAATTGCTGTTAGCGATAAGGCCGCCATTTATATCTTATGTACATAATCTTTTTAATATGTACCTAATGTATGTTTTCTGTTTTGTAATTTATATGGTGTAAATAAAGAATTATCTATCTATCTATCTATGACACCGCAAGTTTAGAGCAACTTTTTGATTTTTTTCTTGTAATTTTTAAGTGTGTGAACCTTTTTTTTTCTTTTCGACTGAACGTCGCATGTTTGTGAAACAACGTTTTAAAAATTTATTTGTTTTTTTTTTCAGGTACGTTTATATCACGTTAAATTGATTAAAGTCGGCATATAATATCGAGTTGGTAAGACACATCATTCTAATATTATCAGAGCTGATAATTAATTTATTATATTCATTAGTATTCAGTATTTATTATATAATATAGCCTTATAGCTCTTTAGTACCTACTCGTGTCGATGGTGTGTTACATGTTGCTATAGCACTTTCAAAAGCTAGAAAAACTGAGTTAAAACCGATTGTAACAAAAATAAGGAGATCAGAATCGCAAATCAACGTAACGTAATTTCACGTCTTTTTCTACCCGAAGATGGCGGGTGGTAGGAGGCGGCTGCCGATGCCTCGGCTCGCCGAATCGTCATGTTACGTCCCAAATAGGTGACAAACTATTGCTATACAACTGGGCACAAAGTTGACAGTCATCGATATATATCACACACAGCTTTGAAATCATTGGTGTTAGTCAGGAATCGAACCCACGAGTTCTGAATCAGAAGCGGGTAACTCGAACACTGAACCACCGAGACCGAGAGAATCGGAAATCACAATTCTCTTAGTTTTTAATATAGGTACGTTAACAAAATCCGTGTAGCAGCTTTTTCAATATTTATTTCTGATATTTTATATATAAATATCGATATATCTGTACATGTAATAAAATTGTAGGAAAGTTGAAACTGTACATAAAATATTGTTTTTTAGAATACTTGGTACATGATTTACAATTGATACCGAACCCAAAAATATGGTTTTTAGAATTTTTGTGTGCTTGTTACGGATAAACTCTAAGAGTACTGTATGCTTTTAGGTCCAATATTGCATAAATATAGCCAAGAGGTAGTCAAGTTATATAAATACACACAATACACATAACTTCTGAAAATAATTTCGATAATTCAGTGGTCATGCAAATAATATTTTTAATTTTAAAGTAACTCGATAAAAATGTTCAAACATCGAGTCTCTTTAGCTTTATTTCTTCCACTTAGATTAGCAAACGAGCCTGACTTCGATTTCAGATAAATCTTAAAACCTTCCAAGACTTATACTGATGTGACCACAAATCATAAATCAGCGACGAAACACTATCTGGACTCGTTAAGAAATAAACAAACCAGAATACAAATATTTATAATGCTGCGTTTCTGAAAATAATAATTCAACTCATTTTAATCACCTAAATGACACACACACACACACACACACACACACACACTCGAAGTTCGAAGTTCTTTTCCGAAGTTATCTGTGAAAAATATTGATGACTGAAGCCCGGGCACAGAGCAACACACATGGCAATAGCTTCGCTACCTATTTCATTTGGGACGTAAATATAAGCACGAGACGAGGCTTAACAGCCGCTGCCTACACCTTCGGGTATAAAAGTTATGTTAAGTTTTATTACCTAAATACCTCTTCTTCGTCTCATATCTAATTAGCGTTAATAAATCATTTTGAATTATGTGCTTTTAAGGATACACTTAAAACCAAATGATATTTCATTTTTAAAATTTTATCCTCTTTCATGACTTCACTGTTTAAAATACCCTAAGGAGTGGGCAGCGGCGTTGCCTCGAGTTCATCGTAATTATATATTACAATTCTGAAGACTATATTATAAATATTTTTATAGAATTTATGTTTTAGTGCCCTACAGCGCTATTAGTCGTGATGTTCCAAAAAAAGAAAAAAAAACAATATCCATAACAAATTAGATCAACACTTTTCCCTGGCGCGTTAACAATATAAATAATGGCTGAATTTAATTTATTTTTGATCATTGTCGCGACAGAGGTTTTGGCGGGAACGTAGAAGAGTCATATCTTTCCATTATTTTCTAAAATTTGTCTTTTCATGGATATTATAGAATAAAGTTCGTGGCGTTTTATTAAGTGTTCGAATATGTGTGCAAATGTGAAAATAACGTAAATTACGTGTGTACAGTGTTCTTCTATATTGTCGCCAAAACTCGCTTATAACATCGGTAGGTTAGATTACTTTAAGTTATTATTTCAAGCAAGTTTAAGTTAGATTAAGTTTTAGATTGTACAGACAATTAAACGACAGGCAAGGCAGTATGCCTCCTAAGCTTTAGCTTTTCCAAAGTGGATGAATGTGAAAAAAGAAACGGTCGCGAGCCTATCCAAATTGTACGAATGTGAAAAAAAATCGCTGTCGCGAGTATATATTTGTTCAATTCTCTTTTACCTGTTTTTGATTATTAATAATAAATTTAAAAAAAGACCCGATTGTTTTTGCATTTAGAATGAATGAAAAATACAACAGAATAAATATGAATGATTAATGTGAAGGTTGTTGTGGGTGTCGGCTAACCAACATTAATATCAATAATATAATAATAACGTAGGCAGAACTTTTTACAACATAATATTCATGTTGTATCCAATAAATTAAGTGGCATATTTGGTGTATGCTAATTATTGTCAGCGGGTATTCATAAAAATAGCTAAAATATTATATGGCCATACAAATTAATATAAGACTTGGTTCTTGTAGAAATCTAGAGAAAAAACGTAACCTTCACTTTAGTCACCTAAAAATAAACTTTTATCTGAATTCACATTTTCAACTTTCAAATCTTTGAAATCATTTTTTTAATTATCATAATATACACGCAATAAATTTCTGTTCAATGTCTAATCTTAATATTTGTGGATGAACTGTAGACCACTGGAATGGTATTTCACGCGGTCGGAGCCGTAAACTTAAGCAAGTTGTGTAATAAATTAGATAGAAATATATTTTAGCTCGCCTTTTCTAAAACATAACAAACTCAAAACTCTTATAAAGAACAGCAAATTGTTAAATATTCCATATATTTAACGAAATGTATTAAAATAGCATACTTCTTATACGTGCCACTAAATTCATTTGTACAAGTACAAAAGCCATAGCAGCCATTTTAAGTACGTGTCAAATAGTTTGAAAATGTATTCAGCGAGGTCCCGTTATACAACATTCTGTGGCGTTTACTTGTTATTCACCCGATAAACGGCATTTACGAAAACACTACCTACTACATTTATGAAAAAAAAAAACAAATCTGTGTGTTCTAATTGTTCTAATTTAAAAGATGTGTTCTAATTTTAAATTTCTTTTGAACTAAACTAAGTACAAACCTGTAGTGTTATAATTAGGTATAAATTTAATTTGAATCAAACTAAATTGAAATCTGCTCTGTTCTGATTTTCAATTTCATCTAAGCTTTTGACACAGCTCCGACAGCAAAAAAAGAAAATAAAAAAACATTCTGCCGTAAATAAGTAAAGTAATAATCGGATTTTCTCGGTAATTCTTTTACAAAACATATCGCGTCTTCACCATCAGGAGTTAAACACATCCCTACCTAGCTCACATTGGTGACATTTGTGTGGAAACATTTAAAATTCGGTTGAACACCGCATACAAGATCATTTACAACCTGTTTACAAAGTGAGTTCTACTTTTTTTTTTGGGATGTTAAAAGCGTTATCTCTTTTTAGAAGTCCTCTCTGACCACTTTAAAAGCTCGTGTTGAGTTTTGTTCTTTTTTTTATTATTATTTTTCATTACATATATTTTATTCCCCTTTTAGCCGCTGCTTGGTCACTCTTAATGGGCCGTGTAAAATTATTAATAATTATCATTTATTATCAGAATTTGTGGTCCATACTTTTTTTATTGTTTTTTAGTGTTTTAGGTTCCGTGGTTGAAACTACAAAGATTTTTTTCTATCCATTCGTTATTGGTTGACTTAAACTATGTTTAAGATACCACAACTATGCTGTATCTACGTGTTTTATATAGGGTAAATCCAAAGAACCATCCAGATCGTTTTAACCGTGCAACCGAAATTTATGAGGTAGTTATCAAACATTAAAAATAAATATACAATCTAAAATAGTACCCCGTTCCTGTTTTTTTGAAGTCGATTATAGACTAGATAAATTCAGGGGTGTTGTATTTCATAAGACAAATAAAACCGAATTATTATAAAACCCCTGATTGTTACGACTCTTTTCTTATGTTATGGACACCAGTACAAGCTATTATGGGATACCAAGTACTGTCCGGCATGCTCCAATGCATGGTCAGATTATTTTTTTAAATTCTCTACCAAATTATTAATTTTAAATGCAGAACGCGAGAATCTGCATTAATAATTATCTTACACTTTAAGATTTTATCGTACTTTAATCCTTTCTCCCTTTTTAATTGAGTTGAGTATACACATAATAATAAAATTTAAAATATACTGAATTTCGTTCAGAACAGACACTTATCGAATAAAATTTCTTTGACGACATCGAATTCGACTAAACAATTGAAACTTACAATATAAATAAATACATGCATGTTCTGGGTCTCCTAACATACGACCCCTATTGTTTAAAAGAATTATCATAATGTGTTGTGGATATTTATTCAAGAAAGTACATTTATTAAACTTTTAAATAAATGGTTGTTTTTTTTTTCAAATCCACTATATTTTGGCAAACAGGTGCACGGATAAACCTGATGGCAAGCGATTACCAATCCAAACACATTGTCGTATACTACAATGCGTATATGCTGTCGAAAAGACATGCGAAAAAATACTACACCGGGCTGTACAACATATCTTTTGTTTTACTTAAAATAAATCTGACCAAAGTTTTGATTATTTTATGCCGACTAATAAATAATGTTTTTTTGAAATGAACGAAAATGTTAAACAAAAATTTTTAATCTTATTATAAGCAGGGGTTTCATATTCGCCACTCTGTTAGTAAATATGGAAAAAAAATGAATTTTCCTATGCTTTCCGTTGGCTTTTGACTTTTTATTTAGCATACAGTAAATGAAGGATGCAAGGAGTCCGAACGGTTATAGACTTTTACATAGTTTACCTACACAAAAACTCAGATCTTAGTTCTCTCTTCTGTCAGTGGCTGAGCTAGAATTTAAGACGTACAGTTGCTATTTTTATAATTAAAAAAAAAAACACAGAAAGAAATTTGAATCCCAAAAATCTCAATTTTTTCTAAACTGCAGCAATACTTCACACGTAAGGATTTAAACGTACTAGTACCTCGTGAAAAATGGCGCGATGTAAAGGCCAAAATTCTGTCCCATAAACGGGAGACCATTCGTTCAAAATTACATTCGGACTCCTTGTATCTATACTTCGGGATTGAGTACTTTAACTAGTATCTGTGACTCCTTCTAGTCTGCCCATAGACAATTGACTAGAACATTTGACATCTGTTATAAAAACCACAAATAGCTCAAACCCGTTCAGCTGCATTGTATATTTATCTACGCCACAAACAGTTCTATTTTCTCAACATACAATCACATCTGATCTGTGAATACATAAATAAACCTCTAGCATATTTACGATATCAATTTCACGGCGAACATATTTATAACATTATTTATATGATTAATACTAGGATGCAATTATAAAAAAAATAGCTATTTTGACCTTCGGACTCCAAGACACCAAGTCGATCTCCTTCCTCTATGAATCACAACAAGACCTGTTTGTTACCTTATGTATGTTCTATTAAAAAATAGACTACGCAACTTATCGATATCGATAATATTCATTCGATTAAATTAAAAATGAATCAATCACATTGCTCGTCTAACATACATCCCGAATTAACATTCACCACTAAGAGTCTTCAATGTACACAGATATTTTTTTAATACTCATGTATTCATTGAAATCCTCACTAGTACTTAGGTTATGGTAATTTTACTAAAGACTTACTAATGAGTTTTATTTATATTAAATAATATCATATTAACAACAAAAACGTGACATTTACATTCCGTTTCGCTACAAATTATACAGTTCCAGATATTATTTCTATAATTTAAGTTATACTAAGATCTTTTGATGTTTCTTTTAATAACTTTTGAGGAAAATAGTATGTCGATTGAATGTAGTATATTTGATATTTGTATGTTTAAAACCTTCTACTTCTGACATATATGTTAATTGATAATAAATTTGACACTTGCCGACTAAAACTCCGATTAAACGACACTAAATTGAAATCAATTGACAACTTTCTATATTTTCCAGTACATTTTACTTAAACTATTATCATAGATATCTTACTTGTACATTCTACAATTGTAGGATCATGTCAGTGCATTGAAGATACTGAAGAAAAACTAATAAAAATGCAATAATCACTGCTTACAGGGAGATATTTGTCTATAAACTGCTGCATAGTCTTTGATATACTTTCAACCGATGTATAGCTACATGCCCAATTTAAATTATAGCTACCATATTAATTCAAGAATATAATCCCTTCTCATAGGAAAACAATGAATCTTTAAACATACTTAACATATTTTCATTCGATTTTCCCAACTCGATTAAACTCTTGCTGAAAGGCATTTAATGAAGTTACTTAGTAACTCGTGTTCAAGAATGATTTTTATATAGATACATAACATCACGCAAGTCTAATGCGAAGTAGACAGAGAAAACAGAACCTCATAAGCCAGGCCTTACTCGCTTTCTGCTCTTGTGAAAACTGTTGTTCTTAAATAAATAGCTTTGATTAAAACCTCTAGAAATTCAGATTCATTCAAAGTCTCGGTGGTCCAGTAGTCGAGCACACTGCTCCTGATCCAGAGGTCCGGGTTCGAATCCTGACACTGGCTCGCACCAATAACTTTTCGAAATTGTTTTCGTAAGATATGTGTGATAAATATCGATGACTGAAAACTTTGTGCCCGGTATGGTAATAGGTTCGCCGCCTATTCCATTTGCGACGTAAACATAACGGCGAGACGAGGCTTAACAGCCGCTGCCTACACCTTCGGGTAACATAGGCGTGAAGTTATGTTATGTAGAAATTCTTGTCTTGTATAATATATGTGTTGTTAAGACGTCTTTTAATATGTGTGTATGTATGTATGTATTGAGCAAATTCGATACACACGCTTCGACCACGACGACTGAAGAGCATCAATAGCAAGCGATAATTACCTCTGGCCTGTCTAGCGGTCACGAGTCCGTACATTCCAATGTACTGTCGACTCATCTCAGCGCCTTATCTCCTAAGATACAGGTGCTTTTTGTTAAGATCTGTCGATCCATACAAATTTGGCTTGCGTAGATTTTTATTTGAAAAATTTATTCGTCGGTACCGTTAAATTCTAATAGCGTTTGCTAATCAAAGATGGTAGAAGGTGGAAAAAAATGTATATTTTATTTTGATTAATGATATGAAAATACCTAGTATTAATATATAGTAGTAAGTATATTACAAATATTTTTGACTTTTTGTTTACTTTTTACATATTTATGTAAATATATTTTCATTTTTTTTTATCAGAAATTATCTATCACAAAGCTTTTTTATTCAAAAGGTTACAGGTTCGAATTCGATCACAGATCAAAAGTGCACGGGTTATGTGTTAAGGAGGATATGGTTTTGTAACTACTAATTAATAATTTTGTTTCGGTCTATAAAAAAGACCATTTGGTTCATATTTTGGGTGTTTAGTTTCAACTAACAACATATTTTTCGCAAAAAACTAAATAAATCCCAACACTTCTCTTTTTATTTGAAAATATATAAGATAAATAAAAAGAAGTACTATGTAAGTTATGGGGCAGGGCAGGGTATATCTTATTTGAATTCCAAGTGAATGTGATAATTAAAATGTCTGCTGTATTTTAGTAAGACAGTTTGGTGTTACGGGCGCCATTACTCCAGGTCCCAGGGCGAGTCGTGACAGATTCCAAAGCTGGATCACGAAGGTAGCCAGAGATATTTGCCTTCCTATTAAATTTATTCTTATTGCCTTACCAACTATGGCTAACATATTATCTAACCTCTATAGAGAGTATACTAAGTTAAGTGTTTGCAAATATTTCCAACAAATATCTTCAATTTAATACACACATTGCTTTTATTTACTTATAATTATTCGATCTTTCTCGTAATATAGCCTAATAGGCCCAGTAGTTTACTATTCCAGCTTCTGATTGAGAGGTCATGAATTCAATATTTCGGACTCCTTTACCGATTAATTATTGTGAAGAAAATGTATGACAAATAAGTATTTTTGTACTCTATAAAAATCACTAAGTATCCAAAAAAAATTACACTGTGCCAGGATTCGAACCTGGAACCATCTAAAGTCACGCACACTATATACTTAAATAGTACCTATAGAAAGAGCTAGGGGTATAGAAGCTTTACAAGCACGCACACACACACACACTAACAGATAGAAAAGATAGACGAACACACACAATCAAAGGTACGTGTACCCATAGTGGCAAACCAGTTCTGCCCAGCCCCAGTACATACACACAGCCCACGGTATGCGCTTACATTTGGAATAGTGAAAGGTTGTACATAATTTTCCTTTATGACGTAGAATTGTAATATGTATTAAGAGATTTTTAAACAACTAGCTGACCGTAGCCTTTATGTACCCGAAGTAGACAGTGGCTGTTAGGCCTCTCCTCGCCGTTATGTTTATGTCCCAAATGGAATAGGTGGCGAATCTATTCCCATACCTGACACAAACTTAGGTCTTCACATACACTTCAAAATAGTCAACAAATACAAAGATTAAGCCTGTTATTTTAAAATAAATATTTAAACAAACACTTGAGGAAAGTGCCCCGTGGAACAAGAAAATAATAAAACGTGATCGCCACGAGCGGGCCAATTCTAAGCGTAGAGGCTATCATGAGAAGAACCAAAATGCTCTTTTCGAACCATGTAATAATTAATGTGCAATAATAATATTAATATCGCTACTGAAAACATAGTATTAGACTCGTTTATTATTTTTAATTGACGCTTAATAATTAATCGGTTAAGGAATAATGTAGATATAGTTAGTGACTCAGTAAATAAGCCATTATTGCTTGTAAAAAGTAAAGAATTTGAAATTATACCATCACGGACCTTTTTGTAGACCTTCTTAAGGTCTGTAATACTTATACGCAGTACATTGTTATGATCTATCTCGTAGGGTCCAGCCAGCGTTTGCAATTAAAGCGACAAAAACCTGTCTTAATTAAAAATATATTATTTTAGAGTATGTATTTAGCTATAATAGAAGTTATATATTATCTTCACGCCAAATCCTTTGCTGGGTAGCCAAAAATATGAAAGTCAAGTAAGCATCTTCTAAATCAAGAAGACTCGCGTTTGAATCCTGAACGTTGATTGTAATTAGAGCATTATGCGTGTCATAAAAAACTGGTTTATAGTTATAGGTGATTCTATTTCATCAGTTATGCTAAATTACCCTGATTATCAATAAAACTTTATACCAACTAGATCAACACTGACTTATCAGATTTAATATTCATCGAACCCACGACTCGACTCAAGAAGAGGGCAGATTGATCACTATAAATAGTAGAATGACTCCACTTTAGAAGGATAGGGGTGACGGGTTGGGATTTTGGATACCTCTATCTGTGTTAAAGATGTTTACGGGCGGCGTTAGTTGCTTACCATCCACCTTACCATAAAAAATAGTTACCCTAAGAATTGAACAATATTGACCTCAAACACTATCAATATGGCTACAGGAAAGACTGAGGTACGTCGAGTCTTTGTCCCTACATAATAGCGCAACATTAATATGTAATAATAATCTGTAATCAAGGTAAATTACAGGAAATTGAAACATGTTGATTCACATAATATTATGTTGATAGTGTTACAATAATAATATATAATAATTAATGTAAGTATGTGAATATAGTATGTAGAAAAAATCAACTGTTTGCCTATATAAATATATGCTAATTCTCGTACGTCATTCTTCCTGGCGAGAGAATGGGACTGGTTTTGATCGAAACAACATCAGTTATTTTACGTGTAACATTACATAACTTCACGCCTTTTCCAACCATAAGGTGTAGGCAGCGGCTGTTAAGCATCGTCTCGTCGTTATGTTTACGTCCCAAATGGAATAGGTGGCGAACCCATTGCCATACCGGGCACAAAGTTTTCAGTCATCGATATTTATCACACCTAACTTCCGAAAACAATTTCGAAAAATCATTGGTGTGAGCCAGGACTTGAATTTTCAATTCTTATATAGGTGCAGTCTATATATTTATCACGCGAATTTCCTCCTCAGCTTGTGAAAATTTAAGGGCTTGGTGGAAAATCCTCATACAAATGAATATGAACAATAGTTTCTTAAGAGGACTAATAAAATAAAGTTACATT
Organism: Euproctis similis; assembly: GCA_905147225.2. Taxonomy (NCBI): domain Eukaryota; kingdom Metazoa; phylum Arthropoda; class Insecta; order Lepidoptera; family Erebidae; genus Euproctis; species Euproctis similis. The sequence goes on along the minus strand of LR990107.1, from coordinate 21,281,998 downwards.
CATAACTCCATTCCCAGTCACATGTAGGGTAGGCAGAGAGTACAGAGAGTGATGCTTATGGAAAGTGTGTAGTGGCAATCCTCGACACCCACATCTATCCGGTTCAATGTAAGTTTAGTGTAAGGGATATTATACATTGTTAATCTGCTTATTTAATCTTGCATCATCGATTCTATCTTTATGTCCGAACCATCGGATCTTACTTTTACATCGTCATTCTTTTCTAATCAACATCCTTCCTTACAACCTTGTTTTCGACACATTAAAAACAGTGTTAACAACTTAAAAAAAATCGATGCTATACTTAGTTCTGATATAAATCTCTACAAATACTTATCATTAAAAAGTAAAGAATCGTCATTTTAAATTTCTTCACCATTACAAAGCGAATTTATTTAGAAATAACATTTTTGTTAATTTTTAAATAACAGGGTTCCGCAAAAAATATTAAGATTATTACCAAATACCCCATAAAAATAAATCTCGGCTATCGTGTATCAGATAATATTTCGATGAAAGAATTTAAATATTTTTTTACCCTTTCCTCTAACGATACAACGGGTAGAAGTTGGTTGCTACGGATGACACAAGCCCTTTTAAAATAATATTAACTAGGTACTTTAAAAACCCTACTTTGAAATACTTCGTTTGGTATTAGGTACCGAAGACATACTAGTAACTTCATATTATCTACATAAAATGGCTAATAATACATCCTTATATGCCTAATATATTTGTGGACCATACAGAACCCTAAAGTCTCATGATAATAATGAATATTTCCTGCTACTGGGTTACCGTTAGTTAATTAGTAAGCTCGCATCGTAACGATCCACTTAACAAGCTATAAAACATGCGGATTATTGAAAAAGAATAACAATAAAATGTAAAACAAAATGGTCGTTTTACCTGCGCGCGCTGACATACCCACCTTCAATTTTTTTTTTCCTTTCGGCTCCGGCACCGGCGTTCAACAGATAAAGCTCTGTTGTAACACACGAGTAAGACAAAAGCGTGTCGTCTTGTAATTTTATTTTTGATTTTAATCATTCATTATGGTCGACCGCTTGTTTATTTTATGATTTAGTATTTTCTTTTATCTCAACGATTTACTTACTGTCATTTTTTTCCAACATATTTTTTATTATTTGTTTAGATTATACAGTTCGTGTTCTTTTTTTAAATATTTGTAATCCGCTTAATAATTTAAAGGAAAAAAATTGTATATCGATGTTATTTACTCATTCACGCGAGCATTACCAATACAAAGCAAATGAATTTACATATTATGAACTATACGCAAGTAGATAAAAATTATGAGCACGTGTATAATACGCGTAATTTTATCGAATGAGAGAAATAAAAAGAAGCAAGTATCTTATGGATTGAGTATAATCATCTTGAAACAAGGACGCCTTTGATTGTAAAAGAAATTAGCATAATTCTAATATATTTTGGAACAATCAACTCACCCAAATATAATGTTATTTATATAAGTAATTACATACGTACATATGGTTGTATACATTTTTAATGATAGACATTAAGAATCACGTTTAAATAATGTACCTATAGATTAGTTAAATGTTTAGTTTCTTGTTGTAATTCACATGTTCGTGGAATTTGAGAAAAGTGAACGTTTTATAAATTTACTCAATTAAGTTAAACTCCACTTCTGCTTACTACTAAACCTTCTTCTGTAAACTGTACTTGTATTTTATTAACACCGAGTTTCACCACAACAGATGTTAACAATAGTGGGCGATTCCCTCATAAGGATTACCGCGAGAGCACGAGATCAATATGATTATGAAAACTGTCCAAACATTTTATAAGTAGCCTAAGTAAATTATTTTATTATATGTATAAAATCGTGAAATTAAAATATTTGATAGTATTAAAATATAACAAGCTGATTGCCCAATATATAAAGGTACAATTGTTCCTGACATTATTATTTTTTCTAATATAATTCTCAAAAGTGGTTGGTAAACTATAATTATTATAAATTATAATTATAACGAAATTCAGATTCAAAGAAGATTTTTAATCCACGTAAGATTAAAAATCTTCATTGAATCTGAGCCAATTTCGTATTAATTATAATTTAAACAAAACTAGTTTAAAATTCTCCCCCTTATAACATATTTACATGGTTTATTACGAATCTTATGATTATTTAAATATAACAGGATTTTAATAATTAACAAAATAAAAACCTCTACAATAGAACGTCGAGTTGGTTATAAAAATCATTTCAAATTAATCGTTCCCAGAAAATTAGGTGTAAGACATTAGTAACATTTCTGAGTAGCCAGCGGGCAGGCAAAAACCTCTAAATATTTCAAATAAGAAGGCAGAGTCTCACAATGCAATGATTCCAGTTTTAGATTTCGTTTCAAGATTCACGCAAAAAAAAAACGCCCAACCTCGTATTCTGTGGCTTGGAGTGGCGTGGAGCGTGCGAACGGGCCCTTTTATGCTCCGCTTGTAACTCAGAAATACATCAGCCGTCTGGATTATAGATGAACAGTAAGCCAACTTGTTGCATGTACCCGCAAATTTGCCCACCCAAAATCCCAGATAGACTATTTCAAGAGAATTTGTTTCTGGTTATTTAAAAAAGCGTTTTTAAAATAGGTTCTATAGATCCAGAGATAACTTATAGCAAACTTACGACTTCACCGCTTGAAATTAGTATACTACTAGAAAAGTGTTCTACAAATTTGTCTATGCAAATTTAGTTATAGTATTGTTGATAATATCTAAATTTGAATATGTATTATCTACCTTCAGCCATGCAGCTGTTAGTTTAACTGACCAACAATAATGTATGGAAAGTCTTACAAAGTGCAATTTAGTAGGTACGTATCTCCAAGTGTCGAAAAAATTTAAAATCGAAGATAGAAAATTAAGAAGGTTTAATTTTCATACAATTGAGTAAACAGCAATGGAATTTCTTTTTTTTTTGAGCAAATATTTTGGAATACCTCTCCGTGCCCGACCGTTTGTGGACTGCCTCAAGCTATTTATAACATAAGCACCTCAATTTGTGGTCATCCCGAAAATAATAAAAATATGCGATAAGAATCTAATATAGCAAGACCTTCATCGTGTGTTTAAAGTTTAAAACACAAAATCGTGATCTATGAGAAATAAGAAAAAAAAACGAAAAATATGACGAGCGGTCGGGGGTGGCAGATGCTTTATACCGAAATTTTCTTATATATCAAACTTACTAATGTATTCTTTCTTATTAACACCGTATCATATGTTGTGCACACGTTTCTTGATACTTGTTTTCACACCTTATATTCAAGAAGTTAAGGTTCACAGTAGCTTTTACGTTAAGATGATCGTCCATCAAACTCTCAAAATCTCCAACCCCGTCTCAGTGGGATGCTAGCTCGTATCCAAGAATGCGTTTTTTATTACAACATTTATAATAAGCGGCAATCATTATTAAGTTTCTAAGTTTTGTATTTAATGATCAGGTATATAATTTTTAATGTGTTTAGGTGGCGATCAGACAGACGGTGAGATAGCTTCAAACATCTCGTGCTCTTTCTTCTATAGACCATTGCATTAGATTTTTAACTTTGAAATAATAGTTATTGGGTCTTTAAAATTGATTGCATCAAACTTCTAGTAATGTACATATGAACATTTAAAAAGAATGTATCATTGTTTACTAAAAATGTATAGTTTTGTAATGAATGTAATGCGTAGTCTATGTCGGATACCAGTTAGTATATAATTAAATATACTGGTTTGCATATTATTGAAGTTTAATGTGTAAAAATCTTGTCAGGAATGTCGTTAAATTATGCATTATTAATAAAAGCTAATTAAGAACATCAAACTTTAACTTTAGCTTCGTGATTTTGAACTAGGACGACAAAGTACAAACTGTTATTGCTATCATTATATGGTATATGGTATATGGCATAAAAAGAAACGACGTTGTGAGGCACAGTTGCAGCTGCCTACACCTTAATCAATTAAAAGTTTGCAGTTACAATTATAGAGTTACATATAAATAAAATTAAAGTGTCCGTTTGTAATATTGAAATAACTGCTTTCTACTACATTTATAATAATATAAGTAACAATGTGATAACTGTAACTGCAATATTCGTAGGGCAGACCACCGTAGCATAACTTAGACCCGGTACTTCCCTTTAATCAGCCACTAAAACAGACGTCTATTTATTCCAATATTTTAGTGAATAGAATTAACTGTTCGACTTTTGCCAACCTTTAAGTTTTGAGCGAGAAATAAAAATATAACTTTAATAAAACATATCCACTTCTATGAACCAAACCGAAAAATTGAGAAATCACATTTATTATTTACACGTTTTACTCAGAATTTGGTATCTTTTTACCACCACGCCGCCACTATAATGCCCAGACGATAGAAAGTATTACTCCATATCAGGAATTATTTTGCCTATCAATATTTATGACACTTAACTTCCAAAAAGTAATAGATGTGAGCCAGTATTGCCAATATCCATGATTCAGAAAAGAAGTTCTGAACCTTTTTGAGCCTCATAGACACGGCTTTTTTTTTTAAATTTGCACCAGTGAAGCTGCGTGAAGAAGTTGGTTATTGACAACGACTGCAAGTGCCCGAGCACACTGCGACGAGCGACTACCTGAGTCTATTATTTTGGACAATAGTTTTTGATTCCTCCATTGTGTACTCAGGTAAGGCACTTGCTCAGTTTAATCCATAAAAGACGCTTTGTCTAAAGTCTCTACAGAGGTGAAAAATGTCTTTTTAGCGTCTACTTGTTTATTTAGATTGCTATACAACATTTTCGAGTGTAACTATAAATGGTTATTACCGGGACACGTTCCACTCAAGCCTTTTTTTTTCTAATGCTGAGTACATATTTTTATAGAAAACTATAGGTATGGCACGTGGGCTTGTGCTTACGAGGTCCCGGATGCAAATCGGAAGGAAATATTCTGGTTTATTAAAATAACAAGTATATTAAACATATGTATGTACTATTCATGTCTTAATGTATGGTAATTCTGCACTTGAGGTCACGCAGTATGTTAAGTTTGTTTCATTGTAGAAATTCTTACTTTAAACAATCATCGTTGTTGTACTGTATATTCCTACAATTATACCTATATTTCATATAAAGAAGATCCCGATGAAAAAGCTCTCGATCTTTAAGTCTCGGGAATGCGGCGAGAATCCGCTAGAATATTGAAAATTATACATTTATTCTGCAAATCCGTTATACTGACGACATAATATGGAAAGACAGTGCCTCCATACTTATATCTGTATTTAAGCAGCAATGGAAGCGACGTTATTTTATATAAATCTGAATAGAGGCAGCAATGGATAACGACTTTGGATGAGAGTTGAGTAACTTAAGATGATCTGTCCTTTGGTAAAGAATTCAACGCGTTCATTATGTATGCAGTACGTAGGTACAAGGAAATATATAACAAAGTTGTTTATTTTATATATACTTAATATAAGTAAACAACTCTTTGTTTAAATTTGAATGTATATGATGAATTTCTAATACAAATTACATATTATTAGTCAGAAATTTGAGGCAATTATTAAAGCTAAAAATCAATTTAAAACTTAAGTTACATTTGTAGTGGTTTTATTGGAAGTTACATATAGTGAAAATAAAACAACATATCTTCACGTCGACGTTTTGAGAGATAGGCAGAAAGAAGCAAATGCAATAAGATATGGTTCTTCTTCTTGCATATCTCATTAGCTGGTTTGAAATTCATTACTTCTGTCACAATCGTTCTAAGGCTTAGTTCATATGCCTGGTTCTAAGGCTTAGTTCATATGCCTGAAGTAAAATGAAAAAAAAAATATAAATACGCAACATTATGCCTCCTTTATTCCGTCATTGTTCTATATTAGTGCAGAGATTTATAATATGATTCCAAGTCTTCGTCGATTCGATTCATGTGATAGAATCACAAACCCAAAAACTTAATTATCAGAAAACGTGCATGATGCATCTTAAAACCGTGGTCTTCGAGCGATGGTCGTGGTCCATCCAGTACGATCTGGTGGTATCACAACATCAGTACTGGCGGGTACAATGGCTTATTATTAAAAACTCATGTTACGTGGCATTTTTTTTTTCTCTCAACACCGTCGACGGCATACCTGCGTCCTTCTCCGCTTACCTGTGCCTTCGAGAGGGCAGAATATAAACTTCAACACGGCATAGAGTCGGCGAGATTTTGGAATAAAAATGGCGGACGTTAACGTTTTTCCTGAATTCTTGGACATTTCGAGTTAATAAATATGAATATTTATTTAGTTTAGAACTCTTCGGATTATTAAAATAAATCTACTTGTAGGTCCAATATTACTTTAAAATGTCGTTAAAACTGCCGTTAGTCAATCGCAGTATATGTATATAAATTCTAACAATAATAACTATTTTATTAAGTTACATACATAAAATCACGCCTTTTTCTCATGGGGTTTACGCAGTTTACTAAGTATTTGTTACGATCCTGACATACATCTTGCTTCCTCGATTCTCATTATTGCTTTCATACATGTTCGTAAGTTGTGGCCACCCTGCTCTAAATGTAAGTTCAAAAGGATTAATTAGGTACTTATGATACGGATTTCGAAATATACTCATTTCGAAAATTATAATAGATAAATTATTTATATAACACAACCGACAAACTTTTCCCGCCCAAAAGTGTTGTTATGTACTTGTGTATGCGCGCTTAAGTCTGTATACGTGCGCGGGCGCAGCGCAAGGTCCACAAAGTCACAAACCGGGCGGACCAGTACACGATGGAACTTTGTGCCGGTCGGTCGTGCGCGTAACGTGGCCGCGAGTGATGTCGCAGCATGACCGATGTGCGTGCCTTGTTGTGGTGCCTGTGCCTCATCGCCGTGTGGACGTCGGCCTCCGCCCGCGGCCATCGTCAACATCACTCGGCTTCTGCCCGACACAAACATTCGGAATTTGTTAAAGGAAAAAGTAAGTGTGCTGTGCTGACAACCACCCACCCACGGATCATTTCAGTGTAACCCACCCGTACATCTACGGCTACGTGACGTGATACGTCGCCCATCTGATTCTCGACTGTTAAGTTTACATACAATACCCAAAAATATACCAAACATGTATCCAAATCAAAACTTTACAATAGTCGTAAAATATGTTCGTGTAACTCCTGTAGTAATAAAGACTCGGTACGCTAATCGTCGGTATAAAATAAATAAAGCTTATCTTCACACAACAAACATGGCCTTATATAGTTAGGAAAGTTGCTCGGCGGTCCAGTGAACTCGAGTTGTATGAGTCGGAGATCGATTTGTAAAACTCGATTTTGTATAACAATATTTTTTTCCGAGGGTAAATGAAAGTAAAGGAGACAAATATATTTGTGTGACGTTTTTCATTTGAAAGAAGGCCGTTGAAGAGTTAGTTATATATTTATCTGTGGATTCGCATATAGAGTAGTGTTTGCTTACATTATTGGATATTTTTTAATTAGTCTATTGCTGCATCATATTTTGCTTGTGTATGATGTATCATTTTAGGCGCGAATCAAATTAGTATTGCTACATTAATTGTTGAATTGGCAAACTAATTTGGTTAGCCATGAGACTAAAAACTTATGAAATAGAGTAAAATATGTAATGAATAACTCAAAACGTAAAATTGTAAATGGGAAAGAGATTCAGTCTATCATTAACCGTATTATCCTTAAGTCTAAGAGAGTTTTAAAAAAAAATTGCTAAGAGATAATTAGAGTTCTCGGTGGTCCAGTGGTCGAGCACTCCGCTTCTGAATTATAAAGTCGCGGGTTGCAATCCTGGCACACACTAATGACTTTTCGAAATGAAGTGTGAAAATTATGTGATTAAATATCGTAACATAACATAAAATGAATTATATTTTGTATATATTGAAATACAATATATTTTTATGTGTATGGATTTAAGCAAATGAAGTTAATTAGGAAAGCGGTTGGCGGGAACGGTGTGGGCAGCTACTACTTATGGATTAGTGCGTAATAAGTTAGCATCGAGCCTGACATGCTAGGGTTGCCATCACTGAGCTTATTATTTTGGACAAATTATAAATTCGATGTTTTATTTGAAAATCTTATACTATTATTATGATATCTAAAACAATATAACCGATTACATTTTTTCAGGTGTGCAACATTGAGTTCTGAAACTTTTTGATGATATTTTTTAGTGTTTAACGTGTCATAATTTACATTTTCTTGTACAATGATTGTTTAGGCTCGGTAAAGAAAAGGTATACGATTCGGTTAATGTGCGGTTATGTAGTAAAAAAATACCTTATGTGGGATAGTTGAATTATTACTGACCGTAATAATTCTTGCGCCAACATTATCGAAAGAGTTTTTATGTAACCGTTTTTGAAACCTTTCATTTTGTAACATGTCTAATCTACCGACAAATTTATATAATGAATTAAAAGTAAAACATTTTATTTTTATGAAATTAATCTCTCTACAATTGTTAAGCTAACACAAACGACAAAACGCAGAATCAACAAGATTTCATCCAAATTTACTTTAGAAAAAAAAAATATTTTGACTTCAATCTGTAATAATATTAAATTATATTTAGCTGTAGCGTAGTAAAATATTTCTCACAGGAAAAACCTATTTGCTCCATTTGCTATAACGGGAGGTCAGTATTTTTTTAATGCGTTTATCTTAAATGTCAAGGAAATCAAATTAAATATCAAACTAAAAGCAAATATTATTTAATGAAAACTTCCACTCGTTTAACAGAATCGACTATATATTGAAGGTTGAGAAATAGTTCTTTGTCTAATTGATAAATATAAATATTTACTATATTTATTTACCCATTAGGCCGTATACTGAACCGCCACTCAAATATATAAGCGCTATTTGAGCGTTTAAGTAGCTGTCACATTAGACAGAATGCATGAAATTTGAGCCAGTAAGTAGCACTTTATTGATTGTCAGATTTGGGTGGTGATTCAGTATTCGGGCGATTGTGTCTTCACTGTAAGTAGGTACTGTCCTGGTAAATACTGACGAGTAGTTATTCTACTACCCACCCCCTTAATTTGTGGAGGTGGTCCGTGAATCTCTCTGTGTGTGTTGGCCAATGTGTGTATGGTCTATGAATATTATGACGTAAGACATTCTAATAGCTTCACATAAAATTCGTCTTAGTCTATGGTCAATTTATTATATATATTAATTGTACTATATATATACACCATTTAATGTTTATTTTATTGACTTGATATTAATAGATTAGAATATAGTTGGTAATAAGTCGTGTTGGTATTGTAGGTGAAGGTTGTTTTAGGATTTTTATGACTGTTTCAGTAGTGACTTGATATTTCTTTTTACTAACCGAACTAGGTATGAAGGCAAGTTAATATTCTGGTTTTATTAAAGGACATGCAGAAAGAATGGATGATGCAAGATTGACTAAGCAGATATACAATGCTAAAGTGGATGGATGTAGGAGTCAAGGACGGCCAAGACACACATTCTATGACTAAATAAAACGTGTTATGGAGGAAGGTAATGTTAGGAGCCTCTAAAATCGATTCGCGTGCATGAAAAGAGTTATGAAAGTCAACGAAGCGAGTGAGGTGTGTAAGGATCGTGCCTTATGGCGCTCTGTTCTCTCTGCCTACCCCGAAAGGGATTTGACGTGAAGTAATGTTATGTTAAAAAATTAGTTATAATAATATCGATGAAGTATTTTATTTTAAAAACGCACAACATCACGTACTTAAACGTAGGTACATGTTTTGGCAAATTGTTTAAAAATTAAGGACCGCAATTGTTTGGGGTACCAGGAAGGTATCAAAGAACCATTGTTTTTTTATTATTATTATTATAGTGAACTTTGGTGTATAAAATATTGCCCTTGTTTTTTTTAATAGAATGTCGCATATTACAATATGAATTGGCCGTAAGTAGATCGTAAGAGAATAAGCCAGCTAGTTGTTCCCTTTAGCCAATTTAGTCTGGCTAAATGTAACGAAAGTGTAAATATTAAAATATTTTAATAAAATTATAAGAAAATAGGAGCCAAGTCAAGGTTTTATAATATGTATATGTGTCATTTTGACATTTTGTGCTAAGGGTCACTCGATTTCTGCCACCATTTTGACCCAGTCGGTTATTGGGGTATGCGGGTTCAATTCCTGCCCTGACAAGCGACTAAATATTTTTCACACATTTCACCACAATTAGATGCGTAGTTATTGTTTTGTTTTAGGTTCTCCCACGGACTCAAGATACAAATAAAATATCTATAAATACTGTAAGTATGCAATACAGTATACTGTTAAATACCAAATACTACTTCTTTTGTCTACTATGGCTTGAATAAGATAGTGTCAATTGAATAAAATAAATAAATAATTAGAAAAGTCGAAAAATTTGTGTCAATAAACATACATTGTTAATATTCATGGTTCATGAATTTTCATTTGTTTACCTTGCCATTCTAAATTAAATTGATTCCTTTAAAATAGATACATTGATCCGTGGGTCACGACGCCATATTTCTTTTTACAACTAATGATATTTAAAACAAAAAAAAAAACATTTTTTTATTCCTGCCAGCATTCAATGCCCGAGAACATAGACAAATCCGACTGAACCTCAAGACTTTATAATGATTATAAAAAAAAGACTCGTATATAAAACGATCGACTCAGTTTTTTTTACATTTATTTAAGGCTTAGTATTTCTGTAACTGTACTTATTAATTTACTAATCTCAAGAAAGTTTTACTCGTAAGATAGAGTTAGTCTAAAAGAGATTGTTAAATATTTAAGTAAAGAAGTTCATGAGCTGATTCACGTATGTAGAGGAGAATGGAAAAGAAGAAAGAAGACATAGGACTCTAATATAGTTTTCCTATTAAAATTGATAATGCTATCAGTCTATGGTCAGCTGGAGGCTTCAAAAAGTTTAAGTGCATAACTTTGATAGGATTTATGAAAGTCTACGGAACGATTGTACTGTGTAAGAATCATATCTTGCATAAAGAAATATATATTTCAAAATATATTACTATATTGATGCATAACCATCTCAATTGCCAAATAAGGAAAACGTCTACTGGAAAAAAAACATTGATCAATCTGCGACATTACACGTTTATTTGTCTATTTACAAAGTGTCTCGAGGAAGTGGCATAAGTAAATCCTGCCCATTTATATACTTGGAATCGCGTGTGAATATTGTAATAATATTATGACATAACACGGACACATATTGAGTAAACGTCAATTATAACGTTTAAATTGTCGATTAAAAATATTATAAATACGCAATTCAATAGTTATCGTAAGTTATGAAAGAAGTACAATAGGTACTTGTAGGTACGATTTGAAACTTTGAAATCAATCTTGTATAATACAAGATCAAAAAATCTAGCAAACGATGTCGTTATCTTCATACACTATATAACTTCACGCATAACTTGCGGGGTAGGCATGTTTACTATTACATAATCGTCTGATAAAACTATCTAAATACTTTTGTCTACTAAGTCTTATAGATTTTAGGACGACTGATTTCACAATTTCCTCAATAATTCGGTTGTGAGAAGTCTTATTGTGTTGATCAATGGTCTGCCTCAACACCTACGTACTACCACGTTTATTCTGTATATCTGCTTAGTCACACTTTCACCTTATAACCACATATCAGAACCATGCATATTTCAACATCGACAGTCATAAAATTCCGTTTAAATTAATCTAAAATTATTCAAGAAAACATTTCAATATTGAAATCTTAGTATATTCAAACTTGTTTGTTTTTTTATTCATTATTTAAATTTAAACAAATGTATACAAAATGTAAATTTTTAATTTAATGTACTTTAGAGTCTACATTATTACTACATATTTACAAATAGTGATGTAAATGTACAACAATTATTATGTGTAAAATCCGATGATTTAAAATAGGATTACAATTAAAATACTGATAGTACTCGAGAAATTGTATAGAGAAAAACACGAAGGAATTGGCAAGAATATGTCAATTAATAAAATCAATCACTTTAGCTTCAAATATTAACACATTCAATTCTTTGCTGACTACCGACTCAGCAGTTTTCCTATTGTAAGCTAAATTATATAACAACACGGCTACCAGTACTTTCAGCTTTCAGTCGAAATATTTTACTAATAATGTTTTAATATAATGTTCACAAGTCGATAAATAAATAGTTATTACTCGTTCCATATTAAAGATTTCAACGCGTGTCTCGAAGTTATGAAATTAAAAAAAAACGATATTTTTTCCCTCTTTATATGTTTGTTTGTGGTTTATACTTTGTAGTTTACTATATTATCTAATTAACAGTTCACTAGTATTAATGACTTAAAAAAAATGACAGAAAAAATACAAGCGTGGGACATTAAATGTTCTTTTAAAAAATCTTCATTATTATGATCTTAGATTTTATCGCGCCAACTAAATAATCAAGCTATATGGCTAGTATATATTATAAAAATGTATTAATATTTAAATATATTCACAAATATAAATATATTAATATGCGATAGATAATAATGATATGCACTAATTGAGTTTCTTGACCCATCAGCAACAACTACAAAATAACATAACCGGAATCCGTGAGTCAGATATACGTTTTAACCGCCATTTTGATTGTAGGTATATATATATATATATATACTATAAATGTATATTAAAGTAACGTGTCATTATCAAATTAGTGCTAAGAGCAAAAAAAAAACTGGTGTCATATCTCTATCACTTCTGATATATGTGAGAATTCTTAAATCGATTCTATTAATCTCAAGTAAATCGAGTTTTCGATATACATACTCGATTTACTCGTGTACTCGATTTACTTGAGAGAGAAGAAAAAGGTATATTAAAGATGGGAATATTCCCTACCTAATATTTGACGTGAAGTTATGTAAGTTTCAGCTTTAAAAATAAAGCAGACATATAAAGGTGAATGTGTAATAAATATACATATGTATTATGTATATCCATCTTAAGCTTCACTTCTATATACAGTAGATGGCGCTGTACGGGTGACCTAAATCACAAGCATACTACGTTATAAGCTATAACTGAACTGTTACTTGGTTAATGCTTATAAAATAACCTAATATGTAAACATCAATTTCTACTGGAGATTCTGCCATTTCGTCGAATTATTCTTGGAATAAGAATAATTCGACTTTTATCTCTGCGGTCTCTCAACAGTCTCGGTGGCGCAGTGGGCGAGCGGACGGCCTTTGATCCAGAGGTCCGGGGTTCGATTCCAGACACTGGCTCACACCAATGACTTTTCGAAATTGTTTTCGGAAGTTATGTGTGATAAATATCGATGACTGTCAAAGTTTGTGCCCGGTATGGCAATAGGTTCGCCACCTATTCCATTTGGGACGTAAACATAACGGCGAGACGAGGCTTAACAGCCGCTGCCTACACCTTCGGGTAACAAAAGGCGTGAAGTTATGTTATGTTATCTCTGCGGTCTTTTAAAAAGAAGTCTTCGTGTTTTATTAGTAGACAATCAAAACTAGACTTTATAAGGGCTCGGATCTTTGATACGCTACTGTTAGCACAATAAAATATGCTATACGGTATAGTACCAGATGTATCGATTCCATATATCGTTGCAATAGCATTTATATATTGATATCAGAACTAGGTGGTAGCTTATAAGTGAACAAATCTTATCGATACTTTACAAACAATCGCTTATTAACTAGTTAAATAAAAAAAAATTAACTAGCGTCACTGGTTTTGTTAAAAGTCCCTTGTCACTATTGGTAAGTACTTTCAAAGAAAGTTTGAGTTTAAATATTTCGAACACTGCGACACGAAATGATATCAGAACGTTACGCGCCCAATGTATTATTTCTACGTAACCCTCAATCGAAGCCCCGTACGGGTGCGGCAATGTATTGCATACAATAATGGATTTTAGTGAAAGGCGTGTCATTAAAAGTATCGTAATGTCGGTGGCACAAACTGGTTCCAATGCTTCAGAATGCAAGTAACTGGATATGAACATATAGGCCTAAGACACACTCGATGAACGTACCACAACTCCCAAACTTGGCCGGGTTATTTGTTACTTTATATTACTCTGTCAATTTTAAATGTCATTGTCTTTATAGTCCGCCATATTTGGTTGATTCATCTTTCTAAACTATCGTTTTGTCAAATTATTGTAAATATACGATGCCATCTGTACTAATAAATATTATTTCTACATGACTTACCTATATAATACACTCTCAGGAGATACCTGCCTAGTAGACACTAGGCACTGAATCCTAAAATTATCCAAAATAAAACAATCTGAAATGTATACAAAAATAAAACTATTTATATCTTATATTGCTTATTTTTATAAGTCCTCCAATGCACTTGAAATATATAGTCCGCTATGACAGGCAGCATTTCTGAAAATTCATCTTCTAAATAGGAAAGTTCCCGAACAGAATCCCAAATACTAATTCGCAGGACTATCAAGACATTATTTATACAATTTTCATTGTAAATAAAAATATAGCAAACTTTCATTTGTTGCCAGTCTGTACGTTATTGGTACGTTTTTATTCAAATTCAAACATAATAATAGCACAGGTATATATTATCTGTGCATCGTATAGAATCGCTTCAATACTATCACTGGTGTCATCGGACATTTCAACTGGGTCAACCGGACAGAACGCCATCATTAAAAAACCCCATACCACATAACAAACATATCAAATGAAAAATAATTTTACTGAACAGCGCGTAACATTGTCCCCATTTCGATTTTTATACATTTATAACGTGTATAGTCAATTGCAGGTCAATTATACATTTATAACATCACACCAACTCCCTTGCGGTGTAGGTAGAGACAACACAACGCCATAAACCACATTACACACTTCACTCGCTTATTTTACTTTCGTATCTCTTGTCATACACGCTTGTCGGTTTTTAAGGCTCCTGCCATGAACTATATAGTGTTTAAATAAATTAAGTTTGCGCCTTAATAACGCGTATACGCATTGCGAATGTGAGAAGAGTATGGAAGATTGTTAGTTGTATTTAAAGTTCATGTGAGCGAGACGAACATATGTCGTCAGTGTTGTCTAGTACATGGCGCGGAATCGGTAATCGCTATGTCTGCAATCGGTTTTGTGCGTACTTACGAATTAAGTATGACTGTCATCGATGTAGCGATTGTCTGGTGTCGTAGCGAAATCGGGACCATTTTCCCGTGCCTACTCTGCGCTCGAAGGCTGCTGAGCAAGTTTTTGCTTTACTTTGTTCACACAAATAAAAGTTCCACTAATTACGAATGATCGTTATGTATCAAACAAATTTTTAATCGTTTTATGTATTTAACTCGATTCTACTTTTCGCACAAATGGTGATGATTATGTATGCCAAGCTATTGCCTAATAATAGACTGGCTCTTTTTATTTTTGTAAGTTCAAGCATGTTCCTACCAGAAAGGGATAGATAGTGACTATTACACCTTATATATGCAGAGTTTTGACATCCCAAATTGAATAGGCGACGGAACCTATTGCATTGAGCACAATTTTGTCAGTCATCGATATTTATTCTGCTTACATAATTTGTGTGAGCTAATATAAGATTCGGAGACCTCTTCGTTCAGAATATGGGTGTTGTAATTTAATTTAAATTTTAAATAAAACTGAACTGATTAAATAGCGTCTGTCTCAAACCTCAACACGTAGGCGTTTAATGACTTAAAACGAAAAGGTGTATGGTGGGTTCAAGTATAACCGAAGTAATTTACCTTCCATTAATTAGAAAGTAAACTTTTAATAATTGTATCCATTAATATAGTACTACTTTCAACAAACAGTTTACTCGAGAAAACGGTTTTTACATGACGTCAACTGGTAGTTAGTTTTATGTTAAAATTAAAAAAAAAAATACATGATATTATAAAATATGTATTTGAATAGTGTTTCTTATTCAGGGTTGAAGGTTTATTTCTTAAAAATAGCCAGAATGTTTACAGATATACCAGGGGAGTATATATAACTACATCCAGTAATACTAAAAACTCACGTATAGTTGAACAGAAAAAAAGCCAAAAAGCCGTCAACGAAACTGTAAGACTATTTGTGCTACAGGTGTTACTTACCACCAGGTGTCCCAGCAAAAACCATAATTTTATAACTATATTGAATAGATTTCATTTGAGTTAACATGATGCATGATGTCTCTTCAAAGATGCATTCGCCTTGAATGTGAAGGCAACTTTGGTTAGCATTCGCACTCACTTCACAATCAGACGATAAGTAGCTGTGTCGTCAACTTAGATCGTCGCAAATATATCTAATGTAGGTACTTGTTGATTGCTGCAGCGCCGCCCACGTGGTGTTTCCTTGTTGACTGGCCTCGGATATCGAGAGTTAAAGTTAATACTAACTGGAAAAGCTTAATAGAACTAACTATATACCGTTTTTTTTTAAGAAGGGTGATAGGACCCGCTTAAAGAACTATAGGCCCATTTCGCTTCTGAGCCATGTCTATAAGCTGTTTTCCAGAGTCATTACAAATCGACTCTCGTGCAGACTCGATTTCTTCCGGCCTCTCGAACAAGTGGAATTCCGAAGAGGCTTTAGTACCATAGACCACATCCACACTTTACGCCAGATCATAGAGAAGACCGAGGAATATAATCGACCTCTATGCTTGGCGTTTGTGGACTATGAGAAAGCCTTCGATTCCGTCGTCCGTCCGACTTGGGCAGTACTACAGTCTCTTAAGCGGTGCCAAATCGACTATCGGTATATCGAAGTGCTGAAGTGCTTCTATAGAAACGCCAGTATGTCGGTTCGAATCGAAGATGGGAGTACACCGACCGGCTATTCCACTGCAGAAGGGTGTCAGACAAGGAGACGTTATATCTCCGAAGCTGTTCACCTCTGCATTGGAAGACGTGTGAGGCGCCACCTCCAGGCCCAGCCCGCGGATCCGTCTGACGACGATTGCCACCCCCAGCTCGGCGAACCTGAGCGTACGCTCGAAGTCGGGCCCCGTGGCGACCACCAGAGTATCGTCTGCGTAGCAAACGGCACTCACGCCACGGGGCAATCACTTTTTACCTAGAACAAACTATTCAACTAGGTAGAGCCAACTTCGAGAAAGAGGTTAACCGACGGATCCAACTCGGCTGGGCAGCGTTCGGGAAGCTTAAGGATATCTTCTCGTCAAAAAAAACCTCAGTGCCTAAAACCAAGGTCTATGACCAGTGTGTGTTGCCAGCGATGACGTACGGAACAGAGACGTGGTCTTTAAATGCTGGCCTCATCAGGAAGCTCAAGGTCGCTCAGCGTGCTATGGAACGGGCTTTGCTCGGTATCTCTCTGCGAGATAAAATCCGAAATACGGAGATCCGTAGACGCACGGGAATAACTGACATAGTCCGTAAATTTAGCACGCTGAAGTGGAGGTGGGCAGGCCATATCGCTCGAAGAACCGACGAACGATGGGGAAAAAAGGTTCTAGAGTGGCGACAACGGACTGGACTGCGCAGCGTAGGCCGTCCCCCCACTAGGTGGACCGACGACTTAGTGAGAACGGTAGGGAGTCGTTGGATGCTAGCAGCACAGGACTGAGAGTTGTGGCGTGCTAAGGGGGAGGCCTGCGTTCAGCAGTGGACAGATTTGAGCTGATGATGATGATGATATACCGTAGAAGTAAACTCCAATAATTAAAATGCTTATCTTTTAAGCTCATCTTGGGTTAACAACCAGAATATTAAAGAAAAAGATAGTAGTTAAACTATCATTTTAATGATTAGTGATCTGAAAAAGTTAGTTTTATAAACGATTTTAACGCCAAAATTCCCTAATTTATGATAGCTTGACTTTTTACTAAGCCTCTTATTGATAAAACATATTGCGTCTAAGATTAAGTTGAACCTGTCCAACTACAAGTTTTCGGAAAACATAATAATAATGTTGAAATGCCCGAAAAGTATCGTGTATCCGTAATAATATACTAGTCTGGTAAACTTGACTCATAAAAAACTTACTTCTATTTTATGGAGGCGCGCAGGTAAATTCTCCCTCTGCTTTTTGTATGTATGTATACATATTTCTAGGTGGATCGGCTGAAAAAAAAACTATTCTTTGTTGGCATTTCAAAGGCCTCCACTCGGGAACAAATATTTCTTGAAACTTTTGTACACTTAAAATAATTATTGTTTGTTGAAATACTCGATATTTTCGATGCATTTAAATTTTTGTGATTTTAGGTAATGAATAATTTTAAATTTTTGTCTAGTTTCAGCAAAACAAAATGATATGGTTTGGTTCTGTTTATAAAGGTTACAAAAAAACAGCCGAATTTGTTGAGCCATTTTCGTGTTTTTCGCTCGGAAACATTCATTTTTATAAATGTATAGTTTTTACAAAGGAAAATATAATATTATAATAAATGGCGGCTATTTTACAATGAGTCCATTGTGATTTTAACATACGATCAAACTCATTAAAAATGTCCCCTTCACTGGTATAATACTGAATTGTTAACCATTCTTTTTATGTATATTTACACATTTATATATCTATACATTATATTCGACTTGGTGTTATGGAGGTCAGGTACTCTGCTTTTGTATCAAGATGTCTCGAGTAAAACATTGGTATGACCCAAGATTCGAGATCTTGGGTCATACCTACCAATGTTTTTGTTACAAAAATAATAAGTTATCAGCCACTAAGATACTACGGTACAAGGTGTTAGTTGGACCATAATAGTGCAAACGTGCTCTGAAGCCCGCCCACATGGTACCGCCTTCACGTTAGAACAGCACAACTCCTAATTTGTCCAACACCTAATCCGATGTAAACGTTCCATCAATACCAAGTAACAAACTTCTAGTCAAATAAGTTTTGATATTCTTATAAGCAGTAAATAATTTTGGGTTTTTCTTTTTCAGTTTGCATCGGCACAAATGGGCGAATGTCGGTTCCGTCGAACCGCGACACTCACTACAGAAATCTGCGAGATCGATTCACAAATTGCACCTACGTCGATGGCAACCTTGAACTAACATGGCTGCAGAACGAGACTATGGACCTGTCTTTTCTGAAGTACATCCGGGAAGTGACGGGTTACGTTTTAATATCGTATGTGAACGTACAGCACATTGTGTTGCCACAACTACAAATCATTCGTGGCAGGACACTGTTCAAACTCAATGTACGGGACGAAGAGTTCGCGCTGATGGTAACCATGTCATCGGCCCATACCCTGGAACTACCGGCTCTTCGCGACGTTCTTCAGGGCAGTGTTGGTATTTACAAGAACTATAATTTGTGTCATGTAAAAACTATTAATTGGGATGAAATAATAACTGGTGTGAACGCTACTTATGTTTATGTGTACGAATTTGCTGCTGCTGAACGAGAATGTCCACGCTGCGATCCTAGCTGTGAAGCGGGGTGCTGGGGAGATGGTCCTGAAAACTGTCAGAAATTTTCAAAAACCAATTGTAGTCCCCAGTGTGCACAAGGACGCTGTTTCGGGCCGAATCCGCGGGATTGTTGCAACACTTTCTGCGCTGGCGGCTGCACAGGTCCTCTACCGAGCCAATGTCTTGCCTGTAGGAACTTTTACGACGAAGGCACTTGCTCCCAAGAATGCCCGCCGATGCAAATATACAACCCCACCAGTTATTCTTGGGAGCCAAACCCGAATGGAAAATATGCGTATGGCGCTACCTGTGTTCGAAATTGTCCTGAGCATCTGTTAAAAGACAACGGTGCTTGTGTGAGGAGTTGTCCTGCAGATAAAACGGCAGTGAACGGCGAATGTATACCTTGTAACGTGACTTGCCCAAAAACTTGCCATGCCGAGAAGCCAATACATTCAGGAAATATTGACAGCTTTAAAGATTGCACAATAATAGATGGATCCATTGAGATTTTGGAAATGACTTTCACTGGTTTCCAACACGTCAATCCCGATTACTCATTTGGCGAGCGTTACCCAATGATGGATCCCCAGAAGTTGGAGGTATTTAGTACAGTACGCGAGGTAACAGGATACTTAAACGTTCAAGCACATCATCCGAATTTCACTAGCCTCTCTTATTTCCGCAATTTGGAAGTGATTGGAGGACGTCAGGTCGTCGAAAATCTGTTCGCATCTCTGTATATTGTAAAAACATCTTTAAAGTCTCTGGCTTTAAAATCATTAAAGCGCGTTAATTCGGGCGCTATAGCTATAATGGAAAACAAATACTTGTGCTTTGCTGACAAAATAGCTTGGAACAAACTAGTGAAATCCAAAGACCATAAGCAAATAATACAAAACAACGGAGATCCCCGGAATTGTGGTGAGTTTATTGAGCTAGCGTTTTGTTTTGAGGATCCTCAAGTTAAATTTAGTTTTATATAACTTTAATGCTGCATTCTGCCAATGTCTTATATTGCGAATTTTATTTCTGTTTTTTAATTAAATGTTTGTTAGACAGATCTACTTAATAACAGCCAATGCATTTGAAAAGCTGGGCGATGCCGAGATCCCTGTCTAGATCTGTCTATTTCATGTATATTTTATAACAGTTATTTTGTAATAACATTTTTTTCTACAGAAAAAGAGAATCTTATATGCGATCAAGAATGTTCGTCTGATGGTTGCTGGGGTCCTGGACCAGACCAGTGTCTCTCATGCAAAAACTTCGTATTTGATGAAATTTGTGTTGCCAATTGCACTGTTCGACCTGGGTGGGTATTGCAACTCTTTTTTGTATAGATTATTCAAAGCCTCGGCAAAAGCTATTACTGCCAATTATGGCAAATTAATTACCATGAAAAAAGCGAAATTTATATTATCGTGTAGGTTGAACGTTTTATAATTAAACTTGTTATATTGTGAAACTGCCAGCTAACATTTACACTTCATTGTAATTTGATTTTGAAACATATCTAAATTAATGATTTTTAATCTAAATTAATTATGTAATATCGCTTTTCAGCATATCAATGATAAAAAATTGAAATAAATCTTATCAATATTCCTTATTACACACATTAATAGATAAGTTCATAAAGCTATAATTGAGATTTCATGCTCCTTTCAGATTGTACAAGGCTGGTCCGAAAATTTGCAAACAGTGTCATTCAGAATGCAAAGATGGGTGTTCGGGGCCGAGTCGTGCCAATTGTACCAATTGCCAACATGTACGCGACGGTCCCTACTGCGTCAGCAAATGTCCTGATTCCAGATATGCTGCAGAAAATGGTACTTGTCAGCCATGCCACTATAATTGCTACAACGGCTGCACAGGCCCTGCAAACACGGTGGGGGAAGGAGCTTGCAACTCATGTAAAAAAGCAATCATCAGTGTGGATGCAACAGTTGAAAGCTGCTTAAAAGAAAATGAACCGTGCCCTGATGGTTACTACAATGAATGGGTCGGCAACGTAAAACCACTCGAAGGAAAGGTAAAAGTGGTTTGCCGCAAATGTCATCCGTTGTGTAAGAAGTGCACAGGATTTGGTATCCATTCTTTAGTTTGCCAAGTATGCAATGGCTATAAAAGAGGAGACCAATGTGAGGATGAATGTCCATCTGATCACTACACTGATGAAGGTGACAAAACATGCACACCATGCCACCCGGAGTGTAAGGGATGTACAGGTCCTACGTCGAAAGATTGCGTGAAATGTAGGAATTTGAAAATTTTCCTGAATAACGCAAGCAAGCAAAATGCTTTTAATTGCACAGATGCCTGCCCCGCAAACAATCCTCATAAAATTTACTTTGACGAACAATTGCAAAATCCCATTGATGAACCCTATTGCTCTGAGCACGCTAATGGCAATCCCAACATGGTAACAGCAAAAACACCAACTGTGCTGGTAATCACATTAGTTATAGCTTTCATCTTGCTTGTAATATGTGTAATTGTTGGTTACAATTGGCGACAAAAAGCTAAAGCTAATAAGGAAGCCGTCAAAATGGCCATGGTGATAACTGGCTGTGAGGACAACGAGCCTCTACGACCTACTAATGTCAAGCCGAATTTAGCAAAATTGAGAATTGTCAAAGAAGTCGAATTACGTCGAGGCGGTATGCTTGGTTTTGGAGCATTCGGAAAGGTATATAAAGGTGTATGGGTACCGGAGGGAGAAAACGTGAAAATTCCTGTAGCAATTAAAGTGTTAAAAGAAGGCACCGGTGCGAATACCAGCAAGGAGTTCCTGGAAGAAGCTTATATTATGGCAAGTGTGGAACATCCCAATTTACTACAACTGCTGGCGGTCTGTATGACAAATCAAATGATGTTGATTACCCAACTAATGCCACTTGGTTGTTTACTGGACTACGTGAGGACACACAAAGAAAAGATCGGCTCAAAAGCGTTCTTGAACTGGTGTACTCAAATTGCAAGAGGTATGGCATATCTCGAAGATAAACGATTGGTGCATAGGGATTTAGCTGCTCGAAATGTACTTGTACAAAATCCTAACTGCGTAAAAATAACAGATTTTGGTCTCGCAAAATTACTGGATATAAACGAAGATGAATATAAAGCAGCTGGTGGCAAAATGCCCATCAAATGGTTAGCTTTAGAATGTATCCAACATAGAATCTTCACTCACAAGAGTGATGTCTGGGCTTTCGGAGTAACTATATGGGAGATTTTGAGTTATGGTGCTCGCCCTTACGAGAACATTTCGGCACGAAAAGTTCCGGAGCTGATTGAGAACGGCTTAAAACTACCCCAACCAAATATCTGCACCCTGGACATTTATTGCATAATGGTGTCATGCTGGATGTTGGACGCGGATAGCCGACCGACATTCAAACAACTGGCGGATACCTTCGCCGAGATGGCACGAGATCCCGGGCGTTATTTAGTTATACCTGGCGATAAGTTTATGCGCCTACCGTCCTACTCTACTCAGGTAATAACAAATAATAATATTTCAATAGTATAAGATATAACAGAAGTTATTAGAATATTAACCAAGTAGAATTGAAGATATACAAAAATAATATATACTACTAATACTACTTATAATTATATATTTATAACCCCGTGAGAGTAGTGTGAAATAGCCAATTCCAATATTTATCTAATAATTAATCAATTTAATTAGATATATATTATGTAATTATTTTCAAGTGTGAGTAACATAATAGTAAATTAGTACTCGTAAGTTCAAAAAGGTCCCAACTTAGCTTATATATATATATATATAATAATAATAATTTATATATAAATTAATTACAAACTGGAACGTCTGTGTAAAAGCAAAAAAAAGGCATGCTCCAATGGTTCGGAGATGTAGAATGAATGTATGATGCAAGATTGCCTAAGCAGATATACAATGCAAAAGCGGATGAATGTAGAAATCTAGGACGGCCACGACACACTTTCCGTGACCAAATAGAACGAGTTCTGGAGGAAAACGATGTAAGAGGCCTTAAAAATCGACACCCGTGTATGAAAAGAGTTATGAAAGTGAAGGAAGCGAGTAAGGTGTGTAAGAATCGTGCCTTATGTCGCTCTGTTCTCCCTACCTACCCCGCAAGGGATTTGGCGTGAAGTTATATGTATATATGTATTAAAAGTTATGTATGTCTGTCTAGCTTCTATTGAAAAATTGGTAGTTATTTTTTATGTCAAAATGCTTTTATCTATTTAATGTACAGGTATATCCACTTTAGGGACTTCTTGGTAAGTGTTATTAGCGGGTAATATGTAGATTTTATGTATTTATTTTTATATATTTATATTCGGTTATTTCTTTTATTCACATTATTTACCATAGATAATTAGCATGTAGTTTGTAGTTAGAGCACCGTGTTTAGCTATTTTATTAAAAAAAATCCCTTATTCCTTACCCAGATCCCTTGTAAACACAATACAAGATCAAGCATGAAAAGTTCCATTTACTTTACGCACCGTCCTCCTAAGTTAGCATCAGATTGTAATTTAATAAAAGAATATTTCAGAAAACTCTTCAAAAATATACGTTGAAGAGCACTGAAGGCTCTTTTTATTATTATGTATCTCTTTCATAAAACAACACAGTGCTTACCAAATTTCTCTAGAATTAGTATATATTTATGTGTTTAGTATTTGATTATTTCTGTATTCAAAGTATCAACACTATCAATTCAAAGACTATTGGTATTCAATAGAACTAATTAGAAACTAATCATGTTACAGGATGAGAAGGAGTTGATTAAAACATTATCGTCGGCTATAGAAGGGCCGGAACCACTGGTGGAAGCAGACGAATACTTGCAGCCGAAGAACAGATCTGGACCCAGTATTGGCACCACAGAGTCTGTCATCGAGGTGCATCCGCCATCAGGAAATCACGGCTGTTCATCTGCCTCATGCCCGAACGGGACAAACAGCGAGTGCGTTATGCCCGAAAACTCGAATAATGGTGAATCTTGGGATCGCGAGTTCAGGCATCCACCAAACATGGACGGTACTGAACTCAGGCACTATTACAATAATGGCGCTTGCGCATCGGACTCGTCGAGTTCGAGATATTGTAGTGACCCAATGAGAAATCGGAATGAACCGAATGACGCCAACTTTAACAGTTTGCCGAAAAACAAAGAAGCACAAGTGGGCAACTTGAAACTGAACCTGCCTTTGGATGAAGACGATTACTTGATGCCTTCGCCGCAGCACAACCAGAATGCGTCTACCTACATGGATTTGATTGGTGAAGGCAGTGAGAGTCCTGACTCTGGTGAATTAAGATTCAGTGGATTTGTTGGCAAACGTTGCGTGGATAATCCGGAATACTTGATGTCAGAAGACAACGTATTGCCACAGACAATTGGAATACCTACAGAGCCGGTGCCACTGGAATCACTTTGTGTGAGCGAAGGGAGTGGTAGTGAGTCTACTCCTAGACCGAGCACCAGTAAATATCTTCCCCAACGATCAGTTGAGGAGGAATCGATGTCAGATCACGAGTACTACAACGACCTCCAGCGGGAACTGCAGCCGCTGCGCAGGAACGAGACCACGGTCTGAGTTCGCGTTGTACTAATGATCTGTCATTGCATGGACTTGTAGAGTTTACTTAACAGTGCCACAGAGCACAACCCGTGCCATTGATTGGATGGCTGGTATAAATTAGTTGTTTGAATGAATGGATTTTATTATAATGATTATAAACCAATTTGTTAATTTGTTTACTTAAAAAAGAAATGTAAAGGAACTGTTATTTTACATTGTATCTATAATGCGTACTTATGATACGCTTAACAAAAAAAAACAATAAGTTATTTATTATTTTAGATTAAGTTTGGCTATGTTGTAGTGCGTTCCAAAATTATTGGGCGCGTGATAATTTTATTTTAAAACTGTGATAATTAGTGTAATTTTTTTTTTTTACAACCACTGGGTGTAGAATATGGCTCCCATTTTGCCATTGACGTTTAACGTAGGAGAGCCGTTGGTGTATGTATAATCAAAATACAATCAAAATATAGCATTTATTTCAATTTTTACAATTTAGTCTATTATATATGTAACGGTTTTTTTAAAAATAAACATTATTATTTGCGTAGATGAAATTATTACATTGAATCAATTACCATATTTAGGGTTAAATATGAAATTTGTTGAATTTTAACAATGTTGGTAATAACATTCAAAAGATATATTTCCGAATATAACAGAATATAAAGGAACATAAGTTTGTACATTTTGATATCTTCGCCATTATCTTATTTTTTGTTTACGATTTTAACTGTAGTTTTAATTTACATACATATTACAAATAACTTACATCACACTCAATTTGAGTACCTGTGTTAAGGCATTCCTAGTGTGTCTTGCCATTTTATATTATTAACTATAAAACAATGGCAGATCCTGCGTTTAACTTGTGTTTATTTTATGTGTAAATTGTATATACTTTTTTAATGTTTTACAGCAAAGCTTAATAAAAGACAAATTTAATTTTGTGTGTTGTCCCCTACTTATATGAAATAATGAAGCACAAAACGATAAGCTCAACTTCTCCAACTGAAATGCAAATTATTACTTAATTTTTTTTTGTTCTCTTAAGACCAAACTCTATCGTTTGCCATGTAACGTGTAAATATTAGTTTTTTTTTATATAATTTGTTGTATATATAATATATGATTATATATAATTTTATTTTAAGATATTTTCAAAAATAAATATTATATCAATCATGTGGTAGCAATTACTTAAGGGAATGTACACTCGTTGTACTACTGTATAATAAAAAAAAATGTTTTTATCTATATTTATATTATGTATATCAAATTTTTAAATAGTCTTGTGCCATTGATAGAAGTCATGGAGCTAATGTATACTGATGATAATTAATTTAATCACACTTAATAGAATTACGACACTTAATGAAAATTTGCATGGAGATATAAATTAAATATTTATTAGCTGCCTGACAAAATAGAATAAAATATTATATAGTGTTTTGTTATGAATGTTTTATTAAATATTTTCGTATAGTTCTATGACTCTTGTGAGAACTGATATGAACTTGCTAAATCCATTCTCCGAGGAATATAAACATTTATTTCTCGCAAATGAATTAATAAACTTTGTTGAAATTAAATTAAATTTGTGTTGTTGAAATGAACATTTTGTTCAAAAGACTACAGTTTACAATTAGACCTTAAAGAAAATCAATATGGTAGAACAATATCCGTAGACAAATAAAACGGCTATTGAATTTGTTTTTTTTGTAATAAATTGTCTTTAATTAAATTGTAGATGATCGAATATAATTCTTGATATCTCATCACGACCATCTTGTTACTAAGTACGAGTACGTATTTATTGAACTGAAAAATGAATGTACAATGAACGAATGAGTGAAGTATCACTTGTCATAGGAGCCACAGAACATTTTGTATTTGTGTTGTGTAATTGTTTTAGTTTCTTTGAAAAGTGCATGTCTTCGTCTGGATTATGTTCAATATTACTAAATAATAATGTTAAAAATATATATATATTAAATACACATGGCTAAAATATATTACAATGTAGATGTGCGGTACCGTGTATATCGATATTGATAAATGAAATTTTAATAATTAAACGTGTTTTAATTGTAATGTGCCAAATAACCTTGGTGCCAAATAGCTTAACGCCAATTCCTCCAGCTCATCATCAGCCTTTTGATGTTCACTGTTGGACGGAGACCTTCCCCCTTCCGCATTCAGTGGCTCCCTGTAATCTTGACGATCGTCAAGGTCCACATAGTGGGGGACCTCCTACTCGACTTCGACCAGTTCGTGGTTGCCACTCGAGAACCGTTCTCCCGCAACGATTATCGGCTCCATCAACATTTTTTTTTATTTTTTTTTATTTATTTATTTGAATGTACATACTACTATCATTACAGGATACCTAATGCAATAGCGTATGCCAATATTACAGATGGGTACAGTAACAGGCTCTTCTGAATTCGTTCAGCGTGCTAACCTTTCGGGCTTTGTCGCTCACGCCAGATCTCCGTATTACGGATTTTGTCTTGCAGGGAGATTCTCAGCATAACACGCTAAGCGTTTTCCCGAAGAAGATCAAATGTGTCAAAAAACTCTGTACCGAATCAAGTTTAATTTATTATGAAGACATTTTGGGATAGAAGTTCATATCGATACCTTAATTTGCAAACCTACTAACTCCACTTTTTTCGCAAAATTAAAATTTTGATACCAATAGAAACTAGATATTATGTAGTATCTGCCGGTATCAAAATGCCATTTTAAAAAGAAAATGGAGTTAGTAGGTTTGCAAATTAGGGTATCGATATAACAAATTTCTTCTATTAGCATATAACTCATAATTCTATGATTAAAGACAAACCGATCTAGGCAAGGTCAAGTTGGGGATTCGTAAAAGGAACTCCATTCCATTGTAATTTGAATGTGACATTTAAAACGAACTCGTGATCACGAAAATTTACAAGAGTCCAAAAATTTTGTTATATGATGAAATTATTATACAATTAAGGAAATTATGGAGCCTCATTGTCCTCTATTTGGAGTCATAGTTTGTTCAGTTAATAATTACGTTTATATTTGACAGTAAATTTAGATACAAAATCTAAAAATTTACATCTAATGTGGGTATCAAGTCATTTAGGTATTCTATACAGGTACAACCATGCTGATGTTTGTCAGCAGAAAATTTCTGTGTAATCTATTAACGACAATGCGTTTTCCGCAAATCAATATCAGTCGCATATTCCTAATCAGGAATATTCACAAGGGTACAGACTTACCATATTTACCATAGATTTTCAGTATTTTTCAATAGGATCAACTTCTATATCCATTTTTTGTTCCTTTTTAATACATACTACATTTTGAACAAATTTTCAATTCACACGTGTCCATTTGGTAATATAAAGACAAAAACATATTGTAAATGCATTTATTAAATAAATAAATAAAAAAAACTTAAACTAACAACAAAAAGTACCATAATATACAGTAATCAGTGTTGAAAACGTTTGGACCAGAGAAGTAAAAAGAATGCACCTCGTCAAAGAAAGAAACCAAAACGAAGTGAATGAAACGAACGAGAGTGAACCAAACAAGTACTTACGCTTTTGCGCGTGTGTGAGTATATGTACGACATCAATGTTTATTTTGATCCTTATTTTTCTATTTTGTATTGTTTTTTATAAAAAAATATAGGAGTTTTATGTCTTTTAAAACTTAGTCATTATCATGAACACAGATGTTAAATACAAACAAATGCTGGTAGAGATTTTAGTTGATGTTTCAGTGTTAGAGGGAAAAGATTACAAATTACTTTCTTAAGTCCAAGTATAGAGTGAATACATAAAGTAGATTATTATTAGATATATTAACAATACAAGATCCAAAAATATGTCCAAATTACGAGACCTTAAATTACTGAAAAGAATAGTCTGAATTATTGCGTACATCTCAAATGTTGGCAATATTTGGACCAGATTCCGAAAGACCAAATTATTTTTATAGATCCTGTTGTAAAGACTATAATATCTTTTCATTGGGAGCTTTAAACAGAATGTATATTAGCAAACTTATAATCCAAAATAATATTATGACGGTACTCGATAAATGGTATAATATATTAGTATGCTATGCTTTACTAACTTATTATAAAATACAAAATAAATGGACGCAAAAAAACGATGAAACCGTATTCACATTTTTTGCCTTGCGATGCCTACACCTTCAGATAACAAAAGGCGTGCAGTTATGTATCTCTATGTACCCGAGATTATTATTAAAAATTAAATTTCTAATCAATTAAAAAGAAATTCAACAGATCTATATGAGTAGGTGACCCTTTCCTAAGCTATTAGTAAATATAAAAATATGCATGGCGATATGTGGAATTTTTACAAAATAATATTCTAATGATATTTTAATACATGTTTATTTTTATGTTATATTGTTTAAATTAAATATATAAAAAAAACTAATTATAGAAATTAAATGGACGGATAAGAAAATAATAATAATAATATGCACTAAATATTAATCATGACTATTAAACTAAACCTGTAGCTTATCCACAGAATTATCAGTAAAATAAATTAAGTAAATTTGGTACAATAAATGCACGATATGAAGTGTTCATTAGCCGACTTCTACAGAAGATGCGCTATATTTTCGAGTACGTATGTTTATGTCTTTGGCACGTTCTGTAGACTTAACGACTTGATGTGTTTTAATGTAACTGGTATCATTAAAATTTTATATTAAACAAATTTTGTCTATTTCCATAGTTTTTTTCATTTTTTAAATTCAACTATGTGTTTTTGAGCCTAGTTAATAATGTTAAATTTTACACAATATTAATCATCTAGTGCCAGAAAAGCCACAATCAAATGTAGCAAACTCACAACTTTCCACAATCAAGCTTGGAAAAAAGACTTACAAGGAAAGAAAGGAAAGAATTATAATATTTCAATAAATTATATCAGCGATTGTACATACAAACGTATCAAAATAAACCGAATTTTGTGACCAATTGAATACAAATTGGATAGAAACTGCTTTTTTGGCACAATCTACCACACTCTAAATTTCTTTACTCCAGTCTTATGATTAAAATATTAGTTCACCTTAATAAGGAAGATTGTTATTTTATATTTAATATCCATTGCTCTAAAATTTTATTTTGCTTTAGACGGTAAATACCATAGATATAAGATTAATAGATCGGCAATAGTCACCCAAACAATGAGACCAACAATGGGTTGTGGACATGCAAGTGACTTATCAATGTGTGCGTAAAAAGCGCTTTCAAGTGTCAACTTTTACTTAATTATTGTCCATGTGTGTGTTATAAACGTCCTGAGAATCGCTTACTTGTGGTCGCGCTGTCAGTGATGATTAGTAGTACAATTTTTACTGATATGTGCCATCTACTACAGTCTCTGTTATATCTATGGTAAATACACTTAGAAAATCCTGATTTTTGTTCTTAATTGGAGTAGTCGCAGAACTGTCAATGAACAGCATTTTGAGAGAAAATAAATAGAATTTTCAAACCCTAATTTCCCAAATTTTGATAATTATTGCTCATAAACATTGGTGTGAGCCAGTGTCAGGAATCGAACCCGGACCAAAAGCCGTGTGCTCGACCACTGGTCCACTGAGACTACAGAAACATAGTAGATTCATAAAACAGTGGATATTTTTAAGAAGTGTTTTGTTTAATGAATTGAAACGATTTTGAAACCAATAAAAACTAACGTCACAATCCTTTGGTATCTGTCAAATTTATGTTTGGAGCCAGTTTGGAATGGAAGCACTTCGATAAGTTGTTTATTTTTAAATGATAAACATTATGAAGTCAACTATTGGGATGATTGACCCCATCCCCTTTTTATTAAGAAAATACAATGAAATTAAATCTATAATTTCATTATAGACTCGTATTAATAATCGTCGCTTGCAAACGATCCTGCGACATCCGATTTAGTAGTTTTGGTCCTAACAAACACGTAACGTGCCCGAATAC
This sequence comes from Euproctis similis, assembly GCA_905147225.2. Lineage (NCBI taxonomy): Eukaryota > Metazoa > Arthropoda > Insecta > Lepidoptera > Erebidae > Euproctis > Euproctis similis. Next base: position 21,250,907 of record LR990107.1, on the reverse strand, counting down.
AAATAATAAACACTTTTATTTGTATTATAGATGGTATTATTTTAAATACATTATTTATATAAACCTAGTGTATATTTGAGCAACTAAACTATTTGATTTTCGATTGGTATTTAAGTACTATTGCTGGAGTACAGTATATATTACTCTTCAGACTTTCTTCTTAGTTCAACTAAAAAATCTCCTTGAATTAAAATAAAAAGAACTAATTTCGCTTTGATAAATGTTTGACATCGAAAAATACAATTTTGATATAGTCCAAGCCAAGCCAACCTTACTGAAATATAATTTGTTCCGATTGACGTCTTAAACTACAGGACCATTATTTGGTTTCATATATGGAAGAAAAATTGGGTTCCCTTCATTTTCAAACAACCAGTAAACCGTGGAAATTTAATTCGAAGACCGGCCAGACCTGTTGTCTGCTACAAAGATGATTAAACCGTACTTGTATTGATAACTAAACTCAGTCATATTAAATTAAATTAAGACATAATAAATAATTCCAGAGTATACAATATTTACGCCCAGCAATTTACTACAGAATAATCTAGAACAATCATACCATTGGCAAATGTTTACATTTCATCTTTCCTGGGTTCAGAATTGTCCTTTTTGTTCCTACGATTTCTTCTGTGTTTACTGTTGGACAATATTTCGTACGCCTGTTGGATTTCCATGAACCGTTCTTGGGCGGCTCTACGGTCTTTCTCGTCCTTCACCTTGTCCGGATGATTCTCCCTGGAGAGCTTGCGCCAAGTGGACGTGATCTCTTGCTGAGACGCATCAGGGCCGATGCCAAGCACCTGTCAAAAAGATAACCTATTAATCATAGATGAATCGATAGCGGTCACGGTTCTTCTGTCCCCCCCCCCAGCTTGGATTTTTTAAACATAATTTGGAGAAGAGGATTCGATTCTTCTAGATCCTGACTAGTTCAAAGTAATACGTATATATTTTAACGCTTTTAATACGCGAACATACCGTACGATTTTTTTTCAGTAACTCTCATATCCTCCAAAAAATTATATACGTACGTAAACTTACATATTATAATTCATTGCTAGGTACCCGGACTGTGAGACTGTAAGAAGTTTTTTTTATTTTGGAGTACTAGTGCAGTTGTTTTAAAATAGGCCAATTGCACTGGACAATATCTTGCAATGTAAAAAGAATAATACAACATATGATTATCAAATATATGATTATAAAAATAATACATTATCTTATTCCCTGGTGGTGTGATTACCTTAAAAGCATTCTGTTCGCCGTGAGGATCAGAGAGGTCGATGATCTGTTTCCATACCTCATACCAGCCATGGTGCTGGGCATACTGGTATGTGTCGATAAGACATTGTTTTACATCCAACCACCTGTCAAATGGATAGAGAAATTGAGACCAGCGTTCTTAAAGATATTGAAAATTTATAATCAGCAGCAATAGTGATAGAAACAGCGGAGATTTCTGTGTTCATTGATACACTTACCATGGACTGGTAAAGAAATGATGCAGCGCTTCGTAAATCGGAACCTCATCACCTTCGCTGTCCGTGATCGTGCCGTGGAAGTAGAGATAGCTGCACCACAGCGACAGGTAAAGACCAGCACACAGACCCAGGATCAAGACACGTCTGGAAATTGCAAAATACGTTATACGCTTCAACTTACGGGGTATTATTGTTGATGCAATTGCATATGTTATTGGGCGCGTTATATCTGCGAAGAAGAAGAAGAGAGGAGAGGAGACCTAAGACAATATGATATGGATTCTATGGATTGTGTGATGATATGATTAGGAAGGGTGTTAATGTAAAATGAAGACCTGTTGCACAGAACCAGAAAGTGATGTACCTGTCACTTTCTGGTTCTGTGCAACAGGTCTTCTTTGACATGGGCATGGGCATGAAGAGAAATAAATAATAGTTTAAAAAAACTAAAAAAACACGCTTTTTATAGAAAACCGAACTAAAAAATAGAAATAAAAAAAATAAAAATTTATTTAAAAAAAAACGTGGGGTGCTTTTTAAGATATTATCGAAATGATAATCACTCTACTCATATCTGTCAATAAAATATTTATAACTATTGACACCATGCACCCCACGCTTTTTTTTTTAATAAAATATATTTTTTTTTATTTTTCTACTTTTTAGTTCGGTTTTCTATAAAAAGCGTGTTTTTTAGTTTTTTTAAACTATTATTTATTTTATATTTTTTAGTTCGGTTTTCTATAACAAGCGCGTTAATAGCGCCATCTGTGACTTATACAAGGAACTCGTTTCAAGTTGATAACGTAGACTTTCCGCTGATTGCCACTAGATGGTGGTGCGAGAAGTGAACTATGAACACTAAAAATCATATTTTGCAAATTGAAAAATGGAATAATTTTATCAAATTAGTGTATTGTCATCGGTCCTCAATAAATCTACAAAGTTTGAACGAAATCTGGCCGTTTAAAGTGGGTCAAAATCGCGCCCAAAGAAGTCGGTTACAAACAAACATACAAACATACAGGTGAAGCTAATAAAAAGCTAATAAAAAAGAAGATTGATATGAAAGTCAAATATTGTGGTTTCATTGGAAACTGTGAAAATTACTGTAGCAAATAATCTATACGAATAATAATATATTAAATGGGCAAACCAATCGTGTCGAAAGTTTTATGATAATTTAACAGATATTTGTTTGGCGAAACATAAAAAAATATTTGTAATGTAATAATTAGATTATGTGCATTTATGTTTGCGTATTGTAAAAACATAAATATCATATGGGTGTTAGTTTACATATCTCCTAGAATGTTATCAACACGAGAACTGCTTTAAGTAATGGTTTTGGTAACAATTTATTCTATTTACAATTAGCTAATACTATAAGTGATATAGTTTTAATTCTAGTCAAGATGTCAAGCTATGTTCTTAGCATAGGTAGTAATGCAGTAATATATTAAGTGAAAAAATTAGTAGGTAACTTAAAATAAAATTAATACATGCTTTGATTACATCCATCACTCAGCCCCTACATATTGTGGACTGTATTCAATAAAAATACTATCTAACTGGATAACTGGATAATCTAACTTCTAGCCAATCGAGCCAGGCCCTTTACCTGGTTGGCAGAGAGAACAGAGCAAAATTGACTAAGCAGTTACACTGTGCAAAAGCGCAAGGTGGTAGGAACAAGGACTTAAGATTCAAGGACCCGCACGACAAACTTTCCATGAGCACATTGAATGAATCTTTGAGGAAAGTCAGAGCCTGAAAAACTGATGAGCGTGTATGACAAGACTCGTGAAAGTAAAATACACGTGTGAGGAGTGTAAGAATTGTGCCTTCTGGCGTTCTATTCTCTCTGCCTACTGCAGTTATTGATTTAAAAAAACTGATTATCACGAATCGATTTTATATAACATATTATATTAACAGTAAAATAATGTGCGTTATTTTAATCAGAAATTAGTAAATACTCATGCATAATAAGTAATATTACTTACTTGGCAATATGATAATTTTTGCGCGGTGTCCTCCTCCACTCTTTGCAAAAGGAGTCGAAGACGAGTGCAGAGGCGAGCACCATGAGTGTAAACCACACAGTTTCGTCGTAGACGTAGTAGCGTATTGGATAAGCCACGTACGCGGCAATCAGTGGCCACTTCAAACCACCTCGTTCACGACCAATGTTTCCAACTGTCCACACGCCTATAGGAATTGGAGAATATTAACAGTGGTCCAGTGGTCGAGCACTCCGCTTCTGAATCAAGAAGTCGTGGGTTCGAATCCCAAATTTTCAATGACTTTTCGAAATTCTTTTCGGAATTTATGTGTGATAAATATTGATGACTGAAAATTTTGTGCCCGGTGTATGGCAATAGGTTCGCCGCCTATTTCAATACGTAAATATAACGTCGAGTCAAGGCACAAAATCCGCTGCCTACACCTTCAGAAATTTATATAATAATTAAGTCTGATGGTGATAATAGACTATTATTACTAGCCAAATAATATTTTTATTCAATTATAATATAAAAGAATAAAGAAGCCGAGGTTTATGACAGTTACAAATACACGAGTTCATTTACATACCTAAAGCCGCTGCAAGTGGAATCAGGAGTTTCAGATATTTCAAATCGAGGCCCCAGAAGCCGTCAACAGGTATTGCAAACATCATCATTTGACCCCACGAGTAGCCTACCATGAGCATGCCAGTGAACCGATTCATGGAGAATGGTGGCTACAAGACATAATGTATTCCATTTCATCATTCATTCAATATATTTTTTAACTTTACATTTCTTTTTAAATTGACACCACACATGTTTATAACATACCAATAAAGAAAGTCATATACATAGTTGAAGTTAGCCATATATGTTTGTAAATAATATAAATATTTATAATTATGGGATAAATTAATAAGAATATACATAACCTTGTGAGTATAAAACCTAGAATTAACTCTCTCAACCAAACTTCAGCAGTTGACTTAAATCAGATCAACCCAATGAGAGCTAGTATGTTAGTCTTGGGAAGGATATGGCAATTTCTAATTAGCAAGCATTTTAAATCATGATAGGTAGCTCAGTGAAATATTTTTAATTAAACTTAATATGAATAAATTTTAGGGATAATTTCAATAAATAAGTTAAAGGTAATCAATGCATCCAATATTATATAAATACTATTAAAAAAAAAAAGTGTGTGTGTCCGCTCCGACGCACGACTGGAGTTTACTCCTCAAGAACGATTATAAAATAAAATAATAAATATTTACTGTCTACAAATATGAACACATTTCTTTGTAATAGAGAATGGCGTATCGCTATAAAGAGTGTTTCTATAAAGAGCTCAGGACATTGTATGGAGTGCCGACTCTTATTTATATGCTCTGTGACTATAGCGCATAACGCATTTCGTGTGACATGCTATACTCTCTAGTACGATTTTGGTCCCCATAATTTTCATACCCCGGGCCTATATATGTAAATCGATTCTTAAGGAGTAAACTCCAATAAATATTTACTGTCTACAAATATGAACACATTTCTTCGTAATACTGAATGGCGTATCGCTATAAAGAGTGTTTCTATAAAGAGCTCAGGACATTGTATGGAGTGCCGACTCTTATTTATATGCTCTGTGACTATAGCGCATAACGCATTTCGTGTGACATGCTATACTCTCTAGTACGATTTTGGTCCCCATAATTTTCATACCCCGGGCCTATATATGTAAATCGATTCTTAAGGAGTAAACTCCAATTATTAGCAAAATAAATTAGCAGTAGCAGGTAACTTATAAATATATATATTTTTATAGTTAAGCTATGTGTACTTAAGTTATTAAGTTTGTTTTTAGCAATACGAGACAGACTTAAGAAAACACCAAAACCATAAGAATCACAAGAATAAATAAAATACACAATATAAAACAGTGCATGCTATATTAAACATATAATATAATACCAAAAGAAATCAAGGACATGAAAATAAAATGTATAATACATATATACTTACAATATTAAAAGAAGTTGTCCAAATAAATGCCTTATTCCAGTTGAAGTCTTTAAAATAAAAGAGCACCGGTTAATATACAATGTGATTTATCAGCAGAGAAAGAATTCCAATTTACAAAATAATTGTTAATAGCCACAAAACTAAAGTTAAATTATAATTTATAAGATTAAGCTCTAAAATTTATAATGCATATCATCTAATATATCTAAACATGTAATTACAGTAGATTTATAAATCAGATAAGTTTATTAAGAAGATAGAAAAAAATATTTTACATCCATGCAGAGCAAATACCATATATCTAAAACAAGTTATGTATTTCTTAGAATATTTATTTATTTATTTTAACATAAAACAACTTAGTATTGGCTGTTAATGGCTGCAAATGTTAGTAGTGTCCACTTAAATGTAATTTAATTAGTTTATCTTAAATTTTAGAAAAACCAGCCAAGTGCATAAAAAGTGTTTCAAATATTAAAACTAATGACAATAGCTATTTTAAAAGGCAATCATGAGCAATTTATTTGTTACTGAGACCGTAAAGGTGAAAAATATAATGAACTCCACAATTGATAATTATTATTGAAATAGCGCAGATATATTCGATTAGGTTTTTTATTTCGCATATTCATCAAAAGAAGTTTTCCAATGTGAAAAAAGATGAAATAGTGTTAGTAACAAGTAAAAACATAATTTTCCACTTACCTTCTTGTTCTTGGACATTCTGTTTATAAGATCTGCCATATGTTTGGGATCTTCGTTTGCATCTCTCACATACCTTGGGATTCTGAATATTTCGCCTAACCAACCCACGCCAAAACCACCTAAAGTAGTCCACCAAATAAACGCATGTCTATCCCTTCTCAAGTAGAAGTGATGTACCCCAAATATACCACCAAACAACCAGAGAACGTAAGCCCATATTACAGATATTTTCCCCTGCATTTTTTAAATTTTATCTGGTTGCTCTATTTGAAAGTGTTCACTGAGCTCAGATTTCACTATAATGATTTTAGCTACAAAATATGTATACTAAGCATGACCTACAACAGTAATAAATTTATGCTGACGTAGCTGTACCCTGGATACATTAAGAAAGAAATAACCTACATTAGAAATCTTCAAATAATTATTTAAAAACTTTTAAATTTATTTAAGTACATGACGTGGGTGAGAACCAACGGAGAGATTTGTAATGTCAATTGTGTCATTTTTGTAATTTTTTATGTGTACATGATGGCCGCGTTCCACATAAAGCCCACAAAGACCGCGACCGCGGAAATTGCCGTTCCACTAACGTAAAAACGCCGCGGGCGTTGTGGGCGAATGTTATAAGTGGAACGCAAAACTTGAGCGCCGTGTGCTAGCAATATGGCGGCTCGGAAAATTCATCAAGTTCTGATGACATATGTCATTTTTTATTGAAAGCCCACCAAGACCTACCAATATTTTGCGGGCGAAGTGGGCGCGATGCAGTCGTGAACAGTGACGTCATCTATAACGTCGAGCGTCCGCTCGCAACGACCGCGAGCTTTATGTGGAGCCTACGCCCACACTAGGGCGTTGCGGTCGTTGTGGGCTTTATGTGGAACGCGGCCGATGTGTCATAGAAAGTATCTGTGTCGTGGTGATGTGTATAGTTAGTAGAGAATAGTTATTAGTCGAATGTACATAAAAATCGAGTTTTAGATACAAGACATAAGTTTGGACATTTATCACGATTGTAAAGAGAATAAAAAACTAACTTCAACTGAATTTAACTTAAATATTTTTTTTTTAAATATCCCGCAGTTTTTTTCATAAATATTTATTGAATAATATTATGAATGATTTTGGTTCTATATTTTTATTCATTTTTGCTGGTAACGAATATTTGTTGCAATTTGTAGTTTATTTCTCACAGAGAACAGCTAGGTAGAGAATTGTAAGGCTTAATTACTGGCTGTCATCGATATTTACGATACTTCTGTAACGTAAATATCAGGACATATGAATCTGCTGAATGGGCGTAATCACAGAAATAGATCAAGATAGAACGGCCGCGATGGCATATTTCCATACATTTCGAGCGTGTCACTTTTTTGAAAAACCACGCCCTCAGCGTGACGTCATTTTCATTGTGAGCGGCGCGACTAGTTAGGAGACACTCACATTAGATTATCGATGTTAATATCGGCAACGTGTGTTAATTTTATTATTTTTATATTTTACTAACTTTATTGATTTTCTGTGACGATAATCATTGAAAGTAAAACATGTTAAATACTTCAATCCGACATATTAAAACCTAAAACATATTTTTCCAACAGTATATAAAATTTAATTATAAATATTTTACTGTCCTTGAAACTATACATATTTATTAAATATTTGCCTTTTTGTTAGGGTTGGCCTCACAGTCCTGGTTAAATAACGAAGCCGAACGTCTACATATACCTCGGTTACTGCCCATTTGAGAAGAACGAGATGATTTTCCATCGGCGATTGGTCAAATTGGTGAAAACTTATACTGTCAAATAAACTGCTGCCAATGTAATTACGAAACACTTTGGTTGAAATTTGTGGTATTAGAATAAAGTAGGGACAAAGCAAGATATGAGCTGATACTCAAATTATTATTGAATTAATTTATCGATAAGTCCTAAGACTTATCGATAAATGGATAAATCGACATGGAGTGCCCATCTCTAACATTCGAATCACAGCGATTAACAGACACAGCGATCAACTGGCAGGTGTATTGTGTATTTCGTTCGATTCGACGTACATTACGCGTATAATTTATACGCGCAATGTTTTTGTATACGAGCGTTGAATGCGGACAGCAATGGATATTTATCATAACGAAAAAATATACAACGTGTGATCGTAATTATTGAACATAGTAAAAGTAAAACAATAATTTATAATCTCAAAAAAATACTTTCTACTGATTTTCTGTACTTACTGATCATACGAAATATTTCCTTTTTTCATATTTGATTCACTACTTTTGTTTTTACAATTTTTCACAGCATAATAAGGCATATATGTGACGTTTTATCTATTTTTTTACGTCCTGAACGCATGGCAGGAACGCTCGTTGCGTAATGAGAGCGAGTTTCGAAAAGCATGCAATATAGTGCAGGGTTTTGGCACGCTTGCCACGCCTATTCGCCGTTCTATCTTGATCTATTTCTGTGGGCGTAATCCTTCGAGAGAGATTGAGACTTATTTAAAAGTAAGGTACAGAACTAATAGCCGACCAAGACAATCAAAAAAGTATGAAAATTATGTGAAGCATATATAACTTAAATTGGTAAATGTAACGAAAGTTACCAACCATTGATGAAAATGACGTAGCTTCACTTTTTTAAGACTATTTAAAACGAAATCCGGAAATTATCCGGTTCCATTATGAAATATAAAATTTTAGTAAATGTGTAAGAGGTTACGCCAAAAAAAAATTAAGATTTTGAATAGACCTAAAAAATTTTTTTAATCCTCTCTTTGATTTCATTTTCAGCTCTAATTAATTGTTTTAGAACAACATTAACTGTTCATTGACCGCCGATTGTCGATTAAAACATTGGAAATATAACGTTATTAGGCAATCATTTAGCGGTAATAATGTGGAAAGCATTATGTAAAACTCAGTATGCAATTGAATTGCAATGAGTGTTGATTTGAATTAGGCATTAAATTAATTATTTTCTTTATTTAGATCGAAAATTTAAGAATAATAATAAGGTATGTAAGCACTGCATAATTGAATTTATTTATAATCATCTAAGATTATTCATAGATTTTAATATTCGTTTTCATTGTTGCATTCAAATTATATGATTACGTTGTACAGTAAAGTCATGTATAAATCGTAATAACAGTCTTTTATCCTATATCATTTTAAGTTATTGGATGTCCCTTCTAGTCTTAACATCCGACATCCGGCTACGTCCCAATATCATCGACAACGTTTTTTTTTTCAACAGTCAGCAAAAAGACTTCAATCAGACTAGACTTTACTGTGTGTGAGAATGTGACTGGTTTCTTTTCCCACATTATTTACGCAGTCTAGTGACTGTGTACTTTCATGACGGTGTTAATGTATCTGGTATTATGTAAAATGTAACATAATACCGTGATCGAAATGTAAATCAATAACCTATTAAAACAACATTTTGAAGTCGAGTAACTCATCGATCGCGTCATCAAATAATATTACCCAGTTTATTTAGACATGTTTCAAAGAAAATATTTTTAGATACCCTTACTTAGCGGGAGTGTAGTTTCCTTTTAGTAATTGTGCTTTATCTTATTCCCAAAATGAATTACGAGGATTCTTCAGAAACGATCTATGGGACTCACGAAGACTCCCATGTCGTGATGTCGGAGAAGGTCCAATCATTAGCAGGGAGCATATACCAGGAGTTCGAACGTATGATAGCTCGATATGACGAAGACGTAGTAAAAACTTTGATGCCCTTGTTGGTGAATGTGCTGGAGTGCCTGGATTCGGCGTATCAAACTAACCAGGAACATGAAGTGGAACTGGAACTTCTACGGGAGGATAACGAACAGCTGGTCACGCAATATGAACGCGAAAAGGCAGCTAGGAAACATGCAGAACAGAAGGTGAGTGAACAATACATTTTTATTAAGATGGGACCTTGATCGTCTTCCTTTGTTTTGCTGCACAAGGTTGTCTTAGTATCTTACCGAATTCAGAGTAGAATACACGTGAATTGTGATCAGTGATTTAATGTCAGCTCTCGCTAACCTATATTCATGGGATGTGTGACCCATTCTGTTTTATCAATGTTAAGGTAAACAAGAAACATAATTTGGCATCAGATTTTAATACTATTCCACCAATTTGTGATCTTAAATATCCTGTTTTTAATAACAAAATTACATAAATAAAAGAAAAGTGTCCGGTGGTTTATATTAATGTGACCAAATTTTTGAAGAATACTGTGACTGATGTCAATGATTACTGCTATTACCAACCTATTCAGCTTCAAGTAATCTATATATCTGGTGGTTAGTAACTTATTAAATTCAGTAGCACTGTGTCCATAAATCATATTTGGGTTTATTTTGAAGTGTTAAACAATTTTGTGGGCAGTAATATAATAAATGTGGGCAGTAATATAAGTATAATTTTGTAAAATGTTGTGGTGAATTAAAGTAGAGATATTACAATATTTGTTATATAAAGTACCATAAATAAGAAACAGTAGAAAAGCCTACTATATATATATATATATAGAACTTTTGTTTTTTATATTCTTCAATAATATGTGTATTAAAATCTGTACCCGTATTTAAAGTCTGCAAGGACTATTATGTATGGAATCTATTATATCATAATTTAGTAAACTTATTTCAAAGTATTTGACTTTATAGAAAATCTAGCAATGATGTACATTCTCCAGTGAATGCATACCATATGTTCTGGTATAGAATTTCTAATATATTTCCTATTAGAATGATGAATAGTGTTTTCGTTTCATGTTGTTTATTCAATCTATTTGCTTCATATTTAAATTAACACTGATGTTCTTAAACATTTTAAGTCATATAATATAATATTAACATTTTCTTACCTAACCTAAAATTAGTTTCACTGAATATCTTATGATCTTCTAAGATAATAAATATCTTGAGTATTTAAATATATATGTATTATATATGTATTTGAATGTAGTATTTGTACTTTTATCACTAAAAAATACTTCCAAAATGATTCCATTAAAAAGGTAATCAAAAATAAGCATTAAATTATCTAACAACTCGTAGAAATAATAATTGAAGAAAATTGGTAATCAAAATATTGTCTAGTGATCATAAAAATTTTTGTTAAAAAATTTCAAACATTCCTCCTATTATACAAAGTAGACTACTAAGTCAGTCTCTATTCTAACAAGGTTTATAATTTGCACCATTATTATCTAGAGTTACTGACAATTTTCTGCTGAACATATAAACACAACACAGTTATGATTAACATTAAGTTTTTCCAATTTAAAAAAGGGGTTTTATGTAATAAGTCTTTGGGTAAATCATACACAAGTCTCACAACTCTCGAAAAGGGTTTGGTTTTGGTTACCTTTACTTGAACTTGTTAGTTCTTGAACTGAAGTCTTAAAGTGCTAAACAAAAATCTACCAGGATTTGTTTTGATTATAAATTTGTAGCTTATAAAATTACTTTGAAAAAAGGTTCAGTATTTTAAATGCAAACATGTAATATTTATACACAAAACATTTGATAATTATTTTGCCTTTCAATTTCTATAAAAAACAATTTCATTTTAGATATTAATCTCATTATTGTCACAATTGATTATTCTAAGTAAAAGTTAAGTTAGATTAATATTGGGACTTGGTATGTAGTCTCAACACAGCCAATAGATAATGAATAATATTTGAGTCATATTCTAGAAAAATAAATAGTATAGCATTTACTAAATATGAAATAGGGTTGTAACAATACCACCTTGACCTGTTGACCATTAAAATCTAATATTTTATTGCCACTGATATATTATGATATAACAATCATCATCTTTTGGAAAATTATGACAAAGATTGTCATCATTTTCCTGCTCTTATCTCACTCTAAGTGGGTTTAGCGCAACATGTCATCCTTTCTATCTATCCATGGTGTCAAGAGTTTTAGCTGTGATTTCATGAGACCATATGTAAATGATATATTATTATAAATTGAATTTTTTTATATCATTACATAGTATAAAACAAAGTCACTTTCTGCTGTCTGTCCCCTTATATGCGTATATCTTTAAAACTACGCAACGGATTTTGATGCGGTTTTTTTAATAGTTAGAGGGTGTCAAAGGGGTGGTTTTGATCTATATATATTCATATATGATGTTGTAAAAAAAATGATAATTTTCGAGATTTCATTCGATCTTTAATTGCAAACGCTGGCTGAACCCTAAGTAATCCATCAAAACAACGTGCTACATTATTTAACACCTTCAGAAGGTCTACAAAAAAGTCCGCGAGGGCATATGTCTGTCTATCTTTTAGGGATGACCATTTTTATTTTTTTACTTTTTACGAGAAATAATGGCTCACTTGCGAAGTGATTTTAAACATTACAGCATTTTTCATCCAATTAAGTGTCTTAAATAGATTGTGCATGTAATATAGATGATCCTGGCCCTTTATAGCATGTAATTTAAACGAATATTTTCGAAGATATTGCAGTATTATCATAGCGGGACCTCAGTTAAAGACGATAAATAGCACAAATCGAACCTCATGATATCCAAAATTTACTCATTTATTACTTTTGATGCGGAACAAAGTTCGCCGGGTCAGCTAGTAATTGTATAAAATAAAGTAAATCATTTTCTAATATTATACTATCAATTAAGTATGTGGGATTATAAAATATATTTTGCTTCTTTTTATTAGTCTGTTAGTTTGATTTCCTATACATACTTTAAATTTTTGATTTCCTATAAGTATTTGTCTTATTTTATTTGGTGTCCATGTAAACAAATCGTTAATTATAATTACTTATCAACCAGTTGGTGATTGCAACCAATTGCTACTAATTTACCAACTGATTTAATAGAGTATTATTATCATGGTATTTCCTGTACTAAAATTTGATCATTTTTAGTATATAATATTTATTATTGTTATTATATTTACATATATATATATATTATATATATATATAATATGTGTACTATTATGTTGCCTATGTTTCCTCTTCACTCCATATATTAAAATGCACAGGGAATGAAAAATAGAATTCAGAGGATATTTACATTGTTTGTTGCATTATTGCTGGATAAAAAATGTTGAATCACCACTCCCTTAATACCTAAATTTATTGGCAGTATTGCTTTGTATAATCTAATGAAGTACTATATGGTATACCTATAAAGAATAGATGTTCATATAGGGCATTCATATATATAATCAATTCAGTCATTGGTATCAACATATTATTATATTACTTTTGGAGAGATTTCTTTTATTATGATTGATTTGATTTAAAAATGGATTGTTCAAGTTCATCTGCAACACATTTACATAAGGGACATTTACCTTTAAGGGAGTAGGATGGGGAAGGGAGGTGGGCCTCCGGGTACCTCTTTTATCGAACAAAACGCGACATGAGCCACTTTACGTTGATCTTCTAGGATGTATTTCACTGGTCGAGCCGGCCCATTCATGCAGCAAACTGTTTTGCTCTACCACTTTTTGGTGCACAAATGATTGGTTATGTTAGCCTTTTTACTTAGAACATATTATCGTATAATTTACTTTGAAACTCAAGGCAATAAATGGCATTAACTTCTAACGTAATTAAATTGCAAAACCTATTCTAGTGATTGGCGCACACCTTTCAATTTTTTTTTTCACAACGTGTGCTGAATTGGCATGATCACAAAAACAGCTGGCGCTGGCAATTTAGATACATAATGCAAATAATCTATGTTAGAGTGCATGACAAGAATTATGAAAGTCAAAGAAGCAAGTGAGCCGTTTAAGAATTGTGCCTTAGGGCGCTCAGTTCCCTCTCGCTACCCCACAGAGGACTTGGCGTGAAATTATGTATTTATAGGTTTAAATATCACACTTTTCCATCCTGGTTTTCTTTGAATGAATATTATGTTAGTGTTTAGTTAATTTTTTTTCGTTTTCTTCGACAGCTTCTGGAAGCCGAAGATCATTTTGAAGGTGAAAGAAAAGAGCTCACTGGCAGACTGGAGGCGTTGGAAAGCATAGTTAGAATGTTGGAACTGAAACACAAGAATTCCCTTGATCACGCAAGCCGCCTCGAGGAGCGGGAGAATGAGTTGAAAAAGGTAAGATTCAATTAGACAATTAACGACAATTAACCGAAGTAACTGCTCGGGCGATATGTATATTTTTCTCTTATTTATTACCTGTATAGGGTAACATGACATAACTTCACGCCTTTTTCTATCCGAAGGTGTAGGCAGTGGCTGTTAAGCCTGGACTCGCCGTTACGTTTACGTCCCACATGGAAATAGGTGGCGAACCTATTGCCATACCGGGCACGATGTTTTCAGTCATCGATGTGTATCACATATAACTTACGAAATTAATTAAATAAAAGTAAAGTTATTGGCGTGAGCCCGGATTCGAACCTGCGACCTCATGATTCAGAAGCGGGGTACCCGACCACTAGACCACCGAGATTAAGAGAGTATTTGTTCTTTTCCATATCAATGTTATTGGGAGTCATAAAGTTTTTGTTAATTCGTTGTTATATTACCTTATTTAGTATCACTATAAAAGAGAATATCTTGATGCTAAAAAGTAGGTCATATGTACATTTTAAACACCGATTTATCGAGTCTTTATATTCGATAGCATGTTCCTAGTTGAAGCCCTCTAATAAAGTGGAAGGTTCATTGAACAGGAAAACCTAAATTTTCTTTTTATAATATAAACCGAGACCGGATAGATGATAAAACATAAAAGACACTTGTATCGTAAAGTTATAATATAACTACCTGAAAAGTATTATTTTGATTAGACTTGAAACAAATTAATTTGTTATTTTGAAGTTTCAGGAAGATATTATAACTAACGTTCTAAAGTATTCGTGAGTCTGAATGACAAAGGAGTACAGAATGATTAAGATTACAAAATATAAAAAGTGCGTTAATTTTGTCAGAATTAAATTTAAATTGATGCAAAAAAATGAATAAATATGTATTTAATTGAATAGATTTTAACAAAGTTGGAATGAAACTTTTTAAATACATTTTCTGTAGATTTTTTCTTAATAAATACTCATCCCACTACACAAACAGTTAATTAAAAATGATACATTTCAAAACGGGTCATAAATAAACTCGATGAATCGGGTCAGGTGTGTAAGGATCAGGTTTTATGGCGCTCTGTTCTCTCTGCCTATATCGCAAGTGACGCGGCGTTAAGTTATGTTATTATAAGAATGCTGATTTCATATATAATTGCAATTTAATAACCAATATGTATAGACTATGCCATGTCTAATTTCCAACAATGAATGCCAGCAAATATTTCACTAAATCGATTAGTAACCTATATATTGTGTTACAAATTCTTATATTTGTAATTTAAATACACTTGCCATCTAGATCTCGGCCTGGGTGCCCACAGGCCGAGATCTAGATGGCAAGTGTATATATATATATTTATATATATGTATATTATGAGCTCTTAATTCCAGCCAGCTTATGCGCTGCCTAGCGAATTCGTATTTTCAACGTCTAATTTCAACTAGTCTAGTCTACTCATGACTGACTAAATGGAATTAGTCGTTGATAAATCGAATTTAGAGTGAATTTGACAGTGACTACTCGTCACCGATTAGCTGAAATTAGTCGTTGAAAATACGAATTGGCAAGGCAGTGCGTAAGCTGGCTGAAATTAAGAGTTCATAATACACCAGCTGGACGATCTACTTTAGTGTGTTACTAAAACAATTTATGTATGACTGAACTGTAATTTGTCATTGACAATATACTTAGTCGATAGTAACTTTTTTTCGTGATCACAAAGAGAGTTAAACATTGAATGAGTAGCGTATTTTGGTTCTTGTACGCGAAAATTTATACGACAGGAAGTGTTGGTCAACATTTGTACCTGGCCTTGTTGTTTGTTGCTGCAATTCGTATTATCCGTATTTGCCGTGTTCAGACATCAGACTTTAAACTGAAGTAGAGGCACTAGTACTGATACGCGAGCCGTTGCATGCATCAGGGTCATGTGAATTAATAACTAACGAATACATAGACAATGTAGCCGATGTTATTGGATTCATATTGTTTTTAATTATCGCTTATAATTAGGGCACATCCGTTCACATAATCTACATGCACCTGTGCTACCTGGTACCTATTATAATAATAAATCTAACATCAAGTCCGCTTTGTTTACTCTTAATTATACTTTTCTGCCCTCTTCTATTATATGGAGTTGGCACAACTGCTGGCGTGTTATGAACTCTTAATTCCAGCCAGCCAACGTGCTGTCTTGCAAATTCGTATTTTCAACGACTAATTTCAGTTTTCTTAATCATGGCGTCTGTCACACAGTCTATCCATATTTTCTCTTATTTACTGCCACATTCAGATTTATCATTCTCCTCACAACGCAAGAGGTTTCTTTTATATTCAATTTTAAAAGGGTTTCCTATCTTTTCGGTTATTGCTTCCCAGTTTTAATACTATATTTTTTATCTCAATAATACAGTATAATAGTCATGTTACCAAAAGAAAGTCTGTAAAAATTAAAATAATACTATAGGTACGTCTCGCTCGGGTAGAAGATAAAAATCGGTTGAAGTATATTTTTTTTCGTTCCAAATACTCAATGAACGCAGTAGTTATCTTGTAACGGGATCTCATATGCTGATATAATTGTTTATGTAATCATCTGATTATATGTTAAACAAAATGATTTCATCAGTGTCATCATACATATTTTATGTCTTGGTTTTTTTTATGTTGAGCTAAAGATAAGTACTGATCCACTGAATCCTGACGCGATTCATGTGGCGTCGTATAACAAACGTCTGCTCTATGTTATACAAGTTGGCGAACAGATTCGCCAAAGTATAATTAAATGTAAATATACTAACTTAATTCTATCTATTTAATTCAGCTGAATACTTTAAATGAATTATTTTTCAATTTTTGTTATTATATGCGTGATTTATTTAAAATGATTGCACGGAAGTATAATTGAATATAAGATCATCTCGAATAAGTCGCTCATTTTATGCGGGACCTTCGGAGTTCTTTAACAATTTGAATGTAACAAATACAGTCATTTAGAGCAGTCGCAGCAGTTTTGAAATTCACGAAGAGTCACGCAGCTTGCTGCATGAATGGGCCTGCTCGACCGGTGAAATACTATGACCTCTCAGAATATCGACGTAAAGTGGCTTTTGCCGCGTTTCATTCGGTGAGAGAGGTATCTGGAGGAAAAACCCCTTTCTTCCTCCCCTTCCCATCCTAATCCCGACCCCGTCCATACCCTATTGTGAGGGCCGAGAACGCAACTGTAACACTATATGTGTCCATAGGCGGCGTTAGTTGCTCACCATCAGGTGACACTGCCTGCTCGTTTGCCCTCTATACCGTTAAAAAATCTCCCTGCCCTTTTTCCATCATTTGGAGTCGGCACATCATGTTTTTCCACACTAACACCATAATCATGTCCTCTTTCACAGAATCCATCCACGTTTTCTTAGGTATTCCTATTCTCTGATTACCTCCCACATTCAGATTTATCATTTTTTTTATGCCACTCTCTCATGCCACGGAAGTCGATATCTTGTCCTCTCAGTTATTGGCGCAACTTTCAACCTATATAAATCAATCGGTTGATAATATTGCACCATTTTGTATAGTTTTTCCATATAAAACGGTGGCATCGAAAGCTTCGTAATAATTTAAGTATAAAAATAGTTTTGCAATATAGCCATGTACGACATAACTGTCGTCACAAGCAGTAACGATGGCAATCAATTTGCATCATGCGTCGTAAACTATGTCTACGGTATCTATACACATAAAGTTCCTTTTTGCATGACATGATGCTGATCCACTTTCATAGCGCTCTAGTACGCTTAGGTTCATTAATAAATACTTATTACCCCCGATTACCCATCTGCTGTCGTGATATCCAATAACGCCGTTTAATAATTATTCACGTGGAACATCTTTGCTCCCCGGTGGCTGGTGATTGATGCGCGCGTTCTTTGATTTAACTACCGAGCGCGTGTGGTGGTGGACATAACGTGTCTAGCTTCGAATTCATTTAGAGATAGAATTTTTTTTTTCGATGTCTACTCGTGTTCTGTATATATATGAACCCAGCTATTTCAATATCACAAACAAACACTGTAATTTTATTTATATGTAGAGATATTTAGATGTTGAGATCTAGTTTGTATTCACTTTAGTGTCTCGGTGGTACTGGACCACCGAAACACTAAAGTGAATACAAACTCACCCGAACACGGTCGAGCACCCGCTTCTAAATCTAGAGGTCGCGGGTTCGAATCCTCACACTGGCTCACACCGATGCCTTTTCGAAGTTCTTTTCGGAAGTTATGTGTGAAAAATATCGATGACTGAAAACTTTGGGCCCGGTATGGCAATAGGTTCGCCACCTATTCCATTTGGGACGTAAACTTAACGGCGAGACGAGGCTTAACAGCCGCTGTCTATACTTTCGAGTAGAAAAGGCGTGAAGTTATGTTATGTTAGTTTGTATTCACCCATAACATTTCTTTTACCTATAACATAACGTTATTTTACCTGAACGCTCTTAAACGCGTCTCACTATTTCAATAACATTTTTAATAAGTATTTATCTATAAAAAGTATATTCCTAGATAATTTTTCTCCTTTTTTGGGGGTAGTTCTATGTAATATGCAGTTCCATGTAGTGATAGAACCAAACAAACCAAGCAAACTGTAGCTAATGAGGGTAGACACTACGCATGAACGATAAGACCGATTCATATACACATATTTTATAGTTTTATACGTAAAAACGCCAATAAGTGTGTGGATTAAGTTACCAATGAAAACAAACCCAAATTAATCTCCTCTAAGTAAAAGAGGATTAAATAAAATCCAATAATGTTTATTTTTCTACTATATGCGGAGGGATCGTTTAGTTCCTAAAAGCAGGTCAAATACTGACAGAATTTATTTAACTACAGCAGCAAAACAATATATAGTTTTATTTTTAGGGTTCCGAAACCAAATTGGTTGAATCTGAATCCTAACAGTTAAATAAGATCTGAAGGATAAATTTAACTGAAAGTTATGTAATGATATTGTATATTTAGATACACGAAACTAACTAGCAATAACAAAAGAAGTTACAAAATAAAATATGACCGTATGACCTTGTATGGGCTTTGAAGTCGGTGCTAGCAAGATGATTTACCTTAGATACGAATTGCAGTGAAAGGATTTTTCACTTGTAAATGTTTGCTGTACGTACTTATGAAAGTCCTTTTGTCTGAAGTCAATTCTGTGGACAACGGTTATAATTGAGCCCGATGCATGGCAATAGTCGCTACCACCTGTGCCAACGGAATCATATAATTAATTTCAACATATCGACATTATAATCGCTACCACCTTGGGGTATCCAAGTACAAGAACGTATCAATTTACTTCTATGCTGCCATTAAAATGGCAAGTGAGTCGAAATATACAGATACATATACAGTTTGACCCCTGTAACCCAAAGTGACGATAGCGTCAGCGATAGGTACTAAAGTTTATATTATAGACTATTGACTTCACATATCTATATAATAATCACAAACGAGTGCTCATCAATAAATCAATATATTTTACAGTATATTGTTGTGAATATTCGATTTTCGGAATTGATTAACAATTATACAATACCACAGAAATAGATCAAGATAGAACGGCGAATAGGCGTGGCTAGCGTGCCAAAACCCTGCACTATATTGCATGCTTTTCGAAACTCGCTCTCATTACGCAACGAGCGTTCCTGCCATGCGTTCAGGACGTAAAAAAATAGATAAAACGTCACATATATGCCTTATTATGCTGTGAAAAATTGTAAAAACAAAAGTAGTGAATCAAATATGAAAAAAGGAAATATTTCGTATGATCAGTAAGTACAGAAAATCAGTAGAAAGTATTTTTTTGAGATTATAAATTATTGTTTTACTTTTACTATGTTCAATAATTACGATCACAAGTTGTATATTTTTTCGTTATGATAAATATCCATTGCTGTCCGCATTCAACGCTCGTATACAAAAACATTGCGCGTATAAATTATACGCGTAATGTACGTCGAATCGAACGAAATACACAATACACCTGCCAGTTGATCGCTGTGTCTGTTAATCGCTGTGATTCGAATGTTAGAGATGGGCACTCCATGTATCGTTGAGTCTTAGGACTTATCGATAAATTAATTCAATAATAATTTGAGTATCAGCTCATATCTTGCTTTGTCCCTACTTTTTTCTAACACCACAAATTTCAACCAAAGTGTTTCGTAATTACATTGGCAGCAGTTTATTTGACAGTATAATTTTTTACCAATTTGACCAATCGCCGATGGAAAATCATATCGTTCTTCTCAAATGGGCAGTAACCGAGGTATATGTAGACGTTCGGCTTCGTTATTTAACCAGGACTGTGAGGCCAACCCTTACAAAAAGGCAAATATTTAATAAATATGTATAGTTTCAAGGACAGTAAAATATTTATAATTAAATTTTATATACTGTTGGAAAAATATGTTTTAGGTTTTAATATGTTGGATTGAAGTATTTAACATGTTTTACTTTCTATGATTATCGTTACAGAAAATCAATAAAGTTAGTAAAATATAAAAATAATAAAATTAACACACGTTGCCGATATTAACATCGATAGTCTAATGTGAGTGTCTCCTAACTAGTCGCTCCGCTCACAATGAAAATGACGTCACGCTGAGGGCGTGGTTTTTCAAAAAAGTGACACGCTCGAAATGTATGGAAATATGCCATCGCGGCCGTTCTATCTTGATCTATTTCTGTGTACAATACCAATAATACAATAACAATAGCAAATCAAACTGGCACATCTTCAGTCAAAAATCCTATTTCCTAAATCCGGTTTTAAATGGCACGCACAAGCCGGAAACCATCATCTTCATGCCCTGTTTCCATTCTGTGGGGTAGGCACATCAGTTTTTCTTTTCCACACTTCCTTATTATTCGCATCTTTCACACTAACACCCTTCTTTATCATGTCGCCTTTCACATAATCCATCCATATTTTCTTAGGTCTTCCTTATCTCTTTATTTTTTTCCACTTTGCGTTTTATAATTCTTCTCACAATAGTGTTCAACCAGTGTTTGGAAAACCATCAAATTTTAATTTAAAACTATGTACTTTGACGTGGAAACTTTACTTGAACTATTGTCAATATGCAGACCACATAGACAACACCAGTCCATGATGACGAGTGCAATACGTATATAGTCTAACGGTTAACTGCACTTGCTGTCTGAGCAATGCGTCACTAGCGGATGTAGGCATCTTATGTGGCCGGTAACAGCCACATGTGGCAAATCGCGGTCACTGCTGCAGCGAGTTGCCACGGGTAACACATGTGTCGCTATCTCTGGCCATCGGCGAGGCCGGTATCCTTTGCGATGAGCATTAACACGAAAGTTAGCTTTGATAGAAGAACTTTAGTTACTCTTTCATGCATCAACCATGATTCAAATTTTGATTAAATTGACTAAAAGATACACCAATTTCTGACAAAGTCGTATGATATACCTATTATTTTAGTGGTTTTATTTTTTTGTTTGTATGTATATTGGTTGATATCTAAATAATTCTGTGTGTTTAGAATTAATTATAATAAACATGACGGACGAGAACTGGTTTAAAACAAATTGAATATGAAATAATATTATGTAATCCTTTTCATTTAACAAATATATATATTCCGCCTTTTGTTGCGTAAAATTGGATGGCCTTATATCCGATATCGGAAAAAATTCTCGCATATAAACTAAACTACATTATGCACATTTTTATATATAGTATCTTATTTCATTATCTACATTGTGATTTGTGAAATGCTGGTTTAAACAAGTGAATCACTTCGGAGGTGGTCAGGCGCGAATTAACTTCCTCTATAGCTAGAGCGCTGTTTCACTTACAAACAAAATTATTACTGTTAAGTACTGTAACTTCACGCCCTTTCACCGGATTAATGTTCTACTTCTAAATTACATGGTGAATATACCTTTTTTTTTCTAACGCGAGAAAATGCTTTATGTACGCTTGGGCATACAACAGGGGGTAGTGTGGGACTCCCAAAGGAGTAATGCAATCCTAGGGCTACCCACTAAAACACCGCGGCGGCCTTCATCCGGTGTGAGGGTGGTTCAGGATGGATGCGATTAACCCCTCAAGACCATTCTGCCTTCTTCAAGCGAGTGTCGACCAAGACTCGACGCTCGGCCGGCCAGGCTGGGCAGACCTCCAGCGTGTGCTGGGCGGAGTCCAGATCGGATGCGTAATGGTGGCATCTCGTCGTTTTTTTTTTATGGGGTATGAAGGCATACAAGCATACGTGTCACCTGATTGTAAGTGACCAACGCCGCCCATGGACACCTGCAACACATATAGTGTTACAGTTGCGCTGCGACTTTTAAGCTGCGCTGGTACCTCTCTCACCGAACGAAACGCGGCACGGGCCACTTTACGTCGATCTTCTGAGAGGTTGTAGTATTTCACCGGGCGAGCCGTCCCATTTGTGCAGCGAACAGCTTGGCTCCACCACTTTTGATGATCGGATGATGACACAGTTTGACTTATTCTCCTCCCAAAATTACTAGATTGCTCAAACCATTTCTGACAATTGTCATAAATTTTCTCCTTATACCCTTAAAATCTTTGTATTAAAGTCCAATATATTTTTACATTAAGCAAAAAACTACGACCACAAATAAGAGTTTCTTGTATTCAATTGTAATTATTTGTTAACAGGAATATTCTAAACTGCACGAAAGATACAATGAGTTGTTCAAGACCCATGTGGACTACATGGAGAGGACTAAACTGTTGATGAGCACAGCCAGCGATAGAGGGGAGGTCCGTGGCAGACTTGGTCTTAATCCCATGAGATCTAGTGGTAAGTAATCTTCAATGAAACAGAGTGATGCAGTTAAGCAACCAGCGCCGCCCGTAGACACCTGTTACAGTTGCGTTGATGGCCTGGGAGTAGGAAGATGCGTCTTTTGATTTAATATTGGTAGCAATGGCTGTCGCGGCAAATTTAGTTTTAGATTCAGGATTTCTACGAATTTTATTTCAGTTAGTAGTCCAGTGGTCGAGCACCCCGCTTCTGTATCAAGAGGTCGCGAGTTCGCGGTGACACTGGCTCACACCAATGACTGTTCGAAATTACTGTCGAAAGTTATGTGTGACACATATCGATGGCTGAAAACTTTGTGCCCGGTGTGGCAATAGGTTCGCCACCATTCCATTTGAGACATTAACAGCCACTGTCTACACTTTTGGGTGGAAAAAGGCGTGAAGTTATATTATGTTGGTAGAAATTTGAAATTAGTTTTTATTTATTTATGATGACGTAAAGTTGTAAACAGCTTTACTTTTGAAGAGTAATTTTATTATGAAACGTTGCAAACACGCTCGGTTGATTCCCGTTCAATTTGGCAGTAATTGGCAGGATATTGAACAGTTCTGTGAACGTGTGAGGCTTGGTAATAATACTGGATGGACTGGTCGATGTGATGCAATACAATAGCAGCACTGATGTTCAGCGATAGTGCACGTTCGTAAATTATGCAAAATCGAGTGAACACCTTTTGACGATGTCGGATAATGTTACATCATAAGTTAGAATGTATTACAGTGGTAGAGCCACACAGTTCACTCCAAAAGTGGGCTGACTCGACCCGTGAACGCGTTATCCAGAGACCCACAACCCTTTTTTCCTTGCCATCATACTCCATTAAAGACCGGTAAGCAAATGTAACACTGCCTGTTTTGCAAGTGTCCATGGGTGGCGCTAGTCACTTAAAATACCACCCTTAGATTTTGAATCATTACTTAGTATAAAACAAAGTCACTTTCCGCTGTCTGTCGTCTTATATGCGGATTTTAATTTTGTTTTTTTTAATAGTTAGAGGGTGTCAAAGGGCTGGTTTTGATCTATAATTCATGTATAGTGTAGTAAAAAAGTGATAATTTTCAAGATTTAGATCTTTAATCGCAAACGCTGCCTGAACCCTAAGAGATAAAACAAAATAATGTACTACATTGTTATACACCTTCAAAAGATCTACAAAAAAGTCCGCGATGGCATATGTCTATCTATCTCTTAGGGATAACCCACAATGACCATTTTTATTTTTTTACTTTTTACGAGAAATAAGAGCTTATTTACGAAGCGATTTTAAACATTACAGCATTAATTTTCATCCAGTTATTACGTTACGATATACGTTATTATATTTACGAAGATATTACAGTATTAACATAGCGGGACATAGTAGTTGCGTTGCGTGCCCAAACGCGTGCCGATAAATAGCAGAAATTGAACTTTTTAATATCCAAATTTTACTCATTTATTACTATTGATGTGGAACAAAGTTCGCCTGGTCAGCTATTTACATATAAATTTTTGCTGCATAAGCTGTTAACACATTTATACCTCTCTGAAAGCAGAAGGAAACAGTAGAAATGGATGGATGGCTAGATTGTATGACACAAGATATGATTAGAATGGGTGTTTGGGTTAAGAAAGCGAATTATAGAGAAGTATAGGAGAATAACTTGTATTTGCCAACCCCAAATGATGGTAACAGGGAAGGCATAACGATGATGACCTTCAAACAATGCTAGCATAGGTTTAGTGGATGTAAAGACAAAATAACCAATCACGCAATTACACATCATTTTTTAATTTTTTTATGGGATAGGTGAGCAAATGAGCAAGCGTGTCACCTGATGCTAAGTAACCAGCACCGCCCATGGACACCAGCACCACATATAGTGTTACAGACGCGTTGCCGAAATTTAAGAGAGTATAGATAATAGGAAGGGATGGGGAAGGGGGGTTTTCCTCCGGTACCTCTCTCACCGAACAAACGCGGCATGAGCAACTCTACGTCGATCTTCTGAGAGGTCGTGGTATTTCACCGGCAGCGAACTACTTGGCCCTACCACTGTAAATACATGTAAACATTTGAATTGATTTCCAAATTGTAGCTTTCCGCTTCTGCTTATTGTAATGAATAAATCTTCTGTGACATATTGGTTCACCCCTCTGATACAGACTTTAAAATTCTAAAAGTAAAATAAAAACAAAGGGTCGTATAACATTTTGCATCGATAATTACATACATACATACATAACTTCACGCCAAATCCCTTGCGGGGTAGGCAGAGAGATATATAGCATCGATTATTTTGCCGTTCAATATTTGGAACGTGGGCGGCGGTGTAAGTATATAAGTAATGCGGTTAGTGCAGACGCTACACCGAGGTTGGATGTGAGATGGGTGAATTAAATTTCATCTAGCGACAGGCACTCGGTAACTAATTTGCACTTAGTGATCGGTAAGAGTCACTTACAGATGGTAGAAATATCTAGGCGTAGTAGTCATGGTGCAAGTAAATTGGTCGTCTATTATGTATCTATGCCACATATGTAGGTACTATGGAGCCGGGAAAGAGTTGTATTTGGTGATTGCTGCTTAACATGAAGTTTTGGTTCATCCAGCTAAAATATACCTAAATATATTAATTTAAATAAAATAAAGTGTCTGTTTGTAATATGGAAATTACTGATTTCTACTACATATATATATATTTATATCGTCACAAATATATACGGCAAATACACCAATATATATATAAATACAGACAAAAATTTTAAAAATATATATATTTACAATTTTTGTCTGTCTCTCTGTTTGTGTTTTCCGGGTAATGTCGAAAATGGCTGCACAGATTTTGACGGGACTTTTATTGGCAGGTAGCTGGTGTAATAATGAGAAACTCAGGCTAATTGCTTTTTAGTAAAAATCTTTTATTTGTTGCTTCCGAGGTGAAACGTTTGCCGTATCAGCTAGGTGACGTCACAAAAGGTGACGGAACCTTACACCGAACACAATGTGATACACGGGCACAACGATAAATATCGTGGATACTTATCACACATAACTTCCGAAAAGAATTACGAGAAGCCATTGGTGTGAGTCTTAATTCGATCCTGTGACTTCTTGAATCGGAAGCGGATTGCTCGACCTCCAGACTACCAAGGCGTCATATTATATAATATCAATATACTAAACATTGTATATTTGTTTCTTTTTCATACGCAGGTCCTATATCTTTTGGCTTCGCATCTTTAGAGAGTTCCATGCATGCTGTGGAACAGACGGAGAGCATGCCCGGTAGTCCGGTGAGCCTGTCATCATCACCGCCATCACCCCCCACTGGCTCCGATTTAGCGGCGATTAGAACTGTGGAATGTGCCCATCAGACAGATGCCATTACCCAACAAAGTCAGGTGGGAAATGAAAAATATTCAGGGCACATGGTTCATATCAATAGTTTTAAACCATCAGCAAGACACAAATATATTTAAAATTGAGTTATTTTTTGAATTCTGATGTACTAAATAACCGTTGTTAAGGTTACGGTAAGCCTCATCGTCTTCTCCTATGAGATCATTGAAGTGCATATGATTTTACGTTTGGATAGGTTTTAGTTTTTTTTGCTTAGAAAACCCATTCGCTGATTTTTTTACCGAGTGTTTGCAAAAGTGAAATATTATGTACTGTACTTATCTAATCACTGTCGAAGATTACCTCAAAATTGAGCAGACTTTTCTACAAAATAGTTTTTACAATTTTATACACGAACTTTTTTTATTGTTTTTGTTTTATTTATTTATATTTACTTCTAATAAAATTATTTTTTTGGACACGTTGATCCTTATCATTTGTAGTTAGCATACATAAAGTCGAATATATATTTCGACAAGGAAATGCCTTACAGTTGACGAATGTAATAAAAAATAGCAGTATTTTTCTAAAACTATATAATTACAATAACATACATTTTGTTTGAAAAAGTATTACTTATTAGTAGTGTAACGAAAACGAGTATTTTCCAATGTCTGTGTGCATTGACGGCAGAGTTGCATCCATCATTGTTACATTCACATACCAGTGAGTAATGTATGCTGCTGAATTTGGACTGTTCGCACTTCAGTGGAAAATTATATATATATGCGCACTCTCTCACCACGACAATGTCTTGTGTCGACGTAAAGTAATTTATCTGTGATATTGATCGACAAACGGCGGGCATGTCGCTTACATTTTTACATTCACTCAAATACATATCGTTCATGTTATATTTAAAACAGCCGCGTTGTTGTATCGACGAGCATTGATAACATTTTATGCATCTCACATTGCACATAATCGATGTTAATAATATTAACGATATCGATATAATATCAATATATTTACATTTCATTGTATACGGAGAATTGATAGTTCAGTCCGTATGACGTTTTGATGTGACACCATAATGACGTTTCCATATTTGAATTTATTTAGTCGACGACGATGAGTATTGCGTAAAAAGGTTTTAAGCGTGCATAAGTTCCACCGCCTACTCTATTACAAGGTCGATTGTTTTTGGTCGCAGTTGCGTGATCAATTAGATTTTATTAAAATAAATTAATAATCACTACATAGTATAAAACAAAGTCGCTTTCTCTGTCCCTATGTCCCTTTGTATGCTTAAATCTTTGAAACTACGCAACGGATTTTGATGCGGTTTTTTTTAATAGTTAGAGGGTGTCAACGGGGTGGTTTTGATCTATAATTCATTAATAGTGTAGTGAAAAAAAAGATAATTTTCAAGATTTAAAACTTTAATCGAAAACGCTGCCTGAACCCTAAGTGATAAATCAAAACAATGTACTACATTATTATACACCTTTAAAAGGTCTATAAAAAAGTCCGCGAGCGCATATGTCTATGTCTTAGGGATAACCCACAATGACAATTTAATTTCTTACGAAGCAATTTTAAACATTACAGCATTCATTTTCATCCAATTAAGTGTCTTAAATAGATTGTGCTTTTAATATAGATTAATATAGCCATTTACAGCATGTAATTTAAACTAATATTTACGAAGATATTACAGTATTAACATAGCGGTACATAGCAGTTGCGTTTGCGCGCCAAAACGCGTGCCGATAAGAGCACAAATTGAACTTTTTAAGATCCAAATATTACTAATTTATTTCTTTTGATGCGGAACGAAGTTCGCCGGGTCAACTAGTATCATTATAAAATTAAAAGGTGATTGTGTTCTTGAAATGTTTTTCGTAGTAATTGAATTATTCATAATTTATAATAGGCACAGATTCCCTTAAGACGGAGATTAATATATTAAACGTATTTTGACTTTATTTAAAAATACTTTAATCGTAATTTGTATTCCGAATAATACACTTTTAATACATATTTAATAGATAAACAAGACATATTACACTGCTTTATGCAAATAATGGTATTTTCCCTTATAACTGCTCCCAAGTAATAATGCTAGAATTGCTTGGAATTTAACAGATCTCGTGGTAAACCTAACAGATTATCTGTATAATGTTATCTCATCAGGAGAATAGGCATGGATTCTGTTGAATAAATAGCCCAAATTCCTGACCTGGTTATGAACTATTGCCTCACCCGGCTTGCTTTCCTGTAAGCTTTTGAAATTTCGACTGTTTCTGAATTTTAAAACAAAATATCAACAGGCTACTTCTCCTGTGGCACCACCAAACTCTTCGAACACTGGTAAATCCCAGACGAAGAGTGAGAAACGCAGTGGCAATACTCTATACCAAGAGCTCGCCTTCCAGGATGTCGACCCTGGTATTGTGGAAGGTGAAGACACCGATATCACAGGTACGATTAATAGACAATATAGTTTAGGAACTAAAAGGCAGTTTTTTTATCTTTTAGTCACGTCACTGTCTGTTTCTGGGTCTTGAAATGTATTTTATCTTAGCGTCTTTACTGCAGGGGTGACTAGGTAGTAAATTGTTTGTTGAGACTTCCACTCAAAGAAATATATGAGCGTTTTTCTTTTGCGTATTCTATTCCTAATATATTCAAGTTATAAAATGTATTAGTGTATTTTACGTCTATTTATATTTTTTTTACTTTTTAATGATGTGTATAAACTTTTAGGAATCTTTTATAGCTATATCTTTTATAGTGTCGTTGGTCCACTTTTGATCCAGAAGTCGTGGTATCGAGTCCTGGCTCAAACCAATGATTTCTTGAAATCCTTTTCGGAAGTTATGTGTGATAGATTTCGATGACTAACACCTTTTTGTCCGCTGTATTGCAATAGATTCGCCACCGATTCCATTGGGATGTAATGTAGCGATTCGAGTTGAGGCTTAACAGCCAATGCCTGCACCTTCAGCTAGAAAAAGTCGTGAAGTTATAGATGTTATGTTATAGTTTTGATTTATGTTTTGTTAACAGGAAGCTGGGTACATCCAGGGGAATATGCATCATCAGGTAGGTGCTGCACTTATTTGTTAAGCATAGTCCATTTAAATATGTAAACCAGTTTTTTTTTGCCTCTGCTATAATTAACCAAGAACTAAAGTCTTAACTAAAGTCTCCAGAAAAAGCCAGCTTTAATATGAAAATTCTATTAACCGTCGACAAAAAATAGAAGAAATAAGACAATATTTTAATAGCGAATAGGACATAAATATATTATTATAAATTATTGTAATAAAAAAGATGTAATAATATGCCTTTGTGTAAATAATAATATCCCTATGAATGTATTTTATTTACAATAATAAGAACAAAATAAAAAAATAATTTATTTAGATCCCTATATACTTTTTCAGAAATAATTGTCATTTTAACCAATACGAGGCGGACAAAAAATTCTAACTGACAATATAATGGTGAATGGTGTCTTTCCTATACTTTCTTAATATTTTGTTAATGAGCTGCAATATTTAAGGTCACTACTCCAATAGTCATAATAAAATAGTTGGGTTCCAATAATAAACAAATCCAATTAGTGTTTTTATATCTTTTACTTATTATACAAAGCAAATGTTCATTATTTTATAATATGACTACCTTAGATACTTTGGTGTAAAAATTTCGATCATTTCGATGTTCAATCGATTTCCGAAAAAAAATCTTTGAAAATATGCAATGTATATACATAGTTTATTTTGTTATTATAATGCCATATAATTGTCATTATTATTTGTACTCGACTGTGGTTTGAACCAGCAAACTTCTAATCAGTAATCGGTGGTTTCATGAAGGCACCATGATTTCCATCATAAGTTTATTAGATAGAGCAACTGTGGCTATGATATTTTAGCTTTTTCAAAATCAGCATTGATCACCCATTCCGAAGTACGCTCACACACTAGGTTTTCAATAAAGAAGATATATTGTTCATAAATCTATACTAATATTATAAAGTTGAAGAGTTTGTTTGCTTGAACGTGCTAATCTCAGGAACCTCTGGTTCGATTTGAGAAAAAATCTATATGCCTAATTCGTTTTGGATAGACTAGTTAAAGGCTTAGGCCTAAAAATATCACGCCGTAACGTCATAGGAGCGGAGTAGCCACTAATATTTTCATTGGTAAAGGTATAATATAACTCACGGAACGTTATGACAATTTCAGTATTTCGTTGTGGTTGTGTGTAAGCGTACATTTTTTTCTTATAACTAATCATTAAAACTCTTAATCGCTATTTCTTTATAATAATACTAATTAATTAATATATTATTTGTACGTTTTATTTTCATGCTCTCTAACCAACATTCGTATCCGACGCATGAATGCAGTTAACGACAACTATTTTGGTGAGTTATTTGTATATTCTTGTACATATTATTATATTATGCTAACACATTTCGTCACCATTAAATAACTTAATTATAAAAAAAAAATTCAAAATAGGTCAAATACTATATACAATAAAATCCATAGAGTTTTTTATTTATTTTTTTATTTTATGTTAACAATCATTCACACACTGCGTCGCATTTAATCGCAATATGAATTATAAATGTATATATTATCTATTACGTGTAATTGTCTATTTCTATTGATCGCTTTGATATTTCACCGCAACCAATTGTTATTGCAATCGCATGCGGCGAAGTGTGTGACCAGCCTAACGATCGCTTACATTTTCTCAAGAGAAAAATGCAAGTAAGTATTGTTATTAACAAATGTTATATAATATCACTATAAATCAATATAATCGATATTTACAATAACAATTAACAATCATTTTAACCTCATTTTTTAATTATTTTTTGTTATTTTTTCGAATAAAAAAAGAAAAAAAGCTCTTCGGTAAATCTCTTACGCAACAGTTGTAATTTAAAAACCGAATCAGTGACCACTTAATTTTGGGTGCTATCAAAGAATAAAAAACCTTAACTGTAAAAGTCCTGAACTGCCGCCTCAGTCTCGTATCGTATCTCGTAAGTCAAGTTCCCATCTTTCCGCCGCAGTGGAAACAACTAAGTTATAGATATTACTAGTGTTGGGGCTGCAGGTGCTTATTCCGGACTCCCAGTCCTCCTACCAGTATCAATCGGGATGGTGAAACTATAAGGGCAACCCCCCTCATCACACATGACGGGGTCACGCACACACACTAGTGTGACCTCCGTCAGATCTCCCTCTTAGAGGGAAGTGTCCTTTCCCCCTAAATATTTTTTATAACCTCGATATAAACAAGGCCAAGTTCACATACAAAAATCTACGTGTGCTCTACGACGCCAAAAGAGCAAAAAATTTTTTGTATTAATTATTATTATGAAAGAATTATATACAAATACAATAGAGTATTAATTATCTGACAGGTATGGGCAAGGAAGTGGAGAATCTTATTCTAGAAAACAACGAGCTATTGGCCACTAAGAACGCACTGAACGTGGTGAAGGACGACCTCATAGTGAAGGTGGACGAGCTCACTGGAGAACTTGAAATTTTGAGGGAAGAGGTCTCGAACCTCAGTTCGGCGAGGGAGAAACTCAGAGACCGGGTCACTGAGTTGGAGGAAGAAGTTCGCCATTTGAAGGTACAATATTAATAATTACTACTAAGACACACGTTCCATGATCAAATAAAACGTGTTCTGGAGGAAGGTGATGTTAGGAGCCTCCAAAATTGACGCGCGTGCATGAAAAGAGTTATGAAGGTCAACGAAGCTAGTGAGACGTGTAAGAATCGTGCCTTATGGCAATCTGTTCTCTTTGCCTACCCCGCAAGGGATTTGGCGTGAAGTTATGTAATGTGTCTATCTGACTATAATTGAGTGAAATTTCTTTATGGTAGTCTGCAATGTTAACAGAAATGTCTCTTCAGACGTTTTCGATTATTTAATGAAGTCGTCAGAAATATTATGTCTTCTACTGATTTAATATATTTCCTATGTAATGATTTTCTGTCTGTCTATTGAATTTTTTGTTTTGTGTTAGGAGACTGTTAGCTCAAATGCTGGCGGTGGTGAAAACGAGGACGAGGCTGATGTGCCGATGGCACAGCGGCGACGGTTCACTCGTGTGGAGATGGCCAGGGTGCTGATGGAAAGGAATCAGTACAAGGTAATCACCATTTCATAACACCGTTACATAATATCATATGTATTATGATTGCAGAATGATTTTGAAAACTGCTATTTTTCTAGTTATAATGGTCAAGATTTTATTATCATCTCAAGTACGTGACTCTACTGAGATAGTGTGTACGAAAAGTGATTCATCAATGAATACTGCGTATCAGTACATATTATAAAACGAAGTCGCTTTCCGTTGTCTGTCCCCTTATATGCTTAGAACTTTGAAACTGCTTAACGGATTTTCATACCCTTTTTTCTTAATAGATAGAGGGTGTCAACTTGGTGGTTTTTATGCATAATTCATGTATAAAAAGTGATAATTTTCGAGATTTAGCACTTTATTTGTAAACGCTGTAAAAATTACTTTTGATGCGGAACAAAGTTCGCCGGGTCCGCTCGTCATTCGGATAATAATAATCATTATGAAACTATAATTCTTGTCATGCTTGGGAGAGTGAGAAAGAGTATGCAATGAAAGTGAGATTATATTTTATAAACGCTTTTTCAGGAACGCTTCATGGAACTGCAAGACGCCGTCCGTTACACGGAGATGGTCCGCGCGAGCCGCGTGGACAGCATCGATAAAAAGAGCAAACAGAGTATCTGGAAATTGTTCAGCAAACTCTTCAGGTAAATATAAATAATAGGTTGGGGAAAAAGTATTTTCGTATTTTTGTATGAAAAGTCAAGACATTTTTTTCAAAGTTTATTTACATTTATTTACAATATATATGTACCGTTTTGTTGAATAACTTTCTGCCATTTTGTGGGCAGAGACATTATCCCGTTACTGTAGAAACTTTGGGACTTCTGATCAAAAAAACGGGACAAATAGTTTTGGCAGTCCTCTCTTGAGGTCAACCTTACAGAACCCAAAGAATTCTGAAGAGACCGAAACAGGTGAAAATCTGAAGGCGCAAGGTCAGGGCTATATGGTGGATGCACTAGGACCTCCCAGTCGAACTCTCTTAATTTTTGCTGAGTGGCTAAAGATGTGTGTGGTCTAGCGTTATCGTGATGAAAGACCACACCCTTCCTGTTGATCAATTCCGGCCGTTTTCTCTCGACTGCTTCCTTTAATCTCATCAGTTGCTGGCAGTAAAGATCAGAATCGATGGTTTTGCCGGACGGTAAAAGCTCATAATGAACAATGCCCTTCCAATCCCACCATACACACAGCATCACCTTATTTCGTGTTAGGCCAGGTTTGGCCACAGTCTGTGAAGCCTGGCCAACTTTCGACCACGACCTTTTTCGCACGTTCTTGTCGTACGTGATCCACTTTTCATCGCCAGTTATCAATCTCTTCAAAAACGGCTCGGTTTAATTACGTCTCAATAATGAATCGCAAATGAGTACACGGTTCATTAAGTTTCTTTGAGTGAGCTCGTGTGGCACCCAAATATCGAGCTTTTTTGTATAACCAGCTTTCTTCAAATGGGTCAAAACTGTTTTGTGGTCAATTCCCAGTTCTTCAGCTACATCGTAACTACTAATATGCCGATCTTGCTCCACTCTTTCAAAAATGGCGTCCATTTTATTCGTAACAGGGCGACCAGAGCGAGGTGCATCTTTAACATCAAAATTTCCGGACTGAAAACGTTTGAACCAAATTTGTGCTACTCTTACTGACACTGCATCAGGTCCATAAACATCACAAATTTTTTTCACTGCTTGAGTTGCATTTTTGCCTTTTTTATAATAAAATTTTAAAATGTATCGAATTTCTTCATTAGATTCACTCATTTTTACGGAGAGAAAAACAAATGAAAAATAGCGGGAAACAACTTTTTTTATTTTTTTCTTTTCTTTATAATGTAACCTTTTTAATGTTACCAAAACCAGCCAGACACAAATAGTACAGTCAAAGAAATTTTATAATAAGTTTATACCTACGTTATGCGAAAAGACTTTTTCCCCGACCTAATAACTAGCAGACTGCGCGAACTTCGTACCGCTATATTGTATGTAGCTTCCCGCTTCACGGTGTTACTCGCGTACAAACAAAATGTCGATGACGACGATGATTACACATAGCCTATGTTACTCAGTGATAATGTAGCTTTCTAAAGAAAAATAATTATTAAAATCGGTCCAGTACTTTTTGAGTTTATTCGTTACATACAAAAATACTAATCTTTCCTATTTATTATATTATAGTATAGATTAATAATAATTAATTAATTATACTATTATCTAATTTAAGATATTGGTGTATTGAGTTTAATAACATTAACTACAGAAAACAATGTATACTTAGACAAGGTTTTCATACATACATTTCAGTAGCTTTTGGGATCCCCAATTTTCTCATGATGGATGAGGGAATGATATTTCTTTAGATAAGAAATAATAGCTAAAGAAAATAATATAATTATATAACTATGGTACAACCAACTATATATTTTTGTGAAATGCGAGTACAAATAAAATTTGTTGATTCTTCTGTCGACTTTTTCACGATTTTATAATCAAATTAGTTTAAATATAATTGTGGGCTTCGTGGTGCAGTGGCGAGTAGTACTGGCTGCTGAGTGGCGTTCGCCGGGTTTGTTCTATGTGCTAGCATTTGCGTTATGAACATAAGGTACGGCGTCTGGGAGTCTTTATATGTTACATTAAGTATGTATTTACAGTAAAATATATTATTCGTAATCTGGTTCTATAACACAAGATGTATATGCCTAGAATGGGATCAGATGGCGCTGAGCGAATTAATGTTATTCTTGTATTTATGTATCATTATGTTCAGAAGTAATTTATGCGTTGCCGGCCTTTAAGGATAAGAAGGACAGAGGAACGAGGTGTGGGTTTCCGGATACCCTAGTCAACGAAACAAACGCGACATGAGCCACTTTACGTCGATATTCCGAGAGGTCG
The DNA here is from genome assembly GCA_905147225.2 of Euproctis similis. Lineage (NCBI taxonomy): Eukaryota > Metazoa > Arthropoda > Insecta > Lepidoptera > Erebidae > Euproctis > Euproctis similis. Next base: position 21,215,263 of record LR990107.1, on the reverse strand, counting down.
TGATATTTCACCGGTTCAACCGCCTCATTCATGCAGCGAACTGCAAGACTACCACTGTTAGGGTAGGGACAGAAAGTAAAAAAAAAGGCCTCCGGATACTTTTCTCACTGAACGAAACGACGCATGAGCAGCGACACTGGACGTCGATTTTCTGAGGAATATTGGTATGTCACCGGTCGAGCCGGCCTTATGCATTCAGCGAATTGCGTGGCTATACAACTATCAAAATATTCCCATACGGCCGAGCTAAATTTGAGTAAGCGAGATAAATGTGTGCCTCCAAAAATCACAACTATACATATATTAAATGATAAGCCCGTTAAATAATTCTGAATTTATTATTGTTGCTATTGAGTGCTTTTGCTTATGAACTTATCGACAGTGCTGTTGGCTTGCGATGTGTTTATAATATGCAGTAGGATCTCTTCAGGTAAATGTGATATACATACATGTACCTACACTTTGCGCTGTTTACTGGATAATAATATGTTTTAAATGTTCCACGGACCTCGTGATGCATTCGTAAACAACCTACTGCGGAATCGATGTCGGCGGGTTCGATCCCCACCCGAGTACCAATATTTATGACAAGCAGCAATTACTGTATGGCGTCGGGGTGTTCTTCTATGTATCAAAAGATTGGGTTTACAAAAGAAATCCGTTATCTTTCCGTATCTGTATGTATTGTGTCCAAGATATTATTATACATTATTTAAGATGTGCGATAATTTATGTGAACCTTGACAAGCTCAGCGAATACTGTGTTCTTTGTATCAGCTGCGAAGTGTTATTTTTGCAAACTGCTGTTTTTACGTTTGAGTTCTTTTGTTCTATTATGCCGTTAAAAGTTAGTAGATGCATACTTTCAGCCATACTTTCTTCAAGATTTGTATACCGTCAGCATATAAATGTATCAGTTGAATGTATAAGTTTGATCCAAAGTTGAAATAATTATATTTATAGCTAATACGTGGTATATATGGAAAATTAATATTTACGTGGCATTAGACTGCTTGTTTTGTCTTAAACAACAACGCATCACTATTGCACTACATTCAGGGCAAGTTCCACTAAGCGACCGCGGCGACCGCAAAGCCCACAGTAGCGCTCCACATAAAGCCCGCGGTCGTTGCGAGCGATCGCTCGACGTCATAGATGACGTCACTGTTCGCGACCGCTTCGCGCCCACTTCGCCCGCAAAATATTGGTAGGTCTTGGTGGGCTTTCAATAAAAAATGACATATGTCATCAGAACTTTTCCGAGCCGCCATATTGCTAGCACACAGCGCTCAAGTTTTGCGTTCCACTTATAACATTCGCCCACAACGCCCGCGGCGTTTTTTCGTTAGTGAAACGGCAATTTCCGGTCGCGGTCGCGGTCTTGGTGGGCTTTAAGTGGAACGTACTCTCATACAAAGTCCCATACGGGGCAGGCAAAGACAACAGAACGCCCTAAGTCATTCACTCGCTTCTTTGACTTTTATAACTCTTATCAATACACGCGCGTCGATTTTTAAGGCTCCTGACAGCACCATCCTCCAGGACTCCTTGTATTTGGCCATGAAAAGTGTTTCGTGGTCGTCCCCGTATATATATATCCAACTTCCTTTCTTATAACCTTGTTTTCGACGCGATCAGCGAGAGTCATTCTGCTATTGCACTATAGTCTATATCAGTCTGCCAATATATAGATATTTTTGTATGTAATGATGTTAGCTGTACGCAATGTTCAATGTTTTCCATCTACTCGTAAATATAAATCTGTTACACTATATACATACATAACTTCACGCCACTTAGGCAGAGAGAACGGCTCGACATAAGGCACGATTCTTACACACCTCACTCGCTTCGTTGACTTACATAACCCTTTCCATGCGCCCGCGTCGATTTTGAGGCTCCTAACATCAGCTTCCTCCAGAACACGTTCTATTTCGTCATGGAATGTGTGTCTTGGCCGTCCTCGACACCTACATCTATGCGCTTTTGCACTGTATATATTTATTTTATATTATGACAGGAATATAAATATTTAATCAATAACAAAAAGCTGAGCATTTGGTTTTGTTTAGAGATTATTATTTAATTTGAAATTTGCACTAGGTATCAACCCACTGCATAACAGCCAGTATTACTAACCACTACGCCACAGTTGACTTTTATAAATAAATTTTAAGATTCTGTTTTATATTATTTTGTTTTTTTTTTATGCATCGCTACCTCCTTCTGTGAATAAAATTCAGAATTTCGAGGCATATTACTTGCTAGGCTGCATATATTCTCAATTTATTAAAGCTGCGTTATATAATATAAGTATAAATTGTAAATCATATTTTATTGTTAACTTTAGTTATTATTCAATAATGCTGTATATCTTCCTTTCTATGTTAATGATAGTAAACAACATTTGTGTTTTATTTTACAATACTAACAGTTAAACAATTCACTAGAATTTAAAAAGTTATTGCTGTTTGCGTGACCTCCAGCTTCTATCGACCTTTAGATGAGATGATGATGATGATGATGGCGAGACATATTTTGTCCTGACTATGCAGATAGTGGTGATGAAATTATTAATAAAATATAATAATTAATTGTTACAGTTCGAGTGAGCGTCCCCAGCGTCCATTGTCCACGCCACATCTCCACGCCGTGGCCGCTCCACAGCCGGCGTTACGTCACTCCAGAACACAAGCCGACTTCTTTGAGACCCAACTCACGGACCACCATCATTCCAGACGACACGAGAGGAGCGAACAATTCCGACAGGCAAGTCTCTATATTTTTAAACTAGCTAACCTCTATATCAGCTCCTATTAATCATTGCGTAATGATATATAGTTGAAACTATATATACTTTCCTCTATATATAGACTATCCAAAGCAATTTTTTATTTTTGTAATTCGAACTAGTAGTTTCTGATATTAGTGATATCAGACAAACAAACGGTTCAGCTTTATTATGTTATTACTATAGCTGCTGGCATTCCAGTGACATTTGTGTCTGGTGGCTATGTTATATTAATCAATATGACGCGTATGCGTTTAAAGAATCATGTAACAGTGGTGCTCAAAGATTTATATCGACCTCTGAAGAATATAGACCCCAAGATACATTTAAGTTTAGGTTTCGTTAGTTCGTTAAACATCGTGTGTTTATTAGTGTATTTAGGTATATGAGTAACCATAGAAGGTACTTCAAGAATAGAATAATAAATGTCATTGTACACTAATTTAAATAATACATTGCAACGTGTAAATAGTAAATGTTAGGCGGCCTTATCACATGCTGATCATCTAATTTTATGTACCCTCATTATTTAGTTGCTATATTATAGTTAGTCAAGGGACTCGGTTACTCAGTATATCGATTCAAATAATACAATAGTTTTGTAATCTATAGTAGGTATACAGGCAGACAGACAAAAACTTAAACATCATTTTTTGTGCTAAGTTATTTTTTCATTAATATGTTGAATGAACTTTTTTCAGAAATTTCTTCTTCTAATGATGATTTCTATTAGGTTTATATTTGGTTTAACGCAAATATAACCATATTACCGATTTTCGAAATAAACTTGACATTTCTTCCTCAGTCAAGGCAGCACGCTTGTTGAACGAACTGCCACTAACTATTCCACTCGCTCAAACTTTGCAAACTTTAAAAAAATGTAACTTCGTCACTGTAAATGATTTCACATTTATGATATTCTATACGTAACCATCTTTATGTATGTAATAATGTATGTTATATATGTTGTGTATATATGCATGTATGTAAGTATATGTATTTATCTATCTATCTAGATGAGGTTCCATAATATAGAGTTCTAAAAGGCAACTGTAGAACGCTTATTGCTTTTTCTACTTCAACATGTCCCTCCAAACCTTGTCTAGAAGAGATCGCAGCATGCTATTAGACAGCCTATTTTATTGTACTTACCTAAGATCTATACCATGTACTGCTTGCTGACTGTAATGTATTCTCTAAATGGTGTACAATAAAGTTTAAAAGTTAATATTGGCTGAATTTAGTGATTAAAATAATATAACTGTAATGATGTGCGTAACATTTTTCTACCCGAAGTTGGAGGCATCGGCTGTTAAGTCTCGACTCGCTGTTATGTTTACGTCCCTTCCTAAAATATATTTAATAACTTTGAAAAGAATTCCGAAAAGTTTTTAGTGCGCGCCAGGATTCGAACCCACGACTTCTTGATTGAACCTGGGTGTTCGAACACTGGACCACCGATATATTGGATTGAGTGCATACAAACAATCAGGACGTATTTTCAAAACAAGAAGCTTCTTACGAAAATGTAAAAATTGGTTAATAATATAGTTTAGTGTTTCTATTATTCCGAAACAGCTATATTTTGAAAAAAAAAACGTATATTTGCAATGATGTTACATTTCAAACAATCATACAATTTCTACACAAAAATGCTCCGGACTGACACGACGTCTTGAATTAAGTCCCGAAATAGCAAACATATGTGTTTGTGTAAGGACATTGTGATTATTTTTTGCATGACGTGACGTCAATCTTCACTTATTTTAATACTCTGTTTTAGTATTTAAACTCTGTGTAACTTAATCAATAGTTAGAAAGCTCTAATCCTTGCGATTCATTCTTAATGGAAGCGAGCCTATTGGAGTCGGTTATATATTTTTTCTACTATTTCGAGGGTACACTAATCGTTATAAGCTGTTAACCAGTATTATGTATTCACTATGTAAGTTATTCATCATTTCATCTTGAGAATAAATCTTATTAAAATGAAAGCGAAAAAGGTGTGTGTTTTGTGTGATAGTTCATGCTATATTATTTGTTATGCGTATAAATAGGTGCGAGCGCATGTACGCAAAGAGGACGGACGCACGCAGGCATACGGATGGAGTCTGCCAAGCAAGGGCGGTCAGGGACAGAAGGGTCCCAGCTCGGTTACCTCCTTGTCCTCAGGGGGCGTCCCAGTACCCGTACCAGTTTTCTGTAGGTGAGTATCTCCTTCACGATAATATAAATTTTGTATCGCTTATATGTACGGTAAAATAATATTTACGGAATACACCTTGACGCTCAATGTGACAAGAAAAAATAACTGAAGAATGAGCATTGTGCACGCAGTTAGCTAAAGAGCCTTATTATTTACCCTTAGTCATTATCAGTTCGATCGTTTTACAGCTTAGAAGTCCTAGAGTAAGGTGTTCATTTCTTGATCTGGTACAAAGCAGTGACTTTCAGCACGTTGTATGCGATATATATTGTGACCGAAACACTGCTGTAAAACTGATGCGTTCCAATAGGCTCTGTCATCGGTTAACTTTCAGGCATAATGCCTTCAGAAAAGGAATAAAATTACGTTATCTTATTATTGGTCCGAGCTTTGTTCTACTTCAGTCTTGTAAAATCAAACCCCGCTATTTATTCTTTTACAAGAAATCTTTAAAACTTTGTGTTTTTAAATACTCAGCAAATACGTTTTCAGTACTTTATGTTGAATTTTTGCACTATGAGTCCTTATTTTATTCTGGTCTATAGATATCGTTCTAACTCTAAATCTCTATTTGTTTTTTCACGCATTCTAAGAAATGATGTGCTTGTACTTCTGCTGTAATTGTGCTTAATATTGCTTTCTAACGAGCTTAGAGTCCTTTTTATCTTGATTAAGTGATTTTGAAAATAGAGTTTGTAGAAGTTAGTAATAATAACCATTTAACCATTTAAAAATATCTGAATTAAAATAATATGGAAAGTTATAGTCGAAAAAAATAACTCTTAATACGTGAATGGTGTTCTGAGAAAGTAGCCGAGAAGAATTCCCTTTGAAAATATTTCTTGTTTTCAGACCCATAGCTGAAAATGAGCCACGTATGACATTGCTTTGCGCTGCTGCTGTCAATTTGAACGGTGGCCGAACCCCGGATGGGGGGTGCATGATCGGAGAGAGTGTATTCTACGCAAATCAGGATGATAAGAATGAGAACCCTATGTCGTTAGGTTTGTAATAACAAACATTAAAATCAGTTGAGTGATATAATATTATTTATCCGCAGCAGCATCCGACATTTTCATTAGGAAAAATTGAAAAATAATTGATAAATCACAACTACTTTCAAAACTACCTAATTAAAGCAATAAAAAGTATCAAGAATAAATAACATACTTTCATCTATTAGAAATAATTAGTATAATCAATCTGAAAATAGGAACTACAAAATTATCCACTGCTTCTATTATTTCCGCTATCTGGGTTTTACTATGGGTTGGTTCAACCTCGGTTTCTCAATTATTCACTACTTGTCATCTTCATTTGTAATTGCTTTCAAAAGCATATTTTGGTATCAATAATGCTTTGTGTCTTCAATGCACACTTTATTCGCACCCGAAACTGTTCTTCTATTACAATTTACGGATTATGAAACACGTAAATTAGATGCTTGTTTTAATATGATCAGGCATATTTTTCTCAGCTCTACTCAGCTCCCCTACTTCTATTGAATTATTCGATGTTTATTATGAATCAATTTTGCGACTAATTTCTAATTTATGAATTTAACACTTATGTTAAAGGTTCGTAAATTCTAAATTTTTATTTTGCTTTACAGCATACGAAATGAGTAAAGCACAATCTGTTCATTCCCCGGAAGTTGAGGAGATCAATCAGCAGCTACAGTCGACACACAACGTGGAGTATACTGAAAAAAACCTGTCGTCCCTTGTCTGGATATGTTCCAGCAACCAGAACAAGGGTATTGTGATGGTAAGTTCTTGTTTGGAGTTCGATACATACAGCACCCCCTAGTTTTCCAAGCTAAGTAATTAAATGATTGTGTTATAAAAACTAGACAACGCAATACATACAAAGAAAATCACCTAGGCGCCATACAAACACCTATTCTTATGATATTTTCCCTGAATTGAGTACCGAATCCGCCGACCTCTTTTCAGCAATTGGATGTTTACTACGAGCCACGAGGTCAAATACTTTTCAATTTAAATTTGTGCATTTTTCGTTTATGCTCTCTCTAACCTGTGGGAAAACCGGGGGTCGATATCGACCACTTTGAGAATCGCTGGCTTAAACAAAATAAAGTAGAATTCTAATATTACAATTAATTTATAGATAATCGATGCGAACAACCCAGCGGAGGTGATAGAGTCGTTCCCGGTGACGGATAAACATATTCTGTGCGTGGCGTCAGTGCCGGGAGCAGTCGCCGAAGATTACAGGGAGTACCAGGAAAGGATTGCTGGAATGACCGAGAATAAACGTTACCCGGTAAGTCCGTCTTTTTCTTCTTTCTAACTAATAAGTCTCTCCCCATTTCTATCCGCTTTGAATTCAGTTATATAAAATAAAAATATTAGACATTTATATATAAAAAGTGGATATCTTTATGACATAGTTCCCATAATTTTATATATTTTTTCTATGAATTTTTAAATGATAACGATAACGCCAACCCCCACAAAAATATAAAATTATTTTAGAATTTGATCGTTATTATTCAACATCTGTTTTTACCCTCAAAATAGAATCGAACCCGGTCGATCGACATCTGCTCTGATTTGCATACAAAACAGATATTTTTATGTGTGTCATCACAAAGTTTATAAATATTTAAATGAGTTATTCAACTCAAAATAAATTTTTCAGTGATAATGACATTTAATAATTATTTGCAGTCTTTGTTTTGTACTGGAAGAATTGAGTCTGTAGATGGAACTCAGAAGAACAATGAAGAGAATGGGGACAAGGATGCTGTCGTTATAGGAAGCACGCGATTGGTATGTTATTCTCATTATCTCTGTTCAAAGTAGCTTTAGACTAGAAGTCTCCGATTTTAAACCATACATACATAACTTCACGCCAAATCCCTTGCGGGGCAGGCAGAGAGAACAGAGCGCCATAAAGCACGGTTCTTATACGCCTCACTCGCTTCGTTGACTTTCCTAATCTTCATGCACACGCTTCGATTTTTAAGGCTTCCTCAAGAATACGTTCTATTTGGCCATGGTATGTGTGTCCTGGCCGTCCTCGACTCCTACATTCATCCGCTTTCGCATTTTATATCTGCTTAGTCAATTTTGCATCATTCATTTTTTCTACATGTCCAAACCATCGGAGCGAGCCCTTTTACACCGATACTCTCTTTCAATCCAACTTTCTTCCTTACAACCTAAGTTTGCTTTAAAAGTTAACTAATGACAATAATTTGTGTCTACCACGATACAAAATATATTTTTTTGTAATTAATAGATAAAGGCAACAATAATGACTCCACCGAGCACTCCGGTAAATGAGCCTGAAACGACGCCCGAACAGCCGGCTAAGGAGAAGTCTGAAGAGAATGCAGAAGAGGCTGACGCTGCGGACACTGATAGTCCACCGCTTGGTACCACTCCAGTCAACGGTAACTGATACATTTCTTATGGCACATTTACGTATACTAATATAAAGAGGAAAGATTCATATTTTTGTATGTAACGAATAAAGTCTAAAACTACTGGGCCGATTTCAAAAATTCTTTTACCATTAGATAGCTGCATTCACCCAAAATAACATAAGCTACATTTAATTATTATCGTCGTCACCATTTTGTTTGTAAGCGAGTAACACCGCGAAGCGGAAAGCTAGTACGTTTTATAAAGATGCCTCAAGATTTTGATCAAAATTACATCTAGTACAATATCGGTCAGGTAGCTGTCAATGATATACTTTCCAAAATCGATTCAGCCATTTTGGCAATTGGAACAGACAAACATTGATTTATTTATTTTTTATTGTTACAAATTACTGGGGTCTTATTTATTAACATACATAAGCTCACGCCTGTATCCCATGGGGATAGGTAGAGACTTTAGCTTTCCACAAGCTACATCTTTCGCCTCATCCACAGTCATACATCTCGTCGTGCATTCACGTCAGTTTGTTTATTTGCTTGTACTAAATTGTGTGCATACCATATATTTAGTGCGATCTTGGTTTTTTATATTTTCGAACAAACTATCTCAAGCATTTTGATTCAGGGGCAAATCCAAACTCTCCAGAGCCGGGTGTGGAAGCTTTTGCTCAACAGACCAAGACTGAAAGCAATCCAGAGACGTCGCAAGAGCGCAAAATGTCGACTGTGATGGCTACCATGTGGTTGGGTACCAAGAGTGGCAACCTGTATATACACTCGGCTGTTGGCAACTATAAGAAGTGCTTGGCAAGGTAATTACCCTAATGATAGTAATTAATTTATTATCCTAGTTAATAAATCACCTTCAATTTACCGAATCTTATTCTTATTTATTTATTTTGTTTTGGGATAACGAGCAAGCGGGTCAGGGTAAGTGACTAACGCTGCCCATGGACACTTCCATCACTGTTTCAGTCGCGTTGCCAACCTTAAAGATGAGATAGGAGGGTGAAGGCAGTAGGAATCCAATACTTCTCTCTTAGAAAAAGTTGGGGCATGAGCCAATTTACGTCGATAATCTTAGATCACGTGATATTTCAGAGGACAAGCCGGCATTTTATTGCGTGTGAACAATTTATTTTGAAAATGAGTCGGATACACTTTAATATTTTTCTTGATTTGAACTTAAACAGCTTTATAAGCTAAGGTGCAAAATTGTAAAATGTGAAAGAATAATAAAGAAAATAAACCGTCCCTTCCAGAGTGAAGTTGAACGACGCCATATTATCCATAGTAGCGTGTGCGTCGCGATGTATTGTCGCGCTCGCTGACGGCACTGTCGCCATATTCTCGCGACAAGCAGACGGCCAGTGGGACTTCACCCAATACTGGATACTCACACTGGGAGATCCGAAATGTTCAGGTAATTTTATATAGCAGTTGGTTCGGATAACTTCAGGCAGACTGGAGTTCGAAAGGATGACATGTTGTTACGACCCCACTTAGTATGAGCGAAATAATTATTTTGAAATTCTACAACATAAATTAAGTTGCACGTTTGTATTCATGCGGGAATTGGAATCGCAAACTTATATTTGGCAAGTGGTAGTCTTACTAATGGATCACATGCCTCTATAGTATTACACGGTAAATTTTTATACGTATAATACTACGTCACACACTTATAGTATCATAATATATAATTGCAAACATAAAAGCATATGTACTTATTTATACGTATACGTACAAATAGGTATACGTGTACGTATACGCATTCTCGACGAACAGATAAAAAAAAAATCCCATTCCAGTGCGTTGCCTGTCAGCGGTTGGCTGTACAGTCTGGTGTGGTTATCGCAATAAGGTGCACGTCATTGAGCCACGTTCAAGACTACTTCTACATTCACTGGAGGCTCACCCGCGACAAGAGAGTCAAGTGAGGCAGATGGCGTGCGATGGAGACGGCGTTTGGGTAATTTATTCCTTTTTTATGCTTGGTTAAGTGTAAGTATAGATGAAATGCATAGTTCCTTGGGATCTTAAGGCTATTGACAACCCCTTGACCATGGACCTGTTCTTTGATTTGTTGATTAACCTTTGATAATTTTTCAAATAATTGTTTTATTTGATATCGTAATCAATATTTCCAATGATATATTTTGCAATTGCTCCGTGTTATAGAAATGTTTTTGTTTCAGGTATCAATCAAGATGGATTCAGCAATTCGTCTGTATCACGCACATACATACCAGCATCTAATAGACGTAGACATAGAGCCTTACGTAAGCAAGATGTTGGGAGCTGGCAAGTTAGGGTTCTCTCTAGTCAGAATTACCGCCCTGCTGATCAGTTCCGGACGACTGTGGATTGGCACCAGTAATGGCGTGGTGATATCTGTACCGCTCTCGGAGGGCTCCAGCAAGGATTCATCCGGAGCTCAACCAAATACTTCGAGGGCAGTCGTTCATGGTGTGTATTGCATTTATTGGAATGAAGATTTCTCAAGTATAGAAGCTTGTATAAATAAATACAAGCTTCTATACTTGAGAAATCTTAAGTCTATCTAAGTAAAAGTATTAAGCAAGGGCTCAAGACGATGGTCCGAGAGGGAATAGGGTATTTTACTGTAGTAGAGATAAAATACAAGATAGTTTGATAGTTTAGGCAAAGGGCTACCAGAAAATGTTTGTTTTATGCCCTTTAATATCAAGCTAAATTTTTAATTTCAATACAAAAATTTTAGGTTTTTTAATCTGTGTTAAAACGGGAAGCCACCATGTTATTACGTCATATGGCTATATCAAATGAAGTATGAAACAAATCAAATGTCAATACCTCAGTGACAAGTGTCAGTGTCAATCTAAGTACCAAAGAGGATATAAATAAGAACTGCTAAGTACCTGAGAATAAGTTAGAAGTTTCCTCCCCCAAATTTATTGGTAAAAGAAATTGAGATGGGTTTTTATGACTTCAATGTTTATTTATATTTTAGCAAATTTAACTCAAGAAAACGATTTGTTACTTAAATTGTTCCATTCTTTATTATAAAGTGATATTATTTGATTGACGTTTATTATTAAAGTTAAACTTTAAATACATTGTCTTAATTTCTGTCTCGGTGGTCAAGCGGTCAAGCACTCCGCTTCTGAATCCAGAGGTCACGGGTTCACATCCTGGCTCACACCAATGACTTTTCGAAATTATTTTCGGAAGTTATGTGTGACATATCGATGACTGACAATTTTGTGTCCGGTATAACAATAGGTTCGCCACCTATTCCATTTGGCTCGTAAACATAACGGCGAGACGAGGCTTTAACAGCCGTTGCCTACACCTTCGGGTCGAAAAAGGCGTGAAGTTATGTTATGCCTCTTTTATTACGTCCACCGATAGGCTATCACATGTCGTATGTGTTGTACAAAAATAAAAAAAATGGTTAAAGATCTACTGTTACAGTTATTCCAGGTTTTCATGCCACGTGAAATATATATTCATTTATTTATTTTTTGGAGACATTAATGAGTTAGTACCTATGTATAAGTACATAGGTACATACATAGGTTCATGATGATAAGACATCAAGTTATAAGTAACTTGATGTCTTATCATCATGAACTACAAGTATGCCAATTCCAAAACCACAATGATATTCTTGTTTTAATTCGAGGTTATATTGGTTGGTAAAGTTTTCAGTAGGTATTATAAAATTGCTCTCAATGAATAGTCCATATATAATATAAATAAATAGTTTAGTGCTAAAGTAACCTTGAGGGTGTGGAAGGTATAGTAAGTATACTTTAAATCACTAGTCAAATGACATCACAAGGAATAGCTAGTATCAATATAGGTGCCTAACAAATTAATAAAACAAAATTAAATTAATAGTGATTATAATTCATTTAATCAAATAATCTTGTAAATTTATTAATGCACATGCTGTTCTTACGCATAAATCTAACATTCCAATTAAATTTATATTACAACTGAATGCATTTTTAACATTTTAAATTCTCGTAATCTTCTAATCACCCTCCCTACGCGTATTCTCAGACTGGCTATTTGCTTTGTCTGTTTCACCTCTGTTTTAGATAGTTTCATTCCAGCAGCAGTACATTAAAACTTAAATGGTTTAGTGTCTCTTTATATAGAAATTTTAAAAGAAGATGTAGCACTAAACACTATGAATTTTATCAGTGAAGTGATTTCATCTTTATATTTTATACTAGTTGGAATCTATTTACTTCTGTGTTGTGCTTTTCAATGAGCCTGAATACTTAAATCTTTCTGGGTTATAAATATTTGTGTTTCTTAAGGTTCCTGTGCTTGGATAGTTTCCACAGCTTTTTCACATTTATTTTCCATATCACATTCACACTCAATACTGTCTGTGAATCTAGAAGTGTAAAATAATGAAATAGTAATATAAAGAACTACATAAGTAATAAGCATTAGAAGGTAAGCAGTGTACCAAGGCTGAATGATTGCTGCCACATAAGAACAAGGTACAAAGCTGCTGTAGTAATTATATTATGGTAGAAATTCTATTTTTGTAAGCCTAAGTCTGAGCGGGATGAAGAGGAATGAGAGTTGTAGGTCTTTGCCCTGTAGCGGGAAACCATAGATTAATAATATTATATTCACCCAAATTACCTTTAATACCTGATGATGAACCTTTGACATTTTCTTATATAATTAACCATTTAACCGCAGAAAACCTTCCGGTTAACAGCCAGTTGTTTCTCCACGATGTTGCGGAGAGAAAAAATCTGATCCATGCACTCTCGTCCGCTTCTAAAACCACCATGAACCTCCCTCAATAATCCATCAGATATCACCCTCATTCTCCTTCCAATAATTTTCCCATACACTTTTGCTGCTAAACTGATCAAACTGATGGCCCTGTAACTGGAACACTGCATACGTGATCCCTTACGTTTATACAATGGCACAATGTCAGCGCGCCTCCAGTCCATGGGAACCTTACCCGACCTCCAGCACAGATTGCTCAAGGTCAGGAAAGCGTCCCGGACACAGATTCCACCATATTTGATCATTTCAGCAGACATCATATCAATTCAGCTGCCTTACCATTTTTCATACTTCGTATCGACCATTCAATCTCTTCCATAGTAATGTCCTCGTCAGATGTTGCCGCAGCGGTTCCGTTCCAAGCACACGTCCGATATCAGCTTACCAGCATCATTCACTCTCTTGTCTCCATTCGGATTAAGGACAGCCTCCAGGCCATCTCTCTTGGTTCCGACCCATCCATTAAGATCACCACACAGAATTATCCTTTCATTTCCCTCAACCAGATCCAGAATATCCCTAACAATTTCCCAAAACTCCTCGAGTTCGCGGGGATCCGCGGATCTGACGGGAGCATAAGCCGCGACTAGGAAAACTCGCGTGATCCTTAGTTTTATTCGAACCCAAAGATGTCTCGGGCCTACCAACTCATAATCTTTCGCAAAGCAAATCTCATAAGCAAAGCGGGAGGAGAGAACGACTCCAACACCCCCACTGGCACGGACGTCCGGGTCCACTACCATGTCACCGGGGAGGTCCTCGGTCCTATACAATATTCAGAGAATATTTAGTTTTATGTTCTACATAAATATAATTAGTTGAAATAAAGTAAGTAATTAACGGTCCTCCGATGCTATAAAAGAATAAAATAGAATAATAATGTAAACATATAGAAACTGTAAATATTCACCGAATATCAAGTTGTATATTGTATATTGTAATTTAACTCGAGTCAACTCGAGTTGCGATTTTTCCGAGTTGCTATATATAGCCTAGTGACGTCAGCACCTCGTTTCGTCTGTTTTCGTAAAATTACGCGCGAATTTTAAAAACGTAATATTTAAATGCATTTTTAAGGTACTTATTGATTGAAAAAAAAATCCAGATTTTTTTTAGTGGTTTAGTACCACTATAGGAACTTATTGCAACACTTTTCAAAAATTCGTAAAATTCCCTATTGTCGGCGTCTCTACATTGGGGTGGTGCGCTCAATGGAGCTCCACGGTGCGTCAATCTGGGCGGAGGATTTGAACGTGCTGGCGGCGGTATATCGTAGGTGCGCTGAAGCACGAGCCAGGGGCTTTCTCCCACCTCCGGAGGATATCCAACGCTGGCGGGAGCGAGCCCATGATCGCCTCTTCCGGAGGTGGGAGGAGCGGCTGGCAATTCCGGCCGCGAGCCACGATTTGGTGGCAGCCTTCTGGCCAGTCATTAGAGACTGGGCCGAACGAAGGCGGGGCGCCCTCACCTTCCACCTGGCGCAGCTCCTCACGGGTCACGGCTGCTTTGGCCGTTACCTGTGCCGGGTTGCGCGTAGAGAGCCCACAATGGAGTGCCACCATTGTGGCGCGGCTGAATACACGGCGCATCACGCCCTTGATCCGCCGCGCAAGAAGGGGCCTTTAGTTGGTTTTAGTTGCAAGTTGTTGTTTTGTTGTGGTTTTAGTTAGAAGGGGGTTTTAATTGGTATACCGTCCCGGTGGTGGTGGTTAAGAGGGATGGGGAGTCCAACATAACCACCAGTAACCCCCCAGTGCTGATGGTACCTTTAACGGGTTTCCACTGGGTAACAAAAAAGAAAAAAAAGGGCTCATGACAATCCAACCACCACATTATTTGGAATGTTTTATAACAGAATATAAGACACTCGATTAATGATTTTTCAGATATTCTTTGTGAATATATGTTTTTAAGGTCTCGGTGGTCTAGTGGTTGAGATTTTGATTCAAGAAGTCGCAGGTTCGAATCCTGACTATCACCAATGACTTTTCGGAATCCTTTCCTAAGTTATGTGTGATAAATATCGACTACTGAAAACTTTGTATCCGATAGGGCAATAGGTTCGCCATTATTCCATTTGAGACGTAAACATAACGTCGAGTCGAGGCTTAACAACCACCGCTTACACCTTCGGGTAGAAAAAGGCATGAAGTTATGTTATGTAATGTTCAGTTAGAAAAATAATATCCGTAGGTGGGACAAGAACGATATACTATACTGTATACCAAACTACTGTTATAGCTCAACCGCATATAGGATTAAATATGGTATTCGTCGACACCTGGTAACGCTGTCTAAACCTTGGGAGTTATATGGGCGTGAATGTGTAAAGCCACAGTATGAAAAAGAATTTGATCCAAAAAGTTCACATAACAAAGTTTGACATCATTTTTAATTCTAGTGTCGCACAGCACCAATAGATAGAAACATAGTCTGATGGGTTTCTTTGTATTTCAGTGGGCTCTTCATCAACATATCCTACTGGAAATATACCATGGTGTTCCATGGCGCAAGCCCAGCTATCTTTCCACGGTCATCGCGATGCTGTCACGTTCTTCGTGGCAGTGCCAGGGGTGGCCGGCTCACCTGTCCGAACACCGGAATCTCCCCGTCGCGACTCACCGCCAATACCACCTATGTTAGTTATATCGGGTGGCGAGGGATATATCGACTTCAGAATAGGTATGTTGCATGTTTTATTACGCATAATATCATCCAACTATCAAACTTGTCGCTATTTTGTTTTCAAGTGTACAGTATAATAGGCTAGAAATTGATATTTATCTCTTATCATAGCGTATATTTGTTGAAATATTTCATTCGGGACATAATTATATACCTAGCCGTTGTCTTTTAAAAAAAAAATTATTATAATATAGCATGGTTTTAGAACTTAAACACTATTTATACATGACTTCTTTCGTACGCAATGACGTATAAAATTTGCTAAAAAAATGTTGAAAATAAAATTTAGTTTTCAACTATAATGTTAACAATATAATCTCAATCAATAAACCTTTGAGACTTTTAGACACCACTTTTAAAGAATATTCAAACATTTTTCTTATATTAGGGGCGTCATTATTTATGTGTGTTTTATTTCATTTGGTTTTAAAACTCATAAAGAAACATTAATAACTTTGGAAGTTCATAATTAAAAAAAAAACACGTACATATTAATATTATGGGTGGCCGCTGTCCTTCATATTTAACTCAAATAAAAAAAAAACCATTCATTACTCCTGAAATTGATTTTAAAAAAAGTCATAATTCATGGGAATCATAATATATGTTATGGGCGTTTGTTATACTTTTAGTTTTAATCAACTTAACAAGCTAGCAAGTAAAATCGTAATCTTAGTTTTCAATATCAAATATTCGTTTATAAATATCAGACGCTATAATTAAACAGCAGTTACTTTTCGTAATATATACTTAGTCTGATTGCCTTCTAAATTATATATTTATTCTTGAGATACAGAATCAACTACGATCATCGACGATTTAGGCATCAACCCCCAGATACAATTTAAATAATTGCTTATATTAAAATATAAACTAATATATTTTTGTAATTGCTATATATAATTATTAGTCCAAAACAAGCAATATGCACGTTAGTTATATTATTTAAGTTTCATCCTCATTGCGTTTAGAGAGCTTCGCTTCGTAATAGTAGAGAGATATATAGTATTTACGCTTCAACCGCTTACAAGCCTAGTATTTAAGTACATTACATAAATGCCACGGTACTAGTATGTTTTTTAAAGTTAAGGGATTTGTGCCTATTGTTTGATTTGAACTTTCAGGTGTATTCCACTAAAATGTGTGTTGTGCGTGTGTGCATATTAAAAACAATATAACAAAATAATTATTCGCTTATTATTATTTGAGAATAACTGTTTAATAATTATTAAATTCAATAATTATTATTTTAAAATTAATACTTAATAATTATTATCTATAATATTTATTCAATTATTATTATTTTAAATTCTTTATAATAATTCTATTATTCAATTATGAGTATTTTAAAATAATAATTATTATAATTGGTATAATAATTATTACAGACTAATTCTAACTTGAAATGGGTTCGTTCACGATGTGTGTGTTTGTTGATTTGTCATTTTTCTTGTAATCTATGTATAGCATATGCAACTTCGGGCTCTCAATATCGAAAGGTGTAGGCAGCAACGTTATGTCTCGACACGCCAATTGAATTCCTAGTCCTGTGTAACAGGTGGTGGATTTATTGCCATATATAAGCCATATATTCCTGTCTTTATAATACTGTTAACATGAGATTTAATTATTTTTAATTATTTCAAATGTATTTATGCACACCTATCATCGCGTCCCGTCTGCGATTTTTTATTTTTTTATACTGAACCATTAAAGGAAAATTAACATGCACATTGTATACACACAATTTAGTTGAAAACACATACAAAATAGGCATAATTCGATCCATATATAAAATACATATATAATAGCTCCGGTATTTTGTTTTTGTCTTTTTGTTTTACCTATATAGAAGAGCATGCCGATGACATACGCGACACAGCCTCACACGTCATAGTATGGCAGGTCCTAAGAGGCTCCTGAAAGTACCTGATTATAGAAATAAAACAGTTAATTTATAAAATATTACTGGTACGTTGAATTTTTTAGAATAAGTACGTACGCTTGCTCACAAGTAACCGACACGGGTGAATTTGTAAGTCGTGCATGAAGCAGTTTTACTAAATCGCAAAGTGGTTTTATTACTTATTTCCACATATCTTAGATGAGGGTCAGTGTGGGCAAAATGTGTCTCAATACCATTTCATATATTACTTATTAATAATATATTCATTGTTACTTTTGAATTTAGCAATAGTAGAGCCACGCAGCTCGCTGCATGAATGGGCCGTCTTGTCCGGTAAAATAACTTGACTCCCGGAACATCGGGCCCAACCCCTCTCTCCCTTTCTCCATCCCACTTCTGATTCCTTTTCTATGCAGTCTTAAGGCCAGCAACATAAAGTTTATAGTTTAAACATTTGCTTGTACTGTGGATCATTACGCAAATTGCCCGCACTCGCTGTCAAAGCCATCAAATAACTTGTATCAAATATTCATGTCACGCATACAATCATATAAATATTAACACTGGAATTAATTACTAACACAATTAACAGTATTGCTTACGGTTTAAATGTGTTCGTTGTTCGGGATCAGCCGTCCACATATCTGAAGCAAAAATGGTAAGATTAGAGCTAAGATGGACAATGAGGTAACTGATAATGAATAAAAAATTATAGACACTTAAATTGTGATATCAGAATTTACAATTTATGTTATGAGGTGTCGACCCTATTCTAATTGTGACCATATTCTATTTATTTAGGGTAAAAATACCCATTCTTGTCATTCTACCAATTAATTAACATAACTAGCAATTGATTGACACTACCAATTTTATTAAATACTAGCTGACCCGGCGAACTCTGTTTCGCATCAAAAGTAATAACTGCTGCCCCGCTATGTTAATACTGCAATATCTTCGACAAATTTGAAGTCGATAGCAGCTATAGGTTAAAAATGGGAATTTTCCATTGTTAACACCCCCGCAACCCCCCTTGTGGGTGGAATTTCGTAAAATCCGTTCTTAGCTGACCTCTACTCGGCGAAAGGAATAATCCTACCAAATTTCAAGTCGCTACGCCTTATGGTTCCAGAGATATCGTGATGAGTCAATATATAGGTGGAAATCTCTTATATATATATATAGATAAGAATTCCCTGCAACAATTATTACACCCTTCATTTTTTAGAAATTTGGACATGTCGCAAACTAAAATGTCAAAAAATCCTATGTCAAAATTGCATGCACATATCAACATGTCATCAAAATTTCTTAATGCTCCATTTATTCGGTGTATTTTTTTTTTATAAAATTACCCACTTTTATAAAATGTAAATAAGTAATTAATACAGATTTCGTTTATCTAACATTTTCAATTTGTCTTGCAATTTAGAAAACAATCATGTGATTTTTTTAATACTATCTTTGTATTTTTGATAATTGGGTGTTTTTTGACTTGTTTACTATCTTGTAATTTAGTAAATTTATGCTTTCAATACCAGAACGTTCAGGCACCCCTCACAAAGAAGTAATTTTCTCGATTCACTTTCAGAGTATTCTTCAGAAGAATATTTAAATAACCAAATAGTCGGCGTTTCAATTTTAGCTATAATTAAAATAATTACTTATTTTTATTTAGATAATTACTTGATTTTTATTCTAGCGAAATATGATGGTTTTATTAAAAATCTCTTCATGAAATTCATTATTAGTTTTTCTCATAGTTCATATGGCAGTTAATACAAAATGTACACAGAAATTTGAAACGTTAAGACTTTTTAATAATAATGCACATGTATAATAAATAATAATAATAATAAAAATGTAACCTTATTGTGTTGTTGCTAACGTGTATATTGCTATAATTATGTAAATATTAACAGCTAAACTATTTGTATAGCTAATTGTAGTGTAATTGTCTAGAAAAAGATATTGTATGTTATATTGCTTTGAAGATGAAATATTATTGTGTATATTTCTTGTGAAAATTTTAGCAGTGCACTTTATATTTTTACAGATTAAATTAGTCGTGTCTAAAATTAAAACTTTATTTTGTAACGTCGGCATAACGGTCAGCATGGTTACGGGTTACGGGTCGGGCGACATCTTACCAAATGTAGAGCACGGAAAAAATAGTAAATATCTTTGTCACTGCCTGCTAGATAATTTTGGTGTTACTATTTTCTCGGAAAATCATCGTCTTTGGTTTCAGATCCGAATTATACGAATACGATAAATTATCCCACCATGTAACTTTCGGTCGAATCTCTACAGACATGTTCTGTACCTATGCTTATTGATCAATTAACTAAACTAGCGCCATGGTACTGAGCTGGAGGCCAATTTATCAATGACCTTGAATAAATGCAAAAGGATTATCTTTCTGAGACAACTAATACTTGAAAGTCCCTGGAAAAGCGTTTTAAGGCTAGCTGTGGTTCACAATTTTATTTAACTTATATTAGACATTTTGTCACCGTTAGACCGTTTGGAAATGGGTCGATTTCATTCCGCTTGAGCTGAGGCCTTTATGTTTATTGAGCACCCGAGCGCTTTATTAAGATGATATTTTTTGTTTTATGTTAAATTTCACTCGTGGTTAACTATCTGTGGACTGCTAACAACTGTCCTTGTCCAAAAACAACTGATAATTGTCCATATTTTCTGGTTTAGTATGTTACATAATATGTTGTAGAATAAGTGGAAATCATCAACATATTTTTAGAGGGAGAGGTTACATCAGCGACAAGCATAATTCTTCATTATTACATTTCACTGATTTCGGTTCATCATTTACTTTTTATTTATAACTATCGAGATTGTGTTTCATGTGCCACATTTAATTAATTAAGTAATTTATTTAAATAATTGACAAAACTGTGGCTGCTGTTGCAGTAATCCATTTCTTTTATTAAAAAAATGTTTGCATTTAAAACAATTTAGTAGTAAATAATGTGAATATTTATTAGCTACTATATTAGCTTGTTAAATTCATTAATATCAGATAAAATATCTTAATTTTATAAAAAAAACACAATATTTGTTTGATCCTTACTGGTGGAAATATAAATGCTCACTGTAAAAACATTGTTTGCTTTCTTCGTTACTTTTAACAATATGTGTTTTATTTATGTGTAAACTATATAAACAATAGTAGTCTATGATTTCGTCTGGTCACCAAGTCACATTGCACCACAAGTGATGTGTTAAATATGAGCGTAGCTATTGAAACGATTGAAAAAATAACAATAAATAATTTATTTTTCTCCTTCACAGCCGACTCTGAAATGGAGGACAGCGTTGTCGTCGCTGAAGATGGATCGTCGAGTGGTCAAAGTTCTTTAGCGGATCGCGCTTCTAAGAGCCACCTGATAGTGTGGCAAGTGGCCACAGCCTAACGCAGGGCCAGCCGTGCGCGCCTCGACTCCGATTCAGAATTTGTGTACGTGTGTATGTCCACTAAACCAGAGGTTATCGATGAATAAACAGTTAGGAAATATAATGTGAATAGGGACGCCGCTTCTGGAGACGGGTTAGGTAACTTTAGAGAAATGCCATTATATAAATCATATTTCTTACATGATTCATAAATATATATTAGTAAATAGTCATAACGTATCATTCTTGTTTACTCTGAATTTTCAGAAACAGTATAATAATTTTCTATGAGATTTATTGGCGTAACAATCAACCAATCATTTACGTGATCCTTGTGAATCGACAGTGAACGCGATTATGTTGTAGGTATTGCAATTAATTCACAATCAGCCATGTTGTAAACCCACAATATATAGAGTAAAAGTTAATTCTGTTAATTATAATTGTTACATTGACAATCGATTAATTAAAGTTTGTATTAATTTTTGACTTAGAAATAGCAGTAAACACAATTTATTGACATTAGATAAATTATTGCCTTAAGACACGAACACCATGTACAATAATTATATGAGGACCAGAAGTTAAAAAGAAATATATTCTAAAGTTGAAAGTACAATATGTGTAGGAAGATTCTGAATGTTCCTCAAAATGCGTGTATTTGTTCTATCCTATCTCCAAACCGGCGTATTATAGGGATTAAGCGAAGTGTTTCGGTCGTTACTTTTGCCCATAATGTTCTAAATCTTAGAATTTTGGTTGTTTGAAATGGTATTTTTTCTTCAGAAGCTTTCGAAGACGAATGCTTACCGTATTTCTTGTATGGGTGACTTAATTCTTTAACAAAAATGATGTAATTTATTTTTACGGACAAAGGGATTTATTTATTACTTAAAAAATAAATCCTTAGAAATGCAATCGGATATTGATATGGATTTACTTATAATTTGACGTTTTTTATACATTTATATTAATTATATGTAATTTATTGACATTGAATCGGTGATGTTACAATAACTTAATGAATTTACGCAAAATTAAACGTAATTGAAAGCTTCGTAAGAAAATGACAAACTAGGAATTGTTGTGTTTTAGAGTTGGTCCTTCGAAATCCATCCTTGTCTATTCACGTAGCCCGCTGATAAACGATAATATTGAATTTACATACTGCCGAAAATAATCGTAGCAATAACTTATATTAAAAAGAATAATAATAATAATAACTGAAAATTGCAATAACATCGTTTATGAGCGGGATTAAAATTTTCTTCGATTGTCGCTATAATTTAATCGATTGAAATTCTAAATCCTAACGATTACCTATTATACGGTTTTGGATTCAATTAATCGATTATTATATCGCCATTAAAATGTGTTTATCACGTTTCTCATGCACGTCACAAATTTCATCGTGAAGTTCACGTCACGCACGGTGTCAAAACTTAGTTCTTATAATATAGTAATTTATTACAGCAAACATTATAAAATATCGTGTGCTTAGTTAATATAGGCTGTAAAGATACTTGGCTACAATCATTTATTGCTGATGCCAATTTATTAGTTTCACCGAGATATTCAATATGTGAAAATAATTTATTCATTTATTCAACTATAGTTGAATTATTCAACCGTAGTAGAATAATTCATTTTATTATTCAACTATATTTGAATAATTGAATAAATTATTTCCCATTATAATTCATATTACT
The DNA here is from genome assembly GCA_905147225.2 of Euproctis similis. Taxonomy (NCBI): domain Eukaryota; kingdom Metazoa; phylum Arthropoda; class Insecta; order Lepidoptera; family Erebidae; genus Euproctis; species Euproctis similis. The sequence goes on along the minus strand of LR990107.1, from coordinate 21,192,328 downwards.
ACCTCGGCGCAAGCTTAATCTCATTAAAATGTTATTATGTACAAGATTTAACCACCAAATAATATGTTTTAGTAGTGTTAGTTAGATTTAACAATGATGTATATTGATTTTAATTTTTTTTAATATATGTATACATAATAATTATAAATAGGCAAGTGTTATATTTAAGGTGTGTGACCGTTAAGGCTGTGGTTGTCATCTGCATCACAATCTTTTCTTTTTTATTTTATTAATAATTTATTTTAATTTTCTATTTATTCAATTCAAATGGATTTTAATTTTTTTTTTGTGACGATGTGCAATTGAAAAGTACTAATTATATTGTATCGTATATTTTATAAATAATGTATTATGTTTTATCTATAGATTCTGGTGTTGTTTTTTTTATATTTTATTTTGATCTTTATAACAAACTTTTACTGGTGCATATATTAATAAGAATATCGTATATATAATGTAATCTCTTATAATAATCTAGTAATGATTTACACCAAAATAATAATTATAATCTATAATAAAATAATAAATAAATACAAATGTAAATTAATGATTTGTTTGTTTGTAAATAAATTAATTACATAATATATCGCTGCGGTAAGTACTCATATATTTTAATGATATCCGTAGATTTGTAACATTATGTAGTGCTATAAAGGATTTTGAGAACCCTTAAATGTGAGCGCTTATTTATAATATGACGATACAGTTTTAGTTCAACGAATTATTTATTTTAGTTGATTATTTTTGTTTTATTGTCTTTTAATATAAGAAGCCGCTCACTTAAGGGTTGTATAGTTTATAAAAATAAATAAATACGGAAAGCGTTGGTTGTAGGTTTTTCTGTCTTGTAGATTAAAATTCTTTTTCAACATTCAGAATTCATTTAAATTTAACCCGTTATTCCAAATGCTAAGTATTATTATAGATATTATGAATACATTTTAAATAATGTTTTTGACGCTTTCACATACCTTCATATATTATAATAATAATAATGTGTTGTTTTCATTTTCTTTGACTTTATATATAATATATATATTTACAATAACTTGTATCTGAATATATGTATATCGTTTGTGTTTCATACCTTAACCATCGTTAACTGTAAGTGCTAGTCAAAATATCGACATAGTGTAAATGTAGGTAGTTATTAGATAGTTCCGCTAAAATAGTTGTAAGATGTAATGCTGTGTTCGCTTTGCAGTGTTGCTGCTGGGTGTACTTAACTTTTGCATACATATAAATAAAGTTCATATAATATAGTGATGAAGTAATATTGTACCGTCATTTTTTTTCCACTGAAGACACAAATTGCTGTATTTTTAAAGACCATAACTTTTGATGTCAGATTGTAATTTAATAAATCACAATCTGACAGAGTGATTAATATCTATCTGCAGATTGATTATAAGAAAAATATTTGACACTTAATAAAAAATTTCCCGCCATATTTTTCTTTCCTATCAATTTTTTTTTAAGTAATGCAGTTTGTTTTATTTATTTTATATTATATATGCAAAAGTTATGTAGTATAAACATCACAAAACGTATAATATGACTAAAATTGAATGAAACGGAACAAACATTCAATAATTTTTTTATATAGTTATTCTTATTCAGAATTCTTTGTGACATGTTGAAATAAATACATTTTATTTTTTATATGTTGAGAACAATTTTTGTCTATAGTTTTATTGTTGTAAAAATTTTACTTTATATACTTATACATTATATATTTACTTCTACATAATTTATCACATATTTAATTTTTTTAGAATGTACATTTTTTTTAAATGAATTAAGATACGGATAAAATAATGTAAATTGTAATAACAAACATTAATTTATCTTGGATTGAAAGTAGTACTTACATGGAAAGATGTGGGGTTATAGCTTTTAACTGATGTATTATTATTATTAAAGCGGTCCTTTCCTGTAATTACTTCAATTTTTTTTTTTATTTTCCTTTTTTTAAAGTGTGACGTACAGTTATCTAACTAATATTTGAGTCATATTAAACGTTAAAATGTCATGTAATTATATAATAAACAAATTCGATTACTGATAATTTATATGTTTCAATTGCAAATAAAGATGCTGGAAATTATTAAAATAGACTGTTTTATTTTGATTACCCAACGTCTCACAAAATATCTTAAACCCTCAATACGTGAAGGTGTAGGCAACAGAAGAAGTTGGCAACTACTGGAAATTGCAAATTATAGGAAATTGACTCTGCCAGTATTCCATCTCTGCAGATTCGAAAAGATTAAAAGGCATTTCTCAATTAAACGAAAAAATAACTTTGCTGATTGCCATGTAAGTATTTACTGAAATTCTTGTTCAAGATAGTTACTTTGAAATTGTATTTTTTACCGTACTTACGAGATGTTGATATAAGCATTTTACAAAGGATACTCAAATTCTTCTGGTCTATACTAGGCACACCTAGATGAATTAATTTTAATTACAATATTTTGACGAGGTGATTTAACAGAAATAAAACGATATATATTTTTTTGTACATCATAATTTTATTTGTATGTATAATCCAAAGAAACGTACACGAAAAATAAACTCCGTGAAACATCGTTCGTTGCTAAATTTACATGAGATCACAAATATTTACTTAATTGAACAGCAATTATCCCAATTATTACCGCTTGGTTACAATTTGCTCAGCATAAATGACAAATATTCATATTTACTGACATAAAAATAAAATCATTATTTATGTAGTGTCGTATCAAACGCAGCGCATGACTGACTTCATGAACCGTTTCACGGATTCACAATGTGGATTCGTCATGAATCCATCCATGAAACGGTTTAAAAGAAGCCATGACATGAACAGCCAGATTCTGCGGGACTATAGATGGTTGTTACTTTTAAAATTATCAATAAGCTTAAAAATAAGTAGTAAACTAAATCATGTTTTATTACATAACTTTACATTGTTGAATTAATAAAAAAATAACTTAGCCTTTGTGCGGATACCAAACAGTGTCATCTTTAAAAAAAAACGGTTCTTTTTTTAAAGTTTAACTTTATCTAGGCAACACTTACATTATGTCGTAACGCAGTGGACCCTAGGTACTTAGTATTACGTTAGTGTGTACATAAGTAAAACAACATAATTAAGCAGTCCAAATTAGCATATTAAAATAGTAGGAACAATTTAATTCTAACAGCTGTAGAGTAGGTACAACAAGACAGTGTAACAATTAACTTATTTTTTTTTAATTTTCGTGTAAAAATAATAGTATTTTATATGTACATACGTCTTCATTTGCAATAGCACAAATATTTGATTTATGCGTTTATTTTCTCGAATTAATACAGGGCCGGACAAAGTTTTAAACATATGAGTAAAATAAAATAGTCCATTTGATATTTAAAGATCAGCAATGTGGACAGTGATTTTATTTCTTAAGATTATTTTTTTAATTATTGAAATACATATAATGATACAATAATTAAAGCAAATTTTAAGACTACTTCGTCAACTCATCTATTTATCTCCGTTTTTCGAATTCGTCCGAAAGTTCGAATTATTATGAAAATTATTCGCAAAAACATAAGAAATATTAAATTTCAATTATTATTTATTTTTAGAATGTTGTACCTTACAATACGTTCAAATTAAAAAAATATATAAATCAAATTCCTAATTATTCCGTCAAACGTAACGTTTTGATCAATATCTCATATAAGCTTTATTCTAATGTTATCTATACTAATATTATTATACTCATGCAATATTACTATTTATATTTTTTTAATTAATTCTGTAGGTACTTTTGGTTAAATTTTAATTGCGAAATAGGAAGGAATATGTGAATTAAAAAATTGACACACTACGCTTACATTGTATAATAAATTTTAGTCACAGAATTATAATAACTATAAACATTAAAGACTATTTTATTATTGGTTAATGGTTATATAGTTTTTTTTTTAATTACGAATGTAAAGTAATCGTTTTTTTAATATTGCTCACGCTTACTTTAAACTGATCACAATTCGACGCGTAGATACATTGTATAAAAGTTTAGTTTTCAGTTTAATTTTTTTAGAGATGTTTTGAATTTCCCAACGAAAATACCAAAATACAAAAGTCATTAATTTTGGTCGTCCATTATATCAATGTTAAATCTGTCGAGATCGCTAAAGTTACGATTTCAAATTACTATATTGAACCGTAGAGTCTAGGTATATAGATATCATTGATTTTCTTGTATAAAAGAGTAAGACATTTTAAAATAAGTACGCACTAACGCCTTACTCATACAATAACATGTTGCTCACAATCAAATGTTAAAATGTATGTCAATACTCAATTATACAAGAACTTATAAGGCAAATTTAGTTTCAAATTAGGGATCTCAACTACTATCAGGTAGATAACTATATATTTTTATTATGATGGAAATATGCCATAGCATTCACTTGTAGAACAAAATGAGCACTTGACGTTTATTTTTTTTTCATCTAAATAATATCGCTAATATCTTAATAGGGCCATCTAAACATATCTACTAACTACCATTACAAAGTTGCAGTACTGATTAATCCAGAAAACAAATCGTAAAGGTACTGTTACACATGATAAAGAGCATGCTCATGAACTGTTTACATGTGCTACCATGATTAGGCAAACTTGTTTACACGCGCTAAAATCACCCCTTCCGCCCGCCTCAGAAAGCTAGGTTTATGAGCATGCTCGAAACTAGCATGCTTTCGTGCTAATAAAGAGCATGTGTAACAGTAGTATATCTCTTTGAAATATGCTTCATAGGTAAATCCCAATCCATTCAACGCAAATATTCTTTCAAAACCCTTTATATTGGCAAAACACTTGCTGTATTGCTCATAATAAATAAGTGAATGCTTAAGCTTATAACCGTCTTTATCATTTATTACAATTTTATTATTATTACATACTTACTAATCACTTTAATTTCTACCGCTATGATTATTACTTTATATTTTTAACACTAAAATCTACGCGATTACTAATTTATGTCTATGTGTAATAAATATATTGTGAGTTCTACCCTGATGCTAAATAAAATATAATTGGCATATTTTGTTATTCTATTTTTAGTACTTGAACATTTCAAGGTTGAAAAGATTATGTAAATATTTAATATATACGTAGGTATAAAATATGCAAAAAACTTAAAAATAATTACAGAGTAGTAATGCAACTACATAGAGTAGTTCGAAGCGGTAAAATTCTATGACGCCGTTTATTTAATGTGTAAATATTGTAATATACGTATATATGTTATCGTATTGCAGTCAAAAAATTCATTTGTAATATAATTTTAAATAAATGTACCTAATATAATTTTTCGTTGTGCAAATTATTTTTGAACGTACATATACATACAGTATTCGTTGTGAATATTCGATTAAATTGCTTATCGTTGTATCATTCCTTGATATAATAATAACCTTTAATCTTAAATATAATATTGCTTTTCATTAATTCACATTTCGATTGCTTTTCGTTAATTTAACATTCATATTATCATTTAAAATTTTATTAATATTCGCCAACCCAAATAGTATTGTTAAATACTTAAATTGAAATGTTTTTTTCTTAAGTGCGTTGAAAAATGTTCTGATTTTGTTAAAATTAATTAATGAAACGCACTGTCAATAGTCGTTTGGTTTGTTGTTGAGGTATTTTGATGGATGGCTTAAACGCATGTAAGTTTATATAGATGACTGAAAACCTGTAACCAGTGGCCATTTTATTCTGTCACTGGCAATTTGACTATTTAATAAAACAAATCTATATTTGATAACATAATTAATTTGTTTTTTTGCCTACACGTGAATTCATTACATTTTTTACAAATTTAACAAACAAATTTAATTTTTCCCATATTTCAATTATAGAGAGATAGAGATTATCAATAATGGCGGGATTTTTTATGATTTACTTCTAAATAGATTTATATCAAAGTATAATTTTACTATGATAACGTATGTAGATCAATTATATTTCTTGATTTTAATGTTCTTAAATTAGTACTTACATCAAGCGACACATTTGTATAATATAAATTATATAAATTAGTACAAAACTATAAAATAACTTATAATCATTAGATTTTAAATGTAATTTGTAATATCAATTGACTTTTTCTGACTAGAGATATTTTTATTTTAAAGCAATGCTTGATCATGATCATGATCATGATAAGTATTTTCAGATTAATTTTTAATTATTAATATTTTTTCACTTGAAAATAATTTAGCGACATGTTATTTCATTAACAATATATATAATAATAAAATTGATACCTTATAAGTAGGCATTTGCTGATATAAAGGGTTTTTTTAATTGTGTAAAAAGCGTAAAATATACAGTATCGCTACATAAAATTTGTAAAAATTATGTACTTTATTTAAGCCACAGAATTTGATGTAAGCTGTAGCTTTCGAAAAACACATGATTCTGAACGTTAATAAATACATTTCATAGGTAATTAATTTTATAGGTAATGAAGTACCTAAATCGTAAAATTTTAATATTAAATTTAAAATCATAATAAATTCATATAAATAAATAAAAACAGACTTCAAAATATACAAAAAACGTACTAAAAAGTTTTCCCGCCTTACGACCTAATCTACGCAATACAATCAAAAACATCAATACTTGTTCACAATCAGCGATAGAATCGCGTAACTTAGTCAGAAAAATAATTTCTAGCCGAATTTATAACTTTACCATTTCAAAATACGTTAATATCTAAATAATCGTATGCTTATACTAAGTGACATCCATCAACTAAATTTTTAATGTACGATTAAAACACCATATCACCAGTTTTGCAGTCTAAATATTCAGCCGAGTCTAAATATTTATTATGAACTAAATAATCTAATCTATACAAATAAAGTTGAAATGTCTTTTTATAATGTCACGATAGCAGATTTTTTCTGAAATTTTCAATTTTTAGCTACTAGGTATTAGGTACTATGCGCTGATAAGTAACAACGGTTAGTACCATTTTTTTTAAATTGTATCCGTCATTGATTTTATCACCCCGGCTCGAAAGAATATTATCAATATTTTTGAAGTTATACTTCTTTAGGCGCGTTATGAAAAAATGATGAGAGTGAAATTTTAAGATGCGCGCGCATCTGTGACACAAAATTAACAATATGAACTATCCGTATGTATTAAATATTAATATAAATTAAAATACTTTATTTAATTTAATTAACACTAAATATTATTAAATTATTAATGTTAAATAATATTGGTTATTTAATATTTACAAAATAAAGAAATAAATTTAATAAAACATTTAATAAAAAGTTTGTGATAAAAATTAAAATTGAACATCAAATTATAATATTAATTTTTAATATTTGCTATTAAATTGAATAAATAATAAATATTTATAAAAATAACTAAATAAATTTAATGAAATTTTTTTGATAAAAATGAAAAGTGAATATTAAATTAAGAAATCAATAAAAATATATAGAAAATGCCCAACCTTGAATTCAATTTTTGAATTTATTATTAAATTTATTTTTAAAATATTAAATAATCAATAATAAACATTTAAAATTAAGAATCTTATAATATATAGTACAAATTATGTTTATTTATTATTCTCTAAATTTTGTTTTTAATAATTATATATATATATATATATATATATATATTTTAATGATGCCAAAGAAGTATAACTTCTCACGCGCGTACATAAGTACACACACCCATTTTTTTCTTTCTTTTCTTATACTTTCTAAGTGTGTTGTATTTGTTCATTTTGAATGTTTTGCATGGCAGTGTACCGCAGCGGTTCGTTGGTTCGCGGGAACCTTGGTTTGGTTGGGATTTGTAATTATTTATGATGATAGAAAATATTATTTACGTTATTGATTTCCTTAAGAATAGTTAGATTGTTAAAATACACTGACGCTATTAACTCAAAAACTATAGGTAATTCACAATTTAATGTCTGTAGTCATGGGTAACATTTAAATTGAATACGAAGCTGACTTCTTTAGCCTGACATGCAAACAATGATTAAACTGTAAACGTAGTTTACTCATTGCAGTACAATGAGACCTCGCTTGAGTCCTTGCTGCCTACACCACAGGAAACATATTTTGCGACACAAAGAGAGGAAGCTGTCTACAACTTCGGTTAAAATGAAAGGGGATTTCTTCTTCTCAGTCCTAATTGTCCAACTCTTATTTCCAATAGTTTCACCAGTTCAACTGTTCAAGTAATAGGTTCGTAATCATGCATGTAGTTCGCAAATGAAAAATACCAATGATATTCATTTTATAATTATAAATAATCGAAATATAATATATATTTTATTCTAAGCAATGAATTAATAGATTTATTTCACTCATACAAATTTAATAAATAAAACGCTATATTAGAAATATTTTTGCTGAAAAATAAAATAACGTGTCTATATCACATTATCTGATTAATGCGTTATTATTATGAAATAGTCAATGACGTACTAGAAAAGAAAAATATCAAAAACCATTATTATTGGTTACCTGTGATACAATACTAACAAGATTAGCATAAATATTTTATTTGATCGCAGTTGAAATGGTATATTAATGCTGTTCGTGGAACCTACTCGTATCATTATTACCTACCTAACGTTCTATTATAATACAAATACATTTAAAATGAACTCCACATTTCCCTGACGATCATATTGATCGAAGTATTTTTTTTTTAGTTTTATAGCAAAAAGTTTCATCACTTTTTTGTTTTATTTTGATGAAAAAAAAGCGAAACTCAATCATACGCGCGAAATATAGTTTAAGGTGCAATATTTTCAATAAATAGATGAATTTAAAATTCGAACACGCAATAAAAACCAGCCAGCTTTATATGAAAGTTTTGTACAGATCTAAATGTTTATGAACCCGATTAAAAATAAGAGGTTTAAATTAATCATTACTTCTAAAACTTATGCGATAACTATTGTTTCTATTATTACTGTATAATATGTATAATATTATAACTATTTATAACCGTTATTCTATAATAGTTACTTCGTTATTGGTTATTTTAATTCTACAAAATTTTGTAAAGAAGGGAAATGTTTGTTACACAGGGGACATAATATTTACATGTACAATGTATATATATATTATATATTCTTGTATAATATAAGTTGGTTACTCATATATATAAGTAAACCACTGGTACTTACTTATAAACTATATCTCGCTACATTTTTTTTTATATCTTTAGTATAAATATTTGTTTAAAATATATTCGTTTTTTTTTTCGTTTTTATTATTACAAAGCCAATATTTGTCTACGTTATCATCAGTATAGTAAACTATATATCTAGAATAGGATAGTTAATAATTCTCAAAGATAGATAAAAAGGGAGAAAGATTTTTAATGAATAGATAGATAAACTATACTACTGATAATATTTTAAGTAGAACCTAGGACACTAGAAGTTAGAATTAGACGGAAATCAATAGTATGAGTGAAATTAATTAAAGAGTTTTTAATCAATAATATTCGATGTCAAAGTCGTTATTTTTTTTTTGCCAACATAAGTAATCCAAAGCACCAAAAATATCTAAGGATCTACTTATATTAAATTCTCATTAAACATTAATTAATTACTAGAATAATATTGCTTATTCAATTACATTTATATTGCTTTTTACTAGTCATCTTGACTTGTATAGCTTAGAATATAAAATTATATACGTTTTATATCAAACGACCGTCATACAGCAACTATAAGAGAGTTGTCAATCTATCAGGAATAAATATGGTAAATTGTAGACGATTGGTAAGTATGAGAAAGAGAAGAAAGAGATAGACTAGAGTAGGTATCTATGTAATATAATTTGTGGCACTACTACCTACTAGGACTTAGTAGTAGGAATATAAACACTAGTACGGATTAGTGCCTGTTCAGTTGAATATTAGTATTCCGTATAATAAATTGAAAGTTCTCTAAATAGATTTCTTTTTTAAGAAGAAGAACATTCGCACTTTACCCAAATCAAAATTATCATCATCAACCATTTCGAAATATTCCGATGTAACATTTAAAAATATTGTAGTCTAATAATTTTCTCAGACATCAATTTAAAAAAATTGTGTTTCCTAAACACTTCGATATTATCTCACATCCAAAAGGCAAACAGGTAATTGCTTTACCGTAAGTACAAATATTTTAATAAAATGCAGGAACTATGTTCTTTTGAAAATATTAATTGACTGGGTTTAAAAAAATTAAACATCGTATTTGAATTGACACGAGGCACTAAACTATTACGTTAGGGAGCATAGAACCCGCGTACTCTCGCTCTATCTATCTACACTCTAGCTACTACGCTTACGCATACTAAAAACGCTTGGTATATTTATTTGCGTTTTTTTTGTTAACACACATGATACGTAGAGTGCGGGCTTTCGCTTCTGTTCTACCACTACAGAATTCTACGGGGTTAATATTAAGTCTGCAGCCAGGCGTCTACTAGACAGCGGTGCTTTGACTTTAGTGCCTACATTATTATTGCTTTCGAATACCCATTTCTCGGCGAGCACCTCGTGCTCGCGTGTCATAGCCTACGTATAATAACCTACCTTAATTTAAGTTAATTGCCATTTACGTTTGACATGACGCCTAATAACATTACGTTCGACCAAATGCGTGTTGAGTGTGATGCGCAGCCCTGCCCCTGTGGCCGGCACAGGGCGTGATGCCGTCCTCACACGCCACCAACAGTCACCCGCCGCACCGCGTTACATCCTCATATATTGCTCGCCAATACTTCAACTCTACATCATGAAATAGTCTAGTTGGTGTAATAGGGATCGTTAGTGTTGTTAGAAAATTATGTTAATAATAAGGCGATTTACCATATTAAATTCTTATTTCTGTTGAAAGATATCCGGCTACAAACAGTAAACGGAATCCTACGATTTTAGTAGATTTTTCTGAGTCGCTACTCTATGGAAACAATTTTGAAGGCCTATATACTTATTCACGTAAAAAAGATTCAAAAGTTACTTTTAAAAACAGCGACATGGATCAATTAACTTTATTGAACATTACAGAACATACATTTATTTGTATAATGTAGTTTGATTTACTCTAAGCCTAATCAATGCATTTATTATAGCGAGTAGTAACGCCTATTTTGAAAATATCTATCAATTTAGTTCTACAAATACGAGAATGATATATCAAGTTACCGAGCGCTGGTGTTGTACCATGGCGCATGGAGAGTGGCGCATGGAGCATGGCGCAGGTCATGAAGAGTGTGCAGTGCGACGGGTGTGGGACGTCTTAAGGCACTGTCGCGGGCCGGCGAGGCGGCGTGCATGCGGAGCTTCGGACGGAAAATTTTTTTGGCGAGTTCCTCACCGAGACGGAGGTCACGGCGCCGCGACCCTCCCAATACGAGCCCGATGCTCGGCTCTCGCATCTCGACGCTAAACTTACACCTTAATAATCTAACCTACTTTGCGGTTGTAAAAATCACCTACAAAAGATATTAGTTTCATTCATATTTCAATACATCTATGTATATAAGGGTATATTTTATCGACGAGTATATATACACACATATGAAATAGTTACAGTTAATGTCTAAGGGACGTGCGACTACCGCGGCCCGCGGCTCTACTGGCGCGGCCGCACTACGGTCTCACGCTCATTCGTTGTTTGCGAAACATTGCCGGTGTGTGTCGAGCACTCGCCCGACGCACACGCTCCGTACAATATACATTACACTAACAAGTTAAATTCATAATAATACTTTACGTTTACATGAGAACCATTCGTTACGGTCCCTGGGTACGTGTACGTGTGCGTCGGGAGCGGCTATTCAGATTCCGAAACGGGCGCCTCGGCTTCGTCGAGCGAGTTGTCGTCGCGCACACACGCCGACTCCTGGTGCTTGTTCAGATAACTCTTTAGTGCGAATGTCTTGTGACATCTTGTGCACTCGTAGTTTTTGTCTGAAGAATGGGTCTGCATGTGCGCCCGTAGGTTCGATCTGTCTGCAAAAGCTTTCCCGCAATGTGCGCACCCGTATGGTTTCTCACCGGTGTGCGATCGTAAATGACCTTGTAGAAGCCACGGTCTTGAGAACAGCTTCCCGCACACACCGCACACGTGCTGCAGCTGGTGGGTCAGCACGTGCATGGCGAGTGCTGGCATGGACACGTACACCTTTCCGCACTCGCCACATCGCTTCGCTGACATGGAGTCCAAGCTCCGATGGGTCTGTCTATGTCGTGATAAGTTTGATGATGTTGCATAACGTTTTCCACATTCGACACAGGTGTGCTTCGACTTGGGCTCCGTGATAGGAATCGGTTCATCCTGTCCGTTAGCAAAGTTCCGGCGCTTGGAACGCCCATCACTGACAAAGAACGCTTCATATGTGTAAGCGATGGTCTCACGCGGCTTATCTGGACTCAATTCTTGAGCAGCCGGTTCCGGCGGTGGTGGTGGTTGCGGGGGTGCCGGTGGAGGTTGTGGTTCCGGGGGTGCTTGTTCTAATGGTGGAGGTGCTGGTGTCGGTGTAGTCAAGAAAACAGCGTGTTGACTGAGGTCCAGGATCGCCCGTGCTGCATTGAGATCCTCCTCCGCACGATGGAGGAATGAAGCGTTTTCGCCGAGACAGTACGGTCTGTATATGTCTTTCTTTTTCGGCGGCAAAGAGAGTAGCGCACCAGTGCTGGTGTAACACATAGAGATGGATTTGCCGCTCGCCGGTGGCGGAGGAGGGGAGACAGGCGAAGACTGTAGCTGTACCTGGAGGAAAGGTTGTTCTGTTGAGTCTGGGGCGGAGAGTTGCAGAAGGGCATAGGATAGTGGCTGAGGCGCCGGCTGAGGGATGAGTTCAGCGCCGGTGGAAGCCAGGCTCAGCTCGCTAGGCAGTTGGGCGGTGAATTGCGTGGAAGGCTGCTTCTCGGTGTAACCTGTTGGACAAATATTAAATAATTATCAAAATGGTATAACACCCAGATAAGAATATACTAATAATATTGAAATAAACAGAAATTATGTTGTGAGTACTCATATGGAATGAATAACACGTCGATACCAACTCAGTTTCTCAGACTAGAAATACATAATAATGTTGCAGTTCTTATCAACACACTAGATCTTTTTTTTCATAGTTCCTTGAAGCTCATTTGGGACGTAATAATATAAAGTGAGACATTAGATAAGTATAAACACGGGTTTACAGGCAACTAATATTATTTAAGATTGTAGAAATTGAGCAACCTGAGGGGTATCAAAAATGTATCTTCATCATATTTGAAATTTTGGGAAAATCGGAATGTACATAATGAAACAGAATCTCACTGTGGAGGCTCTATATGCATTAATAAGAAAATATAAATTAAACTGTAAAATTTTCAGACTGTTAGGACGGCATAACTTCTAAACACTAAGCACAAATGATAGCACACATCTAAAATTATCACACATAAATTCCAGTTATCGGTGTGGCTGGTAGAGAACTCGGGACTATCTAAAAGGATTACTAACACTTAGCTATTGATTCGAGAATATATAATGAATAACCTTATAAAGTAAGTATTAGAACACATAGCCTTAATAATGTATCATATTGGGTTTAGTAAGTAAGATTAATAAAATATTAAAGCTCCTCAGTCACGCTACGTTTGAGGCAATTCTTGGTGAAGCAGTACGAGCAACCGGTGGCATTATGCGATCCGTACGAAGGTTGCAGTAGCTACCTGTAGCGTAGTACTTTATTAATTGTACGTGTATATAGAAGTATGTTTAAATAATAAATGTTTAAGAGAGATACTGTATGTATTGTTGGCGATTAATAGAGATTACGTATTAAATTTTCCATTTATTTGTTTTCTTTTGTAAATTCACGTCATTTTCTACTCGAAGGTGTAGACTTGTGAGAGTTGTGTAACTCTCATTTGACCTCTGAATTTGACGCGAAGAAGCGTACACGTAGCGATTTGCTACGCTGCTACGGTTACTGCTACAACTATTCAACTATTCAATACGTAGTTAAGTCCACAATAACATTTAAATTTAATACTTTAAGTCAATAAAACATTAAAATAAATCGTCTAGTTACTTTCAATTTCTTAATATAAATGTTTTATTTTTTCAAAACTTGAACTGATCAACATATTTTCAAGAAGTGACAAATTATTATTAAAGTGAAAGTCATTATTATCTTTATTTATTATTTACACTTTATAAATATATTTTTAAATATAAATACAAAAAAATACATTTAAAAATATAAAAATAAGTGAAACGCGCTGGCATCAGGTACAGGGACGAAGCTACCAGTGGTCAGGGCCCCAAAGAGAGGAACTTCCTCAAGATACGTGCCGTGCCTAGAAGTACCGCTTTCTGTATCAAGCCCTTGATCCAGCTGCTTAACGCGAGCCTCTCTAGATGTTGGTCGAGGCTCTTAGCAATAAGTCCATTTACTGAAATGACTATCGGAACAATAATCGTTGAATCAACATCCCACATATCAGAAATCTCGTGAGCGAGGTCCAAATATTTCAATTGTTTATCTTTTTCAGCTTTCACGAGATTATTGTCATGGGGGATGGTGACATCAACGATCACTGCTCGGCGCTCTAATCGGTCTACTATCACTATATCAGGCCTGTTGGCAACAACAGTCCTGTCAGTAACAATAGACCGATCCCAGTATAACGTAATATGACCATTTTCAAGAACTGGGTCGGGCATATACCTATAGTACGGAACACCCCTTTCCACAAGGTTATATTTCAGAGCAATTTATTGATGGATTATCCTGGCCACTTGATTATGCCTGTGCAAATACTCGCCGTTAGCTAGACGACTGCAACCAGAGATAATATGTCTAATCGATTCACCGGGACATGCCCGACAAATGTCAACTGTGCCATCTTTCAGAATATAATAGGTTGGGGAAAAAGTATTTTCGTATTTTTGTATGAAAAGTCAAGACATTTTTTTCAAAGTTTATTTACATTTATTTACAATATATATGTACCGTTTTGTTGAATAACTTTCTGCCATTTTGTGGGCAGAGACATTATCCCGTTACTGTAGAAACTTTGGGACTTCTGATCAAAAAAACGGGACAAATAGTTTTGGCAGTCCTCTCTTGAGGTCAACCTTACAGAACCTAAAGAATTCTGAAGAGACCGAAACAGGTGAAAATCTGAAGGCGCAAGGTCAGGGCTATATGGTGGATGCACTAGGACCTCCCAGTCGAACTCTCTTAATTTTTGCTGAGTGGCTAAAGATGTGTGTGGTCTAGCGTTATCGTGATGAAAGACCACACCCTTCCTGTTGATCAATTCCGGCCGTTTTCTCTCGACTGCTTCCTTTAATCTCATCAGTTGCTGGCAGTAAAGATCAGAATCGATGGTTTTGCCGGACGGTAAAAGCTCATAATGAACAATGCCCTTCCAATCCCACCATACACACAGCATCACCTTATTTCGTGTTAGGCCAGGTTTGGCCACAGTCTGTGAAGCCTGGCCAACTTTCGACCACGACCTTTTTCGCACGTTCTTGTCGTACGTGATCCACTTTTCATCGCCAGTTATCAATCTCTTCAAAAACGGCTCGGTTTCATTACGTCTCAATAATGAATCGCAAATGAGTACACGGTTCATTAAGTTTCTTTGAGTGAGCTCGTGTGGCACCCAAATATCGAGCTTTTTTGTGTAACCAGCTTTCTTCAAATGGGTCAAAACTGTTTTGTGGTCAATTCCCAGTTCTTCAGCTACATCGTAACTACTAATAAGCCGATCTTGCTCCACTCTTTCAAAAATGGCGTCCATTTTATTCGTAACAGGGCGACCAGAGCGAGGTGCATCTTTAACATCAAAATTTCTGGACTGAAAACGTTTGAACCAAATTTGTGCTACTCTTACTGACACTGCATCAGGTCCATAAACATCACAAATTTTTTTCACTGCTCGAGTTGCATTTTTGCCTTTTTTATAATAAAATTTTAAAATGTATCGAATTTCTTCATTAGATTCACTCATTTTTACGGAGAGAAAAACAAATGAAAAATAGCGGGAAACAACTTTTTTTTATTTTTTTCTTTGCTTTATAATGTAACCTTTTTAATGTTACCAAAACCAGCCAGACACAAATAGTACAGTCAAAGAAATTTTATAATAAGTTTATACCTACGTTATGCGAAAAGACTTTTTCCCCGACCTAATATTTCCGATAGTTATTGGTCATCATAACTTCGTCCATATTTGCAAATACAAATATTATTATTATTATGCCAAAAAAAAATATTCAAGAGACTTAATTTATTTGTTTCAATGCACAAAATTACAAAACTTATCGTTTTTTATGGTATTGGTCTAATTAAAGCCTTGAATATTATCTGTCCAGTCTCCGAGTTATAGTCATAATTCAATCATTACTTATCATAGACGCTCTGACGTCTTTTCATAATCATGAAAAAATCACAAAGCACTGAATATTAGATCAATAATCTCTTCGCTTCCTTGTCGACCCATATACGTCCATGCAAAGAGGCTCTTCAGTGAGAGGGCCTCTTTTAAAAGGGCAGAGTAATCAGACTGCCATATTAATTTGACCTGACGCGTTTGTACAAGGTTTTTTTAAACGACTTCTTTCTTTTCCCAATGATGAAATTTCATAATATATGTTGAAAATGCCTACTTAATATTAGGATCATCCTCATCATTGTTTTTTAGGATAGGAGGGCAACCGAGCATGCGTGTCACCTGATGGTAAGTGACGTGCGCCAGCCATGAACACCTGCAACACATATCTTGGACACATCTTGGACTCTCTCACCGAAAGAAACGCGTAATGAGCCACTTTACGTCGATCTTGTGAGAAATCGTGGTATTTCACCGGTCGAACAGGCCCATTCATGCAGCGAACTACTTGGCTCTACCGCTGTTATAGTAATATTAAATAAGGGAAAATTGAGAACCTGCTAATAATTTGGGACCCCTTAATATCCCAGGAACAGACAAAGTTATTAGTCTGGGCGGTCTAGTGGTTGAGCTCCCCGCTTCTAATTTAGAAGTCGTGAGATCGATTCCAGGCTCATACTAATGATTTTTCAGAATTTCGTTCGGAACGATGGCAAGAGACCGGACGGGATGTCTCTTTTGCCTTGGAAGATAGGTAGGCCTTTACATACAGTACTTAAATACAGTACACATTGTTTAGAGATTTATTTGAACTATTATTTGTTCCTTAGATTATTTGGTAACAAATTACGGTACAGGTAATATGGAACCGGGTTACAAAAATGACCCTCAGTGCATTTAAGTGTTTTCTTTCTCTGTGACCCTCAGTGCTTTCTTTCTCGGCTCCAGTCGTGCCTCGAACTCGACTGGCAGCAAAACCGAAGTAAAAAATGAACTAAGCCTAACATGACTGGAGCTGCTAAATCAGTAAGATAAAAGCAAATAGGTCTGAAAAAAAAAACAGTTAAATTGTATTCAATATATTGAGGCAGCCAGAACTTAACCAGACCCTAGTGGACAGACATAACAGCCTTCTCCGCCAGTGATTGATAGCAATCCTTTTGATTTCCTAGCACATTTTATTGGTGGCGTCACCAAAGAATAAAAATCGTAAGTCGGAGGCCGTAAGTCATCTGGCGCTACTCTCCGTTATTGACAGGGTCTCCTTACAAACAACAACTTGAGGATTCAATCAAAACTATAGCACAAGGTGGAAGAAGTAGGGCACGAGTTCGTGTCTTTTTAGGTGACACTATAGTGTAAGAAAATGGGATCGCGTATGCACAGCCCATACAAGACTAAGCTTGTTGCATTTTTTACTTTACGGATTAAAAAAAAAAACAAAAGTTACCGAGGCTATTACTCTTCTCAGCGTTTGTAAATTGTATGTGGAAATTTATTTCTTATATAAAATTTAATAAGTTCAAACAAACAGGATTGTGATGATTAGTCAAATAGTTTTTCAAATAGTTTTCTAAAAACACTTTTTTTGTCGATTAAAGTATTAAACTCTTTGCAATCAGATACCATCTTATTACCATGCATGGAGAACGATCTGTTTAGCAATTGTTAATTAATCATAATACGTACATTCCGAAAATATTTCTTAAGAGTAATTGTCGTGTGCACTGATACGAACTCGGGACCTGTCAATCAAATCTGCTAGACGGTTAAGACCAGGATGTTGGAATAGATTAGTTTAGAAGGCGGATACATGGTACATGTATTACCTAGATATTGAATATGCACCTGCGCCGTGACTGGACTGTGATTGGATCATCTGATAGACAGATTTATAGAGCCCGCCCCACAAACAGGCTCTATACACTTGTACAAATTTGACTAAGGAAAATTATTGGAAATTTAAATGTAGTATAGGTACTGTATATGTACTAGTGCGGTGCGCGGAAAACATGGCGATAAAAACTAGCTGACCTGGAGAGCGTCATCTTGAAAAAAAAGTAATCGGTGGATCTCAATACCCTTAACTTAGGAGTATAAAAAATAGTTGTGTAGAGAACTATCCGATATGCACACAATTATTTTTCAAGCCATTTTGTAGCAGTTTGTTAGTGGCCAGTTAGTGGTATTTGGCATAAAATTATTATGCCAAATAGTCACTTAAGTTAGTTTGATGAACGTTATGTTACTTTGAAGTATATTTTGTAGACATTGTTCATGTCATGGGGTACATCATAGCCTGCATAAAAACCATACAAGTACTGAATAAAAACCATACAGACAAGCGAGTCTCTAAAGTCAGGGGTAGACAGGGACTTATTTTCATTTGCTGCTCGTCAGTTGTGTACTCTCTTGACCTTGCTTTTACCTAACATATCTTTAATTTGATGATTAGTTCGGCTAAACCTATGCCTACCTTATACGTCTATTTTCCTATTTCACACTTGCCTCATATATTCGTTTTGTCCATCCTTTATAAATCGTGAACAATTACGGTTTAATATAATATAGTTAACTAATTATCCATATTATCAATTATGCGGCAATGATACCCCATATCCAAAATACAATCTATATTTATGCAATGTTTCATCGAAGTCCGTTTTGCGGCATTCGTATTATACGCAAGCCGCACCGCACAAAAGCATTACAAAACTACTCTCTTTTGGCATGAACCGTGAATGTAAGCCATGTTTTATTTGTAATAAATAATATTTGCACATATATTGATTATCCACAGGTTAAGCCATAAAGTTGTGTTATACAAATATAACCCGATAGATAAAAGTTAAATTTGTCAGTTCTGCTGGAACAATAGTGAAAAAAAAAAACAAAGCAGGGGGATGGGGAACTCCGCATTGCACCAGTTGAATCTCACCCCTAGGGGAGGCCAAATATCTCCCTTCACCCCTCGACCACCCCTCTAACTATAGGATACTTGTTGACGTTCTTACAGTGGGGAATGTGATCTGCGTACCCGATTGATTTTTGGGGAAGCCGATGCCATCGTTCAACATGTGGGGACCGAGGAATTTAGTTTGAATCAACTTTGTTTATTTGGATAACGTTTTACCGATTTTATTATTGAACGTTTATTGATGTTCTTTTTGAAAAAATAGCAATTATTAACGAACAAGACTCATAATATTTTCGAATGGATTTTACTATAAAATGTTAATGAGTACTTACATAGAATATATCCATATATAAAGGTCTCTGTGGTCCAGGGGTCGAGCACACCGCTTTTGAATATAGAGATCGCGGGTTCGAATCCTCACAATGACCAATGACTTTTCGAAGTTCTTTTCGGAAGTTATGTGTGAAAAATATCGATGACTGAAAACTCTGTGCCCGGTATGGCAATAGGTTCGCTACCCGTTCCATTTGGGACGTAAATATAACTGTGAAACGAGGCTAAACAGCCGTTGCCTATACCTTCGCGTAGAGAAAGGAGTGAATTTATGTTACATGTTATGTTATATCTATATAGTTATAATCGCTGGAGTAAGAATACAGAGTTACTGACTGACCTATTAAATTAATATACTCTTTAATACACGCGCTGAGTTTCAAGACTAAAAATATTCCTTTTCTAATTGTGAAATTCTGTGTAGTACGCAAAATACGCAATGTAATAAAAAAAAAAATACAGGCTAACCGAAAACATAACATAAAAATTGTAACGTATTAATTTTATTTATAGTAAAATAAATATTCTGACACTAGAAGAAATAAAATTTGCCAATTCATTAGTAACTATAGGAAATGTTTCATAAAAACGGAAACCACTCAATTAGGCAGAATAGCAAGGTCTAATTACCTAATAAAGCTTTGTAAATACATAATTATAAAATATAAAAGAACCCTACATGCCATACAAAGAGAGTCGGGCGGGTATCGAACCCGGCGACCTGAATTCACCACCCGGTACTGCCATCGGTACTATACGAGGCGAGTTTTGTGCTCCTTTCTTTTTTTTTCTATTTTTATTTTTATTTTATGGGATAGGATGGGATAGGGTTGGTTGCTTACCATCAGGCATGTCACCTGATGGTAAGCAACCAACGCCGCCCATGGACACCAGCAACACATATAGTGTTACTGTTGCGTTGCCGACCTTTAAGGGATAAGGAATAGGAAAGTATGGGGAAGGGGGGTGGGCCTCCGGGTACCTCTCTCACTGAACGAAACGCGGCATGAGCCACTTTACGTCGGTCTTCTGAGAGGTCGTGGTATTTCACCGGTCGAGCCGGCCGATTCATGCAGCGAACTGCTTGGCTCTACCACCGTGTTTTTTTATTATATTAGCGCAATGTTTCTGCGGGCGTCTGTCGGTACGTTTTAAATGTGTAATATTTTCAAAAATATATATAAATATATATATATATAGAATATAATATAGATAAAATAATATATGTCGGAGGAAGCCATTGAACTAGTTGCTTGTTGATAGTGCGATAACACATAACATTGTCGTTGTTGTGGTTAATCCTAATTAGTGATCCTAATTTAATTCTATACGATTTTACATTATTATAAAGCCCATAACATATTTCTGAAAACAAATTTGTGATTATAAGTAAGATATACAGTAGGAAGTTAATAACTAGCTATTGTCAAATTAATTACTGTTTAACGCATAGTGTGCATTATTTAATGTTTACTGAAATTGTAAAAGCTTCTAATAACTTTTAATTTGATGTTACATTATTATTTACGTTTTTCTTTAGACGAGATAACATTATAATTGTAATTTAAGTAATAACCAATCAGAGCAGAGCATTTGCTTGAGTTGGGTCGAGGCGCCATCTTTTATAAGGAATTCGACAGTTGTGACGAGGTTTTCTTATCTTGTGAAATACAGATGGATCGAGTCGGATCCTGGAGTTGTGTTTGCGAGTGGTTTTAAAGATTGGAGCCATAAACTCGCTGCTCAATCCAAATTATTCATTAAATAATAGTTTACAGATTTTGATATTGTATAACCAAGAATAAAAGTGTTCGATAACAGTTATCAATTGTTTGTGCTCGGATTATATCCTGATTTACCCACAACTGATATCTCCAGTGAGGAATCGAATAAAAGACTCTCCGATATATATATATATAATATAGATCGTAAATAAGCCATTATTTTTTTATAAAAAATGAAGAAAAAAAAATGTTCATTGTGGGTTATCCCTAACTAAGAGATAGACATGCACTATCGGGGAAAATTTTGTAGACCCCTCTCTCTTAGAATTCAGCCAGCGTTTCCTAATAAAGCTCAAAACATCGAAAATTATCACTTTCACAAATTATCTATTGAGAAAAACAGCATCAAAATCCGTTGCGTAATTTCTGAGGTCTAAGCATATAAGGAGACAGCGGAAAGCGACTTTGTTTTATACTATAAGGATAATAATGATATATACTGAAATTCAATTGACTGACAACATTCTGATCAGTTTACGGCTCTAGGTTCCATTTGTCCAAAAATCGGCGTGTTGACATTTAACATTCGCTGTTTACACCTTCGGGCATGAAATGGCGTCAAGTTATTAGAAAAAAGAATTCTTTAAAAGTAAATCTATACTTATGTAACTATTTATTAATCTAAGTAAGAATATGATTAATCTAAATGATTGGGGTGATAAAACGTTGATTTGTCATTTTTTATATACTGAAGAATTATTACAAAAATATCACTGGAAATAATGTTACATAGTCGCAAATGAAATAACGAATCCATTCTATGCTAATGGTTATTACTGTACGTTAATGCTAAGTTATTTTATTTGCATATCTCCTGAACATAGCAAGCCGAATAACAGCAAGAATTAAACGTACAATTTAAATCTCTGCTATTTCAAAGTCGTAATTTCCCAAACTTGTGTGTATCGTGGCATTCTGGGCACGCGTGCCATCGTTGCGTGATATTGGATAACATTATTGCTCCATCTCATCATTGTTATATCGAGCGAATAACAATATCTACAAGAAAATTATCTTAACTTAATTAATTTTCCGAAAATGGAATAGCTGTTGAGAGATACGATTCGAAGTCGAGTGGAATTAAAACGGTGGGTTTACGTCATTCGCCTGCGGATCTCTGATTTGAATGTCACATTACGCCGTCTCATTATCCCCATTCACTTAAATGAACGAGCGTCAATTTAATTCTACGGTTTCTGTTACATTCTTAGTCCTATATTTTGTAATAACTAGCTTAGTGTTTCTCACTTTAAAAATAATAAATGATGTAATTTATACATATATATATATATATATATATCTCGTGTCTCGGTGTTTTTTTGCGTGTATATCTTGTAGGTCTGAGAATAGGGCCACATTTATTTTTCATCCCACTAAATGTGTGGTAGTCTACACATAAATATGTTTTGTTGATTTTTCGATAAATTTTTCATTTTTATTTTTTATTATAAAACAGTAACAAAATCCAACCATGAACAGTAAATTTTTACCTCTGTACGATCAACCCCCTTTTTTTAAACTTTACTTTTAGGCAAATAAGGTTTGCTGGTTCAGCTAGTCTGTGGCGGTGTGCGTTATGGAACTCCTCCAAAACATCTTGATCTTTTCTCATGAAATTTTGTAGGCTTGTCGGGTAGGTCTGAGAATCGGACGACATCTAATTAATTACATTATATATGTTTTGTAATTTTTGATATATTTGTTTTGAGCGTACAAAAATAGATACAACCCTACATTTTCACCCCTCTATGATCAACCCCTGCTTTTATTTGTTTACTAAAAACTTGATTTTTTGGCACGACAACATTTGCTGGGTCAGTTTGTCGACTGATCGAGGCCTCTCGACCAGAGGGCTGGTTTATTCTTCGCACAGAAGATTAGCATTGCCATTCAGCGTGGCAATGTGGCCAGTTTTTTGGGCATGCAGCCAGTAGACCGAGATGCGGAGAAATTCGTTTTCACTACTCCGTGAATTCGTGAACTGTCTAAAATACAATAATATAATGGACGGAGCATAGCTTTTATTTGAATATATTGTAAATAATTTACAGTCAATCTGGGTAACTTGAGCTTTTAATGTAACATTGGCCCACTAACTCACTTTTGAATTGTTTACTTTTTCTAGATTATTCATGTGAATATAATACAATTGAATATACGTCTATGATAAGATGCAACACGTTCAGATATTACCAAGTAAAGAAATCAAAAGTGTCCTCTGGATACCTCTCTCATCTAACGAAACACGGCATTAGCCACTTTACGTCGATATTCTAAGAGGCCCTGTTGTTTCACCGATTGAGCCGGCCCATTCATGCAGCGAACCGCTTGGATACCATTATATCGGATTTTTTTCAAAAGTTGTAGGTATATGTGTGTTAGAAAGTTTGTATTTAATAAACCTATCGTAAAGTTAGAATAAGCCTTTTTAGTTCCGTGTTCTTTCTGCTTACCCTGCTACACTTGGCGTGAAGTTGGTAATTGTTTGCAGTAGATAGTCCATACCGTAAAAAATATAAAGTTACCATATTTAAATAAAAAAATGGAATTACGTTTCTCCTGATTTTACAAATATTAATATGAGATACGCAAGTCTCGGTGGTCCAGTGGTCGAGCACCCCGCTTTTAAATCAAGAGGTCGCTGTTTTGAATCGATGACTGAAAACTTTATGCCCAGTATGGCCATAAGTTCGGCACCTACGGTAAAGTTAACGGCGAGTCGAGGCTTAACAGCTACTGCCTACACCTTAGAAAAAGGCATTAAGTCAAATACAAAAAGATTAATTCCTATGTTAAGTTTTTTTAAAACTGATTTAAACATGCATATGCGTTACTTCATAAATTGTATTTCGTCCTATAAAAAAACTACAAATATCAAATACATTTATGAAATAACCACTGGAACGTAACATTGTATGCTATATGTGTGTTGAAATGGTATTTCCAAGTTGAAACTAGATACATCAAATCAAGTGAATACTCACGGGGCACATGCAGGCAGAATTCCATTATTTAGAGGCATAATACTATTTCGACTTCAGACGAGAATATTGAGAAACCAAACTAATATATATATACTCAAGTATATTTATATGAAGGTACCTACAGTCGAGTATATACTGAGGTATGTTTGTATGAAAATAACTACTGCCGAGCTATATAATATCGAATATACATAATTCCCATGTCACAGTATTAGTAATTGAACCTCTGAAATTGATTGTCTGATTTTCGTGAAATTTTGTGAGCTTATCGGTTCGATCTGTGACGGTTCACAGATCCAGACCGGTGTCAAGGCCCATTTTGAATGCCCTTAAATTAAATTCTATGCCAGTATATTTGTCCAGCACAATTGAATCTTTTATTTAGAGTACATCAAATTTGGACAATAATTATATTTTATATAAAAAATAAAACAACTAACTATCTTTTAGAAAATGATTACGGAACGCCTCCACTCCAAAATAAGAATCGATACTAATCTTTAATAAATAGTAATAGAGTAAAATTATTTCTGAAAGTAGAAGAAGCTAGCAAGGTATATTAGAATCGTGTCTTATAGCTCAATGTTCTCTCGGCCTACCCATTAAGAAACTTAGCGTGAAGGTAAGTAAGTAATATTGTAATGAAGAAAGTTTTCCTACAATTCTTATCACAGACAGCAGTCAATGTTTATGTTTCCAGAATTCCAACTCATTGGATTCCTCGGCTTCGTCCGTCCTGACTACCGTATTAAACATACCTACTATACTAGTATACTAACATTACAGTACCATCGGAACTTTTCGATCAATAACTACCCCTATCTCAACATTTCTACACTAGTCCCGGTGTTCACGTCAAAGGTATTTACTTCCACAGATGATATGCAAACCACGAAACACGTGGAAGTTATACAACAAACTTGTTCGAACATGTCTAAGAGATTCTAGCCAACGTAACCTAACTATTCGGAAGGGTAGGTAGATAGGCATGCCATTATCGGATTTCGCATTGCAGCCGGTTCCATGCCAATAGACGATCTTGTATCGATTACATTACCGAATAACTGCAGTGTTGGGTGAAAGCCACTATTCAATTTGAGTTGGTTAGCTTTGAGTGGCGTGTTAATATTTCAGTACTTAAGTTTTATTTATTTGATATAACTTTATGCCTTTAATATCCACTTCGAGGTGTAAGAATCATTGAAAGCGAAAGTTGGCTATGACGGAGCGTGAATGAAAGTGGGATAAATGCAATCGAAACGAAAGCATTGAGCAAAATTTGCTGGAAGGAAGTAGGATTAAAAGAGAGTGTCGGTGTAAAAGTAAGAAAGTTCCCTTTCTTTACAACGACACTCTCTTCTCCGTTCGGTTGGACATGTAGAACTAATGGAGTATGCTAAGCGAGCCTATGCTAATAAGCGAGTGAAAAAATGTACTGATACTTATGCTTTAACACTTAAGGGGATGAAGACTAGATTTTATCCGAAACTCAGATCTACTAGATATTTCTGCAAAATTTCATAAAAATCAACTAGCCGACAAAGCATACGTTGTCTTGTCAAATTCAGGGTCGTGTGTATGCCTAATGTTGAAACATAAAGAAAAAAAAAACGATCTAAAATGGACATTAGGTGCGGATAAGCTTTAACATTTAGGCGGATGAAAATTAGATGTCCGATTCTCAGACTTACCCGTTATGGTTACAAAATATTCATGAAAATCTGTCGTGCCGTTACGGAGGAGTTCAATAAATAATGCACACCGTGACACAATAATTTGATACATTAGATAAACAAATAGTTCCTCTTAATAATAATAATAGGTTGGGGAAAAAGTATTTTCGTATTTTTGTATGAAAAGTCAAGACATTTTTTTCAAAGTTTATTTACATTTATTTACAATATATATGTACCGTTTTGTTGAATAACTTTCTGCCATTTTGTGGGCAGAGACATTATCCCGTTACTGTAGAAACTTTGGGACTTCTGATCAAAAAAACGGGACAAATAGTTTTGGCAGTCCTCTCTTGAGGTCAACCTTACAGAACCTAAAGAATTCTGAAGAGACCGAAACAGGTGAAAATCTGAAGGCGCAAGGTCAGGGCTATATGGTGGATGCACTAGGACCTCCCAGTCGAACTCTCTTAATTTTTGCTGAGTGGCTAAAGATGTGTGTGGTCTAGCGTTATCGTGATGAAAGACCACACCCTTCCTGTTGATCAATTCCGGCCGTTTTCTCTCGACTGCTTCCTTTAATCTCATCAGTTGCTGGCAGTAAAGATCAGAATCGATGGTTTTGCCGGACGGTAAAAGCTCATAATGAACAATGCCCTTCCAATCCCACCATACACACAGCATCACCTTATTTCGTGTTAGGCCAGGTTTGGCCACAGTCTGTGAAGCCTGGCCAACTTTCGACCACGACCTTTTTCGCACGTTCTTGTCGTACGTGATCCACTTTTCATCGCCAGTTATCAATCTCTTCAAAAACGGCTCGGTTTCATTACGTCTCAATAATGAATCGCAAATGAGTACACGGTTCATTAAGTTTCTTTGAGTGAGCTCGTGTGGCACCCAAATATCGAGCTTTTTTGTATAACCAGCTTTCTTCAAATGGGTCAAAACTGTTTTGTGGTCAATTCCCAGTTCTTCAGCTACATCGTAACTACTAATATGCCGATCTTGCTCCACTCTTTCAAAAATGGCGTCCATTTTATTCGTAACAGGGCGACCAGAGCGAGGTGCATCTTTAACATCAAAATTTCCGGACTGAAAACGTTTGAACCAAATTTGTGCTACTCTTACTGACACTGCATCAGGTCCATAAACATCACAAATTTTTTTCACTGCTTGAGTTGCATTTTTGCCTTTTTTATAATAAAATTTTAAAATGTATCGAATTTCTTCATTAGATTCACTCATTTTTACGGAGAGAAAAACAAATGAAAAATAGCGGGAAACAACTTTTTTTTATTTTTTTCTTTTCTTTATAATGTAACCTTTTTAATGTTACCAAAACCAGCCAGACACAAATAGTACAGTCAAAGAAATTTTATAATAAGTTTATACCTACGTTATGCGAAAAGACTTTTTCCCCGACCTAATATAATAGAACAGTGTAGACTTGTGTAAACTAATTTAGCTCAATAATGCACAAGCTGCAGTGTCGTAGTTTCAAATTGTCCGTCTAACCGGGCCGGGGTGGTTAGAACTCAATTATGGTTACAAGATTTGCGGCGCAGCTAGACCACCTAATATATACCTAGGTCATTTCTATGCAACGGTAATAGAGTGCTAATATTATTGGAGTTTATTATATTAATAAACTAATTTGAAGTCTCTGTGGTCTGGATGTCGGATACCACGCTTCAATGTTTTTTCTCGGCATTCTTTATGGTGAGTTTTGTGTGATAAATATTTGATGACTGACAACATTGTGCCATGTGTATGGCAATAAGTTCCGGCACCTATTTCTTTTATGATGTAACATTTCGGTGAGTTGAGGGTTAACAGCCAAAGCTTCACCTTCAAGTAGAAAAAAGCAATATGTTAATGATATAAAAAGTGAGTTGTAATCATTCTAATATTAAATGTATGAATATTTGTGAATATGTTTTCATTGGAATTGGAGGGCAAACTAGCAAGCGGGTGACCTGGTATCAAGCGACTACCGCCACTCATGGATACCTGCTACACAGATAGTGTTACAGTTGCGTTGCCGGCCTTTAAGACAGTAGGAAAGGAACGGAAGGTGAAAGTAGGGTAGGCCTCCGGACACCTCTCTACCGTTCAAACACAGCAAAAGCCACCTTTAGTCGATACTTTGAGAGTCCGTGGTATTTCACCCGTCGAGTCGACCCATTCATGCATGGCTCTACCACTGCAACTATATGTGTGTGTCGTACGTGATCCACTTTCCATCACCAGTTGTCAGCTTCTTCAAAAGTGGTTCGGTTTCATTACATCGTGTTAAAGAATCGCGGTTTATTAGGCTACTTTTAGTGAGCTCATGATGCACTAGCTTCTAGCTTTCTATCTAGCTTTTGCTATCTAGCTTCTTTTTTCTCCAATATAAATGTAAAAAGTAATAATCTTGCAAATGTAATATAAAATTTGGTTGTAATATATGCACATCTATTAATCAAGCCTCAAGCACAAGCACAGCCTTGTTTGGCCATGAGCAATAATTGGATAATCTAGAATGGGAGGGATGATCGGCGTCAGATCAAATACCTTAATTGCCTCTTACGGCAGCAACGGAAGTTGAGGGGGTGATAATATTACGGAACCAACGATGCCACAGGTGTAACTGTTTATCTAATATTCTTGTTATTATGGTACATCACTCTAGTCTATATTGAAAATTATTTTTTCGAGTGGTAGAGTTCAGACACGCAGTTCAGAATATTGACGTAAAGTGGTCCATGCCGCGATTCGCCCGGTGTGAGAGGTATCCAGAGTCCCAACCTCTTCCCCTTTCCCCTTCCCATCCTACATCCAACCTTTTCCTTAACCCACTGTAAGGGGCGGCAAGACAGTTGTCTCCAGAGAGTGAGATCGACGAATATAAGGATGCGAATGGGTGATCTAGTTGTGAGCTGCCTGCTTTACGTAGATGACGCCGTGCTCTTAGCCGAATCGCCGTCTGATCTGCAAACACTAGTCACTATTGTGAAAGATGATTGTTTGATGAAAGGCTTACAATTGAATGTGATGAAAACGAAAGTTATGGTGTTTGAAAGGGAGGAATCCAGAACGGATGCAAGGATAATGGCTGACGATGTTGTGCTGGAACAGGTGAAGGAAATTGTATATCTCGGATGTGCTTTTAGCAGGGATGGAAGGTACACCGCTGATGTAGAAAGAAGAGTAGCGTTAGGAAATAAATTAAATGGTGCGTTGGGCAGATTCCTGGGCGCAAAACATATTAGCAGAAAAGCCCAGCTAGCAATTCACAATGCAATACTGATCCCAACGCTAACTTATGGAAGCGAGAGCTGGGTATAGCAGAGCGTGCATGAAAGTAGGATAAACGCGGTCGAAATGAGGGCATTGCGCAAAATCGACGGAGTGACCCTCGCTGACCGCGTGGAAAACAAGGTTATAAGGAAGAAAGTCGGATTGAAAGAGAGTGTCGGTATAAAAGTAAGAAAGGTCATGCTCCGATGGTTCGGACATGTAGAAAAGATGGACGATGCAAGATTGACTAAGCAGATATACAATGCAAAAGCAGATGGATGTATGAGTCGAGGACTGCCTAGACACACATTTCATGACAAAATAGAACGTGTTCTGGAGGAAAGTGATATAAGGAGCCTCAAAAATCGACGCGCGTGCATGAAAAGAGTTATGAAAGTCAACGAAGCGAGTGAGGTCTGTAAGAATCGTGCCTCCGTTCTCCGGATTTGGCGTGAAGTTATGTATGTATTATAAAAAAAGAGCTTTAATTTTCCATAGAAAGAGCAGTTACAGTTACAAAAATATCTAATGATTTACAAGCTAGCAGAGTATGTTTATTATAAGCATAAGTAATTAAAACTATGAATACTTAAAAAAAACGTACTATAATACACACAATTTAATTAGTGATTAACAATGAAGTTCTTATGACTTTCAGTGAAGAGTACTGGCTAATAGTACAACTTCAGACGCTTTTCTGTACCGGCGCAAGACTTCAGAGTAAAACCTCTTAAGTTATTAACGCCTATTGTGCTGTCAGTTACTGGATAGCTCTAATTAAATATTACAACCAGGAGGAGATGGCGCTGGGAGACATCAGCTTATGATATTAGAAATTTGAAACAAACATATAATCACACTAATTTTGATAAATGCTAAAGTAAGTTACTTATTAAGAAGTTATTAAGTGTCATAATTTATATTTTATTTATATTTTTATTTTCATTTTTATTTTTTTCATAATTCATCATCATGATGATGATGATGAAGTGTAATATATCAAAGACTGAAAACTTTGTGCCCGGTACGGCAATAGGTTCGCCATCTATTCCATTTGGGATGTAAACAGAACGGCGAGTCCAGGCTTAGAAAAAGGCTTGAAATTATGTTATGTTAAGTTACCTAATTTGTTATTTTGTCACCCAAAAACATTTTATTTAAAAAAAATATACAAAAAATTGTTTTTTTTTTAATATAGCTCAATTCTGCAAAAATACGCCTTGGTAACAAAATGGTAACAGGTTTCGCAACTTATTGGGACCACTGGGAAAAGAAATTGTTCGTAACATTACGTATTTGCCGTCATTGCCGTCGCCTACATTTTCAGTTACTGTATCCGTGAAATAACTAATTGCAGGTTATTATTTTTATGGTTAGTCAAAACTAAATCATTCAACTCATCTATTTAGAAGCCGATGAAAGTAAAAAACATCGTCAATTTTAAAAAAGAACATTATTGAGTTATATTGAGTGGCGGTTCAGTATTCGCCGTTACGCCCAAATTCTGAACCGCCACTCAAATCTGACAATCGATAAAGTGCTACTTACTGCTCAAATTTGACGTATTCTGTTCAATTTACTGCTACTTAAACGCTTAAGTAGCGCTTATATATTTGAGTGGTGGTTCAGTATTCGGGCTTAAAGCTATAAAAGTGATGAGATTTCTTGTTCTTTTTTAAAAATACTATTTTTAATTACTGAATTTTGAGATGTGATTTTAAATATAATAAAATAAATAATGTTTAAGTAAATGTCAAATCGTTTGAAACATCTATTAATATACATTTATATACATTTAATCAATAATTTGTTCTTATTATTTTAATATTAAATCAATAATAAAAATAACATTAACTAACTAAATACAGTCAACAACAGTCTTGGTGGCGCAGTGAGCGAGCACACGGCTTCTGATCCAAAGGTCCGGGTTCGATTCTTGACACTGGCTCACGTCATTGACTTTTCGAAATTGTTTTTCGGAAGTTATGTGTGATAAATATCGATGACTGAAAACTTTGTGCCCGGTATTTCAATAGGTTCGCCACCTATTCCATTTGGGACGTAAACATAACGGCGAGGCGAGGCTTAACAGCCGCTGCCTACACCTTCGGGTAACAAAAAGCGTGAAGTTATGTTAAATACAGTCAAAGTTGTACGTTTTGTGCTGTAACTAGCATAATTATCATGTTTCAACTATGTACCTCGCCACAACAATTATTAAGCTAGTTTAGAGTTTGTCGATTGGCGGGGAAAGTGTTGTGACTTTACTGACGTCAGATATAAAACGTTCGGTCAACTAGTTGAGGATACAATGCGAATACAAGTAATAAGACTTCTAACAGAGTATTGTTGGTGACAAGGACAAAAGGTTTTATTTCTAATCTACCCGTCTTCTAGATACAGACAATCTTGTCTTCAAGCGATAGCTTGATCTTAGCATAAAGAGGTGACACGGTTAGAAATAAGGTGGAAATTCATAATGTCTTATAGCGCAATCTCTTTTATTGGTAAATAACAACGTACTGTAAATATTATACTAATAAATTAAATGTTACAGGTGACTTCAACGATGTTAAGTAAAGATACAGACAGATATTACAGGCGTAGAGTTTTACATGTAAACGAAGACCGTAATTACAGGGTCCATTAGTAGAGATGCAGGAAATTACGAAGGCAAGCACAGGGTTGTTTATTTTTTTAAATTCTACCCTCACATTGAGATACCTTCCATAAAATAGCTCATTACCGTTACAAAAGTTTCGCTTCAACGTACTCCTAGGAGTAAATACTAAGTAACTATACTATACTAAAATATACTACTATAACTGTACTAAAATACTAAGTAACATGCAAACTATCTTACTAGTAAATAAGATAGTTTTCATGTTACTTAGTATTTTTCGTCTGTATGGGTAACAGTGGTTTCCTAGCCCAAGTATTTTATAAAGAGACTAATAAAATAATTTTAAGTAACCTTTTTAGAAGTTATATGATAACTATTGATATTTATATACATATTATTTATATTATATAATTGAACTGATTCCCAATGGCAATGGGCTCCACAATGATTATGAATATATCATTATTCATCATTAACCTTTCGATGTCCATTGCTAGACGTTGGTCTCCCCATAGAACGCCACAACTGACGGTCCTATGCCACTCGAATCCATTGGCTCTCTTTACCAGGTCGTTTGTCCACCTAGAGATGAACAGTCTATTCTGCGTCGACCAGTGCGTGGTGGCCAGTCAAAAATCTTAACCACTTCATAGGACGCTAAGCGACTTTGAGCTTCGTCATGAGGACAACATTCAAAGACCACAGTTAGGTATGTCATCAATAGTAACATACATTGGTCATGGATCTTAGACTTAAGGAACTGTGGAATTATGGACGAGAATATTTCCCTTAGTTTCCCGAACGCTGCCAAACCGAGTTGAATCCGTCGGTTTACCACTTTCTCGAAGTTAGCTCTATCTAGTTGAGCAGATTATCTTGGATAATCTGTAAACATAGTGGTCGACAACTTCGAGGATCGCATCGCCAACAGTTACGGGTATTTGAAAGACATATAACAACCCGTATTATTCAGGGCATCAAAGTATTGCTGTATATCAATGAATTCTCAGTAAGTTTGATACAAGCACTGTTCATTGTTAACTGACTGTTGTTTAGTAGTCAACTAGTTGTAAAGTTCACAACAAGTTGAGTCGACTAGTTAACTGGTTGACATTGTAAGGTTTATTCGTGGTATTTATCATTTAAGTTTCAGAGACAAAACAAAACTAGTTGAATTAAAATAAAACGGAGAGTAACGTTCAATTTTATGTAATTGCCATGGTCTGATAGTAGAGTGTAGTTTTTCATTTGTTGATCACAATTTTTTTGTCAAAGATCAAATCTTAGTTAAAAAGCCAACGAAACCAACAGCTAAGTTAGGAGGGCTCGACCGGTGAAATATCACGACCTATGAGAGTGTCGATATAAAGTGGCTCATGCTGCGTTTCGATCCGTGAGAGAGATATCCAGGTGACCAGCCACTTCCCCATCTCACTTCCAACTTTCTCTATCTCAACTTACAGCTTGCTCATCTACACTAATATTATAAAGAGGAAAGGTTTATATATTTGTATGTAACGAATAAACTCAAAAAGTACTGGGCCGATTTTAATAATTCATGTTTTTTCATTAGAAAGCTACATTATCCACATGTAACATAGGCTAAATTTTATTTTGAGAAGTTCCAGGTTTCCGTAAGATATTTGGGTTTTTCGGACTCAAGGTATAAAAAAACAACCAGAAAAGTTACTTATTTTGCGTACGCTGCCTAAACTATAAAAGATTAAACCATAGAATGTTCTAATTAATTGTAGATCTTATAAATACTACGATCAAAACCTATTTTTAAACTTGATTTTTTTGGCAAGACAACGTTTGCCGGGTCAGCTAGTATCCTATAAAAGAGCCAGTAAAACAACTTAAGAAAAAAATACTCTGAAATGATATAAGAACTCTTCTGACCCAATAGTAAGTAACTTATAAATAGTCTGTGTTATACAGCTGTAAACATTCGCTGAGCTTCATAGACAATGAACCTGTAGGTATTTAGTTCCAGTAGTACAACGATTAAACGATGAATGAACATAGTGCCGCTGACATTGCCCCACTTTTACTAAAATAGGTTACGGGCGGCACTGCAGGGTTATTTCAATAATACTGGAGCGCTAGTTGTTTATTTTTTTCTTTTGTGTCGTATCGCCCGCTGGACTTTCCGTTGCAACCTAACGTAGCCAACTGCATTTCCGTAGACATTATAAAGATGATAATTTATTTCACAGTGATCGTGTTTAAATATAATAAAATAGTAGGAATGTTGAAACTGTACATTTAATATTTTTTTTTTAGAATATTTGGGACAATCGAAAATGAACCCAAAAATATGGTTTTTAGAATTTTTGTCTGTATGTTTGTTACGAAGAAACTCTAAAAGTACTGCATGCTTTTACGTCCCATTTTGCATAAATATAGCCAAAACTTCGGTTCAACACATAGGCTATATATTATTACGCTATCACTTATTGGGGATGAGCAATGAGCCCTTATAATGGCACAGTATTTTAGTTGCTATAAGGCGTCAACACAGACGAAGTAGCGGGCAACAGCTAGTATTAGAAGAAAACAAGATTAAAGCCTACTTCTATATCTAAAAAAGACGCAGCAAAATCCGTTCAATAGTCTCAGAATCTACACAGTAGAGACAGATAAAAAAAATACTTTTTGATTGGGACTTGGGACAAACTTGAGAACAACTTGGATTAAAAATTAAATTAATTATTAATACAAATAAATCATTTAAAAATATTACCATCATCATCATCTTCCTGCCGTGTTCCCATCATGTGGGGTCGGCACACTCGCTTCGTCCACAGTAATATCTCTCCTACTCATGTTATCTTTCACACAATTCATCCATGTTTTATTTGGTCTCCCTCTTCTTTTGATTCCTTCCACATTCAGATTTGTCATTCTTTTCGCGACACATGTATCACACGAAATTAATAAATCAAATCAAAACTCATTTATTCAATTTAGGTTTTTTACAGACACATGAGAAGGTCACATATTTAAAATCCGCCAATTTGATTACTCTCGCGCTGAGAAGAATTGGCAAAAAACTCAGGGGAGTATTTTTTAATAATAATTTAATTTAATAAATAATCTAAATAAGTTATTTAAAAATATGTACAATTATATTATTAACCAAGTCAGTAACAAAATGTCTTGATTCTGGAGGTTAATGAATACTGTAAAAAATACATCATATTTTAATCATTATTTTGGGTATTGCCTAGAAATGGAAAAAATATTAATTACTATTTGTAATATAATTGTAGTTTTTTTTAAATTCAAGAAAGTTGTATTTAATATGCAATAGGTCACAGTTCCAGTTAAACCCTAAGTACTTCTGATCTTTTATCTCACCTTTATATTTTAAACGATCGTTGAACCAGGCTAATAAATCTTTTTACTACCACCTGATTTGTGGCATTCAGCACCAGCACCAAGGTAATAATAGCAAGCAATAAATGCTTCCCGCTAATAAATAGAATTCCAGCCTCGCACTTAATCCGTAGTATCTCGTGGGAGTTCTCCACAAATTCTGCCGGCGTTTTATAATCGATAGAACTCGACTCTCTGTGCACACTCTGACGACTACACCGACATGAGTTTTATTTAAGGCAAACGGTGTTTAGGTATTTATCAGAAAAGGTTTTACGTAGGTATCTATCTATAAGTATTATTTTATGGTATAGGGGGCAAACGAGCAGGCGTGTCACCTGGTGGTGAGCTCGTTGCTCATCATCAGGTGACACGCCTGCTCGTTTGCGGCCCATGGACACCTGAATACATATAGTGTTACAATTGCGCTGTCGGCTGTCGGATATGGAAGAGATCAGAAGTGGGATAGTAAGGAGAGGGGAAAAGAGGTTAGGCCTCCGGATACCTCTCTCACCGAGCGAAACGCGGCAAGAAGCCACCTTACGTCGATATTCTGAGAGGTCGAGGTATTTCACCCGTCGAGCCGGGCCATTCAGGCAGCGAACTGTGGCTCTGCCACTGTTAAAATATATCCATACCAACTTATAGTATGATTATTAGTTATTCTGTTTGAGGTATTTTGTAATTCTGGGTTTATTAATTTCTATTACAGACTTATAAGAGCTGTTTAGTAAATTATAATAATTATATTAAGTATGTGAAAATTATCGATGACTGATAACATTGTGCCCGGTGCATGGCAATAGGTTCTGCCACCTGTTGCAATTGGGACATAGGGGCTCAGCGAGTTGAGGCTTAACTACACTTACCTACCCCTTTTGATAGAAAAACGCGTGAATAAGTATTTTACTCATCATTTTATCAATTCAATCGTGGTGTTTTTACCACACGATCTGTATTTAGTTATAAATCATAGCAGTACAAAGTTTTAATTGATTATAAGGTTTACGAACATTGACTAATTTGAATACGTTAATAGGGCGAACTAATTGCCCTTTCATAGTCAGTAATTGTTGTATTAAAAATAATAGCGTAGTCATTATTTTATTTATTTAAACACTGGTACATTATTTTTAGTGTCAGAAGCAGTAATTATATGGAAATTACTAAAACCGGAAGTAAACAACGCCTTCATTTGTGAACGTAATTTTTGTATTAGTAAAAACATGTAATTTAGTTTACAATTTTTCATAATAAAAATGTTTTGGTTGTTATTCTATATGTCGCTGTGAAAACTAGGCAATCTAACATTTTTATTTTCATTTCATCTGCTTAACAATTCATTCATTCATTCATTCACCATTCATATTCGGACTACTGTGAAATAAAATACAGGTGAATTGTAATCAATTCATTTGAAATGAAATTTGTAATAGGTGTACTTTGTGTGATATATTTTTTTAAACATTTTTTGTTATTTAAGTATAGTACCAACTTAAGATTATGTATCAACCTTGAGTAGCGTGGTAGCAAATGAAATGAGCCTCATCCGGCCCAAAAGTTTAAATCAATATTCGTGACCACGGAAACACAGGCGAAACACAGCGGTCGAACCATTCTTCAAGGTATTTCATAAGCCGTATGAATATAAATAAGATAAAATATGTGTTTATGTGTATATCTATGAATTCACATATAAAATTATTACTGTAACTTTAATCTCTTAAGAAATGAAGTTATAGGTAGCAGTGATTATGGCCCGATACGCCAGATTACTATTTTCAATATTAACACACATTTTCTTCAATATTAATTGAAATATTATCATTTTATTTGTATTTATTTCACTTATTTTATGAATGAATAGAATCAATTTATACATTCAATACAAACGGCTAAAATATCTAACGGATCTATCAACATTTTCCAACTTTGAAGTCTGAAATGTATCTCCAATGTAGGATACAAATATTGGAAAACCTTTGAAACACGAATGTATAGCGGCAATGCTTTTGAGACGTAGGTTGGTATATTAATCATACAGACGGTGGAGGAGATCTTTCGAAGTTTCCACTGATGAATGGGGTAAAGGACGCCTGTCATTCATCAGATATTGAAATGTTAATGCTCACAACATAATATGTTGTAATTTTAGTTTCAAAACATAAATCAGTATTCAATTTTACATTCTACAGATTAATGAGATTGAAGTGCACACGGACTAATATAATAGGAAATAATAACCAAACTAATAATTAGTTAATAATGTTTTTATTCGGAATGCTAACAGATTGAATAGGAACCGTGCCAGAACGCGGAAATATACTGAGCCTTACTAAGCACCATAGCATATTTTCCTGTCCTTATCCCACTCTCAGTGGGGTCAGCACAACATTGCAGCCTTTTTCATTCATTTCATTTTTAATAACCTGTCATCTCCAAACGTAGGTATATTCATACTCGTATACCTCCAGTCCACCTGTATCTTTTTCTCTACCGACATGTCCATCCACAGTCATTCCCACCACTCACCTGGTAATAT
The DNA here is from genome assembly GCA_905147225.2 of Euproctis similis. NCBI lineage: Eukaryota > Metazoa > Arthropoda > Insecta > Lepidoptera > Erebidae > Euproctis > Euproctis similis. The sequence goes on along the minus strand of LR990107.1, from coordinate 21,154,359 downwards.
GACTTTCATCCCTTCTCTTAGCATGTCCATATTACTCCAATAATCTACTTCTAATTGGCTGTTTACATTGCATGAAATTTAATTAATGAAAACATCTACTGACCCGAAAAAACTCAACAGTTGCTAAACTAACGATAACTGTTCAAAAGAGTCGCTAAACTAATTGAAATCGGATCGCAGTTTAAAAATTTCGTTCTCCACACAGAGGCAAATATTGTGAACGGATCGCAAACTATTCATTTAATCAATACATTTGTTTTCGATTGCCATTTGCCGTATTTCTGCAATCCGATTAAATTTGTGAGGGATTGTGGCGTAGGCGTAGTTAGTTATTTAACAGTTATATTATATAGCAGGATGTTTTATTTGTTTTTATTCGATAAGTTTATATCACAATAAGTCGATTTTAATTGTTTATTGAAAGTCGGATACAAATAATCATTGCTGCATCACATTCAACGGGAAACTTGGTCAGTGCAAAAATGCTCGTAATTCGAATGAAATTTTTCATCTCAAAAAAGTTTTCAATTGACTTTTTATTTGATCGTAAAATTTCACCGTCGCCGGTAACCTGTTGAATATTGATAACTCGTTCAATATCGCGTCCTGTGGACCTTTCAATAGTGTCTGTTTTTTTCAATTAGCAACTAACGATTTGAAGAACAATTTTCCGAGCTCTTATTGCTGTTATATTTTTTTTTTCAAAGTCTCTCATTCAAAACTCGTACACGGCGGGCTTTTTGCAAATTTATTAGATAATAACCAATGATTATGGTTTTAACTTGTCAAATAAATTGATATAAACAGTGCGAACACAAGTGATGAACGAATGAATGAATGAATTTCAAAGCGACCAATTACTCTATGTCTTTTGTACAATGTGCTGAACCTCTATAGGTATAGCGCATTTGGTAACAATTCCCTTGATGGAAGGGTTGTCCCTCGTCTCTATACGATATATACATATATATATTGCGTATATGTATAAGTGCCAAGTAGAGTGTACAAAAGTGGGGTCTCCCTCCCCCCCACTCCGCATGCGGCCGACTCTACTGGGAATCGATTTTATTTATTAACGAATAAGCGAGATTTTCACGTACAACATCAATCGCATTACACATTTCGCTGGAGTTTCAATTAACGCTTGCATTAATTAATTAAAATAAACCTAATTATGTAATTTATTTATTGATCAAATGTAATACAGTATATGTATTAAACATAATTAAAATCATGATTAAAGATTTCTTGATTTACATCAAGGCAATATATCAAAAAAAAAACTATTTAATTGGATATGTTGGTATATTTTTATTTTGGGTTTCAATAAGTTATGTCATTCATTCACAGGATGACGTGTAACTCAAAAACATTTTTATTCAATATTAACTCATATCATCCCAGTGTTCCATTTTTAAAACGGTTACTTTTTTATTTTTTACTAAAAATTTTTAACGCATTTTTAAATTAATGTTTATATGTTGGTATTAGGTACTAACAATTCTAGCTGTTAATTAGACGTCATTTCACTTCGCGCGGTTTTTCAAACTATAAAACAATATTGTAATTGGAAGTTTTTAGTCAAAAGTATGGCGCACAGAAAAATGTAAGTAATTATTATGTTTTTATTATCCTATTGACTGTTTAGATTTTATGCACATGTAATAATAATGTTGTATCAGGTCATAATACATTTTTAGAAAAAAAAAAAGCTAAATTGTCGGTAAGTGTAAATTTTATGAACCGTTCCATTATTTGAGCAGTAGGAACATACGCATACATATATTCTATGCATTAGGATTTTTACTCTGTCAGTATCATCTCGTAGTTATGATATAATTTCATTGCAGATTGTATGTGGATCAGATACTCTTGCAGTTGGAAGAAGATGACGACGTGTTCGAGGCTGATATTTTGATCACACATCCTGATAATTGGCAAAGTAGCGACGGACACAGTGGTGACGAAGAGTTTGCAAATATCATATCATATATTTTTCAAGACATCAGGTACTTGCAGAAGCTGAACTCCGAGTCAGTAGATTGTCTCAAGCTCAGTCTAGGATGGTGAATGAACTTGTCGGAGATGAAGCACAAGTGGATCCAATACCCTCCACATCGTCAGTAGCGCAGCCACTACAGCCCAACTACTCGTCGACGGTCACAAAGTCACCACCAAAAAAAGACGTATAGATGTCACAAGAAAATGGGAGGTTTGTTGATATGTCAGAAAAGGCTGAGAAGTAGTACAGTGAACCAGATTTTCTGGAAACCCTGGAAAACGCTGTTCAGTTTTTTGAACTATATATATAAAAATGCGATTCAGAAGGGTAAACATACATTTCGGGTTACTAAAACCGATATCAAACATTTTCTTGCCATTTCATTATTGTCGGGATATAACAGTGTACAGAGATACCGAGTGTATTGGGAATAACGAGTTGACTGCAGTTTGTCGTCTGAAGAGATGGTACTGACAGTAACTCATGTTTCCACTAAATGTTGCAGTCAATAACGCTTTCCAGCTGTACAAAATATCTTCAGCTGGAAAGAAAGGTAACGGCACGCCTCATGATCTTTTATCGTTTACGAGAGATATTTTTTCTACATACTTTTTATTGAAAGATTCAACCCCTAATATTTTATATATGTCAAACCCTAGATCTTCACTAGCAGTAATAAAACTTGTGCCTGATGCTATTAGATTAGATGGTAAAGGACATCTACTTGTCAAACAGAATAAACAAACTCGTTGTGGCCTATGCCACAAAAATATAACTATGAAGTGTATCAAATGTAATGTTGCCTTACATAGCAAATATTCTATTAGGTTTCACACTGAACAGCGCACCTAATAATACGTTTTTACGTAATAATTAAAAATATATTGTATTTAGGTAAGTTTTTTCTATGTCTAATAAATTTAAAAGTGAACAAAATAGTTTTATTTCCAAACGAAATCCATAGGCACTTACAGTATCTTACATGTATGTATAATCCTACTGTTCCATTATTGGAACGGTTACGAAACTAAATATATAAATGAGATATATTTTTATTTTATATGTAGCTCTCATTAAACACCTATAAAGGTGCTCTGATCTAATTTTCATGAAAAATGGACTTGTTTTACTATGGTTGGGATGATACGAGTTAATCATTTAAATGTATCTTATTTGTACCAATCAAAACTTTAAATAAATCAATAAATGAATAAATATAAATATATATATATTCATCGCAAACTTTAAATAAAGCAATAAATGAACGATATTATTCATCGCAATCATTAAATAATCCAATAAATGAACTTGTTTGTGTCAATAAAAATTAAAGTCATAACAATAGTAGTAAATATGGCTTTGTGTACATAATAATCATGATATATTCCCTAGCTTATTTTCTATCCAATTTTTCCACAAATACACTATACAAATACTGAATTGAGCGATGCAAATGTTTATATAACAACCTCGTTCACATTCAAAGGTTGACTATCAAAATCAATTTAGCTCGATTTGACTTTAGTAGCTGACATTTGTTACTTAATATTTCAAACTTGTTGTTTCTTTGACTTATTAGTTAGTTGGTTACATAGCTAAAAGAATAATAGATCGGCAATAGTCACCCAAATAACGAGCCCAAAAATGGATTGTTGATGTGTGAGTGACTTATCAATGTGAGCGTAAAAGGCGCTCCAAAGTGTCAACTTTTACATATCTAATGTTCATGTGTTGAAATTTTAATATCCTGAAAATCTAATATACGCGGCTGTGCTGTCAGTGATGATTATTAGTACATTTTTCCTGACATGTCCCATCTATTATAGTCCATGCTAAGGCTATAGTTGGTTAGTAATTATTTCATTTCATAAATGTGTTGTCACACAATTTATTTTGATACCTTCTATTAAAAATAACTTTAAAAATTATAAAAATAAATGGTTTGATTGATGGGAAACTACATTTTTTGGATTTTATTTAACTTTTTAGTAAAGAAAACTTTTTAGTGGCAATGGTTTGTATGCGATAAAATAATATATAAACATTCTTAACTTCACGCAAAATACTTGCGAGATAGGCAGAGAGAACAGAGATAAGGCACGATTCTTAAATGCCTCACTCGCTTCGTTGTCTTTCATAACTCTTCTCATGTGCATGAAAAGAGCGTGTCGATTTTTGAAGCTCCTAACATCACCTTCCTACAGAACAAGTTCTATTTGGTCATGGAATGTGTATCTTGGCCGTCCTTGACTCCTACATCCATCCGCTTTTGCATTGTATATCTGCCATCAATAGTCAATCTTGTATCATCCATTCTTTCTACATGTCCGAACCATGGGAGCATGCCCTTTCTTACTTTTACACCTACACTCTCTTTCAATCCAACCTCCTTACAACCTTGTTTTCGATGTGGTGAGCTAGAATCACTACGCAGAATTTGCGCAGTGCCCCCATTTTGACCCCATTTATCCACACACTCGGTTACACCCAACTTTCGCGTTGTTATCAGTACTGCATTGTAGATTGCTAGCTCGGCTTTTCTGCTAACATTCTTTGCACCCAGGAATCTGCCCAACGCTCCATTTACGCTGTTTCCTAACGCCACTCTTCGTTCTACATCTGTAGTGAACGTGTCATTCCTGATATACAATGCGCAGAATACCTGCGCATCAAAGATATACAATTTCATTAACCTGCTACAGCACTACACCATCAATAATTATCCTTTCATCAGTTGCACCATAGCTTTTGATTTTATTACAATCAATTTTAAGCAAGCAATTTGTCAAGCAGCCATCTTTCATAATAGTGACTAGTGTTTGCAGGTCCGACGGCGATTCGGCTAAAACCACGGCAACATCTGCGTAAAGCAGGCAGCTCGAGTTGTGGAACTCGAGAAGTGATATGCGCCATTTGGATCGTATGGCAAGGTAGTCGATTTGATTCGCGCTGTATCCGCGTATAAATAAAGTAGGTACCTCCAATGCTGAGGTTGGTATCCAGGCAGAACTCGGAGAATCTTTCCCCGTTCTTGTTCCGGACTCTCATTCCACATACGACCATATGTCTCTGATAGTCTTCATTGACTGTGTCAATCATACTACTTGCGAATAATTTTCCGGCCAGGTTGAGTGTGCTATAGAAATCGCAATCTTGCGGGCCTTGATGTTTAAACCAGGCCGTTATGATCCTCTCTGGTTTTCTGTCAAGCAGGATTTTTTTCACAGCCTCTGAAATTAGAAATCCCAAGCCGCTCACTGCTTGGGATAGCCGGCTATCATAGCGCAATACTGCCACAGCATCTGAGCTGGCTATCATAGCTCGATGATGGTACATTCCAAAAAGCAATTAGTGTCTCTGTTTTCATGCCAAAAGTTAAAAGTTGTAGTGTGATCGGTCCGGTTCTGCGCTGTATGCGTTGCTTAGGTCAATTTGTAGTTCAGGTTTTATTTTATAGGTAACTAGCTGACCTGGCGAACTTTTTTCCGCGTCAAAAGTAATGAGTAAAATTTGGATATTAAAAAGTTCAATTTGGGATATTTATCGGCGCGCTCGCTAACACATTGGTCTCGCTATGTTAATACTGTAATATCTCCTTAAATAATGGTTTAAATTACATGCTGTAAAAGGGCCATATTGATCTATATTAAAAGCACAATCAATTTAAGACACTTAACAGGACGAAAATTAATGCTTTTATGTTTAAAATCGCTTCGTAAATAAGTCATTATTTTACATAAAATGGTAGGAAATAAATATGGTCAATGTGGTTTATCCCTAAGAGATAGACATAGCCCTCGTGGACTTTTTTGTAGACCTTTTGAAAGTGTTAAATAATGTAGAGCATTGTTTTGATTTATCACTTAGGGTTTAGGCAGCGTTTGTAATTAAAGTGCTAAATCTCGAAAATTATCATCTTTTTCTTTTCGACATCATATATGAATTATAGATCAAAACCACCCCGTTGCCATCCTCTAACTAATAAAAAAACCCGCATCAAAATCCGTTGCTTAGTTTTAAAGATATAAGAATATAAGGGGACAGGCAGCGGAAAGTGACTTTAGTTTATACTATGTGATGATGCTAGACTTACTAACAGATTCCCACCAAGACTAGCTCACCCCCTCCAATTAATTAATAAATTAAATTTTCCTTGTAATACTTAATTGCTTAATTTAACTAAAGAACACGTAGGTACTAAAAAGATACGAATTATCAGTCCAGTCTGATGCTAATCTTAATCACCCACGTGTTCACACTTAGTCCCTTCAAGGTGATAAGAATGTGAAGGCCGCAAGTGTGAACACCACGAGTGATAGAGGAGAATAGAAAAGGATGACATGTTGTGCCCACCCCACTTAGAGTGGACCACGGCTGGAAAATGATGATGGCATTTAAATAAGCTATAACACATTACTCAATATTTTTTTACCAAAAATTAAACTGTTATTATGGTGATTTTGTTTACGTTAAACAATAATGGAAAGAACAAAATGTAAAATATTTGCCATTTAACCGACAGCAATGTGAGTTTTACAAATATTTCAGTGAATGAATGTTGAATTGTTTGATCGTCGAATACCTGTCCCGCGTAAAAGAGTAACAATGAGCCCGCATGCTTGGTTTAAAAAAAATCCGGCTAAAAATATCTGCTGAAAAGAATATTTGTCACATGATGGAACATGTAGAGGACGTTCGGAACTGGAATGCAATTATACCCATACCGATTTACTTTTTACGGTTTACATTTGTGGTTCTTTTCAATTTATTATTTGTTGGGTTTGTTAACGATTGTTTATTTTTTTTATAAAAGTTATCGAATTTTTAAACTTTACAGCATACATAGCATATACATCAGAATAACACATAGGCTACAATTTATAAAGATATTGTGCGTATCGTTCAAAATATGACTTTAACTCTTAAGAAAATTAGCCATAAGTAGGCTTCGAGAAATATAGGTAGATGATATAATAAAAAATGTTCTAAAATATTATAAGCCGTATACATTTCTATAAAAAATTGCGAGACTATTTTTCCAACTGTTGTAATCACGAGTAGGTACTTTTACATTATAAAATTTGGTAAAATTCAAAATATCTTTATTCCTTAGACTTTACAAAGTACTTAGAATCGTCACATAAAACTACTAGCTAAAATTCGCGGAGCTTAGATTCCATTTCACCAATGTGAAATGTCTTGTATGTGAAAGCGAATCTAAGGCCCGTAAGATCAATCACAGTTTAAACTATTTTATCTAGTTTAAACCTCATCTGTCGTTTATTTGGTAAGATCAATGCTAGATAAACCTCCAATAACAGTTTAAACTATAGTTTAGCTTATACCAGAAGATTTTGCCGTTTAAACTGTGGTCCTGCCTAGTTTAAAAATGGCGGTCGTTTATCAGCTGACATCTGACACAACGATTGTGGGTTCATACATAGATTTAGCATAGACTACAATAGATGGCACATGTCAGGAAAAATTTACTAATAGCATCGAATAACTGACAGCGTAACCGCGTATATTAGATTTTGGGGATATTTATATTTCCACCCATTAACATTACACCCAACACTATGTAAAAGTTAACGCTTTGAAGCGCTTTTTACGAACACATCATATCATAAGCCCTTTTGACGTCCACTGCTGGACATAGGCCTCCCTCATAAAGCGCCACAACTGCCGGTCCGCGCAATCATGGGGGGTTTTTGCCATAATCGCCACGCTTGGCAGGCGGGTTGGCGATCGCAGTAGGCTGTAGTGTCTTGAGAAAGAATGCTGCTGCCCATTCTTCTAGCTTTTCCATTTTCCCTTAGAACACATTGATAATAATAATAATATCTTGGACACAAATCACACAGCGCCAGTTCCAAACTAAGCAACTAAATGTTTGTGCTATAGTTACTAGAGAACGGATACTAATACATATATACTTTTCTTTTGTAAATATGTAAATACATACTTATAATACATAGAAAAACGCCCAGACGCCGCACAAATATTAATGTTTGTCATAAATATTTGTACTCGGGCGAAAATCGAACCCCCGACCTCAGTGCTGCAGCCGGTTGTTTTACCAATGCGCCACGAGCCCCGTAAGTCACTCACACATTAACAACCCATTTTTGGTCACGTTGTTTGGGTGACTATTGCCGATCTATTTTTCTTAAATCTATGGTCACACTATAAAACTTCATAAAAGAAAGAGAAAAAGAGTTTTTTTCACGAAATATGCCACAGACAATGTACAAAAGAGTGAATGATGAGCGAAATATGGACTTTAAATAACCAAATGTTGCCATCTGTCGAAAACTAAACTTAGTTTACGTAATCTATGTCCATTTCGCTGTTGATCTTACGAGGCAGGTTTAAACTCTAGATTAAAATTGACTATAGTTTAGAAAATCGACAGTTTTAACTATGATTGATCTTACGGGCCTTAGTGTTATCTATTGTCAATCAAAACCAACCAATTATATCTAAAAACATAACCTCCCGTCGTCGTCTCGCCGTTATGTCTACGTCCCAAATGGAATAGGTGGCGAACCTATAGCCATACCGGGCACGAAGTTTTTAGTCATCGATATTTTTTATACATTTATATTTATCGATATTTATATATTTTTTTTGCAGAATAACTTATTTCGTAAACATAACTGTTTTAATACCTGATGTATTTACTCTTTGAATTATTGTGAATCAGGCGTCCATTCCAAAGATATCACGATAATTTGACTATGAATAATGAAATGCTTGGTTCTAAATATTTGACTGACTCATCAATGCACAGCTTAAACCCCGGATCGTAGACACCTTGGAAACTAAATTTGGAAGGTGTTCTCTTTGTGTAAGGTAGAAATTCAATAAGAATGGATTTTCAAAAACTATACCTCTAAGAAAGTAAAAATAGGAGAAAAGTTTATATGAGAAAAAGTGATTATTTGGTCCAATAGTCTTCAGTTTTTTCACATACATCAACACGCTAACATGACGACTATGAGTAAAACACTAGCCATTTTTTGTAGTAAATGTATTTAATAAGAAGATACGAATTTTGCGGGGTCTTGCTGGTTTTAGTAAAATTTTATTTTTTTAATTATAGTTAATAAGGTTATTTGTGTACAGGACGTTAAGCGCACTATTATATTTTTGCCTTCGAGTAACAAACTACGCAACGGATTTTGATGCGGTTTTTTTAATAGATAGAGGGTGTCACCGGGGTGTATTTTATCATGTATTTTTTATTACTTTGATGCGAAACAAAGTTCGCCGGTTCAACTAGTTTGTCAAAGTCAAATATATGCTTTAATTTATTTACATTCTTGGAATCGTCTTCTGTTATTAGCCAATTTCGTGATAGTATTTAAACCGTTCCCCGCCAAAGACTCTTACTTATTTGAGCCTTTTACTTTTTGTATCAGTATAGGAATAATTTCCACATGTCCAAGCCAGCCACTTAACTCTGTTCCCTCCTCTCCCTTTCTCAGCCCAGATCAGACCAGATCATTTCATAACTATTGGGTACTTAATGCCTTATTTTTATTATTTATTTAGATTTTGAAAAAATAAGGCATTAAGTATGCCTTATTTTTTCAAAATCTGTCTCTTAGTTATTTATCATTACGCATGATAAAGAAACTCGCTTTCCGCTGTCTGTCCCCGTATATGCTCATATCTTATCATAACATCTTAAATGCTATCAACGGGGTGGTTTGTATGTATAATCCATGCTTAATAGATATAGAAGAGAAACAATATTATTTTGGAAGTTTTGCACTTTAATTGATGGCGCTGGCTGAAGTGATAGATCAAAATAATGTGGCTACTATTAAACACCTTAAACATATTTACAAAAAAGTTGGCAATGGTGTATGTCTATCTCTTAGGTATAGCCCACAGTGACCGTTTCTATTTGTTTATCCGGCCGATGCGTGCCGATAAATAGCTCCGATGGAACTTATTAAAATCCTAAATTACTCATTTATTACTTTTAACGCGAAATAATGTTCACCGGGGCACCTAGTATATAATGCTGTTGTTTAAGGGTATTATTTTTTAAGTTTTTCGTTCAATATTAAATGGTATCCATGTAAATTACATTTTAATACTCTGGTTCTGGCTCACGCCACCGACTTTGGGAATATTTACAGAAGTCATGTGTGATAAATCTGACGAAATTGTTTCCAATAGAACGTCAATAGTAGATATCGCCACCTATTTTTATCGTATAAATTCAAACAGCCACTGCCTACGGCTTCAGATAGAAGAAGACATGAAGTTACAATAAATATATATTTCAAATAGTTATTATTAATCAAATGTAATATAAATGGAAATCGCTCGCAGCCGTTCTCAATAATTACAATTGCGAACATAAAGATATAATTAGGTGTTGTCGAATGTTTAAGTTATCGCAAACGAACAATTTATTTGATATGGCATTTTAATATAAACGATTTTAGAGAGAATAAGGTCAGCAACGGCGTTGTGTAGGCACTAAATCAGATAGGACACGCCAGTCGTATATTACGACTTAAACGAGTTCACAGGCGCCAAGTGCGATGTGGCAACTTGCCAAATATATATAAGCTTCAGTCAGAGAGCTGGTAACTGTTGCTCAACAGTAAAACCTTACAGCAGCGTGTGTCGATATTGCATACGTGTTGCGTGCTTCATTACCAGTAAGTGTAAGGATAGTGATTCATAAAAATCACCGAAAATTTTAAAGTTTTTAGAACCTTCATAAAATCATTCGGGTTACGTAGTGCATGTGTTTTATCGCATGATATTATTGTCGCATACAGCTAGAAGCTTTATAATGAAGTCGCAAAATAAATAAATAAATAGAGCAATGGCATCAAAGTTGAAACTAAAGTTAGACGAAAGCTTAAGTCTAGTTAGTTAGTTAGTTAGTTTAGTTAGTAGTAGCACGTGGATCGTAACGTTGCGTAGCAGCGGCGTCGTATCCGAATGTTGGCGCCAGTATTGGACGCGGCCTATAGTCGCCGATGCTGCACCGTGCACTCCTCTCTGTGGACTAGCTATAGCCGCATGCATCTGAGGATCGCTTACCGTTGTAGAGGAGAGTCGGCTCGGGATCTCTGGGAGAAGGTCCCGGGGCGGTGGCGGCGAGTGCGGGGCTTCGACCGCGCCCCTCACCGACCACGTCGATCTCCTCGTCCGAGTCGTCGGCCAGCTCCGAAGACGGAGCCGCCTTCCACTTTTTGGCCATAAGGCAGCGCGGCATGGCTGCGCCCGCATCGGCCTCAGCGCGGCCGCATCAGCGAGAAACAGACGAACAGAGAAAAAGAGAGAAAGAGAAAGAGCGGCGCCCCGGGCGAGCGGCTAGCGAGTGATCGCGCGCGTTCTCTTGCGTTATGGGCATTTGGTGTGGGGGTGGCTGCTTATATAAGGCGCGAGATGTTGCGCGCGCTGCGGCTTCGATCGATGGGGGCGGGCGCCTTTGAACAACGCAACACAAAGTTTGCGAGTCGCGCCAACTTTGAGCGCCATTTGACTGCGTGAGACCCCACAAATGAGCAACCAGTGGATACGATATCAGACCACGCGACTAGCGCCACTCACCTCGCTACAACCTTTGCTAAACTTTCATATGAGAGGCTCGACCCGGCGCCGCGGCGCGCACAACAAATGCCCTCACACTCAACTCGCTTTGAAACGTTGAAACTTTTTATTAAAAGTTTATAAATCCAAACGCAACTACATAAACATGATGTAACTGTTCATAACATTTGTATAACAACTCAGTTAGCTGCAGGTACAGTACAACATTCAAATAGCGAGCAAATTGGAAACTTTTGAAAAGTTTCAAACTTGACTGACAGTTGTATTAGTAAACTTTTGTGAAAGTTATCAAGCCGGTTTTCTTTGATGAAAATGATACTGTTGTAGTAAATATAAACATCTTGATGTTTAAAAATGTCGCCGGCAGGTGATGACCAGGAAGTTCCGCAATTAATTCATTTCGCTTTCTTTCTCTACTAATGCGGGATAAGTATCGATTACTGAGAACATTGTGCCCGATAAATGGCTATAGATACCACCATGAAGCCCGTGAAGATACGAAAAAAACTTATTAATATTAGCGTAGCAAATGCAATTTATTATTTCAATATTTAAATGCCAATCACCGAAGTTATGAGAAAAAATAGTTAATATCACATCGCACGTAACATTTTTTTTAATATTACTATTTTCACTAATTGGGAGATGCATTCTTACAAAATTTTACCTATTACTTAGAGAAATTGATACTCAAATTAAACTACGAAGGCTAACTTAATATATTATGAGAGATGACAAAGTTTGTCACTTGGCCGGCGAGTGCGGACAAGTTGTCAACTTGACACGAAGTCAGCTAGTTGGCCAAGTTACTCACTCATTACATTTTAACTATTTAATTACCTTCAAAAGAAGAATGTTACTTTGACCGTTAGGAAACTTTTTTTTCTCAACTTCGGGTAAAAATATTAAAAGTTTTCCACTCGACTGCGTCAGAAGGAGGGCTCTGTGCTATGTTTTTTAGCGCTGCCCATGGAGATCTGCAACCCCGATACAGTTGCGTTACCGGCAGAAGGGGATGGGCCTTCGTATACCTCTCTCGCCGAATAAAAAGTGGTATGAGTCACTTTCCGTCCATTTTTTGAGTTGTGGTAGTATTACACCGGCCCAGCCGGGTTTCATGATGAGTAGTGCATGGTTGTACCACTCATTATTTTTTAAATAAGTGGTGTTCTGTTAAAAATTACTTGAAGTTATTGTCGAATTAAAATCAAAGTCCTGAGATTCTAATATAATACGATCACAAAGTCCTGTTTTTAGGCATGTTATTTAACATAACATAACTTCACGCCTTTTTCTACCTGAAGGTGTAGGCAACGGCTGTTAAGCCTCGTCTCGCCGTTATGTTTACGTCCCAAATAGAATAGGTGGCGAACCTATTGCCATACCGGGTACAAAGTTGTTAGTCATCGATATTTATCACACGTAACTTCTGAAAATTTCGAAAAGTCATTGGTGTGTGCCAGGATTTGAACCCACAACTTCTTGAATCAGAAGCGGGATGCTAGCCACTGCGCCACCGAGACTGTTATTTGTTGTTATTTGTTTTTAATAATAAGTTATAATATGTATGTACCTATTTATTCGTTTTAGTCGTAGTTAATATAAATAGAACTTCCTATTTAAATTTATATTTGTATATTCTTGTCCAGATTTGGCAGCGGCAATGACTTGTCTCGCCAAATGAATTAAAAATGAATAGCTAACCAGGGCTTTGCCTTACATCAGGGACATTAGGTACAATCATCGATAATAATTCCCCCCATCATTTTCCTTCCCTTATCCCAATCTGAATGGGGTTGGTACAACATGTCATCTTTTTGAAATATCCATGTCGTTCAAAAGATTTGGCTGTAGTTTTATGACCAACGGCGGTGTCGGTGGTCCAGTGGTCGAGCATCCCGCTTCTGAATCAAGAGAATCGGGGTAATTAGAAACATTACCAACGGCCCTTAACATTGTTTTTTTTATGAAAATAGGAGGGCAAACGAGCAGGCGTGTCACCTGATGGTAAGCAACCAACGCCGCCTACGGACACCAGCAGCACATATAGTGTTACTGTTGGGTTGCCGACCTTCAAGGGATAGGGTATAGGGAAGGATGGGGAAGGGGGTGGGCCTCCGGGTACCTCTCTCACCGAACGAAACGCAGCATGAGCCACTTTACGTCGATCTTCTGAGAGGTCGTGGTATTTCACTGGTTGAGCCGGCCCATTCATGCAGCGAACTTATAAATATAACTTAAAACTGACTTACATGTGTTCCGGTGGTGTATTATCATAACTACTCTTATTTAGTGGGATTTAAATTACATAATATAACATAACTTCACGCCTTTGTTAACCGAAGGTGTAGGCAGTGGCTGTTAAGCCTCTCGTCTCGCCGTTATGCTTACGTCCCAAATGGAATAAATGGCGAACCTATTGCCATACCGGGCACAAAGTTTGTCAGTCATCGATATTTATCACACATAACTTCCGAAAACAATTTCGAAAATTCATTGTTGTGGGCCAGTGTCAGGATTTGAACCCGGACCTCTGGATCAGAAGCCTTGTACTCTACCCACTGGACTACCGAGACTATAAATTATTATATAAATTATATTTCTAATTCTTTTAATCAGTCTCGGTGGCGCAGTGGTCGAGCACACGGCTTCTGATCCAGAGGTCCCGGGTTCGATTCCAGACACTGGCTCACACCAATGACTTTTCGAAATTGTTTTCGGAAGTTATGTGTGATAAATATCGATGACTGATAAAAACTTTGTGCCCGGTATGGCAATAGGTTCGCCACCTATTCCATTTGGGACGTAAACATAACGGCGAGACGAGGCTTAACAGCCGCTGCCTACACCTTCGGGTAACAAAAGGCGTGAAGTTATGTTATTTTATGTTTAACATGTGCAAAGCAAGGTGTAGTTATGTTATGTTATGTGTTATATTTCTATTAAGTAAATCTTGAATTGTTGAATATGTTCTTATCCTATGATATTATATTGTGTTAAGCCTCGTTATGTTTACGTCCCAAATGGAATAGGTGGAACCTATTGCCATACCGGGCTCAAAGTTTTTAGCTGTCGATATTTTTCACACATAACTTCCGAAATTAATTTCGAAAAGTCATTGTTTTGGGACCATTCGAGTCCAAGTTACGTAGGCACTATAGGGGGGCGGGTCTTTGCTTTGCTTATTATGGATGACATGGGGGGTAGGGGGGGTCCAGGTGATGATTACGTCATCGGTAGTTATTTAATTTTCCAAAAAAGCCCTTGGACCAATCTTGTAGGTGGTCTCTTGAGAATATTTTTTTCAAAAATGTTTATGTATTTATGGGGGAGGGGCAAGAGCTTTGATATCTTTTGCTGAAAAAGGGGGGGGGGGGGGTAAATAATTGTAATTGAACGGCTTACGTAATACTTGAATGGGCCCTGTGTGCTAGGATTCGAACCCGTGACCTCTGGATTCAGAAGCCACATAAGCGTGTGCTCGACCACTGCACCACCGAGACTGTTAGTAGTAGAAGTAGTATTTAGTATTAGGAGTAGTATTTAGCAGTAGTAGTGTTTTATATTATTTTTCTAATAAATGTTCACTAGTTGAACATATTCTTATATTTATTATTTAATTTCTAAATAAAAACGATTGCTGTGAAGTTTCATAAGCAATGTCAACGATAGGTATTGTAGTAATTAATGTAACAAATGACATGGTCATGACATATGTATAAAATAATATTTAATTAAATAAACTCTATTCTGTTAGAAGTTGCACATGTTAATACACCTCCTTCAAAAAGGAAAAATCTTCACTCTTCAGTATACAATTCAAATACACTCGAGAGCAATGAATCCGGGTCACTTAAAGAATCCTAAAAATCTCGGAAACTAAAAATGCTAGGTTAATGCAATAAATTGTATTTAATAGACAATGTAATACTCCTTAAATGAAGGTATTAAAACTTCTTAGTTATTGTAAAGTTATATCATAAAAAAATCAAATTTGAAAAAGGGCCACTTTCGAAGATGGAACTACGAAATTACAGCATTTGGTTTTGCTTTTGTTTGTAATCTGTCATTTATGTGGGTACATAAACCATGTTGATAGTGCTCTATATTCATTATTCAAGCTGAAATTATGTCGCTTACGCCTGAAGAATGCACCAGAATACTTACAATGCTGGAAACCGGCCGGAGTCAGCGCGATACAGCCAGGACTGTTGGTGTGTCGCTGTCAACAGTACAAAGAGTTCTCCGACGTTACGAAGAAACTGGTTCTAACCTACGCAGACCAGGAACGGGCAGAACCAGGTATAGCACAGCACGAGAAGACCGATACTTGGTGAACACCATGCTTCGAAATCGCTTTCTCACAGGAACTGAACTCACCAATCAGTTTCGACGCCTCGGAGGAAGTAACCCAAGTGCATGGACAGTAAGAGGTCGGCTTGCTGAATCTAACTTAAAACCCCTTAGACCTGCAAACGGCCCTAAACTGGAGCGTGGGCATCGTATTTCAAGACTAAGATATGCCCAGAGCCACGTAAATTGGAGTATTGAAGATTGGTCAAAAGTTATGTTCTCCGACGAATCAAAATTTATGCTCTACAAGCACGATGGAAGACACAGAGTGTATCGAAGACCAGGGGAAAGATTCAAGCAAGCATGCATCGAGGAAAAAGTAGCCTACGGTGGTGGGTCTGTACTTGTGTGGGCCGGAATTTCTTCTGAAAGTCGCACAGAGCTGGTGATCATAGAAAACGGCTCTTTAACTAGCGTAAGATATGTGGAAGAAATCCTCAATGATCACGTTGGTCCATTTATGGTCAATTTAGGTGAGGATGCTATATTTATGCATGACAATGCCCGACCTCATACAGGTAGGATTGTGAATGACTACCTTCAAGAGATGAACATTACTCGTATGGAGTGGCCAGCGCGCAGCCCAGATATCAACCCGATCGAGCATGCTTGGGACGAGCTAGGCAGATGCGTAAAACAACGAAACCCTCCCCCAATCACGCTTCGTGAGCTCAAAATTGCTCTCACAGAGGAATGGGAGAATATTCCCCAAAATCGTATAAGGAACTTGGTGTACAGCATGCCAAACCGCGTAAACGCAGTAATGGAAGCACGAGGAGGCAATACGAAGTATTAAAATTCAAGAAAATCGGAATAAAGTTCAAAAATTTCATGTTTCCTATTTTTGTTTTAAGGAGAGATCAGCAGATTTTTTCTTTATGTAATTTTGTGTTAATAAAATGTATGGTGACTCATATTTTTTTTACTTTCATTTAAGGAGTATTACATTGTCTATTAAATACAATTTATTGCATTAACCTATCATTTTTAGTTTCCGAGATTTTTAACATTCTTTAAGTGACCCGGATTCATTGCTCTCGAGAGTATATATTGGCATATTCAAATAGCAGTAGAAACTCGGCAGTCAATTCACAAGAAAAATGTTAAATTCCTAGTAACATTCATATTTCAAAGGGAATATTTCTCGTTTCTATCGCTCTAAATAGTCTATGAAACTGTTATTTTGCCTTAATAAAACTGGCCACTCTTTCTTTTATTTTTAGGTATAAAAAATAAAACTGTACAGTTTTTTTTTTGTTTGAACGCGGTCTTCTCGGACAGCACTGATTTGAATCGACATTCTTTTTTTGTTTGATGGTCCAATTGTCGAGGAAGGGTTGCATCACATCACGAAATGAAAAATAAAATCCGAGCATTGAAGGTACGAGTATGACTAACAAATTACACGCAGTCAGCTCGAAAATAAATATTAGGTCGGGGAAAAAGTCTTTTCGCATAACGTAGGTATAAACTTATTATAAAATTTCTTTGACTGTACTATTTGTGTCTGGCTGGTTTTGGTAACATTAAAAAGGTTACATTATAAAGAAAAGAAAAAAATAAAAAAAAGTTGTTTCCCGCTATTTTTCATGTGTTTTTCTCTCCGTAAAAATGAGTGAATCTAATGAAGAAATTAGATACATTTTAAAATTTTATTATTAAAAAGGCAAAAATGCAACTCAAGCAGTGAAAAAAATTTGTGATGTTTATGGACCTGATGCAGTGTCAGTAAGAGTAGCACAAATTTGGTTCAAACGTTTTCAGTCCGGAAATTTTGATGTTAAAGATGCACCTCGCTCTAGTCGCCCTGTTACGAATAAAATGGACGCCATTTTTGAAAGAGTGGAGCAAGATCGGCATATTAGTAGTTACGATGTAGCTGAAGAACTGGGAATTGACCACAAAACAGTTTTGACCCATTTGAAGAAAGCTGGTTATACAAAAAAGCTCGATATTTGGGTGCCACACGAGCTCACTCAAAGAAACTTAATGAACCGTGTACTCATTTGCGATTCATTATTGAGACGTAATGAAACCGAGCCGTTTTTGAAGAGATTGATAACTGGCGATGAAAAGTGGATCACGTACGACAAGAACGTGCGAAAAAGGTCGTGGTCGAAAGTTGGCCAGGCTTCAAGTTATGTGGGACTCACCGGCTGGTGTGCAAGGCCGGAATACCCACTAAACCACTGCGGCGCACTTCTCAGTCTTGGTGGGGCGCCAGGGGCTCGCGGTAAGCATTCTACGCCTGGCGCCCCGACAATTGCCCAACCAGCCCCGCAGCGCGCGAGCGCAAAGGGGGGCCGGTACGGCGACGACCTGAGCCCGAGTCGCCGCGCAGCGCAGAGCGCTGGGCCGGCGAGTCAAGCTGAGACCCTGAGGTCAACTCCTTGGAATCCAGCCCGCCGCGGGGCGCTATTGCGCAGTGAGCGACGAGCCAGTCGGTTCCCGGATGTTAAGGCGGGGCGAGGAGGCGACGAAGATATTCTCGTCGCCTCCTCCCTGGCCTCGCTCGACGGAGCGGGTCCGCATCGGCGGCGTATTCACGCCGACGCTCCGCGGCCTCCTTCAGCGAGATAACAGCCTCACTGAAGTTGGCCACTGCTTGCCAGCACCTGTCGCTGCCGACCATGGCACTGATCACTGCCGGCAGCGACAGGTCCCCACCGATCACTGCCACCAGGTCGTCCCGGTACCCCTGCCAGGCGGCGCAAGCCTGGAGGGTGTGGCACGCCGTGTCTTCTGGCGCGCCACACTCGACACAGCCCGGAAACCTTTCCCTCCGGGCTATTTGACACAGATACTTACCGAAGCAGCCGTGCCCGGTAAGCATCTGTGCCAGTCTGTAGGTCATCAGACCATGGCGGCGGTCAACCCATCCCTCCAGGACTGGTCGAACCGCCGCTGCGACGTCGGCTCCAGCAGCCGGACTGTCGAGATCCGCCTGCCACCGCCGGAGCATAGTTGTGCGTGCAGCAGTCCGCACACTCGCCACGTTAGCCAGCCCGCCCCGAGCACGCGCCTCCGCGCAATGCTCATAGACCGCCGCCAGGACCCTCGCCTCCAGCTCCCAGGGTGGATCGCCTGCATGAACAGTGGCCGCCGTCCATGACACCGTACGGTAGCCCCTGATTTGCCTCGTCGCTATGACCCTCTGAGGTCTTCGTAAGAGGGCCACGTTCTTGCGAATGACGAGGCTGTCCGCCCAGATGGGGGCTCCATACAGTGCCATGGAGCGAATCACACCACTGTATAGCCGTCTACAAGGCGACCCTGGTCCTCCTATGTTGGGCAGCAGTCGACCAAGCGCAGCCGCCGTACATTCCAACCTAGGGGCGAGCTTGGCCAAGTGGCAGTCAAAACGCCATCTTCCGTCCAAGTGCAGACCGAGGTACTTCATTTCAGCCTGCACCCGGACTTCTACTCCTTGTAAATTGAGCGTTGCTCCTCGGGGGGGGCCTCGGCGTGGACCGTGAAAGAGAAGTGCCTCCGTCTTACTCACGGAGACCTTCAGGCCCAGCATACCGATCCGGTCCACGACGAGCGTCGTTGCTACTTCGGCGAGATGGGCCACCGCGGCGAAATTGTCTCCCCTTGCCGTAACGAGGGTGTCGTCGGCATAGCAGATCACCCCCACTCCCGGCAAGAGAGCGCCGCGGAGGACCCAGTCGTATCCAACGTTCCACAGGACTGGACCAAGAACCGAGCCCTGCGGAACGCCACGCATCATGCGCCACCGGGTCAGACGCCCGTCGCCTCCCTCCCAGACGATGTACCTCTCCTCGAGGTACGCCCGCAACAGACTCCGAAGGTAAGGAGGCACGTTGTGATAACGGAGCGCCTCCCCCAACGTCTCGTACGGGAGGCTGTTGAAGGCGTTCTCGATGTCCAGCGAGACTGCCAGAACAACCTGTCCCCTGTCCACCGCCTCTGTGGACAGTGACTTCAAGGCGGACAAAGCGTCGATGGTCGACCGCCCCGCCCTAAAGCCGAACTGGAGGTCTGACAGCCCGGGGCCATCAACCTCAAGGTGCCGAACGAGACGGTCCGCCAAGATCTTCTCGAACAACTTCGCCGTCTCGTTCAGCAGGACCAGCGGCCGGTACGCGGAAGGGGAGCCAATTGGGCGCCCCTCCTTACGCAGCAGGTACAACCGTCCAGTTTTCCACTCCTGCGGGAACCGCCCGGTCCTTATGCAGGTATCGAGCAGCTCCCGAAATTCCTCCTTGAGCACCCTCATCGCGATGCCGAGAGCCCGGCCGGGGATTCCGTCCGGGCCGGGAGCCTTCTTCCTTGTTTGAAGCCGGGCCAGAGCCCGGTCTAACTCGTCTTCCGCGACTAGAGGAGGAAGTATAGAGTCCTCTTCCCGAGCGGTCGAGGGTGGAGCCATTGCCGGGGGAATGTGACCCGCAGACTGCGGAAAGAGACCCCCCACCAGCCTAGAGAGAACATCCTCCGATGCAGTCATCGTAATGGGGGCACCACAGGCGCTAAGTTTATTCCGCGCCAAGATGTAGGGGCGCCCCCACGGATCCCTGTCGAGGCTCTGCAATAGCTCCTCGCGGGCCTCTGTTTTGGCCCGGCGGATAGCCAGCTGTAGGTCTTTTTTCTTCTGCTTATACTCTTCCCACAGCTGGACCTCCTCTGCAGCTCCCCTACCCCGGCGTCTACGATGACGTTTGTGGGCGCGCCGTGCCCTAAAACAGGCCACACGAAGGCCATCGATCGCGGGCGACCACCAGTAGACCTGGCGGCGCGGCGGCCTCTGCCGGGCTCTCGGCATCGCCGCATCGCATACTGCGGTGAAGGCGTTCTGCATTCGGCTCGCGAGTGTATCTGCGTCTTGTCCGGCGCGATCTCGCCCGGTGGCGAACCACCGCTGGACTAAGGCCGCCTCTAGGGCTATTTCTCGGTCGAGTTGACTGAGGGCCCATCGGGGGAGGCGACTGCCGCCACGAGGAGTCTGCGGCGGTCCTGGGAGGACGGAAGAGACACTGAAACGGATGTACCTGTGATCCGACAGCGTCACTGCGTCCTCCTCCACTCTCCAGTCGGAGACGTCACGAGCGACAGCAGCAGAAGCAAACGAGAGATCAACAATAGATCCCCCCCGTCGCCGCTCACATGTGTGGACGTCCCCCCTGTTCAGGAGGGACAGACCGGAGAGCAGGGCCCACTCCTCAGTGGCTCTCCCTCGCGCGTTCGTGGTGGGGCTACCCCATGCACGAGACTTCGCGTTGAAGTCCCCAAGGACAAGGATTGGCCTCGAGGACTGACGACTCACCGCAGCTCGCACGGAGTCGAGAAACAGCTCGTAATCCGCTAGGACGCGGTTGGGCGAGAAATATACGCCCACAACGACGAAGTCTCGGAACCCAGCCACGACATAACCACGGCCTCTCTCTATTAGAGAGAGGGGAGGGCCAGAGCCCCCTATGGACAGGATTGCAACTGTTTCATCCATATCCCCCACCCAGTTAGAATGGCGGGGGATAGCGTACGGCTCGCAGGCCACGCAAACCTCGATTCCCCACTCCACCAGAGACTGAACTAGGAGGTCCTGTGCCCCGGCGGAGTGGTTAAGGTTACACTGAAGAAAGCCACAATGCGCCCGGTTCATGACGACATCGCAGCAGTTTCTTCGGCCACTTGGGCCGGTACAGCAGGCGCAGTGCTCGGTGCGGTAGCCGTTCTCCTCTTGATTTTGGGGGGGTTACAAGACCGCCCCCCCATTACGTGAGCCGAGGGCCTTTTAGCGGCGGCGCACACTGCGCAGTGTATGGACTTACTGCAGCAGTCCGCCGATTTGTGGCCCTCGGCGCCGCACCTGAAACAGAGCCTGGCCCGATCGACGTCCGCCGGGCAAAGCGCGCCCGTATGGCCCGGAGCGAAGCACCTGAAGCACCGCAATGGCCGCCGCTCCAGGGCCCACACCCGGGCCGAACTCCACCCAACGAGTAGCCTGCCGCCCTCCACGAGCTTCCTCGCCGCGCTGGCCGGACACCGCACGTGGGCTGCACCCATTCTGGTGGGGCCCTCTCTGATGGGACCCACGCGCACGCTACTCGTCACACAGCCAGTAACCCGTGCGATAGCCGCCGCCACACCATCCGCAGTGACGGAGTCGTCCAGCCCTGATACCCGTACATCTGCAATATTTTCAGGCACGACGACCTCGGCGACCCCATCTAGTACGGTGCGAAGCCTTGTAGCTAGTCCCTCCACGGCGTCAAGGGACTGGCCCTTAGGAAATTGAAGGACACGAGCGCCCGTAGCGCTGTGTCGGAAGCGCACGCCCTCACCAATCCCTAGAGCGGGTAGGTCCACCTCCTCGCTGGCGTGGGCCAGGGCTTTGGCGTAGGTCATACCTATCTTTTCCGCCTCGGGCTGAATTTTTAGGATCAGGGCCGGCGGACGTTCAGCACCAAATTTCTTTTTAGATTTTTTCTTCTTTTTCTTTTTTGCTTTCTGGACCTGTTGGGCCTGAGCAGCCGCGGCGGGCGCGGGCTGCGCGAGCTGCACCGGCTCTTTCTTTTTCCTTCTTGTAACCGTGACCCAGGCTTCTTTTCCGGGGGCCACAGGTGCAGCCAGGGCCGGAGCGGGCGCTACAGTGCCATTAGATGGGCTCTCTTTGGCTGCTACGACGGCCACCTTCGAACGTGGTGGAGCAGCGGGAGGCTGTTCCTGGGAAGATAACTGTGTAGCTGTGGCAACAGCACGCTGTGGAGTAAGGACGCCTGTTGGTGCATCCTCTCTTCGTCGGTCCGCCGCTAGCGGAAGGCGAGGAGTCTTGGGCGGTAGGAGGCGGTCTTCAATGGCCGCAAGGCGTGCACTTATCATCTCTCCGAGGGAGCGAGTTAGCGACGTCTGTAGCTCTTGCACGACGGAGTCTAAATCCGGAGCAGAGGTTGTGGCGACTTTCTTTGAGCTGGCGGTGGCGGCCCTCATTTCGGCGAACTCGCGCCTATGAGCCCTTAGTTTTGCCTCCAGCGTGGATATATGCCGCTGTTGGCGGGCCAGTTGCACCCGCAGACGCGAGCTCTCCCCGCTTTCTTGGCGGGCTGCCAGCTCCGCTACCACGTCTTGGAATATGCTGGATCCTTGTTTCAGCTTCTTAACGTACGTACCTTTGAGATGGCCGGACGTAGCGGCGACGTGCAAGATCGCCGCCGAGGCCTTTCCCGCTAAGGCACGCAGTTCCTCCGGCCCCAAAGGGCCCAGATCTGGGATGGTTAGTTTTGTCAGATCGTCGTCTGCCTCACTTGCGGCAGACATGGTAGCGTCTTTTAGAAATGCTCGACGTTCCAGCATCCCAGCTAGGGTCTCCTGCTCATTCCTTTCACGTCCAGTGGTTGACAGGACTCTAGTGGCACCTGCCTTACAATTTTTACCTCGGCTCGATGGCTTCTCCTTGCGGACCGGTTCGCCATCAAGCTTCTGGTTTGGGTGATCACTATCAGGTCCCAATTTCTTCCTCGGGCCGTGAGGCCTCTTTGATCCTGACGGGATCACAATCTCCTCCTCAGAAGAGGATATCTCCGTTTCATATCTAGATGATCTGGAGGTTAATCGTCCGGTTGAGTCACGCGGTCGTAGGCGCGCTCGGATATTCAAGTTATCCTTATCAGTAGCTGTATCGGTTAACCTAGTAGAGTGCAAGGGTCGTCGGATGGTGGCTGCAATGGCAGCCACCGTGTCGGCATTGGTTGCCCCCCCCGTATACGAGGGGCAGACGGAAGACATAGACTCTTCGCCAGTGCCTTCCGTGAGGGATTCCCCCGCAAAGCAGGGACCCTCCCGGGGATTAATAGTATTTGTCGCCATTGCCATAGTTTTAAGATTTTCCAGTGTCGTCGTTACCAAAACAGGGGAATCGGTGGTCCAGTAAGAAAAATTAGGTCGTCCTGTGGTAGCTGCGAGCGCAGCCACCGATAAGGCATCAGTTGCCCCCCCCGCATACATGGGGCAGACGGGGGGCAGAAACGACGACGGGTCGCCGTCACTGCCCTCCGTGAGGGACTCCCCCGCCAAGCGAGGACCCTCTCGGGGATTGTTTGTATTTTTGACTTTTGCCATTTTCGGTTTCGTTTCGTTTTTGGTAATTTTTTATAGAGGTTTTCTTCCTCGCGGCCCCCACTAGGAGGTGGCGGCCCTCGTGCCGACCCCACGGGTCGGGTTACGAGTCGGGCCGGGCGGCGGTCTGAACCAGACGCGTCCGCCCGCCCCTGAGCGACCACCCGGTGGGTGACGCCACCGTGCCAACTCCGGGTAATTTTTTAATAGAGGTTTTCTTCCTCCTCTCAGACTCTTCGCCAGAACCTGACGGAAATGACTCCGCCAAGCCCTGCCCAGGGAGCACCGGCCCGGGAAGAAGCACCCGGGCGCACGAGGAGGTAGTCTGACTGCGCCCCCCGACTGTGGCCAAACCTGGCCTAACACGAAATAAGGTGATGCTGTGTGTATGGTGGGATTGGAAGGGCATTGTTCATTATGAGCTTTTACCGTCCGGCAAAACCATCGATTCTGATCTTTACTGCCAGCAACTGATGAGATTAAAGGAAGCAGTCGAGAGAAAACGGCCGGAATTGATCAACAGGAAGGGTGTGGTCTTTCATCACGATAACGCTAGACCACACACATCTTTAGCCACTCAGCAAAAATTAAGAGAGTTCGACTGGGAGGTCCTAGTGCATCCACCATATAGCCCTGACCTTGCGCCTTCAGATTTTCACCTGTTTCGGTCTCTTCAGAATTCTTTAGGTTCTGTAAGGTTGACCTCAAGAGAGGACTGCCAAAACTATTTGTCCCGTTTTTTTGATCAGAAGTCCCAAAGTTTCTACAGTAACGGGATAATGTCTCTGCCCACAAAATGGCAGAAAGTTATTCAACAAAACGGTACATATATAATGTAAATAAATGTAAATAAACTTTGAAAAAAATGTCTTGACTTTTCATACAAAAATACGAAAATACTTTTTCCCCAACCTATTAAATAATTTTGCATTCATATGAACTTGATCATGGAAGTTGTAAAATCTTGGGATAAATAAATAAAACTTTCATATACCTGATAAATATCTTTTAATACTCAAAGTACCCACATTCCACGCAATATTATTAAACACAGATAACTTTTTTTTCATAAATTTAGAATTGTCGTCAGCCAGTCGTAAAATAAATATTCAATTTATTGACTCCTGCTTTATTGCCATTGCTTAGATATATATAAGCTCTACAGGTTTATATAGTACCCATAGAGGGGAGCAAATTGTTGACTGTCGAAATTGACCGCGCTGCGGTCTAATCAAATTCACTAATTACAAGATGATTAATTACAAACATAATCGGAGAATGTATCATTGGAAATGTTCAATAAATTCAATACCAGCACCCACATATAATAGTATTATTACTAAGTATAAAATATACAGTACCAGTAATGCAATACCAGTACCCACATATAATAGTATTATTACTAAGTATAAATTATACAGTACTATTATTAATTCATAGTAAGCTGGAGCTTATTTAACGTATTACAGTAGTACGCGTTAATTACATTATATTTAAAGGAAGTGAGGCTTGATTACTTTAACATTAAGTATTAACGTGAACACAGAGAGAATATTAAACTAGCACTGATATATTATATGTTGTCAATAATAGCATATTGCCTGTTGTTACAATTTGCTTTTTATCGTGTTCATTTTGTCAACTTTGTTTAACATTAAATATGAATTACTTTGGCCGGCTTGACCAGTAAAACACTACAATGAAGATGGAGACAGTGAAGACGTAAAGTGACTCTTGCCGAGATTTATATGGTGAGAGGTCCAATCCCCACTTCCCTATCCAACGTCTAACGCATTTCCCATCCCATCTTAAAGGCTGGCAACGCAAATGTAACATGTATCAAAATGTACCGTAGCAGTAGTAGAGCCAAGCAGTTCGCTGCATGAATGGGCTGACTCGACCGGTGAAATACCACGACCTCTCAGAAGATCGACTTAAAGTTCCTCATGTCGCGTTTCGTTCGGTGAGAGCGGTACCCGGAGCCCCATCCCCCTTCCCCATCCTTTCTTATCCTGCTCCCTTAAAGGTCGGCAACGCGTCGGTAACACTATGTGTTGCTGGTGTACATGGGCGGCGCGGGTGTCTTACCATCAGGTGACACGCTTGCTCATTTGCCCTAAAAAAAACCAGAAAGTTAAATACTACTAAAAAAATAAAAATGCAGTCATCAGAATTATATAAATGATATTGAAATTTGGTTAGCTTTTTGCCGTCGCTCTACCTTACCTTACAGTAATTGAAATGTTTGGTTTCACTGAGAATAGCGTCGAGGTTTTCATTAATTGAGCATACATAGACGTTATACAAACATCCGTGTTCATCAAACATACGTAGCTAATGCGGCCCGAGGGCCATTTATAAATCTAACTACAAATGTAGTACAAATATTGGCAAAAACGAATTAAATCCAGCGAATATAGTTTTAAATTTATAATTTAATTATAGTCATAGAACGTTTCGAATTTTGAATTGTTATATTAAAAAAAATTAATATAGTCATAGAACGTTTCTCATTTTGAATTTTAATATTCAAAAACAGTGCTAGAACTATTCAAATTTAGAACCACGCGTGTTTCTAGGAAAATGTTTCGGAACATGGAAATAACGGTCCCGAAACTATCTTCTAACTGTGTGCCTGCTATTGTGCGTTGAGCACATTCATCCTGGACCAAATGATGTACCTGAAACCAATTTCACTTCATAATAGCGGTTTATCAAATAAACGGTATTGAATATTGGAGAAATCGGTTAGCAGTACGTCCAATAGTTCAATCTGTCGGTCTAAAATGATAAAATTAAAATTTTTATTTTATTTATTTTAAATATAGAATGTTATTTTTTAACATATGATATTACCAGCTGATCGATGTCTTTTGGAATGTTGCTGGTCAAACAGTCGATCATCGAACAAATATTCTTACATATTAGAAGAATGTTCAGAGATATTATGAATAGGATAATTTTAAATTATCACCAAATAATTTATCTCGGGAGTCCATAGGTCGACTTCCGAGCTTCCGAACCAAGAGATCATGCGATGGATTCCGCATGGGATTAATATCGAGGACTGATAACACCATTTGGGATGTGAAAATTCGATGAGTCGAGGCTTAAAGGCGAAGACCGGTGAAATACCACGACCTCTCAGAAGACCGACGTAAAGTGGCTCATGCCGCGTTTCGTTCGGTGAGAGAGGTACCCGGAGGCCCATCCCCCTTCCCCGTCCTTTCCTATCCCTTAAAGGTCGGCAACGCAACAGCAACACTATATGTGTTGCTGGTGTCCATGGGCGGCGTTGGTTGCTTACCATCAGGTGACACGCCTGCTCGTTTGCCCTCCTAACCCATAAAAAAATCATCATCGTTAAATAAATATAATTATCTTATTTGATGATTTCTAATTGAAACAGTAAATTTATCAATGTTGTCTAATTAAAAAAACACTAAGTGCCAATCAGTGACTGTAATACCCGGGTACTGCCCGGTCTGTTTAGTATCAAAATATTTGTCTCCGTAGTAAATATTTGTTGAGTAACTAGACACGCACTAGAACGACACTCTTAGGATCACAATCCAATTAGTCTTTGACAGAATTAATTGGCCTTTGATAGTAAATTCTAAATTAAACCTTCCATTGCATTCAAGTGCGCGCCATTGATATTGTCAATGTGATCAAAGTGTTTGATAGCTTTATTAGTATCGATTTTTATATTATACAGACAGACAGATAAATATGATGATATAATATTATGAATACCTGACCAGTAAGCGTTGTCTGCCAAAAAAAAACTACGGAAAAAACAAAGTTGATTGTAGACAGGTGAAAATTTTAGGTTGTAAGTATTATTGTTAGTTGTTTCATAACAAATAAAGAACTTGTTTCATAGGAATTAAAATTAATCTAAAAACTTTAAAAAAATAGTAGTTACCTTTAACATTTAGGGGGATGAAAAAAATTGATGTCCTTTTCTCAAACCTACCCAATATGCGCACAAAATGTCACGAGAATCGGTCAAGCCGTTTTAGAGGAGTATGTTAACTAACACTGTGACACGAGAATTTTATATATTAGATTTTATTTCCAGATCATCTCTCCCATCTTAAGCCAACAAATTCAAAAATTAACAAATAAAATCTGAAACTTTTATAAACTGTGACTGGCTCAACTGGTGAAACACTACCCATCAGCATATCGACGTAAAGTGACTAAAGACAGGTTTACGAGAACATTGGGTTGCAGGTGTTCATGGGCAGCGCTAGTCACTTACCAACAAGCGACCCGTTTGCTCGTCTACTACCCATCCCATAAAAAACATTGAAAAATACATACAATTCTAAATCTAAATAAACCCTTATACTATGCACCACTTTGATCATACAATACGAAAGTCATCAGTCGGGCCATATTATTATTAGTTCTACAACTTAACACAACTTCACGCGTTTTTATACCCGAAGGTGTAGGCAGCGGCTGCTTAACAGACGACTAGCCCTCGACAAGCCGAATCGTCACGTCCCAATTGGAATAGGTGGCGAACTTATAGCCAGAAATCGGGGACAACGTTGTCAGTCATCGATATTTATCACACATAGCCCTCGAAAATAATTTCAAGAAATCATTGGTGTGAGCACAGAATTGATCCAACGATTTCTGAATAAGAAGCGGGAAGCTGGACCACTGGACCACAGAACCACAGTGACTACCTAAATTATTATTTCGAAATTATTATATTGCTATAAGCAAATTACAAATCAGACACAGAATTCATAATTGTTTTACAGTGGACAAATTGATTAACCATGTCTCGTGGTGAAATGCGAGATTGAGTCAATAATTTGCAGTTAAATTTTCGTATACGTTCCGTACAAATTCAAATATTGCGTTGACAACGTTCGGGACTATGATTAATTTAGGACACATTTAGCCCAGTTGTGCATTTTGACTCCATCAAATTATTATGTATAACATGTAACTTATTGTAATAAAGTATAGTAATACATAACTTCACGCCAAATCCCTTACGGGGTAGGCAGAGAGAACAGAGCGCTATAAGGCACGATTCTAACACACCTCACTTGCTTCGTTTTCGACTTTCATAACTCTTTTCAAGCACGTTCTATTTGGTCATGGAATGTGTGTCTTGGCCGTCCTCAACTCCTACATTCATCCCCTTTTGCATTGTATATCTGCTTGGCCAATCTTGCATCATCCATTCTTTCTACATGACCGAACCATCGGAGCATGCCCTTTCTCACTTTTACACCTACACTCTCTTTTAATTCGACGTCTACAGTAATAAAGATGTAAATATAGATTTCGTGACCTAAGACCTAAATTAATCTCGCATAAGTTTTTTTTAACTTTTTATCTATTTTTCATACCCTTACATGGATATATACATATATGCGCACGTTTTTATCCAAAAGGGATAACCAGAGACCTACGATCCTGACAAACTTTTTTCGCCTCAACCACAGTCATACGCATATATCCATTCACGTCGGTTTCGGGTGTTACGCATTTTTCTTTATTTGGTCATGGTAGCTCCTTCTAGGCCTCTGCCACTCATATTCGCTTAGTGCACAAACTTTTAGCCAGCTGGTTTTCGTTCATCGAATCATCAAAACAAAAATCGCATTTTTTCGTGAAAGCAACGTTTTCTAAGTTAACTATTTTTAAATATAATTCACATTTACTCCATGGACAAATTTAAATCCATAAGAAAAGTGATGAGTGGCTGCCTTAAAAACCAACAAGCGTTTATAACAAGAGTAATGATAGTCGAAGAACCAAGTAAGGTGTGTAAGACGCCTTAACGCGCTTTGTTCTCTCTGCTCACCCCCCAAGGTTGCAGCGAGCTCAATAAGTAATCTAATTCGTCGGAATTATAAAAATCCAATTGAAAGTGGGTCATGCCTCTTAAACCGATGCCGTCAGCACAACTAATACATTTCAATGAGATGCAAACTCGAATACAAATACTAAAAAATAACTATGTTCTTTTTCATCAAGAAATCTCATTAGTTTCAATTGCATTGGGCTCTAGTTTCTAGTCCGGAGACCCAGATATCTAAATTTGTCACAATTTAATTATGAGTCTGGCAAGGGATAGTCCATAATGAAATTATTCTCGCCCAAATTCTAGTTGTCCAGTTTGTTAACCTAACAATGTATAAAATAGCATTCAAATAAACGGTGAAATATATAAATGATTTTATTTATAGCGGTAGAGCCACGCAGTTCGTAACATGAATAGGCCGGCTCAGCGGTTAAATACCACGGCCTGTCATAATATCGACGTAATGTGGCTCATGTCGCGTTTCGCTTGGTGAGAGAAATATCTAGAAGCCCAATCCCAACCCCATCCCACTTCCGACAACTTCCATATCCCGTTTTAAAAGCCGGCAACCTAACTTTAACACTATCTGTGTTGACGGTGTCCATGCGTCTCTAGTTGCTTACCATCTGGTGACACGCCTGCTCGTTTGCACTCCTAAGCCATGAACAAAAAAACAAAAAAATATATTAGTATTTTTAAAAATAGTCTAGCCGTCTAGGCTTTTAAGCTGAAGTCTGGTTGAAACATTTATTATTAAAATATTTTCGGAAATAAAATGCTATAGTTAGCAGACACAATGGTGTAGAAAAAAAAATTGCCACTTGCTAGAACATTGTGACCTCTTCATCTAAATGAAGAGAAACTTGACACGGATTTCTTGTGTAACGGAATTATTCAGATCATCTTTTTCATACTGAAAACGACGATATTGATTTTACGCTTTACATGTTTTACAGTAAAAATATCGTGTTATTTAAATGCATGAGATAGGAGTGGGTTCAGATTTATACGAGTATATTCCTCTTTGCGCTACATTGCCTTCCAAAGGGATATTATTTGTGTAAAATATGCAAATATTTGTTTCACGTCAGACGGCAAAGATAAACGTAAAAGGTGAGAGGTTACTTACCATCAGGTGACCCACTTGCTCGATTGCCCTCCTATCTCAAAAAAAAAATAGTTTTAGAGCCTTTGCAGTTTTCATATTCAGGGATAAATTAATAGGTAATGATTTTTTTTTGTTTGGTATAGCAATAAACAAACAACATCATATTTTTTATTGTGTTAAAAATGACAAATTTTATGCCGGAAAGTGATGATTTGCGGAAAGCATTAATTTTTTGTTTCCATTTGAAAAAAATGCTGCAGAATCACATTGAATGCTTGTCGAAGCATGGAATGGTGATCATGCTCTATCAGAAGCAACATGCAAGAGATGGTTTCAACGATTCAAATGTAATGACTTTGATGTGAGAAATGAAGAACGGGAAGACCACAAAAAATTCCAAGACGCAAGCCATATTGGATGAAGATGATACTTTGAGTCAGAAGCAAATGGCAGCTATGTTAAATGTTGCACAACAAACAATTTCAGACCGTTTGAAGGCTGTGGGAAAAATTCAAAAGTGTGGAAAATGGGTGCCACATGAATTGAATGAAAGGAAAAAACCGGAAAAACACTTGTGAAATTTTGCTTCAAAGACACGAAAGAAAATCAGTTTTGCATCGAATTGTCACTGGCGATGAAAAATGGATTTATTTTAAGAATCCTAAACGGAGAAAATCATGGATTAATCCGGGACAAGCATCAGCATCGACTACAAAACCAGATCGTTTCGGGAAGAAGGCAATGCACTGTGTTTGGTGGGATCAGAAGGGTGTGGTGTATTATGAACTCCTAAAATCTGGTGAAACTGTTAATAATAGTCGCTACAAACAACAAATGATCGATTTGAACAACGCATTGTTCGAAAAACGACCAGAATGGGCCAGAAGAGACGGCAAAGTAATTTTGTTACACGACAATGCACCTGCACACAAAGCAAAATTGGTTGAGGATACAATCAAAGTACTTGGCTGGGATTTGCTATCCCACCCACCGTATTCACCAGACTTGGCTCCTTCCGATTACCATTTATTTTCGTCGATGGGACACGCATTGGCTGAGCAGCGGTTCGATTCCTACGCAGAAGTGGGAAATTGGGTGTCTGATTGGTTTGCTTCAAAAGACGAACATTTCTATTGGCATGGTATCCACAAATTACCAAAAAGGTGGACAAAATGTGTAGAAAGTGATGGACAATATTTTTAATATTTTTTTTTATCTAATCAAAACTAGTATTTTATTTTCACAAAAATGCTGCTATGTTTAAAATTGCTTCGTAAATAAGCCATTATTTTACGTCATAATACTTTATGACATAAAAATTGTCATTGTGGGTCATTGTGGGTTATCCCTAAGAGATAGACATATGCCCTCGCAGAATTTTTTGTAGATCTTTTGAAGGTGTTTAATAATGTAAAAATATCGATCACTTAGGGTTCAACCAGCGTTTGCTATTAAAGCATTAAATCTCGAAAATTATCATTTTATCTTTACAACATCATATATGAATTATAGATCAAAACCACCCCGTTGACGTAAAAAAAAACCGCATCAAAATCCGTTGCGTAGTTTTAAAGAAATAAGCATATAAGGGGACAGACAGCGGAGATTGACTTTGTTTTATACTATGTAATGATGATAATATATATCGATCTACTGAAGTTTCACTTCTATCGTGTGTGAATCGCACACACCTATTTTTTTTTCTTCCTTGCTATGTGAATCGTTTATTAATCTGTTGTTGGCGTTGTTTGTCTCAGTGGTCCAGTGGTCGAGCACCCTGATTCTGATTCAGAAGTCATGGGTTTTATTCTGGGCTCACAACAATGATTTCTCACAATTATTTTCATAAGCTATGTGTGATATTTATCGATGACTGACAACTTTGTGCCTGGTGTAAGATAATTGCTTCGCTATCATTCTATTTGAGGCGTGCCATAACGATTCAACGAGATGAGGTTTTAACAGCCGCAGCCTACGTTAGGTTACGTTAACTTGTAAATAGATTACAACGCAAAGTTACCGTAAGTTAACGTCATTCGCCATGTTTTATTAATGATTATTAATTTTTTTGCGTCGTTCAGCCGTACTTATTGACTCACGTGATTACGTGAGTCAATAAGTACGGCTGAACGACGCATGTCGATGTGCAATTTAATGTATAAAGGTTTTAATTCTGTTATTAAATAAACCAATAATTTGCCTCGCTTCGTATATAAACAATATTGATGTTTGTTTATTTGAATAATTACTCAATATTGATGAATTTATTTCGTTACATTTTGTATTAATTAGTAGAAATAAATAAATTACATTATTTACGATATCGTAAATAATGTAATTTATTTATTGCATATATATGCAATTAAAAAACTAGCTAAAATCATATTTCTCCGCATCTCGTGCGCGTATTTTATATTAATTTAGTTATTATATTATCACTAGCTGACCCATCATATATAAAAAAAGTTTAAAAAGTAGGGGTTGAATGTAGGTGGTTGAAATTCAGGGTTGTAAGGTAAACGCAGGTATTAACGACCCCTCTAAGGCAATTTTAAAATCAACCATATTTTTTTAGTATACTGGTTCCTCTAAAGATTTATAGTTTCATTTTATATGCTAGTGTTATGTATAAAAAATGTTTTTATTGAATCAAATACATTTAAATAAAGGATTATCATGTAAAAAATAATTTACAATGTGACTTAGTCGATTGTTGCAATTACCGACCCTTAAAAACGTCTGTGAAGCTATTAACGATTTTTATGCAGCTATTCCCGATCGTATATGGGAGGAGGCCTTTTTCCAGCAATGGAATGTATAGAAGCTAGTGATGATGATGATTACCGATCTTAATAAAATAAAATAAAAATGCAAATATATTCGTATTTTTTTATTATAGTTATTTTTAATAAAACAAATGAGTACTTCTTAGTAATGAACTAAATAATTATAAACTTTTAAATTAATCAACATAATACTATTAATATATATTTAATTAAAGGATTTCAAACTCTAGGATATTGCTATTGAGATCATAATATTTTTTTGGAATTTAAATATTAATCATCACAGTCATTGGTTCACCTCTTTTTAGAGATAAATTGCAACTAATTAGTTATATATATATGATTTGGTACAACTGGTGCTTATAAACGAAACATTAAAGTCACTTAAAAAATACTTTCATCATCAGACTCACTGCTATATAAGACTCGACGTTTAACTGTCTCTCTTGCAGAGTCTGACTGTAATAGACGTACAGTAGTTTCTGTTTCATAAGAATCTCTATCATTAATTAAAGTACTATTAGTATGTTCATGACCATTTTTATATTCATTTTCTAACTCACTGCTACAAAGCACGCGACGCTTTGGTGCTTCCATTGGAAGTAAATTAAAATCGTATTCGCTATCTGATTGATATTTACTAGGTCCTGCTACAGGAGAACCTTCTTTGTTAACCGCATTCACTTTTTAATAGATTTTTTGTTCTTTAAGGTCGTTGTTTTCTTCAATAATTCTTTTTGTTCCCTTTTTTCTAAGATTTCTTGTTTTCTTTTTATTTTTCTATTTTCTTTATCTTCTTTTTCTTTTATAATTCTCCTTTGGTATTCCATAAACTCATCAGATATAGCTACTGTCGGCGTGAGTTTTTTATTTAATGTCTTCTTTTTATTATCGATATTATTTTTCGGAAAGTAAAGAGAATTTTTGAAAGGTGTCGCATAATTCTTAAATGGTGTGGGAATAGCAGAGCAACCACTTGTTTTTGGAGCGGCCTCTTTGGTTGCATTTTCGGGTGATGGTGTATACTTCTGAAGTGTTTGTAGCTGCTCCGCGGTTATTTCGATTGAAGTATTATTTTCTGGTGCAAGAATTGAAGTGGACAAGGGTGTTAACTTGTTGGTAAATGGTAGAAGTAAATTATCTTGTTGAGGAGTAGATGTCTGCTGAAACTGGTTGAACTCATCTTGTACAGTCAATAAGTATACAGTAGGCGACGAGGGTAGAGGTTTTTCAATAAATAAGGATAAGTTGGATGCCTCTTCTCCCAATACTGCTGAACCTTGCTCATTACTCTCAGCAACTATATCAAAATTTAGGATAGCCTCAGATATATCTGGCGTTTCATTCACAAAATTATTATTTAGTGTTGATTCCCCTAATTGCAGAATACTTTCACTCTCTTGATTTATGGCGTTTTCGGGGCTAATTTTTTTCCAATATTTGAATAACTTTTTATAAGTTGGATCTCCCATCCATTGGCCTCCCGAATCTTTAAAACTTTTTAAGGTTATAGGTGACAATCTAGCCTCGAAATCATGCTTAAATTTTTCTGCATGTTCAGATGTGGATATACTCGTATGATTGTCTTCTGTATGCTTTAAATTTGGCAACAGTTTACAGTAGTTTATTTTTGATGCATCAAATGGATATAATCCACAACAAAGAAATCCGCTCTGTATGGTTTCAGGCTTAAGGCATTGGTCAAAACATTTTTTTACTGCCGGAGCAAAATCAGTGCGTTTAAGCTTGGCATAGTTATTTTGAATTCTGAATTCATGCACAACAGTCCTCCATGTTCCTTTGACTGGTCTGAAAACAGCTACGTCAAGCGGCTGAAGTATGTGTGTAGAGTTGGGAAGTAAAGCTACCAGGATGATTGCTTTTTCTTTACAGAATGTTGATAGTGGAAGTGATATGTGAGATGTGTGACCATCCAAAAACAAAACTACTGGAAATGGTATTTCATTTGTTACAAGCCACGGATAGAAGCAGTTGGTAATATATTCATAAAATGCTTCTGTGTTCATCCAACCCGACTCCGTGTTACCAAGTCCCCATCCACGAGGTATTGTAGGTACAAGATTTTTTGGCATACGTTTATACGGAAAAAGTATCATTGGAGGTGCTAGATTTCCGTCAGCTGAAACATTCACAAGCGTAGTCAAGCACTCTTTTTCGTCATTAGCAACACGATTATACACTCGTTTGCTACCTCTGCTAACCAAAACTTCTTTCTCTTTTGGGCATAAAAAGAAAGCAGTTTCGTCACAGTTAAACACTCGTCTAGGATCTTCTAAAACATCATGCAGATTATTTGTCATAAAATAATTGTTCACTCTATCGAACTATGCACGTATAGCTGCTTCTGTGACTTGATTTCGGCTTGAAGGAAGATTTTGTGCAACGCGTTTAGATACTGTTGGATGTCTATTTATAAAATTCTCAAACCAATATCTGCCAGGCATACCATTTTTAAAAGGTTTTGGACGATTTAAGTTTTGGACTAGCTTAGCCACTGCTTCTAATAATTGTTCTTTTGTAACTGGAAATCCCATCTTGCCAAGGTAGTGAATCCAGTCTACAATCTGTTTTTCTTCACTTAAATTTAGAACCGGCTGAACTCCGCAAATTTCATTCTTATATTTCTCGTCCCGTTTGTCTCGTAATGTAGTTTTAGGAATATTAAACCTTTTTGATGCCTCATATACACTTGTTCCGTCATTAATTGCTTTGATTGCTTCGGCTAGTTGTGTTTTACTGTACACTTTTCGCCGCTTTTGTGGCTCCATATTTCTGGAAAAAAATATAATTTTATGTTTTATGTTAATTTAACCATGAAGTAGCATTTATTAATAGGCGCCTATTATGTCATAAAAGTAGATGAGAAACTAAATAATCTATATACGATCGTCGATCGGTAATAGCTTCTTATAGTTGCTATTGCCGACCCACATGGGTCGGTAATAAAGTATGTAAGTATAAACCTAAATTGTATTACCGACTCATAAAAAAAATGGTTATTTTAATTTATTTGACCTTCGGACTATAAAATAAATTATAATTGATTAATGTCACAAAAAATATGAACAAATGCACACTGTTTTAAACAAAAAAACAATGATTTATTACTGTAACTATTTGATTTCGATCCTCGAAAAATATCATAACTTTGGTTAAATTGACAACGCTAAAAGGTAAACACTAGACAAAAAAGTTTAGTCGCTAATAGATTTTTATGAAGACGTATAGCTTAGATTTAAACTGGTCCATAAAAACACTTGTGTTAGTGTGATATAATAACATAAAAGAAAATTGAAACGAAAAGTTACGTTGCTGCCATTGCCGACTTATGGGTCGTTGATAACTGCCACGACTTAAACTGGTGAAGCTAACACCGTCCCATTTTAATTTAAAGTTTTATCGTTTCAAATTACTTTTTATTAATAAAATGTTGTAAGAAATGAAAAGTTGACACTTAAGTGAATACATTTAGTAATATAAAATAAAGTATAGACGTCATTTGTTTGTATGAATGTCTTAAATAGATAAGTCACAGTACTTACCTGAAGGAACAAGGGAACAGTACGACACGTCCTGCGTCCACGCTACCCCGTAGTAACTGACGTATTTTATCTCTTTTTTGCACAGTTACTTACACTAACGTAGAAGTATACGATGCTCAAGTAATAAATTCGTGTATAACTTTGCCTACCTATAGCTAGAATAGTTCTGGAAACGTTTAGATTTCGAATTACTTTTATAGGTCGGTAATAACTTCAGATTTTCGATGGGTCGTTGATAGCTGCGTTTACCTTATGTAATTTTGTGTTGTTTCTTAAAAAAAATAAAAACGACAATTTATTGAAATATTTTAAAAATTATTAAGGGCTGGGCTGGCTAATTATTTAAAAATATATTTACTACGCTTAACATTTACGGGAATGAAAAATAGAGCTTTTCTTATCCGTTATGCACATAAAATTTCACCAAAATCGGTCTATCCGTTTCCAATTAAAGTTTCCAATAACTTGAAACATTTTCAATATCTGCGCATAAATCATCGCTTATAGATACATTTTGTACATATCGATAGGAAATGATGGTTGCACTGCAGCTAATCAGGTTGTGTATATATTTTAAGTGTTGTTTATTGAAAAATACATAACTTCACGCCTTTGTTACCAGAAGGTGTAGACAGCGGCTGTTAAGCCTCGTCACGCCGTTATGTTTACGCAACAATTACAAAACAAAACTCCCAAAAACAATTTCGAAAAGTCATTGCTGTGAGCCAGTGTCAGGATTCGAACTTGCGACTTCCAGATTCAGTAGCGGGGTTCTCGGCCACTGAACCACCGAGACTAATATTGAACAATTTTTTTAAATTATTCTCATTCAACTATGACCACTATATTTATAAGTGTTTGTGATTCAGTAGTCGAGCTTCCCCTTCTGATTCAGAAGGTGGGTTCAATGTGCCTGGTGTACGGCAATAGCCACATATCCCATTTAAGACGTAACGTAACGATCCGGGGAGTAGAGACTTTAAAAGCCGCTGTATACTTTTTCTACCTTTCGACGTTTATATATATTTGCAAGTTATCTCTACAATGAAATATAAGTTTCATATTCCCTCAATATTAAACCATCATTATAATAATTATTTTTTTGTTTTTGTGTATGTCTGCGCACCCACAACGATTGCACCCTGGCAGATGGAAAACAGGCTTATAAATTGGATCGCTCAATCTGTATGATAGTTCGATTTCGGAAAATAATTGAGTTGTGCAATAAAAATATCAATTAAATTCAGTAGAGGCGTGCTACAGGTTGTCCAAAAACAACTCTTGCGTGTTTGTAAATATTTTGTGGGTTTTTTAAACTGCAGCACCTAGCCCACTGTTGAAAGACACTAGAAAATGGGATTAAGCTATTCTAAATTAATTATCAATAAATAATAAATGAACCTTTGTAAGGACTGCTAGCCGTAATCATAAAGCAGTATAGCCTCGTTGCAGAATTGGGCCGGCTCACCCGGTAGGTACAATACCATGATCTCCTAGTATTTCGACGTAATGTGATTCGTGTTCACGTTCGGTGATAGAGACAGCCGGGGGCTTACTCACTTCCCCTACCCATCACTTCAACAAACTCCCATATAGGCTGACAGCCTCCTCCTCAACCACTGGACCACCGAGGCTATTCTGTTAAGATTTATAATCCCTGAAAATAAACATATCAAATGGAAAAAACAATTCAGTATATGCAATTTTGCATACCTAATACCAACAATTATTTAATTACTACGCAAACCACATTTCATTTGTTCATTATTATTTCATAACTTTACACCATACTTATACTTTTACTACTTTTACTTTCACACCATTAAAAAAATTAGAGTATTAATAGCATTGCTTTATATTTTACAGCTGATATATTTCACAGCAGTCCAATGTATTTATTCAATAAAAATGCATTGTGCTATTCGTTTTTCCATTCCTGTATCTTCTGAAAAATAGATTTCATTGTTGTTTTTGACGCTCTGTTTTATTTCCTATATCCGTTTCAACAAAAACTGGCATTCAATGGTTTTGTCCAGGACTTGGATGTGAAGATTTTTGCACGTGTATTAAAAAATTCTGTGATCTCCGCCTGAAAAAGCATAGCCAAAGCATTCCATTGTCTATTCTCTACTAGCTCAATAAAATATTGGATACAAAGGGATGATATATGAAAAGAAGGATAATACAAGAATGTTAAAAAAGATTCCGATTAAATCTCGACATTTCCTTTTACAAAATTGATCTAACATTTTTCTAGATATATAAACATAACTTCACGCCTTTTTCTACCCGAAGGTGTAGGCAGTGGCTTTTAAGCCTCGACTCGCCGTTATGTTTTCGTCCCAAACGTAACGTAAAGGTGGCGAACCTATTGCCATACCGGGCACAAAGATTCAAAAGCCAAGTGCTCGACCACCGGACTATCGAGACTAAATAGATATTTAATAATAGAAAAATATATTGCGCCGAGTTTCTTCATTAACTTGTATGTCCTGGTGTAGAGCATCTACAGAAAAATTCCATTCAATATTTGCCAAAATTCGAGATTTTTTTTCAATTAATTTCATTCATCTCCACCAACACTCTGATCAAGACATGCCAAGAAAAGAGCCTTTTATTAAAATACCACTATAGATCGCCCTCGGGATCGGAGGCTTAAAACATCAGAAACTTGGAGATAAATAGGTAAATAAGGAAAATAAACGTGACGATACAAATAAATAAATGGGATTGTAAAAATCTAAATATTGAAGACATGTATGTATTTGGGACCTGATAATCCCCAACAAAGACATCCCATGGCAAAGAAAAATACAGAAGTACCACACTAAAACACCTCCTCAATTTATCAATGACACTGGTATCAAACAGCGGTGGGTGTTTTGAAGGGTAAAACTTGGAAAATACTTAAGGGTCTTAGTCTCCGGATATTTTCTCTGCTTTTCGCTGTAAGATGATTTTTTAGAAAATATATTTGTAATGTTTAGAAAATCTATAACAAGATTTTTACATAATAAATAGTAGTGTGCGAATTCGTTTACACCGCAACACGATGGTTGAAAATATCTTACTTTAAAGTTGTTTTTAAGAACTGCTTTATATAGTCTAAATGCTTTTGATTTAATGTACGATAATTTTACTGTTTATTAAGATAGAATAATAACTTAACCAAATTATTGCTTGGCTTTTAGCCAAAATAATGTTTTGTTACAATTTTGTCCATCATAGACATTTGTCATACATAACATCCGTAAAAGTCATAAATTTAGTTAGCTTAGTTTAGTGTCCTGATTAGATCTCGAGAAGTCTTAATCAATCGGTCGGCAAACTAAACTATCTGACCATCGGTGCAAATAATTAAATGTATGAACTAACTCATGTCTAGACGGAACTAAAACAAAGAGTTAAACCTAAACTAATACCAAAACTAGTTCAAAAGCCGCTGAGCTAACGAGCTTCAAATTTAGTTAGCCATTTCTAACATAAACGTAACTTCACGCCTTTTGTTACATGAAGGTGTAGGCAGCTGTTAAGCGGCTAAGCCTCGTCTCCCCGTTATGTTTACGTCCCAAATGGAATAGGTGGCGAACCTATTGCCATACCGGGCACAGAGTTTTCAGTCATCGATATTTATCACACATAACTTCCGAAAATAATTTCGTAAGGTCATTGGTGTGAGCCAGTGTCAGGAGTAGCCATTTCTAAAACTAATAGATACATTCTCGAATTTAAAATTAGACATACGAATTTTTTAATAAAAATATACTTTTATGAAAACTAGACCGTTAGATCGTCTGCTATCGACTAAAATATAAGTATGTTAAGCAATATCGCCTTGTAATTGTGCCCGAAGGTGTAGACAGCGGCTGTTACGCGACACGCTGAATTTTTATAATAGGACCTATTGCCATACATTGGACACAATGTTGTCAACGTTATCACACATAACTTTCGAAAATAATTCCGCCAAGACATTGCTGTGAGCTCGAAATCGATCCCACGACATCTTGATACAGAAGCGCGAGCTCGACCACTGGACTATTCAGCTCCAAAATAAGTTAGCTTAGCTTAGTGTAAGTAACTTACTTACTTCTAATTTTTAATATTTTTTTTAGTATATTCCATTGCAATATGCAATATACAAATTAGTAATAAATCAAGCAAACAGTATGGGTAAATGAGTAAGTGCAAGCGAGTAATAACCCGGCTTGTTATATTCTTAATCTAAACTACTATCGATATTCTCCAGCGCTTATCTCGGTTCATCAAGATAGGTTTCTCGTTACTAAAAATGTTAAGAAAAAATAGATAGACTCCAATTGTGGATGAAAACTTCATTCAGATCCCATCAATAGCTTCATAGATCCCAGGAAACAAAAACACTGATTTAACTTTTTATTAATTAAAGAAGTTTATGAACAGTTGCATATTATCTAGAGGGAAAAAAAGAGGAATGGGAAGCTTTAGTTCCCGTCTCTTACTTTGATTGCAGTTTTTAACAGCACAAATATTCACATCTATAATAAGTACTTAATCTAAATAAATCATTAGATACATAGTATAAAACAAAGTCACTTTCCGCTGTCTGTCCCCTTATATGCGCTTATCATTAAAACTACGCAACGGATTTTGATGCGGTTTTTTTTTAATAGTTAGAGGGTGTCAACGGGGTGGTTTTGATCTATAATTCATTTAGTAAAAAAGTGATAATTTTCAAGATTTAGCACTCTAATCGCAAACGCTGCCTGAACCCTAAGTGATCAATCAAAACAACGTACTACATTATTATACACCTTTAAAAGGTCTACAAAAAAGTACGCGAGAGTCATTGTGGGATATCCCTAAAAGATAGACATATGTCTATCTTTTAGGGATATCCCACAATGACCATTTTTTTACGAGAAATAATGGCCTATATACGAAGCGATTTAAAACATTACAGTATTATTTTTCATCCAATTAAGTGTCTTATATAGATTGTGTATGTAATATAGATGATCCTGGCCTTTTACAGCATGCAATTTGAATGTATATTTACGAAGATATTACAGTATTAACATAGCGGGACATAGTAGTTGCATTGCGCTCCAAAACGCGTGCCGATAAATAGCACAAATTGAACTTTTTAATATCCAAATTTTACTCATTTATTACTTTTGATGCGGAACCAAGTTCGCCGGGTCGGCCAGTTAAATTATAATATGTTTTCTATTAACTAATTTTTCGTATTACTTTGGTTTATAAATATTGATGTTTTTTAAGTTGATTAAATTGATTGTTCTCATGGTCTAATGTGGGTTACCAATAGTAAAAATCATATTTTTAACATCAACTTTTTGATTTTTATTTCCAAAAAGTGGGTGCTCTCTGTATCAATGAAGATAGCTTTTGAACAACTACCATCTTTTTGTTCATACTCGTGAAAATG
Source organism: Euproctis similis (assembly GCA_905147225.2). NCBI lineage: Eukaryota > Metazoa > Arthropoda > Insecta > Lepidoptera > Erebidae > Euproctis > Euproctis similis. Next base: position 21,111,619 of record LR990107.1, on the reverse strand, counting down.
ATCTCTGTAAAGAGTTCGAAACGTCGGGAAATAAAAATAAATAATAAATAAACGCGATACAATCCTAAAAGTTGTTTTAATCAATGAATGAGATTCGCGAAAATCTTAGAAACAAATATGTTTTTTAAGTTATTAAAATAGAACGATAAAAGATAGGTAGATATCGGTTGGCAATATTCCCCTTATAAAATATTCCCTCTGTCACGAGTATTTGTCGGCTTTTGCCGTTTGTAATCAAAATCACAGTGCAGTGGACGCACTTGCCTCGGGCATGTGTATATACGTACATCACAAGCCACTAACCGCAATTTCAAATTCTATCTGCAATAAGTAAAAAAAAAAAAATTACGGTTACCAAGTTACATACAGGATTTCAGATGAGTTCATTTTTTATTTGGTGCGGATCCCTATTTGAATTCCTATGGTGAAAGAATTATTAAAACCTAGAGTGAAATATTAAAAACCAACGTAACAACTTTGAGAGACTTTATGGATGTTTCATTTTTAACATAAATATCCTTTTTATGATAAGATAATGAATTTGAATAAATGTAAAAGTAATAAAGAAATAATATGATAATATATAACAGTGGTAGAGTCAAGGAGATCACTGCCTGAATGGGCCGGCTCGACCGGTGAAATACCACGACCTCTCAGAAGATCAACGTAAAGTGGCTCATGTCGCGTGTCGTTCGGTGAGAGAAGTACTCGAAAGCCCTTCCCTATCCTACTCCCTTAAAGATCAGCAACGCAACTGTGACACTATACGTGTTGCAAGTGTCCATGGGCGGCGCTGGTCACTTACCATCAGGTGATATACCTGCTCGTTTGCTAAGAGGGCAAACAAGCGGGCCTGGTGAAAAAATAGATTTAATGTTTCGCCAAGGGTTTTCTTTTGTAATATGTTGACGTCAAAAGATAATTTACATGTGTTTTCTTTTTACCAAAAGCTGACTAAAAATAAATCACATTGTAAATTTTGTAACAACTCGTGTTTCTAGATAACATGACCGAATCAATTTATGAAAGTCTTTTTTTAACTCGACCAGGCCTGAACGACGCCATTGCTCTACCAGAAGACCGGATGCAATGTCTCTTATCATTATTTCCTAAGATTGTACTAAAATAATTAAATATCTTATAAAATATTAGTATACAATAAGAACGTTCTACGTTATATTATTTCTGAAATAATGGCAGTTTACTAAAAAATCAATATATCCATCGAACTGCAAATAAAAATAAAAATATTCAATAAAAGGTTATTAAGACTAAACAATATTTAGATGAAATAATGTTTTATTTTATGTAAGAGTCATTGTTTTCATGTTTTTTTTACAGAACAACATAGCCTTAAGGCAAAAGAAAAAAAAATTGAAAAGAGTATTGGCACATGAGTTTCTTGCCCGATTCTTCTTATGAAAGCCCCTACACTCGGAATCGGGCCGCTCGTGGCGATTGCTTCCGTGTTTTTTGTTCCACGGAGGCACTTGCTTCAAGCGCTCGTGTCTAAGCTTTTTAAATATTATTTTAATTTTAAACATTTTTGTACATTGACTATTTTTAAGTGTCTGTGAGGACCTATGAAAATAAAACTACTTTGACTTTGACTTTGCATGGAGTATTGCATACTCTGCGACGGTATTACGTATCTTCCGTCAACTCGATGTAAGAACATACGCCTGTTAGTTAAAGCTTGCTGTGTTTAAGAGAAAATAAAAAATTGAGGTATTTCTACATTCATGATTATTATATTAAAACTGATATACATACTTAATATACATGAAATACTAGTCTGTGTGTTGTTTGTCTGCTTTATAGGTACTTGTAATAAGTACTTAACCGATTTTTATGAATTTTGGCACACTTGGCGCGCAGTTTTATCAAATTCGAAAGATAGTTATGGATGGATATATATGGATTGTTGGATTTTATGGATCATATATCTGTTATTTATTATTTTTTATTACCAACTTTTAACAGGATGAATTCTATATGGAATAGTAAATATGCAAACATGAAATAAATAACACTTTTGACTGATAGCTGTGTGCCGAATAGCCGTGTATTTAAATAACTTATTCTAGCCTATTTTATTTAGGACATCAAAATTTGATGAACCGAAACGTAATAGCTGTCTGCATTTTCAAGTAGAAATTAATGTGATATTACGAAAAATAAAAACAGTTGAGATATGAACGCAAAAAGTATTTATATCTATACATATTAAAAAAAAACTATTCACAAACTAACTCAGGCAATAGTGCACACACACATACACACACACATACACACACACACACACACATACGCCGACAACTATGCATTTACTCGTATACAATAAAAGAATATATCTGATTCAACAGATCCAAGTGTATTGGCTGCGCCAAGTGCCAAGTGGAGCGATAGACCATACGTAATCCATACAGTGCAGCCGTTAAAGCTGATCTGATTCGACTGACTCGCTTTCAGTTTAACCATCTGAAGGGTACTTATTTAGAATTTTGTACCAAACAACGTGGAGCATATTCAAGCGAACACAATTGCGAACAAACACACGCGTGTGTATATCTATACATATAATAAAATCGTAGAAAATTTACAACTGTACAATGAATATATTTTTCAAAAAAAATCTTTTGGGACATGTTCTATTATCGAAACTGAACCCAAAAATATGTTGTGTGTGTTTTTGTCGGTTTGTCTGTATGCTTTTACGAATAAACTCTGAAAGTACTACATGCTTTTATATCCAATTTTACATAAATATAGCCAAGAGGTCAACACATAGGCTAGACAGCATTGACCTCTACATAGACAATATTCTGACGCTATTACCAATTGGGGGTGAGCAATGAACTCGTATAATGGCACAAACATTAGTATTTTTGGTTTCCACGCAGACTTAGTAGGCAACAGTTAGTATGCAAATAAAAATATTCTTAAAGGTTTTATACATTGTTAATATTATTTCGAGGAAGAGCCCCGCAGGTCGCTCGCCGTCTACTCTACCGGTGAATTATCACGATCCCTCACAAAATCTATGATTCGTGTCGCGTTCAGTTCGGTGACAGAGGCATCTAGAGGTTTCCTTCTTTAACTTCCCCCCACCCCTATCGTTCCTTATTTAAGCTTAAAAGTTCTTTAATAAGTATCTTAATTAATGCAACTTGGACCGCGTCAATTTTTGCAGACGTACGTGTAATTTAAATTCACATTCAAAATATCTTTATCCATTGATCTTTTAAAATCACTTTGAACCGTCATACAATTAAAGTACTTATATCAACCTAAAATACTTATATCTATTTAAAATACGCGGAGCTTAGATTCCCTTTCATCACGCTGTATGTGAAAGCGAATCTAAGTGCCAGTTTCGGCGTCAGGGCTTCTTGAGAAGAACTGGCAAGAAACTCAAGGCTGACTATTTGCCAGTTTAACAATATTCAATAAAGTAAAATCAATCAACATAACACAAAAGGGGCAATTCAGTTCCAAACGGTTTTATCATTTATATAATCTTAGATACAACATATAAATTGACCTGGGAACAAATTATAGATTTTTTGGAGCCTAGTTGTGGGCACTGCTACTTTGTTTTGATTTCTTAAATTTTAATTAATGGATATTACGTTTTTCTTAAATTTACTTAACATAATTTCACGCCTTTGTTACCCGAAGGTGTAGGCAACAGCTCTTAAGCCTCTATGTTTACGTTCCAAATGGAATAGGTGGCGAACGGGCACAAAGTTTTCAGTCATCGATATTTATCACACTTCACTTCCGAAAACAATTTCGAAAAGTCATTGGTGTAAGCCAGTGTCAGGCTTCGAACCCAGACCTCTGGATCACAAGTCGAGTGCTTAACCTCTGGACCACCGAGACTATAAATTTAGTTATATTTTTATGAACACCGATAAGATTTTCGTAAATATATTGCGCATGTAATGACATTATTCGTATCTCTTTCAATTTATTTCTCAGTGTATCCCTGGGACTCATCATATAGATAGCACGAACAGCTCGTTTCTGGAGCACAAAAATCGAGTCTACATCCGCAGCACTACCCCAAACCAATAAACCATATGACATAATGCTGTGAAAATAACTAAAATAAACTAAACGTCAACGTATCAACGTCGGTCAGTTGACGTATTTTCTTTTCAGCGTAAGCAGCAGACCTTAATCTACCAGATAACATTTCCATATGTGGGCCCCACTGTAATTTAGAGTCTGAAGAATTCCAATCTCCTATTGTCCATCACGACACTGGCTTTTACTTGTTTAACATTTTTTGTAAGAAAATCTAACATTGCTACCATTTAAAAGAAAAATATTAGCTCTAAACCAGTTTATGGTTTATGTTCCCGTGGACCAGTGGTCGAGCACCCGCTTCTAAATCTAGAAGTCGCGTGTTCGAATTTTCACACTGGCTCACACCAATGACTTTTTGAAGTTGTGTTCGGAAGTTATGTGTAAAAAATATCGATGACTGAAACCTTTGTGCCCGGTATGGCAATAGGTTTCCCTTTGTTCCAATTGGGACCTAAATATAACGTTAAGACGAGGCTTAACAGCCGCTGCCTACACATTCGGGTAGAAAAAGGAGTGAAGTTATGTTTATGTAAGCCAGTTTACTATTTTAAAACAGCATAGCTTACATCGTCAATTACTGATTGTTGTCTCTTTACTTTAAAAACTAAAGAAGTTTCATCTGCCAACAAAACTAATTCAAGATTGTCCTCAGGTAGATCATTAATGTACAAAATGGGCGGCGCTAGTCACTTACCATAAAATGTCATTATGCTTACGATTGTTAATCCAACATAAATAAATTATTATACAGATTAATTTGTACACAAACAAAATATTAAAATAATCTTAAAGATAATGTTGCTCTATAAGATAAAACTAACTCTTCCTAAACTCATATATTAAAGTTGAAAACTGATCGAAGCTTTGACAACAACGAGCTCGACATCGCACTACGGAGACGTTATAATGTAAAAAAAGAAAGTGCTTATTAAGCTCTTAAATGCAAGTTAAAATAAAGGGAATGCTTTGGAATAAGAAGAGAAAAACATTTTGTTAGAATCGACTCAACGATTCTAACAATCCTAATTTAATACCGACTATAGTTATAAATAAGTGTTCCGTATTACAATTAAATTTATTTAAAACCTCAAACTATTTTGCGGGGCCGCACTAAATACTGAGAGGCTGCTAAAGTTAAGTAAGGAGTTATAGGTAATGAAAATTGTTTAAAAATAATAAAAGAACAACTTCATGTAGATACTTTTTTAAGACAAATGGGGGCAAGTGAGCAAGTGTGCCACCTGATGATAAGCAACTAACGCCGCCCATGGACACACATCGCTTTTTTTAATGGAATAGGAAACAAGATGGAAGGAGTTGGTCCTCCGGATACCTCTCTCACCGAGCATAACACGGCATAACCCACTTCGCCGTCATTGCCGTGGTATTTCACCGGTCGAGCCTGCCCATTCATGATGCGAACTGCACATAAAGCAGAAGGATATAAAGGCCGAGGAAGTCCTTGCTCAGACTATCTATATTATAATAGAAAAAGACGTCAATATTTTTAAAAACCTCACAAATTTGTAACAAAATATTTATGAAAATCCATGAAGCTAGTACGTATTTATAAACCGATAGGTATTTTTAATTAAAATTCATCATCACAATTCAGAATGTTATTAATTCTGCATCACATGTATCACGCATACCTACTCTTATGGCACATGCATTTGGATATTATTAAATAATGTAGTGCAAAATTGCAATTTCTGTAACATGCGTAATTTAAATTTATTTGCAAAATTGGAAAATTAACATTAATCTTGGTATTGAATCTGTAATTATATATAGAGGTATTTAACAATAGAACCCTAATAATATTCAAACGTATTATTGAAATTAATTATAGTCGAATTTCGACCACTGGGTGATCACTAGTAATAATAAATATATTACTTGTTTATAATTAAAATATTCGGATGAACCTTCCCGCCGTGTAGGATGGGAGAAGTAAAATAAGAAAACTGAACGTATGTTGTTCAAAACAGTTTTAGTTTAGTTCAACAAAAGCTCAACAGTTGGACGAAAACTTTAGAGAATATATTTTTGAGTTTTAGTTCACGTCACTTCTGGATGTCGTAGAACTGGATATCTAACTACGTTGGCGTTACGTGTTTGCGTAAATCGTACGAGAGTTCTTAATATAATCCGTACTATTTTTCCATGAAATAAGTAATAACTCCATCTAGTGAGAAAAAAAAAACTAGACTCAAAGAAATTTCTATGAAAAAAATTTAAATAACATTAATGTTGAAATTTTCTCTCAATCGGATCCACATCAGCGGGATTACGGCGCGTTCAGGAATAAAGGTGTTTTCCATAATAGTATTCAGACTTAAGACAATGCTAAGATAAAAGTTGTATGTGCAAATGTTCGATCTACATGCCAATTTTCATCTACTTCTAATGTACAGTTTATGACTCGTGATTAAAAGCGTCCAAATCTATTCTATTTATAATATTGGTGAGATTATCTATTGACATAGCTAATGTAACGAGATGTTAACAATTATAAAATTATCTACCCTTATTCTGCGCTATCCACACTTACCGTCAGCGTCTTTAATTTCTTTGGGAGTTGGCTTAGCTTTAGCTGTTAATAAACGGTGAATTTCAATAGGCCTTATACCCTTTAAATACACATCAAATAAATGAATAGGTATGAAAAATGTTTTTATAGTGGACTAGCTGACCCGGCAAACTGTTTTGCCTTGGAATCGATAAATAAATAATCAGTAAATTTAAAAAAAAGCCTAGTGCTGTATGTACCGTATATATGTTCATGTGAATGTAGTAGAACGCAGTTATTTTCAACATTAAAAACATACACTAGTCTAAGATAAAGTTTCTATGAGCTTACATTTAAAATCACAGGAATTTTACCTTACATATGAGAATTTCAGCCGTCGCTTAACGTTGTACGTAAAACTTAGTTGCTGATGTAATTTCCCCTCACAAATGTTCTCCCAGACACAAGCGTGAAGTTGTAGTGAGCCGTGTTTGCCGCGAAGCGCGGAATCTTATTGGGTTTACAGGAATTTTCATAAATTTTACGGCATATTTCAAACCTGTTTCGTCTCACAAAACGATGCAGAAGTTATTCGGCTATGAAAGGATTCTTCTTAATATACTCTCGAGAGCAATGAATCCGGGTCACTTAAAGAATGTTAAAAATCTCGGAAACTAAAAATGATAGGTTAATGCAATAAATTGTATTTAATAGACAATGTAATACTCCTTAAATGAAAGTAAAAAAAATATGAGTCACCATACATTTTATTAACACAAAATTACATAAAGAAAAAATCTGCTGATCTCTCCTTAAAACAAAAATAGGAAACATGAAATTTTTGAACTTTATTACGATTTTCTTGAATTTTAATACTTCGTATTGCCTCCTCGTGCTTCCATTACTGCGTTTACGAGGTTTGGCATGCTGTACACCAAGTTCCTTATACGATTTTGGGGAATATTCTCCCATTCCTCTGTGAGAGCAATTTTGAGCTCACGAAGCGTGATTGGGGGAGGGTTTCGTTGTTTTACGCATCTGCCTAGCTCGTCCCAAGCATGCTCGATCGGGTTGATATCCGGGCTGCGCGCTGGCCACTCCATACGAGTAATGTTCATCTCTTGAAGGTAGTCATTCACAATCCTACCTGTATGAGGTCGGGCATTGTCATGCATAAATATAGCATCCTCACCTAAATTGACCATAAATGGACCAACGTGATCATTGAGGATTTCTTCCACATATCTTACGCTAGTTAAAGAGCCGTTTTCTATGATCACCAGCTCTGTGCGACTTTCAGAAGAAATTCCGGCCCACACAAGTACAGACCCACCACCGTAGGCTACTTTTTCCTCGATGCATGCTTGCTTGAATCTTTCCCCTGGTCTTCGATACACTCTGTGTCTTCCATCGTGCTTGTAGAGCATAAATTTTGATTCGTCGGAGAACATAACTTTTGACCAATCTTCAATACTCCAATTTACGTGGCTCTGGGCATATCTTAGTCTTGAAATACGATGCCCACGCTCCAGTTTAGGGCCGTTTGCAGGTCTAAGGGGTTTTAAGTTAGATTCAGCAAGCCGACGTCTTACTGTCCATGCACTTGGGTTACTTCCTCCGAGGCGTCGAAACTGATTGGTGAGTTCAGTTCCTGTGAGAAAGCGATTTCGAAGCATGGTGTTCACCAAGTATCGGTCTTCTCGTGCTGTGGTATACCTGGTTCTGCCCGTTCCTGGTCTGCGTAGGTTAGAACCAGTTTCTTCGTAACGTCGGAGAACTCTTTGTACTGTTGACAGCGACACACCAACAGTCCTGGCTGTATCGCGCTGACTCCGGCCGGTTTCCAGCATTGTAAGTATTCTGGTGCATTCTTCAGGCGTAAGCGACATAATTTCAGCTTGAATAATGAATATAGAGCACTATCAACATGGTTTATGTACCCACATAAATGACAGATTACAAACAAAAGCAAAACCAAATGCTGTAATTTCGTAGTTCCATCTTCGAAAGTGGCCCTTTTTCAAATTTGATTTTTTTATGATATAACTTTACAATAACTAAGAAGTTTTAATACCTTCATTTAAGGAGTATTACATTGTCTATTAAATACAATTTATTGCATTAACCTAGCATTTTTAGTTTCCGAGATTTTTAGGATTCTTTAAGTGACCCGGATTCATTGCTCTCGAGTGTATTATCCATATATTAAATACATGATACTTTATATAATTTGTTATTGTATACATATATAGGGCAAAAATGTAACCATATTTATATAGCGCTGTCGGATAGTTAAGAAATTATTCACAATACACGTGGTTACTCTATTTTTTCTTTTAGAAAATCTACCGGTGAGATACCACCGACTTTACGAATATCATCGTTAAGTGGCTAATGCCGCTTTTCGTCCGGTGAGAGAGTTAGACGGACATCGAGACCCTTGCTGTGCCTATCAGCTCCTTCCATCGCCTGTCCCTAACCAATCTTAAAGACTGACAGAGTAGCACCCTTTCTCATATAAACAAAAAAATATAATAATAATATCTCGAACAAAAAACAGTGGTAGAGCCAAGCAGTTCGATGCATGAATGGGCCGGCTCGATCGGTGAAATACCGCGACCTCTCAGAAAATGGACGTAAAGTGGCTCATGTCGCGTTTCGTTCGGTGAGAGAGGTACCCGGAGGCCCACCCCCTTCCCCATCCTTCCCTCCCTATCCCTTTAAGGTCGGCAACGCAACAGTAACTCTATATGTGTTGCTGGTGTCCATGGGTGGCGTTGGTTGCTTACCATCAGGTGACACGCCTGCTCGTTTGCCCTCCTATCCCATAAAAAACACATAGCCTGGAAGAGATTGCTGTAAGCGATAAGGCCGCCGTTTGTGCTCCTAGCTATAAGACTTTTCTATACATATTGTTTTTTATAAGATGTAATGTTTATGGTGTGCAAATAAAGAGTATTATTATTATTATTATAGTGCCCTCTAGTTCCAAGGTAAGCACTAAATGGTTGACTTATGGATATTAGTACACCACAATACATATATAGTATACTTTTTTTCTGTAAACATATACTTAAAAGACATAGACAAAACACCCAGAAGCCACACAAACATTCATCTTTGTCTTAAACATTTGTGGTGGTGACGGGTAACATACCCGAGTGGTGGGGATCGAACCCACCAACATCAATTTCTCAGTCGGAAGGTTTTATCAATGCACCACCAATTACAATTGAAATAAAATAATAATATTAAACATTTATTTCAGGCAACATGGCCCATAAATACATAAAGTTAAAATACAATACATAATTTCAATATATATATAATATATATACATAAATACAATACATAATATACACATATTACAATACAATACATACATATGACTAAACTCATAACATTTAAGTATCATTCCATCACATTTAGCTATCAACATTCATAATAGTCAAGTTTGTCTTCAAGAATATATACTTCAGATACTAAAATATATACGGGCTTGATCACAATTAAACATCCATTCGAAGGCAGGAAAGCGCTCATTACGAAACTGTTGTAGTTGCATTCTGTACCCGAACACTATTGTTATGATTCGTATTCTTGAATGGTGAACTAGTCTAATTATATAGTTAGTTTGAGACTGCGGTTTTACTGAACAGACATTTAATACATTTGAACAAATAATATTTGCACAGAATTGAAAAGGCACTTCGACTTCTAGTAAATCTCTACTCACTGGCATATTTAGTTGGTTTATATATATATATATGTTTTTATATAAGTCTATGGTATTTATGTAAATATTATTTAACAGACTATTATAAATACTAGCTGTTAAAGCAAACGTTGTCTTGCCAAAAAAATTAACCTTTCGATAAACGAATAAAAAATTGTGGTTGGTGGTGTGAAAATTTAAAGGTTGTGTGTATTTGTGTATGGTGCTTTCATTTTGGACGTAAGATAACGTACGTCGAGTCGAGGCATAACGGTTGCTGTCTACACCTTCGGTTACGAAAATGCGTGAAGTTATGTTATGTTACATAAAAAATTCACTCAAAATCCATTAGCTAATTAAAAACGCCTATTAATTGCTCTTAATTCTCATCGCCCAACAAACTGACATTTGTAAGGACGATATGTCTAAAATTAACATAACATAGCTTCACGCCTTTGTTACCCGAAGGTGTCGGCAGCGGCAGTTAAGCCTCGTCTCGCCGTTATGTTTACGTCCCAAATGGAATAGGTGACGAACCTATTGCCATACCGGGCACAAAGGTTTCAGTCATCGTTATTTATCACACTTAACTTCCGAAAACAATTCCGAAAGTCATTGGTATGAGCCAGTGTCAGGATTCGAACCCGGACCTCTGGATCAGAAACCGTGTGCTCGACCGACGACTATCTAAAATTTATTCTAATTAAGTAGTTGACTGCGTCTGTTATCGTTTTATCCGGTTCAATTGTTATAACATACAGCCAAGTCAACGTAATACAATGTACAAGCGAATATTGTATTTCCGGGTAATCTGACTATCATAATTTCAGGCTGCATTCAAGCGGTGGCCCCGATGTATTCAGTATATCGGCCACGGGGATGATGACCGTTTGACAGACTAATCGGTGCAGCCAATCTATTTTCGCAAACTCGCCACCTTTGCAGGTCACCTGAAGGTTAACTATCGTAGTGATGTGCAATAATAGCAGGTGATTTTCTATTTCAAATAGGTCACCATTTCCACGTGGAAATGGTGGTGGAAAATTTATGTGAGGTTGACATATGATATTTTTACACGTGTAAAAATATCATATGTCAACCTCACATAAATTTTTAATATTGGCACATCGTCAATATTAAATAGAATCGATACGAAAGAAATGCACTGTGTGTAATTTCCTTGCAAGACCACGTAATATGTTCTAAGTTTAATGATTGCTTACAGTTCTTGTACACTTTGTAGTATTAGTGATGTTTTAATAAAGTATAGTCTGGTTATGTAATCTTTATTCTATAGTCAAACTTTTCTTGCTCTTATTCTTTCCTTTATCCTCTTTTCTCTTATCCTTTTTTCTTCCTGGTGAGGGAAATCACCAAAAAATGTATGCAAAATGTTTTAGCCCGGCTTTTAGATCGTCTGTCACCTCTTTAACTCTTTAACACCTGTTAACAAATGGAGATCTAAATTCCTATTGTAACCTTTTCATAGCAATTCTTTACAGATAAAATAAAAAGCCGACGGTGATATCTTTTGTGGGTTCTAACAAATTAAATTTAAACGCATTTTAAAGAAGAAATGAAAATTCTAGATATAATATAGTTCTTACAAAATATCCTTTCTTGGAGTTATTAAAATTGCTGAGAACTAGCGCAGCACCAAACTTTTACATTCATCTTGCTCAACAATTCCAATTTAATAGTTTTGATGATAAGAACTTTTCATTTTCACGCTCGATACTTTCAAACTGTCCGTTAAGTACAAGGCAATAATTATTAGTTTATTTAAATTAAATTATAATTTGAATTATAATATCATTACATAGTTTAAATGTGTATAGGTTAAATGTCTGTCCCTTAAAAGAATATAAGGGTTCAGAGATGTCCCCTTATATTCTTACATCTTTGAAACTATGCAATGGATTTATGCGGGCTTTTTTAATAGATAGAGGATGTCAACGGAGTGGTTTGTATCCAAAATTTACTTATTTATTACTTTTGATGCGGAACAAAGTTCGCCGGGTCAACTAGTAAGATATAATTATTGAAAATGTTCATTAGTAAAAGTTAGAACAGTTTGTATTTTACTTTATTAAAGGACTTTGTAAATAACATAACATAATTTTACGCCTTTTTCTACCAGATGGTGTAGATAGCGGCTGTTAAAGCCTCGACTCGGCGAATTACGAACGTTACGTCCTAAATGGAATGGGAGGCGAACCTATTGCAATTACACCGGGCACAAGATTGTCAGTCATCGACATTTATCACACATAAATTCCGGAAAATCATTGGTGTGAGTACGGAATCGAACCCTCCGCGACATCTGAATCAGATCACTGGACCACCGAGACTTATCATAATTATTTTTTACTTACTTTATCTACATACATACATAACTTCACGTCAAATCCCTTGGGTAGGTAGAGAGAACAGAACGCCATAAGGCACGATTATTACACGCCTCACTCGCTTCGTTGAATTTCGCTACTCTTTTCATGCAAGCGCATCGATTTTTGAGGCTCCTAATATCACCTTCCTCCAGAACACGTTTCAAGAAACACATTCCATGACTTGGTCATGGAATGTGTGTCTTGAAACGTGTTCTCGACGGCCGTCCTCGACTCCTACAGCCATCCGCTTTCCCATTGTATATCTGCTTAGTCAATCGTGCATCATCCATTTTTTCTACATGTCCGAACCATTGGAGCATGCCCTTTCTTACTTTTACACCGACACTCTCTTTCAATCCGACTTCCTTCCTTACAGCCTTGTTTGCGACGCGGTCAACGAGGATCACTCCACAGATTATGCGCAGTGCTCTCATTTCGACCGCTTTTATCCTACTTTCGTGCACAATCTGCAATACCCAGCTCTCGCTTTCACAAGTTAGCGAAAATTATTAAAATACGTATCAATTATTATAATCAATAAAAAGATTTTAATAAGTAAATTTTGAAAATCTTAAAATTCATCATCGGCAATAAACCAAGTTTCAAATTAATTTATTTAATTCTTTAATGTTAAGAATAAAGACCTTTCTGAATATCCTAGTATATACTGGTCGAACTGACGAGTGACTCTTTCAGCAAACACTATTAGTGCAAGGTTCCTGAGCGGCGACAGGTTGTACGGAGTCAAGTGTTGCAATGCAAATTGGCTATTCATCTTAGCCTTTGTGTCTTGTGGCGTTACTGTTGGTTATAAATTTTAATTATCACTCCTAAATTCATATTTTGTTCCACTTTAGGTTAGAATAGTTTTTACTATCTATCGTCGTATTTTTATAAATGTTTTACAACCACGAACAGTGTTAGAACACTGATGAATGTTAGAGTATTAAGGTATACGAGGCATTTGTTATATTTATTTCAACAGTTTAATTTTTACTGGCTATTGGTATATTTTCAAATCACAAATTTATTCGACCAAATAATAATGTATTAATAAAAAAAAATGTAAACAGAGTATGTCTAAACTAGAATGAGGCTGGATTTTATTAGTACAACAGAAGATACAAAACTTTCATGTGTAAATATATAAACGGGTATTATCGCGAACGGACTTATGTTATGTTAAATGTAACGGCGCGTCGAACCCGCGACTTTTTGATTCAGAAGCGGGTTGCTCAACCGTTGGACTACCGAGACTGAACCTAGATTAAACAGATTTATGTCTGTTGCATTCCTGTATAATGTTTCAAAAAGAACAAATTAATTACCCATCAGTAATTTTTTTATTTGATTTTTTTTTTCACGTTTGTTACTGGTGTTAATGAGTTGTGAACTTATATAGACGTCATTTCATTCACAAGGCTTTCTGTTTACACATAACATAACTTCACGCCTTTTGTTACCCGAAGGTGTAGGCAGCGACTGTTAAGCCTCGTCTTGCCGTTATGTTTACGTCCCAAATGGAATAGGTGACGAACCTTTTGCCATACCGGGCGCAAAGTTATCAGTCATCGATATTTATCACACATAACTTGCGAAAACAATTTCGAAAAGTCATTGGTGAGAGCCAGTGTCAGAAATCGAACCCGGACCCCTGGATCAGAAGCCGTGTGCTCGACCACTGGGCCACCAAAACTGTTTATTAAATATATTATCACTAATTACAAGTCCGTTTGTCAAATGGTTGAAATTTTTAGGATGCTGTAATTGTTATTAATAGGTTAGTTAAAAGAGTTTAATAATATTATTATGTATTTTTTTAACATGCCAATAACACTGCAGCCACAAGTTAAGGCCAATCTGGAAAGTATTCCAGAAAATTATAAAACATTATTTTCAGAATTGTGTCCTACTCCTAACCGTTTATAAGTTATGTAATTTCATCATAAGCACAGCAGTATCAAATGTTGATTCAAGCATACCTCTCAAGCAACACGTTAGTCCTATTTACCACTAAACAGTTCCATCGACTAATTGCATTACTGTCTCCCAACTCCTAACCGTTGAGGAGTTCTGTGGCTTCTTCATCATCATACATCACAAACAACAGCATCAAATATTGACGTCCTAAAGCATATCTCATATCACTATTACGTAACATACCACATTCTATCATTAGACCATGACCTGGTAAAAATGGAACCATCTCGGAGGTGAATGAATACAGTCCAACAAAAAAAAATTAAATTCGTCCATAATTGATGAAAATGGTGAACAAACAAACATGGTGAACATACAAACAAAAAATTATACATATAGACGAATTGAGAACCTCCTTCTTTGTCAAAGTTGGTTACAAATATAATAATTTTGGAAATTACGTGCACATATATTAATTTTTGACGGACTTTACATTAAAAATTGACGAAAGTATAAATGAAAGACAAGAAGAATTCTTTTTTATTTATTTTTTTTAACCCAATAATGTTAAATTGACAAATGTCCGAAGTAATTTATTAAAATGAGATTTATTTCAAAAATTCTTCGACGTGTCATATCAGACGAAACCACTTATGTGATAAATTTGAAAATATTATCGACGACGACGAGTATTTCATTCGCGCAAAATAAAAAAGCAAAAATGGAACTCAACTACCCACTGTCATCTTGTATTGTCTCGTCTATGATGTTTTTTATTCCTGTAATATATATAATTATATTATTTAAGAATAATTTGTTTGTCGTTTTCTCAATTACTCAATATTAATCAAGCATCATATATTTATTATTTATCGGCTTTTTTTTCGAAAGTTATGTGTGATCAACACTCTCAAAATTGTGCGTGATTTACGATGATGAACATCCAGCCAGTTACTATATTTGAGGCTAATATAAAAATCTACTAATCATAATTTCCACTACTACTTGCACCGCCTTATTTAAAAGGTATGAAGGTAAAGATAAGTATTTAACTGTATAGCTGTTTTCTATTATTTGCCCCCAACTTATAACTGTTAGCACTTCCTCATATAAAACTTTAACTTTCCAACATATAGTTGATTGATACCACTATAATTAATTATAAGACGAAATTTAAAGTAAAATGTTTGTCAATATTTTCATAATTTACATTTTAAGCAAACCTTTCCACGATGTAACGTCGTTTTTTTACGACTACAAAAAAATACATACAAAATACATACATCTGTCGGTAATTGACCAGCGCCGCCCGTGGACACATGTAACACATAATGTTACAGTTGCGTTGCCGACCTTTAAGGGAGCAGGATGCGAAAGGGAAGTGGGCCTCAGGGTACCTCTCTCACCGAACGAAATGCGGTATCAGCCACTTTATTCGTCGTATTCGAGAGGTCGTGGTATTTCACCGGTCGAGCCGGCCCATTCGTGCACTGAACTGTTTGGCTTTACCACTGTTGAAATTCCACTATTTTACACCTTTTATGGTATATAAGTAGGTACCTATATAGGTTTTTAAAATATCATAACAAAGATCTCTCTCTAGGGTCAGGTTCGTTAATTAAGGAAACTCAGACCTTTGGCTTGTTAACAATTATATCCCTGTTTGTATCAGGTATTGATACGAATAATAGGACCCAATATAATACTGGGCTGAACTAGTTAGTCATCGTTATAATTGGGACTACATCATGACATTCAATGAAAACACCAAGTTTGCCAGCAAATAGATCTTATGTAAATACATAAAATTCCAGTTTAAATACAATAAATGAAGTCTAAATAATAACTTAAACTAAAAAAAAATATCAAATATCTTAAACTAAAAAAAAATATCAAAAAAAATCGTAAAAATCGTGTACATTGAATACAGCAAGGTACAATTACCTCAGCGTAACCTTGCGGATATTAAAAGATTGAAGTTACTTAATAAATATGGTTAGGAAATATTCTATAAAGTCTCGGTGGTCCAGCGGTCGAGCACATGAATCGATGACTGAAACCTTGTGCCCGATATGCTAATAGGTTCGCCACCTATTTCATTTGGGACGTAAACATAACGGCGAGGCAAGGCTTAACAGCCGCTACCTACACCTTCGGGTAACAAAGGCGTGAAGTTATACTATGTATAATATTTTATTTTAATTTGTACTATTTTCTGTCATAGATCGAGCTATATATAGTGATCTCCTACTCTCCGGTTCCTATATTATTTTAAGTATAAAGTTTGACAATACATACTAAATAAATAAATTAAATAATATTTTACTCTGTGAATTTTATTATAATTGTTTTCAATTAAATTTTTGCGTCAACTATCAGGTTTCTTATTTGAGATAAAATATTATAGAACCAGATTATTAGGATATGCGGAAAGAAGGGATGACGCAAGATTGACAAGGCGTACAATGCAAAAGCGGATAGATATAGGAGAGGAGTTCTGGAGGAAGGTGATGTCAGGTGTCTTAAAAATTGACACGCGTTTATAGCATGAGTTATGAAAGTCAAAGATGTGAGTGACGCGTGTAAGAATTGTGCCTTATGGTGCTCTGTCCTCCGTGCCTACCCTGCAAGGGATTTGGCCTGAATTTATGTATGTATTTATCAGATTTTGAAAAACTCAAGCATACTGTCACTACAGCGCTTACAAAAGCGTAATATATCGCTAATAAATAATTGAATAAACCGGTCAGGTTTTCGTGGTACAGTGGCTAACTGTACCGGCTAACGTGCATTATTACAACAAATTAGTTCGATTCCCACCTGACACAAGTATTTGCATTGCATAGTTTTTCTATCTCATCAAGTATTAGTTTAAAATTAAATGCGAAAATGAGAAAGACTATTCATAGCGCTTTTCCTACTTTTAATTGATTACGATCTGATAAAAGGAGAAGATGAAAGAAGATGTAAAAATTATTATACAATATATAGGTCTCGGTGGTCCAGTGGTCGAACACCCTGCTTCTGAATCAAAATAATATTATAATTATTTTGGGAAGTTATGTGTGATAAACATCGCTAACTGAAAACTTTGTGCCCAGTATGGCAGTAGGTTCGCCATCTATGTATTTCATTTGGGGACGTAAACATAACTGCGAGACTAGGCTTAACAGTCACTGTCTACACCTACGGGTAGAAAAAGGCGTGTAGTTATGTTATAATAAGTTACAATGTTTCCTTGTTTACAATTTATTTTATTTGGTGACATTTTCCCTCCGAGCGAAACAAGTTTTAGTGTACCAGATGTTGAAATAAAATTGTCTCATATTTATTAAAACTCTCAAAAGGCACTTAAGTACCGCATATCTTTACTGGAGACACGCGTCAAAGTATTGGCACATAAAATTGTATATATTTTAACAAAATAAAAACCACGTATGCTTTTAAACTTACATATTATTATATTAAAATACAGGATATATTAAAAAAAACAGCTTCAATAGTTTTTATTTCTCAGACTTTCGTGAATCTCAGTCATAGATTAAAACAATTTTTAGGATTATATCGCGTTTATTTATTACTTAATTATTTCCCCGAGTTCGAAACGTCGGGAAATAAATAAAAATAAGTAATAAATAAACGCGATATAATACTAAAAATTGTTTTAATCTATAAAGTCGTTTTCCGCTGTCTGTCCCCTTATATGCTAAGATCTTTAAAACTACGCACTTGATTTTAATGCGTTTTTTATAGATAGACGAATCAACGGCGTGGGGATATTATATTAATGAATCTGGGAAAACAATAATAAAATGCAAAAATAAATCGCGTATAACTCCTTTGTTACGCTACCGTTTCCATTTGGAATTTTAAATTACATAGCATAAAACAAAGTCGCTTTCCGATATCTGTCCCGTTATATGCTTAGATCTTTAAAACTACGCAACGGATTTTGATGCGGTTTTCTTTAATAGATAGAGGGTGTCAGCGGGGTGGTTTTAATGTATAATTCATGCATTATGTAATACCGAAGAAGTGATATTTTTTTTAGATTTAGCGCTTTAATTGTGCTAAATAAAGGCTGTAAAAATTACTTTTGATGCGGAACAAAGTTCGCCGGGTCAGCTAGTTTTAAATTAACGTGATGTCATTGCTTCCAGAGATGTGTTATAATCTTTATAGGAAGAAAAATATAAGCTTACGAAGGGAATAAATATTTGCTGGATGATGAATTTCTATGACTGACTTTTTTGTTAATCTTGCGATTTAACATCCTGCCGAAGGGAGGGGTATTTTAAGTTTATTTGTCTGTCCGTGTATTTATGGCATCCGCAAGTCAAGTGAGGTTTTGGTTGTCTTTTTAAAAAGTAACATGGCGTCTGCGAGTTGGTCTCTAAATTTCTGAAGCTAAGAATGCGCCAATTGATCATCCACCATAGTGATATCTATTTACATTAGTGACACGTAAAAGTGTTGCCTCCAGTGGCCAAGCTTCTAAATCCAGAAGTCGTGAGATCGATTTGGAGCTCACGCTAATAACTTCTAACGTAAGCCTCGATTCGCCGAATGTTGACGTCCCAAACTGAATAGGTGGCGTAACCTATTGTCATATAGCGGGCAAAATGCTATCAGTCATAGGTATTTATCACCTGTAACATAGAGAAGAAGTCACTTCTCTATTCAGAAGCCGAGTGCTCGACCTATGAACAAGGACGACTGTTTGTTTAATTGTATCTAAATACCAAATGCTTGTTAACAAGTTTGTATTATCTCGTTTTGTTTATTAATTATTTGCAAAAGGATTTTCTTAGTGCAACACTCGACTCTAACAATGGCGTTCCGTTTGAAACGTTAATTGTTAAACTGCAAGTAGATTCGGAAGTAGTCCAAAGTTCACTGTCACTGAACTACTCAAAACTGCAGGTCGAACAATGTATAATGCAGAGTCGCACTAACAAGAATTGTTTCAAGTTTTAAACGTTTGTGAGTGTTGAGGGGTATTACTGCTAATGTTGAATTGTGCTTTTATAGTATAAAGTAAAAAAGAATAGCTACAGCTCAATTAATTCAGTCAAAGAAAGAAAATATTTTATTTTTATGGTAACACAAACAAGGAAGCAGGTCACCTGATGGTAACGCCGTCCTTGAACACCTGGAACACAGATGGCTCTACAACGTAAGTGATAGTTGTGATTATTTTAATTTATAAAATATGTCAGAAATAGATGTTAGCAGATTGAGTATATTGTCAGCCCCCGTAGGTGGCACACGAACAACTACCCCCGAGCGGTATCACCCCAAAAACCAATAAAAATTTTTAAAAACACATCATTAATACTTATTTTACTTACGTATGCCTAGTTTTCCCTTGTGATGGCAAACCCTATTGCCATACACCGGGCACGAATTTGACTGGTATCGATATTCATCTATCACAACTAACTTTTTAAAGATCGTGATCTTTAAACGTTCGTGAACTTTACGAAAATAAGTCCGTAAACTCATCAGTTTTCGACCCGGTAACGAACCTAGAACTTCAAGTTTTTTAATTTGAATTTCTTTAAGTAATGATGTTTCACAGGTACCACCAACTTCTACGATCTGTTGAGTAATAGTTGTTTATATAACATAACTTCACGCCTTTTTCTACTCGAAGGCAGTAGCTGTTAAGCCTCGACTGGCCGTTATGTTTACGTCCCAAATGGAATAGGGCAATTTAATAAATGTTTACAAGGTAAATTAAACCTTGTATACCAGCAGTGTGCAGTTTTTCAATACATGTAATATTTATGGATTACTTATTTACCTAGAACATGGAGCGTAAGATAATGACTACCCAACACATACCTACAATATTGTCTCTTAGCTAGAGAAATCGTATAAGTCACGTTTAAAAATTTTACAGAAGACGAAAATAACTTTACGGAGTTATGAGGCAAACCGATTAGTACAACGTATTTTACGAATTACGATTTTTTTTAGCGAAAATATATATCATTGGACCAATAGTTAGACGTGCAAATTAGCTGCAAATACAGGCATGAAAAGTATATAACCGCTAATTTTGGACTTGAGCGATGTTGTAAGCTTAGGAACGCTATTGGGTTTTTTGGTTCCATATATATTGATTTTCATCTCTTTTTCATTACCTTTTGTATATAAATGGGCTCCTTCGTCTTAAATACACATCCGTATATTATAATATACTAACAGACGCCGCAAATTTGAACCTCGATATCTTTTAAATTTCCCACTAAAAATATTGTTGCTCAGCTCATATTACTCATTACGTGATGACCTTGAACCTAACACTAAAATATTTTTTTCAATTCGAACTAGTAGCTCTTGAAATTAGCGGATTCAAACAAATAACCAAGCTTTTGATAATTTTCAAGTGATAGAAACAAGAAGAAGAAGAAAGAAGGTAGTTCGCCGGTGCCGTTCTTTATTCAGCAGGCTTCTTCTGCGTCACGGTAATATTATCATACAGTATTGCAATTTAATATATAACTTGACTGTATATACAATTAAAAAACTACCTGAAATCAAATTTCTCCGCATCTCGGTCTACTGGCAGCGTGCCCAGAAGACTGGCCGCATTGCCACGCTGAATGGCAATGCTAATCCTCTGTGCGAAGAATAGACCAGCCCTCTGGTCGCGAGAGGCTTCGATCAGCCTCTTTGCAAGATCTTTGTAAAGTGCACGAGCACTCGGACCCCATGTCCCCAAAGTCTCAACCCCAAACGGCTCAAACACATAGTCACCTATATACTTGACTGTCAATACATTTACTATAAATAGAAATGGGAAACCTTTCACGGGTTATATTCAACAAGTTACCAGTTGCTTCAAACTTGAGTTGATAGTTACATACATCCCGGTGGGTTTAGTCTGAAGTTTGAACATACTGTTCCTTACGCTTAATATAAATCCAATTTTGGAATGAAACCGTTGATGTTTGAATAAGGCGATTATTTACATTTCCTTCTAAACAATTTAAAACTTAACTTTGTTTTACCTCAGAAGCAATAAATAAATAATTTTCTGTAATAAAAGCATCAGCTACTCGCCAATTAAAGTCCCGTCAAAATCGGTCCAGCCATTTCAGAGATTACCCGGAACAAACAGACAGACAAACAAAATTTTGAAAAAAAAAAATCTATTTTGGTGTATGTACTGTATAATACTAACTACTTAATATTCATATGCGTGTAATAAAAAGCGGTTATTTGAATATTACAAACATACACAAAAAAATTATTAATATGTAGATTGAAGATTTTTTTATTGGACGCGCTAATCTTGAGAAATATACATACGACTTTAAAAAATTTTTAGACATCATTTCAATCTCAGGTTTCCAAATTAAAAAGTTACAAAAAGGTAAACGTGACACGTTTGACGTTATACAAAAAAGTTTATATACTTGTGACGTCAAAAAATGCACGACCCATTTTCATTTATTTTTCAGACAACGATCAATAAAGAAAACGCATTTTTTTTTAATTATCGCCTTTCATAAAAACAGGCATTTTCTACTGTTACGATATCTGATCTCGTCTTTGTACATAAAGAATATTTAACTAACAAATAATGCAGATGATCAAAGTAGAAAAGGAGAGAAAAGTAGACGTTTTAATTTTTGTATCGGTTCGTATATCCCCGTTAATCTCGGACTGCCGAGAGCCCGCGAATACAATCAGCGATTCAACTGCAATAAGCGTACCTACAGTTTGCAAAACGAAATCTTCCAGTTTAGTGGAGTACTGTAAGACATAAAAACTTCAAAACTTAGGAATCCAGGACCAGTCAATGAATCATCATACAATTTTTAGAATGTATTTCATACATAAAGATGATGGATTTTTTCTTTCTTTTTATAAAACAGTCTCGGTGGTCCAGTCATCGAGCACCCCGTTTCTGAACCCCGAGGCCTCGGGTTCGAATCCTGACACTGGCTCACACCAATGACCTTTCGAAATTGTTTTCAGAAGTTATGTGTGATAAAAATCGATGTCTGAAAACTCTGTGCTTGGTATCTTTACCACCTATTCCATTTGGGACGTAAACATAACGGCGCGATGAGGCTTAACAGCCGCTGCCTAGACCTTGGGGTAACAAAGACGTGAAGTTATGTTATCTTCTTTTATTTTTAAAGTTATAGTTAAGTTTAAAATTATATTTTGAAAAGAATAATTAGTACAAACTTGTATTTGGGTCTCAAGGGACTGCAGGTACAAAAGTGAAGTGTGGAGAAAATAATAAAAGGGACAACAGCACCACCTAAAATTAATGTTATTGTATAAAACTAATCAAGTAGGTAATGACATTGTAACCGTCTCTATAGTAACCATGTGTGAACAGTATTAATATTGTCTGACTGTTGCATTTATATTATATTGTGTCCTCATGTGTATCACAATATGTTATTAAGTTATCAACTACAGACTAATTAAATATATATTTTTTTTATTAGGTTAACCAACAAATTTAAAATTTATAAGCACAAAATTATTTCACAAGTATAACAATGAATTACTCGTTAACACCGCATGCATAGTAAGGATAATAATATGGAGAATTAAAAAAATATGTCAATTAAAACATAAATTAGGAAATAAAAATAAGATTACAATTACTAATATCAAATTAAATCAAAGCCAAATATAATTGAAATCAAATCAAACATAAATCAAATCAAATTTAAATATGTAAATTAAAATTAATATCATAGTGAAATTAAATTAAAATCAAATCAGGTAGTAATTTATAATAATTATCGGCCCTTGCTACGTCGGTGTGTTGTTCCGTTCAACGTTCAGACAGTTGGGTATGGCAGAGTCCGCATGAAAGTAGAATAAACGTGCTCGCTGACTCGAGAACAAGGTTGTAAGGTAGAAAGTTGGATTGAAAGATAGTTTCGATGTAAATGTAATGGAGGGCATGCTCCAATAGTTCGGACGTGTAGTAATAAAGAATAATTCATGTTTGACTAAGCAGATATACAGTGCAAAACTGGAAAGATGTAGCAGTCGAGGACTTAGATCTTTCGGAAAGTGATGTAAGCCTTAAAACCAACGGGCGTGTATGACAAGAGATTTGAAAGTGAAAGGAGTATGAAAGTGTGTAAGAATCGTCCCTTATGACGCTTTGTTCTCTCTGCCTACCCTGCAAGGGATTTGGCGTGAAGTTATGTATGTATGTATGTCTAGTAGAAAGGCTGGCAATTCGAAACCATAATATCTGAATAAAGAAAAATAACATAACATAACTTCACGCCTTTTGTTACCCGAAGGTGTAGGCAGCGGCTGTTAAGCCTCGTCTCGCCGTTATGTTTACGTCCCAAATGGAATAGGTGGCGAACCTATTGCCATACCGGACACAAAGTTTTCAGTCATCGATATTTATCACACATAACTTCCGAAAAACAATATCGTAAAGTCATTGGTGTGAGCCAGTGTTAGGAATCGAACCCGGACCTCTGGATCAGAAGTCTGGAAAAATATTCCAAGATAATCTTTTGAAAACATATGGAAGTCATATATCGAATGAGTGAAGAGAATGTGCCCGGTGTACTGTGCAGTGTGTATTGTACAGCCCAGTAACTATCGACTAAGCCACTGTTTATTTGTAGTATTTGTCTGATTTGTTTATAAAATAATCCTATTTTCATTATTTTTACACAAATACAGAAATCTTGTCGGTGATTATGTTTTTAAACTGTTTGGGGTTGAGACTCTAGGGACATGGGATCCGAATGCTCGTACACTTTATAAAGATACTAGCTTTTACCCTCGGCTTCGTTTGCATTGAAGCCATTAAGTAAATACAATATGATAACTCTATTTTATTGATAATTGATAATTAATTTGATAATAAATTGAAAATTGATAATCCCAGCTAAGCTGGGATTATCAATTTTTAATATTATAACATACAATGACGTTTAAAAACTTACAATATACTTTATTGAAATGCAAAAACAATCTCTATATAGATCTCGCGGTCTAAGGGCTGGTTTATTCTTTGCACAGAGGATTAGCATTGCCATTCAGCGTGGCAATGTGGCAAGTCATCTTTCTGAGCACGTGGGGGTAGACCGAGATGCGGAGAAATTTGATCTAACTTAGTCTTTTAATTGTATATATTGTAAATAAATTTTCATTTATTTTATCATATTATTATGTTTAATTTGATTTACAGACTGAAGGATACACGTTTTCGTGTTATATTAATTAAGATCTCGATCTTTTAAATTGTACACAAATATTTATTTAAGTGTTTAAATACTCGGATAAATATTTTAAACACAGTTTCTTTATTGCTGATCATATTCATACAAAACATAACGCCAAGTCCCTTGCGGGGCACGCAGAGAGAACAGAACGCCATAAGGCATGTTTCTTACACACTTCACTCTCTTCTTAGACTTTCGTAACTCTTGTCAAACACTCTCATCGGTTTCTAAGTCTCGTGACATCATTTTCTGCAAGGAGACGTTCAATTTGGTCAGGTATAGTGTGTCGTGGCCAGCATCGACTTCTAGAAGCTTCTGATTTTGCTCTATGTATCTGCATAGCTAATTTCATATAATTCATATAATTCATTTTTTATACACATTCATATAATTACGGGTATAAAAGTGCTTACTCCTCAATACTAATATACTGATCATAAAATTGTTTACAACGCTGAGTCTATGCGGGTCCAGGTCAATATTATTTTAGCTGTTCAATGGCCGATTTGTAAACAGCCCGAGAATCCACAATAATGAGGGAACAATTATAGATGAGCATTTGCCAAACGATGCAAAACTGAATCACACAAAAACCATGACATATCTTATGATTTAAAATTCACTTTTACTTATAACTGTGGTAGAGCCACATAGTTCGCCGCATGAATAGACCGGTGAAATACCACGGCCTCTCAAAATATTGACGTTAAGTGGCTCATTACGCATTTCGTTTGGTAAAAGAGATATCCGGAGGATCAACCCCTTGCCCTGGGTAGTAAAGGGTAGGAAGTAGGATAAGGAGCGGTCCTTATCCCATTTCCTACCCTTTCCGCTATCCCAATTTAGCGACCGGCACCATAACTGTAACACTATTTATTTTGCAGCGGCGTTGGTTGGTTGCAATCAGGTGACACAGCTCGTTTGCCCACCTAGCCCATAAAAAGCCTGTAGCCGCATTAGTATCCAAGAAAGACATATTATAATATTAGTATTAGGAATGACTGACAACATTGGACTCATTGAAAGGATAAATATCTTGCAGCTATATACACTTACGAATATATTCGGTGAATTTAGGCCACCACGATGCCTACACCGTCGACAATAAAAGAATGAAGTTACGAATATGTATATATATATATATATATATATATATATACATATTATATATATATATATACATATTATATATATATATATATATATATATATATATATATATAGATATTATATATATGTGTGAGCCTCTATATTCTTTATATTATATTTCAAGTTTTTCCATTTATTGCCAATTACAATATCAAAGGAAGTTTTGAAACATTTTGTGCACATTTCTGTGTGCTGAAATGTTCTTGTAAAATATACTTTTTATTATAAAAAGAAAAACATGCAGTTACAGACTGAATAAACACCGTTTTCAATATCTTTAATTACATACGCTCCCGTGAAGCGACGATAAAAAAGAACACACTGAACGCAGTAAAAGGAAACTTCAGTAATATTTCATAAAAACCATTCCTATTGACAGCAGTATTTTTTTTTTACTCTTGAGAAGAAACTTTTCACAAGAGTAAACCATCAGTATTTGTATTGCCGTTTGGTTTTTGCATTACAACCAAGTTACGTTGCAGTATCCAATAACTAGGTAGGTAGGTAACTATGATCATTATTTTTTTATAACTTCACTCTATTTTCACCCGAATGTGGCTTACAGATTTTTTTGCCTCTAATGACCTATTGCTACACATTTGTACAATGCACATTTAACAGCTATATATATTACATATATTGACATATATATACACGCCAAATCACGCCAATTCCCTTGCGGGTAGGCAGAGAGAACAGAGCGTCCTAGAGCACGATTCTTACACGCCTCACTCACATGTTTGACTTACATAGCTCTTATGAGGCACGCGCGTCGATTTCTGTCACAAATAACCTCCAAAAAATCATCAATCAGAATTTGCTGAGACGGCTCCAATTTAATTTTAGTAGGTATACCTAATCATTTCCCTCTTTTAGAATTATTAAAATTTCATTAACATGATATTGCTGATTAAAGTTTTAATTTTTTTAACTACCTTTGGGTGATACTATATAATATCTTAAATGAAGAAATAATTTCACAAATAATCGCCAGGAATCGTCAGACATAGATACCCTAAATATATAAGCGCTCTGTACTACTCTCTACTGATAATTATTAATTACACTATATAACAAGCAACAATGTGTAACTGTTAGGGATGCAACGATATATATCGATATATCGACTCCTGAATATATCGATTTGGTAATTTTCTAGTAATCGTAGGCAAAATACCACGAAAGATTATTAAGACAATTTACTTAAAATATTCTTGTTACTCTAACTCGACTTAGGATTTTTCAGAGTTGGCACCCAAACATATTGATATATCGAAATCAGTCTATATACGATATTCGATATGTCAATATCTTTTAATATCTTACATCCCTAAGTCTAACTTCATACCTGGCTCAGAGTCGGTGTGCAGTGACCGGCCAATCGGAATGATCGCTCAATCGAATGGACTCAAACGATTACGCTGAACGCATTACAGTGTGGTGGATCAGTTCAATGAATGCCCAGCATCTACTTAATTACACTTCACATGTATCAAAGTCTTCAGCACTATTGTGCTGAATGCATAGCTGCTTGCTAATTGTGAACTGTGAAAATGTGGCTTACGTGCCAATTGTGCTGCTAATAGTGGCTTTCAAAATATGTACATCAATATGTTGGAAAACGCTTATAAACCTTTTATTTAATGAAAATCATAGTATTGTAAAATTGTATTTACTACACATTGTAGTTATAGACTTTTCGCCTCGATGTTCCAGCGGTAGAGCACCCCGCTTCTGAATCAAGAGGTCACGGTTTCCAATACTGGCTCACACTGATTTATTTTCGAAATTCTTTTCGAAAGTTATGTGACATAAATATCGATGACTGAAAACTTTGTGCCCGTTATGGAAATAAGTTCGCCACATTACAAGAAATAGGTTCGGTTATTACGTTTGGGACGAAAACAGACTCAAGACTTAACAGCCACTGCCTCCACCATCGGGTGGAAAAAGGCGTGAAATTATGTTATATTATGTCAATTACAGAAAATTATTAATTCATACAATTCACAGGTGTGGTCAAGGATTCGTTAGCGAAACTTCTAGTGCAGAATCAGAATACTCGATTAACGAGACTTTTAATGATTATAAAGTCTATCCAAAAGAAATGTTAAATAAACTTTATCATTTAGATGGAAATGTTATTAATTTCGTCAGTAAACTTGTGACAAACAAAAAAATACAATATTTTCACTACGTTATCTCATATGCTTTATTAATGAGCAGAATATTACAAATTTTAGGTATCATTAATTCGAATAAAATGCCAAAACGGTATTGTGAGTATATTTATTTATTTGCAAAACCACAAGTAGTATTGTTTACAAAAAAAAAATAATTATCGACAACGAGTTCACGAGAACACGTCTGTAATAAAAAGAGAACAAAAAAGTGATGTCGGTATTAATACGGCTGCTAATTGTAAACATGAAATGTGCACGTATCATTGGGATATTTTAAAATTAAATGAAATGCAAAGGGATACAATTATGAATTGTATGTATACTCGGAGTGTTATGTTAGCCTGCGTTCTTGAATAATTTACTTCTGGAGATGTAGAAACAACACCATAATTATATATGAGTGTGAATATTATTTAAGTAATCTAATTGACCCAGCGAACTTAGATTCGCCTCAAAAGGAATACCTACAAATGGTTATTAAGGGTTATCCCTAAAAGATAGACTTAAACGATCGCGGACTTTTTGTATACCTTTCGAAGGTGTATAGTAATGTAGCACATTGTTTGGATTTATCACTTACGTTTCAGCCAGCGTTTGCAATTAAAGTGCTAAATCTCAAAAAATCACACCTTTTTTACTACATTATACATGAACTATACATACAACCTGTGCTGTGTGGCGCCGGCTTAGAATACCGCCACCCCATCTCTTCCCGTGGGTGTCGTAAAAGGCGACTAAGGGAAAAGCTAGAAGAATGGGCAGCAGCATTCTCTCTCAAGAAAATACAGCCTACTGCGATCGCCAACCCGCCTGCCAAGCGTGGCGATTATGGCAAAAACCCCCCATGATTGAGCGGACCGGCAGTTGTGGCGCTCTATGGGGGAGGCCTATGTCCAGCAGTGGACCTCAAAAGGCTAATGATGATGATGATACATACAAACCAACCTGTTGACACCCTCTATCTATTAAAAAAAAACGCAACTAAATCCGTTGAAAATTTTATAAATCTTAGCATATACGGTCAGCGGAAGGCGACTTTGTTTTATACTATGTAATCATTATTTCAGCATGTTGCTGTGGTCTAAGATCTCGCGTAACATTTACCATTAACCATTTACTTGCAGCACAAAAATTAATTAAATCGCATTATAAAATAATACAAATCAAAGAAATCTGGTAGAGCCAGGCCGTTTGCAGAATGAATGATTGAAATACTGGGAAAATCGACTTAAAGTGGTTCATGCTGCGATTCATTTAGCGCCCTACCCTCCGAATCCGCATCCCTATCCCAAGGTTGGCAAGGCATTTGTGACCCTCTCGATATTTCAGATGTCCATAGGCGATGGTAATCTCTTACTACCAAGTGACCCCGCTTGCTTTCATCTCCCATTAAAAACTATCAAATAAAATAGGTTAGATTTTTTCTCTTATTAACTCTTAGATAAATAATATAGTAAGCAATCGTAACATCAACTTTCAATAGAATTTTTGCCACTCAATCTATATCAATTAAAGATATTCTTCTGAGTTTTTTCCTAGGCTTTGAAAATCTAACAAAACTGTTTAATTCAAAAGTTTTTGCCAAAATTTTATATCCTTAAATTAAATAAAAGTTTTTATTACTGTTTCATGTTTAATAATAATATAATCCTACAATAGTAATACGGTGGTCCAGTGGTCGAGCACCCTGCTTCTGAATCAAGAGGTCGCGGGTTCGAATTCTGGCTCACACCAAGGACTTTTCGAAGTTAATTTCGAAAGTTAGGTATGGTACATATCGATGACTGGAAACTTTGTGCCCGGTGTGGTATTAGGTTCGCCACCTATTCCACCTTCGGGTAGAAAAAGGCGTGAAGTTATGTTTTTTTTTAATCTTACAATAAAGTTCGTCTATTATTTTGCTTGATTGTGCGAACTAATTTCAATAACGATCGATCTGACTTTGAAAATTTTTACATTGATAAATTTCCGATTTAATAATGAAGACTACAGGCTTATATATCATTACGGAGGAAGAGTACTGAGGTTTTTTGGTGGTGCGGAGTCGGCCGGTCGTCAAATAAAAATAGATGTATATGTATACTAATTTATATTTTGAATTAAAGGCTAAACTACAGCTATAAGTTTAACTATTGCTGCCCTTAAATACAATAAATGCTCTTAAATACACTTAATTCTCAAATACACTACAAACGATGTCTGTAATATCACAAGCTAATTATCAAAATGATGAGGAAAAATCTGTTTATTTATATTTATGTATCTTCACACTTTTAACATTCTAAGATGTAGTTAAAAACAAACGATTATTAGTGATGTAAACATTTCTAAAACAAAACTTACGAATGAGGCAGGAAAATTGAACCAAAAATATAACTAAAGCAGATTTTACCAATGTCAAGTTTGATTTGTCTTTTAAAATAAATTAACTAATATTTATGAAATTTTTATAACAGCAATTTTGTAAATTTTATTTTAATATATTATCTATTATAATTGAATCTTCAAGTGCCAAGCTTGGCAGATAGCCTGCATAGAAAGTAATAAAAACCTATACTGTTTTTATTTTATTAAAAATCAGAAAACATTGAATATAGGTACTCTTAAATAAATACGATGAAAAATATATATAATTTATGCATAGTACTCGTTGTTAATTTAATTCGGTGTAAATTTGTTCAATAAAGAATATATTATTATGTTCATATTTTTTCAATGAATAATTGGTTTTAGCTTTTCGTTGTGAACAGTTTTGTGAGAATGACGGTGTTACATAAGCCATAATTACTTCATTTCGCAAATGATTATTTTGTCGCCAATTTGCGAAAATATATCAACGCTCACTGAAAATCACTGTTATGTTATATTATGAATTTTGTAGGTTTAAATTAAATCTAAATAAAAAAAAATTTGGTACAAATTTAGAATATAAAATTGTATATAAAAGAAAGAAGAAAGAAAAGAGAAGAAAGAAGAAAGAAAGAATATAATAAGTATTAAATAATAGAATGTCTACCAATAAAGTACAATGATAATCATTCTGCATCAATATTTTCATACCTACTTCTCACGACATAGTTTCGTATTGGCTAATAGTCATGCCAGTAGTTTCATTAAAAAGAAGAAGCTTTTACAATAATTTTGTTATTTGTATTCACTCAAATTGTACTTAAAAAAAATACAAATACTATTGTTCAATAAGATATATTGGGCATATAGAGGTACATAGTAGATATATTGGGCCGACTTTTAACAAAGTTATACAAGTGCCGTAAAATTTGACTAATCATTTTACAATAAAATTATATCATATTAATATTGTACTTTTTATAATACAATAAATAATAATATTTAAAATACTATCCGTCGTTGTATTTGCTGTTTTGTACAGAATTTTGTATTTTAGTTTACGATTATAATATATAAATATAATAATCTCTTCATCAATGAAATGCCAAATGTAAATAGAAAGTGGCTGTTATATAGAAACAATGAAAAATGTAAAAGCTCTTGAAATTCAAAATGATAAATATTCAAAATCGAAAATAATTTTATGAAAATAGCTATAGGTACAGCTTAACGTGCTGTTTGAGCTATGGAACTACAGTCCGTTTCATATATGTATTTTATGTATCTATAAAGTGGAATATACTCGTAATCACATAAATCTGTGTCTTCGTGAAAAAGATAACATTAATCATACTGAAACCATTTCACGAATTTCAAAAAAAACTAATATTATTTTCGAAATTAATTACAACCATTAAGATAATGTTTCCATATTATATAATATACTATTTGTCATTTGAAAATGTAATTGGTATTGGAAATTCGAGCTTAGGTTATATTTTTCAATGTTATTTTCAATTATTGTTTCATTCACTATAATTTTATTGGTTATTCATTTAAATTCTCTATATGAGAATTCTAGAGCCTGTATCAGGGTAAAAAGGGGCGCACTGGTTTAATATCTATAAAGGTTTTCGACAAGGATGTGTTGCGTCACCATGGCTTTTTAATCTCTATATGGATAGTTGCCTGATAAATCTGAAAGAGACTGAATGTGATTTAAGCATGGAAGAGGTGCGAGTCAAGTGCCTACTGTACGCCGATGACTAGGTTAGAGTTGCAAGACATGCTAATCTTGGTGAATGAAGGGTTTAGAGAAAGAGGTATGAAAATAAATGTAAGCAAGACGAAAGTTATGGTTGTGGAGAGAGAGAAAGAGGTCACAGTGTGTGATATGATATTGGATGGCGAGAAATTGGAGCAATTGAATGAGTTTGTATATTTGGGAAGTGTGAATGCATGACGAGATGTTTGACTGTGGATGAGGCGAAATATGTTTGTCAGGATCGTAGCTTGTGGATAGTCAAAGTCTCTGCCTACCCCCATGGGATACAGGGGTGAGCTTATGTATGTATGTTTATGGGTTATATTTAAGTATTTAAGTTATATGAAGTATTTATATAGATTTTCGTGTTACAATGCCTAAAGAATACGAGGTAAATATTTATTTTTCTATACTTAAATATTTTCTTTTTTAACTGTTAATACGAGATAAAAAGATTATTGTACAAGTTTCGACTTAAAAATATTCAAAAATTGTACAAATAGTATTGCTTTTTGATTTCAGTTTTTTATTTTTATTATTATTAACAATCCATAAACGCTAACACGAGGTTATTAATTATTTATACAATTTGTAATTTTACGCATACAACTGAGACTGATAACCGGTTAACCAACCGGTTAATATATAAATAGTAACGTAAACATTAATTTTTACTCGCTTACAGTAAAAATAAATTGAAAAAAAAAATTAAAATATTATTATTATGATACAATATGTTTAAATAAATAAATGATTTTGACGTAGATTACATGTATGTCTATTTATAGAAAACGTCGTTTATTTGTACATTTCAAATGAAATGTTACCTTAATAATACAAACAACAAATACAAATTAAATAAATGGCTTTTTAAATTGTACTTAAAATTTATAATTTAATATACAGTTAACAGCTATTATTACATATAATAATCTAATAAATATATGTGTGCATCTTATCAGATTAAGTTTATATTAAACGTATTTAGCACTAGTGGATTGTGGAATTAATTAATTAATATATGTTGCCTATTAATTATTAAAAAAAAATCATTAGTAGATAATTTTAACAGACATCAGTTAAAAAACGACAAATTTATCCGATTTCGCCAGAAAGTGTCTTGTTAGTGTGTAATTATGTATAGATCTGTATTTTTGCTACCCTCTCTTGCCCAAGCGGTTTGGTGATTTGGAGCTAGGGGATTCCACAGCAACAAGTGTTAGGCCGTAACTGGAATTTAGCTACAATTTTATCGCTTTTTTTTTTCAATTTATTGTTTCACATACAAAAAGAAATTGAGTATATTCTATGAGTTTCGCATGCTTGTCCGTTATTTGCGGAATACATTGAGGCCAACTGTATTCTGGCTACGGTAATGTATAAAATTTTGTAAGGAATACAAACACTCATCTCAGTGAAACGTTTGGAAGACGTCATAGGCCATGTCGGATTTTTTTTTTTCAATATTTTTACTACAACACATAAGGTACTTGTCATATATTTTCACACACTTCACTATCAGTCTTATTCTGAAATAGTTTCCATTTGAAACTGGCACACTTTCAGTGTAATTTAAGATGTACTGTTAAAAATAGGCCTACAATCATTACTAGAGCCTATGATTATGTTTTAGAAACATAATCTTAGGTTCTAGTAATGATTGAATTCATTCTCTTCAATCGATTAAAAATTTAAAGTTTGTTCGCCACAGATACCTTTAGTATCGTTATAACACAAAATCAAAGAGTCAGTATTATTTTTACTAGTTTCAAAATAATAGATAGAAACTTCAGAACGGCTTTTCTTTGAAAAATTATTGTGTTTATATTGACTATATTTACTTAATTATAAATGTACAATTATTTAAAGAGCAATTACTAACTATAAAACTAACTTATACATATAAGTAAAAATTGTCTGCTTATAATTGAAATAAAAATAAAAAAACGTATTTAAATGCGATAGGAAAGGAGATTTTATGTAGTTTAATTTTTGGTAACTCTAGCTCTTCTACATCCGACTTGATGGCGTAGTCAGCTATATTAACTCACCTCGATCCTTTTCCCCATTTTTTCCAAAAGAATTGACAGTAGTCGCCGAGATACACTAATTTAAGATACACTTCCTACAACACAACATATGCCCGTATAATTTAGAGTTTCTCATTTAGTGTCTTTATGAAAAGTAATTATATATTATGTAATTATTATAAATTGACAATTTGACTGAAATTGACTTGAAATTTTAATTTTATGATTTTTAATTGAATAAAGATAACAATCAATGGAAATTATATAAATTACACTATAATTTTCTTTTGACTATTTCTCTATAGATTCTTGAATATATTTATTTTAAAATTTATTTGATATAATAATTATTATGTGTCTCCAATTAGTAGAAGCAAGAGATTTAATAATAGTTATGTCTCATCTAATTTAATTGGATATATTGAGCAGAGACTAGAATATTTTTAACATTTATATAAAAACCCGCTTAATAATATACTATGAATATATAAAAAAGATTATACAGATTTCGTTGAGTTATCGTACTTTTGTGTAAATATAACGTAAGCAAAAATTTATTAATATATTTACTTTAAAGCAAAATGATTAACAATTAAATTATTACAAAATTAAATGTACACAAATATTATAGGTAATATTATAACTGATAAAGTAATTTTACCCAAAAAAAACTTACGCATCCTAGAGTTCCGTAGCAAATAAATATATAAAAAGAAGTCTGTTACAAACATACAAGTGAAGCTAATAAAAAGCGTGTAAAAAGGGACAATTTGAAGAAGCTTATCATCGTGTTTTCTTTCTTTGTGGTTGTTTTTGAGACTCTCGATTTTTCTTAATAACTCAGATAATTCTTGTCATCTAATTTTCTTTCATAATATTAAGTTCTTGTTTTTTTTTTTCGTATTTACCATTCGCTATGTAAGCCTTAAAATATACAATATGGAGCCGGTTGTAACAAAAATATATGCAAATTTCGGAAAGATATATTTCCGAAAATAATTTACTCATTCAAAATAAAAGCGTATGACATACATACAAGGGGAAGTATTTGACTACCAAATCAAGTAGAGACTTATACAGGATAAATTTAATAACTTTGATGTACAAGGTATTATAGTTATGACTTATATACCTGTTACATATAGACCGAATATTATAAATAAATAATAAGGGTTCTGTTTTATTACATTAACCCACGTTTTAGCTACGGAACCCTAACGAGCTGACAGTAGTTCAATATACACAAATAATATTTGATTCAATTGTTATGTTACAAAATATCAAATAATAAGATTGTGATAGAAAAGTTAAAAAATAAGTGTTCACACCCAGTGAAATTTGTATGCCACAACTCATGTAATTAGATTTATAAAAATGAAAGTGATAAAAACTTTGATGATTTATCAAATACGCATAGTAAATTGCAACTCTATAAAAAATACAATCTTTTCTCAAAACACGCGTCCTTCGTTAGCGACATTTTAACGACTATACTTGGCTTTATCAGTCCCCAATTACACAACACTTATATCTATATAATAACATTGTTTTTATTTCGGAATAGTTATTAATTTATTTCCGAAACTACATCAGTTGTGAAATAATTATTAAACACATAGTGCTTATTTTGTTGTGATGATATCAACAGCTGTATAAATTATAAGTTGAAATTAAATTTAAAAAAAAATAATTAAAAATTTTAAATTGTTAATTTTCAAAATTATTCCACTATGCGAATTTTAATTGTAAATGTTATTAGCTAATCATTTTATAATTTTTTTGTTTGTTGTATAGAGTTATCGTTGTATTATGAAATTTATTAGAATATGTAAAACTAAAAGGTTTGCCAGTAATTCTTAATAGCCTGCGATATTCTATTAATTCCGTCATAATG
Source organism: Euproctis similis (assembly GCA_905147225.2). Classification (NCBI taxonomy): domain Eukaryota; kingdom Metazoa; phylum Arthropoda; class Insecta; order Lepidoptera; family Erebidae; genus Euproctis; species Euproctis similis. The sequence goes on along the minus strand of LR990107.1, from coordinate 21,075,379 downwards.
GACACATTGAGTTCGTAATGAAATTGGGCTCTGATTAAACTAGAAATTCTCTAAATTAATTTCTCTTAAAACTATTAATTACAAAAGTAATTTGAAAAATTATACTAACAACAAAAACATAAGTGTAATCTTTCCCCGAAATATAACTAATTGAAAAAAAAGGAACTTTTCAAATAAAATTTACATATTTATAAATATAAAACCTACTTACTGAGAAGATACATAATGAATGCAGCGAGTAAAGACGCATTATAATTTTTCAAGAAACATGTTATCTTTCTTTTTACTTATTAGGTACGCTAGTGAACGATTCCAATATGTTTTAATAACTAATACGGTATCGTTAAATATTATTGTGATTTAATTGACTCACAGTGATTGTTTTAAAATAATCTATTGTAATTTTATAGTTTCCAACAAATAGAAACAGAGTATTTGTATTAGAGATTTTTTAAAGACCGTGTCCTCACTATTCTTGTCACTTCAGCACAGAGACTGATACGTGACGTTTAAGTCTCTGTGCGTAGCAAAGTAAAATTCATGTATAATTATAAAACATAATTATTATAGTTGGGTAATTTTAATAGGCAATATTTGACAGTTCATCAAAATTCTACAACGTAAACTTGTAACGGAGGGCATTAAATAATATATTTTTTCGTTTTGTTAGGACTGCACAATTTACCTGTTATTTTTTTTTTCAATTACAATTCCAATTTCTTGTAGTAATGACCGACACAAGAAATTACACTATTTGTTTTCACTTAAAAAACATTTTAAATATAACAAATAATTTCTGATATAACAAATAACTGACGTCTGACTGACTGACTGAACGTCGTTACCATGTTGCGTCGTCTAATCATTATCCTTTTCAGTCTGTAGGCATGTTACTCTAAAAATAGAAAGCTGATAAGTATAATCAAATGAATCGATTGCTTAAGAACACATATACCACTGCAGTTTAATAACCACGTTGTGGTCAGTGTTGGACATTAATCAATTAATCACTCCTAGTCCTTAAAAAATGAAAGAATACATAATAATGTGACAGGGATTCGCCTAAAGATTTTTTTTATGTCTGTATCGATTCGCTCACAAAAAAAATATAAATTGACCCGACTATAGTTCCTTTGATTACATATAAGAACTATTTTTCTATTTTTTCACTATTACTTTTGAAAGTAACGGCGGTTGGTCACATGTATCTGAATTTAGATAATATATAAAACTTTAATTTTAATTTGCTTTTGATGATAGAAAAATGCCTGCCTATCTCGCACATTATCGCGTTTATACTTAAGGTATTTAATTCCAAAAAAAATGGAACAATACAATTTTATTGCTAGCGCTTTTATATGTGAGAATGCATGCTTTTATAATTTAAACGAATAGTTATTATTACCATTGTATGATATTGTTGTAATGAATTTCAATTCTTTGTCATCGTCATCACCAATTTTATTTGTTTACGTTTATCAGAAATTACTTTATTACCTAAGGCCGTTGGTTTTGTTCGTAATTCAGAAGATGATAGAAATCCAAATGCTACACAAGAAATATCTTGAAGAATAAAAGAGATATGCATCAAGTAATTGGTAATATTGGTATATCAGTAACTTAGGCCGTTTGTATATAAATGGAAGTATAAATAAAATTTTAGTATTGATCGTTTGATTTGTTGCAGATGCCGCATCAAGTCATGGTGTCATATGCAGCCCGATTGTACGACGGGCGACCGAGCAACAGATTGGTCCTCCCGGTGCACCGCCGTGTGGCTACACACGCTACAAATGCTACACACGGTACACACGCTACGTCATCGCGTCATAATGCACGCTACTTGTGCGCACGACGTTGTCTCCTACGCATGTTACTTTATTGCTCTCTTTGTTCCACAGCTCGACGGTTTCTTTAAGTCTCTACGTATCACCGTATCTACGTCTAATATCGACATTGGACACATTCCATGCGTGCGATACTAACTTATCTAAAGTTACTATGTAAATACAATATGGCACGCTTTAGCCACGAATTGACTCGATATACATTCCGTCATTGCCGGTCTAATAATTGAAAAAATACGTTATATATATACTACTTACTCCTATATATTTTTTATACATTTAGAAAGAGTCGTAACGACGAGATTTAGGTACATTTATTATTGCTTATAATTCATCTGACGACACTACGAGCATCTATTCTATAAAATATTTCCCTTTTGAACAATATAAAGGTGTAAAGAAGATCATAGAGAAATCATTCGTTGCAATATTTTGTGTTTAGGCAGTCGCCTCATGCTGCGCCATCTTCGCGCACACAGGCCGATTCCTGGTGCTTATTCAGGTAACTCTTAAGTGCAAACGTTTTATGGCAACGCTTACATTGGTACTTCTTATCAGCGGAGTGGGTTTGCAGATGGGCGCGCAAATTAGAGCGGTCCGCGAACGCCTTGCCGCATGACTCGCAGCTGTAAGGTTTCTCACCGGTGTGAGAACGCAAGTGCCCGCGCAATAACCAAGGTCTAGAGAATTGCTTACCACAAACAGCACAAACATGACCCATACGGTGCGTCAAAACGTGCATAGCTAACGCTGGCATCGACACATATGCCTTGCCGCACTCACCACATCGCTTGGCTGCATGCGAATCCAGGCTTCGGTGGGTTTGTTTATGTCGTGATAAATTTGAGGATGTTGCGTAGCGTTTACCACAAATACCACAATCAAACTTCGTCTGTTTTGCCTTAGGGTGTGGCGTATCATGTTCACTGTCTGGTGAGTCAGACTCGTGCTCCTGTCCGGACTCTAGATCGTGCATTTCTGCTGATTCTGATTTGTGTTCTATATCCCGTACTGAGATCCTCAGTGGTCTCGAGGCTAATCTCGATTTCGAATCAAACTTTGCTTTCTTACAGGGATATTCAGCTGTATTGGGTGGAACTTGGTGGCAATCTACATAGCTGATCTCTGTATCGACGAATTCCACAGGCTGTAAAGTTTGCACAGTGTGGTAAGGAGATTCAGATGGTTCTTCAGTAAGTATATAGATGTTAGTCGGTTGTAAAGTATAGGTGTAAACAGGGAGGACTGGCGCTGGTTCTGGTGCCTGCACGAGGACTGGCGTCGGTTCTGGTGCCTGCACAACAGTCACCACACCTGCAGCAGGGAGAGGTGGCAAACCCTGTGCAAGTGACAATAGTTCATGTGCTGCTTCTGTGTCGGCAGCAGACCTCTCCGACACTAGCTCTGAAAATTGACTGTGCGAAGGAACGTTTTCAGAACTTGAATCTCCATATGCAGACATATTTGAGTCGGTGCACTCTGTATTAGATTCCTGATTCTGATTTAAAAATTCACCTCTAACCGGCTGTCGTGTGATTCTGTGCGGTGAATATTCTGTTCTGTATTCTTCATATTTAGTTCTTGGCTCCGAATAGTCCGAGCTGACACACTTGCCATCTGTTTCCGAATATACATTACTGAGCTCCCCATACTTCGTGAGCGGTTCCGAATATTCAATATCAGCCTCCCTACATCTACTAATAGAGTTAGAAAATCTAGAGTCACCCTCATCAGATTCTGCTCGTGATTCGGAGAACTCAATATCAACATCCTTGGCACGAGTCTGTAATTCTAAGCATTTACTGTGTGGCTCTCCATATCCTCCATGTTGCTCGGCATAGTTTGGTGTATATGGTCTTGCATAGACAAGGTTATGTCGGTCGTCGTCGCGTCCACTTGAGCTATCTCTGTATTCCGTCTGTGGCTTACCATATTCTAAGCGCTCAATGTAGTCCGGAGTACCCGGTGAACTGTAGTGGGGTGTTCTTGGTTCCCTGTATTCTGATTGTGATGCTGCATACATAATACGCGGTTCTATAACACCATTTCCTCGAGTATTTTCGTAGTCATAGTCTTTCGTAGTATGCGACTGAGCATATTTCGAGCTAAGCGATTCAGCATATTGGATACGTGGTTCTGTGTATTCCGATGTGTGTGGGTCTGAATATTCGTTTGTAAGTGATTCAGCATATTGAATGCGTGACTCAGTTGTAGGAGGATCAGAATACTCTGGTGTAAGAGGGTCGGCGTATACGATACAGGATCCAGTATAATCTGACTGTTTGGTGGTGAGAGGTTCGGCATATTCGTTGCGTGGTGCCGTGAAGTCTGCTGTTGTATGAGAATCCGAATTTTTAGGAATAATCGGCTGGGCATATTCGATACGTGACCCCATGTATTCTGATGTATGAGGATCCGAATATTCCATCGCATGAGCGTTCTCAGATTCCATACGTGTTTTGTCATAATCCGTTGAATGTTCACTGTACTTTTCGGTCCACGGTCGTTCATATTCTCCTATCTCTGGCTCTGTGGAAGAAGAAATTGCATTTAATTTCATTTGAATTAAAAAAATATATATATAAGAAAAATTTAATGTCTGTCGGTGGTCCAGTAGTCGAGCACCCCGCTTCTGCATCCAGAGGTCGTGGGTTCGAATTCTGACACTGACCAATGACTTTGTTTATTTAGTTCCGAATTAGTTTTCGGAAGTAATGTGTGAAAACTATCAATGACTGAAAACTTTGTGCTCGGTATGGCAATGGGCTCGCCACCTTTTCCATTTGGGACGTAAACATAACGGCGAGACGAGGCTTAGCAGCCGCTGCCTACACCTTTGGGTAACAAAGACGTGAAGTTAAAAAATTAAAATTTAAATGTTAGATTACTTTACTCCTAATACATTCAGCCTATCCAATTTGAAAAACTTAAATGAAGTCCATACACAAATATCAAGTCGAATAAAATCGATTATGGAGGAAATCAATGTTCATTCAATTTTCCATCGAAAGGTGCAAAGTGTTTTACAAACTGAACCCTCACCGCTAATGGACGTAGACGGCGGTTGTATAAAGTTGTTATTCGCGAAAGCGTAAAAAAACAAATATATGAGGACAAGTTTTATATCGAAGAGTACTTTTGTAAAATCTGCCAATATTGTAGGTAGTTTTTCAATCGAGTTTGTTTATATATCTTGTAATAAACCTAGAATAAGTAGGTCCTTTGATGTTTGGCACATAGCGTTTTATTGTTATAGCTTTCAGGCGATCCGTTGTGTTTTATTTTATTTTTCAATACATAAACGTCAGTAAATTTTAAGTTAAAGCTGTGAATGAAATCCCAAACTTCACTGCTAAGTTCCTTGCCTGGTGAGCAAAAAGAACAAAAGAATAATTAAATGTAGTACATTCTTTTTTTATCTCACATTTATTACTTGAAATTTATTATAAACCAAACGATAACTCGGTTTAAGACAGTGGTCACAGCTCGCAAATAATTAATAATAAAATAATATTATAATAATGAAACCTTTTCCATTAAAAATATATAAATACTCTTTTTAAGAGAGTCATCCCTGAGAGAGAGAGCAGTTTAAGTAACAGAACTTACATATGAAAATATTATTACAAGTCCATAAAGTCAGTGTATAAAATAGACGTCCAATTGGAATTTAATATACAACTCCATGTAGCCTCTTACTGACTGCCTTTAATACGTTTGATCAGTGGAGCAGTTATTGACTCAGTCCAACAATCCCTACAACAAATGAACTATGATGGCAGATTACTAAATTAGCTTCAATTTCAGGTGAATTATTAAATTAACGGAATAAAATCACGTTATCGTTATCGTTCTCCTCCAAAAGTGGTGTAAGGGATAAACTTTTATCACCAGAATATCTGAATCGTTCGAGTTCTTCTACATACATAACTTCACGCCAAGTCCCTTGCGTGGTAGACAGGGAGAACAAAGCGCCATAAGACATGATTCTTACACACCTCGCTCGCTTCTTTGACTTTCATAACTCGTTTCCGTCACGATTTTAATTCAACTAACATCACCTTCCGCCAGAACTCGTTCTATTTGGTCTATTTGGCCGTTCTCGGATCCTACATCCATCCTCTTTTGCACTTTTGAGTTATCGGAAATAGCAACTTTTAGCTTTTTTTTCCTTGAACTTTGAAATAGCTTACCAAAAAATTTGTTTTTGGGGTAGGGTATTGTTTTAGACAGCCACTTCTCAACAATACCAGTAAAGTTTCAAATTCGTAAGCGTAAAAACCTAAGTAAATTTGTTTTATGTGAAAAAGTCAGTGTCACTCAGTGTCAGAAAAAGTCAATGTTCAAAATAAAAATAAAACAAAGATTGTGAAGAGAAAAATCAAGTGTTTTATTTATTGTGTTAGCTAATGGCAGCCGGACAACATTCTCCCCCTTGTTCAATGCAACAAGGGTTAAATTGTTGAGTGAGGCACGCAGCTCTCGATACAACTATGCGAATGCTTCACAACTGCAAAAGGAATTTCTCGATAACAAAATGTTCCTGCACAGTCTGCTTTGAAATATTAAAGTTAAAGTAAACCGAACGTGTTCTAGCAGCTCTTTATTCTTTACAATTATTATTTAAAGGGCCAACAAAGTAGATGTATCTGTTTTAATAGAAATGTTTCTCTTGTGATAGAGCCACGTAGTTCGTAGTATAAATACTAAATACAGATGTTGTTAGGGAATGGAATATGAATGGGGCGGCTCGGTGAAGTATTACGAGCTCTCGGAATATTGGCGTAAAGTGGCTCATGCAATCGTGACAGAGTGACAGAGTATACGCAAGACCACCCGCTTCTCAACCCCACTCCTAACTCCCTCCTAATTCCATCTTGAAGATTGAATAGCAACTGTGACACTATCTGTGTTGTAGGTGCCATGGGCTTAGTCACTTACCACCAGTTAAAAGGACCCGGTGAAAACACTCGACAGAACCCGCTCCCTCGGGTGCACTCATAAAAAAATGATCGCTTATTTATTATAACATAACTTTACGCGTTTTTCAAAACGAAGTTGTAAGTAGCGGCTGTTAAACGTTATTTACGTCCCCTTAATTGAAAAGTTGGCGAACCTATTGCCATAACAGGCACAAAGTTTTCAGTCATAGATATTTATCACATATAACTTCCGAAAATAATTTCGAAAAGTCACTGGTGGGAGCCAGGATTCGAACCTGTGACTTCTTGATTCAGAAGCGGGGTGTACGGCCACCGGAACACCGAGACCTTAGCTTATTTTTTATTGCTTATTTAAGTCCAACTAATGAAATACAATCCGATCAGCAACTGATAGGAAAATTAATATGAAATAAATTCAGCTAGATGAGTGGAATTACGGTTATGAAAACAGCACGACCTAATTTTTTAATGGTTTAAGTAATATAATTAAGTACTATATTATTGCCTTAATAGACTAGTGTGATATTATCGATGACCACGAGATACATAGCAATCGCCACCTATTCCATGGGAGCACATACTTCATAAAGCATACCTTGGAATGTTAGAGGTATCATTAATTTCTGTGAAGATTTCAATTAATTTCTAATCACTTTCATTATTCTTAAGCCAATTATATCTATAATATATCTTAAAATGAGCAAAACTCTTCAAGAGCCAAACAACTTATTTATTCGCCAACAATAATTCGAAGAGCCCTTCAAAGGAAAATGCTTTCTCCGCGTCGACTTCTTTAAACAAATTGAGGCATTCAGCTGCTCCTCGGATTTATAAAGCTTCGAGAGACATCTCTCGGATGTTTGTCGATTCCAATATTTCATTTTATTTTTCAGTTTTTTTAGTTATTACTCACTTTTCCATTTAAATTAATCTTAAAATGATTGTCGTGCACATTTTTCTTTCATTTATGACATAATAATCTGATATGAATATTATATGAATTTTTTTGTATTTGCGATATAAATACTGTGGTTTGTGATTTTTCTGCCTACGACGTAAGAGAGTTGGCGTGAAGTTATCTACTTTGTGTTTATTTTCATCAAGATCTATTCGCTCATTCTCAGACATTAAGTATACGACATACTAACATACAACGCGAAATAATATAATATCGGCTGGTAGAGGTTACACGTGACCAAAAGGCTGGCTTGTTCAGAACAAGCCAACCTTCTGGTACAAAGAAAAAGTTGTTCTTTATACAAAGAATAAGAATTTTCATTCAACGTGGCAATGCTGCTAGTCTTTAGTGGTAGAGCCATCAGTTCGCTGCATGAATGGGCCGGCTCGACCGATGAAATACCACAACCTCTCAGAAGATCGACGTAAAGTGGCTCATGCCGCGTTTCGTTCGGTGAGAGAGGTACCCGGAGGCCCACCCCCGTCGCTATCCTTCCCTATCCCCTATCCCTTTAAGGTCGGCAACGCAACAGTAACACTATATGTGTTGCTGGTGTGAATGGCCGGCGTTGGTTGCTCACGCCTGCTCGTTTGCCCTCCGTTCTCATAAAAAAGTCTTCTGGGCACGTTACCCGCTGACAACGATGCGGAGGAATTTTTGGATGCCTTTTAATTAGTTTTTATTGTTATTTTGATAATATTTCTTTATTGTTTTTATATATATATAACTCTGTAAATAGATTACAAATGTTGGCTGAAATAGTTGCTCGAAAATATATTAATAATGTGTTTGCTACATAGTAATTTATTTTCATTTTAATATTTCAAATTGCACAAGTTCCTAAGCTATTTGACTTTCAGAAAATATTTCATCTTTTATTCGTGAAAGCATATTTGATGTAGCGGAAAACTGGTCCACTGGACACAAAGCCTGTTACAGGCGCACTATCACTATACAGAACGAGTTACTTGTACATTTTTCAACGTCGACAAAAATGTATTTACACAACTACTAATATTGAAGTGCTCTCCAGTCAAATACGAAAGTAACAATCTGTATAACTCAAATATTTGTTCATCACCATCATCATCAGCCAATTGCAGTCCACTGCTGGACACAGGCCTCTCCCAATGTTATGCTTATTAAATTGAAAAGTATATCGTAAATGTCTCGATGGTACAGTGGTCGAGCACCCCACTTTTGAATCTAGAGGTCGCGGGTTCAAATCCCCACACCAGCTCACACCAATTACTTTTCGAAATTGTTTTCGGAAATTAAGTTTGATAAATATCGATGACTGAAAACTTTGTGCCCGGTATGGCAATAGGTTCGCCACCTATTCCATTTGGGACGTAAACATAACGGTGAGTATCGCGCTATTATGACAATTAACTACATAGACAAACACACACACACACTCACACACACACACAATAACGATTACGTTGACTAACTTAACTGTAATTACAAAAAAACATTAAACATTGCAAACTTACGACCGGTTTAATACAGTTTTTGATAGTGTCCGACAAAAGTTCGGTTTCGGTTTCGGCCGAATTTCGGCCAAAAATAAAGTTTCGGCGGAAGTTTCTAAACTATCGTTATAATTCTGAATTGTGGTTATATTTGTTGACAGTGTAATAGTGCATAGTATGTGCATGTGCATATATCATTACACCAAATCTCTGTGGGGTAGGCAGAGAAAACAGAGCGCCATAAGGCACAATTCATCAAGGCACATTCACACGTATCATCGCCTGCACAAAGTACACAAGTCTTTTTTAAGAATGGGTGTACAGTTTTATAATAGGATACCTGCACATATTCTGGCGTTATCTTATGATCGCTTTAGACGGGCTGTGAAGAGTCGTTTCATTGGTGGTGATCATCAAGTTGCTTGCTCAACGTGGATTATGTAGTTTGCGTGTTAGAATTTGTTCACTTATTTTGGAGTGGAGGCGTTCTGTACTAATTTCTCATAGTTTTCTAATTTTAAACTTGCCTTGATATTGTGTTAAAAATTTGTATGCATCATATATTTATGATGCATACAAATTTTATTGTTCGCCACATTTGTTGCACAACGTTACCACTCTAATTAAAAGATGTCGCACCAGTTGTGCTCGACTACTGTGATCGCATAGAATTTGTTAGTTAACATGTAGGACGTTGATTTAAGTTGGCTACACGTTTTATTCACGAACCTTCTGCTTTGTTTTCAGTAGTGATAATAATATTCTTATTTATTTCAAATGGTTTGAAAAAAGTATTTAGGCGCATGTGTTTCTTGCCCGATTCTTCTCATGATCTCTTCGTGAGCGGCAAGAGTCCGAGTGTGGGGGCTCTTCACTCGGAATCAGGCCGCTCGTGGCGCTCGCGTCCATGTTATTTTTTATTCCACGGAGGTACTTTCCTCAAGCGCTCGTATTTAGTATTTGATTTTAAATAATATGTCAAATCTGTACTTGTTGACTATTTTAGGTGTCTGTGAAGAGCTATAAATGGCTCTTTAACTTTTGACAACTAAACAAACAACTAAACAACTAAAACAACGTTTAGTTAGTGGTACCTCATATGAGATTAATGATTTTTCTAAATACAAATACAAAACAATGTATTAAACAGTAATATCTCAAAATACCAATAGGTACTTAGTATTCCATGAAACAAAAACAATTACCGATTTGAATATTGTTTTTTTGCCTATTCCATTTTTTACCTATTTCTTATGGGGTATAACAGCATAGCATAGAAAAAGGGGGCGTTGATTGTTGATTGGAACAAAATTAATACATATACTCATTGTTTTTTTATTTCATGTTCTTATTACATACTTAACTTCACGCCATTTCCCTTGCCGGGTAGACAGAGAGAACGGAGCGCCATAAAGCACGATTCTTACACACCTCATAACTCTTTTCATGCACGCGCGTCGATTTTTGAGGCCTTTAACATCAGCTCCAGAACACGTTCTATTTGGTCATGGCACGTGTGTCTTGGCCGTCCTCGACTCCTACATCCATCCGCTTTTGCCTTGTATATTGTATTGTATGTATTGCTCAGTCAATCTTGCACCATCCATTTTTTCTACATATCCGAACCATCGGAGCATGACCCTTCGTTTTACACCGACACTTTCTTTCAATGTTCTAATTAATGCCAAATAATGGGAAAAATGCATATAATTTTAGAATTTACAACTTGACCACGCGAGTTTCGGTTTCGGTTCCAGTTTCGGCCGAAACTGAAGTGACGGCCGAACATTCGGTTTCGGTTTCAGCCGAAAAACCAGTTTCGGTCGGACTCTAGTTTTTAATTTATTAATTTGTTAAAGAAACTGTTATAAACACCCATCTAAGTTTTTTCTCGTCTGTCGTGATATCTGAGGAAAGAAAAATCTTACACTGCGCCTTTTCAATTTACTAAAAACATTTGAAGCTTTCACTTTATACAAAAATACATTTTTCATTTCCGGTCTATTTTAACAAAGTGAGCAGTCGATAAATAGATTGGACTAGATAGGAACGGCGACGTCGTCAGGAGACGTCGCCTTTGAAGATTTGTTGATTTTAACATTTTCTTTTTAAAATTAAATTATTTCATTGAAATGTTAAAATAGTACGAATGGAAAACGACGGAAAAGGAAGGGGAAAGGGGATGATCGATCGGGTCTCCGGATACATCTCTCACCGAACGAAACGCGGCACGAGCCACTTCACGCCGATATTCCGAGAGGTCGTGCTATTTCATCCGTGGAGCCGGCCCATTCACGCAGTGAACTGCAAGACTCAACCATGACTCATGCGCTATACAATACCAATACAGCTGAAACTGTTACCTGTTATTGTAAAAAAACGAGTAAGCGTTTTTTAGTCCCTTTTTTAGTGATTAGTCATCACTAAAAAAACGCTTACTCGTTTTTTTACAATAACAGGTATGTCCTGTATGTCCTGTAAAAAATGGAGTGAAAAACGCTTGCTCGTTTTTCCTCCAATAACATTATAAAGTAGTTGTAAGGACTTTGAGAATAAGCGAGCATAAAAGTCCTTGCAACCGCTTTTTTACTGTTATTGGAGAACAAACAAGCATGCGTTTCACCTGGTGGTAAACTGGTAAAATAATTTATAAAATATTTATTTATAATTCATTTCGATTGAGCACGCGGTTCGTGTTTGAAATGTCCGATCTAATTCAGTTCGATTTGTTACATTGCAATACAATTTAATGAGCAAGCCGCAACATATTATAATGTAACTATAAAAAGATATATTTATAAACATGAATTCTAATTATAATAGTAAACCCGATAGAACCTCCACTAAAAAGTTTAGTGCACCGCCCCTACTGTTCGTACGCGTGAAGATTTGTAGTATATAGTCTTTTTTGATAAGTGGGCTATCTAACTAAGAAATAAATTTTCGAATCAGATCAATAGTTCCCGACATTAATGCATTCAAATCACTGTAGACAACCATAACTCTCCGCAAATCTCTATGTGAGAATATTACCGATGACTGAAAAAATATGATCACTGCATGCCAGTAAGCTCGGCACCTATCGCCTATATGTGATTTGGAATGGATTGGATAAATGGGAGAAAATCGTTGTGTCAAAACGTAATTACCACTACCTACACTTTTCAGTATAAACCATGAATATGCATTACGTATGCATAGCTCGAATTTCATTCAAATTTATTCTTAGAATTGCAATTTTGATTTAGGAAAACGATGTAATAATCCTGTATAAATACCATTAGAGAATTTATTAATACGTACATAGCAGTAAAGGCTATCTGGAAAATATTCAAAAGCCAATTATAAAAAAAAATAAAGTCAAATTGATTTGGAAAAATTTTAAACGAGTTATTCTATAATTATATTCGGAAAAAGCTCCAAAATGATTTTCACGAAATTTGATAAGTAGATAGTTTTAATGGCTACCAATCAATCTAGTGTTGCAGTACAAAGGCAATTTGTTTTCACTGACTCGGTCAAGGTTACCATAGCTTGGATAGGAAACCGGACGAAATTATAAGACATTGACTTTGTGTCCAGGCCTCTGAAAGTTTAAGGTCACATGATAGCGAGGCAATGTTGGTAAGTTCAAATCTGTTGAAATATATTTAAAAGACGATCAATAATAGAGAATATTGCTAGAGAATTTAATATTAATTAATGAAATAAGGGACACTTACCTGCAGTTGTGGAATGTTCAGCTGGGCTGTAGCACGGTGGTGCCACACTCGCCTCAGTGGGGCTGCAGGGTGGTGGTCTTCCCTCGTGACGGATAACTCCTTTCTTTACCATATAGCAGCGCGGCATCGCGGCCAACGCTGTGAACAAAGCATATAGTAATATAAAATGGGCTATAAACTTACTAACTTGTAAAGAGAGTCGGGATTCATTATAATATCATACTTATCCAGGTTAAAATGAGAAAGGACATGATTTTTCCTAAAAAATCACTATATCAGTTTGTCTACCCTCACTTTTAACTTTTATTACAGGCTTTTATTGCGAGCAAAAATTATTTGACTTGTATATTTTCACTCTATGTTTGCTTTCGTCAAATAGAAAGAAAGAATGCATTTTTATGTTTTTATTTTCATTTTTTTTGTTATGTTCTCTCTGCCTACCCTTGAAGATATGTATGTATGTTTTTGTAAATGATAAACCAGTTGGTTTTTTTTTTTCTCGCTGACAACTCTGTCAAATGAAATAAATTCTTTGTGAAATAACATAATTCATCATTTACATATAATCTAGAAAACGAGTAGAGTTCTTGAAATTTATAAATGATAACATATTGAATCAAATTGTGTTTGTATAATAACAATAATAACAATAAGCATTTCATTAACTGAATAGTTGGAAAACCAACACCTAACGCTATTAAGGTAGCAAAAAAATTCTACGTGTTTGTACTCCGAGCGGAATTCCTTGATCCACATCAATTTCCTTTTCCAGCGAATTCCAATAAAATAATAAAATTAACCGGAACGTATAATTAAAATGCTTTAGTTTTGTACAAAAAGGGGACAATGTTTTAATTGAGCTTTTCTAACAGAACAGACCGCATCGGTTGAGACTGCATTCAACTTTAGTTGCATTGGGAGTGATTTTTTTTTGTGATGCGAGTTTATCGGTAAATATTATGAAAGATTAATGGTGAAAATTGCTGTTTTGTTCATTTTTTTTAATTTAATCTAAGGAGTTTTTTTTCTTTGATGGCCGATGAAATACGACAAATGTGGCAACAAAACGTAGTCAAAATAGTACCAATTATAACATCTTCCACAGGTCTTATTCCAAAATCTTTACATGCATCCATAAAACAACTAGGTTTATACAAAGCTACATACATATCCTTACAGAAATCAGTTATCATCGACACATGCTCCATAGTCAGACCATTCCTCACATCAACTACACAAACACCGACTTCAGTAGGCAACGATGTTACTCACTTGGTGTATACCCGTGAGTATGTCGTCAATTTTACCAGCAATTGCTGAATCAAAAGGGATAGAATAAAACATAATAATAATATCTTGGACACAATACACACAGCGCCCTCTAGTTCCAAGCTGAGCAACTAAATTTTTGTGTTATGGATACTAGATAACGGGTAAATTAATACGTATCCATACAACTTTGTCGCATATAACAAAATTAAAGAATAAAAATGTTAAACGCAGATGAAGATCCGCACGCACAACTGCAAGCCCGAAAATAATACAACAAGTATAAAACCTCTCCAATACATACTTTTCTTTTTTAGATACTTATAATACACAGAAAAACACCCAGACAGTTGACAGTGGTAGAGCCAAACAGTTCGCTGTCTGAATGGGCCGGCTCGTGTATGAAATGGCTCGACCGGTGAAATACCACAACCCCTCAGGAGAACGACGTAAAGTGGCTCATGCCACGTTTCGTTCGGTGAGAGAGGTATCCGGAGGCCCACCCCCTTCCCCATCCCTTCCTATCCTACTCAAATCAAATCAAATCAAAACTCATTTATTCAAGTTAGACAGGTTACGTAAGTTGTGTACTCGTTGTGTATGTGTTTTTATTTCCGTTTACCGGTAGAAATGTCTAAATTTAACTTGGAAAGTGCTTTTGGCGAGCTGCATAGTCAAGTGGCCGAGTTATCGACAAAAATTACGGCCCAGTCTGCAATTATTGTGGCGCAAAGTAAGAAAATAGATCATCAAAAATCCCTAATCAATAACTTTTCGACCATTATTTTGGAACAGAAGAGGGTAGTGGAACAACTGTTGTCAGAGTCGAGGAGCTCTCTAGGTCTACGATTGGCGGTCCGAGAACGGGCACGAATGAACCGATTGCGCCGGCACCGGCTGTTGTGGCGAGTGCGAGCGGGACAGCTGACTTCACTTCGCTATCACAAAATGTAACGGTGCGTCCACACCGGCTTACTGGAAAGTCGAAGAGAAATGTTTCGGAAATTTTGCCCAAGGATAAGCTTTATTCTGACATAGTCCAAATAAATAAAGGATTGCCTCTTCTAAGTCAATCTGTAGCCTCTAATGATTGGACTGCCGTGGATTATCCGAAAAAAACCAAGAAGGTGCAATCTAATATATATCAAAAAGGCGGAAATTCTCAGATTGAATCTTTTCAAGCTATTGAAAAGAAGAAATTCTTACATATCTGGTCACTCCATGCGGATACATCTGAGGAAGCTATTACTGAGCACGTAACCAAAACCTGTAGTTCAACGGATGTAAAAGTTGAAAAAATTATCCCTAAAACTAAAAGAGACTACGCTTCTTTTATGGTTGGTTGGCATCCCTGAGTGGTCTTTTGAGAAAATCAATGACATTGTTTGTTGGCCAGTAAACACGAAATTTAAGGAGTGGGTGTGGTTTCGAGGCCCCCGCAATGCAGAAAAAAATCCCTAAACCCTCCGATAGATTAATTCAGATATACTACCAAAATGTAAGAGGGCTTCGTACGAAAACCGCCGCTATATTTACTAATATTCTAAACTCATCCTACGATTTATTTGCAATTAGTGAATCGGGTCTACATAGTTCTATACATGACGGGGAACTCATACCTTCCGGCTTCAGCATTTTGCGTTGTGATCGAGCGGACGGTCGCAAGTTGGGAGGTGTATTTTTAGCGGCATCGTCGCGATATGAACTTAGGAGTGTTTCGGTCGGCAATGTGAACGCTGCCTTATTTGAGATTGTGTGTGCGACGGTGCACTTGAAAAATATATTTTTATTTATGTGTTGTGTTGTATATATCCCACCAGGTGCTGAAGATAGTCAATATATGCATTTATTTAATATTATAGAAACAGTTTGTGTTAACTATGACAAGGTTATTGTGTTGGGAGATTTAAATTTGCCGTCAACATCTATAGAAATACATAGCTACATGGAATATGTGAATGCTTACTGTGGATTTCGGCAGGTAAATACTATACTCAATGTTAACGATCGTGTCTTAGATTTAATATTAACTTCTCTGCCGAGTAGCGACTTCGAGGTGTTATTGTCTGATGAGCATTTGGTTAGTGTTGACGAGCAGCACCCTCCGCTGATCGCTTGTGTTACATCTAAAGTGGGCCGAGGCAGCCGTGATGATAGTCATACATCCCCCAATAAAGTTGGCGATCTAAGTTATCGTCGTTGGATTATCGTCGTCGTTACTTTTATATTACAAATTGGAGTGTAGTGATTATAATAAATTGTATGAAATTGATAACTCTGAGGCCGCTTTGTCTTACTTGTACGAGATAATCAACAAAGCTATAGATGAGTCTGTGCCAACTCGGCGACCTGGTCACAGCAAGCATTGGTCTTATCCCGAATGGTTCACTGCAGATTTAATACACGATATTCAACGTAAATGGCGATATCACAGACTGTATAAAGTATCAACATTGCGTAGCGATTATGAAGTTTTTTCTCGGTACCGCGCTATAGTAAAAGATAAGATCAAGGTTGCATATGATGCTTACCAGGAAAGGCTCCAAATAAATTTTATAAATGACCTGAAATTTTATAATGAGTCTTTCTGGAATTTTATTAGGCATAAACAGAAAAAACACAATAAGACTAAAGTCACTAAAGACGGGGTCGAATTGAGAGATCTGGAGTGTGCCGAGAGTTTTGCCTCATATTTTCACTCCGTGTACAGCTCAGAACAACCCAAACTTGACCCGAGGGAGGCAGAGCGTGCGGGCAGCGCGGCCGCCGGCGCGGACGCAGCGCAGGTCTGTATTGCCCAGCTCAGCGCTAGCGACGTACGTGGTGCCCTCCGCACACTCAAGCCAAAACACTCTGTGGGTCCTGACGGCATTCCTCCGTATATTGTCAAGGACTGTGGTATGGTTTTAGAGAACCCTTTATTACATATTTTTAATTTATGTTTAAAGGAATGTCATTATCCAGACAGGTGGAAAATTACCCGTGTCATACCGGTTCCTAAGGCCGAGTTGGGGTCTGACGTGAGCGGATACCGGCCGATCGCCGTGCTGTCGGCGTTCTCTAAGGTATTCGAAACCGTCTTACATAGATGTATCTACTCGCAAGTCAGAGTGCGATTGAGCGACGAGCAGCACGGCTTTCGGCCGGGCCGCAGTACGGGGAGCAATTTGCTTTCATTCGTGTCAAATCTTGCTCCGGCCGTGGACGCTGGCGGGCAGGTGGACTCCGCGTATTTTGACTTCCGAAAAGCTTTTGATGCCGTGGATAATGACGTTCTTTTGTCAAAATTTTCTACGATAGGCTTTACACCACACTTGCTTAATTTTTTTGCCAGCTACCTGGCTGACCGCCGGCAATATGTTGAATACGCTGGATTCTATTCGAATCCTTATTTCACGTATTCTGGTGTGAGCCAAGGAAGTAATTTTGGACCTTTAATGTTCGTTATTGTGATTAATGACCTTCCGAACGTCATACAATACGCGCAGTGTTTACTGTTTGCTGACGACTTAAAGGTGTTTCTCACTGTAGCGGACTCTTCAGATTGTGTTAAACTCCAGCATGATATTGATAGGGTAGTTCAATGGAGTTTATCTCACAAGTTACTATTTAATTTGTCTAAGTGTTGCGTAATGAGTTATGGCCGCGCGCACCACCCGCTTCTGCATCATTATGAGGTGGGTGGCGTGGTAATGCCTCGAGTAGATCGTGTGCGTGACCTAGGCCTCCAGATGGTACGTGATTTATATTTTAGAGACCATGTTATCAGTGTCTGCAGCAAAGCATTTAGAAATCTTGGTTTCATATTGAGGCAATGCACTAATTTTAAAAGAACACACGCAGTTAGAATATTGTACAATTCCCTGGTGCGGAGCCATTTGGAGACCAATGCAATTATTTGGAATCCCCAACATGCTAAATATAACCTCATGATAGAGAGAATTCAAAATAAATTTACGCGCTTTCTCTATTTAAAGGAGTTTGGGGTGTATCCGTATTACCCGCTAATGTACCCGAGTCTATTCGTGTTGGGTATGGTAGGCTACTGCAGGCTGTCAGTCCGAAGACGGGTGGCTCTTGTGAAGTATGTGGCGAGGGTGCTGAGGGCCAATTGCACCACCCGGGGGTGCTGATGGCCCTGAGGCTGTGTGCACCAGACGGGGCGGTGGGCGCGCGCCGTCGCCCCGCTATGCTCGATGTTCCTTTGTCAAGAACGAACCTGCTCAAGTTTGCTCCGTTGTCTTGTGCTGTTCGTCTAATGAACGCGTTGTCGGCGAACGGTATTGATATTTTTGCTCTCAGCCTGCCGAAACTCACAGCAGCCTCTCAGCTCCTAATTGAAGCTTTACATTTATAATATATCTATATGTTTATAGTATTGTTAATTGTATTATTTATTATGTAACAATATATTTAATGTATCTTTCTTGTAACACTGCTTTGCTTATACTGTTATGGTGTTATAATGCTTAAAAATAAATAAATAATAAATAAAATTTAGGTCTTGTACAGACACTTATGAAGGTCACATATTTAAAATCCGCCAATTCGATAACTCTCACGCTGAGAAGAATTGGCAAGAAAATCAGGGGAGTATTTTTTTTTGTTTTTATTTTATTTAACAATAATATGCACTCCCTTAAAGGTCGGGAACGCAACTGTAACACTATATATATTACAGGTGTCCATGGGCGGCGCTGAACACTTAACATCAGGTGACACGCCTGCTCGTTTGCCCTCCTATCCCATAAAAAAGACGCCATACAAATATTCATGTTTGTCAGAAATATTTATGCTCGGGTGGGAATCGAACCCCCGACCTCATTGCTGCAGCCGGTAGTTTTACCAATGCGCCACGATGTTAAATCATCAATAACAAACATACAACAATTTATAATATTAGTTTTTTTGTAATATAAAATATATCTATGGCTAGAGTTTTAACAAAAAGCTTTCAATCAAATATTTAATTGGGAATTTTCCAACATCGTGTCCGTTTTATATTTCATAGTTGAAAATGTACTATGAGTGTGGTATTGGCTTAACGTGGCTTCATACAATTCTTTGTATTATTTTTATTTTCGAAGGTATAACAGTAGCCAAATGGAATGAATCGTTCCAATTGAAAAAGTTTTCAAATAAAGCAATTGTTTTCAACATTTATAGGACTCGTTTTTGATCTACAATAACTCATATACTATGTTCAAACCGCATATGTAATTACTCGTCATATAGAAGTCAACTATGACGGGCTTGCGGTCTGGAACTTAATTCTGTCTGGTGTGTTGTACAAACTGTGGCTGTCAGTAGGTACTTCGTACTCCTACCAATTGGACATTCGATTACTAATGTATACGTATTTGTGACGATGTAGTATGTAAGTATTTCTAATCATTACATAGTATAAAACAAAGTCACTTTCCGCTGTCTGTCCACTTATATGCGTATATCTTAAAAACTACGCAACGGATTTTGATGCGGTTTTCTTTAATAGTTAGGGCGTATCGACGCGGTGGTTTTGATCTATAATTCATATATGATGTTGTAAAAAAAATGATAATTTTCGAGATTTAGCACTTTAATTGTAAACGCTGGCCGAACCCTAAGTGATAGATCAAAACAATGTACTACATTATAAAACACCTTCAGAAGGTCTACAAAAAAGTCTGCGCGGGCATATGTCTATCTCTTAAGGATA
The DNA here is from genome assembly GCA_905147225.2 of Euproctis similis. Taxonomy (NCBI): domain Eukaryota; kingdom Metazoa; phylum Arthropoda; class Insecta; order Lepidoptera; family Erebidae; genus Euproctis; species Euproctis similis. The sequence goes on along the minus strand of LR990107.1, from coordinate 21,055,467 downwards.
ACCCACATTGACCATTTTTAATATTTTCCTTTTTACGAGAAATAATGGCTTATTTACGAAGCAATTTTAAACATTACAGCATTAATTTTCATCCAGTTAAGTGTCTTAAATAGGTTATACTTTTAATATAGATCAATATGGCCCCTTACAGTATGTAATCTAAACGAATATTTACGAAAATATTACAGTATTAACATAGCAGGACATAACATAACAGTTGCGTTGCGCGGCAAAACGCATGGCACGGCAAAACGCGTGGCAAAAAATGGCACAAATTTATCTTCAGATTACGTAACCTAGGTTTAGTTTTCGACAGATGGCAACATTTGGTTATATAATGTCTGTATTTCGCCTATCATTCACTCTTTTTTACATTGTCTGTGGCATATTTCGTGAAAAAAACTTCTACTTTTATGAAGTTTTATGGTATGACCATAGATATAAGAATAATAGATCGGCAATATTCACCCAAGCGATGAGACCAAAAATGGATTGTTGATGTGTGAGTGACTTATCAATGTACATACATAACCTCACGCCAAATCCCTTGCGGGGTAGGCAGAGAGAACGGAGCGCCACAAGGCACGATTCTTACATACATCACTCGCTTCGTTGACTTTCATAACTCTTTTGTGTGTGTTAATGTATTATTGCTGTGAATGTGTTATAAGTTATTTTAGAAAGACCTCGTAAGACCTCGACTTCATGACCCGAGACAAAATATCTTTTCTCTTTTAATTGTACTAAGCACTACATCTTAAATCAGAATACTAAGAAATTGTCAATATAGATTTAATATGTAAGACCAGTCGACCAGTGCGCAAATCTAAAGCACCTTACTTGGACGGATGAAGCAGCGGCCAAAAGTAAAATAGTTGTCACGAAGTATTTTGCTTATTTTTAAAATATTGTTTGAAACGAAGTTATTTGATAGAGGTCGAATGAGCAAGGGGGGTTACCTGGGTGATAGGCAACTATTCCCGCCCATGGACATCTGCAACACTGATAGGGTCACAGTTGGATTGCTTGCCTTTACGATAGGATGGCGAGGATCTAGAGAGATGAAATGGAAACGGGGTGCTCCGGATTGGAAATGCGGCATGACATGGGCCATTTTACGTCGATCTCCAATTCATGTCAATTAAGATGAGAGGTGCAAAATCTATTAGTAAATTAATCAAAATCAAATACAACCTTTCTCCAATGAACATTTTACAAAAAAATAAAATTAATTAAAAAATTTAAGATAACAATTAAAAAAAAAATACACGAAAAACCTATCGTATCAAACGTATTGATAAATGAATACACAGTAAAATAAATTTACAATCGGGAAACCGTTACATTTTCACACAAAACATACAAATGGGAATGAAAAACAATATTCATACGGTTGACCCAATTTGTCCACAACTGCGCGGTTAGTAGCTGTATCGAGTGTGTCCGAGTGAACTAATTGGAAACTTTACATTTAATTTAATGAAATGTATCTCATGATAGACTCTACACTACTCTGTGTAGTCGCACGTGTATATAGCGCATCTGTGTTTTATTATTTACTAGCTGACCCGGCGAACTTTGTTTCGCCTCCGAAGCAATAAATAAAAGATTTTTTTCTAGAAAAAAGTAGCCTATATCACTCCTCATTACACCAGCTACCTGCCAATAAATCAACCATCAAAATTAGTCCCACCATTTCAGAGATAACCCGGAACTAACGGACAGAGAGCCAGACAAAAAATGTTATTTTGGTGTTTCTACAGTATATATACTCATAGGAATGTAGTAGAAAGCAGTATTTTATTATTACAAACAGACACTTCAATTTTATTTATTTATACCTATGTATAGATTACACGGAAATAATTAACGATGACCCTCAAAATAAATAATGATCCTTTGAACATGTTTAATTACATTTCAAAAGTAATAAAAAAGCGGCCTCTTTTATGCTTTGCTAGAGTAATAACTCTATCAGAATACGACGACAACTTAAAGTACAAGTTTCTTTTAAAAAAGTTGAGCGCAATCTTACTAGATATGACGGGTCGTTACGTGTTTACATAAAACGAAGTTTATTCAATAGACACTACTGATGAAGCTTTCAATGACGGAAAACGTCTATTTTAACAGCGGAAGAGTCTTAAAGTTTGCTGCATTAATGGGCTGGCTCGACCAGTAAAATAGCACAACCTCTCCGAATATCGGCGTGAAGTGTCTAGTGGCACGTTTCGTTCGATGAGAGAGGTATCCGGAGGTCCGATCCGGATCTTTTTCCCTACCTTTCCCCTCCTACTCCCTTAAATGACGACAACGCACCACGGTGTTCATCATTGGTGAGTAGCTGCTTACCATCAGGTGACCCACTTACTCGTTTGCCCTACTATCCCATAAAAAAAAATGTGCAAACAATATAATGTTAATTAAATTTATTGCAGTGTATGAATATATAAGTATATCCCAGTGGATATACTTACGTTTCAGTAAACGTTACAATTTTAGGATGGAATATTGCATTTCTTAGAGGACGCAATTTTATTTTTGGAATATTGGGGGAGAGGCGGCCAATAGAAGCTTAACTTGAAGTTTGTGGCGTCGCCACCCTTATCATCTGGCCGCCATCTTGAAAAAAGGGGTGAAAACACTGTTTTCGCGATATCTCGGAAACTGTGTCTTACAAAAAATTGTCAAGACATAATTTGTAGCAAATTATCGTGCCTACAAATATGTTATAAAACTTTTTGCCCTGCATTGGAAATCAAAGAAGTTATAAGCGAAAAAATGAGATTTTTTTTTCTTTTTTTACTCTGTAACTTTTTTTTATACTTCCTACATAAGATGAAATCAATCTAATCTCAGACTATTTTTCAAAATGGAGGCCGGCCATTACCAAAAATAAAATTGCATCATCTAAAAATGCTCAATCAAAGCTCATGTTGGACTAATATCACAGTTGATTGGGACCTGAATCTTTGAAACTTTGCATGCCACATGCCACATGCCGCTGAGTTATCGGATATTCTTGTCTTACATCGATCTTTTTGTTCGGTAATTTTATTGCAATTTTTTATAACATGTGTACCGATAACTTTGCTAATATAACGAAGCGAGATTTTGTTATGGCAGAGTCTGCATGAAGGTAGGATAAACGCGGTCAAAATGAGGACACTGCGCAAAGTTCGCGGAGTGATTCTCGCTGACCATGTTTGCAACAAGGTTGCAAAGAAGGAAGTCGGATTGAAAGAGATTGTCGGTGAATTAAGGATGGGCATGATCAGAGGGTTTAACCATCAATAATGCACGATTGACTAAGCAGATATACGGTACAAAAGCAGAATAATATAGTAGTCAAGGACGGGGATACACAGTTTCCATGACTAAATAAAACGAGTCCTTGAGGAATGTCATGAATCTTAAAAACCAACGAGCGTGTATGACAACCCTTATGAAAGTCAAGGAAGCGAGTGAGATGTATAAGAATCGTGTCTTATGACGCTCTGTCCTCTCTACAAGGGATTTGGCTTGAAGTTATGTAGGTATGGATGTGTATGCATGTATATATCGATAAGCAGTTTAAATCTTACAACAGAAATTTATTATTATTTATTTTAAGTCTGAAGTGAAATTTTATATTTTTCATTACTATGACTACTTTATAAATATATATTTATATAGGCACTAATTTATAAAATTAAAAACGCTGTAACCACTCCCTACTTAATACTTAATAATATTCTATATATATTTTCTAATTAATTCAAGGGATTTTTTTACGTTTCTTTTTTATTTGCTTGGTTCACGTGTCGTGCAGTGCAAAAAAACGTAAAAATTTGCGGTCAGGAGCTTGTGGCGAGGTGCTTTTATCTACTGACATTTTTAAATTATTTGTGATGTTTCACCTTCTTTTTTTGGGCATGAAAATGGGCAACGAAAATTGACGTTAGCTCTGAGTCTAATTGATGATATACCGTAAGAATAAGGCTCAAAACCTGCATGAATGGGCCGGTTCAAAATATCACGATCTCCCAGCATAGACGTAAGGTGGCTTATGCCGAGTGTTGTTAGTTCTCTTTCCCATCACACCTCTGATTACCATTCCATCCAATTTTATAACTGAACTGTAGCACTATTTATATTGCAAGTGTGCTACTATTTACTTGCTTGTTTGTTTGTTTGTTTTTTACGGATATCCCGAAAAGAAATAATCAGACCCATATAACAACAAAGAAACATTAACTACAAACGGGGAAATCCCTTATGTACTTAAACCGTCCCCACCCGATAAGCTAATCGCATAGAATTAACCTTGGGGCACCTCTTGGCTTCCATATGCAACAATTATACCCTATTCTGTTATAAAATACTTAATAAATGTCACGCAGCTATCTATAAATAGCTATTACAACTTCAAATCACGCAACGCCTAACAACCTACAACGTAACATTGTGTTGTACCTACGAGGTAACTAAACCGAGAGCCTTCAGCAAGCATGAATTAATAAAGCCTACAACAGGTGGACGTAATATTTCACAGGAAAATTGTACAACACAATTTCTGTTTGAGTTAGTATTTTAAAAGTGTTATTAAAATTAATCGATCGTTTAATAATACATTAATGTTAGCTTAAATTAACAATATGTAGCGATAAATACAATAGTTTAATTTGTGATACTCCGGCTTAAAATATACTAGCCTCCTAGCCGGAGCTTCCAGCCTATAAATATGTAAACGGGCATTTAACTAGACTATAGATACCTATTTTTCATTTGCAAAACACCAATATTTTAAACCATCAGCGGTTTAAACTTGTCGTATGTTCTGAATATTAAATTTACAACGGTCAAAGAATGATCAGAATCTGTTTATTGTATAAAAAATCTGTCTCTTTATACTCTTAATATACAGCATAGATTTCTGTCACAGAGGAGCCATTTTTATAAAAATCTCATTCCCTCCCTCGCCCTAGGACATGTTCGCGAGGGCGTATTATATCCGCAGTCTGGTTCTATCACACAAAACCCAGCCAACTTACACGCTTAACGAACTGCTTTCAAAATGTAAATAAAAAAAGAACTATTTAAAATGAAATGCTGCCCGCAAATGTTCTGAGCGTATTAAGTGGATCACACAAGGTTCAACATGTAGAAATTCACAAAACCTTTTTGTGAAACGTTGTTCCTATACAATTATACATACATATATAATGACGTGGTTAACAGTATGCTATGTTTCCGGGCTTTTTATCTTGTTGGTGAAAGTACACTCGTCAGTTTCTATGTCAGTTTGGAATAGGCAGTTTTCCCTTCTAGTACCTACATTTATATCAAGACTAAATAAAGCCACGCAACTCGTTGCATGCATGCCTCGTTTTGTTCAGTGCGAGAGGCAGCCTGAAGCCCAACTTCTCTCTTCGTCGTCCCTTCCCCATCCCACTTTCAATTCCCTGTTTACTATTTGTGTTGTAGAAGTCCACTAGCGGCGGTTGTCGGGTACCATCAGGTGACATGTCACTTATCCCTAGCCACTTATCGACAAATAGATTTTCACATTAATAAAAATTGTTTTCTTCTTTTTCATTCCATTTATAAATATATTAATAGTATAATAATTACTATTAATATATTTATAATTTACATTCTTTTTTGCCGCCATTGGTCTTCCACTATTTTATAATTACATTGTTTTACAATTGTAATAAACAGCTTGTTCAATTAAAAGTAACTTTTGAGGAGAAACATTTCGAAACTTATTAAAATAATAGAAAGAAAAATCCCGAATAATTGTATAGGTACGAGTACCTCGCCGGTTTGCTTTTGATTTGATTGTTTACAAATTACGAAACAAAAATATTTTACTGAAATCGTCGAGCGGACTTTTCCTGGGTAATCGTTAGTGGTTTTATACAAAACAACAAAAAAAATCTCTTTTTGTGTACAGTTGAGGTCCGAGCAAAAGGAAAAATTCGATAATAAATGTCAATAAAAATATTTGTGTTTAATTTTGTATGAATATAAATACTGAAAAACATTTTACCTCGTCACATTTTGTAACGTCCATAGATATAAGATTAATAGATCGGCAATTGTCACCCAAACAACGAGACCAAAATTGGGTTGTGCATGTTGAGTGACTTATAAAAGTGCCTCCAAGTGTCAACTTTTACATAATTATTGTGCATGTGTGCATTAGGTGTATCCTGAGAATCGCTTACTTGCGGTCGCGCTGTCGGTGATGATTACTAGTACGTTTTTATTGACATGTGCCATCAAAATAGTCTATGCTAAATCTGTGGTAACGTCAGTCTCTCTTTTATCTACTATATTACTTTTACGTATTTAAACCACCAATCACTGGCTTCTTTTTACCTTGACACTGATGTTCTATTTCTGACACAGATAAATCTATATCAGCATTGTTTAATCTGAAATTTATTTTTGGTATATTCGTAATTAATAGAAAAACTGACCTTAAAATATACCTTTCAGAGCTGTGGTTCTTTTCCTCTTAAATATTTTTGTTTATTGAATAGGGGCAAACGGACAAGCCTGAAAAACATTATTAGCGTTGTTGCCTGCCTTTAATGGAACAGGATGTCCTTTACATCCTGTTCCATTAAAGGCAGGCAACACAAACGCAGATACCTCTCTCACCGAAGAAAACGCGTCATGCGCCACTTTACATCTATATACTAATAGGTCGTGGAAGTTTCACCAGTCGAGATAGCCCATTCATCGCTTGGGACTATTAAAATATAAAACTTGTTTTTATAAATTTAACAACACATTTTTACGTACAAGACCATACGTATCGTAGTGTTGATTGAATTAAATAAAAAATCGAGACCGAACATGTAACCGGTCACCAATTCTCGTTGTTAATTGCAAAATTTATCAACGTTCTCATGAAAATAAAATATGAAACTCGGGCGTGAATAAATTGTGGTTGGAAACCACTAATGACTCTCAATCACACGCAGACGGCTCCATGTTGTACTACCTTTTAAAAACATCGTGACTATATAGTTATAGTTTAATTTACATACACATACATACATAAGTTCACGTCAAATCCCTTGCCGGGTAGGCAGGGAGAATAGAGCGCCATACGGCACGATTCTTAAACACCTCACTCGCTTCGTTGACCTTCATAACTGTTTTCATGCACGCGCGTCGATTTTTGAGACTCCTAACATCACCTTCCTTCAGAACACGTTCTATTTGGTCATGGAAAGTGTGTCTTGGCCGTCCTCGACTCCTACATCCATCCGTTTTATAGTTTAATATATTATTTTATTTTAACTACTTTACTTTTTTTCTAGTACGTACACGCATCGTACGAGTATCTGAATCAAGAAGTCATGAGCTAAAATTTTACTTTAAAAACAATTACTTTTCGTACTTATTTTCTGATGCTATAGGCTGAGAAATGTCGTTAACTGACTGGTGGGGGGAATAGGTTCCACCACTTATTTTAATTTAGTACGTAAACATTTGCTAAGTTGAGGCTTTACAGCCGCTATCTACACTTTAATTTCGAAAGTTATACGTGATAAATATCGATGACTGAAAACTTTATGCCCGGTATGGCAATAGGTTCGCCAACTATTCCATTTGGGACGTCAACATAACGGCGAGTCGAGGCTTAAGAGACACTGCCTAAACCTTCGGGTAGAACAGGCGTGATGTTTTTTATGTATATTGTTTTGAGTAGTTTTTAATTTGCTTTCGTGTCATTATGATGAACCTAAATTGTCACGAAAAAAATATTACTCGTATTTATCTGATATTCCATGCTCAATATTCATTCCATTAAACTGTTAACTAGTCTTAGTTATATTCTATAGTAAAGTTATATTCTCATGATCGTCTGATCATGAGAATATAAGTTTATGATGGTTGCCAACATTATATTGACAATACTTCTGTATTCATATTATTAATTAAAAAAGACGCACAGCCACAGATATCTTGTTTAGATTGTTCTCTCGTAAAATGTTTTATAATAGGATTGAAAAAGTAAATAAGTTTTATTTAGTGGTAAAACTCATAAATGACTACCCCATTAAAATTCAAGCATATAAATTCAATAAGGCGTCATTGTTGAAGCAATAAAAAACGTGTATGCTCCAACTATTTCCCCGGCAATTGTCAATTGAAGCCTTACAAATGTCTAAATCTCATAACATGTTTTATTTTAGCCACTAAAGGACCACTGGCCACTGATAAGAACTTTTTTTAACAATACTTCTTATATTTCATAAGCATCTGTGTTTTTAAACTCCATAATTATACTGTCCAAATATGTCTACATAACCTCACAAATCGTATGAAACCTTGCTTGTGTACCAAAGTCGCCATTTCATGTCAAACCTTTAAATAAAAGAAAGACATCGCAATTCACGCAAGCCGCAAACTCCTTGAAAACATACGCATTATAGTTACAGATGCAGGCGCCGCGTTCGACAAACTTTAGCTTGGCCGCGAGAAAAGTGTTGACGAAACTTTTCATTGCTTTTTTTTTCGTTGTTTTTGTCAATTTAATTTTAAACTAGGCCGTAGTAAACAGTTTTGTTGTGCTCACCTGAGGTTTACGATGCCTCCATTTAGTTAACAGGTGGCGTTTGCAACAAGTCAATTGTTGCGCTCCACAGGTCGCGTGTGAGCGACGACGACAGACGTTCTGATGCGACAAGGGCGGGTCAATTCCTTAGAAACACGCACGCGCACTAATTCTTCAACTTACCCCACAAATCGATTTCATATGCTTATACTTATGGTTTAAAGTGTTTGCTAATGCAGAGAATTAGCCCCCCCATGGTCCCCTTTCATAATATTCTTCCCTAATTTAGTAATATACATGAACCAGAACAGACGACGACACGACGCCGCAATGCGATGGCTACTCACGCGAGCGCTCCGTCTAATCCCTTGGCGTCATAACAAGCCATAACATCCTGCGCATGGCGTCCGCAAAATGAAAAACTTTTTCATAGCTTTATATTAAACTAAGTTATTAAACTTTATAACTGTACTGTTTATATATTTTTTATACTTTTTAACATTGTTTACTTCTCAAGTAAATACACAATTCTATTTAACATACTGATGAAAATTAAACACAACGTATTTATTATAAACAGCCCCAAGTTTCTACTTGACAAGTGTAATTTCATAATAGTACTGGCATACAATTTATTTAATAGAATGAATAAAAATAGTATAAGCAAAATGTTATTCTTTTGTAAGAAAAAAATAAGATTCCGTAAAAACAACATTAGCCTTTCACTTTATAGGAATATTTATCTTGTTCTCTTATTATTCTTTAATATATTTAACACTTCCATGTATAAACCTAAACATGATTTATGGCATATGCCTTATTTAATCTAAAGTAGAATTTAGCCTTTACAAATAATAATTTAATAATAATAATTTTATTTATCACATACATATGGTAACAATAATGTGTTTATAAACTTACTTGCTATTCGAGTATACTATTTACACACATTATTTATTTACCACTTAAGAAGTATACACTAGTATCTAAACTAGGCCAAGCCTGTATCTTAGGCAATAGTACCTTCCCATACACCATATATTTCACTAACAATATAGAATCTAAAAACAATACAACATTACATACAATTGCATTTGAAATGTAGTGTAACTTTAATATAGTTACAGTTTAAATGTGTGCTATAAATATGCGAGGGTAGATTACAAATATTACAATATACAATAATACAAAAACACTAATTGAAGTATCGAGAAGCAAAATAAGTCCTAACTAGTAGGTACCTATAAGAAGTAAATGTAAGCACCACTAAGACTATGAACTCGAGACACTTAAATAGTGTATCCCACACACTATCACAAATATTAATTTCTATTAATATTTATATGTAATTAATAAATTAATATATTAAATATGTAAAAGAATCATATATTTTACTATATATACTCTAAAACGTTCTGCACGTTCGTCGATGTTTAAGTTCCCTAATCCAAGTTAAACTTAAGCCAACTATCGGTTATAATGTCATGAGTAACTTCGGAGGTATGCTAGGATACATATACAAACATATCTAATGGGCTTCATGCTGTTTTAATTAGTACTTGTAGTTTTTTTAGTATATCTAGCTACTCTGTGGTTTCTTTTACGTCAGTTACTTTTATGTGGGAGTTTTGGCGGGACTGTGGAAGAGACATGTCCGCTATTTGCATTATTTTCTCAGATTTGTGTTTCAATGGATATTATTGAATAAAATTCGTGGCGTTTTATTGAATAAGTGTTCGTATATGAGTGCAAATGTGGGAGATGGTGTAGGTATCGTGTTTAGTGTGCTCTTCTACATTCTCGTCAGGACTCCCTCGGAACGTTATGCATAAAGTGCCACGACTTTATGGATGATTAGGTTAGGTTAGGGTAAGCTTTAGGGTTAGGCTAGGTTAGGTTAAGATTGGTTTAGGTTAAGAATGATGCTGTTAAATATAAAATAAGACTCGACTTAAAGGTCCTAGCAACCAGGTCGTTAAATTATATAAAAAATAAAATAAAAAAAAAGTTACTTTTATGTCAATATCACACTTTTTGTATTTCAAATCGTACACTTACATTGTTTTGTGGATAATTTTACAAAAAAAATGGTCACAACTAAAAAACACGTGCCCTTTAATGTGGGTGTCAAAAGATTTGGCAAAATGACTTTGCACCCAAACCTGGATCGGAATGGTTTTTATGTAGTTAGGCCAAATGGTTGCGATCCTTGCCTGTACGAACCGAAGCCAATAGATAAAGTGTGTGAAGCTAGTCACAGAAAGGCTATTGAAAAAGATCCTTGGAGATATAAAAAAGAACTAGAAGAATGGGCACAAAACTTGGGATATAGAAACCAAAAGATGTTATTGAAGAGGAGATGGGATCGAACTCTGCTGGGTCCTGCTTGGCATGAAATTCCTGAACCACGCAAGTATGATCCAGCTTGTCATAATGTCGGTTTCGGCAGAACGTCCAGAAATGCTCGCTCGAGAGACTTCACTCCCGGACCGGGCACATATTATAAAGAAAAACATTTTAAAGCACCCTACGGACCGCACTCGACACGTCCAAGTTTCGACAGAGAAGATGACTGCAGGTTTAAAGACACATCGCAAAAGTGGTCGCTGGCACCTGATCGCTACAAGATCATCGACAAAGAGTGCATTGCGGAAAAATCTAATAAATTGACCTCACTTAGAGGTCCGTATGATCTGTTCACCGGTAAAAGAGACGGCAGCACAATCAAGAACCACTTTAACACGTCACTCAAATGTTATTCGTCAACATGGCCACTCGCGTTGCCAGGTTGTCTAGAAAAATACAATAAATCACATTTCGGTGTAATGAATAAAACGAACAGAGAGCTGCCGTATCGAGGAAGGAACATGTTGACAGATTTATCTATGTGTATCCGCAAACCCGAGGACCCTGGACCAACACAATACGACGTGGTCAAACCGAGATATTTTAAACAGAACAAGTGTGGTTTCAACAGTTCGTATGATAAACCACCCGGATACCAAAGAGTGATCGTGTGGCCTGGTGTCGGCAGATATACTATCTCTGTCCCTCAAAAAATTGAAGGAAATGGGCATAAGCAAGTATTCAAGAGCAAACTCGGCAGAACTATCGGCGCCATCATACCAGCACCTATGAACTCCTTCTGATTCTAATGGTATGTTTAGTTTTCATCCTCTAGTAAGACAAATTATGAGTTATATACAAAAATAGCTTTATAACTTCGAAATTCGGCAATAAAAATTTAATGATATCTTTGTTAAAATCAAATCATTACTTTCGCAAAGTTTCCGTTTCGGCTCAATAAAATTACTATAGAACAAATTCCCCGGCTTCAAAGTAAACGTAAACAAAATAAACTTATTCTGTTGGCTAATAAACAAACTTGTAGAAAAATAAACTTGAAGATTAGCAATGGTCGTCTATTTAACTTATTGAAACCTTCAAATGCTTGCTAACCTACATTCAGTATATTCCAAAGTAGAGCGCATATCTCTAGACTAAGTTGTGACGACACGTGTCGCGCCCTTGTGTTGTTTTTTAAACAGCGGTACTAAATAAGCATCATAAATCCACAGCCAAATCTTTAGACAACATGGGATAGTTCGAAAGGATGACATGTTGTGCCGACCTTACTTAGAGTGGGACAAAAGCACGAATACCTAATTGTCAAAATTTCGATGTTATTTGCGTACTTAAACAATTTTATTTTCTTTTTCAAGCACTTGTTTTGCAATTGTCAAAGTAAAAAACAAACAACCATTTCCTTTATCAGGAACCTAAATGATCACATTTCGTTTGAAATAGTAACGCGATGTAAACGTAATAGAGAATAATAAACTGCTTTAACATAAGTAATTCTTATATTTTTATGCATTTACACGAGTGAATGCATAAAAATATAAGAGTTACTTATGGTAAAGCAGTTTATTATTCTTTATTACGTACTTAGGTACGATTCCAGTTCCAATAAAGTGAATAAACAACAAATAAGTTCAGTTCGTGAATGTTTACACTGTCGGCCCTGTCGGCGCGTGCTATGTTTTTAAATCCTATTTAAAAGTGCCGTTATATTTTTACAGTAAATGTGCATTTATTTTTGCCGTCATATTCGAGCGAAACGTGCTCTAGTCGGGGAGCTTTTTATATGTAACGCTTTTGTTTTTGTGGTAATAACTAATCTACTAATTAATATATATTATGGGAATTTGTTTTATAATACAAAATCAGCTTAAAAGCTGAATTAAAGCTATTAAAAACTTGTCCCAAATAAAATACCAATTGGATCAGCAATAACAATTAATAAGTTATAAGTTCTGATGTAACAGTGGTAGAGCCAAGCAGTTCGCTGCATGAATGAGCCGGCTTGACCGGTGAATTACCACAACCTCTCAGAAGATCGACGTAAAGTGGCACATGCCGCGTTTCGTTCGGCGAGAGAGGTACCCGGACACTATATGTGTTGCTGGGTCCATGGGCGGCGTTAGTTGGTTACAGTCATTATCAGGTGACACGCCTGCTCGTCTGCCTTCCTAACCCATTAAAAACAAATGTTTTCACATAAGTGGTAACTAAATTACCTTAAGTGAAAAAAAGTTAAGTTATGATAACTTACTTTTTTACCTTTACCTGACTTAACAGGTTATGGGCTACTTCAAATTGCGAACAATATAAAACATTTAATTAGGACGCTTACAACACCCCAGGCATCCCAACCAGCAATAAACGGAAAATGGAAACCTGAACAAAGATAGTGTTACAGTTGCGTTGGCGGCTTTTACAATGGGATAAGGAAGGGGCCAGAAGTGGGAGGAAGGGTTTGGGCCTCCAGATACTTTTCTCACCAAGCGAAACGCGGCATAAACCACTTTACGTCGATATTTTGATAGGTCGTGGTATTTCAGCAGTTGAGCCACTGTTAAGTATATATACAGGCAGACAACTTGATATTCCAACATGGTGTGACATACTCTCGTTAACTAATCAAACACGTAAGCTAACACACAGCTATTCGCGTCGGCTCTCTTCATTATCAGCAGCGATGCGCTTCAACAATATTGCTGGCACATTATAATGTCAACATTTCATGAAGCTGTATAACAATTTTAAAGCACGTTCCTGACATATTTTAACTGGAAAATTGGAAATACTGGTAGTTGAATAATTACACAGATATTGACAAGAATTGGAACGTCTCGTATGTATCAAGAAAGAATTCTAGACTTATCCAATACAAATCCTCTTACGAATAGTTCAGACACCTTAACTTTTAGTAGAAGGTACCTATTTGTGTAATTATAATGCGTTGTTATATTTAATTCTTCCCTATAACTTTGCCTTTTTCTACCTGAAGGTGAGGGCAGCGGTTGTAACGCATCGAGTTGCTGATTTTTCTTATGTCTGTATTAAGCGAACCGATTACCATACATCGCGCGAAAACTTGATATTCACCAATATATATCATACAAACTTTCGAAATGAATTCTGAAAAGAACAATTTCTTTTACAACACTATATGTTACCGTATTACAACACTATATGTAAGCGAAGTCTTGAAATCGAATCCTGGTTCGCACCAATGTGCGAACCAGGATTCGATGTCAAGACTTCGCTTCGCACGCAAATCCCTTGTGACATTATTATGATGTCTTGGCACTATCGATGCTTTAAAAAAACGATTCATCTTTGTATGGAACTATACCTTCTGTGTACTAAGTATCGGGAATTTGTCAATAAAACAAAAAATACAAATTATTCATCTAAATTTATTTTATCGCCTTCAAAGTAGGCCCCATCGCTTGCAATACAACATCTCCACCGCTTCACCCAGTCTTCCATACATTTTTCATAGGCTATTTGCGGTATGGCCTTTAGCTCATTCAGCGAATTTTCTTTTATGGCTTCTATTGACTCAAAACGTTTTCCTCGAAGTGGTAATTTTAACTTGGGAAATAAAAAAAAGTCAGACGGAGCCATATCAGGTGAATAGGGTGCTTGGTCGAGAACGTTTGTTGAATTTTTCGCTAAAAACTCTTTCACTATAATGGCTTTGTGTGATGGTGCATTATCATGGTGCAGCATCCATGAGTTGTGTCGCCACAAATCTGGACGTTTTCGGCGGATACTCTCACGCAAACGCTTCATGACGCCTAAATAATATTCTTTATTCACTGTTTCTCCCTCTGGAAGGAATTCGGAGTGAACTGTGGTGTGCCACGGTAGTCAAAAAAACTGTCAGCATCACCTTGATTTTGGTGCGACTTTGCCGCGGTTTTTTGGGTTTCGGCTCGTTTTCGAGACGCCATTCTGAAGACTGTTGGCTTGTTTGCATGTCATACTCATAAACCCATGTCTCGTCGCCAGTTATTATACGTTTCATAAAGGTCGGATCCGTAGAAGCTCGGGAAACCAGTCTTCAGCGACATGCTTTCGCTGCCCTTTTTGAACAAAATTGAGCTCTTTTGGAACTAGTCGAGCGGCGACGCGTTTCATGCCTAAAATGTCAATGAGAATATTGTGGACGGACTTAAAAGATATGTTCACCTCACTAGCCAACTCTTTCAGACTCATACGTCGATTTTCGAGCACTAGCTTCTTGATTCTGTCGATGTTTTCTTTGGTCGTAGCGGTTGAAGGTCTACCAGAACGAGGCAAGTCTACTACTACTTCTCGGCCTTCTTTAAAAGCCTTATACCATTCATAAGCCCTTGTTTTCGATATACATGATTCGCTGTAGGTATTTCGCAATATTTTTAGTGATTCACCACATGAAATATCATTCGAAACACAAAATTTAAGGCACACTCTTTGTTCAACAATATTTTCCATTGTAAAAATCGCCGAGGACTCAAAACTATGACCAACAAAAAGTTTAGTTTAAAACAAATTAAATGACAGATCCCGTTCAAATTTTGCGCGCTAAATCAGTACAGTGCTACCAACATGCAGTAAAAAAATTAGAACGACCTCTTTTACGCGGGTCTCTTTATTGACATATGCCCGATACTTTTTACACAGAGTAGTAAAATTAACCTGTCGAATCGAAACGCAATTGCTCGGCTCACATCGTGACATTTTATCAGTGAAGTTAGAATTTTAATTTCAAATCGGCCGGCATTGATTGTGTGTTAAAATGAACAAATCAATGTGTCAAAAACACGAGCGTTTTCGAGCGTTAGTTGGAGAAACTTTAGTATTAGTGTAGATTAGATACATAATCAATTAAAAATATATGATAGAAAGTTCATATTCATCATATTTCTCTATTGTCTCTTTAAGATTGTATCAAATTTATATTATTTTGGATGATATACCTAAAGATATGTTATGAAAAGGATATTTAATATGTATCCACACGGATATTAAAACGTTTGTTTGCCTGCGAACATTGAGTAATCAATTGACAATTCTTCCATATACAGTAAATTTAATTTATTCGGAAATAAGAGATACATGATTAATTAATTGATTGCACAAAATAATAATTCTCCGGAAAAGAGTTTTTTTTATGGGATAGGAGGGCAAACGAGCAGGCGTGTCACCTGGTGGTAAGCAACCAACGCCGCCCATGGACACCAGCAACACATATAATGTTACTGTTGTGTTGCCAACCTTTAAGGGATAGGGGGTAGGAAAAGGGTGGGGAAGGGGGTGGGCCTCCGGGTACCTCTCTCACCGAACGAAACGCGGCATGAGCCACTTTACGTCGGTCTTCTGAGAGGTCGTGGTATTTCACCGGTCGAGCCAGCCCATTCTAGCCGCGAACTACTTGGCTCTACCACACTTATTTCGACAATTTACTGGGGAGTCCATAAATTACGTTAGGTGTTTTTATAATTTTTCTGTATTCAGCCCATGGAGAATCATGCGCATCATCAGAGAGATTATTGGAACCAACACGTGATTTTCAGTAAAATTATCTGCTCCTTCAACTGCGTCCTGATCTAACCACTCACTTACCATGTACTGTCTGGATTAAATATACCAAGTATAATTTCAATCAGGAAATAAAAGGCGTGATATTTGACAAGTCGCCCCGAACTCTCTTCAACGTAAGATTATATGACTAGTCTCGACCCCCTGCCTCCTTTACGTCTCACGTAGTTCATGGACGCCACCTTAGGTGTGTATGTATCAACAGTTATAGACAAGCTGAGAGTCACATTGTTTATTTATTTATATTTTTTTTAAATATAGTGTACAAATAATATTTTGACTAAACGACAATATTTCTAAATATGTAATAATATTATGTATGTTAATATGTCTTAATTTTTTTTTGTAATTACTTTATATCACTTAGTACTTTGACCTTAATTATTACCTTACCTTATTTGAAATTATAGTAATTACTCCAAAACCATAATAATATGATTACATTTATTTTTTCCCCATCATCTTACTTATGGGCCGCGTGGTATGTGTAAACATAATTAATAATTCTTAAGAAGTTAAATAACAATAATAATATTTTATTATCCTTTCATAATATGTGCAACCTCTATAAATAGTTTTTGCTTTGGACGCAATGTATGAAATAGGTGTCACACATATCTTGCTACGAAACATTGTAGAGTTCTACGAACCTCGTAGAGAGTGCTACGACATTAATTGCTCAAAGGTATCTGTTAATGTAATTGAATTAACTAGATGCAAGTGAAATGGCGGAGATGACTAAAAGTCATTTGCCTGGAGCATTTAAGTGATAAACTAAATATATTTAATAAGCCTTTAAATGTCGTCTCTTTCGCCTAGACTTCTTTCACTTTTCGAAAATATATCGAAGCCTGACAAAATTGTATCTGACCAACGCCCACTCCTGGTTTTCGTATCTCTTTGACATGGGACATGATAATATGACATACACTTTAAAATATTAAAGACATGAATATATTTAGAATATGTTACATAATATAAAACAAAGTCACTTTTCACTGTCTCTCCCCTTATATCTTTGAAAATACGCAACTGATTTTGATGTAGTTTTTTTAATAGATAGAGGGGGTCAACGGGTTGAATTTTATTTATATATTTTTTTTTATGGGATAGGAGGGCAAACGAGCAGGCGTGTCACCTGATGGTAGGCAACTAACGCCGCCCATGGACACCAGCAGCACATATAGTGTTACTGTTGCGTTGCCGACCTTTAAGGGAAGGGGATAGGAAAGGATGGGGAAGGGGGTGGGCCGGACGAAACGTGGCATGGGCCACTTTACGTCGGTCTTCTGAGAGGTCGTGGTATTTCACCGGTCGAGCCGGCCCATTCATGCAGTAAACTGCTTGGCTCTACCACTGTAATTCGTGTATGATGTAGTAAAGAATAAATTATAAATCCGAAATTTATTGATTTATTACTTTTGATGCGGAACAAAGTTCGCCGGGTCAACTAGTGTATGTATAAAAACGGAAACAAAACCATAAATAACTTCCCAACTATATATATGAAAACAAATATTAGGCACTTGATGATGATAGCTTATTTTGCTTGTGTTACTAAGTGAACACAACATTGATTAATAAACTACCCGATCGTACCAGAATGTATTGTTTTAACGTTTTTTATTTTTAATATTTTTATCCATGAATTTTAGCCGTTATTTTTGTCTTTTTTTTGTTACCAACTTTCTCCCTGACGAAGTTTCAAAAAATATACAACGAAAAAACTAAATCAATAAGCTGATCCATCTGTAAAAATATGCAACCGACTAAACAATAAAAATCTAATATTATACTTTAATAATTTAATTATTATTTAATTTTAAATCTTTTATTACTCATATGTTACTGAATTATCGTTGTACATATAATTTTTTTTTTAAATATAAATAATTCATAAAATTAAACATTGATTCGCAGTTTGTATGAAAGTTTGAATTTAATCGTCTACTATTTAGCGAGCTCTCGGGAAGAAATATATTATTTATTTCTTAGATATTCGCGAATCACATTCATAACATTGAATCAACTTTTTATGGATTATATCGCGCTTATTTAGAACTTATTTTTTTATTTATTTCCCGACGTTTCGAACTCTTTACAGAGATCATTTTCACAAGTAATGAACAAAAACTTTTTGTTCGTCGGAAAATATGTAATGTCAAAAGTTTTTTATTGCATTTTTCTATAAAAATTAAAACATTGAAAATATGACTACTTACATGGTAACTCCGAGGATTGAAGAAATGTTGAAGTAAATTACGATTCTCGTGAAAGCGCAGTTGTACAGTATCTACTGCACCCGTTTCAAAACATGAAGCAACAGGACTGTCGTCCGCAGCGGATGGCTATCCACTACCGCCATCTAGCTCTACA
The DNA here is from genome assembly GCA_905147225.2 of Euproctis similis. NCBI lineage: Eukaryota > Metazoa > Arthropoda > Insecta > Lepidoptera > Erebidae > Euproctis > Euproctis similis. Next base: position 21,036,596 of record LR990107.1, on the reverse strand, counting down.
GGTAGTAATAAAAAGTTAGTCAGACCACCAGGCATGCGTGTATTGCCTGCTTTACAACATATAACATAATGACCTATCTCCAGACTATAATTTTAGCTAGATTACACCTAAATATCTTATGCAGTGACTGATTTGTTGACCGTACATGTTGAAAACATAATTGATACGTAAGATCTGTTTAAATCAATTCCAGACTGCCAGGACCCGCCTCCTAAAAGTAATGTAGGTGTGATATTTTTATTTTTTTAAACTTGATTAATACACTTCGACTACGACAAACTCTTTAGATTTTTTTGAACTGCCACATCAGATATGCTTGAAAGGTCAAATGAAAATGTAAAATCAAGATTCAAAGGATTTAATTGTACTCCAGCATAACAATGACCACGAGTTTATTTAGTGTAGAAATTTTTATTTGCAAACCTAAATATAAGGGTAGACAGTAGTGTACCTACTGTATATGCCAATATACCAATGAGGGTATCCTTTTATTTACTTTTGGTGTAGTCTTTGTAACTTACAAAAGCAACCGTTTGTATTATTCATTATATTGTTTAGATATTAAACTAGTAACTCATTAAATTATGCAAAAAAACTACGACTTTTTGCATTTATTAAAAGAGAAATTGTGTTTTGTGAGATGGTGGATGTCGGTGGATAATCTCGGAAACCACTACATGTAATGGGAACTTGTGTATTATATTTTGTATTCCATATATATTTAGTTAACTAATTCCTAAAAGCTGACGATATCTTTTAGAGAGAACGACGCGCAACGGCAAAAGAAAAAAATAAATACAAAATGTCATCACAGCATATCACATAAATATGTTTGTTAAGAAGAGCCTAGCTTTAAACTATGTTTGACACAATTTGATTTAACAACTTGGGATTCCGCCCTCGCTTCGCTTTGGTTCATATGACTGACGAATATCAGTAGGTATTCCATTTTAATACGCTAATCAAGAGTGTGTTAACTTGAACATGCAAAGAGAAATATATTTTTTATCTTTATAACTTGTCATTTTTATGAAATTTTCCAATGATTAGATATTTACTGTTCGGAAAGGAGACACTTTGTACAAATCTAATTAAAGAAAGGAATGTGTGCTCTGATGGTTAGGATAGGTTAAAAAAAGATGCATTGATATGTCGAATAAACGAGTGTGATGTGTAAGATTCGTACCTTATTGCCTCTGTTCTCTCTACCTACCCCGCAATGGACTTAGCGTAAAAATTATGATCGTGAAACTATGCTATGTTTCACGAATAAATAAGGATTTTTAATTACTAAGCGGTAAAATTAATTACACATACATAAAATTCACGTCCAATCCCTTCCGGGGTAGGCAGAGAGAACGGAGCGCCATAAGGCACGCTTCTTACAGGCCTCGCTCGCTTCTTTGACTTTGATAACTCTTTTCATGAATACGCGTCGATTTTTGAGGCGCCTAACATCACCTTCCTCTAGAACACGTTCTATTTGGTCATGAAAATTGACGAAAAATAATGAAAATTGATTAAATATTAATTTTGAGTCTCATTTTAACGTTATTGTGCGAATAATTTGCAGAGATCGCAGAATTAATATGGTATTTACAAGTAGTAAAATAATATTACTATAGTAGTAGGTGTTAGTAATGGCACACGGATTAAAATGCAACCTATTAAAAAAAAATACGGCCAATATTGATGCATTTGTTGCTTGGTGTGTGTATATTTTGTACGCACTGTAGCCAAATCGTCTGTATAGATTTTAAATTTAGTATTGTTTTTAGATTCTGTGGGAGGCTCAGGGTGGTTTCAGAATCGGAAGAGGGTGCATGGATCAGATTTCTTCACTCCACAACATCGTGGAGAAACAACTGACTGGTAGCCGAAAGGTTTTCTGCGGTTTTGTATCTGGATCTGTGGGATATACTCCCGGGCTACGGGGTGGGCGGGCGCACTGATACGCGCTGTCTAGTCTACTTGTGAGGGCTGCACAGCGTATGTGCGTGTTGACGGCGACTTGTCGCCCTGGTTTGACGTCAATATTGGCGTCAGAGAGGGTTGCGTGCTGTCCGCTCGGCTGTTCATTCTATACCTGGAAAGTTGTCTCCAGAGAGTGAGATCGACGAATGTAGGGATACGAATAGGTGACGTAGTTGTGAGCTACAGATGACGCCGTGCTCTTTAGACGAATCGCCGAAGATGATTGAAGGTACACCGCGGATGTAGAAAGAAGAGTGGCGTTAGGAAATAGCGTAAATGGAGCGTTGGGCAGATTCCTGGGCGCAAAAAATATTATCAGAAAAGTCCAGCTAGCAATCCACAATGCAATACTGATCCCAACGTTAACTTATGGAAGCGAGTGCTTGGTATGGCAGAGTGTGCATGAAAGTAGGATAAACGCGGTCGAAATGAGGATATTGCGCAAAATCTGCGGAGGGACCCTCGCTGACCGGGTCGAAAACAAGGGTATAAAGAAGGAAGTCGGACTGAAAGAGAGTGTCGGTGTAAAAGTAGGAAAGGGCATGCTCCGATGGTTCGGATATGTAGAAAGGATGGATGATGCAAGATTGACTAAGCAGATATACAATGCAAAAGCGGGTGGATGTAGGAGTCGAGGACGGCCGAGACACACATTCCATAACCAAATAGAACGTTACGGTATGAGCCTCAAAAATCGACGCGCGTACATGAAAAGAGTTATGAAAGTCGACGAAGGGACTGAGGTGTCTAAGAATCGTGCCTTACGGTGCTCCGTTCTCTCTGCCTACCCCGCAAGGGTATCGGCGTCAAGTTATGTATCTATTTAGATTCTTTTTAACCAAGCCCCTAACCAAATGTTAATAAATATTTATTACGGGTGTCTTGATCGATTCATAGAAAGTTTTGTGCCTAATAAGATAGACCATAATATCGTGTCTATGGGCGGCGGTTGTTGCTTACCATCAGGTGATCCGCTTGCTCGTTTTCCCTCCTATTCCAGAAAAAAAACAGTCCAAGCGTTTAGGTGATTGTCATAATATGGTCTGTGGTATACCCCAATCTGTCCACTTATACAGTATAAGACATTCGCCCCTCTAATAAACAGAAGGTTAGGTAGGCAGTTTAGTAACTCGTATTGGCGAATATGTAGTCCTGCGGAATATATAGCCAACATATGGCTATATATCAAGCACATAACATAACATAACTTCACGCCTTTTCCTACTCCAAGGTGTAGGCAGTGGCTGTTAAGCCTCGGCTCGCCAAATGGAATAAGGTGGCGAAGCTATTGCCACACCGGGCACAAAGTTTTTAGTCATCGATATTTATCGCACATAACTTTCGAAATTAATTTCGAAAAGTCATTGGTGTTTGCCAGGATTCGAACATGCGACCTCTGAAGCTGTGTGCTTGACCATTGGACCACCGAGAAAGTACAATTTCAATTGATGCACGACGAATTGATTAATCAAAAATTGAGTCAAGCCTAAATTTACTGAGCAGTTCCTCACCATCCACTGCACTACATTGCAACGAATTGAACTAAAGTTATGGATTTAACTTTAGTGTGAATATTAAGATCGGTAATAGGATAGGTAATAATTAAAGATAAAAGACAAATATTATTCAATATCTTAATTGAGGAACAAATCTAAAGGCATTTTGTAAAATATCAAGGATAATCAATTCACAATTGTTCATTATTATTATTATTAAATAAATATAATATATATAATATCAATATTATTTTCAACTAAGTGACAATATATATCTACATATATACAGTTAGTTTTGCTCCCCAATAAAAGTATATATTTCATTTATTGTAATGAACATAGATAAATTACAATTGTTATCTAGTATTATAAGGTATGCATGGAGATGTTTGCTTCATACTTACATTTATTTATAATAATCGCAATTAAATATCGGAATAATTGAACAATGAAAAATTCATACAGAATAATAATTATTATTAGTTAAACATAATCATCCATGCGTCGCAGTCGGGTAAAAATCATGACGAATACCAACAAGTGAACCGTCAATAATAATAATAATAATTCCACTTATAAATAAATACAAAAATTATATTTGGAGCAATCTGTAACACCATCTCGTTTGCAAACTGAAAAATGTCATAAATAAATAACACTTGCAGTCGGTTTGTGTACTTGGGTCTTCTTATATTCCTATAGACTATTCCCATCAACTTACCTGTTCGGATTGGCAAATGGAAAATTATCACTGACAGCAATAATGGCCCCTTTAGTTAAGGATAGCTTCTTTTTTAACTATAAAAAGTGCAAGGACATGCATATCACAAATTCCAATGAGTGTGTATCACAGAGTTAAGAAATTGAAAGAAGCATTACACATGTTTAAATTCACAATAGTCACATCTTTAAATTTTCAAATGTTGTTTTTGTACTCTTAGAAATATAATGAATTCATTCCATTATTAAATTCTAACTAATTATATTATTTATACACCACGGTTAGTTAATTTGATTACAGCGACGCCGTCGTCTGAACAGTCAAGTTGATGGGCAAGTTTAAAAACTTGTATTGAAAGAAAAGTGATTAAAAAACGTTTGCATATCAAAATGTCTGTAGTTAGCATTTGGTCACATCACAATTTATATTCATTATTAATCAAACAAACAAACAAATTTAAAAAAATACTATGAATTTTATCCCAAATGCGACTACAACATTACATTATAGACTTAATTAATATTATATATATACACAATCAACACATTAAAAAATACTTGATTAAAATATCGTAAAAGAAAATCGTGAACAATAATACTTAATTAATTATATATTCACGATGATGTTACAATATTTTGTCGTTTTAAAACTATACTTACAATATTACAAAAAGAAATGAATCATGTCTTATTTTTTAATATTTCGACTAACAATCAAATAGTGACAACCCTAATGATCGAGACACGTGTCACACGAAAACGAATCATGTGCGTATCGTCGTTACTTACAAATATATGACATATGTGTAAACTTAAGGATACAAATATTTGACAGTATAACTTTAAGGATACAAATATTTGACAGTGTAACTTTAAGGATACAAATATTTGACAGTGAAACCTTAAGGTTTCACTGTCAAATATTCATGTCATAACTTCATTCGTATATGAAGTTTTTTTCTTCACTGCCCTTCGACGCAATAACTTCTATTTAGTTTAGACAATACGCCGAAGAATCTGGTCGCATCCATCGGCCACTGCCTAAATGACGCATTATCAATAAAAAAAAAACTTTATTACAATAATTTAACCATTTTTTTATAGCAGTAGCTTTACAATTATTTCGCTCATAAATAGTATTTATTGCGTTTCGTTTTGCGATATTTAACAATATTTTTTTTAGGAAATTAACACTAACTTAATACTTCAATTAGTTATAAACAGAAAGTGTAAGTTTCTATTTAATTTGGCTAAAAAAATTATTCATTTTCTTCAAAGACCAGACCTATTATTATTAGAATGTAACTTTTTAACTTTAAACTTACGCGTAAAGCCCACTTTGGCGGATAGTGTCAGCACTTAAAAGTAACGATAATATTAATTAATATAATAACAACTATTAGCAATATATGCAGCCAATTAAGAATGGTATTGTTAATATGAAATATTACACAGTTAATAAAAAAAATACACTATCGGATCGTATCAGGTATAAAAATTTCAAGAAACAAATATTTAAAAATTGTCGAGACAGTATCTTATTTCAGTGTAACAATACTGTATCTTTTTTTTACATAATCACATACTATTTCAATCTTAGGACTCTTTGAAGATGGTCAGTTAGTTGCTGAATTACTTCAATACAATAACCATTCCTAAATGGATTGCAAACACAAATTATTTTATTTTATTTTTTTTCAATATAGTTTTATGTTCATACTGTATTATTTATTTATTTATATATATATTCAAAGGTGGCTATACATCCTAACCCCTGTACTTGTGAGAAATTTCCAAGGTTGTATGAAGTTAGACTAGCAAACCATGCCCAGTCATTAATTAGAAAATATTATGACTTGTACACAGGATAAAACTATGGCGCAGCCATACTAACTTATCTCTAACAGAATTTCACATTACTTCTGAATTAATTAAAGTGTAAAAAAGGCTAGCTTTCTTTTTATTATAAATAGGTACTTTTTTTAACCTTTTCTAATCGATCAACTAATAACTAATGATAACAATGAGAACAATGAGAACAATTTGGTATTTGTGGATTTTGACGAAAGGCCAGCTTTCAAATTTTCTTAACACTCACACAAACGGAATGACATTTAACATTATACACTAAAGTTAGCCTGTGTCTTCGTTCGCTTTCACTGGGCAGACCCCAATTACCACTTGAAAGATTACCACCACAACACAACTAAGTTCATTGGGTGTTCCCATATCAGAAAACATTTCGAGTCCTCAATTGTTTACAAAAATCAACGTGAATACTTCTGTACAGTAAAATGTAAATTATCAATTTAACTAAAGAAATCCTATTCGTTTTTAAAGACTTAATTGTTAACAGGTATGTATAAAAATTATCTATTTCCCTACGATTTTAAAGGCATTTATAAAATGTATATAATATATGCTTCTTATGAACAATACTCAAGTGAAATTTATTATTTTTTAAGTGCATTTTCTTTTGGTTGACTAATGTCTAGTGTTTGCTATCACGAATCACCGCAGTCAATATAATAGTATAATATAAAAAGTGTAGCTTAATATTATTTTCTTTTCTGATATTTGTAACTTGAATGTATTTAAGTAATGACTATGTGACATAAATGTAGACTTCTTATTGAGTTTTATTTTTTCTTACATAATCATTTAAAAATTCTGGAGATAACACATTACTTACTGGTGATTCAGCAAAAGTATACAACACACATACATGGCACTTATTTTAGAATAAAATTTATTCAGCAGTAGTTATTTCATTTTCTTTTCTTTCTTTTTTGATTTTGTTTCTTTCTTAAACGAACCACTGGGATTATTGCTTAGTTATGAATGTCAGTGTTAATTAGATTTTAAGGCATATGATTTAATCATTACATTATTTGTTATCATCATGTCTACTATGACTAAAAAGCCGCTCTAACTTGTCATATACATTGGTTTTTGTATTGTTAATGTATAAGAATAAAATTTGATTCGATTCACTAATATCATGAATAAATTATAGGCAATTGTTTAAATATTAAAACAATGTTACATTATAGACAAGTCGGGTTTTGTCATAAAATTTAAAATCATGCAACTAGATGTCAAAATTTAGTCATGTTTCATGGTCAGAAAACCTTAAATAATAAAACTGGATTACGTCAAGTCCTTTTTAGAACAAATATATTAATAAACTGATGGCCTAATATACGGAAGGCTAAAAACGAGATGGATGGACCATGTAAAAGTAAAAGCATGTAGGGAGTAAGTGTGATAAGGGCAGGGAAATTATATTCTATACTGATACTGTTAAAAGGCAAAGTTCTTATATTTTAAGGCGCTAATATCAGGAACTATTATTTCACTTGCAAGAAAAAAATACTTATTTATAATATTAATTTATTTTATACCACTGGAGCATAGTGGTCATTGTAAATGTCATCAACTCAATCCACAATTATTGGTTGTCCAAGCGATACGAAGTTGCTAGTTGGTTATTATAATATAACATATTTCTATAAGTACTGAGTTCTATACAGCATCATGGTCAAAAATTTACTAAACTATATACTTGTATAACTATAAACACTTGTATATTTCTATAACAAATCTAATAATCATATGTGGTTTAATAATATTACTTACGCACATATTTCTCTATAACCATTTCCATATAAAATTATAAAACTGTTATAAAAATATACAAACATACTAAATGAGCCTAAACATAACTAGAACTGAAACAAAATAGTAAAATAAAAAAAATGACAGAATATATTCACAATTTTCATGGTTGTGTCACATTTTAAAACTATTAAAAATAAGCATGTCAAGTATGTAATAAAATATTGGTATCGTAAACAATTATGACAACTATAAACAACAGCACATTTTATTTTTTATATCAATATGTCATTTGTTTTTTTTTTATTGTTAGCACTATGAACGTTTGCAATGAATCCTGTTATCAAAGTTACACTAACTCACGTCCGTCACTAAAGACATTTGATACGAAGTTTAACACTTCAAACCTTACTCATCGGGGCGTTGTTCTTCGGACTGCTTTCCTCAGACGACGGCCAGCTGGGTTGGGCGCAGTGCCCATAGCAAACTGTACCTGAGGCGCTGTCTGAGTAGCACCACCGAAACTGTACACTCCGGGAGTCTGTTGAGGTTGCTGTTGCTGCGCCTGTAAAATTGATACACATGTTTTATACTTTCCTTTGTCAGGTCTTATGTTATATTCCTAGCTATTGATTGAACCTATACTATCACTATCTCAAACATGCCTCTACAGGTTTGATCTCTTCCTGTATGTATAGCTTCTGGATCTTTTCTTGGTATAGGTATAAGTATTTATATACAAAAACAAATGTTAAATTATTAATTATAGGGCTTACTATATCCCACAGAAATAGATCAAGATAGAACGGCCGCAATGTCATATTTTCATACATTTCGAGCGTGTCACTTTTTTGAAAAACCACGCCCACAGCGTGACGTCATTTTCATTGTGAGCGGGGCGACTAGTGAGAAGACACACTCATTAGATTATCGATATCGATATCTGAAACATGTGTTAAACTTTATTGATTTTGTGTAACGATAATCATAGAAAATAAAACATGTTAAATACTTTAATCAGACATCTTTAATATCACATAAGTATGTAATTCACAATTCAAAATTCAAGCTGAGTATCCTGTTTTCCCAATAGTATATAAACTTTATTAATAAATATTTTATTGTCCTTGAAACAATACATATTTTTATCTCTAAGACTTTCGCGAATCACGTTTATGACATTAAAACAAACTTTAGGATTTTATCGCGTTTATTTATTACCAATTTTATTAATTTCCCGACGTTACGAACTCTTTACGGAGATCATTTTCACGAGTGATGAACAAAACGATGGTAGTCGTTCAAAAGCTATTTTCATTGATACAGAGAGTACCCACTTTTTGGAAATAAAAATCAAAAAGTTGATGTTAACAATATGATTTTTACTATTGGTAACCCATATAAGACCATGAAACAAAAAAAATAATATTTATTTATAAGATATATTTCCTAAAGGAAAATTTTTGTTTGTAAAGATCCTTTGTTGTATGATTTAATAGGTAACAGTTGTTATTTTTAATTATTAGATAATTATCTTATTTTCTTATGTTAGTTGAAATCAGAGTATAACTATTATTAAATATGGATTGATTTTAAATTTAAAGGTAAGTGTTTGTTAAAACATCTACCAGCTAAGTATCCTATTTTCCCAATAGTATATAAACTTTATTTACAAAAATTTTATTGTCCTTGAAACAATACATATTTATTAAATATTTGCCGTTTTGTAAGGGTTGACCTCATAGTCCTGGTTAAATAACGAAGCCGAACGTCGACATATACTTCTGTTACTGCCCGTATGAGAAGGACCAGATGATTTTCCGTCGGCGATTGGTCAAATTGGTGAAAACTAATGCTGTCAAATAAACTGCTGCCAATAAAATGATGAAGCACTTTGGTTACAATTTGTGGTTTGGTTTCTTTTGGCTTGATATCAAACTGATGACTGTTGTTAACTAGGTTTTTGATTAGAGCCTCAACGATTTTGCATATTTTAATTACATCTTCGGAAGGATAGATTAGGCCGCCTTTATCTTTATATTTAATTAATGTCGAAGCTTCTGTTCTGTCACCGTTTGAAAGTAATGCGCCAATGCAGACTTCACAATGTATTTTTTTAAGTAATTGCTTTACAACGAACCCAGCTATATATACAATTACTTGAGTTGAGAATTTGGAAAAATTTAAGGGTGCATTAAAAAAATATTCCATGTCATCTTGTTCGAGATCTGATACATTATTGTCTAAAATAGTATTTCGACTGGACGTAGCATTTATGGTTGTTATTGAAGATGAACAATTTAAAATTGATATTTTTTCTAACTCTATACAATTACCACCCTCAGTATGTTTTACTTGTACATGTGTTACTAATTTTTTATAATATCTTTTAAATTGCCTGCTCGTGGGGTTGTTATTATAACCGCCATGTGAACGTACGTTGCAGAAAAAAAGTTCTAGGTGATCTTGGCTGAATCTATATAATGATAAAAAATTTACACTGTTATTTTCAATTAAATAATCATACAAATGCCTAACACTACGGATACAAACTAAAAAACCAATAAAACCTGTTTTTCTTTGGCTTTTAATCATGAATTGACCTCGTCCGTCTTTCAATCTATACTTATATTATAAAGCGGAAGAGTTTGTTTGTTTGTTTGTTTGTTTGAACGCGCTAATCTCAGAAACCATCAGTCCGATTTTAAAAATTCTTTCAGTGGTATATAGTCCATTTATTGAGAAAGGCTTTAGGCTATATTATATTTTCAAATTAATTAGGGATCCTTACTATAAGTCCAATAATCTAACTCAAGGTGTAAGAAAATGACTCGAAAATAATTCTTACATCGTGAACGCTGCGAAAACTATTGATTCTAGAACAAAACAATGTACTACACTTTTACAGAACATAAATTTGTCTATAAAAAAGTAGGCCATATGTCTAACTATTGTAGTTATCTCCCAATCAGTGTTTTTTGAATTTTTAAAAATAATGATATTGATGTCGTTATAAAAATGCTTTATTTTGTACCTTGATATTAATTCTCCTTAAAATAAATTACTTCAATAGAAAGATAGATTCAATACTTTTCTAGAACTTTTTAAATAATTTAATTCGGACATTTAAATCAAAAGATATCGCAAAATACAAAATGAAAGTATTCATTTCATAGGGAAATATTTAGTTACAATACGGATGACGTATACGACTCGGACAGCTCGGACCGCGACAGCTAGCAGGTAGATTTTTTTACGTTTGTTTCTTGCTAAAAGGTATCGGTGGTCCAGTTGTCGAAAACCCCACTTCTGAATAAAGTAGTCGCGGGTTCGAATTCTGGCTCATACCAATGACTTTTTGAAATTGTTTTCGGAAGTTATGTGTATTTAGATATCGATGACTATAAACTTTGTGCCCGGTATGTCAATAAGTTCGCCACCTATTCCATTTGGGATGGAAACATAGTGGCGAAACGCGGTTTAACAGCCGCTGCCTACATCTTCGAGTAGAAAAGGCGTGAAGTTATGTTGTGTTGTTGTTTCTCTCTTTGTCATCATATCGCTCAATACTTTAATTAGAATTTAAAATTTGTAGTATTTAATCGTATTTTGTGGTATTTTTATTTATAAAAGTTACTAGCTTTTACCCGCGGCTTCGCTCGCATTAAATCCAATAAATAGGTATCAAAGATCATTACTATAGAAGTTAATCAATATGATAACACTGTTTTATTGCTTAGCAGGAATTATTAATTTTTAAAATTATTACATACTAACAACATTTTTTAAGGTAAAATATATTTCTCTGTAACAAAAATAAATAATTTTGGACTGTAACAATTTTATAAGAGTATGTAGGATATTGTTGTAGAATATTTTATAAGTTTTTCCTTCGGGTTCAAATATATGTAAATTACCTCAAAGAATGTGTACAAAGTTTCATGATGATCGATTGAGTAGTTATCGCGTGAAAGCATAACACACAAACAAACTTACATTCACTTTTATATATTACTAGCTGACCCGGCAAACGTTGTCTTGCCAAAAAACAAAATTTAAAAATAGGGGTTGATCGTAGAGGGTTGAAAATTCTCAGATTTCCCGATATGCATACAAAATTTCATGAGAATCGGTGAAGCCGTTTCGAAGGAGTATGGGAACGAAAATTGTGACACGAGAATTTTATATATTAGAAGTAGGATAGAATAGGAATTAGGTTACATTTTTATTGTATAAGGGGCAAACGAGCAGGCTTATGATAGTTACAAACGCCGCCCATGGCCACTTCACCACATGCAGTGTTACAGTTGCGTTGCCGGCCCTTACAATGGGATATGGGTGGGGTCGGGAGTGAGTTTCGGAAGGGGAGGGGGATCGGGCCTCCAAATACCTCTCTCAGCGAGTGAAATGCGGCTAAGGCCACTTTTCAGCGATAATCTGAGAGGTCGTGGTATTCCACGGGTCGAGCCGGCCCATTCATGCAGCGAACTGCGTGACTTTACCACTGACAAGGTGTGACTGATGTGACTGATTTATAATACATTCTAGATATATGTAATAAACGTTACATTCTTAAAATGTAGTAAATTTATTTCGATAAGCTTAATCGCAAAACCGACATCATTTGACTTATAAAAAAAAAAAACACTGTGAGTTAGCTACCCCGGTTTGAACATATGGTGTCCCGTTTTTTTCGTTGAAGTCAACAATAGTGACCAAATAAAAAAGTTGTTTTTGTTGTATTAAAAAAAACTAAAGGTTGACAAAAAACTTGGGACAAGTTCATTGCTATATTCATTGTTCATAAGTGGCATTGCTAATAAAGCTTTCATTGAAGTTATAAATATTATCAATGACTTGGTTGTCAGTACGCTAATACATACTAGCTAAGCGAGTGAGGCGTGTAATAATCGTGCCTTATGGCACTTTGTTCTCTCTGCCTCAGGAATTTGGCGACAATTTATGTATGTATGTATCAGGAACTACTGATTTGGATTGAAAAAAATATTAGTTTTAGAGAGTCCATTTATTGAGCAAAGTTTAAGTTATTATTAAGAGTGGGACAATAAATTTTAGTTATTAAATGTATATAATATGGCGGTGCATAGTTCGCGCGGTCTGCTAAATGATGATGATTTCCGGGTTTAATATGACACGTAAATTAGATTTTTATATATTTTTGGATTATTTGTTTACCTAAACGTGTGGCGTTATTTCCCGATCATTATATTTATGTAATATGCAACGTGAAACCCTAAAAGTTGTTTTTTTTTATGGGATAGGAGGGCAAACGAGCAGGCGTGTCACCTGATAGTAAGCAATCAACGCCGCCCATGGACACCAGCAAAACATATAATGTTACTGTTGCGTTACCGACCTTTAAGGGATAGGGGAAAGGAAAGGATGGGGAAAGGGGGGTGGGCCTCCGGGTACCTCTCTCACCGAACGAAACGTGGCATGAGCCACTTTATGTCGATCTTCTGAGAGGTCGTGGTATTTCACTGGTCGAGCCGGCCCATACATGCAGCGAACTGCTTGGTTCTACCACTGTCTATTTAAGAGTACCTAATTCCTTTAATGTGATCTAAATATCTAAAACGAACGTATTATTTAAAAATATTTTATCTATGTAACCAAAGTCAAAGTTAGTTCACAGTTACTTCTCTAAGTAGATATGATAATATTTTTTTTAATTCTTTACAATATTGCAACTTCATATAAAGGGACGAAGCGCAAGATATACCCACGCACTTCGACTTGGCGTATTTTGCTAAAATATAAAGACTTTACGGTCTTCAGCATACCACATAGAGTTGCCCATCTATTTACATTTTTAATATCGTGATCTCTTTTAAAATGTAGTGAATTTATTTTGATAAGAGTAATACCAAGGTGCCAAATCGACACCATTCAAATTATAAAAAACACATGCTAGTTATAACATGTGGTGACCCGGTCTTTTTTTTGTAGAAAGACAATGACCAACTAAAAAAAAGGTTTAAGTAGTATTAAAAAAAAACTAAAAGTTGACAAAAAGTTTCGGACTAAGTCCCTGACATTCTATTAATATTACTTATAAAGTGTTGATTGAAATTGATAATATTATCACCATAATATATCTTGGTTGTTAGTCGCTAATATCAACAGCTAAGCAAGTGAGGTGTGTAATAATCGTGCCTTATGGCCCTTTGTTCTCTCTACCTACCCCGCAAGGGATCTGGCCTGAAGTTATGTATGTATCAAGAACTTGAATTGAAATAAACATTAGTGTTAGATAGTCCATTTATGATGAAAGCTTTGGGGTATTAATATGATTGCGGTAATAATTTTTTTACTGGAAAATGTATAAAATATGGCGGTACGAAGTTCGCGCGGTCTGCTAGTTTCTTGATAAAAGTTTCAGCTGTATTCAAAAAATTAAATATGGTCGATTTATTATGAGCGTTGAGCGGTTTTTTAAAATCGAATGCTTTTAATGACCTTGAATTTAAAACATCAAACAAATTATTAAATGTTTTTATAAAATTAGCAGTGGCCTGGCAATTTTTAAATTCATCCAACTTTAATGTGTCTTTACAGATCAGTAAAGCATCAGCAACACTGTTGCTTAATAATTGGCTAGCTAATTTTACTTTCATTTTTTGATTATGGAAGTGTAAATGTTGTTTCCGTAATTTATTTGTTAAATGGAAATTTTCAGTTTCTTGTAAATTGTTCAATCGTTCAAGATAATTCCACAATATAGGATCATCATTTTCATCCCGAATCTCTTTGTAGGCTTCAAAAGCGTTACGAATCAATTTTAACATATGGCAAGCATCAAGTAATATCGAAACGGGTTCTTTAGTTACTGGGTGATCAAATGTGGTTTTCAAATTGTATGGATCTAGTTTGCATCCTAGAAGAGTAGCCATCGCTAGATTGGATGGACAACCATCAAAAGTAACCGCTACAACCTTTAAACCGGCGTCATGGACCCTTTCAAGACACGTTATGAGAAGATTTTTTTTCTGTTGCCCATTTACACCAGCCGCGAGAAAATATCCAACCGGTACTTTAAAATTGTCATTAATGCAAGTTACCAAAAACACAAGTGCTTCTTTGGCTTCACAAACTTGATCAGTTTGCAAGTTTTCTCCAAAGTCAATATAGCCGTGGAACTGAGTACCATCCCATTCAATCTTGCGCCTTATAGCCATTTCATCTACAGTTAGACAGCAGAATAACGGACAATCAGCAGACTGTACCTTTAATTTTATAGCCTCTAAAGACTCTCTGGTAAAACCAGGGTTACCGCCTACAGTTTCATACCATTTCCTTAGGGTACGAGGATGAGGTAACCTCAAATTAAATTTTTGCCTAACATAACTGTATGCTTTGGGAGAGTAATAATTAAGAGTAAGAGCAAAACTTCTAAACGCCGGTGAGTATTTTGAACGAGTCATTGAATCATTATTTGATAATTTCATGTTTCCTAATATTTGAGCATCTTCTTCTCTGAGTAGGGAATTTTCAGTAAGATTTTTTACTATTTCTTGAAGATTCAGAATTTTATTAATTTTTCTGCGGTTTTGCTCTCGAAGGCGTTTAACCTTTAAATTTTTTTTAAGAATATTATCTTGCGCACATGCCAGTTGCTCTCTTAACCTTTTTTTTCTAGGTGTTTCGGCTATATCCTATGAGTAAAAAAACATATATTAATATTTAAAATAGTTTATGGAAGTAGTACGCTATATTCTTCGTATTACTTATTTTAAAATTATATTCAAACTCACGCTATTATTCCCAAATTCGGAACTTATTAGTTGTCTTTTGCTAGACTTAGACGCTAAATTATCATGCTGTTCCTGAAACTAAATAATAATGTAAAACTAACTGTTCCGTAACTAGAACGGTCATAATAAAGATATAATATAATTACGTTATTTACCCAAACCCCTATTTTCGGGTATGTATTCGGATACAATCGTCTAATTATTTTTGTACTGTCAAAATCTTCTAGTGTAAAGTGAGAGGAACAAATAGTGCTATATTTCGTGGGAAACCAATCTTTACGTCCGGTCGCCGTGATCCATTTTTTTATTAGCTTTTTATTAGCTTCACCTGTATGTTTGTTTGTATGTTTGTTTGTAACCGACTTCTTTGGGCGCGATTTTGACCCACTTTAAACGGCCAGATTTCGTTCAAACTTTGTAGATTTATTGAAGACCGATGACAATACACTAATTTGATAAAATTATTCCATTTTTCAATTTGCAAAATATGATTTTTAGTGTTCATAGTTCACTTCTCGCACCACCATCTAGTGGCAATCAGCGGAAAGTCTACGTTATCAACTTGAAACGAGTTCCTTGTATAAGTCACAGATGGCGCTATTAACGCGCTTGTTATAGAAAACCGAACTAAAAAATATAAAATAAATAATAGTTTAAAAAACTAAAAAACACGCTTTTTATAGAAAACCGAACTAAAAAATAGAAAAATAAAAAAATATATATTTTATTTAAAAAAAAGCGTGGGGTGCATGGTGTCAATAGTTATAAATATTTTATTGACAGATTGAGTAGAGTGATTATCATTTCGATAATATCTTAAAAAGCACCACACGCTTTTTTTTAAATAAAATATATATTTTTTTATTTTTCTATTTTTTAGTTCGGTTTTCTATAAAAACCGTGTTTTTTAGTTTTTTTAAACTATTATTTTTTTAATATTTGGATCTTTTGGAAAGCTAAAATTAATAATAATAATTAATAATACTCTACAATAATTTATCCAGATAACATTAATAGTCACCGAAAAAATAACTTTTACGTTACGGGTTTATTACTTATTTTAAAGGGTTCTTCACAGCCATATTTTATCTTGATATATAAATAAAAGCATATTATTATATTATATATTATAATTATTATATATATATATTTAATTTTTTACATTACTTTAATTAATTTTGGTACAATAACAAATTGACTGATTGACAATTCACTTATATATGTAAATATTTTTTTAGTTTTATTAAAAACTTTACGCAACACACTTAATAATGTTGTTGGAATAAAGGTAGGAACAAATCAAGACATGAGCTGATACTCGAATTAATATTGAATTAATTCATCGACAAGACTCAACGATACACGGAGCGTGGCATCTCTAAATCTCAAGCACAAATACCAATCACAGCGATTCAATGACATATGACCTCTAAGTTGTTACTGGTGCAGTGTATTGTGTACATTGCGCGTACAATATATGCGCGCAATGTTTTTGTATACAAGCGTTGAATGTGGACAGCAATGGATATTTATCATAATGAAAAAATATACTACTTATTATCGTAATTAATTAACATGGTAAAAGTAAAACAATTATTTAGAATCTCAAAAAAATACTTTCTACTGAATTTCAATACTTACTGATGATATGAAATATTTCCTTTATTCATATTTGCTTCACTACTTTTGTTTTTACAATTTGCCACAGCACAATAAGGCATATTTGTGAAGTTTTATGTATTTTGTTACGTCCTGAACGCAGGGTAGGAACGCTCGTTGCGTAATGAGAGCGAGTTTCGAAAAGCATGCAATATAGTGCATGGTTTTGGCACGCTTGCCACGCTATTCACCGTTCTATCTTGATATATTTCTGTGCTATATCCATTGTCGGATACCACAATACAACCTTTAGCTACTGAGCATGTATATAGATGGCGCTGTAGAAATTGCGTCCAAAACAAAAATAAAAGACCATTAACAAAATATCTAAACTAATAGAATATTTACCTGCTGTCCAAAGCCGAAGACGCCAGTGGATGGAACAGGTGAGCCGAAATTGAAAGCGGGTGCTGCTGCCGTCGGCATTGTGGGGGCATCGAAAGAAGGTATTGTAGGATTTGGCGCGCCAAACGCTGGAGTTGTACCAATTGCAGGCGCACCGAATAATCCCATCTGCGGTGTTGGATTAGCAGCTGGTTGTGGAGATCCAAACATGGGTGCCGGTATTGAGCTTTGGATAGGACTTGTGAAGAGTGAGGGTTGACTATTATTATTATTATTTTGAGTTGGCATTCCAAATATGTTCTGGGCGGGTTGTTGAGTATTACTGCCGAATGCAGGCGTAGGGTTGGTCGAATTGAAAGGTTTTGATGCGCCAAATGAAAACGCATGCGGTTTTTGTATGTTATTTGGCGTCGTATTCGGTGCGAACAGATTTGTTGTCGGGGTGCTATTAGATGATGGGGCACTCCACATAGTACTATTCTCTTTCTGGGCTGCATTACCGAATATGTTTGTTGAGCTGTTTGTTAATGGATTACTATTTAATGTACTAGGCTGTTGTAAGCTATTATTAGCACCAACGAGCGAGTTTCCAGGCAAGCCATTAAGACCTCCTATCGTTATCGGTGATGGAGCATTGTTTCCGGCGGTAAGGGTATTTGTTCCAAATGTGTTCCCGGTTAAGGTATTACCTGCAGGAGCAGGCATTGCCAGAATATTTCCTGATAAATTATTGGCAGACAGAGCACCTCCTAGGGGATTTACTGTTAAGCTTTTAGATCCTAAAGTATTGTTTTTTGATACATCATTGTTTGGCAGGCCATTGCTTCCAGGAAGTCCACTTGCGCCACCTAAAGTAGATATAGCGCTGCTTGTTCCTAGTGTACTTCCTGCATTGAATCCAAAACTTGCAGGCTTAGGGGTTTCTTCTCTAGCTCCAAAGGGAGAATTGAATAAAGATTGTGTATTTGGGCTAGACAATAATGATTGAGGTGTATCAGTTTTGAGAGCATTACTGCCAAATGTAAACTGGAAACTGGGCTTGTCTGTTGTGGCCAAACCAGAAGATAATGTGGTAGAGGGTGTCGATGAAACATTGCTTGCTGATTTCTCCCCGAAACTGAACAAAGGTGTCGTAACAACCGGCTTGGCTAATGCAGGGGCTATACTTGTAGTAGTCTCGGATTTTGGTAGCAATGCTACCGGGACTACTGCTGGTCCAGATACTGTAGTAGGCTGTACATTTTGCTGTGGCAGTGTAAAAGAAACTGTAGAACTGCTTGTTGTACTTGGAATGCTAAATAGGCTGCTAGTCGGTTTAGATGTTGAGGGAACAAGATTTAAAATGCTTTGGGGTTGAGGCTTGTTAACAGTAATAGGTGTTTCTTCCAATTTTGATTTGGTGGGTATATCTTTATTTACATCTAATGAAGGTCGAGTGAACGGTATCATTGCCGCTACAGATGCGTCACTTTTGCCAGTATGCTTAATTGATTGAGTGTCATTAGACACAACTAATAATTTTGATGGTTCCTGTGCTGGGATATCATGTTTGATCTGAGGTACTACCTGCGCATTCTCTTTGTCTTCAACCTCAGGTTTAATATGTTCACTTTTCTTATCTGTGGCCCCTGGTAGTTTTGGTATGCCAAAGCTGAATTTTGCATTGTTCACCTCACTAGATTTAGGTTTAATTACTTCGACTTTTGCTTCGTCCTTCTTAGTTGGCAATTTAAATGTATACGTCGGTGTTTCAGCTACAATATTATTATTTGTTTCAGATTCTTTCACTTTGACCTCTTGTGTTGATACATCTGGTTTCTTTGCAATTGTAGCTTCTTGAACTTTGGGATCAATGCCAAATTTAAACGTAGTATTTGTTGCAGATCCAAAATTGAATTTCACGTCAGGCAAACTAGGCTTTGCTTTGTTCTCTCCGCCACAACAAGCACAGACAGACTTATTACTGTCATTCATTACTAAACAACAGGGACATTCCCATTTATTTGATTTCTGTGTTTTAGCAATACTTGTAAGACTGCTATTACCATTATTACTTGATCCGAAAAAGCCAGATGAGAAAGATTTAACAGAAGAGCTGAGTTGATTTGGAGGTTTAGGAATCTTGGCAATTTCCTCTGCTTTTGCAGCCTTACAGGTACCAGACAGATTTGTACCACCGCAGCAAACACATTTATTTGCAATAGCGTCGTTCATTACCCAACAACTATCACATTTCCATTTAAATGTGCTCCCTTGTGAAGCTGGAAAAGCCTTCGTTTCACATAATGCACACTTGTCTTTCAGGGCTTGACTATCGGCAAGCTTACATACAATACATTTCTTTGCTACATTTTGAGATTTTTGTTTCTTACCGCCACAACAGACACACACTGCCACGTCTGCTTTATTGTTAACCCAACAGTCAGGGCATTGCCAATCTTTTACTGGAGTCTTAGAGGATATTTTAGCTTGATCATTATCTTCCACAACACCTACAACAGATGAAATATGACTTTGGCTGTCACTAGTCTGTTCAATACGTCGCTCGGGACTGTCAAATGTGAACAATGGGGGTGTAATATCGGCATCTAGTGTATCTGAAGAAATTTTTACAGGATTGGAAAACGTAAAAATGTTACTATTGGACACTGTATCAGGCTTACTTGTAGATATTTCGGTATTCACTTTCATCACAAACTGTTTAGGCGCAGAAGACAAAGCTACTTTGGGTGTAGATGTAGCAGGTAACTTGTTTACTGTTGGTGAATCTAACGTAAATTTGGGCAACTTATTTTGGTCAATCTTCAGTACCACAGATGGTAATATGACTGGAGTGGCTAACTCAGTATTATCTTCGTTACGTCTATTCGCCCCTGGCAGCCAGGATTGAGGATTATTAGTTATTTTGTAACTCTTTTCCATCTTCAATGATTGCCTGTAAATAAACATTTTCATAGAATATTTTACAGTTACAATTAATCTAGGATTCCATGCCAGAGTCATTCATTAAAAATAAATAATTCAGGTTACACCTATTGTGACATTATTGTACATAAACACAGAAGAGGTAAGACTCGAGGGAGATTTAATGAGTTTACATCCTAGCGTATATGTCAATAGGGTTGATCGAGTCACAAAAAGTACTGACAACAACTTTACTTTCTGCTAGTGTGAATATAGAACAAAAATAGCACAATAAAATAATCTTACCTGGGTTGGTTTCCTTGATTGGTCTTGGCAATATTATTAGCTGTATTATTTAATGAAGTGTACAAAGTATCATTTGAAGTACTGCTCTGCGATGCTATGATCTGACGAGCAGTTATGGTGCTGTCCATTAAGCGTGACTTCTGTTTCAGCCTCAACAGTGATGCTTGTCTTGGCACATAGAGTTCTTGTGTTTTATATGCTTCATGAAAAATTCAAATGATATGAGAGAATTGTATAGTTGCTATAATGTACAAAATCTGTATATCAATAAGTTAATAAGTTTATAATTACACATTAAAAATCCTAGTTTTTTTACTGTACAGTCTAATAAGTAATAACACTTATATCATTTGATCTAGATACTTACATAAACTCTTGTTGGCGGATTCTAATATTGACGATGACGGGCTAGTTTGATTTTTGGGTTTAATGTACTGGGGAATTCTCCTTGCCTCCATGATCGGGGAGGAATAAGACTCCAGCAAGTCCATTATACGTCGAGTAGAAGTGCTCATTGCGCTGTCATCGTTGCCTTTGACCTCATTCACCTGGGCGACTGTGTGCTGCTGGATGTTAGCGTGACTCATGTGAGATGACGCTGCACCACCATACATTGTTCTACCTGGATAAAATGTGGAGCCCAGGAGGTGAGGCTTGAAATAAGGTTTTTTCTCTTCATTCTGTGATGGTCTTCCTGAAATTAACAGACTATGTGTCACACTAATAATCAATAATCGTTATTGCATCATACATTGCAATCGGACGTTTTAAATGCAGAATAACATTTGTGTAAGTTTTCAAAGTGTATTGTGTTAAGCTATATAATTAGAAGACAATAAACTTAAAACGACATTACTTCCATAAGCGACTTAAATAAAAAATAAATGGCAAGCGAGTTACACGCGTCACTCGACGCTTAGGTCACTACCATCAACGACAAACAAAACATCTGCAAATTTCCCGATAACACTTCCCATATACCATGAAAAACGAAATTTCGTTACAACTGTAGGACATCCTAAATGACATTATGTTCATATGACACCGATATCAGGAACGGCAGTGAGTTCCCGAATCGGTATTTTGAAAATGATATGATACTGTAATAACAAAATGATATTGATACTTACTACTATTGTTATTCAATGATTTTGCATTTCCAGTTTTGTCAAATATTGACTTCCTTTTAGTGGCTACTGATTGGCCTGTACTTGATATTGTGTGCTGCGAATTTCTGAACAGGGAAGTGACTGCTTCATTCTTTTCTTTAGTGACGTCATTAGCGTTAGTCTCGTTAACTTTTACCGGCGTGAGTGTAACATTGTTGCGACTGGTTGTAAAATGTGTACCAGTAAAGGGAGCGCCAGTTATTTCTGATATTTCAATATTGCTTGTATTACTGTTTGCCTGCAAATAATAAGATATTTTAAATAAATGACCGACTAAATTAAATTTATATTTGACGGGCCTCGTAGCGCATTGGTAAAACTACCGGCTGCAGCAATGAGATAGGGGTTTGATTCCCACCCGAGCACAAATATTTGTGACAAACATGAATATTTTTGTGGCGTCTGGGTGTTTTTCTATGTATTATAAGTATGTATTTACAAAAGAAAAGTATATATGTATTAGTATCCGTTATCTAGTATCCATAACACAAGCATTTAGTTGCTTAGCTTGGAACTAGAGGGCGCTGTGTGTATTGTGTCCAAGATATTATTATTAACTTTCATAACTCTTGTCATACGCACTCGTCGATTTTTAAGGCTCTTGAGGTCACATTCCTCAAGGACTCGTTTTATTTGTTAACACTAATTATGTCATGGCCGCTCTCGACTCCCACATCCATTCGCTTTGTCCGTTTATATCTACTTAGTCAATCTTACATCATCCAATCTGTCTTGTCTGAACCATTGGAGCAACTTTCCCAACCACAACAAACCAACCAAATTTCTTATTCTTACGCTGACACCCTTTTTCAATATTACGTTCTTCCTAAGAATTGCACTTTCGTAACCAAACGCTTTTCCCAGACCCACAAAACCGCAGAATACCATCTGGCTTAGGGCCTTTTTTTATTAACTTTATACTTAAGAAGATGCAGTCTATAACTTACATAAGGGTAGCTTTGGAGACATTTAAACAGTCTTTGAAATGTTTTTACTAGGTACTTATAACAGAATTAAAATATGAATGTGTATCTTGGTTTTTGACTTAATAGATGATAGATGCCACATGATAACAATTGTATGGCATCAAAAAATATAATTCGTCGTCTCGTCTTATCAACTACGACTATAGGTTGGATTGGAAGGCCACAAACATCAACAAGGTTTACAATAAATAGAAATCACTATTTTTTTGTTATTAATTCATTTCTAAACTATGAATAACGTTCAAAGTGGATTTGATTGATGCGTTATTAGGGAATAGAACCCCTTAGAACATAGCTGCTCTTTCACTGAGATTACTGTGGGTCACAGTAAAGGTGTGAAAATAGCCCATCACTTAGTATCTTAAGTCAAATCTTAATCTTGCGCAATTTCAGCAATGACTAACACAATCTGTCAATAGACTGTACTGTTGTCATCTCTAAAGTAGTGTGGCATGCACTATATGTATCTAACAAAAACAAGTAACAAAAAGAATGATATCATACTTCTGAAGAACCATAGTTGTTGAATTTGGTAGGGGTATTGAACCGCATGCGTTTTGCTGGAATTACTACAGGACTCTCTGGTCCCTCATCCTCTGTAGATGAGTCTTCTGCTTCAGCTGTTACTGCTGATCCATTGGTGCTAGACGTATTGGGCCTGCTAAACCATTGGACAATTTTGGATGGAAGCAAGCTTGAAACTCTTGATGTGACATTCTCGACAAATGACTGCAAAGAATATATTATTGATGTAAATTAATATTAATTAAACTAAGAACCCGCAAAGGGTTCAAGTAAGCATCTGTCCTTAGATTTACGTGAAAATTGCGATAACAGCTGAGCAAAACAACAAAAATCAATACGAAAATAAAAATTTTACATAACCTTTTTTTTTTGAGATAATATTGGTAACCAAAAAAATCAAAATATAGATTCTAAATTTTTACACAAAAATTTTGTCATTGTCACTAGAAATTTTTCTTTTTTTAATTTCTAGTGACAATGACTAAAAATTTGTTTGTAGTTTGCTTGGAATCTAAATTTTTTTTTTTTTACCTAATATTATCTGAAATATTATCTTTTAAATTTGTTATATTTTTCTATATTTTCTATATTTTTTTCGCTGTGTAAATTTTCTGATCCCAATTTTCACTTAAATTTAATGACAGTTAGTTGCCTGATTGATGATTCATAAGAAACAAAAGAGAATTTATAAATCAATATAATAATTAAAACTGAATTATATTAATTACAATTCGTATCAATAAGCAAAAAAATCCATGCTAAAAGAGTGTTACTACTCGTTTCATAAAAAAGCACTCAGCAGTAATAAATATATAACACCAGCATAACTTTCTTTTAAATTTGCATTGGCAGTCAACCAGATAATTATAATAATAGATACAATATATACAACAATGCACAATCATAGCCTAAAAGCACCAACAGTATGAATTTACATAAATTAGTTGTAACTTCATGCAGATGCAATTTTTAAGATCCAAATGTAATAGCATGGCTGCAAAACCTATTGCTGTGCATAAACTAGATAGGTTGCTTAGAAAGAAAGTCTCCTCAACTGGTCAAATATTTTCCTAAATTGAAGCAGTAAATCCTGATTCCCCTCTATTGTAAACAAATCTTCTGGTGAACAAAATATTTACCATGTGTCTAAGTCAGCTATACTCTAAGTGTGTTCCGCGGAACCCTAGGGTTCCGCGATACCTCTGTCGGGGTTCCGCAAGAATTTAGAAATAAAAAAATCAAAACACCTCTCTCTGGTCGCTCCGCGGCTGTGCGGACTCCGCGGCCGCGCTATGAATGTTATTTAATTATTTATTTGTATTTGTATAAGCTTGTGTTACATTAGCTGGTACAATCTATACTTATATTATAAAGCGGAAAAGTTTGTTTGTTTGTTTGTTTGAACGAGGTAATCTCAGAAGCCACCAGTCCGATTTCAAAAATTCTTTTAATGGCGTATAGTCCATTTATCGAGGAAGGTTTTAGGCTATATTATATTTTCAAATAAATTAGGGATCCCTACTATAAAACCAATAATGTAACCCAAGGTGTAAGTACGTGACCCTTACATTGCGAACGCTGCGAAAACTATTGAGTACAGAACAAAACAATGTACTACACTTTTATAGAGCGTATAATTGTCTACGAAAAAGGTCGCGAGAGCATATATCTAACTATTATAGTTATCGCACAATAAGGGTTTTTTGATTTTTTAAAATTAATTAAAATGATGTCGTTTTTCAAATTCTTTTTTTGTACCTTGGTATTAACTCTCCACAAAATAATTTGCTTCATTAAAAAGATAAATTTAAGGCCTTTCTAGAACTTTTTGAATGATCACATTTGGACATTTAATTCAAAAGATATTCACCGTGTACAAAATTTAAGTATTCAATTTCTAAGACAAATATGTTGCGCGGGGTCATGAGTGGATTTTTTTTACCTTTTTTAGGCGATACGAAGTTCGCGCGGTCTGCTAGTATCTCATAAGTTTGGTCTCAACAATTTTATACTTGTACAACGCGTTCGCTCTAAGTTTGCCGGTCTGTGGAATGCGCGTACCCTCCCCCACGTGACAACAAAACTTATAATGTGTCATAGTTTTACCCAAATATCTAACGTACACAATTTTTATTGTTACAATTAAATAAAAAATTTCGAACGTCATACACTCATACCTATCGCCAGCGGCAAACTTAAAACGAGCGGGTAGTATACTTGTAAGCGCTCAGTCTCTTTGATAAAAGCCGCCTCTGAATTAGACGCTATAGTTGTCAACAAGCGACTTTCGTCTCTAACTTCAAAGGATAAAGTCGATATTGTTTACAACGCTATTTTTAAATTTCTGTTTTTATTTTTGCTTTTTGTTTATGAAAGGTGCCGACTCGAGTATTTTCGAGAATATTTGAGATCGAGTCTAGGACTAAGTATAAAAGCGGCGATCGCGCGTTGGCGTCGTCAGTTGATGATTAGCGTTCGGAGCGATAAGTTACTACCTACTTACAAGCTCGCTAGCGAGAAACTAGTGTCCATTGTTTTACTGCCTGCTGTATTCTGTTGTCTCAGTTTTATACATTTCTTCCCTGTAGGTTCTAAATTTAGTCTCTTATACGCAGTAACGATTGTGCATTATTTAAACCCCACTATCCTGACTTGTAACATTATAAATAAAGAAGAATGGAACGTTGGCTTAAAGGTGTTAAACGTGTTCCAACAACATCTTCTAATGACGCTGAATGTTCAAAAGCAATGCGCGCGGAGAATTTAGCAATCACCGATCCAGAAGATGATGCCACGAGTGCCACGACGTCAAGCTCGACGGTTTCAAAGACGAAAAAAAGGAAGTATGATGAATCTTATATCAGTTTCGGATTTGTTGATTCCAACGGCTCACCTCTCTGCATGCTCTGTAGTAAACTGCTTCCTAATAGTTCCATGGCACCTGCCAAATTGCGTCGACATTTAGAAACCGTACACCCCGAGACTAAAGACAAGAATAAAGAATTTTTTGTTCGCAAAAAAGATCAGTTATTAGAAAGTCAAAAAAATATGATGCATGTAACACAAACTACCAACGAAAAGGCCACGGAGGCATCATATTTAGTTAGCTATCGCATTGCACAAGCAGGTGAAGCGCACACTATCGCTGAGAAATTAATAAAACCATGTGTATTAGACATAACAAAATGTATGCTTGATGAAAAATCTGCAAAGCATCTTTCTACTGTTCCGCTATCAAACGATACTGTTTCACGACGAATCCATGATCTGGCAAGCTACGTCAAACAAGAACTAGTTACACGTCTACAAAATACACGATTCGCTTTGCAAATGGACGAGTCGACTGATGTCGCTGGTTTGGCTATCCTGCTGGTTATTGTGAGATATCCATATAAAAGTTCTTTTGAAGAAGACATGCTTATGTGTTCATCGCTGCTTACAAACACTACCGGGGAAGAAATTTTTAATAAAATAAATATATTTTTTGAAGAACATAATCTCAGTTGGAACAATTGCATTGACATTTGTACAGATGGGGCCAAGGCGATGACAGGTAAAACAGCAGGAGCAGTGTCACGAATGAAAAATAAAGCGCCTAATTGTAGTTCCAGTCATTGTATTCTGCATAGACAAGCACTTGCGATGAAGCAAATGCCGTCTAATCTAAAATTAGTTATGGATGAAGCGGTAAAAATAATTAATTTTATCAAATCACGACCACTACAATCCCGATTGTTCTCATTATTGTGTGAAGATTATGGCAGCAAACATAAAACACTGCTGCTCCATACAGAAGTGCGATGGCTGTCTCGGGGAAAAACTTTAACAAGGCTATTTGAACTTAGAGCCGAGTTACAAATGTTTTTTTCAGCAGATACTTCTTTTAATTTGAAGGACCGTTTGTATGATAAAACTTGGTTGTTCCGATTGTCTTTTATGGCGGATATCTTTCAAAAACTTAACGAATTAAATTTATCGTTGCAAGGTAAACAGACAACAGTGTTTCAGGCCTATAATAAAATAACTGCTTTTAAAAGAAAATTAGATTTTTGGATCATTTGCATTGGTAAGAAAGAAATATAAAGTTTTACGTTACTCAGTGAGTTTGTTAGCGAAAACGACTCAGAAATGTGATATGTGTGTGATGAGATAATGTGTTTGAAGAATTGGTCCAATATCTCAGTTCGATGCGCGCATCTTTTGAAAAGTATTTTCCCGAAGAACACAATACAAAAATTAAAGTGAACTCCTGGATTCATAATCCTTTTTTACCCAACTTGGAAAAGCCTGAAAACATGTCAAATGAGATATATGAATCTCTTTTAGAAATGTCATCAGACACAAGTATGGAGTCATTGTTCAAAACGACGCCACTTAATGATTTTTGGTGCAGAATCCAAGATGAATATGCAATGCTTGGCCAAATGGCTCTGGATATTCTTCTCCCGTTCCCAACTACATATTTGTGCGAAACAGGATTCTCTACCTACGCAGCCACGAAAACAAAATATCGCAATAGACTGGACGCCGAAGCTGATATGAGACTCCAACTTTCTTCCATCAAACCTGATATCAAGCAATTGATGAAAAATAAAAAACAGTTTCATACCTCCCACTAGTTAGATTTTTTCTTTTTTAATGTTTTCTATTATTGTCCTTACCAAGTGGTGAAGTCAACAATAATTAGTAACTGATACATTGTACTTTTATTACGCTGATTAATAAAGAATACACTTATAAAAATAATTGTTTTATTGTAGGGTTCCATCAAGAATTTTGCTTCCCAAAAGGGTTCCGTCATTTAAAAAGTTTGAGAACCACTGGTCTAAGTCATGTATACTAAGTTTGTATAGTGAACATAAACATATTTACTAGCTTGGGCTTGTGGCCAATTTTTAGATATTTACAGACTATAGATATTTAAATATAGTGATGTATAGATATTTAAATATAGTGCTGTATAGATATGTAACATCACACTTACTTTATTAAATGTCGGATAGATTGATTTTTATGCATGTTTTATGGATAACAATTTCAAATAAACCAATAAAGCATTTTTATTGGCACACTTGTAACATGAAATTAACCCTAAAATCTTGTATACACTTTTAGAGTTAAGATCAGATACAAGTGTAAGGTCTCTAGACCAGGTGAACTTGAACTAATACTATTGTATAACGTAA
The DNA here is from genome assembly GCA_905147225.2 of Euproctis similis. Classification (NCBI taxonomy): domain Eukaryota; kingdom Metazoa; phylum Arthropoda; class Insecta; order Lepidoptera; family Erebidae; genus Euproctis; species Euproctis similis. The sequence goes on along the minus strand of LR990107.1, from coordinate 21,007,933 downwards.
CTTCATGACTTTTTATACCCAAAGGTGTAGGCAGTGGCTGTTAAGCCTCGTCTCACCGTTATGTTAACATCCCAAATGTATATATAGGTGGCGAACCTATTGCCATACAAGCAAAAAGTTTTTAGTCATCAATATTTATCACACATAACTACCAAAAATAGTTTTGAAAAGTCATTGGTGTGAGCCAATGTGAGGATTCAAACCCGAAAGAAGCCGGTGCTCAACCACTGAACCTGACCTGACCATAGATAGAATGAATCAATATGAATCTGATATTTCAATGAATCATTCAAATATCAGTTTCAAAATTCAATGCATTTATAGAAACAAAAGATATTTATCTTATCAGTTTAAATCTGTTGATGGAGTGATATTAAAATGATTAACCCAAACAAAGATTAAGTAGTTTGAAAACCAATCACTGGTGGAATCTCGTTTTGTACAATAAAATTGTTTAATAAGTTTAGAGTAGTATTAGGTCACCAAAAGGCAAAGCTTACCTTCATTTTAATGAAGGAATTATAAATGAAGAAACTCGTCAAATAAAGGAAATAACACAAATTATCATTACAAGTACAAAACAAAGTCGCTTTCAGCTGTCTGTCCCCTTATATGCTAAGATCTTTGAAACTATGCAACTATGGACTTTGATGCAGCTATTTTAATAGATAGAGGGTAACAACAGGGTGCTTTTTATGTATAATTCATGTATAATGCAGAAAAGAAAAATGATAAATACATAATTACTTTGGATGTAGAAAAAAGTTCACCTGATCAGCTAAATATGGTTAAACTGTACTTAGGAATTTGTGTGTGTTCAAAATGGATACATTTCAACAGAGTCTCAATTAAATTTGATGAAGATTTAAGTTTTACTAATAATAAATATTATTGACATGTAAGAAAATCAAGGCGTTGTCAAACTTGGAAAAAATTAATTGCTTTTTGTACCCTGAGCAACGAGTTCACAGCACATACTTGTTATATGTTCACTAAGTAAATTGTAACCAGCTTACTACAATTTAATTCAGTAATAAACAGACCAAATAAACTTTGTTGTCAAGTATATTAAAATTTACATTTAAAAATTTATATTCTGTAAGTATATTCTACTATTTAAAAGTGTTTTACTAAGGTAGTTCATTTTGCATTACTGTGGTGGATCTTATTTTCTTAAAGCACAGCTTTGGAATTACAAATAAAAACTTGTGTTAGGTTATTTTATTGGCTCTTGGCTTCTAGGACACTTTGAAGTCAAGGTTCGACACAATGTCAGATCTCATTAATAATACCGTTACCAAATAAGTAACAATTTATAATATTTGCATGCATTCGTTTAATGATGTTTATTAAGTCTCAAAGTTCAAAAAGTCGCTTTTTTCAAACTTAATCTAACTCCATAGTCGCAGAAGCGGGAATTGGTTGTACATATAACTCACCGTCTTAGTTTCATTCGAGGAAGTACGCGATCTCTTTTGAGCACTTTTGGAAAACACTGCACTCATTTTGAATGCTATTTATAACACAAATTTGGATTATAAAATATTAGAAGTTATTTTTATTAAGTAAATACATCTGAATACAAGACTATCAAAAACGTGACAAACATGGCGTCGCTATGTGTCACACGCAGTGTTCAACGCAGTGTCAAAAAACACCTAGAGGGAGGTCCGAACCAGAATACACTTTTTATAGTTTAGTACACTTTTCATCACAACAACAATAAAATTCACTCGATAATTTTGTTCTTAATATTTAAATTGATCTAGATATTGCAACCACTTTAGATGACCATTTATTTATAATTTCTAACCTTGATTGATGGCATAGACATGTGTAATAGGGATGTAAAAAAATCGATTATTGAAATAATCGATTAAAAATCGATTTTTAAAGCTAAAAAATGATTATAATTTGTGATTATTTTTATATGACTAATCGATTAATAATCGATTTTTTACATTTACATATTACCGATTTTTCATCTGCAACGCCCCGATATTACGTTTGGTCTTCTGGCCCGGAACGAAAACTACTAAAGAATACTTTCTCCATAATGTTATTTTTAACGCCATCTATGACCGCATTCCTTCAATACCTTCGAAACAGTTTAGTTAAGAATTTAATCTAACAATCACTAGTTGGAGTCAATTAAGATTAGATTATATTAGATTAATTAATCAATATTAGATTCATAAAACTACTTGTTAAGAAGAGAATCAGAAATAAATATAAAGATAACTATTTTAAATTGTATAAAATCTGTAAAGTACTTCCAGTTAGTGTGAAACATAAATACTTGTTGGTCAGTAATAATTACGAGCGAAACTCACTATTAGTGGGTATATCTAATACGTATAACACGCGGGCGATGACTGACGGTAAATATGTCGTTCCTAAAGTGACCAATGTGTACGGAGATAGAACATTGAGTAAACGTATTCCGTATATATTGAATACTTTGCCAAAAGGTATCAGGCACGAAGTAAATAAAAATAAATTTAAGAAAAGATTGAGAACATATTTAATCGATGAATTGCCCTAATATATAGTAGTTGCCTTAATATCTATTTATATGTGAATATGCATGTACATCATTATTCTCGTGTGATGTTATTATTATTTATTTAATCTTTTTTTCATAATGAATTGATAATTTAAACTGAAATGTGTATATGTGTGTGTATGTACCTATATATATATGGGAGTGTGGATATATATGTACATAATTATTATTATTATTGTTATATGTAAAATTGCTAATGATTTGAAAATGAAATCGAAAATGGTATGTGTGTGTATGTATCTATATGTATGTGTATGTGGATATATGTTCGTAATTATTATCGTTGTTATTATTGTTTTTGTTATTTATAAACCATAATGAATTTATAATGAAATTGTCTATAATTTGTTTAAAATCAATGAATCATGGGTTTAAAATCAAATAAGGATCCCACAGACAAATTGTTTGTGCAGTTTTGTGGGACAATGAACAATAATCATGTATACTATGTACCTTGTAACCAATAAAATAAAATAAAAAATAAAAAAATGAATAATACTATTTTATTAGCCGACATTGGGTTGATATGTATTCTTTTATTGTTTATTTCCAAATTACTAAATATTACATGGAGACCTTTCTAGTCATATACCACAAAAACCATCTGGGGTTTATTAGTGATATATCATCCATCCCACCAAAAGCCAACAACAATTATGTGATGACTAGGTCGATTGCAGACTTAAAAGAGAATTGTCTATACTTTATTATTTAATAGATAAATAAATAGTGATATTTGAATTGATTTTGAGAGTGCTAACTATTTTCCCAGTGATTTTAATGCCTAGTAATAAAAGCCTAATGTATAAATTTTATTGTTTTTGTTAATAATGTCTATTGAATTGGATTTAATTACTTTTCCTTATTTGTCAGTTTATAAAAACTATATTTATAATATTATAAGATGTAATACTATTTAAAAAAGAAATTATATTTATAGGGCGTATTTGGCAGTTATTTTTTGTAACATATTATTTAGGCATTTTTTAATTAATTTATGGTGAAAATTAAAACCAATGATAATATTATCATACATTAATAAAAATATTACATTATCAACTTATGAAAGACGCTTACAGATGGAAATATGACAAAGGCCATATATGTTATAAAAACTTTGTTCCTGTCGGACTTTTATTGACATATGTATGCACTGAGTTAAATATACAAGAGGAGCAAACCTCATACAAATGCGTCAAAAAATGTGTGTCCACTTTTTAGATGCAATGACGTAGCTTTGAAACCACTAGACATTTAAAATTAAACATATATCTATCTCAGTCACACAAATGTCAAATACATTGCCGTCACTTTGATTAGACAAAGATGGCAATATAAATTTGCAATGGCGGTGTGGGGTGGTCAGCCCATGCGAAATTTTACCCAACTTTTTCAAGCCATGTACTCGTAAAAATATTTAATAAATATAAATTCAATATTTTACTATTACTTATTAATTTCATATCAGATGTATTACAAGATAACTGAAATAATGAATGGATCAACGATCTCTGTGTACTCCGTACTAGATCGGCTGTTCCGAAAAAATTGGATCACACTCATCTGTACCTAATTGTGTACACCTGCCTTAGAGCAGCGATTTAAACCGCTGTAGGTAAGGTGTACAGTGTGTGTAATTAGGTACTGATACACAAAATAGTGAAAACGCTTGAGTAGTAAAATAATGCACTTACATTCATTATATTGAAAGGGAATTATTGTATTTAACGTGGACAGGGCCTAACAGCCGCACGGGTCGATCGATCTTAAGGGAACATACCCATACTACGTGACCTATTTTTTAAGATTTTTCGACCCCTCCCTCCCATCGGTGACCACTCGTAGTATATGCCAAGATCCCCCCCTCCCCCTTTAGCTTTCACGTAGTAATTCATAATTATGATTTTTATTCATTTCACAGGCAAAAATCGAAAAAAATTAATTATTTGGCTCTATATTGGATAAGACTGCATGCATACTTAAATTACTAGTGAATTATGTATTATGAAAAAGAACAACTTTAATTGTGAAAACATATTGCTGTACAGTATGTAACTTACAGTAACTTAATTTACGAACACAACAATTATTTTCTGTTTAATCACATTAATATTCATCTAGGTCGAGAAATTACGAGATTTCTCTCATTAAAATCGACTACGTGACAAAAACCTGAGCCAACCCCCGGTCCTGTGACTAACCGTAGTATTTTAAAGACTCCGCTCCCCCCCCCCCCCCCCCCTAAACGGGTCACGTAGTATGGGTACGGTCCCTAAAGTTAAGCAACGCTTGGCGCGGTCGGTCCGTAGATGGGTGACCATCTTATCATGACGAGTTCCTCCGTGTTTCGGAAGGCACGTTAAATTGGTGGGTCCCGGCTGTCATTTAAACATCTTTGGTAGTCGTTACGGGTAGTCAGAAGCCAGAAAGTCTAACAACCAGACTTACCAAGGAGGATTGTGTTGCAATTATTGATTATACACTACTAAGTTTTGTATAAAATTGCCTTTTAGTCTCTTTTTTATAAGTCTGAGTGAATAATTTGCTTTCGTGATACAATCTTATTTTTAAGTATTTATTAATTATGGCATTTATTAATAAAAGCGAATGATCAACTTGAATTGACGATAAATGATCTCCCGGGTGTAGGTAGCCAGTCAGTTTCTTTTCTCAGCAATCGGATAATTTTCACCCACTTGTCACGGCGTGCTGCATCTTTAGGCACCCTGCAGCGTTATTATTATAACAAAAAATATTTAAAATCTCCTTTTCCATAAATTAATAACTCTCCCACAAAAGTGGGAAACTAAAACTAAGTTTTTAGTGGTATCACTGAAGCTAATTATGAAAATTCAACATTCTATCTATTTTACTGTATTTTAATATTAATGTAAATATTAATATTACGTGTGGAAAGTAATTCCGGTTAATTTCTTATGGGTTTCCGATCTTGAATCGCACTCTTTTACTACGCATTTACCCATTTTGTACCTATTGTTATTCGGCTCGTGTCTGACAGATGACTGAATTGACATAAGCTTCGCATAAGCCTGTAGACTTATGGCCGGTGGTCACACTTTTAGAAGGTTACTACAAGTCTATATCATATAGGTCAATGTATGTATGTATTTAATTTTATTGTGCACTGCTAAGATTATAAGAAAGATGTGAACAGATAATTTAGATGAAGAAAATATATTTTGAGTAATGAAAACTATATATTTATACATCTATAGAAATGTTGCCTTACTAAGATATAGAATTTTCATCAATCTGTTTTTTTTTAATCTGTAATAATTTTTTGTAATTTTTCCTCTGAACATATTTAAGGTGTCTTATAAATAGACAATAATTTCCATATATACCTCATTATTCTTGTTAAGTACAGTCTTGATATTGTGGTTCATAGTAAAATTTGTGTGATTTTTAAACATGCGTATATACAGTTGGTCAGTTTTTGCCTAGATGGCGTCTAATGGAATGTTCACATGTTACAATATGGGTACACAGTGCCACAAGGTGGTACAAGTGTCTTATAAAACAGATCAAATGTGTGATTTATTTTGTACGTAACTATATTTTATACTTTATAAGAAAATAATAATGGTCTTGATGATATTGTCGGATTTCTAAAATAGTATCTAGTTGTGTGTGACGCTGTCCTTGTGATTGCCTATTCTATATATTTATTGGTGTTTTGGTGTATGTTGGTGATTAAATATATTATTTTCGTAGTTTTAAATAGTAAATTATTATTATATTGTACCGGCTTCATTGCCATCTCTTGTACACCTTGGGTGCGCTGAGGTAGTCAAGCTATATAAAAATGTCTACTCTAAAACGGCGAAAACCAGGTAATTGCCTTACAATATATTGATAGCACAGAAATGTCATCAGCACAAATTGTTAAAATCTTATAAAAAAAATAATTATATATAATATTTAAAATTATAATTGTGATTATAAAGTGACGGAATCCAGAACTTTTATTGTTAGAAAACTTTACGATTCAGTTATTTTAAGATAAAGCTTGTCTGCCAAAGGATGATCCTGGATCAGTCACTGATTTATTAAAAGATACGATTCAGAAATGTGCCTAAGTAACTAAATATACTGATAGTAGAGACAGTACAGTATTTGTAGTACCACAATATATCTATATTCTTTATGCTATGAGAAAGTGCTCGCCAGGCTAATAGCCTTTCTATAAATATATGACTTATTGTCGGCTTTTTATCTTCTCGTAATATTAGCCCGGCTAATTTAAGATAACGACGGACACGTAGTGTCGCCATAGGGTAACTTATGAACGCTTTCTGTTCCTTATTGTGGCCTACTTTGATAAGTACTTATATTGTTGATTAAATAAATATTTAAATAATATATATGATTTATTTTTCTGTTCATGCTTAACCTTTATAATCGTAGAAAAAAAAAATTACCGATCGAATTGGATCGACGACCTGGCAGGAAGGCAATGTTTGCTAGTGGCACAGGACCGTCAGTTGTGGCATTCTATGGGGTCGACCTCAATCAGTTGTGCACTTCGAAAGGCTTATGATATGCAGTTGATGATGATGATATGAGGAGAAAGAGATGAACATTACATTTTTCCATGAACATAATGAGTGATTAATGTAATTTTTTTTTTTTTTTTTTTTTTTTCTATGGGATAGGAGGGCAAACGAGCAGGCGTGTCACCTGATGGTAAGCAACCAACGCCGCCCATGGACACCAGCAACATATACAGTGTTACTGTTGCGTTGCCGACCTTTAAGGAATAGGAAAGGATGGGGAAGGGGGGTGGGCCTCCGGGTACCTCTCTCACCGAACGAAACGCGGCATGAGCCACTTTACGTCGGTCTTCTGAGAGGCCGTGGTATTTCACCGGTCGAGCCGGCCCATTCAAGACTTAATGACTTTATATAACAAAAAAAATTGATTCTCTTACAATTTAGTTCGTTTATGAATGGTTTAATAATAGAACTTCAAAAGGCCCACAAGCTCATAACTAAAATAAAATATGGTTCTTATTTTGTATTAAAACAAAGCATGTTGAAAATTTCTCCACCATGCGCAGTGTTAAGTAAAGAGGTTTTACTGTTAAAACTTGCTGGTTGTATGTAGAGAGTGATTTTTTAATGATCACTAAAGTGTACTGTAGCACAATGCCAGTTTCTATTTTTTAAGCTTGGCTACATTTCTCGCCAATGAAATGCTACCAATGTCCTTAGAATCCACTTGTGATTACACAACTAGATTTAAAATCTCAATAAGATTGTCAGTCTTACAACAGCTTCGTTTTCGTAATATGCAAACATGTTCAATATGACCACTAAAATATTGGTTAAATGCTAACTAAAAAACCTGTTGAAAAATCTGAAGTAATAGTAGCATAAGAATACAAAGCAGATTTAAAATGAAAGGAAACTTTATTGATTATAATGATATACATAATGAACATATTTCAGGAACATTTACATGAACTTCTTTCTTGTAAGGCACCATTTTAATTTAAAGCAAGCCATAGCTAGCTTGGATTTGGTCAATAATGAGATTTAGGGCCGATCCTCACTATAATGCCGTTCACAGTTTGTTCTCGGTTTGATAAAATATTATAAAGTAAAAAATAGATTCGAGCGAAACTTGACTGTTGCGGATAGTATGAATGTACACATATATTTTTTACTTTATAATATTTTATCAAACCGAGAACGAACTGTGAACGGCATTATAGTGAGGATCGGCCCTAATACTACTAGTCTTCAAAGTGCAACTATTATATTTACTCTCAGTTCCCTCATTAAACACTCAGGGTCTTCTGTTGTGTTTAAGAGCAGGTTTCTGTACACATACAGACATGTCTGCCTGATGAACTGACAGGTCTGCTATACTGTCCTCTTGTTGCTGACTGGCTTTTCTTCCTAATGAGTTTTTCTTAACAGAACTGAAATCCCTGTGGGCATGTGTTATTATGGTAGGTTTTGAAGCAGATGACATTAATTTCATGGCCCATTGAGTTTGTGGAAGTCTTTGTTCATCAGGTAAATTTATCTGTAAATAAAATAAATATATATTAACACCAAATCTGTACTCAAGCTCTAAAGCAAAAGTACACCTAGTTATTTTTCTACCCGAAGGTATAGGCGGCAAGTGTAAGCCTTGATTTGCCGTTATGGTTGCATCCCAAAGTTGCCAGTCATTGATATTTATCACAGATAACTTCTGAAAGCAATTTCGAAAAGTCATTGGTTTGAGCCCAAACTTATTGTAACACTTCAAACTACTTTTTGATTTTGAATCAGGTGCTCAACCACTGGACCACCAAGACTTAATGACACAATTTAATAGAGATATTAGAAAAGTTGTTAGTTATTTAAATATTTAGAGCACACTTACCACTTCAGTTTCTTTAGCACTCTTATATGCTAGTTGACGCAACTGAATGTTCTCTTTGTTACATTGTTTCACTGGTATATGGCTCTTTAATTTTGGAATAAATGATGAGCCCGGGAGAGGTTTTTTAGGATTAACTTTTTTAATTAACGGCACCATAGGACTGTTATTAATATACGATGCTACCGGACTGACAATATGTTGATATGCATTCAATTTGCTTGGAGTTTTCTTCATAGATGACACAGGTTTTTTAGTTGATAATGTTTGAGCTGGTGTCTTGAAAACAGATTTGGGAGTTTGTTTAATTGGTGTTTTATATTCATTATTTATCTTTTTAATTGGTGTTTTATGTTCAATATTTGTGAGAGATTTATTTTCAACTGTGATTACAGTATTCGGTAGTAAGACTGGGGTTGTAACTTTTTCAATATTTACATTTACTTTTACAGGTGTTTTGTGTTCAATATCTGTGTTGAATTCTCTTTCAATTTTAATTGCAGTATTTGGGAACACCTCCAGAGTAGTTACTACTTCTTTATTCACATTGGGTTTTAGAGGTGTTTTTTCAAATTCAATTATGGCATCTGCTGATGGCACCGAAGGTGATATTCTTTCTGCATTCACATTAATTAATTTAACTGGTGATTTTTCTTCAAAATCACTATTAATTAATTGAACTGATGTTTTTTCTTCAAAATCACTGTTAATTAATTTAACTGATGTTTTTTCTTCAAAATCACTGCTCTTATTTCTTTTAATATCAATTATAGGCTTTGGCAGTGACTCTGAGGGTGTGTCTTTTTCTGTCTTACCATTTGTCATGGGTGATGTGATTTGTAATTTTTGGAAACATAATTCATTTTCTACTTCCCTATCAGTTTTTGTCTTAGATTCTATTCTATCTATGTTAGTATTACATATTGTTTCGGTTGGGCCTTCATTATTTGGTGGGTTGTTTAAAATATATTCAATAACTTCAAGTGTGTTATTTAACTGGCTAATATTTTTATAATTCGTTGTATTAGGTGAAACACATGTATCATCTCTAGTTTCCAAATCTGAAAATAGATTATCTGTAGAATCTTTATACCCTATATCCCTACTCGGTAATAAATTAGGTTCAGAGTGAACTTTTAATATTTTCACACTTATATTAAGATCGTCGTCACATTTTGCTGGGCTGTCAGAAGCACTTCTTGAAGTTCTGCAAACAAGATTGCGAATTAAATTGGCATTGTAAAAAAACGAGTAGTTTAATTATTGCTAATAATAATTCTGATAACACAAATGTAAAAATTTACTGTCATAAGTATTCATTTAAATCATAACTTACGATTGAAGACGGTTATTCCACAAGAGACGTCTTTTAACTTCTTTGAGAGTTTTTTTTTTTTTTTTTTTTTTTTTTTTTATGGCAATCTGCCGAACTTCTTCAGCAATTACTGCCAGTATCATGTAATGGCTACACATGTTAACGCGACTTATAGTTAATTGTTTATAAGATTTAAAATATCTATTACATATAAAATTTTGTTAGCTATGTCCAATTGTAATGGTATTTGAATGGAATGCATGTATTACACATTAAATTGAAATAAACACTAATACTACATATAAAATATGACTGTATAAACTAATATGATACATACAAAATACAGAAAAAATTCTTGGCCATTGAATCTGCACATTCGTTTCATCATCCTGGTCATCACGATACGCGCTATAGCCAGGTATGCTAAACTGATGACGTGGCAGTAGCCATGTCTCAGATATAGCGAAAATAGCGGGAGTATAAGTGTTTATGAGGTATATAACCTCATGTTTTTTGGGGAGAACACTCCTAGCATTCCATTGTAGAAATTGGATGTCCATTATGGTGAGTTAAAATTAAGTCAATAATATTATCAGCAACGTGGTCAGGTATATTAATTTTAGTGAGAAGATTAGTTAATAAAACAACTAAAGTCTGGGTGTCTGTAGGTGGGTCATCACAGTGGGAGTCAGATGTATTCAATGCACAGCCATTGACAGACGGGGAATGTGAATAGCTATTAATTATTTCATTATGAGTTTTTTTATCATAGCCAAAGGAATGAGAGGTTCTGGTTTTCTGCTTGTTAATTATTGTTTTTTTGTAAGATGTTGAGGGGCCTGTGAGTTTTGATTGTGACAATTGAGATTTTTGTGAGATAGTAGCGTAAGGATTGGGTTGAGAGTGAGAAGGGTGTGAAAAAGACACATCAGCATAAGATTTTGAAACTGGGGGAGCCGTTTTTGACGCTTCTGCATACGAGATATTTTTTTCTGCCATTATAACTTTAATGTTTTTCTGTCTAACAAATTCTGGACATAGTTTGCTAATTGCACTGTGGGGTCCTGAACAATAGAAACAATTCAGATCTTCAATCGTGCAACCTTCTCCCAGATGTTCATCTCCACAACGATAACAGCGGGGTTTCGAGCGGCATTGTGTCTTTGTATGTCCATACTTTGAACATGCAAAGCACTGTATTGTTGGATAATAATATAAATTGACAGGTAAGGAATTGTAACAACAGAACACACGATTCGGAAGGGTCTGGCCATCAAAGGTAATTACTACAGAAGAGGTAGCCTTCCATTCTGATACGCCATCGTTTGTGACTTTATGATTAATTCTACGAACCTTTAATATATCTCCGCAACCTGCTGGGGTTTTTAAATTCTCAATAACTTCCAGATCTGTCCACTCCGCTGGGATGCCTTTAACGATTCCCATCCGGGTAACATTATATGTTGGGATAGATGTAATATATCCTTTATTAATCAAATCTGAGTTTTTTAAGAAAGCATTAGCATCTTCGGGGGATTTGAACTGCACACTTATTCTATTACGTCCTATTTTTTTTATACCATCAGGAAGGACACTCTTTATGTTTAATTTTAGGATTAATTGGCCAAATTTTATAGGGTGAAGTGTAGTGCCTGATAACAAATCTGATTCTGACCGTGATACATGAACCACAAATGGGGCCACATCCCTTGTAGAATATCGTGAGCGACTATAACGCGACGGAGCTATGTAGCGTTGTTGTTTTGCAGTTGCAGTCTCCGTGTCATTTTTATTTTCTAGAGCGCGCTTTCGACGTTGGGCAGATTCAATGGACTCGAAATTGGATAACGGCGCAGTCAAAACTGGGGAATATAAAGAGCATGAACTACCATGTAATGATGGGTTTGCCTTTTCTCTACCTATACTGGGATCTGGGGGGCGGCCGCGAGGTCGATCGTCAACCTCCATGGTCGTCCCGCATAAAAATGATGTCAAAGAAAACTTACTTCTGCATTAAACACAAATACACATATAACACGAAATATAAGATATTTACAATAACATACACAACAGCAATATATATAGCCAAACAAATACAACACCAAAATCGACTTAAAACGCTTAAATTTACAAGAAAATAGAGCAGCAAATTATCCACATGTGTTCACCATAGACACTTACCGGACAGTCCCTTCTTTGAGAGTTATCTTGCCAAAAAATATATTGTCATCACTTAGTGGCTCATCATCAAAATTTGAAGACATCTTGATGTAACAATAATTGTAACTGCAGATTTTTGCCTAGTAATAAATCTTTCGGTTTTTAATGAAAATCTTTAAAATGCATACTTTATTTAAATATGAACAATATATTACAATCGACATTAAGTTATATCGACACTATTTGAGAATCAGATTCAGAGCTCTAACGACAATTCAGTTCAAATACTTTTTTATTTTTTGTAGTGTCACAACGGTGCGATTGGTGATTAAAATTACACGACTAGTGACTTTTAGGCATTTTTATATAAAGTCTTGAAATTAATACTAACATTACAAATAATAAATCAATTGTCAGATACGATAAATAATTTGTAGCGTGATTTATTAGGAATTATTATAGATAGCCAATATCACTCTCACGTTAAAAAGAGTCTATTCACGCCTTTGAACTAAAATGGATCCAGCTGCTCAGGCTATTAAGCCTACCAAAAACAAACTAAAACTTATAACCACTTAAAGCTGGACGCAGACGGCAGAACTATATTATAAGGAACCCCAAAATTAGCTTCCGCTTCCGTAATTGTGATGTTTGATCGCCTCTGCAACCTTAAAAAAATGAATTGTAACGCTTATATGCGCATATCTTGAAAACTACGCAACGGATTTTGATGCGGTAATAGTTAGAGAGTGTCAACGGGGTGGTTTTGATTTACAAGTCATGTATAGTTTAATAAAAAAAAAGTGATAATTTCCAAGATTTAGAACTTTAATCGCAAACGCTGCCTGGACCTGAAGTGATAAATCAAAACAATGTACTACATTATTATACACCTTTAAAAGGTCTACAAAAAAGTCTGCCAGGGCATATGTCCACTCTTAGGGATAACCCACAATGAACATTTTTTTACTTTTTACGAGAAGTAATGGCTTATTTACGAAGCGATTTTAAACATTACAGCATTAATTTTCATTGAATTAAGTGTCTTAAATTAGCCCGATAAAAAGCACAAATTGAACCTCATGATATTACTTCTGATGCGCCGGGTCAGCTAGTATATAAATAAAAACAAACAAATAAAAAATTAAAAATCCTTATATATTAACAGTATGCCTAAAATAAATATTATTTATGATGTGTTAAATTTGACCACAGGAGAAATTCTGTTATGTAATTTTCACACCTTACAACTCAATAAAGTTTGAAATTATGAAACATTATTTGTGTAACAATTTTGGGCTTAAATGTTATTACTTCAATTTCTTTAAGAGTTCAGCAGCTTCGGTGTTTGCTCTGTGATCATCATTTGATTTGGCAGGGTAACTAGCTGCTAGTGTTAAATAATATTTTGCTTGATCTTCTTTCTTCAAACGAAAATAACAGATACCAATTCTCAGTAAGTTTAAACTATAAAATCTAGGCTGTACAGATTCTGCCTTTAAGAAATATTCCAGTGCATCTTCATATGTGGAATATGGTGGTGTTGCAAACAAAACTTCAGCAATTCTTCTTTGATGCCATGGTAGTTCAGTAATTTGAAAGCACCATTCTCCTAACATGTAAAAAATAGTTGCATCATTTGGATTAAGTGCTGCAGCCATCTGCAAAGCAATAAAAATAAATATAACATATGACTAAAAACTATGTGACAGTTGCACTCTTTTGGCCTGTAGACGAGCCTCGTGGTGCAGTGGTAAAACAGCCAACTGTGAAATTGAGGTTGGCGGATTTGAGCCCCACCTGAGTACAAATAGTTATAACAAGCATAAATGTTTGTATGGCATCTGGGTTATTTCTATGTATTATAAGTATGCATTTACAAAAGAAAAGCATTATATTTATATCCATTATCTAGTTTCCATAATACAAGCTTTTAGTTGTTTTAGTAGTCCCGGTGGTCCAGTGGTAGAGCGCCCCACATCAAAATCAAGGGGTTTGAATCCTGGCTCACACCAATGACTTTTCAAAATTCTTTAACAGGCACTGCCTATACCTTCAGACAGGAAAAGGCATGTGAAGTCATGTTCGTTGCTTAGCTTGGAATTAGAGGGTATTATTGTAATATTGTGTCTAATGCACATATATGTTAAATTCACAAAATAATTTCAAACATACTCACATCCATATGCTTTTTCACTGTTGTTAACTGCCTTATTTGATTCTTTACTCCCTCTAGTGAACTTTTAGCATCTAACAATAATGCATACCATTTGTGTACAGCATAATGTTCATTATTTTTCTCCAACTGCTTTGAAATGATTTCGAATGCACGCAGTGTTAACTTCTCCTTATAACTTCGATCATACTTCAATTCTTTAGACATGTTATATAAAACTCTGCATAGTCTCCACCGCACTTCAACATTGTCTTCTGACTAAAATCCATATGATAAGAGTTGAAAAACATAATTAATTAATAACACCAGTTTTCTCTAGCAGGTTGAGGCAAAGCTGTATTTGGGTATAAAATAGTTAATAGGTAATAGTTTTATACCCAAAGATAGTTAAGCCTCAATCTGCCTAAACATTAGGTCCTGAATGAAATAAGGGGTGATATATGCAGTGATAAAGCCAGTCAAGCTTAACTAGTGAAATTGCATTAAAAATTATTGAATGGTGAGAGAGCCTCTTCAAAGCCAGTGAATCAAAAGTCACAAGTTCAAATCTTCACCCACACCAATGTCTTTCAGACTCACACTCAATAATGGGCATATAATTATATTACTAGCACCTGCAGAGAACTGAGCATTGTGCAACACTCTAGAATTGGTAACATTCTTAATTTGTGGGTGGTAGATAGTTCCTTAAGACTATTTTACAATTTTTCTTAGTGTGTCACGAATTTCGTTAATTTCGGCAGGCAAACATTAATTATGTCTGCCTGCTGAAATAAACGATTATCAATTAACGAATAATTAATGACATTATTATATATGTCAATAATTATTCGTTGGTAAAACTTCACTTTTCAAACGAAGTTTTTCGTGACTAAAAGTTTTGTTAAAGTTTATAAAAGTTTTTTTTTGTTTTGTTTTTGATTGAACAATGTCTACGCCTAAAAGGACGACAAGTAGATGGCATCAGTATTTCCATGTTGACAATAAATCTGGCACGCAATGCCAATTGTACATATTGCCCAAAAATTTAAAAATCGATTAATTTATTTAAATCGATTTTATTCTTAAATAATATTGATTATTAATTAATCGATTTTTTCATAGTAATAAATTAATCGATTAATTAAAAATCGATTTTTTATGTTAAATGTCACATCCCTACATGTGTATTTGTGTAACTGATGTCTAACACATTGACAGAAGCGTTTTGAAGGGAAACCAGAGACACTACCAAACATTGACAGAAGTCAGCTCAGAACACAGTGGTCGCGTTCCACATAAAGCCCACAACGACCGTAACGCCCACAGTAGCGCTCCACATAAAGCCCGCGGTCGTTGCGAGCGGTCGCTCGACGTCATAGATGACGTCACTGTTCGCGACCGCATCGCGCCCACTTCGCCCGCAAAATATTGGTAGGTCTTGGTGGGCTTTCTATAAAAAATGACATATGTCATCAGAACTTGATGAATTTTCCGGGCCGCCATATTGCTAGCACACAGCGCTCAAGTTTTGCGTTCCACTTATAACATTCGCCCACAACGCCCGCGTTTTTACGTTAGTGGAACGGCAATTCCCGCGGTCGCGGTCTTCATGGGCTATAAGTGGAACGCACTCAGTGTCTCAGTGCTACTCTACTCTACTGTACTATTTTTTTTTAAAGTTCTGAGGAGTTTTGGCGGGACTGTGGAAGAGACATGTCCGTTATTTGCATTATTTTCTCAAATTTGTGTTTCAATGGATATTATTGGATAAAATTCGTGGCGTTTTATGTAATAAGTGTTCGTATATGAGTGCAAATGTGGGAAATGGTGTAAATATCCTGTTTAGTGTGCTCTTCTATATTGTCGTCAAAACTCCCTCGGAATATCATGCTTAAAGTGCCACGACTTTATGGATGATTAGGTTAGGTTAAGCTGTAGGCTTAGGCTAGGTTAGGTTAAGATTAGTTTAGGTTAAGAATGAAGATGTTATTTATAACAAAAAGACTTGACTTAAAGATGTTAGCAACCAGGTCGTCTAATCTTTAAAAAATAAATAAATATAGTTCTGAACCTACTGTTGGTATTTCAATGAATCAGTTTAAAATTACTAATTAAAATCAAATTTAAGTTTGTGCTACAACTCTGTTCTATGAAATGTATTGTCGTGTATCTATCTTTTCTTTGCAAAATAAGGTAATTCAAAAGATAATTGCCGCTAACAAATGTATGATTTACTGAGCTACAGGTGCCCGAGATCGCTTATAGCTATAATTATTCTTGGAGAATTCCGCCACAACTCTGAAGAACCTCGAAAATTATCAGCTCATATAAAGTAGCGCCGGTTGAAAGTATTAGTGTAGTAATAATAGAGAAGGAATTGTTGTAGTATTTAATTTAATGAAACTACAATGGAGAAATTGTATATCTGTACTATATATTTCGACGAGAACATCTTAAACTTAATCTTTTACATACTTGACAAATAAAAAGAATTAACAACAGTAACCTAGCAACCACAAAGTCTACTATTAGAAAAAGAAATACAGTACATATACAAATAGGTTGCACAATGTACTACTTCAACACCTTCTCTCGTTGTAAACCTATATCAATTATTAAACTTTGGAGTCTTGGTCTAGGTAGTGCCTTTGTGAATAGATCTGCCAGCTGTCGCTCAGTAGGCACTTTTTCTATTACCAGCTCACCGGCGTTGACAATTTCTCTCACAAAGAAATGTCGTATTCGTATGTGCTTCGTACGACGATGAAACTCTGGATTTTCAGCCAGTCGTATAGCAGCTTCATTATCAATTCGAAGCACGGGGAGATCACGCAATTCCATGATAGAACCAATAAGCCGTTTTAACCATATTATTTTCCTCGCAGCTTCACTAGCAGCGACAATTTCTGCTTCAGTAGTGGAGATTGCTACGCTAGACTGCCTCTGACTCAGCCATGAAACAGCTCCTCCTGCATACTTGCACAATACCCCAGTTGTTGATCGTCCAGTATTGACATCACCGCCGTGATCAGCATCGCTATAACATTCCAAACCTCCTTTATAATTTGTTTTATATACGATACCTATATCTGGTGTGTACTGCAAATACCTTAAAATTCTATTCAATTTTAAACAGTCTGTTTGTGTTGGATTCTCTAAATTTCTGGACACAACACCCACAGCATAAGCAATGTCCGGTCTAGTTGCGACCATCAAATATGCTAAAGCTCCAACTACTTGTCTATAGTTCTTCAACATATATTCATCCGTTTTATTATTTTTTAGAGGAATATCTTCTTTGACCATTGGTGTAGATACTGGTCGACATTCTTCCATACCGAAACGCTGCAATATCTTCTTAACATAGGATGTTTGATGGATCTTGATCTCATCTTCTCTGGTTTGTATCTCTATACCCAGATAGAATGAAGCGGGCTTGACAGTTATTTTAAAGCATCCCTTCAGTTCATTCAGAAATCCGTCAATTATATCTCTGTCAGAAGCTGCAACAAGGCCATCATCGACATACAGAGCCACGACTAACTTCTTGTTACCCTTCTCACGCTTGAAAAGACAAGGGTCTGCTTCGCTAACTTCAAATCCAGATTGCTTAAAGAAATCTAATATTTTTCTGTTCCAGCACCTGGGTGCTTGTTTTAATCCATAAAGACTTTTCTTAAGTAAGCATACTCGTCCAGATCCATCATCAAAACCTTCTGGCTGCTTCATATATATTTCTTCATCATCAAGAGAGCCATAGAGAAAAGCAGTAGAAACATCGAATTGACACATAGATAAATTTTCGATAGCAGCAATGCTTAGCAGAGTTCTCACTGTCGACATCTTTGCCACTGGGCTAAAAGTCTGATCGTAATCTTCACCTTTTATTTGACGAAATCCTTTTGCCACCAGTCTAGCCTTATATTTGTCAACAGACCCGTCGGCATTATGCTTGATACGAAATATCCACTTACATGCCTTGCGATTCTTTGGCAATTTTACTAAATTCCACGTACTATTCTCCTTCAGAGATTGAGCTTTAAGCCAAGCTTCTTTCTGAGAAGAACTCGTTGCCTCTCTATATGTTTCAGGTTCTGCTGCTGCTGTCATTATGAAATTGTTGAATCGCTCAGGACGTCTTAATAATGACCTGTCTCGCAATATTTGCGAGATCTTCTATGTTATCGCTATCATTCCCCCCAGATTCAATCAATTCTTCATCAATCGACTCAGCGTCTTCAAACTCATTCTCATCTGAAACTTCATCAGTTTCTTTAGCATTAGAGATATCCTCTTGCCGAACAGAAATCTCTAATACATCAACTTTATTACTGTTGATATTTTCATCACCTTCAATTGTGGACTTAATGGGTCTTTCATCAAAAGAGACATCTCTTGATCGAATAAGAGTGCCTGAAACTCTATCCCAAAGCCTGTAACCATCATCATCATCATAACCAATTAGCAAACACTTCTTTGCCTTCTTGTCCACTTTTTTCTTTTCGGTTTAGGCACATGCGCGTAACAGGTTGAACCTATGATTCTCAGATGTTTAATTTGAGGCTTTTTTTTAAACCACAATTCAAAGGGACTCTTATCTTCCACCAGAGTTGGGCCAGTTCTATTTAAAATATAAACAGCTGTCTTTATCAACTCAGCCCATAATTTTTCGGGCAATTCTTCGTGAGCATGCATCATTGCACGAGCAGACTCAACAATCTTTCGATTGTCTCTTTCACTACAACCATTTTGTTCTGGCGTGTAAGGCATAGTAAACCGGTGATGAATACCATGCTTAATCAACTCATTCCTCACTTTTTCACTGTCAAACTCTCCACCGTTATCGCTCAGAAACTCCTTAACCGTATGTCCCACTGTTTTTACTTCAGCTAACATTTGTTGTAGCTTCTTATGTACTTCCGACTTTTCTTTCATAAAATATACATAGCGAAAACGTGTAAATTCATCTTTAAAAAGAACAAAATATCTATTATTGGAACATGAAGACGGGAAAGGGCCGCAAACATCCGAATGAATTCGTTCACCAGGTGATGTTGCTTTTTCTCTTGCTCCGAATTTACGTCTGTGAGCCTTTGCGAATATACAGCCTTCACAAAGTTCACCTGTAAGTTTCGTCTTCAAATTCAACTCTTTCTCAATGATATTCTTTACATGCCTTTTGTCTTGATGGCCAAACCTCTCATGATAGAGCTGCAGTGTATCCAGCACATTCACAGTTCCACCACAAGGTAGCACTGCACTGCACTCCAGTTTGTATAGCCCACCATAGCGTTCTCTTTTTCCAGTAACCATAACCTTACCATCAACCACTATTATGCACGAAGTTACGCGTGACTTGAAAACGCTCTTCGGATTTTTATCCTGTATAGCAAGAATCGAAAATAAATTCTTTGTAATATTCGGAACTAACCAGACTTCGCGCAAAAAGAATTGTCCTCTGGTTTCGGCACTGAAGCGTATCGATCCTTTTCCTAAGGCATTTAACTTCTTACCATCAGCCGTAGTCACTGTATGAGGTATAGAAAAATGAGTAAAATCTTCTAAAATATCATCCCGCATAGTAACATGATGAGCTCCATTATCCACATACCAGTGCTCACTATCAGGCATATTATCTTCAATTTTATTTATTTCATGCAGCGTAATACTACTACAAAAACCTTTATCATTTTCCTTCTCTACTTTTGGACAATCTCTCTTAAAATGACCAACTTCATTACATAAATAACATTTGTAACTCTTAGTTGTCATTTTTTTTGACCCACTTGACATGTTCTTTATTTCCTTTTTCTTCTTCTGAAATTTGGATACTGCCGTCAAGGTTTCTCCGTTGGTATTTTCTGTTGCTTCATTAGCACTAATTAGCGCTCTCTCATGAGCACACAGTTGACTTGTCAAGTTCTCAATATTGCGCAATTCTTTAGCCATAAACATCCAACTCGACTTGAATGAAAAATAAACTTTTGGCAAAGTATCCAATATCTTGCATAATAAAAGAACTTCAGATAATTCCTCTTTACCATTTTCTTTTAATATCTCAATATTCAGTTTATGCCATAAATTATTCAGTTTCGATACATGTGTTGCAATGTTATCATTGTCATCTTTTTTATATCTAAAGAACTCCATACAAATGCTATAGACTTGGTTCTCATTTGCACCATCATAAAGCCTTTCCACACCTCTTTAGGTTTTGAGAATCGCAATACTTTATCTAATGTCTCGTCCGAAATGTTTGTGGTTATTAGAAGCAGTGCAGTACTTTCCTTTCTCAAATACTCACTCACCTCCTTGTTAAAGTTAGCCAAAGCTGCTTCCGCTGCAACAGTACTCCCACTGGCAGCTGCAGGCTTCATAGGCTTACATAGCTTCCCTGTCATCCATGAGACCGTCCATGCCCTGCAATAATGCAGTCATACGATACCTCCATGGCACCCAATTTGTACCATCAAATTTCGGAATACAAATTCTATTTAGTTCCATTTTAATTACTGGCGTTATCCAGATAACGCCAGTAATTAAACGGCCCAGGCCCATAACCTGTTGTAGTATTTAATTTAATGAAACTACAATGGAGAAATTGTATATCTGTACTATATATTTCGACGAGAACATCTTAAACTTAATCTTTTACATACTTGACAAATAAAAAGAATTAACAACAGTAACCTAGCAACCACAAAGTCTACTATTAGAAAAAGAAATACAGTATACAAATAGGTTGCACAACGTAGGTACTACTCCAACAGGAATTGCGCAGAGAAGGGTTACGGAACGGTTGATCTGCATTTCATCGCTCTTAAGTTTTCCATAACACCTTTCCTCAGTAAGCCCGTCCACGGTAGCGCACGCGCGTAGTCTGTGGCTCTTATAGGTGGTATGGATATAGCGTTATATATATCAGTGTGCTTAGTGCGAGTTTACCATAGTTTATGCGTTAACTTCAACCATCGCGTCAATCGAGTAAACGTATAACTCGACGTATATGGTTAACACCCGAGTGTGAGTTGATACATTCGTTAACGTATGGCTTTTTTATGAAGAATAAATCGACGTTCACACAAATATGACGATAGGAACGCTATCAAAAATCGTTTAACGGTTTGCCCACAATCGAGGGTACAATTGCGGGATCGGCTTTTGTAGCCAAAATTCTTGGACTTGATTTTTATTTCCTCGTTTGTTGTCAATTTTATAAGTTCTTCTTCCAGCTGTGGTGACATTGGTGTGTTGACATTTGAAAACGGATCTAACACCCAGTCTGGTATTTCCAAGTTCAAAATTTCCTGCTATCGTTCGGTGAAAACGTGAACAGACGGCGAGATGCCACCATTGTGCATCCGACCTGGACTCGGCCCAGCACACGCTGGAGGTCTGCCCGGCCTGGGCGGCCGAGCGCCGAGTCCTGGTCGACGGGATCGGGCGAGACTTGTCCCCGCCGGCGTTGGTCGCGGCATTGCTGGCGGGCGAGGAGGAGTGGAGGGCTGTGTTCTCCTTCTGCGAAGCTGTGATGATCCAGAAGGGGCCGCCGAGCTGGGTCGAGAGAGAGCCGATCCCGCTCGAAGGCGGTGGCGGTGAGCTCAGTGATCGCCGCCGCCGACGGACCGCGGGGGCGCACACCCCGCGGGTGCGCCCGGGTCGCGGCCCGGGAAGGATGACGCCCCGGTGCGGCCAGGGAGGTTCGTCCGGGGCGCCGCCGGCCGCGCGCCTGTTTACAGCGCGCGGTCGGAGCCGCCCCGCCCGGGAGAGTTTCACCGAGGCTCCCCGAGGATGAGGGGGGGCGACGGCGGGGTGGACCAGAGGGCCGATGCACTGTCCTGGGCCACCCCAACGCCGGAGAAAGGCCTTAGTGGGTAAAAGGATTGCAGTTTACTGTTTTGGGAGTCCCACACTACCCCCTGCCGTCCCCAGGCGGGGGCTGTGCATAAAGCATTTCCTCGCATAAAAAAAAATGGTATCGTTCGGTGAAGTCAATGTGGAGGTTTTACAAATTTTGGCAGTAGGCAAACAATTCGTCGTTACTGCATGATACTGATAAATTCGGAAAATTGTGAAACCAACGTCTGCCCACATTCTTTTTGTGTAGAAGCAGTATGGCTGCAAAAGCAGCAACGCCGTTTTTGTTTTAATTAAATTTAGTTTATTGCCTAGCAGTTGGAGATTCATGTCGTTGAACAATTTATACAGGTCTGTCATGTAATGTTGATAGCCAACGAACTTCAGTATGAAACAACAAACGATTAAAATCCTCGACATGAGTAACAAAGCTGATGAATTAATCTATCATTCAAAGAGCTGTTGCGGATTTTATTGACTGCTTTGATGACAATTGCAGTGATTGAAATTGTTGTTCACCTAAGTTTCTAGCAACTAAATGTTGTCTATGAATAATGCAATGTACACCAAGGACATCTGGAATTTTATTTTTTAATTAAGCTATGAAGCCTTAATGGCACCCTGTCATAGCCGGAGCGCCATCCGTAGCAACTGAAATAATATTTTTCAAAGGAATCTCTTTCTCATCGCAAAACTTTTCCGATATATTGAATATGGTTTCGCCTTTTGTATCGGTCTCTAAATTTCTAGCAAATAATAGTTCTTCACATCTTTTCTCATCTTTAATAAACCTCACGTAAGACAACAACAATGCTTTATTAGTTGGTAAAGTGGACTCATCGAGCTGAATTGAGAATTGACTTGTCCTCAGGTGATCGCACAATGATTCTTCAATTCAGCCATTTCATCAATTCGTCTTTGCACAGAATTATTACTCATAGAAATTTTTCGAATGATATCTCCGGCCGGTTTATGAAGCACAGTAGTTATTACTTCATTTATTGCTGGCAATATTAACTCTTCTCCGATGTTATGTGGTTTGCCTTTTTGAGCAATTAACAAAGAGATATTGTACGAAGCTCGAAGTCCGTCGTCATCTTACTTAGCAGCCGCTGAAAATAGTTTTGCTAGTGGCTGAGTATTATGCTTCTTCTTTAGGTCATGAAAATATGCTACATTCTTGTCTTTATTATCTGGATGCATTTTATTCAATTGATCTTGCAGTCTTGAAGGCTTCATTGCTTCATTCGAAAATGTTTTTAGACATAGAGGACACAAAGGCGACGATGGGTTAGTGGGATTTTTAATGAATCCGAATTTAATATATTCCGCACAGTATTGCCGTCTCTTCTTTTTTACTTCCGACATTGTTTTGCTTTGAGAAATACGTTTAACTTCGCGAGTAGTGTAGAAGAGGCGTAAGTACTGCTCATCTATTGCGCGGGAATCCACAAAAGAAAATAAAATAAATATTACATTGTTTATATAAGAATGCTTAAGCAGCACGCACCGACAGGACTAGAACAAACATGCATAAACTCGTTTAGCTCATTCGACGCTCAATCGTAATCAACAAGTCCGAACAAGTGCCACATGCACAATTCGGGTTATTTAACAAAAACTTGTTAAAACATGATAGATATCTACAAGTACTAATAACTATTAAAATGCGAAAGTGTGTCCGTTGCCTTTTTATTTTTTTGTTTGTGTCTACTTTCATTACGAAACGGAGCGACCGATTGACATGATTTAATTTTTTCTATATTCAATAAAATAGGACAGATATATGAAGGTGGAGAGAAATATAGAACCGAGTTTGAGCAATCTCTTAATTCATCGTAATTGAAGTTCACAAGTTGTTGTTGAGAGTCGAGGGCTTAAGCAGTCGTTGTCTAAGAGGCATCCTAGCTAAAAAAAATACAAATCACCCCCTAGGCCTCTACACAACGCCCCCATTTTCTTTCTGGGTCTCTTACCGCCCCCCTTGAGACCTGAAGCGCCCACAAGGGGGCGCTATCGCCCACTTTGGGAAAGACTGAAGTATAGGTACATTTTGGGAACTACTTGGTCTATTATATACTAGAATAAAGCACCACGATACTAACATGTGGAGAAGCGTCACTTCTGCGGAATGACTAGCTATCTCCTCTATTACTTATATCCACTGAGTTAAATATACAAGAGGAGCAAACCTCATACAAATGCGTCAAAAAATGTGTGTCCACTTTTTAGATGCAATGACGTAGCTTTGAAACCACTAGACATTTAAAATTAAACATATATCTATCTCAGTCACACAAATGTCAAATACATTGCCGTCACTTTGATTAGACAAAGATGGCAATATAAATTTACAATGGCGGTGTGGGGTGGCCAGCCCATGCGAAATTTTGCCCAATTTATATTTATTAAATATTTTTACGAGTTTTATTTTTACGTTTTATTTTTATTTTTACATAATTTTACCTAACTTTTTCAAACATGGCTTGAAAAAGTTAGGTAAAATTTCATAAAAATAAAACGTAACAATAAAACTCGTAAAAATATTTAATAAATATAAATTCAATATTTTATTTATTTATTAATAGACTGTTTGACTGTTGTTGTTGTGACTTTATTGTTAGACTGGAAGCCGACCCGAACAAAATTGGGAAAAGGCTAGGCAGATGAATTATTGATCATACACCGCTGTGTAACATAAGTTTTGTATAAAATTGCCTTTTAGTCTCTTTTTTATAAGTTTGAGTGAATAATTTGCTTTCGTGATACAATCTTATTTTTAAGTATTTATTAATTATGGCATTTATTAATAAGAGCGAATGATCAACTTGAATTGACGATAAATGATCTCCCGGGTGCATCGCAAATTCTTTTAAAATTTTCTTTTCTTTTAAGTTTTCTAATGTTTTCGTAGCTAAAATTAAAGGGCCAAATTTAGGAGACAAAGATTTGCTGTCTGAGAGTGTTATGGCATGTCTTAGAACTCTTTCGCAAGTTATACAAATTTCGAATACATGTTCTGATGGGTAACACAATCCCCCTTTATCTTTTATATAAATTAATTTGTGAAACCATTTTAGTTCTGTAGCCAACAAAGCTTTAATGCATGTTTCACATTTAAGGTCTTGACCAACCCTGTCAACGACATAGCCTGAGATGTATCCAACGACTTGTTTTGTCATATTTGTGAAAACATGGTTGTTCGTTTGCTGCTCGACCCATTCTTTCTCTAAATCTTGTGACTTTTCAGAATTACTATATGTATCATCACGATCAAAGCAGGACTCATTGATTTCTTGAATATGGTCTTTAGTTGTGGTTGCCAATATATTAATTTTTTCAAGGGGCACACAGTTTCCTCTAAAATTGTTCCTTAGCTCAAGGTGGTTCAATAACTTTTTGTAGGCTGATCTGAATTGCACTACGTTTGGGTTGTTATTGTAGCCACCTTTCTGCCGGATGCAACCAAAGAACAATTCTAAGTGATCTTGGGATAGTCTGTACGTCGCAATATATTTCATAATTTTTGTTTCAATTAACCTTGAATACAATACTTTAAGGCTTTCTAAACAAACTAAAAAACCCAAAATACCTGTTTTAAATTTACAATCTAACACTTTCTTCATATTTCTCTTAATTATAATATTTTGTATTTGACCTCTTCTTTTAATTGCTTTTTTTGTTGTTACCTGTACTTTTAAATTGATAATGTACTCTTTGTATTTTTCACTTAGTTTGTATATATTAGTTTTAGTCTCTTGTTTTAGAGT
The DNA here is from genome assembly GCA_905147225.2 of Euproctis similis. Taxonomy (NCBI): domain Eukaryota; kingdom Metazoa; phylum Arthropoda; class Insecta; order Lepidoptera; family Erebidae; genus Euproctis; species Euproctis similis. Next base: position 20,981,711 of record LR990107.1, on the reverse strand, counting down.
TTTTTTAAAACCAAAAGCTTTAGGGTCTCCTTTTGAATTTAAAATGTCGAAAATGTCATTATGAATTTTGATAAACTCAACTGTGGGTTCACTTTCTGAAAATTCTGAACTCAAGTCCTTGGCCAAATGAAGTGACTGAGCAACACTGTTACTAAGTAACTGAGATGCCAACTTCACTTTCATAATCTGGTTACTGAAATGAATATGGCGGTTAGTAAGTTTGTTTGCTGTTCTTAGCCCTTCCATTTCCTGAATTTGATGTAAACGGTCTACGTACTTCCACTCAATCTTATTGTTGTTACTGTCGTAAAACGTTTTCTTGGATGCAAAACTATTTCTGACTAATTTGAGCATATGGCAAGCGTCTAATAATAGCACCACATCGTGCCCTGTTGTTGGGTGTTTAAAACTGGTTTTCAAATTATTTGGATCCTGTAGCTTGCACCCTAAAACTCTCATAGCAGCAATATTAGTTTGGCTGCCATCACATGTGATTGAAACCACTTCTATGTTAATTTGTGCGCATTTTACCAGTGCCAAATTTATTATGTTAGCAAGTTTAGTTGATGTTAGGCCATGTGTGAAAAAATAGCCAATAGGTATCTTCCACGTTTGGTTTAAGCAGGTAAGAAGTAATACTAACGCCGATGATGCTAAATTTTGTTCTTCTGTTATGTCACCTAATCCATAATCAACATATCCGTGGTGCACCTTTCCATCAAAAATTTTTTGTTGACGGATAGCCATCTCATCGATCACTAAATTGCAGAAAACTTTGGACTCAGTATTGTCACTTTTGATTTTTAAAACATGGAAAGCTTCAGACGTAAATCCAGGATTGCCATTTATTTTGCTGTACCAATTAGCAAGTGTTCTCGGATGTGGTAATGAGTTATTTAATGCAGATCTCACATATTTATATGCAGCAGGAGAGTAAAAGTTTAACGTTAAAGCAAATTTTTTTAGGATAAACGGAAATTTTTTAAAAGTTCTATTCTTTTTGAAAGTTTTTTTAAATTCTTCCATCAATTGCACTGTTTCTTCATTTAAATTTAGTTGCATTTCATCTTCTTCGCTCAATATACGTTTCTTTTTAAGGTTGTCTATAACATCTTTTAATTTTTTGTTTTTTGTTTGTAGTCTTTTGTTTTTTTGTGTCATAGTTTTTATTTTTCTGAGTCTTTTAGCTGATAATTTTTTTAAATGCTCAATTGTTTTTCTTATTTTGTGCTTTCGGGGCGTTTCAGCGATTTCGCGTATCTCTTCGTCGGTTTCTACATCCACGTCCATATTTTGTTCGACTGAACGCTCCACCTGCTGTTCCGAATAAAGGTTGTCCTGAAAACAGCAAGAAATAAAAAAAAATACGAAACAGACTTCCGAAAATAGAAAAGTTAAAAATAAACCTTCATATCTATCTAGAAATGATAAAAGTAATGAATGTAGTTCATTTTTAATAAATGATAGTCTTAAGTTAAAACAAAGGCACTTTTATCATCATCACTTTTGTCATTCTATTTTGTTACCGAGACAAATTTTTACGAAACCGCTGAACTACCTAATTTCTTGCATAAGTTCAATTATTACTTACAATAAGTATTGGAATTGCATCATTGGACAAATAAACACGGCCACCTTCGGTTTTTGGACCTCTTTTGTCTTGATCACGGAAGTGCTTCGAACAAATGACGGTATATTTAGCAGGTAGCCAGTCAGTTTCTTTTCTCAGCAATCGGATAATTTTCACCCACTTGTCACGTCGTGCTGCATCTTTAGGCACCCTGCAGCGTTATTATTATAACAAAAAATATTTAAAATCTCCTTTTCCATAAATTAATAACTCCCACAATTAGTTTTAGTTTCCCACAAATGTGGGAAACTAAAACTAAGTTTTTAGTGGTATCACTGAAGCTAATTATGGAAATTCAACATTTTATCTATTTTACTGTATTTTAATATTAATGTAAACATTAATCTTACGTGTGGAAAGTAATTCCGGTTAATTTCTTATGGGTTTCCGATCTTGAATCGCACTCTTTTACTACGCATTTACCCATTTTGTACCTATTGTTATTCGGTTCGCGTCTGACAGATGACTGAATTGACATAAGCTTAGCATAAGCCTGTAGACTTATGGCCAGTGGTCACACTTTTAGAAGGTTACTACAAGTCTATATCATATAGGTCAATGCTTATATCTATCACTCATATCAAATCATCTACTTATATCTATCTTATATCTATCACTTTTAGAATCCCAAAACGCAGGACGGGATTAAATACATACATACATAATTTCACGCCAAATCCCTTGCGGGGTAGGCAGAGATAACGGAGTGCCATAAGGCACGAATCTTACACACCTCACTCGCTTCGTTGATTTTCATAACTCTTTTCATACAAGCGCGTCGATATTTGAGGTTCCTAACATCACCTTCCTCCCTTCGCGGAGCAGTGCGCCGCTCACCCCGTAGGGAATATGTCCCACAGATCCTTTCGTAACACCCTGTCAAACGCTTTTTCCAGATCCACAAAACCGTAGAAAACCTTCCGGCTAACAGCCAGAATAAATCTGATTCATGTACCCTCTTCTGTTTCTGAAACCACCCTGAGCCTCTTACAGAACCTAAAAACATTACTAAATTTAAAATCTATACAGACGATTTGGCTACAGTGTGTACCTCCCACAACACTTCGTCAGATATCACCCACATTCTCCTTTCAATAATCTTCCCATACACTTTCGCTGCTAAGCTGATCAAACTAATGGCCCTGTAACTGGCGCACTGCATACGTGATCCCTTACCTTTATACAAGGGCACGATGACAGCGCGCCTCCAGTCCATGGGAATCTTACCCGACCTCCACAGATTGCTCAAGGTCAGGAAAGCGTCCCGGACACAGGTTCCACCCTGTTTGATCATTCCAGAAGACATCATATCAATTCTAGCTGCCCTACCATTTTTCATACTTCGTATCGACCATTCAATCTCTGAGCTCACCGCCACCGCCTTCGAGCGGGATCGGCTCTCTCCCGACCCAGCTCGGCGGCCTCCTTTTGGATCATCACAGCTTCGCAGAAGGAGAACACAGCCCTCCACTCCTCCTCGCCCGCCAGCAATGCCGCGACCAACGCCGGCGGGGACAAGTCTCGCCCGATCCCGTCGACCAGGACTCGGCGCTCGGCCGCCCAGGCCGGGCAGACCTCCAGCGTGTGCTGGGCCGAGTCCAGGTCGGATGCACAATGGTGGCATCTCGCCGTCTGTTCACGTTTTCACCGAACGATACCAGGAAATTTTGAACTTGGAAATACCAGACTGGGTGTTAGATCCGTTTTCAAATGTCAACACACCAATGTCACCACAGCTGGAAGAAGAACTTATAAAATTGACAACAAACGAGGAAATAAAAATCAAGTCCAAGAATTTTGGCTACAAAAGCCGATCCCGCAATTGTACCCTCGATTGTGGGCAAACCGTTAAACGATTTTTGATAGCGTTCCTATCGTCATATTTGTGTGAACGTCGATTTAGTGCTGTGACAACACTGCTAAGTAAAAAGAGAAATCGTTTGCTTGTTACTGAACGTGGCGACTTGCGACTGTTCTTGAGTAAATTGAAACCTGATATAAACAAAATTATTAAACAGCATCAGATTCATCCTTCACATTAGTTTTTATTTTTTTTTATTAGAGATTAGATTATTTTAGTTTTATTTTTAAGATACTCTGTTTTAATACTATAAAGTTGCGTTTCAATAATTATTCTTATTGGCAGGTGGAGCCCTTAAGAGTTAACTTGAGACCTAAGTGCCGTTGTATGTTACCTACTGCGCTCACGTTCCAAGTTGCGAGTTATAGTAAAAGTTTCGTCTAGAATTCTCCGTATACTTATATGGGTCACAATAATAAGTTTATTTTGAAGTTATGTATAGTGGTTTTGACAAACATAACTTCACGCCAAATCCCTTGCGGGGTAGACAGAGAGAACGGAGCGCCATAGGGCACGATTCTTACACACCTCATTCGCTTCGTTGACTTTCATAGCTCTTCTCAAGCACGCGCGTCGATTTTTGAGGCTAGGAGCCTCAAAAATCGAACGGGAATTAACGCGACACAAGCAGACTGTAACCACGCCAGTGCAACCTGGCCGAAACGTTAAGCTAATCAAGGTAAATATTTGTTTACCTAAAAAAGTGTCGCGTTAATTCCCGCTCATCATTATCACTGAGTAATATGCAACGCGAAAGCCTAAAAGTTTTTACAGTATTGCATTGTGAATTGCTAGCAGGGCTTTTCTGCTAATATCTTTTGCGCCCAGGAATCTGCCCAACGCCCCATTTACTTTATTTCCTAACGCTGCTCTTCTTTCTACATCAGCGGTTTACCTTCCATCCCTGCTAAAAGCGCATCCAAGATATACAATTTCATTCACCTGTTCCAGCACTACATCGTCAACCATTATCCTTGCATCCGGTCTGGATTCCTCCCTTTCAAACACCATAACTTTCGTTTTCATCACATTCAATTGTAAGCCTTTCATCAAACAATCATCTTTCATAATAGTGACTAGTGTTTGCAGATCAGACGGCGATTCGGCTAAGAGCACGGCGTCATCTGCGTAAAGCAGGCAGCTCACAACTAGGTCACTCATTCGCATTCGTCGATCTCACTCTCTGGAGACAACTGTCCAGGTACAGGATGAACAGCCGAGCGGACAGCACGCAACCCTGTCTGATGTCGATATTAGTCGTAGACTCACTCGCGGCGCCCACGTCCGGAACATACTCGTACATTTCCCTAAAATATTCTCTCCACCGACCCAATACATCGTTTGGGTTTGCAAGAATGTCACCAGCCTTAGACATAAGTTTGTCCATTCTGGATGTTGACTAAGAATCCCGAGACTTTCTAATTTCCCTCCAAAAGAGTTTGTTATTGGCCTTGAAGTTCTCCGTCAACCTCACTTCCTCATTTGCAACTAATCTCTCACGCTTCTCTTTCACTAACAGTGGTAGAGCCAAGCAGTTCGCTGCATGAATGGGCCGGCTCGACCGGTGAAATACCACGACCTCTCTGAAGATCGACGTAAAGTGGCTCATGCCGCGTTTCGCTCGGTGAGAGAGGTACCCGGAGGCCCACCCTTCTTCCCCATTCTTCCCTATCCCCTATCCCTTAAAGGTCGGCAACGCAATAGTAGCGTTAGTTGCTTACCATCAGGTGACACGCCTGCTCGTTTGCCCTCCTATTACATAAAAAAAAACTTAGGCTTTGGTAACATTCTTGCACCGGCGGTAGCTTAGCTCTCATACTTTTTCTCTGTCATACTATCATTCTGATTCAAACTTGAGACATAATCCAACCATGCTTTTTTCTTTCTTTCGACGCTGGATTTCACATCCGCGTCCCACCAGGCATCACCTCTCAGAATCTTATGCCTCTTTGCACTACCACATACTTCTTTTGCACTATCCACTATACTATCTTTCATTCTTTCCCAGCATTCTTCAACACCTAGGTCAGAGAGACTCGTCTCACTGAGTCTTTTACTGACTAGGTCTACATACATACTCCGTACACTTTCATCTTCTAATTTCTCGCATTTTACCCTTTCAAGCTTTCCGAAATGAGTACGCACTCGCCAGTGTCTCCACTTTTTGAAAAGGCCCACGAAACGGCTTACCACCAGGTAGTGGTCCGTATCAAGAGTGGGGCCTCTGTAGGCTCTTGTATCCCTTAGAGTATTTCGGAGACGACTGTCTACCAAAATCAAATCAATGATACTCTTTTGTTCATTCCGTCTCCACCTATACGTGTGAATATCTTTATGACGGAATAATGTGTTAGACACAAGGAGGTTCTGTTCCAGGCATACGTCCAATATCGGCTTACCAGCATCATTCACTCTCTTGTCACCATTCGGACCAAGGACAGCCTCCAGGCCATCTCTCTTGGTTCAGACCCATCCATTAAGATCACGACACAGAATTATCCTTTCATTTCCCTCAACCAGATCCAGAATATCCCTTACAGTCTCCCAAAACTTCTCGAGTTCGCGGGGATGCGCGGAGTGGACGGGAGCATAAGCTGCGACCAGGAAAACTCGCGTGATTCCCAGTTTTATTCGAACCCAAAGATGTCTCGGGCCTACCAACTCATAATCTTTCACTCCGGAAGCAAAGCGGTAGGAGAGAACGACTCCAACACCCCCACTGGCCCGGACGTCCAGGTCCACTTCGGACCATAGGGCTTCCATGCCACCGGGGAGGTCCTCGGTCTCACTCCCCTTCCGCTTTGTCTCCGTCAAACATAAGGCATCCAGGCATCTCTCATTTATTACATCCATCATCTCATTCATCTTTCTTGCCATTTTATTGCCATTTCTTGATTTTATTGTAAATGTAGAAATTATCAATTCCGTACAATTCTTTGGCTTTTTAAGAATTTCAACGACTCTCGGTTGATCAGGCCGATCATCTGTATTGTTCTTATTGACCAAACAATTATTACTCAATTGATTTTTAGTCTTACTCCTAGTCATAACATTAACATTATTTGAGCTACTACTCTTGCGACAAACAAACCAGACATTGCTACTGTCATGAGGCGACTGAAAGCGCTGGGACTGATTTTTAAACCCATCGGTAGTCGTTTCATTTGATATTGCTTGTTTGTAGTAAATGCTGTGCATTTTCTGCTTTCAGGACTTAATTCCAATTGAAAATAACTTTGGCTAAGATCTAAATGACTAAAATAAATTGCTCCTGACAAAGAATCGAGTATAACAGTGATGTTAGGCAATGGAAATTTATCGTCCTTAAGATTATCATTTAATTTTCTGTAATCAATAACAACACGCCATTTTTTAATAGCGCTACTATCGGTCTTCTTTGGAACCAATAGAACTGGACTCGACCACTCACTTTTACTTTCTTCTATAATGTCATTACGTAACATTTCGCTAATTTGCCTATCAATTTCAGTTTTTTGACTTCTAGGGAGTCTGTACGGCTTTGTGTACACTGGACTGGTATTATCCTTTAAATGTATTGACTGCCGATATAAGTTGGTAACACCTAACTTATCTCCTGGCAGCAAAAATACATCCGAATACTTCGCACAAATGTTTTCAATTGAGTTTATCTCTACTTAAATGTTTAAAATTTAAAATGGAAAACAAATGCTTCACACGGTCAGCATTTAAATTATTACTATCAAAAGAACATAAAAAATAATCATTTAAATTTACGACATCTGGCGTAAAATAACTTAAACAAATATCTGTATCTCTAGTATTCAGAAACTTAAGTAGTATTTTACCATCGCTAGGCTTAACTAAAATGGAAGCTAAAAATAAACCCTCACATATTGCAACAAATTGCTCTCTAAATCATATTAATATATCTATGACCATCACCAACGCATTTTTTCGGAAGTGCAGACCATAGTTAAAAATAAAAGACAGGCATTAGCGTTATTTTGAATGTGAATGTGTGTGCCTATTTCGTAGATTTAAAATAACCAGCGAGCGGATTGCTGACCTATCGCTATATCTGTCATTTTTTGTATGACGCTACGGCGGGATATGTTGAGAAATTATTCTGCTAAAATAAGCTGTCAAATTTATCAATCTTATCAATGTGTTTGATATAAATCTAATATGAACATTTATCTAATTTCTAATGTATTCAAGTTATTAGTTGTCCTATGTATGTATGTACGTGTCGCTTTTACTCGAAAATTTGTAATGCTATATAAGTCCTAAAGATGGCAAAGATATTTAATGTAATTTAACAATTTAATATTAAAAAAAAACTTGTGTGGTTTTATGAAACCACCGTAAAAGTGAAACTTTTTTTCACATTATAGACATTTAACTAAAAATTTTCGAAATATTATTTTTTTCGAAAATCGAATGTAAGTCACTGTTCACGTATTTTAGTTACCATAAAATATTGGTTACATTTATAAACGATAATAGACGTGAAAGGCGCTCTGACGAGCGCCTTTCACTTTATCCCTACTCCGCGGCCGACCGTCACGCGACATGCAACACGCAGACGAAAAAGTTTGAGACGATGTAATAAAAGTTTCACTTTAAAAATTAAATATATTGAATGGACCGAATATAAATAAAAAGACTTAATTTAATATTCATACAAAATAAGTTAATTAATAAATTCAAGCACTCAAAATTGAAATAAATCCATAAACAACAACATGCACCAGCAAAAAGTTCTAAAAATATGTTCTGGATCTACATCTTGTAAGGGCTTAATTCTTTTTAAAATTGGAATATGAAAGTCGTTTTTGGACATTTTTTTGATGAGTCATTTTATAACGTAAATAAATAAATGTATATATATATTGATCTAGTTGAATTTATTATATCGCAATTAGTTATATATTTGAAAAACTATGTTTACTCACCAAGATCTTTTCTCCTTTTTCTTTAAGCACGTGCTCTGTCGGCGTTCTGTTTTTTACGGCGTAAAATTAATTCATCGTCATTCATTTTTCCTCGTTGATCAGTTTTTTGGACTCACTAGCTGTGTCGTTGTTTACCAAAAGCGAATAAATAACAACATTTACATTAAACACTGACAAAAACAAACAAAATAGCGTGGAGCACTGGCACAAATGAGTAATAGTCTATACACTACACGGTCAGCTGATGCCAGCGTTGCCAACATTAAATTTCTACTCCCGCTGTAGAGAATGCTACAATCCCGTCAAAACCCGTCAAGTAAGAATTTTCGAGTTGTTACTTTTCCCTAAATTTTAAAAATGAATTATTTTAAAATTGAGTCTTGGGTTATTGATTTTTAAATCTACTTTTTAAATATACATAAACAAAATATTTTTTTAATAATTATTTTTCAATAATTTAGTAAGTTTTTTAAATTGATGATTCTGATAAAATGATTAACATTTATATTTTTTTAGAGTGCAACAGTGTAAAACAGTTACTTCACAGCAATTTTTTTAAAAGTTTGCTTTGGCTTCGTTTTCGAACCGGACGTCACCGGCTTTCAGGGGATTGTGCGATAAGGGCTATTTTAATTTACTTGCCATCTAGTATTCGTTAATAGGGTTTCATAAATGTTTTTTATTTTACGTGGTCACGACAATAATTCCTAGATGGCGCTACTAGGTTGCTACTATTGATGATTCTGCCGTAATATCGTATTATATCGATAGATGTCGCCCGAATCGACAAGTATTCCAGCTTCGGGATAACGCGACACCTATTAAACGTTAACAACATTACAACAAAGGATCTTTACAAAACAAAACGATATTTTTTCCTTCAGTAAATATGATATTTCGATTTATTATGAAAATGTGACAAATACATATATAAAGAACACTATCTTATCTTATATCTTTAAACGAGCAATTCTTGTATATATATAAAATTGGAATCTCGGAATCGGCTCCAACGATTTTCATGAAATTTCTATTCCAGCAGATGGCGTTGTTAACTAACACGAAGTCAATGTGTGTTTGCTTTGCTTTTATTACAGTTTATCACTGCAAAAAATTAAGTATATGTTTCTAATATAATATGTTAGTACATAGTATATATTAGTATATATTTATTATTCTGTCGGTAAGATCAAAAAATATTATTGATATTTCATTATTTTATTAGTATGTAATTCGTACTTAAATATAATTTTCAAATAGTATGCAATTCGTACTTAAATATAATTTTCAAAAAACACAATTTATAAAAACACAATTTATAAATAATATAATTTTTTTTTTCTCCGCCTGCAATACGTACGTACGTATATGTATATATGTAAAAAACAAACAAACAAACAAACCCGATCCTAGAAAATGTGTCGAAATTGGTAAAAAGGACGGTAATTAGACGATAATACATACGGCCCTCGTGGTGCATCGGTAAACCGCACTACCGATAACACAAGGTCGGGGCGGGTTCGATCCCTCGTCTGGGGGTGTTTTTCTACATGTTTTTACGCTATTTATTTACAAAAATAAAGTGTATATTTGGGTAATTAATTAATATAAATAAACGATAATAGACGTGAAAGGCGCTCTGACGAGCGCCTTCACGTCACCCTCACGCGACATGCAACACGCAGACGAAAAAGTTTGAGAGGATGTAATAAAAGTTTCACTTTAAAAAGAAAAGTAGCTGAAGTAAATATTGACCATAAAAATGCTGAGATTCCCCGCCTGGTTCAAGAAGCCTTTGAAACCATTACGGTTAATGAGTGGACACAGCATTGCAAACATGTTCACAAGTTAGAAGAAGAATATTTGAAACAAGATTCGTATTTGGATAAGCCTTTTATAATAGAAGTAAGAAGTGACACAGAAACAGAAAGTGATAGTGATGATGATGATGGTTGCATGGAAATAGGAGGTATATTTCCTCACAGCCTGACTGAAGTTGGGCGTGCAGGTTGTTCCAAAGACCATAATTATTGTAAACCTGGTTTCAATAAATGAATTATTCTAAAACTCATGTTTTATTATATCCAATTGCTAGGTCAGCTCTTGTATCTATCCTGTAGATATGAAACTAGCCGACCGCCAGTGACCTAGTCTACTGACAACTCTGCCCTGTCCCGTCGCTCTTATTGGTCGCAGCGTGATGTTATATAGCCTAAAACCTTACTCTAAAAAGGGACTGTCCAACAGCAGCTAACATGAATTTTAGGTTACAGTTACAGGTTATCTACCCCTAATCAATTCATCTTTGCCAAGGGTTTTCGAATATTTTTTACACACTTAATGAATGAATTAATGTATAGACATAAAAAAATTGTGTGGTTTTATGAAACCACCGTAAAAGTGAAACTTTTTTTCACATTATAGACATTTAACTAAAAATTTTCGAAATATTATTTTTTTCGAAAATCGAATGTAAGTCACTGTTCACGTATTTTAGTTACCATAAAATATTGGTTACATTTATAAACGATAATAGACGTGAAAGGCGCTCTGACGAGTGCCTTTCACTTTATCCCTACTCCGAGGCCGACCGTCACGCGACATGCAACACGCAGACGAAAAAGTTTGAGACGATGTAATAAAAGTTTCACTTTAATAACAACATTTACATTAAACACTGACAAAAACAAACCAAATAGCGTGGAGCACTGGCACAAATGAGTAATAGTCTATACACTACACGGTCAGCTGATGCCAGCGTTGCCAACATTAAATTTCTACTCCCGCTGTAGAGAATGCTACAATCCCGTCAAAACCCGTCAAGTAAGAATTTTCGAGTTGTTACTTTTCCCTAAATTTTAAAAATGAATTATTTTAAAATTGAGTCTTGGGTTATTGATTTTTAAATCTACTTTTTAAATATACATAAACAAAATATTTTTTCAATAATTATTTTTCAATAATTTAGTTAGTAAGTTTTTTAAATTGATGATTCTGATAAAATGATTAACATTTATATTTTTTTAGAGTGCAACAGTGTAAAACAGTTACTTCACAGCAATTTTTTTAAAAGTTTGCTTTGGCTTCGTTTTCGAACCGGACGTCACCGGCTTTCAGGGGATTGTGCGATAAGGGCTATTTTAATTTACTTGCCATCTAGTATTTGTTAATAGGGTTTCATAAATGTTTTTTATTTTACGTGGTCACGACAATAATTCCTAGATGGCGCTACTAGGTTGCTACTATTGATGATTCTGCCGTAATATCGTATTATATCGATAGATGTCGCCCGAATCGACAAGTATTCCAGCTCGGCACTAGGGATAACGCGACACCTATTAAACGTTAACAACATTACAACAAAGGATCTTTACAAAACAAAACGATATTTTTTCCTCCAGTAAATATGATATTTCGATTTATTATGAAAATGTGACAAATACATATATAAAGAGCACTATCTTATCTTATATCTTTAAACGAGCAATTCTTGTATATATATAAAATTGGAATCTCGGAATCGGCTCCAACGATTTTCATGAAATTTCTATTCCAGCAGATGGCGTTGTTAACTAACACGAAGTCAATGTGTGTTTGCTTTGCTTTTATTACAGTTTATCACTGCAAAAAATTAAGTATATGTTTCTAATATAATATGTTAGTACATAGTATATATTAGTATATTATTTATTATTCTGTCGGTAAGATCGAAAAATATTATTGATATTTCATTATTTTATTATTATGTAATTCGTACTTAAATATAATTTTCAAATAGTATGTAATTCGTACTTAAATATAATTTTCAAAAAACACAATTTATAAAAACACAATTTATAAATAATATAATTTTTTTTTTCTCCGCCTGCAATACGTACGTACGTATATGTATGTATGTAAAAAACAAACAAACAAACAAACCCGATCCTAGAAAATGTGTCGAAATTGGTAAAGAGGACGGTAATTAGACGATAATACATACGGCCCTCGTGGTGCATCGGTAAACCGCACTACCGATAACACAAGGTCGGGGCGGGTTCGATCCCTCGTCTGGGGGTGTTTTTCTACATGTTTTTACGCTATTTATTTACAAAAATAAAGTGTATATTTGGGTAATTAATTAATATAAATAAACGATAATAGACGTGAAAGGCGCTCTGACGAGCGCCTTCACGTCACAGTCACGCGACATGCAACACGCAGACGAAAAAGTTTGAGAGGATGTAATAAAAGTTTCACTTTAAGTAGTATATAATTGGGCATTCTGTCCCACTTCGTGGGACAAAAATGCCCAATTATATTTCTGGGATAGAATGCCCAATATGATTTTTGTGACATCACAAAATCTATAATGGGACAGAATGCTCAAATATCATTGTTGTGAAATTATAAAATCTACAATCGAACAGAATGCCCAATGCTATTTTTACAAAATCACAAAGACTATTCTGAAACAAAATCCTAATTTCTTGATACCAATAAATGTTCAGAAGCGGTTTAAATACAGTTTATAAATGTTAATGTTTTAAAGTGTTTCTTTCATTTATCAATCAACTCTTTACCTCATTTATCATGAAATTTATGAAACAGCAGCAATCTCTGCATATCGATACAATTTGCAATGATTTTTCTAAATCTCGTTCTCGTCACAGCAAGTTATTACCTAACACAATACGAGCAATAATTTGTGGACCTTCAAACTGTGGAAAAACTAATTTGGTTATAGGTCTCCTATTACATGAAAATGGTTTAAAGTTTAAAAACGTATATGTTTACTCAAAAACTTTACATCAACCTAAATATATTTTTTTAGAAAAAGTTTTACAAAGAATACCAATTATTACGTTTTCTAAATATCAAGCACACCAAGACGTTTTAAGTGTTCAAGATGCAAAACCGAACTCTGTGATTATATTTGATGACGTTGCATGTGAAAATCAAAACAATATGCGTGACTATTTTGCAATGGGTAGGCACAAACAGATCGATTGTTTTTATCTGAATCAAACGTATAGTAAAGTACCTAAACAGTTAGTAAGAGACAACGCTAACCTTATTATACTTTTCAAACAAGATGATATTAACCTTAAACATGTTTATGAAGAACATGTTAATACAGATATGTCTTGGCCCGAATTTCGAGAAATGTGTTCAAAAATTTGGTCCGAACCTTACAACTATGTTGTAATTGATAAAGGTTGTCCTAAAAATAATGGTTGTTACAGAAATAAGTTTGATACGTTTGTAGTTTTTGATTAATTAAAAAGAATATATATATTTAAGACAACGAACTTCTTAATATTATTATTATTCTCTAGTCATCTGTTAAACGATCATCACCTATTAAATAACTATGGAAAAATCGTTAAAAAAACAAATCATTGATGCTACTGCAGTTGTAAAGAAGAAAATACGTACTATGCGAGAACATGAGATCGATAATAAACAAACATTAGAAACAGTTTTCAAACCTGTGACTGACTCACTGAACAACTTATCACAGAAACATGATCAAACTTCTCTTGATGAAAATGAAGAAGCTATTGATTCGTATCGCAAGGAAACTCAATACAAAAAAGACTTCAGTAGTAATGAACAAGAAAGCAGTGATGAATCTGAAGTTGTCAGTGATGCCTCATTTCAATCAATAGTTGACAGGAATCAGGAATCTGATATATCTTCTTGGTCTATATCTCCAGAAGTATTAAGTGATGTACCTTTTGGTGTTCGAATAGAAAATGAAAAACTTATGTTAGGTTCAGCTAATATCATAATTGGGGAAGATTTTATAACTGTTGCTGGACAAAAATATCGAAACACACCGGGTTTGAAGCAGTTGTTACTAAAAAAAGACATAGATTTAAACTCAGTGACGGATACAGACATGAAAAATTATAAGTCTATGCTGCTGACTACAAATGCACATCGTCGAGATTTTGATCCAACTAAACCAATTAAAAGTAACAAAGGTTCAAAATATTTGCAAGTTATTAAACCCCTTTTTCAACAACCAAGTACAAGTCGTAGCCATAATCAACCAAAGGGAAGTGGGATACCGTTGACCAAAGCGTGGAGAAAAAATATAGATTTGGTTTATTGGGATGACCCCAATGAACTAGTGGACAGATTAAGGTTGTTAATTGCATCTCGGGATGCTGGTAACACTGGGTTAGACAATGAAATAATATCCATTGTTGAAGAATTACGTGAAAGCAAAATTATTAATAAATAAAGTAATGTTACTTTCTAGGTACCTTTCATTTCACTATAAACCTTTCTATGCCATACACATTAAGCATGAATGTGGATAAATTTGGTCATTATATTCATAAAAGAATGCGATTATCAGAATTATTTGAGTTCAATGATAATGCATTATTAAAATCAGATAACGGTGAATATGATTTAAAATCTACAAGGTTGAGAGGTATTAAAACTCCAATAGAGCCGGACGATGCTGTAAATAAAGAATATATAGATGAATGTATTGGTAAAATTACAATAGACCTACATAGAACGGTGCATGCAATGCGTGCTAAAATAATAACCGATGTTGAAAATAGTTTAAAAGCAAAAATCTCTGAGGCTATATCACATTCTGAGAATAAATTTTATACAAAAGTGGCTTTGGATAAATTACTTGTGTCTAAAAAATCTACATAATGTCTAAAGAACAAATTGTGAACGAAATTCATAAAGCAGCTAGAAAAATTTTTTCTCGACGCTCTGTAATATTAAAAGGGATTGACGACTTATGGCAAGCTGATCTAATCGACATGCAAAGTCTGAAAAAATATAATAAGGGTTACAATTTTATTCTATTAGTTATAGATTGTTTCTCAAAGTACGCTTGGGCAGAGCCCCTTAAATCAAAAAATAAACATGATGTAACTCAAACATTTGAGCACATGTTAAATATGAGTCACCGTAAACCAGTTAATTTACAAACTGATTCTGGTACAGAATTTTATAATACCTTTTTCCAGACGCTCGTGAGACGTCATCGTATTAATCACTATTCATCTTTTTCCACTAAAAAAGCTTCTATTGTGGAACGATTGATAAAAACTATAAAAAATAAATTGTATAAATATTTTAGTTTGAATGGTAACTACAAGTGGTTAGGGTCGGTGTTAGAAAATACATTGAAGACATATAACAATACTAAACATCGTACTATTAAATGTAAACCCATTGAAGTAAATAAAAACAACGAGTCGATGATAAAACACAATATCAGAAGCTGTCATAATTCTACAAATGTGAGACGCCAACCTAAGTTCAAAGTTGGAGACACTGTTAGAATCAGTAAATACAAACATATTTTTGAAAAAGGATACCCTCCTAATTGGTCAACTGAATTATTTACTATAAGAAAGATAAATTATACGACACCAATAACATATCACATAGAAGATAAACGCCAACAACCTATATTAGGAACGTTTTATGAACAAGAACTTCAAAAATCTTACCACTCCGATATTTATTTAATAGAAAAGGTTTTGAAGAGAAAAAGAAATAAATTATTAGTAAAATGGTTGGGTTTCAGTGATAAAGAAAATAGTTGGATTGAAAAACGTGCAATACAGGACTGATACTATATCAATTATATAACAGATATTTCTATTTCACTTTACCCTAAGCAATGCAAGGTGGTGGACTCGTTAATAGTGCTATTAATAATCTACCATTTGAAATTCATTTACCTGGTTACAATTACTGTGGTCCAGGAACAAAGTTGCAGAAACGATTACTTCGAGGTGACCGTGGTGTAAATAAATTAGACGAGGCTTGTATGCAACACGATATTGCATATCAAAACTTTGCAGACTTGTCTCACCGTAACGAAGCTGATTTAAAACTACTAAATATGGCTAAACAAAGGCTCAAATCCAAAGACGCGAGTAAAGGCGAAAAAGTTAGCTCGTGGATAGTTAGCAAAGTCATGAAAGCCAAGTTAAAGTCGGGAGCCGGCATTAAATCGTTTAGTAATTTTGTGTCGAAAATTCGATCAAAAATGAAGAAAATGAAACCCAAGGATAAGAAATCTTTAATTAATTACGCTTATGCTGCTGCCAAGAAAATGTTTCCCTGTATTCGAAAAATAAAAGTTCCTCGCGTTATACCCTTACCTAAGACTGGAGGAGTTTTACCTTTAATTCCAATATTTGCTGGTTTATCAGCGTTAGGTACTTTAGCAGGTGGTGCAGCGGGTATTGCAAAAACTGTTAATGATTACAAATCAGCTCAAAAAAATTTGCAAGAAACACAGCGACATAATAAAGCAATGGAAGGTTTAGCATTAGGCAAGGGATTATACATTAAGCCACACAAAAATGGTAACGGGCTGTTTATTAAACCCGCAAAAAACTAATACACAAGCTACCTAATCGTCCTCTAACTAATACAGATATTGAAAAAGATGCCAAAGATATTCCTTATTTCAGGGGAGTTTTTATGAAAGATAAATTACCAAAAAGACCAATCCGTATGGAATGTGGCATCGTTAACTTAGACGATTCTAAAAATGAGGGCACGCATTGGGTAGCTTATGTTAAAGTAGATAACTACTGTGAATATTTTGATAGCTTTGGTGATTTAAAGCCTCCAAGAGAAATAATGCGTTACTTTAAAAATTGTAATGTTTTTTATAATTATACCAGATACCAAGATTTTAATACAGTCAATTGTGGACATTTATGCTTAGAATTTTTACGGAAGTTTTGGAATAAAGACGTATAAAATATTTCTATTTCTTTCATTTTCATCATTCGCAAGATGTCACTCACTTTGTCGATAACTGGTAACTCCTCAAGTTTATATACATATCTATTATCCTAACAACTTGCAGCTAGATGGACACTACGAATGTGCTTTATTACATATTACAACATTTAATTCCATTCCTAATATTGAAAAAAGCAATAATAAATTATATTATGGTACTAATGAAGTTATTGAAATACCAGAAGGCACTTATGAATTACAAGATATAAACGATTACCTACAATCTAAATTAAAAGAAGCCTCAATCAAAATACAGTGTAATAACAATACTTTAAAAGCTGCTTTATACTGTACAAAAGAAATAAATTTTACGAAAGAAAATACATTTCGAAGTTTATTAGGGTTTAATAAACAAACTTTGGAAGCAAATAAATGGCATGTATCACAGTTTCCAGTAAACATTTTACCGACGACCGTCATCAGGGTTGAATGTGATATTATAAGTGGCTCGTATATAAACGGAAAACCAAGCCATATTCTTCACGAATTCGCTCTCAATGTGCCTCCTGGCTATAGAATTATAGAAATACCAAAAAACGTTATTTACTTTCCTATAAACCAGAATAACATAAGCTGTATTCATATTAGGCTTTTGGATATAAACAATCATTTGATTAATTTACGAGGTGAAGAAGTACAGTTGTATATACATCTAAGAAAAAGAAATGATTGACTATAATAAATATGTGCTACAACAACTATCAAATAACAGTGATCATCAAGCTACTAAACTTATAAGACCTCGCTTAAAAAAGAAAATAAAATTGACTAAAAACAATAAGGCATTTTTAAAAGCCATCGGTCTATTAAAATGAATATCTTAGATGTTTTATCAACTCCAACTAACGATAACAGTGTGGAAGGAATTGAATATCATTCTTACAAGCCTTATGTGACGAGTTTCAATAGAAATGATGAAATCCGTATACCTATCAATCAGCAGGATCTCTATGTATTACCATTGCAAGCACTCTATATTTGGAAGGAAACTTAATTATTAGGAAAAAAGATTCTAAAGAGCCTGCTACAAGTGTACATTTTACAAATAACGCATTACTGTACTTATTCCAAGATATAAGGTATGAACTAAATGGAGTTGAGATTGATAAGATAAAAAATGCTGGAATTACTACCACTATCAAATCTTTAATATCAATGAACGAGAATGAATCAAAAGTAGCTAATTCTTGGGGGTGGAATATTGATGGTGTCAAAAATATTAATGGTGGTAGGTTTGCTGTCTCCATACCACTCTGTAATATATTGGGATTTGCAGAAGACTTCAAAAAAGTGGTAATAAATAGTCGACATGAGCTTATATTGTTAAGAAGTAACACAAATCTGAATGCAGTAAAATTAAATACAGGTGAAATTGTAGACGATGTTCAAATAAATAAAATTGTTTGGCGCGTACCACATATTAAAATTTCTGATAGAGAAAAAATTAAATTCATAAATATGTTAGAAAAGGATCGACCACTTCAAATGGTTTTCAGAAATTGGGATCTGTACGAATATCCTTCTCTACCTAAAACTACAAAACATACTTGGGCTATCAAAACTTCATCCCAAATAGAAAAACCGAGATACATAATAATTGGCCTTCAAACAAACAGGAAAAACAATGCAAGCACCGATATGTCTCAGTTTGATCATTGTCATATACGGAGTGTTAAAGTATACTTGAATTCAACTTATTTCCCATATGAGAATTTAAACATAAAGTTTGCAAGTAACCAAGTTGCTATATTATACGAGCAATATGCTAGATTTCAACAGTCATATTACGGCAGGCGCTCAGAACCCTTATTAAGTGAAAAACAATTTAAAGATATAGCACCATTATTTGTCGTTGATTGCTCACGACAAGCCGATAATTTGAAAACTGGCCCGGTTGTGGACGTAAGGTTGGAAATTGAAAGCGATTCTGATATACCAGATCAAACATCAGCATATTGTCTTATATTAAATGACTGTATAATTGAATATAAGCCACTGAGTAACACTGTGAAAAAAATATCATGAATCAGGACACTATTATATTGGATATTCAAGGATTCAAAGATCTGTCTAATAACTTTATAGTTAAGGAATTAGCGTTTGCTACTCCCGATTATACTCAATTATTTTTAGTAAAACCACCATACTCATTTAAATATTTAACACATGACGAAAAAAGACAAGTGAAATGGTTAGAGAGAAATAAAGGAATTTACTGGAATGAAGGATATATTGATTACAGAGAATTTCATCGTATAATTGTTCCCTATCTAGACAGTAAAAACATTATTGTAAAAGGTTTAGAGAAAGTTAAATGGGTGAAAGATATTTGTGCAAATTGTTTTGTATCAGATTTAGGAGAAGGATCGTGCCCTAAAATGGTTAAATTATACGAGAAATATTGTGACAATAAAACTAATTTTAACTGTGTAATTCACTCAAAGCAATGTGCTCTTAAAAATGTGCTATGTATAAAAAAATATTTAAAGTGGTAATGAAATGTTGAAGTAAATAATGTAATTAAATTATTGCAGGTGTATTTAATAATAAAAAAATATTTATCGTACAGGTAATTTAATTTCTAAACCTTTTTAAACTACAAATTAATAGCATATGAACATGACTTAGAAATAAAAAGTAATAAACGGTAAACATATTAAAAATCATCGTCAATTAAAGATTTTGATATTTTTTTGATTAGCCCATCTGTTTCGTCCATTACACTATCTATAGAGTCTTTAACAATATATTGAGCATTTACTAATACTTTTTCACTATCACTATCGTAAGTCTGAGTATTGTCATTACAGAGATCGATGACACATATCTTAATTAACTTGATTCCTCGTCGCTTAGAACGGCTCATAACAAAAGATTGCGTTGAGTTTTGTTTCGTAATATTGCGTGTTGATTCCCTGCGACGTGGTTTAGGTTTTTTAACTTTAGTCTGATTGCATTGATCAGATTCTATGCGTTGCAAATCATAGATTTCTTCATATGGATCTTGAGCATATTGGCTGAATATAATCTCTGAGTCAGACATCTGGAACAAAATATGCATAATATATTATATCACGTACGTATAATATTTACGTGTAATAATCACTGTTAAATTAGTTTACTTACTGTTGACTAAATTTGCTTAGTTTTGTTACTGCCACCCGAGACGATTAATTTCAAGTAAATGAAAATAAACTCGATCCATGTTACCATGCTAATCGTGTTTGCCGACAGTAATGCCGAATCAGCATTTATAAAATCCTTCTTTTAGTAATACACTTAAATAAGTTCAAACATGAACGAACATGTATGAACCTGTGTGACTGATATATTATCTTTACATTTTAGATCATATTACGATATTATAAGCTTTTATTTACCTTGCACTGTATGTATGTATGTATGTATGTATGTAAGTATGTATGTTCGGTGGAATCTTGTAACTCAATTTTGAAGTAGATACCTTCAACCGATTGAGCTGAAATTTTGTATACACGTTTACTTTGGATGACAATGCATGATATAATGTATGACATTATTCTATATCCAATATGGCAGACGACCCAAGATTGCGGAATGGATATTTTTAATGCATTTCTGCAATATGGGTATCAAATGAAAGGATTTGTTGAGTGTAACTCAAAATATAATATGACGTCATTCAAAATCCAATTTGGGGGAATATCCAAGATGAAGGAATATATATTTTAAGCTTTCGTACAATATGGGTATCAAATGAAAGGGCTCATTGAGACTAACTGAAAAAATAATGTGACGTCATTCTAAATACAATATAACGGATAATCCAAGATAGAGGAACAGTTTTTTTTAATGCATTTCTACAATATGGGTATCAAATGAAAGGGCTTGTTAATAGTAGCTCGAAAAATAATGTGACGTCATTCTAAATCCAATATAGTGGAATAAATATTTGCGTTTCTACTATATGCGTATCAAATGGCCCTTTCATTAAAGAGTTATATGAGAACTTCAAAAACTATGTCTCGGTGGTTCAGTAAACTAGCCCGCTTCTGAATCAGGAAGTCTTGGGTTCGAATTTGGCCTCACACCAATGTCTTTCGAAATTTCTCTCGAAAGTCATGTGTGATAAATATTTTTGACTGACCACTTTGTGCTCACTGTATGGCAACAGTCGTAGAGCCCAGCAATTCACTGTATGAATGGGATGGCTCGACCGGTGAAATACCACAACCAGCTCACGGCGTGTTTCTTTAGGTGAGAGAGGTACCCGGAGGCCTACTCCCCTTCCCCATCCCTTCCTACTCCCATATCCTATATCCTACCCCCTTAAAGATAAGATAATACGATAAGATAAGACGTAAACATAGCGGCGAGTCGAGGCTTAATAGATGCTGCCTACACCTTCGGGTAGAAAAAGGAGTCGAGCTATGTTATGTTATTAATTAATGTTATAAACAAATTAGATTGTGTATAAATATTATATATATCATAGGGTTTTCAATATGAGCGGCTAGATACTAGTGGCCTGCTTGTTTGGGCAGTGTCAGTCAATCTGTTGTTTACTATTCAGTCACTGATGCCAAATCACCATGTCAAGATACAGGGTTAAGCGGCGCGTCCAAATTTATAATCAAAATGAGTTAGTGCTAACATTGAGAACCTTACGACCACTTTACGGCTGAGGCGGTAGTCCATCACAGTCGACGGCTTTCCGTTGACCTATGTTTTAATAGTTAACAGTGTTTTCATTGTGGTCAGCCACACAATCTGCTGCATGAATGGGCCGGTTCGACCGGTGTAATGCCATGCCCTTTCAGGATACCGACGTAAATTGGACAGGATTTAATCACTTTAACATGATTGCTACACTAACGGATTTTAATGGTGTTATAGGTATTATTAGAATTAAACACAGTGGATGGTGGGAACGAACTATAACTTTTATTACAACTCACTCCTATGTTACACTCAGGTCAGCAAGTATAAAGTACTGATTAAAACAACAGATGGCGTTACACATCACAAGTAGTTAAACATATTTTGTTATTAAACAACAGTCCCACATAACAAAATTAAGTTGCAAAATCAACAAATAAGTAACAAAAAAATTTGTTTACTTAGGCTTGAAACTCTTTGCTGCTGGTCAAGCATACGCGGCCTTAAGTAGAGAAAAGACTTTAGGAGGTCTCCTCATTGAAGAGTTGGACTGTTCGAAATTAACTGGCAAATGACCTTGTAACAATGATGCTTTGAATGAGATGAAGAGACTGAGAAAATTACCCATCGATAACTAAAAACTTGAAAATAATTTAAAGAAAAAACCTTTTTTAAAGAAGCTTTTATTTAAACGCTCTAAAAAGAATAAAATAATTTTAACCTTATACATTTTAACTATCAACTTATAACCTTATTATATACAGTTTATGTGATAATAAAAGCTTGTCGCTATGTTCAACCCAACCCTTCCCCCCTCCTCTTCCCATCCCAATTCCGACCCCTTCCATTTCCCATGGAAAGGGCCGGCAACGGAACTGTACCACTATATGTGTTCGGGTGTCCATATATATGTTATAAACCAAAAAAATATATTTGGATAATGCGATCCGTCACAGTAATCATTAAATCTAAAAAAATATTTCTAGATGGTTATGGATAGCCACTGATAGGTAATTAAACATAGCGACAAGCTTTTATTATCACATAAATTGTATATAATAAGGTTATAAGTTGATAGTTAAAATGTATAAGGTTAAAATTATTTTATTCTTTTTAGAGCGTTTAAATAAAAGCTTCTTTAAAAAAGGTTTTTTCTTTAAATTATTAGTAATAAAGATAAGAACAAAGATATGGGCAATTAAAAAAAGAAAACTCATATTGATTGATATAAACTTTTTTTATTTAAAATACTTTTCAATTTATTTATCTTATTTTATCTTACAAAAAACAAAAACTTAATCTTATACAAAACAACTACGTTATATACAATAACATTATATTAATTGATTAATTAAAACTTTACATTTTATTCAATTTATTTGAAACCTTTCAACAAATTGCAATGTCCCCATGCTCGAGTTGCAATATTATCTTTTGATATTAATCGCTTATCGTCATTACTGGAGAGTGCTACTTTATTTACACTTTGTGTAAATATTTCATGCTTAATGGATTTGAAGAGAACATTTTTTTCGAAGAATTACTTCTTTATTAAATAGAACTTTCTGATAGTCATCAATGCTCAAATCACGAACCACACAAGATTTAACTCCTTTTGCTTTTTTAACTATACTATTAATCGTTTTTAAGGAATATAACTTTGACCTCAAGCCTACAAATTCAGTAATAAGTGTCCCAGCCATTTCGTCTTTAAATAATCCTGGGACTTTTTTATTGATTTTAGGAATAGCATATTCATTCTGTGTACAATAATTACTTGTATCAAAATATTTTATAAAGCTATTTTTCAAGTCCTTATAAAAATCATTAGTATATATTTCATAAATTAAAGAATCTGTATCTGTATAGCATAATCGTACTTTATCGTTATAAAAAGGTTTTACTATATTATAATGAAAATTGTACATGTGCGCCTTGGATAATTCTAAAACAGTAAAGCCTATATAAATAGGTTTATCTAAAGTTATATGATCAGGTTTCATCTGTATCGCTACTAGTTTTCTGATAAAACAGATGCACTATGAAAATAAGGATTACTTATGAGCTTTTCGGCGCAGATAGGTTTGTTAGTTTTATTGTTTGTTGTATTCCATGAGTTCACTAAGTAGACAGTTACTCTATTTTCAGTATTTTCTAAAGTTTTACCAAAAACGCTATTATTTAACAGCTTGAAGAAATCCTGTTCAAATGCAGTTTTCGCTTTTTGTCGTAGTTGCGTATTTAATTCAATATATTCCTTTAGATATGCACTTTGTCGAAATGTAATAACTCTATGAATTTTACTTAATACTAAACCATGTTCTAGACATTTCTTTAAATGAACATAATGTATTACGTAGTTATATTTATTATAAAGATTTGAAACGAGTTTTTTCGATCTACCACCCGGCGGTGTACATTTTTCAGGACAAAAAGGCAAATCATTGTGTAGAATGTGTAAAGATTCAGGATAAAAAAGATCAACTTCTAGTATAAAACCCCATTCGGCACTGTCGCTTACGTTTTCTATGATTAAGTTATTTATTTCATATGGATTTAAAAATCGGAAATTTGAATGGGGTAAGTATTGACACATACTAAAACCATATACTACATATACCATATACTTACAACACAACCATATACTACTATAGACGGGCCTCGTGGCGCATTGGTAAAAAGTACCGGTTGCAGCAATGAGGTCGGGGGTTCGATTCCCACCCGAGCACAAATATTTGTGACCAACATGAATATTTGTGTGGTGTCTGGGTGTTTTTCTATGTATTATAAGTATGTATTTACAAAAAGAAAAGTATATATGTATTAATATCCGTTATCTAGTATCCATAACACAAGCATTTAGTTGCTTAGCTTGGAACTAGAGGGCGCTGTGTGTATTGTGTCCAAGAAATTATTATTAATTATTAATTATTATATAATATAGATTATTACAATCTAAATAAGCTATGAAGCACTGGGGTTGTGTTTTATCTGACGATGGCATATATTTGTTGTTAGCTTTAGCGTAACGATGGGAACACATACATAAACCTCCCCTGATACCACTTTGGATCATTCGTACAATAGATAAGTCTGCTATGAGTTCTAACTGAACTCCCGTTTTTAGTAACATAGCATCAAATGATAAACTAGGTGCAGTAATATAAAACGCTGGGTCGAGTTTATAGTGTCGTTTACAGGTTTTTCGAAAATTTTGAAAGATATCAGTGAGTAAAAGTACATCTGTTTTTAAATATAAATCAGTGTATTCACCCAATGTCTTTATGTTAAAAGTGTGCCAAATTAATTTAGCATGATCATAATCTTCCTGAGAAATATGTTCATTGGTTAGTGAATTAAAAAAACAATCTTTGGCTGGTAACATTCTCTCTTCGTAACATTTCCAATTGGTTATGTAATCGTATGGATAAATACCTTTTCGTGTAAGTAACGAAAAATGGGCATTATTGGGAAAATGAGAACGTAAACTAATAAAATCATCAGTTTGCATAGTTTTTGAAAGTTTATGCAAACTAGTGCCTAAAAAATTAAATGAATCTAAAAATCTAATCTGGACGTAATTGTTGTCATTGATGCGTATAAATTTAGAAAATGAAATATACTTCTCTTTAGTCTTAGGTATGATATTTAACTTACCAGGAGTTTCACCTAATTTTTTAATAAATAAATGACAGTCGTATCCTGATAAGTTATGAAAGAAAATTGGTATGAACATAGGTATCCTAAATTGTAAATTGCAATGTCGGTGCGCTGCACCACGATATCGACCTGTAATATGACAATGGTCCCTAACTTTATTCTTCCATAACAAATTCTCGCAAATACAACATGTTTGGGCGTTTTTAAATTGAATAGCATCTTTTTCTGTAAATACAATTGGAACATTTTGAGTCAATTTAATATAAATCTTCTTAACGTCTTTTGTAAGAAAATCAATAAATTTTGAAACACAGTCGACCCCACGGTACGTTTTAAATTCATTATAATTAACACTGTTCGAAGAAACAATATTATATGCAAATGCTGACGCGATATGTCGTTGCAGGCCACACGTGTTTGCAGTGTCAAATTCATGATCGGAAATTGGTTCAAGTAGCGTTTCGAAATCAGCATAAATTGTGAATGGAATATTTTGTTTTCTGTTAAAATTTTTAAATTGTATGAATGATCCCTTATCGGGCAAAATAGTAACTATCCCTCCGCATTGATGTTTATCAAATATATCCTCACTTTGGAAAAATAATAAGCAGCTCTCACAAAAATATAGCTTACTGTGATGCTTGGTAATTTGACATTTGGCTAGACGTGGCAAATCTTTAATAAGACAGTAGTGAGAAGAATAACCGTTTTCTAATAGCAATAAGTGAATTATTTTCGACCCCTTTTTAACATGTTCGGGTCTATAGAGTGGTCCCGTTATTGTTCTATTACCCTTTAAACCATAAATATAAATATTAAGGCATGGATTGTTTCTTTCAAAAATATTTATATCTGAAAAAGTAATAGGGAAAGAAATGCCGTTCACGTTTAAGACTTCACGAAAATGTGGATATGATGTAACTCTTTCAGGATGTTGTGTAGATGGATACAAAGCAGCAACAACGCACCACAAAAAACAATAACTATCCTTGTTTTGAATATTTAAACAGGCTTTCTTATTTTTTATAAATAGAGGCAAATCAATAAATCGCGAACCACTCAGAGGTTGGTATTTATTAATATTGATTTCTAAATGTGAATTACGTAAAAATGTCCACCCACTATCTCTTGCTTGAAATTCTTCAATTCGTTTTAAAATATACAATATAAGTTTTTTGTGAATGATCTCAAAGTTGTAATTTAAATGAATAACAAAATTTTTTGTAGCAAAAGACTTCAACTCTTGTGCATCATTTTTTACCATTAAAAAAATTGCGAAGAATTCAAAATTAATTTTAATAGAATCGTGTTTTTCAAGCGCGCTACGAATTAAACATTTAACCTGATCATATATATTATTTAAAAAACATTCTGGGTATACATTTATTTCATTTTTAGATGCAATTATTCTATAACTTGAAATTCGTCCTTTGAAAGAAGAATGTATTAATTCTACATTTTCACCGATTTTCTCAGAACTATTGTTTTTATGTTTATTGGTTCGTAAGTGACTAATCCAAGACTTAGAATTAACTTGTATGTTGCAAACCGAGCAAAAAGGCATTTTAATCTAAAATATGCTCAAATTAAAATAATAAAATAATTAATATATAGCTAAAACTACCATTGGATCTTCAAGGCTTCAATTTCTGTTTAAATTTTAATCTGTTTTAATTCTTCTTGCCCTGGCTCTGGAATTAGATATATTAAACACTTTAATATATTAGAAGAATATCATGTTAATAATTACAAAAAATGAATAAATAAATAACATTTCAAATTTGTTTATAGAAAAAATAATAATAATATTCAATCAAACAAAAGGTGTGATTCAAGATCTCAGAACCATGATAATCGTTAGTTTAGAAATAAAATATGTTACTTACTTAATATGTGTATTTTGTAGTCCACAATGAAAAAATCTTGTTTAATTTATATCCTGCTTGCTCTATTAGCAATCAAAGCCTTAGTTTGAAATAGACTTCATCACTGAAATGAAAATGACACTTATATAACAGTATTTAAAAAAATAATATTTATAGGTTAATCTTCTCTACGATTTTATTATTATTATTGTGATTAAGTAACAAGAAATTCACATATTATGAATGAATTACCTCATGTTTATTTCCGTTAATAATGTGCAAAATCTCGGGCTTCCATTTATCTTTCTTTTGGTCTGCTAATAAATGATATATTTTAATGCACCCGAACACAGTCCTGCAATTATAATACAATTAAATGAATTACACAATTCACAATTAAATGGTACAAAATATCAATAACATAAAATCATAAAACATCAATCAACATATAACATCTTTAATTTACCTTATAATTATAGAGTGCACTTTACGAATTGCTTTGAACCTTAACACGTGAATGCAAGCAATGCTTGAAGGAAGCCTGGATTAAAAATGAAAACTATTTATAACATAGAAATTAATTATACCAGAAGAAAAATTTTGATTTCAAATTGTTTTCTAAATACAGTAAGCAAATGTGTGCGCGCTTGCCTACATGTACGGCTCGTCGACACAAGAGAGTCAAATTACTTGTAATTTGCTGTATTGCAATTCTAATCAGGGTTGGTTACATAGTTCGTTTTTTGAATATTTAAAATTTAATTAGGAGTCTGCATTGTCTATATTTATAACGTTCCAATATAGTTTCTCAAATAACCTCAAAAGTTCCTAAAATTGTTTATTTAAATTTTACATTAAAATATGGCTGTTATATACATAGTAAAATAAATAAATAATATTAATAAATAATCCAAAGCCCAAAATTTTAAATTTTAGTTTACATTTACATTATTATAAATTTGTTTTATTTGAAAATTTTACAAAATTCTTTAACAGCTTATAGGATCATATTCGTTAGTAAGTACCTAACATATTTGTCAGCCCTATTTGTTTTGCTGAATTTTCATTTTATGAACGATGTTGGAAATTTCCACTGACATAATACGAATATTGAAAATGTTATATTTGATCACTATTTCTATTGAAAACCGATAACATTTAAAATGTTTATGTTTTAATGTATTTTGAAATATAAGCGAGCTGTTTCTTAAGCCCAGCACATTCAGAATTCAGTTCGAGCAACGACCCTTCAATTCGGAAAGTTATTTACTACGAGTATATTGTTAACCTGGAAGTTATCAAGAATAAAATGTGAGTATTATAATTAAATTAAATTCTTAAATTTAAACGATCTGATTTATATTTTTCATAATATTTGCACAAAATATTTTATAATTTGTATGATTTTATTGAACTAATTAAATTATGTAGAAGTATTGTAGCGCTTGGTGCGTTTAGAAAATGGTAATTTATAATCAAACTCCATTTATCTTCATCTTCAAATTTTTACTGTTTACTGTGTAGAAATATTAATAACTAACTTAGTTTAATAATTATTTAACATTTTTACAGGTCAGACTCTGAGTGTACTCTTCACGATGACCACAATGTCCGAGACCAAATAACTCGTAAAAGCAAGCCTAAAATTGCCAAAGTAAAGAAATCGTCAACTGGAGTAAGGTAATTCGATTTTAATACAAAATATACTCGTAGAGGTTAGTTGATTATTATCAGAGATTTGAAGCAAAGTAATTATTATATAGTATCATTTATTTTGAAAATTTATGTTTCAGTAAGAAGCTTAGAACAGAAGACGTGTTCAACATTCGCCGTAGCGGAGATGATCACCAGGGCACTTCTTCAACTACGCTAACAACATACTTCGTAAATCGGGTCGCCAACGGCAACGAACGTCGAGCTCTCAGCACAACGGGTGACTACTTCGTGGATCTCAAAGTGTACCGGACCGATGATGCTCGCCAAACAGAACCGTCAGACCTCTGGAGGAAAGCGTTAGTCCGAATAAAACTTCAGACTAACGAAGGTACACCCCAGTGGGGTAAGCTGCAATCTCTCGTGCAATCTATTGACTTACTGTGTGACGAACAACCTAGTTTTATTTCAAATAGTTACTAAGTTTAATTAAGTCCTTTTTCGCTTTTATATAATTAAGTTATTGTTTATATCTTAAAATTAATAAAATATTGTCTTCCAGCTCACTAACAACAGTGTGGTTTCATTTCTTAGATCTGATTTTGCAAGTGAAATGCTAAACGCTAAAATCTGTATCTCAGACGATGGTGTTACAAGTGTGAGCGCACAAAAACAAACTATAAACATGTTCCTCAGTTAGTATTTTGCGATGAATTTCATGCATATCTAATGCAAAGTCTGTATCAGATACTGTGTCACTAGTGTGTAGTATATCGCAGTAGCTATATCGGTTGTCTAGTTCTGATTGCTACAGCGATGAAATAACATACTAAGTTTCACAAAATTCTGTATCACGGACGACTGTGTTAGTAGCGTGAGCGCGCAAGAGAAAACTGTGAACATTGTTTCTTAGTTCTGATTTTGTGATGAAATATCATGCTAAACGCTAAGTCTGTGACGGATATCGGTGTTACAAGTATGATCGTGCAAAACAAACTAAAAACACGTTCCTCGGTTAGTATTTTGCGATGAATTTCATGCATATCTAATGCAAAGTCTGTATCAGATACTGTGTCACTAGTGTGTAGTATATCGCAGTAGCTATATCGGTTGTCTAGTTCTGATTGCTACAGCGATGAAATGACATACTAAGTTTCACAAAATTCTGTATCACGGACGACTGTGTTAGTATCGTGAGCGCGCAAGAGAAAACTGTGAACATTGTTTCTTAGTTCTGATTTTGTGATGAAATATCATGCTAAACGCTAAGTCTGTGACGGATATCGGTGTTACAAGTATGATCGTGCAAAACAAACTAAAAACACGTTCCTCGGTTAGTATTTTGCGATGAATTTCATGCATATCTAATGCAAAGTCTGTATCAGATACTGTGTCACTAGTGTGTAGTATATCGCAGTAGCTATATCGGTTGTCTAGTTCTGATTGCTACAGCGATGAAATAACATACTAAGTTTCACAAAATTCTGTATCACGGACGACTGTGTTAGTAGCGTGAACGCGCAAGAGAAAACTGTGAACATTGTTTCTTAGTTCTGATTTTGTGATGAAATATCATGCTAAACGCTAAGTCTGTGACGGATATCGGTGTTACAAGTATGATCGTGCAAAACAAACTAAAAACACGTTCCTCGGTTAGTATTTTGCGATGAATTTCATGCATATCTAATGCAAAGTCTGTATCAGATACTGTGTCACTAGTGTGTAGTATATCGCAGTAGCTATATCGGTTGTCTAGTTCTGATTGCTACAGCGATGAAATGACATACTAAGTTTCACAAAATTCTGTATCACGGACGACTGTGTTAGTATCGTGAGCGCGCAAGAGAAAACTGTGAACATTGTTTCTTAGTTCTGATTTTGTGATGAAATATCATGCTAAACGCTAAGTCTGTGACGGATATCGGTGTTACAAGTATGATCGTGCAAAACAAACTAAAAACACGTTCCTCGGTTAGTATTTTGCGATGAATTTCATGCATATCTAATGCAAAGTCTGTATCAGATACTGTGTCACTAGTGTGTAGTATATCGCAGTAGCTATATCGGTTGTCTAGTTCTGATTGCTACTGCGATGAAATAACATACTAAGTTTCACAAAATTCTGTATCAGGGACGACTGTGTTAGTATCGTGAACGCGCAAGAGAAAACTGTGAACATTGTTTCTTAGTTCAGATGTTATAATGAAATAACCCACTGAGTAAGTCTGTGTAGGAGACGTTGTTACTAATGTAGGATCACT
Organism: Euproctis similis; assembly: GCA_905147225.2. Lineage (NCBI taxonomy): Eukaryota > Metazoa > Arthropoda > Insecta > Lepidoptera > Erebidae > Euproctis > Euproctis similis. Next base: position 20,950,416 of record LR990107.1, on the reverse strand, counting down.
AAATGAAACTACAAATAGCTTAAATTATATTAATGAGACATTGATTTAATTAATAAATTCTCCCTGAGTTTCTTGCCAATTCTTCTCAGAGCGAGAATAATCGAATTGGCGGATAAATTTCTAATAAAATAAACCTAAAATACAAACTGAGTTGTTATTGATCATTCAATCCCTTGGTAGAATCGTAAAAATAGTATTGGGCATTCTACTCCAAAATAGTAATGGGCATTCTACTCCAATATAGCATTGGGCATTCTGCTCCAAAAATATAATTGGGCATTTTTGTCCCACGAAGTGGGACAGAATGCCCAATTATATACTAATACTTTAATAATATAATAAGTACTAATTATATAGATTACCTTAATAACGTATCTAATTTATTACTACGCTATGTACTAGGCAAACATGCCAAATTCTGGGAAATCTATAATAACTTGCAACACTATGTCGACGGTGTCGCCGCCACTCAGTTCACAGATAAGTTGGTCGAGCTGTACTCAATTATGGATAGTATTTTTTTTTATCTTTAAATACGTAGAAGTATTAGGTTTGAATCCTGGCTCACAGTTTTAGACTAAATTGTGGCTGATGTACGGCAAAAGGTTCCGCAACCTATTCCATTTGGAGCTCCTAAATTAGTCAAGTAATATACCTAACACTTGCAAATCATTACATAATATAAAATAAAACTCTGTCAGCTTATATGCTTAGATCTTTGAAAGTACGCAACCGTTTTTGATGCTGTTTATTTTTAATAGATAGAGGGTGTCAACGGCGTGGTTTGTATGTATAATTCATGTATAGTGTAGGAAAAAAAGTGAATTTCGAGATTAAGCGCTAATTGTAAACGCTGTAAAAATTAATTTAGATGCAAAAATAAAGTTCACCAGGGCAGCTACTATTCAATAACAAGACATCGGACGTGTAATCATTTTTATTGTAAAACAATACTTATAAAATTATCCATGTCATAACTCTCAACCGACGAACACAGAAGCGTTATGATGCAGCACCGATGTAGGAGGAACCTAAAGCCATCAATGGAGGACTATGGCAAATATAATGGCTGCAGTATTTTTCTATTTTTACTACAACACAACGCGTCTGTGTCCATCGGCGATGTAAATCTATATTTAATTAAAGCAATTATTACAATCTAAAAATACATGTCTTTCCATGTTCCATTTCACCATTCAATAATATTGGTGATCGCAATTCATGATTTTCCTGAGCTGGTCCCATAATTATGGTCGACAACTGGTTTTTATTTTCCACACTTCCCTATCATTCACTTCCTCCACCTTTCTTACCTCTCTCCACCTCTAGCACCTTTCTTAATCATGCCGTCCTTCACACGATCCATCCAAAGTTTCTTGGGTCTTCCTCTTCTGTTATTTCCTTTCACATTCAGGTTTATCACTCTTCTTGCAATCATCATCTCCCTCCTCCTCATTACATGCCCAAACCATGCAAAGATCCCCTCTTATTCTCTCGGTTATTGGTGAATCTTTCAAGCTTCCTCTCACATACTCATTTCGTATTTCATTCCTTTTCGTTACTCCACACATCCATCTCAACATAGGCATCTCCATAGCATCTATTTCATTATTCTTTCATCCATCCATTTCATACCCTGACATTGTCATCCATACATACCACAAGTCTGATAATGTTTTAATACTGCAGCCGATGCACGATGAAGTTCTCGACTTTTCTACGATTTCCCGGGTATTCTCGGCTCCAGAATTCCCGGCAATGATCGAAACATAAAGGCGAGTCTCGTAATAATAACATGCAAATAAATCCAACAATCGTGCCTTTGTGGCGCATTTTTTTCTGCCTACCCCGTAAGAGACTTTGTGGGGAATTATATTAAACATTTAATCAGTTTTCAATGGTTATCACAGATGGTAATATATGTTTAGTTTTGAAAAGCAATTTATACTGTACCTAGTCTAAAATTAACTTTACAATACACAAAACATTGACCTGGAATACATACAAATATATATTTCTTTTTGGATTCTAGTTAGGATCAAATACTTGACTGCTTCTAAGAGGTTGACATTTGAGCTACTAACTTAACTGTGAGTAAATGCTCCGCTGAAATACCATGTGAATTAATGAAGGGATATACTCGAGGGCTTGATTATAAATTATAGAAATATAAAATAAGCAAAACAGTTTGATACTGACAGACAAATTAGAGATTGACAGAGAAGATGTGGAAGAGAATATTTAATATTGAATAGAGTTAGAAAGAGAATCATATATATTAAGAGCCCTTAATATCCTCATCAATGGAAGAGAGTTGGAGAACACTATTGTAAGTAAAGCAGATAGTAGTCATCATTCATGGTAGGGTATCACTGTCCCATATTGAACAACATTTTCAGATCTTCAATGGTAAGTTTGGATCTGTTGGTGTTCTTGGCGCTGGTCAGCACGTTCTCAGCCATTTCCAATTTGACTTCCTGGAGCTTTCTTATGGTCTGCTCCACGGTGTCAACACACATAAACCTGAAAATATAAAAAGACGATAGAGACCTAGATTCAATTGATCTAATAATTCCGGAAGTTATTTTTTTATGGGGTTCGGGCAAACAAGCAGGCGTGTCACCTGATGGTAAGGGACTAGCGCCGCCCATGGACATCTGTTACAGTTACGTTGCCGACCTTTAAGGGAGTAGGATAGGAAAGGATGGGGTGGGTCTCCGGGTACCTCTTTAACCGAACGAAACGCGGCATGAGCCACATTAAGTCGATATTCTGAGAGGTCGTGGTATTTCACCGGTCGAGCCGGCCCATTCATGCAGCGAACTGCTTAGTTCTACCACTGAGTACCAAGTTAGTGAGGACATACAGATATATTTAAAAAACGAGTTCTGTTATCTCTAATAAACATTCAAATAAAACTTTCTTTAAATATTTTATGTGTTCAGATATAATGATAAAATATACACCTGTATTCCAAACTGACATTTATATTAACGAGGAAAATATATCAAATCATCAAGATCTTGCTTATTTTAAAATAAAAATAATATTTTATTCAATTTTTTGCTAAAATTATTAATATTTCTGTACAAAATTGCAAACAAACACCTGCCAATACTTAAATAATATAGGGTATAATTACGGTTTCCACATTTCCAGACATGAAATCTTGGCACTCGTGCCAAAACAAATATCACATTTAATTTATGTAATTGGCAGAGTTTCATAAATATTAGTGAAATGCTAAAAATAACTGCAAACATTCTCTGTACAATGCCATAAAATGACCTGACCCCTTTAGGTGGCCAAAATAAGGTCCAATATCGCCATTTTAATGGATAAAAAGAAAGTCATTTATTTTCTTTTTTTCTAGGTTGGCTGTTAGAATAACTGTGCATTGCATATCATAGCTATAGACACAAGTTTAATTATTGTTTATGTTCAACATAACATAACTTCACGCCTTATTCTACCCGAAGGTGTAGGCGGTGGCTGTTGGGCCTCGACTCAAATTTAAAATATCTTTATTCCTTAGACTTAACAAAGTACTTAGAATCGTCACATAAAACTATTAGCTAAAATTCACAAAGCTTAGATTCCCCTTCATCACACTGTCTTGAATGTGAAAGCCAATCTAAGTGCCAGTTCCGGCGTCAAGGCTTCTTGAGAAGAACTAGCAAGACACTCAAGGCCGACTCTTTTCAATTTCCAGTTTAACTAATGGTAATAATTACAATCAATACAACACAAAAGGAGCAGTTCAATTCCAAACTTTTTTATCGTTTATATAATCTGCGATACAATAGTAAGCCCTTTGATATAATCTACTTTTAATATAATTCTTAAATTTACCCATGAATAATTCAACCGCGTCGTTTATTGTAGAAGCGTATACATTGACCTGGGAACGAGTTTGAGATTTTATGGAGCCTAGTAGCGGGCACAGCGAGTTTGTTTTTATTTCTTAAATTTAGTGTATGAATATCGCAGTTTTTCTTAAATTTAGTTTTATATTTATGAACATAAATAAGATTATCATAAATATATAAATCGCTCGACGCGCCGTTATGTTTACGCCCCAAATGGAATAGGTGGCGAACCTATCGCCATACCGGGCACACAGTTTTTAGTCATTCGATATTTAAACCACATATACTTTCGAAATTAATTCATTTCGAAATGTCATTGGTGTGTTCCAGAATTCGAACCCACGAGCCCTGAATTCAGAAACCGTGTGCTCGACTACGGAACCACCTAGACTATTATGTTTATGTGTATGTTTAAAATACCAAATTAACCTTATTCACCTAAATATTTGTAAACTACAGTACGCAGATCGCCACATGAATCAATAATATCGGCGTTAAGTGGCTTATGTCGTGTTTCGTTTGGAGAGAGAGCTAACCGGATGACCTTTTTATCCAATTTTTGACCTTTTCTCTATTCTATAAGTTCTATATTATAAGTCTCGGTGGTCCAGTAGGTTGAGCACACGGCTTCTGATCCAGAGGTCCGGGTTCGAATCCTGACACTGGCTCACACCAATGACTTTTCGGTATTGTTCTCGGAAGTTAAGTGTGATAAATATCGATGACAAAAACTTTGCGCCCGGTATGGCAATAGTTCGCCACCTATTCCATTTGGGACGTAAACATAACAGCGAGACTAGGCTTAACAGCCGCTGCCTACACTTTCGGGTAACAAAAAGCGTGAAGTTATGTATGTTCTCTATTCTATCGTTTAAGTCAACAATGCAACAGTAACAATATCTATGCTGCATGTGTCCACGGACGGTGCTTGTTACTTACCACCAGGTAATTCGCTTGCTTGTTTGTGTTTATTCCATGAAATAATGGACATATCAAATTAACTTTCTTTTTATCTGTTTGTTTCGGGAAATCTCTAGATTGTTTTTTTGAATGGGATAGGAGAGCAAACGAGCAAGTGGATCACCTGATGGTAGTCAACTATTCACCGCGCATGAACATCGTGGTGTGTTGCAGTTCTTTAACGGAGTAGCAAGGGAAAGGGGATCAGGCCTCCGGATATCATTCTAAAGGAACGAAATGCGGCACGAGCTATTTCACGCCGATATTCCGAGATGTCGTGGTATTTCACCGGTCGAGCCGGCCCATTCATGCAGCGAACTGCATGCGAGTCGCGGGTATAGCTGATACACAATATGTAAGTACAGTACCTGTATATATGCACGTGTTTCTGCTGTCCCACCCTGTATATGCGGTCCTGCGCCTGCTCCTCGAGCTGCGGGTTCCAGTGGGGGTCGAGCAGCAGCAGGTGGTTGGCGCCGCACAGGTTGAGGCCGACTCCTCCCGCGCACAGCGACAGCAGCAGCACGCGAGTGGCATCCCGCGGGTTGTTGAGCGCGGCCACCAGAGGGCCGCGCGCCGGCACGGGCACCTCTCCGCTCAGCGTGGCGCAGCGCACGCCGCGCCGCTCCAGCTGCACCCGCACCAGCCGCAGCACAGACGTCCACTGGGACACCACCACCGCCTTCTCGTCTGACGGGCACACACAATATATCTCCCATAATGGGTAACCCTATCACTTGCGGACTTGTATAAAGTGGAAAGGATAAGAAGAATAAGAATGGGCTAGTCATATCTGTCGAAGGACCGATGGTAGATGAAGTAAGGTGATAGAGTAGAGACCGCGACTTAGTAAACGTAGTGTAGGACACCCACCAGCCCGAAACCTCAGAAAGGTTACTGGAAAAGACTGGATGCGATAGGCAGAGAATCGGATGTTGTGGCGCACACTGAGAGAGGCCTATGTCCAGCAGTGGACTGCAATAGGCTGATGATGATGTTGAATGTAAGCTTCTACAGATCAACTAAAATATCTCCTGTTACCTTTATGTACGAGCACGTGTTTTTCAAGACAGTCCATGACGGCGCTGATCTTGGAAGAAAGCTTCTCTAGCTGGAACACCGGGTTGCTCGGGGACAGCACAGACCTGATGGCCTCGCTCACCGAAGTGCCCTCCTCACCTGGGCCGGCCCCCTCATCATCAGACTCTTGTTTGTTGTCACTCTGGAATATAAAAAATATCATTATTATATGAAAGTATTAATTTAACGCAAATAAAACCTATGTTATTATACCTTTCTTCTGGAGCTGTCCACCAGTGACAGTTGGTTGAGCTCAGCCAACAGGTCCTGTCCAGCAGGATCTTCTTGGTCTTCGATTGCGCTGTCACCGTCCAGCATGGCTGCTATGAGACCACAATGACAGCAAACCTGACGCAGCCTCAGCAGGAGCACCAGGATCTCGTGCGATTTCACTGGTTTTGCTCCTACAAACCGACAGATTATACTACCAATTTTTTTCTGCCCTCATACTAATCTAAAGTGGGGTCAGCACAACATGTCATCCTTTTAAACTATCCATGTTCTTTGCAAGATTTGGATGCGGTTTTATGAACAGCCGCCTGCCTGTCATTTTTTTTTTATATTATAGATTAAATTAAACTTTTAAAGCATACCGTTCACGCCAAATGTTTTGGGAGCAAGGTAGAATTCTATAGAAATAGAATACTGACTTACCTTGTAATGCAATCATTTTCTTATGCATTTTCGCGTACTCTGTATCTTTATTTCCAACGGGGACGAACCCTTGTAAATCTGCGTTCTTCTCCGCACGTTGATGGATAAACTGGGCGAATAATGTCTTGGAGAATACCAACACCTGTTGTTCAAAATAATATTTGTTTTTAATTATTTGCTACCACCTAAACTCATACAATTTAAGCAGTTTGTCAGAAAGTAAACTAAATAAATATGTTAATGATAATCCTCACTTTTTGATAGACGTTCATCTCTGCCTTTGACAGCGTGACATCCTTCAGATGGGTGCTGCGTTCAGGGAGGCAGTCCAGCTGCCCCTTCTGCTGCAGTTGCACCTTGGTCCGACGGAGCAGCAGACACTGCATTATAGTATTCATGCGCTGCTGTCCCCCCTGACTCTTGTTGTCGATCCACTTCTTCCACATCTACAATTGTTCATGTTATGAAAGTTTATTAGAAGACACTGTAGATAGGTGTGTTATCATCGCAGTAGATATAGATAATTTTTGTCGGTCGGTCAGTCGGTTCTACCATAAGTACTTACTATAAATACGATTTTTAATCAAATCGATGTAAAATCGCTCACGTTAACAACAAAGGCGTCAGAGGTCTTCTAGGACCTGCTTCTATCCCTTCCCGTTCTCAGTCCTAGCTTAAAGGTTCGGTCACAAGGAAGAACTTCTCGGGGTTTTAGATTTCCATAGGCAGAGTTAGGCGCTTACCACCAGGTAGTTCGATTGTACGCTGACCTCTACTTCCCAAAATAAACAAGAGAGTATGTATAGTCACCGTGAGGTCGTCGAAGGGCGAACATCGCAGGAACTTGATGAGCGCGAAGAGGTCTTGGTCCTTGTTGTGCACGGGCGTGCCGGTCAGGCACCAGCGACTCCGCGCCCGCAGCGCGCACACCGCGCCGCACGTCAGCGACTTGTGGTTCCGTACAGTGTGCGCCTCGTCCAGGATCACGCGCCGCCACCACACGCGCAGCAGCACGCCGTTCTGGGGGACACCACACGTGACATGGCTGTGTGAGGGGGCGGGGGGCTGCGGCGAGGCATCGTACCTTCTCCTTGTCCCGCTGCACGATGTTGTAGGTGGTGAGCACCAGGTCGGGCGCGGCCAGGCGGTGCGGCTGCGAGGCGCGCGCCGGGCCGTGGTGCAGCAGCGCGGCCAGCGCGCCCCGCGAACAGTGCTTGTCCACCTCGGCGGCCCACTGCGACATGAGGGACGCGGGGCACACCACCAGCGTGCCGCCCCGCGCCACCGCTACACACCACACTCAGTTACATATCTCTCACCACAGAGACAACTTTCATACCCAGTAGTAGGTCATTGTGAAAGTAAAGTAGCTAAAGTACCGGCGCCCTCTAACGTCAACATATTACAATTCTTATTTTTCATAATATGAATACGCGATTCACATATCGAGAAAGCCTAATCGTTAAGCCCAATAAATATAGGACCCGGTTTATCATAAACCCGACTAACTGACACGGTTAGCCCTTTACTGTAACGAACACGAGGAAACACTTTATGTGCACCCCTGCCTGGGGACCGTTGTAAAGTAGTATGGGACGTACCTAGTACGCTATACTGTAATCCGTCCCAGAGCTCATACATACAAACGACGACGAGGACAAATCTCGCCAGATTCCTTTCACCAGAACTCGACACTCGGCGGTCCAGGTTGAGCAGACCTCCAGCCCTTAGATACTCATTAACCCTAGTGGACCCGTTCAACCCTAGTGAACCCGATTGACCCTAATAATAGACATAGACATTTTTTATTTTTCAGTAGCGTTGATAATACTATTGTGTAAATTTTCAATGGTTTTGAAAAGAGTATTGGCACATGAGTTTCTTGCCCGATTCTTCTCATGAAAGCCCCTACACTCGGAATCGGGCCGCTCGTGGCGATTGCTTCCGTGTTTTTTTTTGTTCCACGGAGGCACTTGCGTCAAGCGCTCGTGTTTAAATTTTTAAATATTATTTTAATTTGAATCATTTTTGTAAATTGACTATTTTTAAGTGTCTGTGAAGACCTATGAAAATAAAACCACTTTGACTTTGACTTGACTTTGACTTTGACATATATCGTGAACTTACTCTTGGTACTGTGCTCATCATCCTCATCATCTTCATCGTCGTGGAGCCGCTCCTTGTCGCTCGCTATCAACGACAACATCGTGATCGTCTTGCCCAGACCCATGTCGTCCGCTGTACAAAAATTATACATTGGAAAACCCAAAACAAATTAAACGGTCGATGAAAAAAGAAAGCCAGCCGAATAAAGCAAGTTACCCAGTATTCCGGCCCTGGGTCTCTGCGTCTCACGCCAACGTAACCATGCAAGGGCATGCAGCTGATGCGGCAGAAGCTTGCTGGCGATGCCCCTTGGAGGGTCTCCCAACACAGTTTCTGCTGGACGGGACGCCAAGGACTCGTACAAGTCCCGGAGACGGTCCAGAATCAGGTTGCGCTCAGCCATGTGAGTGGACATCGCTATACATAATAATTTATAGTTCTGTCATATATGAGTAGAAGAGAGAAATATGCTGCTCCCATGGAAGAAGTGATTGGCCTATGGCCATGGATCAGATCCAATCACTAGAGAAAGATCACACCCGACTAATAAAACTTCATTGGTCTTGCCCAGAACACGACACGGTGTTTAAAGTTTGATTATCTTGGCAACATACTCACTTACACCTTTTTAGCAATTGGGTGGAGTGCGATGGCAAGAACCGCTGAAAAGATCTGGATAGAAGGTGGATCGGAGTAATTATGGATTAGAATTTTGCGTGAACAAAGTTAAAGGCCAATTGTAAAATAACCCACTCACCTTGTTTACCCAACATCCTGGGTTGGACAGCATTACTGGCCTTCTGGATGTCGTCCCAGGACAGTCCTTCGTTCTTATTGAATCCATCGCGTGCAATATCCGCAGCTGTTGGCTTATCTATCACCATAAATGGGAAAACCAAAATAATGTTACTTCTCGCTTACGCCGAAACGAATAAACATATCCGGATGTGAAATTGGCACAAAGATAAATATTTCAAGGGATAGGATCTCGCACTAATCTGAATTGAGGGCTTTTCATGTTTGAAGATTCTTTTGGCTAGATGGCACTATATTTATTTTACTTCTAAACTTTATTAATAACAAATCTCACCTGGTTCGACAACCATATTGGCTACTTTGTCACCCTGGATTCGAACTTGAGTCTCCAAATGGCCGAGTCGCTCAATCAGTTTGGCGCCGCCGTCAGGCAATGTGTCTATATCCATCTCGCCCAGAAGATACTGTTGAACAAAACATAAATTTACAAAATTTGTCAATTAGCAGCTTCAACAAACTGGTCAGGCTAATCTCTGAAATGACTATATCAATTTTGATGAACTTTACCCTGATGCTCTTAAGGTCTTCCTGCAGTGCATTCAGCTTCATCAACTCAGTTTCCCTTATGTGCTTCTTGACATAAACCACTTCATGGTTTGGATAGCTGTCTGGAGTCATGTATTGCTTAATAGTCAGTGATTCAGGCACTGTCACCTTTTCATGTTTAATCTTTGGGGATCTCTTCTTTGCATCTAAGGACTTTCTAGGAGATTTCTCCATTGTTAGCTGAGAATTATAACTAAATGGCAGATTGGGTGCGAACTTGACATCATCATCATGACATAGTATAAAACAAAGTCACTCTCCACTGTCTGTCCCCTTATATGCGCATATCTTTAAAACTACGCAACGGATTTTTATGCGGTTTTTTTTAATAATTAGAGTGTCAATGGGGTGGTTTTGATCTATAATTTATGTATAGTGTAGTAAAAAAAGTGATAATTTTCAAGATTATTTTTTTACGTTTTACGAGAAATAATGACCTATTTATGAAACGATTTTAAACATTACAGCATTAATTTTCATCCAATTAAGTGTCTTAAATTGTGCATGTAATATAGATGATCCTGGCCCTTTACAGCATGCAATTTAAAGAAATATTTTCGAAGATATTGCAGTATTAACATAGCGGGACAGCAGTTTTTACTTTGGATGCGGAACAAAGTTCGCCGGGTCAGCTAGTATTATATAACAGTCATGTTTTGAAAAACATAACCTTCTCTCTGATACAGTCTGGTAAAAATATTTGGAACTATTCTTCAACAGTGTTTTGAAATCTGTATTATAATCATTCCGTCATGTCTGCGATTATATATTATGTCTATCTCTAAAGGGGGCGTCCATAAATTACGTGAGATGTTTTTTTAAATTTTCTACCCCTCCCCCCCCCCCCCCCCGTTGGTGAGATGTCGTGAGATTTTTGTTCAATCCCCTTCCCCATCCCCAAATCTCACGTGAGATTTTTCAGAATATGGGTTTCTTACGTAAACGCGTTGGGTTGTTATTGTAGAAAGAAAAAAAAGATAAAATTGAGCTATTTGGTATAAAATAAATATGGTGGTTTGACATTCAGTAGATGTATAACCTCGTAGTAAGAATGAAATTATTTTCTTTCTAAGTTAGTGAATAATCTTAATCGTATTATGATAACGCTCAAGATTAAATCTTGAGCACATGCTCAATTTGCTCAACATACAATTTGGATTGAATGGACCAAAATAGTATTTCTTTTTGTTTCAATCAGAAATTACGTGATAATTGTCGAGACCTTCCCTCTCCCTAACGTAAGATTATATGAGATTTGACTCGATGCCGTCCCCCCCCCCCTAAATAATCTCACGTAATTTATGGACGCCCCCTAAGGATGACCCATCATGACCATTTTTATTTCTTCTGGGGTGAAACAAAGTTCGCTGGGTCAAATAATAAACATAATATAATAAAATATAACACAACTTCACGTGGCTGTTAAGCCTCGACTCGCCGTTATGTTTACGTCCCAAATGGAATAGGTGGCGAACCTATTGCCATACCGCTATGGCAATAGGTTCGCCACCTAAATATCGATCACTGAAAAACTTTGTGCCCGCGCAGTTTGTGCAGTTTGTGCAGTTTTTCAGTCATCGATATTTATCACACATAACTTTCGAAATTAATTTCCAAAAGTCATTGATGTGTGCCAGGATTCGAACCCGTGACCGGGATTCAGGACCCGTGTGCTCTACCACTGGACCACAGTGACTATATATAATAATAATAATATATAATACAAACTTACAACATTTGGACTTCTAGGCATGATGACAAATAAAAGTACGGACTACATTAAACTTTTATCACATAACATTAAACATAGAAATATATATTTCACGGCTGCCAATAAAAATAGTTAACGAATTATTAGATTATTTAATTAATTTATGGTCAAATAAATAATTAAGTATTAGAGATACCAGGCTTTTGATTGTATTTCGAAAATCTTTCACTGGTTTAATAATCAACTACCCCCGCATATTTATTTATCAATTTTATTTTAGTTATTTAATGTTGGCCATCCTGTATGTCACTTTCCTCTAGCGAACAAAACCGGGCCAGTTGTATTTACGTCTGCACTCATATAACTTCACGCCTTTTGTTACCCGAAGCTGTAGGCAGCGGCTGTTAAGCCTCGTCTCGCCGTTATGTTTACGTCCCAAATGGAATAGGTGGCGAACCTATTGCCATACATTACAGTGGTAGAGCCAAGCAGTTCGCTGCATGAATGGGCCGGCTCGACCGGTGAAAAACTACGACCTCTCAGAAGACCGACGTAAAGTGGTTCATGCCGCGTTTCGTTCGGTAAGAGGCACCCGGAGGCCCACCCCCCTTCCCCATCCTTTCCTATCCCCTATCCCTTAAAGGTCGGCAACGCAACTACGGTACTACGCAACAACAGTAACTATATGTGGATGGTGTCCATGGGCGGCGTTGGTTGATTACCATCAGGTGACACGCCTGCTCGTTCGCCCTCCTATCCCATAAAAAAAAAAATACCGGGCACAAAATTTTCAGTGATCGATATTTATCACACATAACTTCCGAAAACAATTTCGAAAAGTCATTGGTGTGAGCCAGTGTCAGGATTCGAACCCTCTGGATCAAGAAGTCGTGTGCTCGACCTTCGGGTAACAAAGGCGTGAAGTTATGTTATGATGATTGTACATCGAATTATCTAAAAGTACATCGTAATAAATCTGTATTTCGTGTCATTTTATAAATGCATCATAAACCGATTGCATGCTTGCATACGTGATTCTACAAAATTGAACAACGGATTTGGCTGAAATTTGAAATGGAGATGTACATTTCATCCCGAAATACTCATAGGATGGGAACCTAAGTGAGAGAGACGGTTCTTATCTTCCACACTAACTCTTATAAAATCATGTCGTCTTTCCCACTATCCATCCATATTTTCTCTTATTCCTTTCTTCCTGTTCTTCTCTTATTTCCTTCCACATTCAGGTTTATCATTCTTATTGCAAGGCGATTTCCCCATAACCTCTAAGTTACTGGTGCAACTTTCAAACTTGACACAAGAACCATAAAATAATATAGTGCTACTAACCTGGTCTTCATCATCACTGCTTAGTGCGATCACCTCCGGCTTAGTATCAATTATGGTAACATCATCATCATACCTATTATAATTCTGCATACATTTAGGAGTATTTTTCACATCCTTTTTATTTATAAAACCAGAATGATTCTCATCGGAATCCCCTACAATGATGCACACATCTTGGTCTGAATCATCATCTCTCTGCTCCAAATTCTGTTTAACTTTAGGGTCATTTGTAATGTTTTTTAATGGCATATGAACAGAGGTACGTTTTGAGTTCTGTTCCTCTGAAATCTTCTCAGTGGGGTTGGAAGTATAAAGTGATACTTCTGGAAGATCCGAGACTTATTTGGGAGCTGCGTTTGGAGCTCACTTCACTCTAAAATAAAATCTATGTATAAGTTTAAAATAAATAACATCATGATATCAACCAAACATCTAAGATTATCATAAAAATATTTATAATCGGATGGAGTCCCATGCAGAGTAAGCAGAGAGCAGAACAATGCCAGAGTCACACAACTCGCTGCAGAATGGACCAGTTCAACTGGTACAATACTGAGACCACTCTATGTATACTCGCTCATGCCGCCATTGGTTCCGTGAGAGAGGTATACGGAGGACTAACTCTTGTATCCTTTATTGCAAAAGACCTGAGTGCTAATTGCTTACCATCAGGTGACCTACTTGCTTATTTGGTCAATATCCCATGAAACAATTGAGGCAACCTATGGCAATGGGCATTTTCATCAATATTTATCAGACATAATGTTAGAGGTTTTCAAGTGAATAATAAAGATAATAGTTACAACTTTGTATTTGTTTTACTAAGATTAATACAGATTACATTTTAGGTATTAACTTGCACATGACACATCAAAAAAATATTTTAGAACAATGTTTTTAATTTTATGAGTCGATAGATTTGCAATTTGCCATAAAGTATCCTGGACTGGAGATGTGTGATCTCTTTCACTCCTCCTCACATCTTCATTCCAGGCCAAGCTCTCTTCTTAGAGAATTAAATCTGGGTCCAGGTAAGGCCTTGGTTAATATGTCTGCTGTCATTATTTCAGTGGGCATGTACATCAGTTTGATCTTTCCTTCTCTTATAGCATTTCTTATAAAATGTATCTTTAGATCAATATGTTTTGATTTAGAGGACACCATAGGATTTTGGCTTAACTTGATAGCAGCCTGGTTGTCGCATCGCAGTATGACTTCCTGCTCACTAACTCCTAAATCTTTCAAAAGTTGTTTCAGGTGTATAGCTTCCTTTGATGATTCAGTTAAAGCAACATATTCAGCTTCAGCTGTAGATAATGCTACATTTCTTTGCTTTTTAGTAGTCCAACTAATAGATGCTCCTCCATACATGAAGCAATATCCTGAGTATGATTTTCTATCAACTTTGCATGAGCCCCAGTCAGCATCAGCCATCCCTTCTAGGGGTTTTCCTGTCTTTTTGAATACTAACCCCACATCTATTGTACCCTTCAGGTATCGTAGAATGCGTTTAGCAGACTTGAAATGTAAAGTTCCATAACATTCATTGAACTGCGAGAGGTAATTTACTGCAAATGTAATATCAGGCCTGGTTGCAACTGATAGGAACATTAGAGATCCAATAAGATTTCTATAAGGTAAATGATCTTCCTTATTCTTATCAGTTGTTAAGTTTATTCCTGTCTCTATAGGAGTAACTGCATTTTTGCATTCATCCATTTTAAATTTCTTTAATAAACTTTCTGTGTAAGTTCTTTGGGATAATTTAATTTCACCTTTTCCATATGAAATATCTATACCTATTAGTTTTCTAGGTTTTCCCAGGTCCTTCATTTCAAATCGTTCATTTAAAATTTCTTTGATTTCTGTTAGTCTTTTATGACATGAATAGGCAATCAATATATCGTCCACATATATTGCTATTATTAGCTTTTCTCCTCCTTTCTCTGATATGTAGATACATGGATCTGCTTCTGAGGATTTAAAATTTAAACTTTTTAGAACTTCATCTAATTTATTAAACCACTGTCTTCCAGCCTGTTTCAGACCATAAATTGCCCTAAAGATGTGGCAAACTTATTCTCCTTCATGAATTTGCATATCTTGTAACATTGTTTTTAATTTTATGAGTCGATAGATTTGCAATTAATTGCAATTTGCCATAAAGTATCCTGGACTGGAGATGTGTGATCTCTTTCACATAATTTCTGAAAAGTGTGAGGCAGCATTCAAACCAAAGACATGTGGGTTCAGAAGCAGACCGAATCCGAGACCGAATATAAATAAAAAGACTTAATTTAATATTCATACAAAATAAGTTAATTAATAAATTCAAGCACTCAAAATTGAAATAAATCCATAAACAACAACATGCACCAGCAAAAAGTTCTAAAAATATGTTCTGGATCTACATCTTGTAAGGGCTGAATTCTTTTTAAAATTGGAATATGAAAGTCGTTTTTGGACATTTTTTTGATGAGTCATTTTATAACGTAAATAAATAAATGTATATATATATTGATCTAGTTGAATTTATTATATCGCAATTAGTTATATATTTGAAAAACTATGTTTACTCACCAAGATCTTTTCTCCTTTTTCTATAAGCACGTGCTCTGTCGGCGTTCTGTTTTTTACGGCGTAAAATTAATTCATCGTCATTCATTTTTCCTCGTTGATCAGTTTTTTGGACTCACTAGCTGTGTCGTTGTTTACCAAAAGCGAATAAATAACAACATTTACATTAAACACTGACAAAAACAAACAAAATAGCGTGGAGCACTGGCACAAATGAGTAATAGTCTATACACTAGACTAGTCCACAGAGCATATAATAAATACTAGTCAACAGAACTCACTCGCCCTCCCATAGCTAGAGTAGAAATTGATTTTTCCATTTTCTTGCCAATAGCAAAATATATTTCTCAACCCGCTAACACCGCCACGAAGAATGCTAGTGCCATGGAAGCTGCAGCTGCGTACGAGCTATGTTTTCAAATAAATCGATAGGTTTCTAATAGCTTAGAATAGATAACTATGTGACTATGAATGCAAGGTGAATTTTACTGCAATTAACACAAATTTACTTTTTACTACAGCGTCATCAGTTTTAATTTATTAATTTAATTTATTTCCCTTTTATATATTTTTGATCATATGAGCAAGTCCTTCGATATTATGCTATTATATTCATGCAAATTCTGGAATTAACTATACTTAAAGGTACTAACCACATACATACATAACGTCACGCCAAATCTCTTGCAGGGTAGGCAGAGAGACAGGTACTAACAATGTTCAAAAAATAAACATCTGTTCCATCTGTTGGTATAAATAAAATTAGTACTACATACTCTCAGTTCAATTCCTTTATTACGAATATATTTTTCAGTAACTGACATCCACACGACAACTAAAACAATTGCAGTTGTCATTATTTAAATAGTTCCAATACTCCTCCTCGATTAAATAATGTGAAACTGCTGTGAAACATTGCAAATCGTATAACATTAAAGAATTAAAAATATATATTACAAGGTTACATTTAATAAACGTCTAAAGTTTTCGAATTTGTCAATTGACAAAGCTTTAGTCAAAATGTCAGCAATGTTTTCTTCACTAGGAACATAAGACATTAAAATTCTCTTATCATTAATTAAATCTTTTAAATAATGATATCGAATATCAATATGTTTCGACCTTTTACTATTCTCGAAACTATTTGCAATACAGATTGCTCCTTTATTGTCCACTTTCATACTGGGAATTATTCTACATCCAAAATCAT
The DNA here is from genome assembly GCA_905147225.2 of Euproctis similis. Lineage (NCBI taxonomy): Eukaryota > Metazoa > Arthropoda > Insecta > Lepidoptera > Erebidae > Euproctis > Euproctis similis. The sequence goes on along the minus strand of LR990107.1, from coordinate 20,933,537 downwards.
CAGACATTCCACTTACATTTTGTAATTCACTTGCGCTTGAAGCTGCTGCTATATACTCCGCCTCTGCAGTTGAAAGCGCAACACAATTTTGTTTTCTGGAAAACCATGATATAGTATTTCCGTTGTAAAATACTACACATCCACTTACACTTCTTCTATCCAATCTATCGCCAGCCCAGTCTGCATCAGAAAAGGCTTCGATATTTAGACTTTTAATACAACTTTTTTTTAAATGTAGTCCATAGCATCTAGTTTGTTTTAAATAGCGTAACACTCTTTTTGCGTGCTTCCAACATTCTTCGTTATACTTATCAAGAAATTGACTTAAATATGAGACAGCAAAACTTATATCAGGTCGTGAAATTGTTGCTATATACATTAAACTTCCGATCAATTCACGGTAAGGAACATTTTCCTTTTTCTCTTGTAAATCTATCTGTACTCCTCTTTCCATTGGTGTTCTAGTACCTTTACATTCTACCATTTTAAATTTTTCTAATATTTTATCGATCTGTTTGGTTTGAGATATTTTGATTCCTTCATTCTTCTTTTCAATCTCCATTCCTAAGAATAGATTCACTTCTCCTAAATCCTTTGTATGAAATTCTTGTTGTAACAAATCTTTCATATTACTAACTGCCTTTTCATCACCCATTATTAAAATGTCATCAACGAAAATCAGTAACCATAATACATTATTAAAATATAAACAATAGTCATATTTGGAGCGTTGTAAGCCAGCTCTAATAAGAAATGTATTTATACAATCATTCCAACATTTCGGACTTTCTTTTAAACCATAAAGACTTCTGTTCAATTTCAAAACTTTGCCTTCTTCAATATTTTTTACGCCTTCTGGTACCTTGATATAGATTTCAGACTTCAACTTTCCGTTTAAAAATGCAGTAGGCACATCTAATTGATATACTCGTGCCTGTTTTTCATTGATTGGGCTAGAACATACGTACAGTGCTCATTCTGGCAACTGGTGAATAATTATTCGTTAAGAATTCTTCATTTTTTACTTGAAATCCTTTTGCTACTAAACGAGCCTTCTTTAATTGATTTTCCTTAGTACGAAATACCCATTTCGTGTCAATAGTTTTTTTTCCTTTTGGTAAATTCGTAGGAGTCCATGTATTTAGACTGTTCAAGGAATTTATTTCTTTATCAATAGCTTTCTGCCAATCTTTATCTTTAATAGCCTCTTTGTATGATGTAGGATTTTCACCATAGTCACATAATAAACAGTAGGCGATGTAAACATTGTAATCGTCTAAATGTTTAGGTTTTTTATTGTTCGTCCTGATTTTGTTTTTTGGTTAGAACTTTCGCCACAGTTATCTTCATCACAATCATTCCACGTATCTTCTTCATCAGATGAATTAATCTTTTGTATATTTATTTCATACAATTCACTTTCTTTTTCTTCATACATAGGTTTATTAATATCATTTTCTTTAGTAGTTCGTAAATCTACATTCTCTTCTGTTACTACTATATATTCTTCTTTTTCATCTTTTTCTTTATGAGTTTTCTCAAAATATGTTTTCTGTTCATCAAATATTACATCTGTTGAAATTACTATTTTGTTTGTTTCAGGATCCCATAGCCTGTACCCTGAACCACAATATCCTACCATAATCATAGGTTTTGCTCTAGGTTGTAGTTTATTTTGTTTTGGTAATGTTACACACCAAGCTCGTGAGCCAAAAACTTTCAATTTGTTTAAATCTCTTCTACCATACCATATTGTAGCTGGTGATTCATTTTTTAAAGCTTTAGTCGGACATCTATTTATTTCATATGCCGAACAACATGCTGCTTCTCCCCATAACTCTTTGGGTAAATTTGTTTCTACAAATTTAGTTCTTACCTTGTCCAATATTGAGCGATTCATTCGTTCGCTTTTGCCGTTTTGTTGAGGACTATATGGTGCTGTATATTGTAATTCAATACCTTTAGAAGCACAAAATCTTTTAAAATATTTAGAAGTAAATTCTCCTCCGTTGTCTAATCTTATCTTTTTGGTTTTATTACCAAACTGTGTTTTTATGTAGAAAATAAAATCTTTAATATTATTTTCGGCTTCGTTTTTTGTTTTTAATAATTTAACAGCTAGCATATTCGAATAATCATCGATTATTACTTGGAAATATTTTTCTCCATTAAGACCTAATGGGTTCATTGGTCCACAGACATCCGAATGTATTAAATCGCCAATATTATAGCTTTTAGTTATCTCTTGGGTATGAAATGATCTTCTTGTACTCTTTCCTTGTATACAACTTTCACATTTTTCATTAGTTGTAGGTAATCCAAGAATTTTAAGACCTTTTCTATTTAGATGGCCTAGTCGACGATGCCATAGGTCGTCGTCTTTATTTGATGCTGTATATGCGTCGTAGTTCTTATTTTCCAAATTAATTATGTATAAACTATTATATTTTTGCCCTTTGATTTATCTTCCGTTCTTTTTAATAATAACATTTTCTTTCGTAAACTGTACATTATATCCTTTCTTCGTAATTTCATTAACCGAGAGTAAATTTTGTGTTAGGTTTTTAACTATAATTGCTTCAATATTAATTGTATTTTTATAACTTATTCCTGTGAATATTCCTTTTTTATCAGCAAATAACTTTTCTCCATTCGCAATATAAATTTCTATTGGTTTATCTAATTTCGTAACGTTTGTCATTCTATTTTCAAATTTCGATGACACCATGTGATAAGATGCACCCGAATCTAAAATAAATTGCGTGGAATTTTCAATTTCATTGTATGTTGCTTGTAATGCAATTAAATTACATGGCTTTTCTTCATTATTACGTCCTCTTCCTCTTTATCCCTTTCAGACCTGGCGTACACAATTGTACACATATAATATAAATATAAATTTTAGTAATTATTTCACATTATTTTCAACTAAGAACGGTTGTATTCATTAGTTCACATAATAAACTACCGAAAATGATACTCCCAACGCCATCTTTTAGCGTTTCAAGACAGTTTTTTTGTCAAGTTTGTCCGCGTAGTCGGCCGAAGTTTGAATTGTGCGGGTAAGGTCAATATTATAATTCTAAAAAGTTGAAAATATCAAAATATATGTAATGAAAAAAATATAGGTTGATGTGTTATACTGTTGTCTGTATGTTACACATTATGTTCTTGGTTTTTGGTTGATTTTTCTACAAATTTTCGTGATTTTTATATTTGTACACAAATGTACACATCAGGCGCATATGAAGTATATCTGATGTGTATATTTGTACACAAATGTACACATCAGGCGCATATGATGTATATCTGATGTGTAGGTATTACTAAAAATAAATTATAATTGTAATTAAATGGTGTAATTTTGTTGTTTGATGTTACAAATTGGGTTACTACTATTTTCATATAAAAAAAAATACCAAAACGTTGTCACGCGACGCTATAAGAGCACCAGAAGAAAGATGCCTTTCTGATTTAGAGTTATCTTCTTATGACGAAGGAACTATGTCTGAACGGCCTTTGTCTGAGCGACGAAGTGTCCGAGTTGGAGCAGATCTCATCAGCTGGAACCAGCGAGAAGTATTCCCCCCAGCTTCAGATGTTGATGGTGAAAAGCTGGCTTAACGTGGGTGTTTACACTTGTGTGATAACTTTTGACCAGAAGTACCTTCCGCCACTGACACTTTTACAGAATATTATGGCAAAGCATAGTATTAGGTGGAGACACAAAGAAATAGTAAACACACTGTCGCCAGCTTGGTTTCCCCCGATCCCAGAGTCGAAAGCCCAGTGGATTATTACAACAGATACGTGCCTAAACAATTATTTCAAATTATGGCTGAAATGGCAAACTGATATGCTACACATCCCAATAAACTAAGGTTTAAACCTACTACTGCCAAAAGAATTAGAAATATTTATAATATCGTGCACAGGATGCTATATAATAAAGCCTTTGATTTTAGAATTCAGACTGTAATTTATGTGCAATTTGTTCAATCTACCCAAAAAAAACCCCAATTTTTGTTAATTTTCACAAAGAGTTCATATTAAAATTCATATTTCATAATAATGCTTTGTATTTACTACTAAAAAGTTGTAAAATAAATGTTTTTTTCATTACAGATAATCATTCCTAAACACTAAAATTTCTATTACGTAGGACGGATGTGTACAATTGTACACAAAAAGAAAAACCAATTTTTCTTGAAAAGCTTGCAATCAGGATTTTTTTATTTATTTTTCCTTAGATCTATTTACAATAGCCTAGCTGGAGGCTTTTTTTCGGATTGATTCGCGAAAATAAAAAAAATCAGGTCTGAAAGGGATAATAACGATTGAATCTTCTTCCTCTGTTTCCTCTATTGAATCGTTTATTGTTGCCGTGCCGTTATTAGAAAATCTTCTTCTTCTTCTTCTGACGTTATGGCCCGTATCCTGAGTGATACGATCTTGCCAATGACGGTGGATTACGGAGCTTGATCGGTATAAACGAGAATTAAAGTTGCGTTGAATGGCGGTCTTGATAAAAGCGATGTAAGATTTAATTGTGAGTCAGGTTGTAGACTACTGTTTTGCCAGTGATCGTGATGGTAGCGTCATAAAGTGGGGAGGGGTACGGCGTTAGCAATTCTGGATTATATTATTAAAGTATCCCACTCTGTAAAGCGCTAAACTAAGACAAAGGGTAACACAACACAAACCAAATGATTAGTATCTAAATCTACGGACAGCACATCATAAAATAAATATATTAGAGATAAAGATATTAATAATCATATTTACAATCTTATGTTGTTTTTCGTGACAAATGTGCATAAAGCGTGATTGACGAGGGGGGAAATTATAAAATCTTTCATTAGCTTTAAATGACATTTCTTCCTGTTGACTGCTAGATTCGTTTTTGTTTTTAATTTTTAATTCTTCGTCTAATAGTCTGGATTTTACAAAATCTAGATTAATTTCTGTATTTAATGTTTCAATCGCTGTAATAACGTATTGATAATCGTCGTTCAATGATAATAATAAATGGCAAATTTTATCCTCTTCGTTAATTTTGGAATCTATGTTTTCTAACTCTCTTATAATCTGATCAAATTTTTGTAGATGATCTTCTAGCTTTTGCTCGTTTCTTAGTTTTAGCGATAATAGCTTTTTTCGTATACTTAATTTTGTAAAGACAGATTTTCTTTGAAAAATATTATCAAGCTTCTCGAACATTTCTTTAGCAGTTACGCAATCTTGTATATGATGTAAATGTTTGTCAGTAATACATTGTATAATTATTGATTTTGCAATTGCATTATTCTTCCTATTAGCTTCATCCTTTTTTATAAATGCATGATCTAGTTCTACCACATCTAGCACTTGCTTTTCTTCAAGAATTGCTCTCACTCTATATTTCCATGATGCATAATTATCACCACGAAGTTGTGGTAAATGTAGCGTCGCAGCACTCATCTTTTTATTTTATTTACCGTAAAATATAGCCCATAACCACTGTTGGTATAAATAAAATTAGTACTACATACTCTCAGTTCAATTCCTTTATTACGAATATATTTTTCAGTAACTGACATCCACACGACAACTAAAACAATTGCAGTTGTCATTATTTAAATAGTTCCAATACCATCAAGAACCACAAAAATTAATACTTTAACATTTATTTGATTATTATTAGCTTGGTAGAAAGTTACTCATTAAAGGCCTTTGCAAATTCTTAAGCTATAAATTATTATTTTACTGTATGAAAATATGACTTGCTGGTAGAAACGTGCAATCGAAATCGGGTCAACGATATCTATGAATTGTGAATGAAATAGACTGTGCTTTTTTTAACTTGGATATTACTCATAATAATAATGTCTCGTATAGAAATATTTTAAGTATATTATGTGTGAGTGATAAACTTAGCTTGCTTTAAAGGGCAAGGTTAACATACAAAAGCCAAAAACCATGCTCGAAATAGGTCAACTCAAATTTAAAAAAAAGGTTGTCTGTAAAGTCTATTTACTGACTGTAGTATCAAATAAAACTATAATTTCCAGAAATGTATTTAACTTTAATAATAACGTCCCTTCTTCTGGACACGCGCCATTAAGTACTGTTTGACATTTGACATTACTGACATCTGATACAACATCCTCCCTTACTTATTCAAATGAAACACTTTAAACTATATCTAAAGTAATCTAAACACTATGTAACAATATAGTCTTGTAACCACTTTGGTTTCACTTTTTCTCTTGTGCTCCGTCTTACATCTGAATTATTGGATACATTACTAGAAGTACAATCCCTTTCCCTATTTTCTACTATATTTTCCTCTACTAATGGAACATTCATCTCATCACTATTGCTTACTGAATCACTACTACAATTATTTTCTGATTCTCTTTGATTATCACTTACATAATTAGATTGTGTTTCATAATCACTAACATAAAAAGTATTATAATGACATTCAGTATCCTGGCATCTAACATATGCAGCTGGAATCAAATGCCACCTATTCCTGCGAAACTGCCCCCTATCCGTTTCCACAATATATGACCTAGGCTCCTTAGCTTTTCTTATAACTTTACCATAAATTCTTAGATCTGTGATCCAGACTTGATCATTTACTTGCAAATCACCTATATTTTTTGTATTGTGCCTTTTATTATAATAATTACTGATTTTCCTCTTCTTCTCTAATTGTATTTTTTGAAACTGTTTATTGTAATCAACCCTTTTTTGCAAAGTATTTTCTAATCTAGGTAAATTATCCCTTAACTTTCTACCCCATAACAGTTCAGCTGGACTAAAACCTGAATCTAATGGCGTATTTCTATATATCAATAAAGCCATGTATATATCTTCATTCTTTTTCAACAAATTTTTTGCTATTTTTACAGCTGCTTCAGCGCAACCATTGCTTTGTGAATAGTATGGACTACTTGTAACATGAGTAAAGTTGTATTGCTCAGCAAATTTTTTAAACTGGCCTTTAAATTGTGTGCCACAGTCAGTTCTAACTAACTCCGGGATACCAAATTTAGAAAAAATTTCTTTACAATATTGAATTACACTACTCTCAGTTAAATTATTTAATTTTTTAAAGTCTAAATACCTAGAATAATAGTCCATGATCACCAAATACCATGATGCATTATAATAAAACAAATCCATCCCCAGCTTTTGCCATGCCCTTTTGGGTGTCTTTTCTATAATCATATCCTGCTTTGGATTTACTCTTTCTTCTAAACATTTTGGACAGTTCTGAATAACCTTTTCAATTTGCGTTGATAAACCTAACCACCATATAGTCTGCTTAGCTCTATTTCTGCACTTTGTTATGCCTAAATGACCCTCATGAATTCTATTCATCATTTCCTTTTGAAGTGTATGTGGAATTACTAGTCTAGACTTATATAAGAGGAAATCATTTACAATAGATAAATCAAACCTATACTGATAATACTGTTTTATCTCACTTGACAATTTGGACTGCGAAGGCCATCCCTCAGCAGTATACTCTTTTAATTTTTTACATAACTCACATTCCCTTTGCTCTATTTTAACCTTTTCTAACATTTCATCCCTGATAGGTATATTTCTAAAAACACTCTGTATTAACATTTCAGATTTGCTTTCTACCTTTTCACTACAAATGTTTACTAAAGGATTTCTTGATAGAGTATCGGGAATTACTAATTTTTTACCAGGTATATATGTGACCTCAAAATTGAACCTAGTTAAACGCATTCTAAAAGTCATTAGTCTGGGTGTCAGTTCATCTATGGGTTTGGTTTGCAAAATCTGTAGTAAGGGTTTATGATCAGTCTCTAAATGTACCTTTATACCATAAACATAATCTTTAAAACGTTCTACTGCCCATGTCAATGCTAGACATTCTTTTTCAATTTGTGAATACCTTTTTTCTGTATCTGATAAGGTTCTACTTGCATATGCTACTATATTTCTAACTTGATTACTAGTTTCCTGCATAAGAGCAGCCCCCAAACCATAAGAACTACTGTCTGCTGCTATAATTATCTTACACTCTGCATTATAATGAGTCAATATAGGTGCACTCTGTAACATGTTTTTTACATTCTCAAATGCTTCTTGCTGACTACTATCCCAAACAAATTCACTATCATGTTTTAAAAGTGAATACAATGGACTTAACAACTCTGTCTTATTTTTTAAAAAACGACCCACAAAATTTATCATTCCTAAAAACTGCATAACCTGTTTCTTATTTTTTGGAATTTCAAAGTGATCTATTGCCCGTATTCTCTCTGGATCTGGACGAATACCCTGACTTGTAATGACATGCCCTAAATACTTGATTTCTTGTACCCCAAATTGACATTTATTTTTATTAATTGTAATTCCTTTCTCAGAAAGCCTAGAAAGAACCTGTCTTAATATTTTATCATGCTGCTCCATTGTATTTGCATAGATTAGTATATCATCGACATGAGTAACCACACCTTCTAAATCAAAAAATATTTCTGAAAATTTCATTGAAAAATACTCAGGAGCACAATTTAAGCCAAATGGTAATCTTTTGTACATATACCTGCCAAAAGGAGTTATAATTGTTGTCAAATTTGCACTACCTGTTAAAGGTATTTGATAAAATCCAGATGTGGCATCAATCTTTGAATAGTATTTAGAGCCATTTAACCTAGCCAATGTAACCTCTACTTTAGGTATAGGAAAAACGGGCCGCTTAATATTTTTATTGAGTTGAGTATAATCACCACATATTCGAACAGTGTCTCCCTTAGGCACCACTACAATAGGGGATACATACTGAGTAGGTTCTTCCACCTTAGTAATCACACCCAGTTCACTTAGTCTATTTAACTCAGATTTTAGTTTATCTAGTAAAGGTATAGGTACCACCCTAGGAACATATTGTATGTAACTTTTACTTTCATCAATTAATTTAATATCAAATTTTTCTTTAAAAACCCCTAACTCATTAAATATTTTTGGAAACTCTCTCTCCACATTAACTTTACTACTGATTTCACAACTAATTTGACACAAATTTATAATATTCATAGCTTCTATAGCAGGTACACCTAATATTGGAACTGCTAAATATTTTATAACATAAATTTTACCTCTAAATTCTTTATCTTTATAATTTAATAACCCATTGAATGTCCCCAAGACTCTTAACTTGGTATTATCAGGACCCTTTATAGATGAATCATTAGAAGATAACTGTGTTGTACTGCTTACATATTTCGATGGAACTGCCACTATATCAGCTCCTGTATCTACAAGAAAAGATAAGGTACACTTATACAGTTTATCCCTATACACTTTAACATCCATCATATACCTATTTTTACCTATCCAATTTACATATTTTACCTCAGACTCCTCATTTACTTGATTTACTCTCCCGTTCTTGCAGCATCTTGCAAAATGTCCAACTTTTTTACATAAATGACAGGTAGTTTTGAATGCTGGACACATTTCTCTAGTCTTATGAAGTCCTTTTCTGCCACAGAACCAGCAAAACCTCTCCCTAATTACTTTATTAAGGTGACCATCAAAATAGTCTCTCTTTAACCTTCCACTTTTTTCATATGTATCCACATTTTGTATAATAGTGATAGCCTCTTGTAGTGTCAAATTTATGTTTAATAACATTTTTTCCTGTGCTCTTTTGCTCTTAATACCCACTACAATTCTATCCCTAATCATTTCTTCTTTCAACATACCAAATTCACAATTTTCTGCTAAAACATGAACTGCTCGAATATAGTCTTGAGTTTCTTCTCCTTCCTCTTGAATTCTCTTGTTAAACTCATACCTAGCGTAAACTGGGTTCTTCCTAGGAGTAAAATGTCTATCTATCTCTGTTAACACTTCTTGCAATGTGTTTTTTTCACTTAGTTTTAATTGTATGGACAAATCCTCTGCCTTTTCTCCCATAATATATAATAGGATGTTTATTTTTTCTTTTTCCTGTTTTTCCGTATTTTCAGTCACCGACAGGTATCTTACAAATCGCTTCTTCCATTTCTCCCAGTTCTCAGGAATAAAATCAAATGGCTCTGGTACCGCCACGTGCACTGATGCTCCCACACGTAACACCGACATCTCTTTTTTTTCTTGGTCTTTCTTGATCTTAGAATCCTGCATTTTACTTTATTTAAACACCGCTGCCACCATGTAGTATCAAATAAAACTATAATTTCCAGAAATGTATTTAACTTTAATAATAACGTCCCTTCTTCTGGACACGCGCCATTAAGTACTGTTTGACATTTGACATTACTGACATCTGATACAACACTGACCATAGCTGAACGTGAAAACGTCATGAAAATACTGATTCAATGGTTTCATTTCTTAAAAGAAAATTTTAATTAAATAACAATGCGATTACTTGGAATTTATTATTGTATGGCGGCCGTCCACGCAGCCGCATCGCTCAGTCTAGTTAGTCTAGACTAGTTACTCTAGCTAGTCTAGAGGAGAGACAGATGCATTTGAAGTTAACGCCACATACAAGTAACGCCGAATGAGTTGTTTTTTTGTACGTGCACTCGTGCAGTCGGCTACATGCTCTATCGAACTAAAAGACGACAAAACTACCATAGATAGAGTATTATGATGAACCTACTTATACTACCTTTATTTAAGTTGGCAATATTGGTATTAGTTGGCAATCGTCAAGTGTTTTCAGTTTTGTATCAAAATACCGATAACGTTTAAATAAATTAATTTCCGGGGAAAGTTTTAACAAAAACATAAAAGTTATTTTATATATTTTTTAAAAGATGAATTTCTCTAAAAAAGTATTAAACCCTATCGCTTTTAAATTCATGCAAATAGTTGGTAATTTTCGGAGAACAGATATCAAAAGAATCACTCTAAAAGTATGAAACTATAGGGTGACTAGAAATATTTTAATATCAAGTTTTGCCACATTTTCTTATGTCTTACAATTTTTGTTTTAGCACCCACCAAATAAAAGAAATATTTTCATGCTGACTACAGCTCTTGCATTCCTATGGCCTGTAAAGAAACAAAAAGAACTTGAAAATAATTCAACTAGCTTATCACAGTCTGTTTTAGAAACGGCGGATAATCTTTTCGAAAATGGTCACTATGAACAATGTTACGAATTGATAAAGGATCATGAGGTAAGGAACAATGTTACACTTCCCTCACCAGTTAAGTTACTATTTATCTGGCGAAGGAATCACTATTGGATGGAATATATAATAACCACACTGAATGTGAATATTGCTACCAACTTGTGATGCTTGCTGACAAATATTAATGAACACTGCAGAAAAAAAGGCCATATTGTGATCACTTCACCCACAAATTAAGAATGTTACCAATTCTAGAGTGTTGCACAATGCTCAGTTCTCTGCAGGTGCTAGTAATATAATTATATGCCCATTATTGAGTGTGAGTCTGAAAGACATTGGTGTGGGTGAAGATTTGAACTTGTGACTTTTGATTCACTGGCTTTGAAGAGGCTCTCTCACCATTCAATAATTTTTAATGCAATTTCACTAGTTAAGCTTGACTGGCTTTATCACTGCATATATCACCCCTTATTTCATTCAGGACCTAATGTTTAGGCAGATTGAGGCTTAACTATCTTTGGGTATAAAACTATTACCTAATAACTATTTTATACCCAAATACAGCTTTGCCTCAACCTGCTAGAGAAAACTGGTGTTATTAATTAATTATGTTTTTCAACTCTTATCATATGGATTTTAGTCAGAAGACAATGTTGAAGTGCGGTGGAGACTATGCAGAGTTTTATATAACATGTCTAAAGAATTGAAGTATGATCGAAGTTATAAGGAGAAGTTAACACTGCGTGCATTCGAAATCATTTCAAAGCAGTTGGAGAAAAATAATGAACATTATGCTGTACACAAATGGTATGCATTATTGTTAGATGCTAAAAGTTCACTAGAGGGAGTAAAGAATCAAATAAGGCAGTTAACAACAGTGAAAAAGCATATGGATGTGAGTATGTTTGAAATTATTTTGTGAATTTAACATATATGTGCATTAGACACAATATTACAATAATACCCTCTAATTCCAAGCTAAGCAACGAACATGACTTCACATGCCTTTTCCTGTCTGAAGGTATAGGCAGTGCCTGTTAAAGAATTTCTGTTAAAGGATTCAAACCCCTTGATTTTGATGTGGGGCGCTCTACCACTGGACCACCGGGACTACTAAAACAACTAAAAGCTTGTATTATGGAAACTAGATAATGGATATAAATATAATGCTTTTCTTTTGTAAATGCATACTTATAATACATAGAAATAACCCAGATGCCATACAAACATTTATGCTTGTTATAACTATTTGTACTCAGGTGGGGCTCAAATCCGCCAACCTCAATTTCACAGTTGGCTGTTTTACCACTGCACCACGAGGCTCGTCTACAGGCCAAAAGAGTGCAACTGTCACATAGTTTTTAGTCATATGTTATATTTATTTTTATTGCTTTGCAGATGGCTGCAGCACTTAATCCAAATGATGCAACTATTTTTTACATGTTAGGAGAATGGTGCTTTCAAATTACTGAACTACCATGGCATCAAAGAAGAATTGCTGAAGTTTTGTTTGCAACACCACCATATTCCACATATGAAGATGCACTGGAATATTTCTTAAAGGCAGAATCTGTACAGCCTAGATTTTATAGTTTAAACTTACTGAGAATTGGTATCTGTTATTTTCGTTTGAAGAAAGAAGATCAAGCAAAATATTATTTAACACTAGCAGCTAGTTACCCTGCCAAATCAAATGATGATCACAGAGCAAACACCGAAGCTGCTGAACTCTTAAAGAAATTGAAGTAATAACATTTAAGCCCAAAATTGTTACACAAATAATGTTTCATAATTTCAAACTTTATTGAGTTGTAAGGTGTGAAAATTACATAACAGAATTTCTCCTGTGGTCAAATTTAACACATCATAAATAATATTTATTTTAGGCATACTGTTAATATATAAGGATTTTTAATTTTTTATTTGTTTGTTTTTATTTATATACTAGCTGAGCCGGCGCATCAGAAGTAATATCATGAGGTTCAATTTGTGCTTTTTATCGGGCTAATTTAAGACACTTAATTCAATGAAAATTAATGCTGTAATGTTTAAAATCGCTTCGTAAATAAGCCATTACTTCTCGTAAAAAGTAAAAAAATGTTCATTGTGGGTTATCCCTAAGAGTGGACATATGCCCTGGCAGACTTTTTTGTAGACCTTTTAAAGGTGTATAATAATGTAGTACATTGTTTTGATTTATCACTTCAGGTCCAGGCAGCGTTTGCGATTAAAGTTCTAAATCTTGGAAATTATCACTTTTTTTTTATTAAACTATACATGACTTGTAAATCAAAACCACCCCGTTGACACTCTCTAACTATTACCGCATCAAAATCCGTTGCGTAGTTTTCAAGATATGCGCATATAAGCGTTACAATTCATTTTTTTAAGGTTGCAGAGGCGATCAAACATCACAATTACGGAAGCGGAAGCTAATTTTGGGGTTCCTTATAATATAGTTCTGCCGTCTGCGTCCAGCTTTAAGTGGTTATAAGTTTTAGTTTGTTTTTGGTAGGCTTAATAGCCTGAGCAGCTGGATCCATTTTAGTTCAAAGGCGTGAATAGACTCTTTTTAACGTGAGAGTGATATTGGCTATCTATAATAATTCCTAATAAATCACGCTACAAATTATTTATCGTATCTGACAATTGATTTATTATTTGTAATGTTAGTATTAATTTCAAGACTTTATATTATAAAAATGCCTAAAAGTCACTAGTCGTGTAATTTTAATCACCAATCGCACCGTTGTGACACTACAAAAAATAAAAAAGTATTTGAACTGAATTGTCGTTAGAGCTCTGAACAGTGCTGCCAACTCTACCAACTTTTCGGTAGATCTACCAACTTTTAGTGTCGTAGTCAAACCTACCACCTTGTACCAAAAATCTACCAACTTTTAAAGTTTTCAAAAATTCCAAATCAAACCTCCATGAAAATAATATTGAAACTATAATTTTTTTTTCATTTTTCGTAATCTTTCTCTTGCTTTTTTACCCTTTGATGGATCCATCGAATTTACTCGAAAATAGAGGGCGTTACAGGTTGATGTACAGGTCATATCATGGTGGCTTAATAAAAAAAAAAACAAAACAAACATCATGGCGGCGTTAGATGATCTAACGCCGCCATGATGTTTGTTTTGTTTTTTAGAGAGTTTTAAGATCTAACTTAGATCTTAAAACTCTTTCTACGTATCTGTGCTTACACTCTATATCTAACGCGATTCAATCAATAAATAACTGATTGTAATTTTTGAAACGTTTCAATTGAACACTATCAAAATGAGTGAAAGTGAAAGTGAAAACGAAGAAAATTCTCCTCCTCGAAAATTAAAAAAGATGCATTACAATCAAAAATATTCTCAACTATTATCATTAGATTTCTAATAAAAATAGTTCAAATATGTCTCATCCAATCGAAAAGTAAATTAAGGATGCCAGATTCTTATTGGAGGGTCTCTAAAAGACTTGAAAAGTATGGGTGGTAGATCTACCAACTTTTCATAGTAGGGTTTGTTGGAAACTACCAACTTGTAGAACCCTATCTCCCACCTTGACGAATTTCGAGTTGGTAACGCTGGCTCTGAATCTGATTCTCAAATAGTGTCGATATAACTTAATGTCGATTGTAATATATTGTTCATATTTAAATAAAGTATGCATTTTAAAGATTTTCATTAAAAACCGAAAGATTTATTACTAGGCAAAAATCTGCAGTTACAATTATTGTTACATCAAGATGTCTTCAAATTTTGATGATGAGCCACTAAGTGATGACAATATATTTTTTGGCAAGATAACTCTCAAAGAAGTTAAAAGACGTCTCTTGTGGAATAACCGTCTTCAATCGTAAGTTATGATTTAAATGAATACTTATGACAGTAAATTTTTACATTTGTGTTATCAGAATTATTATTAGCAATAATTAAACTACTCGTTTTTTTACAATGCCAATTTAATTCGCAATCTTGTTTGCAGAACTTCAAGAAGTGCTTCTGACAGCCCAGCAAAATGTGACGACGATCTTAATATAAGTGTGAAAATATTAAAAGTTCACTCTGAACCTAATTTATTACCGAGTAGGGATATAGGGTATAAAGATTCTACAGATAATCTATTTTCAGATTTGGAAACTAGAGATGATACATGTGTTTCACCTAATACAACGAATTATAAAAATATTAGCCAGTTAAATAACACACTTGAAGTTATTGAATATATTTTAAACAACCCACCAAATAATGAAGGCCCAACCGAAACAATATGTAATACTAACATAGATAGAATAGAATCTAAGACAAAAACTGATAGGGAAGTAGAAAATGAATTATGTTTCCAAAAATTACAAATCACATCACCCATGACAAATGGTAAGACAGAAAAAGACACACCCTCAGAGTCACTGCCAAAGCCTATAATTGATATTAAAAGAAATAAGAGCAGTGATTTTGAAGAAAAAACATCAGTTAAATTAATTAACAGTGATTTTGAAGAAAAAACATCAGTTCAATTAATTAATAGTGATTTTGAAGAAAAATCACCAGTTAAATTAATTAATGTGAATGCAGAAAGAATATCACCTTCGGTGCCATCAGCAGATGCCATAATTGAATTTGAAAAAACACCTCTAAAACCCAATGTGAATAAAGAAGTAGTAACTACTCTGGAGGTGTTCCCAAATACTGCAATTAAAATTGAAAGAGAATTCAACACAGATATTGAACACAAAACACCTGTAAAAGTAAATGTAAATATTGAAAAAGTTACAACCCCAGTCTTACTACCGAATACTGTAATCACAGTTGAAAATAAATCTCTCACAAATATTGAACATAAAACACCAATTAAAAAGATAAATAATGAATATAAAACACCAATTAAACAAACTCCCAAATCTGTTTTCAAGACACCAGCTCAAACATTATCAACTAAAAAACCTGTGTCATCTATGAAGAAAACTCCAAGCAAATTGAATGCATATCAACATATTGTCAGTCCGGTAGCATCGTATATTAATAACAGTCCTATGGTGCCGTTAATTAAAAAAGTTAATCCTAAAAAACCTCTCCCGGGCTCATCATTTATTCCAAAATTAAAGAGCCATATACCAGTGAAACAATGTAACAAAGAGAACATTCAGTTGCGTCAACTAGCATATAAGAGTGCTAAAGAAACTGAAGTGGTAAGTGTGCTCTAAATATTTAAAAAACTAATAACTTTTCTAATATCTCTATTAAATTGTGTCATTAAGTCTTGGTGGTCCAGTGGTTGAGCACCTGATTCAAAATCAAAAAGTAGTTTGAAGTGTTACAATAAGTTTGGGCTCAAACCAATGACTTTTCGAAATTGCTTTCAGAAGTTATCTGTGATAAATATCAATGACTGGCAACTTTGGGATGCAACCATAACGGCAAATCAAGGCTTACACTTGCCGCCTATACCTTCGGGTAGAAAAATAACTAGGTGTACTTTTGCTTTAGAGCTTGAGTACAGATTTGGTGTTAATATATATTTATTTTATTTACAGATAAATTTACCTGATGAACAAAGACTTCCACAAACTCAATGGGCCATGAAATTAATGTCATCTGCTTCAAAACCTACCATAATAACACATGCCCACAGGGATTTCAGTTCTGTTAAGAAAAACTCATTAGGAAGAAAAGCCAGTCAGCAACAAGAGGACAGTATAGCAGACCTGTCAGTTCATCAGGCAGACATGTCTGTATGTGTACAGAAACCTGCTCTTAAACACAACAGAAGACCCTGAGTGTTTAATGAGGGAACTGAGAGTAAATATAATAGTTGCACTTTGAAGACTAGTAGTATTAGGGCCGATCCTCACTATAATGCCGTTCACAGTTCGTTCTCGGTTTGATAAAATATTATAAAGTAAAAAATATATGTGTACATTCATACTATCCGCAACAGTCAAGTTTCGCTCGAATCTATTTTTTACTTTATAATATTTTATCAAACCGAGAACAAACTGTGAACGGCATTATAGTGAGGATCGGCCCTAAATCTCATTATTGACCAAATCCAAGCTAGCTATGGCTTGCTTTAAATTAAAATGGTGCCTTACAAGAAAGAAGTTCATGTAAATGTTCCTGAAATATGTTCATTATGTATATCATTATAATCAATAAAGTTTCCTTTCATTTTAAATCTGCTTTGTATTCTTATGCTACTATTACTTCAGATTTTTCAACAGGTTTTTTAGTTAGCATTTAACCAATATTTTAGTGGTCATATTGAACATGTTTGCATATTACGAAAACGAAGCTGTTGTAAGACTGACAATCTTATTGAGATTTTAAATCTAGTTGTGTAATCACAA
Organism: Euproctis similis; assembly: GCA_905147225.2. Classification (NCBI taxonomy): domain Eukaryota; kingdom Metazoa; phylum Arthropoda; class Insecta; order Lepidoptera; family Erebidae; genus Euproctis; species Euproctis similis. The sequence continues at coordinate 20,916,074 of LR990107.1, read as the reverse complement.
GTGGATTCTAAGGACATTGGTAGCATTTCATTGGCGAGAAATGTAGCCAAGCTTAAAAAATAGAAACTGGCATTGTGCTACAGTACACTTTAGTGATCATTAAAAAATCACTCTCTACATACAACCAGCAAGTTTTAACAGTAAAACCTCTTTACTTAACACTGCGCATGGTGGAGAAATTTTCAACATGCTTTGTTTTAATACAAAATAAGAACCATATTTTATTTTAGTTATGAGCTTGTGGGCCTTTTGAAGTTCTATTATTAAACCATTCATAAACGAACTAAATTGTAAGAGAATCAATTTTTTTTGTTATATAAAGTCATTACATTAATCACTCATTATGTTCATGGAAAAATGTAATGTTCATCTCTTTCTCCTCATATCATCATCATCAACTGCATATCATAAGCCTTTCGAAGTGCACAACTGATTGAGGTCGACCCCATAGAATGCCACAACTGACGGTCCTGTGCCACTAGCAAACATTGCCTTCCTGCCAGGTCGTCGATCCAATTCGATCGGTAATTTTTTTTTTCTACGATTATAAAGGTTAAGCATGAACAGAAAAATAAATCATATATATTATTTAAATATTTATTTAATCAACAATATAAGTACTTATCAAAGTAGGCCACAATAAGGAACAGAAAGCGTTCATAAGTTACCCTATGGCGACACTACGTGTCCGTCGTTATCTTAAATTAGCCGGGCTAACATTACGAGAAGATAAAAAGCCGACAATAAGTCATATATTTATAGAAAGGCTATTAGCCTGGCGAGCACTTTCTCATAGCATAAAGAATATAGATATATTGTGATACTACAAATACTGTACTGTCTCTACTATCAGTATATTTAGTTACTTAGGCACATTTCTGAATCGTATCTTTTAATAAATCAGTGACTGATCCAGGATCATCCTTTGGCAGACAAGCTTTATCTTAAAATAACTGAATCGTAAAGTTTTCTAACAATAAAAGTTCTGGATTCCGTCACTTTATAATCACAATTATAATTTTAAATATTATATATAATTATTTTTTTTATAAGATTTTAACAATTTGTGCTGATGACATTTCTGTGCTATCAATATATTGTAAGGCAATTACCTGGTTTTCGCCGTTTTAGAGTAGACATTTTTATATAGCTTGACTACCTCAGCGCACCCAAGGTGTACAAGAGATGGCAATGAAGCCGGTACAATATAATAATAATTTACTATTTAAAACTACGAAAATAATATATTTAATCACCAACATACACCAAAACACCAATAAATATATAGAATAGGCAATCACAAGGACAGCGTCACACACAACTAGATACTATTTTAGAAATCCGACAATATCATCAAGACCATTATTATTTTCTTATAAAGTATAAAATATAGTTACGTACAAAATAAATCACACATTTGATCTGTTTTATAAGACACTTGTACCACCTTGTGGCACTGTGTACCCATATTGTAACATGTGAACATTCCATTAGACGCCATCTAGGCAAAAACTGACCAACTGTATATACGCATGTTTAAAAATCACACAAATTTTACTATGAACCACAATATCAAGACTGTACTTAACAAGAATAATGAGGTATATATGGAAATTATTGTCTATTTATAAGACACCTTAAATATGTTCAGAGGAAAAATTACAAAAAATTATTACAGATTAAAAAAAAACAGATTGATGAAAATTCTATATCTTAGTAAGGCAACATTTCTATAGATGTATAAATATATAGTTTTCATTACTCAAAATATATTTTCTTCATCTAAATTATCTGTTCACATCTTTCTTATAATCTTAGCAGTGCACAATAAAATTAAATACATATGTCAATAAAAGTCCGACAGGAACAAAGTTTTTATAACATATATGGCCTTTGTCATATTTCCATCTGTAAGCGTCTTTCATAAGTTGATAATGTAATATTTTTATTAATGTATGATAATATTATCATTGGTTTTAATTTTCACCATAAATTAATTAAAAAATGCCTAAATAATATGTTACAAAAAATAACTGCCAAATACGCCTTATAAATATAATTTCTTTTTTAAATAGTATTACATCTTATAATATTATAAATATAGTTTTTATAAACTGACAAATAAGGAAAAATAATTAAATCCAATTCAATAGACATTATTAACAAAAACAATAAAATTTATACATTAGGCTTTTATTACTAGGCATTAAAATCACTGGGAAAATAGTTAGCACTCTCAAAATCAATTCAAATATCACTATTTATTTATCTATTAAATAATAAAGTATAGACAATTCTCTTTTAATATAAAAAAGAGAATTGTCTATACTTTATTATTTAATGACCGAAAACTTTGTGCACGGTATGGCAAAAGGTTCGCCACCTATTCCATTTGGGACATAAACATAACGGCGAGACGTGGCTTAATAGCCGCTGCCTACACCTTAGGGTAACAAAAGGCGTGAAGATGTCTATGACTTTACGAATTGATGACTATTAAGAAAGCTTACAATTCAACAACTTAACATAAATAGTTAAATATTTTCCAAGCTACGTGATTAAAAACTAAAGAAGAATTAGTTTTGTACGAGTTAGTCAAGTCTAAACAGTGCAGCTGTTAATAATTACTGCTAGCTTTCTTATTCATTTACTCATTTAAAAATATAAATGAAATGTAAATGAAAAAGAAAATGATTAGAAGTCCACTCATAAAATGCCACATTTCAAAATATCAAAAAGTTTTAAATAATAAGTAAATAAATTAAAAATGCAACATTGTAAAAAAAATAAACATATAAAAAAAAACCTGTTTATACCAATAACCTGCCGTCAATTCTAACGCTTATGATGATGAGATATCAATCGAGGTGTTGTTAGTCTTACAACTTTCGAAGTACATAAAATCCTGCAAAAGATTCAAATAAAGCATAAAATTAAAATGCGAAAATAAAATATCCTATCCATGCGGTTATATTTAAAAAAATATAAATAATATATATAAAAAAAATATAAGAGAAAAAGCACTACAGTATAAATATCACTATAGCACTACAGTATATATAATCTTTTAATATTAAAGTAAGTAAAGGTAATAATTTCAATCATTACACAGCCAGATGTAGCATTACAGATGTAAGTAAGTAAAGTGTTTTTGGACAGAATATTTTAGCTACTTAAATGGAAGCAAGTCATCAGCACTTCATTGTAGGGCTCCACTTCTGCTGAAGCACCGGCAACGTTTATAATCAATAAGATTAAACGTTATAATCTGTTAATACATTATTTCGCAACAATTTACTTTTTAAACTTGCAGGCTTGGCACAAAGGCGTCTACAGTTTAGGTGGATTATTTAATTTCATTATTTTATAAAAGTTATTATATGTTTATAGTATGTACTTAACATATATTAAGCATGTCAATCATAAGCTTATATCAGAAAATATAAAAAAAATATCTATCCTTGGGCCAGAGTAAATTAAATAAGAACTGTTTCATTATTTAGTAATCTATAAAATAATCATAGATATCAAACAATTCATATAAGTTACTATCTTAGTAACAATGAGAAACCAAACTGTGTAATATTAAAATTATAACGTTAGGTGAGAATCAAACCCAACTACCACCACACCTGAGCGATAGCTCTTCCACCAACTGTTACTGAAGATTGCATGTCGAAATAAGCCACTATCTTTCATTAAATAACACTTGCACAATTTAATGAAGATTATATTTTTTATATTTTTTTAATAAACAATAATTGAAATGAGATTAATTTTAGATTCCAAAAAATTAATAGAGATTCTTATTTATCATTCCTATTTTTTTTTAAATATTCAACCAATATTAAAACCAGATCTAAACAGTTATTTGACATATTTCTCATTGGGATGGATTCTGAGTAGTTTCTCTTAGTAGTTGCATACTTGGATAGCATTAAAAAGTTTGTTTTATTTAATTTATAATTTCTTATATATAATAGATCATTATCCCTTGCAAAGAAATTTCTCCCTTGTACACCATCGTTTGCAAGAAACTTATCTAAACTATTTTACAACCTTAGACTTTCTCCAAAAGACATTCACACAGAATATTTAATATCTTTATCATACAATATCGGTTTTTTTCCTACAAATCAGACCTATAACGACTACAAAAAGTAGTAATATTTTAAAGTTACAACCTTAACAACATTTAAATTACGCAAAACGAAGTACTTACTGGTTTCAGTGAGATTTTTAAAATATATCTGACTGTTTAGAGCCACTTATAAGATGTTTATAATGATGACTATTGAAAACTATTCAAAAATTGTTTTTGACCAAAACAACCTTTAGGATTATATCGCGTTTATTTATTATTTATTTATATTTATTTCCCGACGTTTCGAACTCTTTACCGAGATCATTTTCACGAGTGACATGAAATGACAGTGAAAATGATCTCTGTAAAGAGTTCGAAACGTCGGGAAACAAATATAAATAAATAAACGCGATATAATCCTAAAGGTTGTTTTGGTCAATGAGTGAGATTCGCGAAATTCTTAGAAACAAAAATTGTTTTTGTTTTTAACCATATTATTCACTCGCTAGGATACATAACTGACTTTTTTAACTGTCATTTTTTAACCAAGTGCACACAAGCTAGTTAATACTTAAATCCTAAAGGTTAGTATTAGTATATAATAATTATAATATAAAAATTGGCGTGATTAGAAACACACTCTCAAAATGCAACATCAAATATATCAAATAGTGTAAATATTAAAAAAAAAAAAACAAATGCAACATTAGTATAAAAAAATAATAATTAAAAAACTTCACGTATATAGGGAATAAAACCTGTCTTCATTATTCTTAAAATCTGACAAAACGTTCTCTCGTTGAGAACACACAAATTCGCACGTAGACACACTACTGGTTGTTATTAGACTTTTCGAAGAACATAAAATCCTGGAAAAGAGCAATAGGCTGGTTTATTAAGTTTTAAAAATTGGTTAATATTATAATTAAAGTTTTATATTATTCCAAAACATCTATATTTTTATAATATGAATATTGCGAAAATGCAATATGAATATATTATTTCTGTACAAAAACGCTCCACAGGACGTCTCGCCGTGGCAAACATAAAACCTTGGTCAATGGTTTTAGTGACGTTTACCACGGCGTGACGTCATTCAAGACAACATTTTCTGATTGCCGTTCACTGTCACGTGACTCGATGCCAGTTTTTTAATATTTTCTTCTCTAACAATATTAATAATCCTTACTTATTTTGATAAACTGTTTTATTATGCAAACAATATGTATATCTTAATCAATAGTTAGAAACTCTAACCCTTGCATGCCTTAGTTTGAAAATACTACGTCTTTAAGTGCCACAGTACCAACATTCAAATAGCAATAGTATTGATTTTAAAGTTTGCTAATATATTGAGCAATACCTATAAATTGTTCTTGACATAAGGAGAGGCAAGAACCCAAATTAATAAGGTACTTAATTGAAAATGTCAGTCATCGGTATTTATCGTCCAAAAAAAATTTCTATAGACGGATTTTTAATTAAACAACAACCACTGACGTTTACGGTGTTGTCAGTTTTTGATGAAAAAATAATAGTTTTGTAGCAAAGCGAATGAATGAAAACACTCTTGAATGAATAAAATTGCCACGATTGTTTAGCTAGGGAATAGTTAGTCTATTTAGTTCGGAAACCTGTAAGATTGTCCCACTTTCAATACATCACGTAATTGAAACTATAGATGTATAAAATATGAAAATTAAAGGTAGGTAAAAAAAAAATCTCGTATAATACATATTTTTTTATATATTCATCTTCAGATGAAAAATTATTACTATTATGACATTTTTATGAGTTTTTAAAAATTCTGATGAAGAAAATTATTTCTTATATAAAGTTTTAGAAACTTTGTTAAAAAGTTTTTAAAAATTTTGTTGCTGAGTCTAATTATGTATTAAATTAAGAAGTTTAAGTTTTAGAGTGTAATTTTAGATGATTAACTATTTCACTCATTGTTCATTCATCTGATTGAATAGGACATGAATGCATCACTATTACTTTAAATTTGGCAACATTATTTTACAAAGTGACATTAACTACTGTCAGCTAGCTTTGTCTTATTAAAAATACGACTATAGAAGTTATTGGTGTGAGCCGGTAATAGGTCCCACGACTTCTTGATTCAGAAGCAGGGAGTTCGAACACTGGACCATCGCGACAATATTATTACCTCTGACTTTACGCAAAACAACTATTAGTGATTTGTGTGGCCAATTGCCATAATATTATTAATGCATATATTGTAATTATACTACAAACTTTTCTTCATATACATACTTTTTGATCAGGGTAACAGATTCAAAATATTATAATAATATCTGTGTCTTGTATCTTTTATTTTTTATTAATACAAACATTTTAAAGATCAATCTATTTTTTTTTGTCGTAGCAACATTTGAAAATGCATCGTCAATTGGTATCGTAACTAATCAAAAGTATTATTGAAGTTTATCTTTGCTTTAGTTATTTCGGTTTTGTATATTTATAACTATCGCTGATTAATCAAGAAATTTCGGATAGCATAACATCAATAACCCTGGAATCTTCCTGTAAAAATTGGTTTAAAAACTCTACCTTTTTTTAGGGTAAAAAGAGTAGGAATTTTGTATGAAAGTATAAACGTTTCAAGTTATAGATAACTCCTCTACTTTGTTACGTAGTAAGAGAATTGAAATTAAAAAAATATAAATGATGTAATAAAAAAAAGATCTACTAATAATGTCTAATTTTGAGAAAATAACTCCCTTTTCGCAGTTAAAGACGGCCTAGTAAAGGTCGCAAAGAAAAGCTAGTAAATTACAGCAGAGTTTTCGGAAAATCATATAGGATATTCAACATCTTTCTACAACTACTTCCACAAAATTCTCTTCTCATTCTCAATAATCTTTTTCTCATTATTTCGTGATGAAAATTATCTATGTCCTTCCAGGGATTTCAGCTATCTCCATAATAAATTCCATTGCTGGCGCTGATATGCGGCTTAAACGGAAAGTAGATATAGACTTGCAGAGACTGAATAACAGCCAGTACATCTCCCGAACAGATGTACTGTACTATACAGTAATTTCTGCGATATTATTTTAATGTGAGTCGATAAATAAGATAATAACTGAACATACAATAGTATTCAAATCGATAACACAACCACTATAATCGAATATCACATTTTTTTATATTACACTTTATCTGTCTAATCTGATTTGATCGATTATAAATTGCAATAATAAATGAGAAATTAGCTTAAGATTCCATTTCCGGTTTTTCACTATGGACATAAATTTATCATTAACTAAAATAGGAATGCTTTTGTCAAGATATAAGTTTTCATATGAAATATTTTTTTAAAGATTTCATTTAATTTTGGTAGTTATAATATACTTACGATAAGGAAACAGGCTCCGATGAGTACGGCCTTTATTTTCACATCGAGATCCATCGGAAATGAGATGCCAAAGTAATCTGCGTCTGTGAATAACTCGCGCGCCAAACCGGGCCACTGTCTAGTTATCTCGCCAACTTTTGTCTCACCATCGGCAGAGTACACCTGGAATCATAGACAGATCCCGATAAAAATTTGGGGTTTGAATTAGCTTGACCTCGCACAGTATCTTATTAAACTGGCTCACACTACCCCATTCCATTTTCGAACCATAACATATCCCATTCTAAAGGCCTGCAACGCAACTGTAACTCTATCTGTGTTGCACGTGTCCATGGACAGCGTTAATTACTTATCGTCAAAGCGTGCTCGTTTGGCCAGCAGCAGTAATATCTTTTGAAAATTATTTCAATAACAATTGCAATTTTCAATTGCGAAAATTGTTTTACATAACATGCTACATAAATTGTAAAACATGATAAAAAATCTTTTTCTAAAAGCGATTTATTTGAGAAGGATAATTATCTATAAGTATAGATGACGCGTACAATGTGAAACTCTGATCAATCTGTGATTGTATATTCATCAAATAATTAAAGAAAAGTTCAATGGATATTTCAAACAGTATTTTCGTGTTAATAGTGGTGAAATAGCACCATCACTCCAGAATATAGACGTAAAGTGGCTAATGTCCCGTTTCGTTCGATGAGACAGATATCCGGAGGTCCATCCCGCCTCCCCTCCCTTCACATCCCTCTAATATTAAAGACAGACTTACATTAAATTCAACTCCACAGCAGAGTGACAACGTACAAACAGGTCCTCGTATAGTGAGAACAACATCACCAGCTGCATTCTTGATGGCGTATCGCGGTTGGCAAATGGACCATTGCTGTTCCACTGAACCAATCACGGTGCCAGGTGGAGAGGAGACTTCAATAGTCTGCAGCCAACATGGGCAACAACAGGAGTCGCACGCCAACGGTCTGTTCAGATGAATCACCTACGAATTAAAAAACGGTTGTCTCAAAAAATAAAAACCAAATTATAGGTGAATATGGATATAAATAAAATTGATTTGTCTGTTTGTTATATTGAAACAAACTCTTTTTATTACTTGCATGTGCATATTTACATACACCAAAATAACTTTATTATTTTTATAATTTTTGTCTCTGGACCTTTTGACGGGGTCTTTTATTGGCGCGGATTTAGTAAGGAGTAACTTAGTATACTTTGAATTAGGAAAAATCTTTTATTTCTTCTGAGGCGAAACAAAGTTCGCCGTGTTAGTTAATTTTACATATAGCACAAACATAAAACAATGTACACTCAATTTTTGGAAAATACTATATTACATCATTATGCAAACGACAAATGTACAATAGATAGTTTTTCAAAAACTTATCTACACTGACTAATACTGATAAATAAATATACATATAGGTATATACATATAAAAACTAGCTCGGGCTGCGTACTTCGTACCGCTTTATTATCGCTTAATATCTGTGTCATAATTATTTATAAACCTTGCTCTTGAATTGCTATCTGTTGCTGAAAACTATTTTAAGCAGGATTCCGCTTCTGAATCAAGACGTTGAAGGATAGATTCCAGCTTTCAATAATTTTCGAAAGTTATGTGTGATAAATATTGATGACTGAGCTCATTGTGCCCGATGCAAGGCAATAGGTTACGCTACCTTTTTAATTTCAGAGGTAAAAATTACTCGACTTAATAACACCGCACCACCAAACACCAAAAACCATAAAAAAATTACTTCAGAAAAATCGTTCAAAAATCCAACATTTTTACGTATAAAATATGGAACCTAAATGGTTTTTTTTTACAAGGATAAAAACTGTGAGATAAGTCTAAGTATTAATGCTATTTTAGAACAACGTCCCATACACACTATATTAACAAGATTAGTAATAATAGCAATTAGAGGCAAAATGAGACTTCCCACTGTTTGACCGTGATGACATCATTTGATAATTGCAACAATTTTAGACAATACACAACATGCCGCTAAGGATTAAAGAAATAATGACCTCATTTCCAACATTGTCCATAATTTTCATGTCAAATGGACGCATTGGTCCACAACAGTTCCTCGTGCAGCAATCATTGTCTTCGATAGCATAGTACACTTTTTGACCATGACTGTTTTTAATTGCATACTTATTATTTGTTTCAAAACCAACAAAAGCCTCTAACAGCTCAACTTTTTGACTGACCAACAACTGATCAATCATAGAAAGGTATTCCAATCCCCGTGGACAATTGCTGAGCCCTTGAGGTATAAGCATCCAGCCACCTACAACCAATTACATTTGTTAATTTTTATATGTCCATACTGTTAATGTATATTTTTATAAAATTTTATATACATACACAGCACAGAACAATACACAGAGCATTCCAAAATACATACATAAATACACATAATATTGATATATTTAATGATATATGATCCTTTAATATATGAACATATTTGTTAGTAAATTCCCTTCACCACACTGTGATCTACCGGTAGGATCAACCTTTTCTCCTCATCAGTGAGTAACATTTCATAACCACTGGTGCGAGATTGGAAAACGTTTTTGCAAAATTTATTTAAACTTCTTTTAACACTGGACACACTCAATGTATCTAAATAAACCTGTTTATCCTTCACATCTGATAATTTGACACATTTTTTGTTAATATAGTATTTGAATTTTAACCACTTTTTCAATATTTTATGTTTGTTGCTGTCCGTCTCAAAAAATTGTTCAAAGTATATGGATTTCTCTTTGGACATCGTTACCCGGTGAAGTGTCACTATACAATATTAATAAAATAATAACATTGATGTCAATAGTCTTGAAACTGTGCAATATTATCGCTGCACCAATTATTATATTTGTTATCAGCATAATGTAAACATCTTATATAAAATAAACATTCAAGACAAATAAAATTCGCAAACAACAATAACATAAATTCACGCCGACCCAATTACCAGGTAGGTAGAGATAACTGAATACATAATGCAGACAGACAGTGTTGTCCTAATTTTCCTGGATTATGAGACACACCAATTCAAAGCCCAAACCAATTTTAGGTCTCAGTGGTCCAGATCGATCGTACTCCCTGCTCGTATTTCAGAAGTCACAGGATCGTTTTCGGCCGCACATCAATGATTTTTCGGAGTTATTTTCGAAAGTTATGTGTGATAAATAACGATGACTGACAACTTTGTACCCGGTTTGGCACCCATTTGGGACCTTAGGATTTGGCGAATCAAGGCTTAGTAGCCGCGTTTATATCTTCGGGTGGAAAAAAACCGTGAAATTATGTATGTAGTAGTTTGAACAAATCAATTCTTTCATCTTCCATCTTCTTTTCCCCACTCATCATTTCCTGGAGCATGCCCTTTCTTACTTTAAAATAGATGTTTTCTTTTAGACTAACTTTCCGGCTTGTTGTTTTCAAGACGATACGCGGGCATCATAATCATCATAATTTTTAGAAGTTCTACTATTAAGAAAATTATTGTATCATACATTTGATAATAGATATAAGATCATGACTGATTAGATAAGTCTTGCTCCTGTAAATGATTAGTACAATAAATTTATATCAGTCAAGTAGGTAGGTACTTATTAAATTATTGTCTTATCGTTAAGTACGTATTTTATGCATCTCGTATATTAAGCCATGCCAATTTAAGTAGTAATTAAAATTCATTGAGTTCGTTATGCTAATACTGGAGGTAGATAGATCTTTTTGACCTTATAACCAAAAACCGTTAAAAATAGTACTACGAAATTTCTACAAATCTTCAACAAACTATATTTAATAAAAAAGCTGTTACTTCTGCGGCATTCCCGCTACCAACATTTAAAACGGCCCATCCTTAATTTAGCGTGGCTTTAATTAATTAACCTCATAACATTTCAACGTAATTACGTAAATTTTGAAAAACTAGACTCCCAAAACATGATATATATATATAAAAAATGAAAAATGTAATGAGCCTGGACGTTTATGTGGGATCTGCGTGTTTTTCTACGTATTATAAGTTTACATACCAAGACAAAATAATTATGTGCATTATTGTATAATTCATTGTAATATAATTTAGTCAACGTATAATTCCTCATCACAAGCTTTAGTGGCTTAGTTTGGATATTAGATGGCGTTATGAAAGTTGTGTCCCAAGAATACAAGAATTGCAATCCTTGACCTTACCTATCAAAAGACACTCAGAGATGACCATAAGACTCTGAATATAGGATTTATATTGCCTAAATTACTGTCAATACAAAATTGTTTGTCAGTCTCGGTGGCGCAGTGGGCGAGCGCACGGCCTCTGATCCAGAGGTCCGGGGTTCGATTCTAGACACTGGCTCACACCAATGACTTTTCGAAATTGTTTTCGGAAGTTATGTGTGATAAATATCGATGACTGACAAACTTTGTGTCCATCTGTAGAAGGAAGATGGAAGGTGTGGAAGGAAGATGGAAATATAGAAACATAACAGATGGAGGAAGTAGGATTGGACACATTAGAACTTCATGAGCAAAAACATCCTAACAGAAACTCCCAGAAACAGCTATAAGTCCTTTGCTTTTAGCTTTATTGCTATAGCTTTAAGCCTTTGCTAATTGATTTGTTCCCCATATCTAAATCATATTTTTGACATCAACTTTTTGATTTTTATTTCCAAAAAGTGGGTGCAGAAACGAGCATCACTCTGCTGATTTTTCACTGTACTGGATTTAAAACTCGTGTTTATTTTACAATCTTGCACATTCAGTCATACCCAACTCTCCCTTAAATACGAGGTATATAATGAGCAGGCCTTTTTTGGGTTCTATTAATTCACCTAACACTCCATCCAAATTGTGAACTTATTTAACCGTTCTTTCTAAAAAGCAGTGTATGTTCTATTCTCGCTTAATGCACATTCGGTACAACTCATCTACCAGTTCCAGGGCTACATTACATCATGACAGACCTCATAGAAGTTAGTGGGTTTGATTCTCACCCATATACAAATATTTATCGTGGGTGAAACTAGATAGAAATGGAACACAAATACATCTAGTTTCCATAACACAAGCATTAATAACTTAGCTTGAAACTTACCAGCACTATGTATGTACCCTTTGGAATTCTTTTTGCATCTTTGCTTTTAAATTATAAACAAAAACATGTTTACAAGTCACAACAGAAGCAGACAGTAAATTTTTTCCTAGTATTTTTTTGTTTTATATGTATGTTTTTTTGTATTATAGTCTCGGTGGCGCAGTGGGCGAGCGCACGGCCTCTGATCCAGAGGTCCAGGGTTCGTTTCCAGACACTGGCTCACACCAATGACTTTTCGAAATTGTTTTCGGAAGTTATGTGTGATAAATATCGATGACTGACAAACTTTGTGCCCGGTATGGCAATAGGTTCGCCACCTATTCCATTTGGGACGTAAACATAACGGCGAGACGAGGCTTAACAGCCGCTGCCTACACCTTCGGGTAACAAAAGGCGTGAAGTTATGTTATTTTTTTGTCAAAAAACAAAATACTAAAAAATAATACCAAAAACCACTGGATAATGGAGACCACAGAGGTTGCGGGATCCAATCCAATGACAAAAATGACTTTTCAAAATTAATTTCAAAAGTTTTATGCATATATAAATCGTTATTTAAACTAAACTAAAAGCTTGTGCCCGTTATGGCAATAGGTTCACCATCTATTCCATTTGGAGCATAATCATAATGGCAAAACAAGGCTAACAGCCGCTGCCTACACCTACAGATAGGAAAAGGCGTGAAGTTATGTTCCTATGACCATATGCACCTATGGCCACAATAAAATAAATTCATTAACCATCTTCTTCTTTTTTTATATATTCCCCATCAATATTATAAAAATGAGAATATATGTTTGTTTGTTATGCTTTCTCACCAAAATGAATTTCAATTAGTTAGTAGTAATAATTAAACTATATACAGATATTCTTATGTTATTTATTCTAATTAGAAAGAAGTTATATATGATAAATGTTTCAGGCCTTCCATGCAACTAATACCACAGAGACAAAATTTTTGGTTTCACACCAATAGTTATCAATCATAAAGCATATCATAGTTTAAAGCACTCTAAAATTTTTATTTGCCTAGGAAATTATTAAAGTGTTCTAGGTTCCTACCTGGTGCTGCTTGAGGTCCAGGCTGCTGTACTATAGGTCCATAACCTGGTTGTGGATGAGGATAGCCCATAGGTTGTGGATACCCCGCCGTGGGTTGTGCGGATAGCCTGGTTGAAATCCTGCTTGCATTCCAGGTAGTGGCTGAGCTCCAGGTGGCAATTGAGGCCCAGGAGGACCAGGGTAACCACCTTGTGGTTGCATGGGATAGCTCTCAGATTTTTGATCATTGGCCGGTGCATATCCTTGACCTTGCGGGAAATTTGGCGAGTAAGGAGTCTGTTTGTGCGACATTTTTATCTGAAACGATAATATATTGATTAATTTTGTTTTGAAATAAGTCTTAGTGCCCAATTTTGAAGAATTTTGCAATAATAAAAACGTGGAATTTATATACGATCAAAATACATTGTCCAACTATTCGTACGTTAGGGCGTTGGTCTATTTTTATTGACTATAATATTGGCCTAGGATAGCGATACCAATTTGCCGGAAACAATATTAGCATAACAACAGACGCAAAATCATGCGACTAATTCCCAAAGTGTTAGTAGTACAATTAGATGTTGTTAATGTGTAATAAAGATATTTACCGGCTAATTCTCACTGGTAAATAATTAATAAAATAGCAGTTTTTGTTAATGAGATTTTATAAAGCGCGTCTACTGTCTAGCTCACGCTTCACTTCACTTCACTTCTTATTATTGGCTTCGCATACTAGCTAATGCGACTGAGCCACTCTCTTCATTTTCTACTTTGAACGCTTCAGACAGAAGAATTTGAACGGTTAGGAGGAGAATATGGCCAGTTAAGATGACCGCAGGATTTCTTCAACCAGCGTAGTAAATGAAATCAGAATCCTCCTTCATTGGCGCGTAATTATAATGACTGGTTGTTATTTATATTCTGCCAGGCTTAGTTGCATTGATGTCATAAACCAGAGGAAACAGATGAAGAAAGGATTTAAATATACAAAATTTCGATTGAGTAATTTATGACCCATATGATTTAAACATTCAACTACTTTCTACCTACAACAATAAAGAAACAAACACTATTACTAATTACTACCAGAACACTTATAAAAAACGAAAATATGAATTTTAAACTAGCAATAATAATGATAATTATTTACTGCTACAGTTTACAAGAAAATATTATTTTTTTTAACGAATTTACATAACATGTACCGTACTGTAGGTGAAGATATGAGAGAGAGAAGGCATTTGAGAGATGTAGGACGAGGAATTTCAGAGGGAAGGACATCATAGAGGGATTGTCGGAATCTCGGACAGGAGAAAAAAAGGTGATTGACATTACCTTCATCCAGTCCGCATTCACAAAGTGATGAGTTCCTGATTCTGAGCTTAGAAAGAAATACAGGGGTACAGGAATGACCAAGTCTAAGGCGGCAAATAGTGGAAACTGTACGTTTGTCCGCTTTACATGACCTAAAAAACCATGGAGACGAGGGAATGTCTGATTGGACATCGGCATAATGTTTACCTTTGATTAATTTTGATGCACTCCAGGCAACAGTCCATGATTTATACTGTAGAGACTTTGCAAGTAGACAAAGGTCCTGGGAATAGGTTTGAAAATGTTCTAGAGTGCCATTCTGTATTGCTAATCTGGCACAAGAGTCTGCATTGACGTTACCAGGGATTCCGGAGTGACCCGGGATCCACGCAAGTACAACTTTTATATTGAGTTGATGGCACTCCAGAAGATTTTGTCTGATTTTAAGGATTAAGGGAGAAAGAGATCTCGAACGGAAAGGATTGGAGAGTATAGATTGAAGACAGCTTTTAGAATCGGAAAAAATTATGGAATTATTAAGGTTATGCGATTTGATGAAAATAATAGCTTCCAGCACTGCCAGAGCTTCACCAGTAAAAACAGTAGCAGAAGAAGGACACTTATAATTAAGAGTAATTTTAGAAGAGGGTATCCATACAGATACACCCACACAACTATCCGGCGATAATTTTGAGGCATCAGTGTAAAATTGATGCCACCCACTAAAGTGACGGTAAAAATTATCATGAAAGGCGCTGTGGGCACCAGGGGTATGTTTGACTATTCCGAAATTAAGAATGATGTTGGGATTAAGGGTTAACGCGTCATAAGGAGTAAGATATATTGGGTTCATCGAAAATTGGTTTATAGGGTTGGGAAGTCGAATGAGAGTTCTAAGACTATGGAGAAGGCAAGGTAATTTATTTTCAGAATTGCCAAAGAGTTCTAATAGATAATATAATTTTGGAATAAGAGGGTGATTTTTGTTCTGAATTAATTTAAAAAGGAAACGATCAGAGAGAAATTGCCTACGAAGATCCAGGGGAGGCTCACCACATTCAACCTGCATTGCATTAATAGGTGATGATTTCATTGCTCCCAGGATGATTCGTAGACATTTGGATTGGAGTTTATGAAGATTAACGAGATTAGTTTTATTACAGAAGTTAAGAAGAAAAGAACCATAGTCTAATTGACTGCGTATTATGGCATTGTACAAAAGTTTTTGAGTGTACGGATGTGATCCCCACCAAACACCTGAAAGGCAGCGAAGGATATTTATGCTCTTTTCACATTTTTGGACTAAAGAAGAAAAGTGAGCGGAACCAGACATTCTAGAATCCAATAATATACCAAGGAATTTAACAACATTGGATTGTGGAATGATCTCATCCTGAACTGAAATATTTATACGGGGAATACTCCTTTTTTTGGTGAAAACTACAACTGAGCTTTTTGATGGTGAAAGGCATAAGCCATGGTTAGCTAACCAGTCACTCAGGTAGCTGAGAGCCCTATTTAAGCGTTCAGTGGCATCCTCAATGGAAGAGGACGTTATGTAAAGAACAAGATCATCCGCGTATTGAAGAATGTGACAGAATGAATTTACAACCAGTTCGAGATCATGTAAATACAGATTAAATAGGAGAGGGCTAAGAACTGAGCCTTGAGGTAAGCCCTTCCAGACAATTCTACGCGGGTGATGGCCAAAATTGGACGTGACAACAACAGATCTCTCACCTAACAAGTTAAGGGTAAATCTAGACAACTTCACGGGAATTCCGAGCTGAGAAAGTTTATTTTTAAGAACCGGAAGCTGAACATCATCATATGCTGATGTTAGATCTAGAAAAACCCCCGTTAAATATTTATTTTCTTTAAAAGCAATTTGGATTTCAGTGGTAAGAAGGCTGAGATTATCCAATGTGCTCATTCCTTTTCTAAAACCAAATTGAGATTTAGCTAATAAACACCTGCTTTCAATCAACCATTCTAAACGATGTTTGATGAGCCGCTCCATTGTCTTAGCTAAAGTAGAAGACAGTGCTATAGGCCTGTAGCTACTTGCTTGGAGAGGATCTCTACCGGGCTTATGAATTGGAAGAACAATTTGAGATTTCCATTGACTGGGGATAGCACCATTATCAAAAAAAGAATTTATTAAATAAAGGAACATATCTTTAGATTTAGGGGATGACTTTGCAAGAAAGGAGTAAGGAATACCATCTATACCAGGAGAAGTGTCGGTCAGTCCGTCAAGCGCGAGAGAGAGTTCACTAGAGGAAAAGGGATGATCAAAATCGTCTCGAGAGGGTATAAACATAGGAGCTGTTGGCAGGGAAGCCAAGGAGGGAACAGATGGAGGGGCAAGTTTATCTAAAAAGGCCTCAATCCAAGATGAAGGATCGTTTGCTGATATATTTTGGATGTTAAAGGAACCTCTAAAACGTCTTATTTGATCCCAAATAAGTGAGGAAGGGGTTGTAGGCGATAAAGATCTACAGAAGTTAATCCAACCGAGGCGTTTTTTTTTCTTAACTAGCCTGGTGAATTTAGCTGCAGAATGTTTATATCTAAGAAAGTTGTCTGGAGACATAACCCGATTGTAAGCTCTCTCCGCCTCTCTTCTCTCCGCTACAGCCGCAGTACAATCAGAGTCCCACCACGGGGGGGAGACTTTGAAATCTCTTGCAACCTTTTTAAGAGGGACATGAAGAGAAGCAGAATAAACAATACTTTCGGTATATGCATTGTAGCAGGTAAAAGGGGACTCTTTTATATTACATGGAAGTGAATCTAGCTGTCTGTCAAGGGTTGCAGAGTAGGACTCCCAATCAGCACAAGAGAGCCTATATCTAGGAAGAGGGGATGAATTTGTAGGAGGAGATACACGATAGTGAGAAGATAAGGAAAGGACGATAGGAAAATGATCACTCCCGTAAGTAAGGGGAAGAAGTTTCCAAGTCATATTTAGGAAAAGAGAAGGAGAACAAAGAGAAAGATCCACGGCACTTTTTGGATCTTGAGAGGGCAGAACCCTGCGGGTAGGAGAACCATCATTGAGGAGGCATAATTGAGATTCGTCAATGACATCCATTATGGAATGGCCAAAGAGATCCGAATGGCTATGACCCCATATAGTATTATGGGCATTGAAATCCCCCATGACTACCATAGGGGAGGGAATACAGGAAAGTAGGTGAAGAAGATCAGGAATTAAAGCGGAATTAGAGTGTGGAATATATATGGATACATAAGATATTCCAAGAATATTGACAGCAACGATGTTGAAACCTGGGGGGTGAAAGGGAAGGGATATTTGATTGAAATGAAGGGAGCGTTTTATGAATAAAGCACTACCTGCATAGCCATCCACATTATCATCCCGAAGGCAGGAGAAACCTGGAACCCGGAAACGAGATCCAGGCCTCAACCATGTCTCCGAGACGGCAATGATAGATGGAGAAAGAATGTTAATTAAATGGGTCAGTTCATGCTTTTTATTTCGCACGCTCCGACAGTTCCACTGTAGAAGGATCACTGGATCCATGTTGTGAGGTTAGAGATACTAGATGAGTGAGTTTGGAGGCAACGTGGGACGGTAGATTTTGAGGATTTGAAGAAATAAAATCGATTAATAAAGATAAAAGAGTTTCTAAAATATTTTCTCTTTGAGGAAGAAGTTGGTGGTTGTTTAAAGCACAACCGTTTGGCATAGATGATGGAGGTTGAGAGGTAATTTGTCTATGAGCAACTCTATCATATGCTTTACCCATTGGGATTCTAGATTGAGTGGAAATGGATGATGACAGTTGAGATCGGGATTTTTGAGGCGTTGAATGAACAGGCCTAGGAATTTGATGAGCTTTGGAGAGGGAAGGAAATGAAGGTGAATCTTTAGCTACCTCAGAAAAAGGGCGAGATACTGCAGAAAATTGTGATGAGGCTTCTTCATATGAAACTGAGTTTTGGGCCATTACAAATTTTATTGATCTCTGTCTTTCACGCTCTGGACAGGCATTGCTCGTGGCAAAATGCCGACCAGAACAGAAAAGGCAAGAGGATTTGGATTCGGTGACATCACAGTTTTCCCCAAGATGTTCTTGAGCACAGCGGAAGCACCTAGGTTTAGACCTACACTGGGCCTTAGTGTGACCGTATCTGGAGCAAGAATGACACTGGATGGTCGGATAAATGTATATTTCTACAGGGAGAGACGTATAATACAAAAACACCCGAGATGGTAGGGATTGGCCTTGAAAGGTGACCACCACTGACTGAGTAGGCACCCATGTAACTTGACCTTCATCTATTTTTTTCCTGTTTAATCTACGCGCTTTTAAAACTTTGCCACAGCCAGTAGGTAGGTTGACATCTTTCGCAAATTCTTCCATGGAAAGATCTGTGGGGACTTGCCTCACCAATCCCATTCTGGTCACATTGAAAGTAGGGACGGTAGCTATATATTTGCTCTGTAATAATATGGGAGAGGTAGTAAAATTATTGGCATCTTCAGCAGATTTAAACTGTACTGAAATTTTATTTCGTCCGACTCTTTTGATGCCATCAGTACAAACATTTTTCACTTTGTGGGTTGTGAGAAACTGGCCAAACTTAATAGGACGGATAGACGTGCCCGTTGCTGCATCAGGAGAAGAACGAGAAACATGTACGATAAAAGGACCTTTGTCTAATTTAGTATAGTTATTAATAGCTCCAACAGTATAGGACGGGTCAGAGTAAACAGTTTGTATCGAAGGGGTAGCTGAATCAGGGGATATAATTTGTTTTTTAATCGGATTACTGTTATTTGGCTCAAGTCGTCGTTTCATAGCAGTGCACGATGTACTCGCGCCAATCACCATCAATGTGGGATCCGGAGGATCAGGAGGATCAGGAGGCGGCGGCCGAGCCAGCGCATCATCCCAAATATCCGATTGCATATCTGAGAATAATCTCAAATATGCATGGACGTAATGTCAAAACTATGAAAAATAAAAACTTACCGCTAGCCGCTACTAAAAAACACAAATATTACTATAACAACTTAAAATACACTATAATAATCAAATCGGACATAAAAAACTAAGCAAATAAGCCTTTTACGCTAAATAAATAGCTAATACGCGAATTCAGGTTTGGTCGTCAACACTTCCAAAAGCAGAAGCAGCTCAAAATGTGACCAAACTGACCGAGAAGCAGTTGACACCTCGTCTAGCTCACGCGCTTGATCACGATAACACTACACACACGGTCAGCTGATGCCAGCGTTGCCAACATTAAATTTCTACTCCCGCTGTAGAGAATGCTACAATCCCGTCAAAACCCGTCAAGTAAGAATTTTCGAGTTGTTACTTTTCCCCATTGACCTATATGATATAGACTTGTAGTAACCTTCTAAAAGTGTGACCACTGGCCATAAGTCTACTGGCTTAGCGAAGCATAAGTCAATTCAGTCATCTGTCAGACGCGAACCGAATAACAATAGGTACAAAATGGGTAAATGCGTAGCAAAAGAGTGCGATTCAAGATCGGAAACCCATAAGAAATTAACCGGAATTACTTTCCACACGTAAGATTAATGTTTACATTAATATTAAAATACAGTAAAATAGATAAAATGTAGAATTTTCATAATTAGCTTCAGTGATACCACTAAAAACTTAGTTTTAGTTTCCCACTTTTGTGGGAGAGTTATTAATTTATGGAAAAGGAGATTTTAAATATTTTTTGTTATAATAATAACGCTGCAGGGTGCCTAAAGATGCAGCACGCCGTGACAAGTGGGTGAAAATTATCCGATTGCTGAGAAAAGAAACTGACTGGCTACCTGCACCCGGGAGATCATTTATCGTCAATTCAAGTTGATCATTCGCTTATATTAATAAATGCCATAATTAATAAATACTTAACAATAAGATTGTATCACGAAAGCAAATTATTCACTCAGACTTATAAAAAAGAGACTAAAAGGCAATTTTATACAAAACTTATGTTACACCGCTGTGTAACATAAGTTTTGTATAAAATTGCGTAGTAGTGTATAATCAATAATTGCAACACAATCCCCCTTGGTAAGTCGGGTTGTTAGACTTTCTAGCTTCTGACTACCCGCAACGACTACCAAAGATGTTCAAATGACAGCCGGGACCCACACCTATTTAACGTGCCTTCCGAAACACGAAGGAACTCGTCATGATAAGATGGTCACCCATCTACGGACCGACCGCGCCAAGCGTTGCTTAACTTTAAATGATCGATCGACCCGTGCGGCTGTTAGGCCCTGTCCACGTTAAATACAATAATTCCCTTTCAATATAATGAATGTAAGTACATTATTTTACTACTCAAGCGTTTTCACTATTTTGTGTATCAGTACCTAATTACACACACTGTACACCTTACCTACAGCGGTTTAAATTGCTGCTCTAAGGCAGGTGTACACAATTAGGTACAGATGAGTGTGATCCAATTTTTTTCGGAACAGCCGATCTAGTACGGAGTACACAGAGATCGTTGATCCATTCATTATTTCAGTTATCTTGTAATACATCTGATAAGAAATTAATAAGTAATAGTAAAATATTGAATTTATATTTATTAAATATTTTTACGAGTACATGGCTTGAAAAAGTTGGGTAAAATTTCGCATGGGCTGGCCACCCCGCACCGCCATTGCAAATTTATATTGCCATCTTTGTCTAATCAAAGTGACGGCAATGTATTTGACATTTGTGTGACTGACGCCCGAATACTGAACCGCTACTCAAATCTGACAATCAATAAAGTGCTACTTACTGGCTCAAATTTCATGCATTCTGTCTAATGTGACAGCTACTTAAACGCTTAAGTAGCGCTTATATACTTGAGTGGCGGTTCAGTATTCGGCCTTGAGATAGATATATGTTTAATTTTAAATGTCTAGTGGTTTCAAAGCTACGTCATTGCATCTAAAAAGTGGACACACATTTTTTGACGCATTTGTATGAGGTTTGCTCCTCTTGTATATTTAACTCAGTGCTTTTCCCTAAATTTTAAAAATGAATTATTTTAAAATTGAGTCTTGGGTTATTGATTTTTAAATCTACTTTTTAAATATACATAAACAAAATATTTTTTCAATAATTATTTTTCAATAATTTAGTTAGTAAGTTTTTTAAATTGATGATTCTGATAAAATGATTAACATTTATATTTTTTTAGAGTGCAACAGTGTAAAACAGTTACTTCACAGCAATTTTTTTAAAAGTTTGCTTTGGCTTCGTTTTCGAACCGGACGTCACCGGCTTTCAGGGGATTGTGCGATAAGGGCTATTTTAATTTACTTGCCATCTAGTATTTGTTAATAGGGTTTCATAAATGTTTTTTATTTTACGTGGTCACGACAATAATTCCTAGATGGCGCTACTAGGTTGCTACTATTGATGATTCTGCCGTAATATCGTATTATATGGATAGATGTCGCCCGAATCGACAAGTATTCCAGCTCGGCACTAGGGATAACGCGACACCTATTAAACGTTAACAACATTACAACAAAGGATCTTTACAAAACAAAACGATATTTTTTCCTCCAGTAAATATGATATTTCGATTTATTATGAAAATGTGACAAATACATATATAAAGAGCACTATCTTATCTTATATCTTTAAACGAGCAATTCTTGTATATATATAAAATTGGAATCTCGGAATCGGCTCCAACGATTTTCATGAAATTTCTATTCCAGCAGATGGCGTTGTTAACTAACACGAAGTCAATGTGTGTTTGCTTTGCTTTTATTACAGTTTATCACTGCAAAAAATTAAGTATATGTTTCTAATATAATATGTTAGTACATAGTATATATTAGTATATTATTTATTATTCTGTCGGTAAGATCGAAAAATATTATTGATATTTCATTATTTTATTATTATGTAATTCGTACTTAAATATAATTTTCAAATAGTATGTAATTCGTACTTAAATATAATTTTCAAAAAACACAATTTATAAAAACACAATTTATAAATAATATAATTTTTTTTTTCTCCGCCTGCAATACGTACGTACGTATATGTATGTATGTAAAAAACAAACAAACAAACAATCCTAGAAAATGTGTCGAAATTGGTAAAGAGGACGGTAATTAGACGATTATACATACGGCCCTCGTGGTGCATCGGTAAACCGCACTACCGATAACACAAGGTCGGGGCGGGTTCGATCCCTCGTCTGGGGGTGTTTTTCTACATGTTTTTACGGTATTTATTTACAAAAATAAAGTGTATATTTGGGTAATTAATTAATATAAATAAACGATAATAGACGTGAAAGGCGCTCTGACGAGCGCCTTCACGTCACCGTCACGCGACATGCAACACGCAGACGAAAAAGTTTGAGACGATGTAATAAAAGTTTCACTTTAAAAACAACATACATCAACACACAACAAAGATTAGTCTGGGTTCCCGCAGTTCCGGATCTAGGGGGGACAAGCCGGGGTCAATGCCCCGGGCAGCAATTTCAGAGGCGGCCAAATCCACATTTTAAAGACTCCTAAATTACTTAATTATAACGGAATAAATAACAGTACAAGTAAAAAAAATGACTGACCAACAACGGTCTTTCTTTAGCAATCAGGCTGTATTATAAGCCGAAAATCAATCCATTGAATATAGATCTACTTAAGGCAATGGAAGATATTTAACATCGTCTAAGTGGTATAGGGGATGGGGTAGTAACAAAACGGTTAAAGGATCATGGGTCATATTTTCCGAGACTAAAAAGGCAACCCCTTTGTACGTGCTGCAAGGTTTACCAGGAACCGCCTTCTATCGCCACACTGTATTGTGTTTGGCAGGGTTTTTTAAAATTAGAGAATAAGTTTCAGAGAGATTAACCGAACATGAAGTAACTCATCAAGTGATACAAGTTGCTGGAAAGACAGGAGAAGACTTGTTATAACAGATGCTAGAAATATTGACCGTTGATGATTTATTTAATCGACAGAGGTTGGCGCTCCACACTCCTGTCTCATCGAGTGAAATGCGACATGACCCACTTTACATCGATATTCTCTCACGATCTCGTGGTATTTCACGTGGTATTTCGTTGCATGAAAGGGCCAGCTAGCTAACGGAATTAAATATTATCAATTGAGTGACTATTAAAATTCCGCCCCATTCCGTCACACTAATGGACAGTCGGCTCACAGTTTTACAACAAGTGTGACAGAATGCAACGGAATATTGGATAAAAGAAGCTGAAAAAGTGGTGTAGATCTTTTTTTACTAAACAAACTCAAAAAAAAATTAGTTAATTGTGTGAAGACAAAACACAAACACTTCAACTTATATATAACAAGAACTTTTCTAAAAAAATAATGATAGTTTTCTAAAGAGTCAAGCCAGAAATTAAACGGAGGTTTTATTGTACTACTAAACTGAATTTGAATTTTGCTTTTCATAATGAAACCAATATTTTGAAAATGTCAATTGCAGAACAGCAAAAAAAAAGTAGGAAAAAATAAATTAATTACATTAACAATTAAAAAACTAGCTGAAATCAATTTTCTCCGCATCTCGGTTTTCTGGTGCGTGCCCAGAAGATTGGCCATATTACCACGCTGAATGGCTATGCTAATCTTCTGTACGAAGAATAGACCCTCACGACCAGAGGGCACAAGCACTCGGACCCCAAGTCCCTAGAGTCTCAACCCCAATCGGCTGAAAAACATAATCACCTACAATGTTTCTATATTTGTGCCGCTTGAGATTTTCTGCTGAAGCAGCAGCGGCCTCGGGCACCCTTACTCCTACTAACCCTACTACTCTGCTTGAGAGGTGTGATGGCGCAATGGTATCGACGCAAATAGCGTCCTACACCAAAGGCCTACCCATCTTCCAAGGCAAAAGAGACATCATCGAACACAAAACCGTTCGGTTCTAGAACAGCTGGTGCAACGGCGGTGACAAGAGCACGATGGATAATGAATTTGATACTGGCGTGACGGGAAATGCGGCCGGCGCTCCTGGTGCATGAGAGACCATGATATCCTTTGCTGTCGATAACCTCTCCGTAGCGACATAAATACGAGGAAACACAGGGAAAACATAAACAGAGGCACGTTGCGATACGGAAAGTCGTATTATCTAATAATGTTCCTATATTGGGCGTTGGCAGTGCCTTAAGCCACACACCGCACTCCCATCCTCCCACGGCGAGAAAACGAGCACGTTCAGCAGCACTTACAGAGGCACTAATAAGTGATGCTTAGATAGTGGGTCGTCCCACTGTTTCTGGGAAAATGGGTTGGTCGGTAAATTAGTGACCAGTTTCAAGGCATTTATTGCGTCAGTCTTGCTTATAACTTCAGAATTACTCAGTGTATGGAACAGATCCGGCCTAAGAATACGAGCGAGATTTAAGCGCTGCTGATAAGTTTTTTTGCCAGGAGCTTTACTTTTTAAAAAGCAAGCTCCGCTTTTATTTGGTGATTTCTATCTCTTCCAACATAGCTATTGCCCTGCGAATTTATTCTACCTTTGTAGTGGAAAATAAATGGAAGTGGACGGGGGCGGCATTTTTCAGTTTGTGCCTCGCCTAAAAAAATTGAAGATCCGGGGCTGCGTTCCCGTTATAAGGTAATAGACTTTACTATTACTTACAATTACCTATTAATACGAAATTTTATATCTGACCTCAATTTTATTTCTGAATAGAAAGTAACGACTCTAGTGCAAATTGTAATCGTATGGCAATCAAAAGAAAGTGATAATAGGTTTGTGATGTCAATTATCAAAAAAATTATACCGTGTATCATTTGGTTGCCATGCGACCGCTAAATAAAAAGAATTTTTATGAAAATTACCTCACGTCGTGGACCTCCTTCCTACCTAAAGTCGCTATCAACGAAAATGGACGTACTGCGATCGGTTTGGATTCTGTTCTTTAATTGCTGATAGTTTACGAGCTACCTAATCACCACACAAATTTACCCATCTTATCTAGAAAAATTCAAATTCAAATTTCAGTGGCACATATAAAATAGTATATTTTTATGACCAACTTCTTCCCTCAGTGCTGTAGTAGTATACAAGACAATATGTAAAAAATTAACAAAATGCAATCGGTTTTATTTAGAGTATACTTATTCTTAAGTTCTGGAGCTGCATTAAACCGTTACGAAGCAGTATCCTAATACTCTTCTGTAGTACCTACTACTATATATGCCTTTAGCAGCCTTAAAAATCGACGCGCGTGCATGAAAAGAGTTATGAAAGTCAATGAAGCGAGTGAGGTAGGTATGTAAGAATCGTGCCTTGTGGCGCTCCGTTCTCTCTGCCTGCAAGGAATTTGGCGTAAAGTTATGTATGTATGTATATCTTTACACCAAGTCTCCGTGGGGAAGGCAGAGCTATCATCATCATCATTACCGTTAGCCTATTATAGTCCACTGCTGGACATAGGCCTCTCAGGCCTCTCCCAATTTACGCCACAACATCCAATTCTCTCCCTTCCGCATCCAGTCTTTTCCAGCAGCCCTACTGAGGTCGTCTGACCATCTGGCGTCCTACACTACGCTGACGAAGTCACGGTCTCCACTCTAAGACCTTCTTGCTCCATCTACCATCGGTCCTTGGGCAGATGTGGCCAGCCCATTGCCACTTCAGCCAGCTCATTCTTCGAGCTATGTCGGTTACCCCAGTTTTCTGACGGATATACTCATTCCTGAGTTTATCTTTCAGAGATACCCCGAGCATAGCTCGCTCCATAGCTCGCTGAGCGACTTTAAATTTGTGGACTTGCCCTACCGTATTGGTACCGTACTGGTAAGACGCACTGGTCAAAAACTTTGGTCTTTAGGCATTGCAGTATAGGCCCAATGCGGCCGAACCCAGCTGAATCCTCCTCGAAGTTTCGTCTACCTAATATTAGTTTGGTCTAGTTAGACGTATTTGTTTACGATTTAGAGAACCGCCCTTCGACACTTATCGGTCTGGGCACGACATGTTCATTGAACATGACCTTGGTGTTGTCCAAGTTCCCGCCCGAACCAACACGCCGAGAGGATCCATCTAGGCTGCACAGCATTCCGCGTAACTGTTCCACCGACTCTGACATTACAACGATCTCGTCGGCGAATAGAAGATGCGAAATGTAGTTACCATTCACATTGATACCCTGTCTAGGCCAATCCAAGGACTTGAAGACGTCCTCTAGAGCGTTGGTGAAGAATTTGGGAGATTCGAACTCGATTCGATTCGAACCTAGAGACAACAACTCGAGCCAGCTATATGGAGTTCGTCACTTGGTCCTGGATCGGGACAGCCATCGTGGCGGTGTCATACAAGCATCTCAACATCTCGATATAACGCCAGTCAATCCGACATCGCTGTAATGCATCCAGAACCGCTCAAGTTTCGATGGAGTCGAAGGCTTTTTCGTAATCCATGACTGCCATACACAGCGGCTGATTGTACTCTTCGGTCTTCTGTACAATCTGCCGAAGAGTATGGATGTGGTCCACGGTACTAAAGCCTTATCTGCAGCACTTATAGTGTTACAGTTGCGGTGCCGACCTTTAAGGGAGTAGGATAGGAAAGGATGAAGAAGGAGGTTGGGCCTCCGGGTATCACTCTCATCGAACAAAACGCGTCCTGATTTGATGATCACTTTACATCGATCTTCTGAGAAGTCGTGGTATTTCACTGGTCGAGTTGGCCCATTCATGCAGCAAACTGTTTTGCTTTACCACTGTACCTTAATCAAACTTGCATCAAACATTCTTTCTACGTGTCCAAACCATCGGAGGATGAACTTCCTAAATTTTTACACTGACACTCTCTTCCAATCCTCTTTTTAACTTTCTCTCCTGATACCTGAGCTGCTGCATCAATCTTGCATAAATCAGTCTTTCTACGTGTCCAAACCAACGGAGTAGGCACTTCCTTAATTTATACACCTACACTCTCTTCCAATCCTCTTTAAACCTTCCTTCCTTATAACCTTTTTTTTCGACGCGATCGGTGAACCTCATGCCGCAAATTTTGCGCATTTCGACTGCTTTAACATTATTTTCATGCACCCTCTGCCATGCCCAACTCTCGCTTTCATAAGTATCGCACTGTTAGCGAGCTGAGTTTTGTTGCTCAGATTGTTTGCTCCCAGGTATCTCCCAACGCTCTTTTAACACTGTTTTATAATTTTACTGTGCTTTCTACATTCCCGGTGTAACAGTAATTTAAGTAATTATTATTATGAGATGAGACGAATGTAGAAAGAAGAGTGGCTTTAAAACAGCGTAAATGGAGAGTTAGGCAGATTCCTGGGCGCAAACAATATTAGCAGAAAAGCCCAGTTAGCAATTTATAATTTGGTACTAATCCCAACGCCAACTTATGGAAGCGAGAGTTGGGTGTGGTAGAGTGTGCATGAAAGTAGGATAAACGCGGTCTAAATGAGGCACTGCGCAAAATCTGAGGAGTGACCCGTCGAAAACAAGGTTTTAAGGAAGGAATTCGGATTGAAAGAGACTGTCGCTGTAAAAGAAAGAAAGGGCATGCTCCGACTGGTTGGACGTGTAGAAAGAAAGGATGATGCAATATTGGCTCAGCAGATATACAATGCAAAAGCGGATGGAAATAGGAGTCGGAGACGGCCAAAACCCACGTGCATGAAAAGAGTTATGAAAGTCAACGAAGCGGGTGAGGTGTAACAGTCGTGCCTTTTGGCGCTTTGTTCTCTCTGCCTACCCCGCAAGGGATTTGGCGTGAAACTCTGTATGCATGTATGTAGATAAGCGGTAAAGCCACGCAGTTCGCTGCATGAATAGACCGGCTCGACCTCTGAGAATATCAGCGTCAAGTGGCTCCGGCCGCGTTTTGCTCGGTGAGGGAAGGATCTCGAGGCCCAAAGCCTAACCATCTCCCCTCCTCATTCCATTTCCAACTCCTTTCCTATCCCACCAACGAAAACATTCCGAAGGAGGATTACGTCAGGCAGGTGGACGGTCATAAAACCGCAACCAAATCTTTTGACAACAGGGATAGTTCTATGAGATGACATACTGTGCCGAACTTAAAGTGGGAAAAGGACAGGAAAGTGATAATTATTTTTAGATAAGCGGTATTTCAAAAGTGATTGACGATTCTTACGAGAATAAATTCAAAACAATGTATTAAGTAGTAATATCTCAACATACCAATACTTAGTATTTCATTAAACAAAAACAATTAGCGATTTGAATATTGGATAATATATATTTTTTTACTTTTTTATATCTGGTAAACATTTTCCTACACCTTCAGGTAGAAAAAGGCGTGAAGTTATATTGTTGATTGCAACAAAATTAATACATATACTCATTGTTTTTCATTTTCTCTTCTAATTGACACAGAATAATGGGAAAAAGCATTAAATTTCTGTATTTAATGGAATTTTATACGCGAACACGTGAGTTTCGGTTTCGGCCGGAAAACCAGTTTCGGTCGGACTCTAATGTACGAGTATACGCTTCTACAATAAACTTCCAAACGACGCGGTTGAATTATCCATGGGTAAATTTAGGAATTATATTAAAAGTAGATTATATCAAAGGTGTCGCAGATTATATATAGGGATAAAAAAGTTTGGAATGGAACTGCTCCTTTTGTGTTGCGTTGATTGTAATTATTATAATTTGTTAAACTGGAAATTGAAAAGAGTCGGCCTTGAGTTTCTTGCCAGTTCTTCTCAAGAAGCCTTTACGTCGGAACTGGCACTTAGATTCGCTTTCACATTCAAGACAGTGTGATGAAAGGGAATCTAAGCTCCGCGTAATTTAGCTAGTAGTTTTGTATAACGATTCTAAGCACTTTGTAAAGTCTAAGGAATAAAGATATTTTGAATTTTGAATTGAATTTTGAATCGGCTTCGGCTTTGGCCAAAAATAAACCTCCGGTCGCTCACTAACAATAGCACTAACTTTACATACTTGATATTGATCTACAGCAGCGGTACTCAACCTTTTTTGTATACAGGCCACAAACACGATTTAGTCACGGGTCTCAAGAAAAACTAAACAAATTTACATTTTAGGCCATTGATTTAAGAATAATAGATCGGTAATAATCAACCAAACGAATTAAATAATGAAAATTAATACTGTAATGTTTAAAATCGCTTCGTAAATAGGCCATTATTTCTCGTAAAAAGTAAAAAAATAAAAATGGTCATTGTGGGTTATCTCTAAGAGATAGACATATGCCCTCGCGGACTTTTTTGTAGACCTTTTATATGTGTATAATAATGTAGTAAATTGTTTTGATTTATCACTTAGGGTTCGCAATTTAAGTTCTAAATCTTGGAAATTATCACTTTTTTACTACACTATACATGAATTGTAGATCAAAACCACCCCGTTGACTCCCTCTAACTATTAAAAAAACCGCATCAAAATCCGTTGCGTAGTTTTAAAGATATGCGCATATAAGGGGACAGACAGCGAAAGTGACTTTGTTTTATACTATGTAATGATGATGTGTGTTATAAACATCCTGAGAATCGCTTACTCGCGGTTGCGCTGTCAGTGATGATTAATTAGTACATTTTTACTGACATGTGCCATCTACTACAGTCTATGCTAAATCTATGTTTAAGGCATACAAGGGCAAAAAAAAAAACATAACGTCACCCCAAATCCCTGCCGGGATAGGCTGAAAGGACAGACGCACGCCTCACTCACTCTTTGTATATCTGCTATTGTATATCCGAACCATCGCAGCATGCCCTTTCTTACTTTTACATCGACACTCTCTTTTAATCTAACTTCCTTCCTTGCAACCTTGTTTTCGACGCGGTTAGCGAGAGTCACTCCGCAGAATTTGGGCAATGGCATCATCTCGACCGCGTTTATCCTACTTTAGCGCACTGTACCATATCCAACGGAAGTGTGTAGTTAAACATCTCAAACTATATTGCTTTATTTTTCAATTTTACTATGGACATTCAGACATCACATGGCTAGAGAAATGCCTGTAACTAATAGGTTGGGGAAAAAGTATTTTCGTATTTTTGTATGAAAAGTCAAGACATTTTTTTCAAAGTTTATTTACATTTATTTACAATATATATGTACCGTTTTGTTGAATAACTTTCTGCCATTTTGTGGGCAGAGACATTATCCGTTACTGTAGAAACTTTGGGACTTCTGATCAAAAAAACGGGACAAATAGTTTTGGCAGTCCTCTCTTGAGGTCAACCTTACAGAACCTAAAGAATTCTGAAGAGACCGAAACAGGTGAAAATCTGAAGGCGCAAGGTCAGGGCTATATGGTGGATGCACTAGGACCTCCCAGTCGAACTCTCTTAATTTTTGCTGAGTGGCTAAAGATGTGTGTGGTCTAGCGTTATCGTGATGAAAGACCACACCCTTCCTGTTGATCAATTCCGGCCGTTTTCTCTCGACTGCTTCCTTTAATCTCATCAGTTGCTGGCAGTAAAGATCAGAATCGATGGTTTTGCCGGACGGTAAAAGCTCATAATGAACAATGCCCTTCCAATCCCACCATACACACAGCATCACCTTATTTCGTGTTAGGCCAGGTTTGGCCACAGTCTGTGAAGCCTGGCCAACTTTCGACCACGACCTTTTTCGCACGTTCTTCTCGTACGTGATCCACTTTTCATCGCCAGTTATCAATCTCTTCAAAAACGGCTCGGTTTCATTACGTCTCAATAATGAATCGCAAATGAGTACACGGTTCATTAAGTTTCTTTGAGTGAGCTCGTGTGGCACCCAAATATCGAGCTTTTTTGTATAACCAGCTTTCTTCAAATGGGTCAAAACTGTTTTGTGGTCAATTCCCAGTTCTTCAGCTACATCGTAACTACTAATATGCCTATCTTGCTCCACTCTTTTAAAAATGGCGTCCATTTTATTCGTAACAGGGCGACCAGAGAGAGGTGCATCTTTAACATCAAAATTTCCGGACTGAAAACGTTTGAACCAAATTTGTGCTACTCTTACTGACACTGCATCAGGTCCATAAACATCACAAATTTTTTTCACTGCTTGAGTTGCATTTTTGCCTTTTTTATAATAAAATTTTAAAATGTATCGAATTTCTTCATTAGATTCACTCATTTTTACGGAGAGAAAAACAAATGAAAAATAGCGGGAAACAACTTTTTTTATTTTTTTCTTTTCTTTATAATGTAACCTTTTTAATGTTACCAAAACCAGCCAGGCACAAATAGTACAGTCAAAGAAATTTTATAATAAGTTTATACCTACGTTATGCGAAAAGACTTTTTCCCCGACCTAATATTTATTACGTACCCAATTCTATTAAGTATAATAATTATGTAACTTCGATTATTATTTATAAAATGAAAATTTTACTCTTATCGCATTATTTTCTTTAGACATATCATAAAATCCTGATAAAAAATATAATAAATTGGATGTACCAGAGCGTCCCATCTAAATAAAAGACCATAAGTATAAAAACACTTTTATTTCTTTTAATAACTTAATTACATAATCCACTCCATAACTAAAAAATAAAATTTTACGCAGTGGGATAGTTAAAAATATAATTATTTACATAAAAATCATTTAATTTATATATATATATATATTATATTAATAATAATAAGTCATTCAATTCGTGTGCTATATATCTCACTTTAGTCGCTCAGTTTCCATAGATTTAGACAACTTAGATGCACAATGGACATCAACAGAACACCCACAGATAAATGATTAAAAATATAATAGCTTTAAAATAACTTAGAATTACAATCCAATAACTATTTTTCCCTTACCCGTTGATCTTTCGTATCGGTGATGTATAGTGTTATATTTGTTTTTATGTATATTTGATTGGTTAAAAATTAACGTTCATTTGATGACAATGAGTTTGTTTTGCATTGGAAGCCGGTCTTGCTACATAGTATCACTTATTATATGCAATATGTGCGCGCGATCTTATTCGATCAGACGATACTTCATTTGGTCAGCTGATATTTGACTGGGTCAATTGATATTTCCCAGGGTCAGTAAATAGCCTGACGTGACCAATAAAGATACAGCTATCAATAAAGTATCTCAACGTAATAAACTCTTGTGTCACATGTTAATAGAAGTGTCGCCTTTCTAATTTCATCATTACGATCTTTACTAGAATTTTCCTATTTAGGTACTCTCAGGTCTCATCGATTGTTTTTTTTGTGTCACCATCAAATATTAATTACCATTATTTTCACTGCATGTAATCAATGGCTGTATATTGTGTTTGTATACTATCCATTCAGACACGGACTAATTAATACTACTGCCGTTTTAAAAAAATGTCCACCATAAATTAAGTCTAATTGGATCTAGAATTTTGGAATTGTTATTATTGTACTGCAGTACAGTAAGTTAATAAAAAAAAACAACATCTCGACTAAAAAAGGGACTGCTTTAAACATGTATCCG
This sequence comes from Euproctis similis, assembly GCA_905147225.2. Taxonomy (NCBI): domain Eukaryota; kingdom Metazoa; phylum Arthropoda; class Insecta; order Lepidoptera; family Erebidae; genus Euproctis; species Euproctis similis. The sequence goes on along the minus strand of LR990107.1, from coordinate 20,882,661 downwards.
CCACCTTTTGTCATATAGCTGCCTTTTGTGTGAGTCATTCGCTTTTTGAAGAAAATCCATTTTTATAATATGGATATTGTATATATTAGGCACTATAGTCGGATTTTTAATTAAACAACAACCACTGACGTTTACAGTGTTGTCAGTTTTTGATGAAAAAAAAATAGTGTTGTAGCAAAGCGAATGAATGAAAAATCTCTTGAATGAATAAAATTGACACCGATTGTTTAGCTTGGGAATAATTAGTCTATTATAGTTCGGAAACCTATAAGATTGTCCCATTTTCAATATATCACGTAATTGAAACTATAGACGTATAAAATACAACAACTATAGGCAGGTAATAAAAATGAAAAAACATCGTTCATTACATATTTTTAGTTATATTCATCTTCAGATGAAAAATTTTCACCATCATGACGTTTTTAAGACTTAAATTTCTATACAGTTTTTAAAAATTCTGATAAAGAAAATTATTTGTTACATAAAGTTTTAGAAACTTTGAAATAAAGTATTTAAAAATTTTGTTGGTGAGTCGAATTATTTATTAAATTGAGTAGTATAAGTTCTAGAGAGTTTAGTATAATTTGAGATGATTAGCTATTTCACTCATTGTTCATTCATCTGATTGAATAAGAACTGAATGCATCACTATTACTTTAAATGTGGCAACATTATTTTACAAAGTGACCTTAACTACTGTCAGCTAGCTTTGTCCTAATTAAAAATACGACTACAGGTATGGTTGAAACGTTAAAATAATTCCATTAACTAACTTCAAGTCGCACGACATGTATAAACTACAAAACATAGACGAATAACATATAGACTAGACATAGACAGTTATCCAAACTATACATGGTGTATCAAAATGTGAGTTGCGGAAAAAACCGCAAATGCGGCCGGTTATATTACAGTTTCAACTAGTGACAGAATTACCCAGATCAAAACCTCATCATTTAATAAACCTCATCTATGCAACATTCCTTGTTAAATTTAAAGTAAAGTAAACAAAATCACAAACAAATATGAACCTACACACAACTACTAGTTACAAATTATTATACTATTAGTTACTAATTATAAAAGGCAAGTATGTATATGTATGACTATTTTACAGTTATATAAACCTATTACATAGTTTATCAAAAAGAGGTATTTTTAGGTAGGTACATTCAAGTTATTTTTTTGTAAGTTGTCTATGCAAAAATACGCTTGTTTAGCTCAAAAAATCCGGTAAAACCAACCAATGGTTTAGTTAATATAACAGCAGTTGCGGTTTTCAATAACACAAATACACAGTCCTTTTGAATTTTGCTCGATAGCAGTTCAATAAGGATTATAATATCCTGTGCCTACATAAGCGAATTCAACGCAAAGCAATGCAACGCCTGTAAGGAAGAAACTAACAGACGACAGCTGTATATTTTTCTAGTGTTATCAATTTATACATTATGCATTAAGTTGAACACTGAAAAAAATAGTTATGAGCCCGAATACTGAACCGCCACTCAAATATATAAGCGCTACTTAAGCGTTTAAGTAGCTGTCACATTAGACAGAATACGTGAAATTTGAGCAGTAAGTGGCACTTTATTGATTGTCAGATTTGAGAGGCGGTTCAGTATTCGGGCGATAGTTTCATAATGTACAAAAAATCAGCAAAACATTATTATATTTGCATCTAATCAGGTATTCATTAATAAAGGGAACATTACTTATAAGAATCGTCTACTCGCTAGTAATTCATTTCTAACCATACAAAAACTAGGGCATTATTTTTGTTAACTTATAAATCACACGACGATACTATTAAAATACACAATTAGAAACATCAATTTAAATATTTTTGTCTAATGTCATCATAAAAGTCTTGGTGTTGACAAATGGCGAGTGTACAGACTAATTATTAACTTTTCACGTAGATAAACGATACAATATAGAGTAGTACAGAGGTAATCATCGGTTGAAACACCTAAAGCACTATTGGCCTCTACTCGTGTGAAGCTAAGGTTGAGAACCCTCTGCGCTCACCAAAAGTCCGCGTTAAATTGTAACAGCCGTCAGGCTAACAATTAGAAGTCACTCACAAAAAAAAAACTCGTGTGAACGTGACTGCGCCCTCTAGATACTCTTATCGGATCCATTGTCTATGCCATTTTACATTAAGAAGACAAAAAAGTCGTTCCAAACTAAAGTTTGATATTTATATCCATAACCATCTTCGTCAACATCATTATTCACATCCTAAGCTACGCAACCGATTATCACAAATTAAGGTGTTCTCATCGCACATTGTCACGTTCCCAGTAAAAAACAAAAATAGATCACACTTCATATTATTGCGATGTAAGTAGTTATCTACAGTTTTATGTCAACCTTTTTTAAGCAGTTTATGCGTGGAAAAGACAGCTAGCTGCACAGAATCGTGTTAACCCATTGCTATCTGGTTTACAGTCCAGAATAGAATATAGAACGCACACTTGAATGAAATTTAGTTTAAGCAGTGATTACATTTTGAGGTTTACAAAAGCGGGACGAATCAGGTACCTATTTGTGAGTGTTGTCAAGGTGACCCTTACAACCTTATGACTTTATCTCACCACAAAAATGTAATTTAACTTTACACTAACATATATATTTTGAATTTTCGCAAAGATTTCATGGGATAATCATATCAACTATTACATACTTCATAATAAAAAATATTCTATTATCAGGTCGTATTTTCATTATTAACAATGGCATTTCGGATATGGCAAGTATAAACTGATAAAAAAAAATTAGAAAATCATTATCTCCTTGTCTTAAATAAAATAAGGCTTCATAAACATCTACCGTAGTCAACAGACAGAAGAACTGCAATCAGGTGTAGTCTGATTGCTACAGCCAACCGCACAGCGGTATTACAATTTATATAGTTTTACAGAACTCATTAAGAAAAACATAAACAAAACACTATTTGTTGTTCATCTAAAAACAATTTTTCTAAAATAAGTTTATTCCGCACAGGCATATCATTTTTACTAAAGGCCAAAAGTCTTAATGGCGGTTGGTTACAAAGTGCAGCTACTGATACAATAACAATAGTTTATTTTTCTTGTTTAATCCGAATGCCATGTTAAGCGCGCGAATAGTAACGTCAAACACTTACTTAAAATATTCACTACTCTACGTAATATGCTACTATTTGACTCCGATATATGACTATGAAAGTACAAAATCTAACGCTTCGATATATATATATAATATTTTTACATTATTTTTTTTTAATCTGACTTAGCAAACGAAAATGCCAAAATATGTTTATTCAACTACATGTATCACTGCACTTTTTTTTCCAACGAGGTCTATATTTACTGACAGTCTAATTTGATCGGAAGATACCACAGAAATAGATCAAGATAGAACGGCCGCGATGTCATATTTCCATACATTTCGAGCGTGTCACTTTTTTGAAAAACCACGCCCACAGCGTGACGTCATTTTCATTGTGAGCGGGGCGACTAGTTAGGAGACATACACATTAGATTATCGATGTTAATATCGGCAACGTGTGTTAATTTTATTATTTTTATATTTTACCAACTTTATTGATTTTGTGTAACGATAATCATAGAAAGTAAAACATGTTAAATACTTTAATCCGACATATTAAAACCTAAAACATATTTTTCCAACAGTATATAAAATTTAATTATAAATATTTTACTGTCCTTGAAACTATACATATTTATTAAATATTTGCCTTTTGGTAAGGGTTGGCCTCACAGTCCTGGTTAAATAACGAAGCCGAACTTCTACATATACCTCGGTTACTGCCCGTTTGAGAACAACGAGATGATTTTCCATCGGAGATTGGTCAAATTGGTGAAAACTTATACTGTCAAATAAACTGCTGCCAATGTAATTACGAATCACTTTGGTTGAAATTTGTGGTGTTAGAATAAAGTAGGGACAAAGCAAGACATGAGCTGATACTCAAATTATTATTGAATTAATTTATCGATAAGTCCTAAGACTCAACGATACATGGAGTGTCCATCTCTAACATTCGAATCACAGCGATTAACAGACGCAGCGATCAACTGGCAGGTGTATTGTGTATTTCGTTCGATTCGACGTACATTACGCGTATAATTAATGCGCGCAATGGTTTTTGTATACGAGCGTTGAATGCGGACAGCAATGTTTATTTATCATAACGAAAAAATATACAACTTGTGATCGTAATTATTGAACATAGTAAAAGTAAAACGATAATTTATAATCTTAAAAAAAATACTTTCTACTGATTTTCTGTACTTACTGATCATACGAAATATTTCCTTTTTTCATATTTGATTCACTACTTTTGTTTTTACAATTTGCCACAGCATAATAAGGCATATATGTGACGTTTTATCTATTTTTTTACGTCCTGAACGCATGGCAGGAACGCTCGTTGCGTAATGAGAGCGAGTTTCGAAAAGCATGCAATATAGTGCATGGTTTTGGCACGCTTGCCACGCCTATTCGCCGTTCTATCTTGATCTATTTCTGTGGAAGATACGATATGGATACGACTTCATATCTGTATCAATACACATACTATTAATTAACAATTATCTTAAATCTGTACTGCACACTAATATTATTATACTTAAAATATTTAGTTTAATTTTAAATATTAACAATCACACAGGGGATTTTCTTTTTAAAATAACATAAAAAAATGTTTCAAAACAAATAATACCAAATGTTTTCGTTTTTTTTTATTGCATTTCAAAATGAATTCTTTTATTGTCTATGAATTGAATCGACAACGATTCGCCGTTGAAAACGATAACCGATATTATCAAATTATATTTTATTATTAAAAAAATACATTGTATTCAAATAACTATTGATCATCATACAAAATCGACAACATTTAAAACGGTGGTACCTAGACATTCTTTATATTATTTATATCATACATATAAAATTATTAAAATATATACGACCACTCTATCAAAATTTGTATTACAGTTATAGAACGGCTAGAATTAAAATTCATGGAGCTGAATTCAGTCTATTGATTTAATAAGGAGATGAATTTTTATTTACTTTACTTTCATTGAGAATATATGGTAAAAAAATATTGGTAAATACACACATCAAAAAATAACATACGCTTCAAAATATATAATAATAATAAAAAAAACAAATCTGACTAACATATTATTAATATGTTAATAAAATATGGTGCCATTGTTAAATACGGAATATGTTACAAATTAAAATATTGATAAAATTCATATCATATGAATATGTTATGTAGTTATAATCATTATAATCGGATAAATATGTAATTACAAGTAAAATAGAAGAAAAAAAAACGTATATATGTTAAACAATATATTAGCATGATGTTAAGAAAATCATCGCACAAAAGCGATTTTTCTATACGATCAGTTAGACTTTTGAAACAAAATGAAGTTGCAATATTTTTTTATTATTTAAATAATATATATATATTGATATATTCAAGCTATATTTACAACAATGAGTATACAGTGACCCAGTTATTATTTCGCGAATGAAAAATTTCTATTAATTTCAAAATCAATAGGTACACTGAAAATATTTCTATATTTACTGTTAGGAGACATATTCTATTTGCCGCCGCCGATTCAAAATAGCGTGGCATGGCAACAGAGTTTATAAATGAAATGTAATATCAACCAACATTTTTAAACATATACAGAATGTTTAATATAATTACATGTAAATTGTGTATTACGCGTTTCGACCGAAATTCTTAGACTACTCTGTGATCTTTTTACTTGCACGACAGACTACTCTACTACTTACCATAAATACATCTGTTCAATTAGCCATTCTGAAAAATAGTTGCATAATACACAACGCTCTCAACAACAGAACATATGTAAATAAGCATATATGTTTCGCATATACGACTGACATATTAACCAACATTTTATAACAACAAACATCTCTAACTGTAATCAATTTAAATTACATTTAGTTCTCTATCTCATAACTCGCGACTGTCTATCGGCGATTGGCAAATAAAAATTATAAATAAAAACGTAATAAATAAAATATAATAATCATTATTTCCGCTATAATAATAAAAAATATATGTATTTTTATGTAACTTTTTGCACACAAATATAATGTAATGAACTCTAAAGGGATCATTTATCGAAATATTTACGTATATAAAATATAATTTACTGCGTACGTGTGTAATCTGAACAGCATACATCTTGTGGCTAGAAATATATATATATATGTTAGGATTTTTGACAACACATCTTTAAAATAAGTACATTAAAGTAACAATGTAGAAATCAAGCTACTACTAGTCTGAAGTAGCTTGCAACCGCTGAAAGGATCTAGCGTTTCCGACAGTATGGAGAAAGTTCCAGTCGAAAATTAAGAACATATGATACTTATAGGTAAAAAACTAAAAAAAGAATGGCTTAGTTGGTCGGTTTGTCTCTGTACATATATTATGTAAGATAATTGTCAATATTTATTGCAAATATTAATTATATTCTCAATACATATAACAATGGAACAAACAAGTAAATAACCAATTATATTTATCTGATGTATCTAAATCATCGCAAATAATTATATGTTTATTTGTTAAACATTAATTGAACAGCGCGCCATGTATTTGGCTCATTCTTGTGATGAACAGTAGTGGCTCATACAGAGATGCGATAAAATATTAAATTACTTTACATATTAAAGAATAAATAATAATTATTACTGACTTCATCATGTCAAATGTTAATGGTATAAAAAATATGACATATATAATATTTAATCATAAGACTTAATTACAACATTTATTTTATATATTAAAAAAAGTTATGCCAAGGCAATCAAGAGGAGTTTAAAAAAAAGAATATAAGAGGTCACTACTGTCACCTGTCAAATTATAGTTGTCAAAATTCGTTCGACATTGATTTGTGATGTTTTAATTTTTTTATAATAACATGAAGTTATGTTATGTTTACCAGACAGGCGAGAACAGATAATTCGAGCCACGATAAGAAATTTACGAGCGCACAAATCATTCATTGAGATGATAATTCTGCTGTTCAAAATTGCACCACACACACACACACACACACACACCATATTATTAGTTTTGTACATACAACAAACACAAACGCAAACTTATCAACAATAACCTAATAAATATTATTATTATTTTTCAAATATTGTGGAACATAAATATCGGGAATCGGAACACTTAACAATGATTTAAACTTACGTAAGTTGGTAACGAGCAAAGAGCATATATCACTATCAACTTCACATGTCCATACAATGTAAACGCTGCTTTCACATTTCACATGTATATATAATCTAAGAGGTAGGGGGGTGTCAGGAGTTAATGTTCAAATGGACCGGGTCCATTGCTGCGATGCAATGTCCAACTATCATACTCTTATGTCATCCAGGTCGACATCTCTGTTAACAATGAACAACACAATATTAAGTTAATATTTAATATTGAAAATTTGCAGTTAACATGCGGGGGAGCGGAAATACCGTGTCGAGGGTAGGGTAGACGCTGTCCATTCGCACGTCGCTTCACGTCCGGTGCACTCGAAAGCGTTTTAGAGTTCGGCTCAATAAACAGTGAATTTATTTATTTTCAGATACGAAGTTTTCATCGTAGCTACACGCCTTTAATACCCGCAGGTGTGGCCAGCTTTAGTCCAGGTTCACCAGACCATAGCCAATTTAACAACAATTTTCAATAGATTTTGGACTTACAATTTGATATAATCAGGTGTGCCAATGTTGGCGAGTGTCTTCTTGATACGCAACGCGGTCAGGCGCGCGTTCGGATTCTGATACCAACATTCCTTCATCACCTTTGATATGCCTGACAGTACCTGCAATAGATATGTACGTTCGTATTCTCCACATTATAGCGTATTGATTTAAAACTCTTTATTAATATAAACAAGAATATCAAAAGGCAAATGAAAATAAGTCGTAAGTGGTGAGTGTAGAGCTAATTTGTCAATCCACAAAAATATTTAAGGCCTTAGTGATTACTAGGAGTCAAAGTCGGAACCTCCCAATACGAAATGCAAATACAGAAGCAATCGAAATTGAAGGTGATATAAAATTATTATTAATTAAATTGGCGAATAAAGTAACTGTTAGATCTTATATTGCAATATATTAATATCTGAAACGTCTCACCGGATCCGAATACCATCTATTGGGAACATTGGGTCTCCGCTTCTCGGTACAAACGACACGCTTCATGTCTTCCAGCGACGGGTCTGGTGGCACGCAGTCATAGTAAGGTGGTTGGTATTCGTCAGGCATCGCGCCAGATCTGCGCGCTATCTCCCACAGCACAAGCCCAAAGGAATACACATCGGAACGTTTGTACGGATCAAACTGTCTCGTGTCCATAGTTTCATCCAGCACCTAAAAATATTGTAGTATTTTTAACTCAAATATCATATTATAAATGCCAAAAAGAGATACGTTGTTCAGATTGGTGAGTGCGGCTTATGTGGGAACTATGCAAGGGATTCCCAAAGTGGTATATGTCGATCCGTTGAGGCCGAAATGAATTTAAAAGATAATATAATTTCAATATAAATCAAATGGGGCGAATGTAATTTTACGCAAAAAGTAATTAATGACGACGACGAGTCCATGATGATGGGTGACGACTTATCACGACTTCATCATTAGACACTGACCACCACGCATCTGTACATATTTTTCCTAAAGAATCCAAGGAACACAACAACCCAGCTGAGAGTTGGTGAGTGAGTAAATAGTTAGGTCCAATCCTAATAAGTCTAGGTGATGGGCAGTATCAGCACAAGCTGTCTATTTCATATCAGTGACGCATTTGATTATCGCATGGAGTCATTCATGGAATAAAAAAACGCTGAATTACATCATACAACCTCATATCCGAATATTGTTTTGAGGCCGAGGATATAAATTTCAAATTAAAATAGTAAGAAATTAAAAGAGTTATGAAAGTCAACGAAGCGAGTAAGGCGTGTAAAAATCAAAGAAGAATTATGGCGCTCTGTTCTCTCTGCCTACCGCGCAAGGGATACGGCGTGAACTTCACGCCATATTCGATTTTATATTTATAACTATGTATGTATGTAAAACTAGTAAGAAATGCCATACCTCAGGTGCCATGTACCGCTTAGTGCCCACCCTGTTTGTGGAAGGCACGTCGACAGAATCGTTGGTGACATTGTGCCGTACGGCGAGACCCAAGTCACCAATTACACATGATAGATTTGTCTTCACTAGAATGTTCTTCGTCTTTAAATCTCTGTGGGCAATCGCTGGTTTACCTAAAAATACATTTTTTAGTGAACTTGTTGAATATATATCTAACTAGCTGACCCTTGTAGACCTTTCAAAGGTGTATAATAATGTAGTACGGTGTTTTGATTTATCACTTAGGGTTCAGGCAGCGTTTGCGATTAAAGTTCTAAATCTTGAAAATTATCACTTTTTTTTACTTTTTTTTTTTTTTTTTTTTTTCTATGGGATAGGAGGGCAAACGAGCAGGCGTGTCACCTGATGGTAAGCAACCAACGCCGCCCATGGACACCAGCAACATATACAGTGTTACTGTTGCGTTGCCGACCTTTAAGGAATAGGAAAGGATGGGGAAGGGGGGTGGGCCTCCGGGTACCTCTCTCACCGAACGAAACGCGGCATGAGCCACTTTACGTCGGTCTTCTGAGAGGCCGTGGTATTTCACCGGTCGAGCCGGCCCATTCATGCAGCGAACTGCTTGGCTCTACCATTCACTATACATGAATTATAAATCAAAACTACCCCGAGGTGTCACCCTCTAACTATTGAAAACACCGCATCAAAATCTGTTGCGTAGTTTTAGATATGCGCATATAAGAGGACAGACAGCGGAAAGTGACTTTGTTTTATACTATGTAATGATGATAATTATGAATAGTACGTAAGGAGCTACAATTGTTAAGTTCCAAAACCCGTCACAATAAATGAAGATTGGTCCAATGTAAGGACATTGGAGATATTGGAGAAAACTGATAAGTCCTTTTGATATCCAAAGAATAGATTGTTTTTGTCTAATTGCTATATTTTAAGTTAGATGTTTAGGACTAACTTAAAATATACACGTCACTTTACTGAGTCTGAAATATGAATAACTGCCAATCGAAAATCTGGAATTTCCGAAACCTCCTCAATTGTAAGTATTCAATGAAGTTTTTAAAAAGAGACTTAAGTCTTATTAAAACTTCAACAAAGTTTTGTAGCACTAAAAATATATCGAAGCAAAGACGAGCCTCGTGGTGGATTGCTAAAACTACCGACTGCAGAATCGAGGTTGGCGGGGTCAAATCTCACCCGAGTATAAATATTTATGGCAAGCATCGATGTTTGTATGGCGTCTGGGTGTTTTTCTACGTATTATAAGTATGTATTTACAAATAAAAAGTATATATGTATTAATATCCGTTATCTAATATCCATAGCACAAGCATTTAGTTGTTTAGTTTGGAACTAGAGGGCGCTTTGTGTATTGTGTCCAAGATTTTATTATTATTATGAGACTCAGATATAAAGTATGATATATGTATAAACTATTAACGATAGATTTCGAAAATAAAACTTCGGTACAGCAACTTCAAACTTGATAAAATCCGAGACAGAAAAAAAAAGTAAATCTAAAACTGTACCTACTTCTCAAACATTATTCAGGCAAAACTAGAAAAAAAAAACAGATTCCCCAACTGAATGATTCAATAATTTGAATAAATGAAAATTAATTTATAAATCACTACAGCCAGGTCACTACCAAATAAATGCAAATGTTTGAAAACGATGCATAAACATTGCTAAATTACACCACGTGTATATAATAATATCTACCATGGGGGCATACAAAGAAGTATTCAAAACACAGCTGCTGACGTCGTCATAAGAAAATAGTTTCACATTCAGAATAAAATTATTACATAGTAGCTGACCCAGCGAACTTTGTTCCGCATCAAAATAATAACTGCTGTCCCGCTATGTTAATACTGCAATATCTTCGAAAATATTTGTATAAATTGCATGCTGTAAAGGGCCAGGATCATCTATATTAAATGCACAATCTATTGAAGACACTTAAGTAGATGAAAATTAATGTTGTAATGTTTAAAATCGCTTCATAAATCAGCCATTATTTATTGTAAAAATAAAAAAAATAAAAATGATCCTTGTGCGTTATCCCTAAGAGATAGACATATGCCCTCGCGGACTTTTTTGTAGACCTTTTAAAGGAGTATAACAATGTAGTACGTTGTTTTGATTTATCACTTAGGATTCAGGCAGCGCTTGCGATTAAAGTTCTAAATCTTGAAAATTATCACATTTTTTTACTACACTATACATGAATTATAGATCAAAACTACCCCGTTAACACCCTCTAACTATTAAAAAAAACCGCATCAAAATCCGTTGCGTAGTTTTAAAGATATGTGCATATAAGGGGACAGACAGCGCAAAGTGACTTTGTTTTATACTATGTAATGAAGAATGACAAATTTGGACTTTCGATTAAGCTAGCAACGGAATTCGGACTACCCAAGAATAGCGTCTGTACTGATATAGCTTAAAAACTATTGCATAATATAGTTGTATAGATAGGTACAGATTTAAAATTATAAAAAATATCTTATCATCGGATGGATACTAATATTGAGAAAATAAATAATGTGTCTATAACTACTGAGTGTCCTCTTTTATTAAATAGCAACAATGTCGATTTTATATTTATAGATTTATCATGGCCGGCGCGAACGTAATTTAACTACTAAATAAGTAAGCGGCTTGTACCTACAAGACACCTAAACTTCAAAATTTTAGAAACAGTTTAAATCGTCCATTTTTTTATTGAATCTCTTATGCCATATCGATTTTGTCATTTTAAAACATGCGTCGTAAAAAAGAATCAAAACTCACCTTTAGTCCCCACAATGTCCATATGCAAATGTGCCAGTCCAGTGGCAATGGACAAAGACATCTTCACCAACGTATTGGAGTCAATAGTTCGTTCACCGAGGAAGTCGAACAGGGAGCCATTCTCATGATAATCCGTGATCAGCCACAGTTGTGTCCATGTACCGTTATCTGTTCAAAATAAACTTTATCAATACTGATAGTCCTGGAGCGACCAGACATCATTTATTTTCATTAATTACTTATTTGCGTTCACTTGATGTTGAAATTAGAGCCAGCATCCTTATACTCATTGTCAGCAATTTAAGTTACCTTTGTTTTTGTTACCTTCCTTATCTGATACCTGCCCCGGTATCTCGAGCAGAGTTTTGCAAGCGCTTAAATATTCAAAATAATAACAATCTAAAATTTCACCCAATTGTGCAAAAATAGGCTATAATATCCAACCTTTGTTGTCTGCGGCGATGAATCCCAATATGTTCTCGTGGCGCAACATCACCGTCTGATAGATTTCAGCTTCACGGAACCAGGACGCCTCTTCACGAGAGGAGAATATCTTGACGGCCACATTCTCACCTCTCCAACGACCTCGCCACACTTCACCGAACCGACCTTTGCCGATTATTTCCAATAGTTGGATCTGACGAGCTATAGACCGCTGAACCAGAAGTGGTAATCCTGGAAGAGCGTGTGAGAATGAGTACCGGCAACAACAGTAGTATAAGTCGGTCGTGCACATATAAGTACAGTTTACTATCTCATCTCTTTATCATTGGTCATAGATTAAAAAAGTTATTTAATCATCATCTTACGATGAAAAATATTGATTAATTATTAATCATATTATTATTAATTATGTATACGTCAGATATACAAATTGATCTTAGTATATTTTTCAGACGCCCTGGTTTCGTGATGTTTTGCTTACATATCAGCATATCTAGGTCATTATTAGCATAACAATCTTAGAATAACAAATATGTACTACCATTGACACTGTCCTCGATACACACAAAATTGCTTTTTAAATTGTTGCCACGGCAACTTTACTGTATGTACCAACTTATTATATAGATATAGACGATAACTACATTTTATTTTATGGATATCCGAAAATGTAATGTAATGTAAATGTAATGTTATAAAACTAAAAATAAATTGTTTGAACTTTGAACACGATCATCTCATGAACTACTGGTTCGAATTGGAAAAACTAATGAAGGCTTTAAGTTATATAACATCACGCAGCGACCAACAGCAGCGGATCACTGAGTTTTTATTGGTAAAAATGTAATGTGATGTCAGTCAGTCAGTGAGCCAGTTATAACATTACTATACTAAGTCTACAACATTACTAAGTCGTTACTTTGATACACAAATAATTCAGTTAATTCTAGACGATCTTGCATATTATGCAGCATTACATAATTCTAGAAACTCAACAGGCCGACACCGCCCATAAAAAAGATTTTCGTCGGATTAGTGGGGGTCCAATGTGCCAGTCTGTAACATATCGATTAGACCGCAAATAGCAACACGGGTGTGATTTGTAAATGTGAAGATGAGATGAGAAATTTTTTTAACATTTAGCATTTTTTAACTAAAAAAGAATTGAACCAACTCAACGTGAAAAATAAAAAACTATTGGTGTCGAAAGGTTATTGAGGTAGCTATTCTAGGTATAATTTATATTATTAAAGATTATAGTACTTTTTGAGTTGGGAAAAAAACACAATTCTAAGAACCTATTGAACATGAAAGACACAAAATCAGCTATTACTCTGATCGTAGGAAAGAAGCCCGTAAGAACGGGGCCGTTCAAGTAATTTTGAAAGAATTTTGGAATTTTCACACTGGAGAGTGTGATGCTACTTCACAATTTTGACCTGTATACTCTTACTATAAACGTAAAGGGACCAAATTACACTGCGCCAAATTTGGAATCATCTTCTAATGGTTTTGGCTATAGTGATAATTAAAATAAATGGTTGTTAATATGAATGAAACAGCTCGCTGCATGTATGGGCCGGCTCGACCGGCGGTGAAATACCACGACCTTTCGGAATATCGGCGGGAAGTGGCTCGTGCCGCATTTCGTTCGGTGAGAGAGGTATCCGGAGGCCCGATCCCCTTTCCCCTCCTCCTCCCTTAAAGGATGGCAACGTACCACGGTGTTCATGGGCGGTGAGTAATTGCTTACCATCAGGTGACCCACTTGCTCATTTGCCTTCCTATCCCTTAAAAAAAACATGTCGTTATAAGCTATTTGTAATCAATAATAATATCTCACCTGAACCGGAGCCCGACGTGGTCAGTTCAATCATGTCCTTTATAGTGATGGTCTCCTTCTCTTTCCTCATCATGGGATGCTTCTCACAAACAGAATCATCTGGTTTATTGGGTTTACTAGAACGTTTCGCCCACCAAAAGCTGATCGCAGTACACATGCAAAGGACCATCAAGCCAATAACCCAAGGCATGATCATCCATACTGTTGTGGTTGGACCGGTCTCTTTATGGCAAATATATATAATTTAATGTCTAATTTAAGTCACAACACAAGATTAAGATAATAGATTTATAATTTAAAAAAGAAAAATCTATATAATTACATATAAGTGATAAAGAACAAAAAAATCGTGTCTGTACACATACAATTTATCATGGTATGGTATGGTAAAGATAGACCAATAACTTCAAATTCAAAACAAAGAATCAAACGAGCGGATCGTACCCTATGAAAACTTATTTACATAATTATTTCCAAAGATGGTTTGAAAGAAAGTTGTACGTCGTGGAAACAATCCACTATTAGTTATTAAATCTTTATGTAGACTCTATTAAGTCTCGGTGGCGCAGTGGTCGAGCACACGGCTTCTGATCCAGAGGTCCGGGTTCGATTCCAGACACTGGCTCACACCAATGACTTTTCGAAATTATTTTCGGAAGTTATGTGTGATAAATATCGCTGACTCAAAACTTTGTGCCCGGTATGGCAATAGGTTCGCCACCTATTCAATTTGGGATTACGTCCCAAATTGAATAGGTGGCGAACCTAACAGCGAGAGGAGGCTTAACAGCCAGTGCCTACACCTTCGGGTAACAAAATGCGTAAAGTTATGTTATGTTATGTAGTCTAAAGAATAGAGAACATTTAGAAATCCTTGAGCGTAATTATCAGCAAACCAGCTCTTGCCAAAACGTCTTATATATTTAAAAACTTTAAATCAGACTCTTTGTAGTGCTGTTTCAGTGATGCCCATATAGGCGGAAGCCCTGTTTATCATATCGTCACATCATCACTTTTCTTACATCGCTAACCTGCCAGTAGTATTTGGCATTGTCCTTCATTGACTACGTGTTCTGACGTTTATTTTATGACAAGTATTTATAATATCCGTGCTGAACTGGGTAAGATTTTTAGCAATGTTATTTAAATTATGCTGAATTTATTATTAAAAGCAGAGAATTCTTTCTCGAAACTTGTAAAAGGCACGCACTCACTTGGAGTACGTGCTCGTCGCACATTTTCAATATATAAATATTATTGGTTTCACGATCCCAAACTTCCCAACATTTCTTGAGAATAATACGCAATGTAAAAAACGAACATTAAATCTATATACCGCAAGTATTTCCACAAAATCAAAATATATTTCCGGTTTGTATTATATTAAAACGTATTTTTATTTTGGAAAGTTATGTGTGATAAATATCGATGACTGAAAACGATGTGCCCGGTGTATGGCCATAGGTTTGTCACCATTCAATGGGACGGCCACTGCCACTGCCTAGACCTTCGGGTAGAAAAAGGCGAGAAGTTATGTTATGTTATTCGGGAAATCTTACGAACACACGCATTACACATAGAAATATCACACCGTATTGTAAATGTACAAACAACGAGATTTAAACCTAAAATACAGAATATATAATAAATTTTATTACCCATAACAATAAAAAAACAACTCTGAAAATAAAATAAAATAAAATTAGTAGAAGCAGTATTCTGTACATGTAAAAGACACACACACACACATACACGCCCATATAAACATAGATAAAAAAATACAAAACCAATACATACATCTGATAATAACATTATCTACAAATAAAATGTATACCAATTTTAAATGTAGGGCTGATGAGTGAACAAATTACTTCATAATAATAAGCTAGATACATCCAAGGATGATACTAGACTATCGACAACATTAGGTACCTACTTATGATCAGACAGTCTTAGCCTTGGCATCTAGTTACCAAACATTTGCCTACTTCTAACTATATTTAGAAAGCATTCGAATACACCTATATATTTGTTCCATACAATTTGCAATTGAAAAGTTAATCAAATGCCACCTCGTACTTAATTACCTTGTTTAGAGAACTATATTTAGTGTGTTAAGATACAAAACATGGCTATTCCCAATTTTCTGTCAGTAGACAAGATGCTGAAATGTGTTAGCTACAATGGTTATTACATGCTATTAGTAAAATAAATAAAAAAGACATGCTCAAATTAATTAAAGAAGAGAAAACCGGCTCATGATCACTTACGGAGCTATCGCCATTTTGCAATATTTAAAATTACACTTACTGTTTTTTTTTAAGTTTCTGTAATTAATATTTCACATTATTGTTTATGACACCATAATTTGTAATTGATGCGCATCCCTATCATGCCTTCTTGCTAATATATTTCAGGTTTCATTCCATATCTAAAACAATTCTATTCCATAGTTGATGATGGATTTAATTCCTATATCGACCCAAAAATTTATATTATATATATATAAAACATATCAACGCAAAAATATTCGATGTGAATGTTAAAAACAAAAGTCGCTTTTTACATTGACGGCGACTGAAAATGCCACTGTTTTATTTAAATACATTTTGCATGCATATATTTGCCTCCAGAGAATCTTTTAATCATCTCCGATGGTATAATATAGAAGCTCGTGTGTTTCACTTCTAAGATTGAACAATACATCTGAGTGGACATCACAATGTAAGCTACCCAAACAGCGCGACCCACGTCACATTCGCAATTCATGAATACTGTTACCTGTAAACAGATCACGGTTACAGTAGTCCGTGGCGCAGCAAGTTATATTATCGGGGCTTTCGTTTTCACGGCACCAAATGGGCTTGTCCCCGGGTGGGAATATGTTTTCTCGATCCCAACATCTATGTTCATAAACGATTACATTAGTCAATTTATATGTGTCTGTATTGGCCCTACTCTGGTGATCAATGCCGGTCTAAGAAAGAAAACATTGTTAAACAACAAAGAAATCAAAGAAAATCATTTAGCCATGCAGTCTCGCACCATTTACCAAGGCCGTACCGAGACCCTGGGCCACGCTATCCGCCGAGAGCTGGCCCGGGGCGTTTGGTACAGTGGCCGCGAGCGTGTAGGCGTCTAGTGTCAACAGCGGCAAGCTACAGTGCAGTAATGTAATTAGCGGGGCACATCGAGGGCACTACCTCCATGTCGCTCCTACCTGGCGGTTTCGTCGGCAGGTCCAGGGGCAGGTTTTTATTGCACATGTCGGGTGCATCGCAACATTTTATCACCACCGATTCATTTTTAATTTTCGTCGTGGAGCAACTGAAGGGATGCTCGATGGGTATCAGTGAGCTTTTCTCGAGACAGCTGCGCCGCAAGTGGAACCACCATACATTATGTTTAGTAGGTTAAAGCAAACAACACACACTCGGAAAATAGTCTTTGTTAAGGAGTACGGCACATAATCATACGGCAAATCATACTAAATATATATTCTGATTGTTGTACACTCGTTTTCATCATTTATTAGGTACATATTCAGGTATAGGTAACTAACTCAAAAGCGATATTGTTAGAGTATTGGCATCTCAACACAAAACTTATAGGAAATGGCAATGCAATTATATGAATCTAAATAGTACATCAAACAAACTCAAAATCTGCATCATCAAATAGATATATCACACGACCACAAGCGTGTAGAACAGCTTACCCATATCTGAGGCATGTAGAACTTTGGACAGTTTCTCTTGGAGAAGCTCGTCAGAATTGCAGAAATCAGTATAACAGCAATATATTGTTGAATTTTTACATTTTACAGGATTGTCGGGAGGGAATGCTCTTTTCAAGTTCACACATCTTAACAACACAAATTGATTAGAATTATGTCTGCCAGCCACAGAATAGCTAACATACTATTGTTTTTGTGTTGATTATTGAGTTTGCCAATCATATAAAACTACCCAACAAGGATTATGTACTTCAATATATTTAAAATATGTACCTTTTCTAAACTAAAGACAGAATCGCAAATTTGTTAACTAAAGTTTTTATTTGAAAAACAAACCAAATTTTTCAATTATAATTTGAAGTCAACAAAACATTTACATGGCTTAATAATACTCACTGGTATGTGCGTTTGACTGATCCCCCATCAATGCTAGCTGAGGCATAGCAATACCCATCTGTCAAACATGTTTCGTTTGGGCATCTCTCACTATTGCAGTGACACTTTAAACCTATTAAAAATAATGTAGTTGATAAAACTGATTCTATACACAAAAGTGACAATTGATATAACTTTGAAAAACATAATATAGTTCTACTAGAATATTGTCTCCCCAAAAGTTTGTCGGTCTCAGGGAAAAGAGATTATAGTTTTATGAATTGATAGTCGATCAAGTCTAATATTGTTACTTGCAAATAAAACTAAGCAGAATGTTTTTGAAGCTATATTTTTTATTTTTATGGGATAGGAGGGCAAACGAGCAGGCGTGTCACCGTAAGCAACCAACGCCGCCCATGGACACCAGCAACACACATAGTGTTACTGTTGCGTTGCCGACCTTTAAGGGATAGGGGATAGGAAAGTACGTGGAAGGGTGGTGGGCCTCCGGGTACCTCTCTCACTGAACGAAACGCAACATGAGCCACTTTACGTCGGTCTTCTGAGAGGTAGAGGTATTTCACCGGTCGAGCCGGCCCATTCATGCAGCGAACTGCTTGGCTCTACCACTGTTAAGTGTACTTCACTGAGTCATCTAAGAGCCAGATTCAGTCAATTATTAAGTATTATATATTTATTATTATACTATATATATAGTTATTAAGTATACAGCTGACATAAAATCCAAAGAATCCTAAGCCATACAAAATCATTTTAAGAAAACATAAATAAACAATGTCTGATAGGTATTAACAGGCATGTTGAAAATTTCTTTTGGCTGCATAATGGCAGTCAAATATTTTCATATTATCATAACAATATACTGTTGGACCCCACATGGTTACAACAATACATGACCCATTTTTTTTTAATTCCATTATTTTTTCTTAAATTGTCAGGGTTAACTTTTTTTGTCAAAATCTACATTGTAATGCAATGTATCTTGTAATAATTTCATGTTTAGATATATAGTGCCCATCTTAGGTTTTAAAGAAGTCATCTCATAGTGTGTCCTAGAAATTCATAAGTGCATGGTTTGTTTATTTAATCTTTCTTGTGCATGCTGACCGAACATGTTTAGCTTCAACAAAACTTTGTATGTGCATTTGTTTTGTCGTGGATTTAATGATTAAATAATATCAGTACTTCCTTACTTTACCTCCTCAAATAAACATATGTTCCAGAATTAAAAATTTGGCTAGAAAATATTATTTTTTCATTTTTATAAATGAAATAAATATATTAGAAAGCAGGAAAAACATTTTTCATGTATATAAAAAGTATATCACTTTAAAATATGTAATGAATTCATCAAAAGAAAATGAAAGATATAAGAAAATTAATTTGTAGCGGACATTTCCATTATAACATAAATGTCATGAGTGTATCTACATTTGCCATATTATACCTAATATTTAGGTATTCTATTAAGTAGCCCTAATAACTTTAGTCACATAAATATTACTAAATATATAAATTAGGAAAAATCAGCTTTGAAATTGAGATTTGAATATTTCTGAAATAATATTAGTTTCTGATTTCTTACAACTAGACCGATCTGAACAAGAAAACGCGCGCCGATTCAGACTTTCGACAAAAGTGTAGAAGATTTTCTATAACAAACCTATTTAAACCGGCTGAATTTACTTTCTTTATATTTGTTTATTATTGTTTGTTTATTATTTTTTATAAAAATAATAGATTAAAACGCACTTACCGTCGACGGTGTCTAACCTCCGGAACATAGTAAAAACTAGTAAAAGAAACCATTTTCGCCAGTCAAAACTATACATTATCACATTCCTTGTTTCAAACATCTCAAACTATAGTTCCAAACCAGAAAAACACTTAGAGAAATAGTACGGCCATTGTAGTAGTTCGTAAACATATGACATTTTGGCTAAACAGCTAAAGACGGACTAACTTCATTAGACTAGTTTAGGATAAATAATAAATGTATTGATTGGATTTTAGTACACGAAAACCAAACGCAAAGAAATATTTTGGTTAATAAATTCTGTCGTTCCGTTCCCAATATTGCCATCAACGTAATGTAGGTAAATACTACGGCAAATAGCTTCGCGTGAATGAGCAAAAAAGAGCAACAAACGAACAACCCACAAACAATATAGATACGACTACGTCGACTATGGCTACGTTCCACTTAATGCCCGCAACGCCATAGATCACAGCCGCTGGAATTGCCGTTCACTAACGTAAAAACACAGCGAGCGTAGTAGGCGAAAGTTATAGGTGGAACGCACAACTTGAGCGCTGTGCGTTTTATTGAAAGCCCAGATTTTGTGGGCGAAGTGAACGCGATGTGGTCGCGAACAGTGACGTCATCTATGACGTCGAGGAATCGCTAGCAACAACCACAGCCCTTAGATGGAACGATATAGAGGGTGCGGTGGTTGCGAGCGTTCAGTGGAACGTACCCTATAAGACAATGGGCGCGTTCCTCTTAGAGGCCACAACGATTATAACGCCCACAGCAACGTTCCACATAAGGCCCGTGGTCGTTGCGAGCGATCGCTCGACGTCATAGATGACGTCACTGTTTGCGACCACATCGCGTCCGCTTCGCCCGCAAAATATTGGTAGGTCCGAGTGGGCGTTCAATAAAATGGCGGGAATTCCAAAATGACATTAGAACTTGATAAATTTTCCAAGTCAACTCTCAGTCGTTTTGTCAACAACATACATAACTTCACGCCTTTTGTTACCCGAAGGTGTAGGCAGCGGCTGTTAAGCCTCGTCTCGCCGTTATGTTTACGTCCCAAATGGAATAGGTGGCGAACCTATTGCCATACCGGGCACAAAGTTTTTCAGTCATCGATATTTATGACACATAACTTCCGAAAACAATTTCGAAAAGTCATTGGTGTGAGCCAGTGTCTGGAATCGAACCCGGACCTCTGGATCAGAAGCCGTGTGCTCGACCACTGCGCCACCGAGACTCTCGTTTTGTCAAGAACGCTACTTTAAATTCACACGATAATCCATATTGAATTAAATTATATTTCATATTCATGCGAAATATTTACTCATAACTTTGCTGAAAGTTTTCACCATGCCGCCATATTGCTAGCACACGGCGCTCAAGTTGTGCGTTCCACTTATAAGATTCGCCCACAAGGCTCGAGGCGAAAAACGTTAGTGGAACGGCAACTTCCGCGGTCGTGGTCGTTGCGGGCTGTAAGTGGAACGCACCCTATAGGTTCATTCTTGAGTTTGAGATTCAATATTGTAAAAATATTTTTTTGCTTTTTATTTCTCTCTACTTCTGGGAATAAATTTATTTCAAGAAATAGATAACATTGAAGTAAACTTCTAAAAATTCTCATAAACTAGAAAGAAATTTTCTATCTAAATCATTGAGTTATTGCCACATACCTAAACATTGAAGTATCCTTTAGCATCTCTTGGCGATGGCAATGGTGATTTGTATTTTAACATGTATCGATTAAATATTTTCAAATAATAAATAAGTAGTTAATTACCTATCAAGCGAAAACTCATGCAGCAGTTTAGGTGTATATGCTATGCTATACGAGAGAAATATACACACAGTCACACATGCACTCTAAATTTATTTCTATCGAATCCTTTTGGTAAGGAATGTATTTTTTCTGCTACAACTCCAAAATGGTACCTATGCGTAATCATGCTAAAAAGTATTTAAAATACACCGATATATACTGAGAAGGAGTAGTTTAGCAAATCAAAAATATAATATGGTATAGGACAGGTAATCAAGTTTCAGAGTGGTAGAGCACAGCAGTTCGATGCATGAATGGGCAAAAAATAAAAATGGCCGGCTCGACCGGTGAAATACCACCTCTCAGAAGGTCGACGTAAAGTGGCTCATGCCGGGCTTCGTTCGCCGAGAGTGATACCCGTGGGTCCTAAATCACAAAAAATGAGAGTTCTTCGCTGCTATTGGTCGAGACATATGTACACTTTAAACTTGGAACCACACTTTGGGCAACTTCTAAAGAACCTTCTTTCACCACACCATCCGATATGAATAAAGAAATAAATCAAACATACGGGTTACGAGTTTTTATTAAATATTTGAGTAATATCAGTTATAAGCAATAAATTTGGCTAATAAACATCTTAGTGATGTGATTTCAGTAGGACAGGTAATGGTCGTGGAGCAATAACTCCAATCAAAGACAATTGGCATCTAGTATATATATAATGTATGTAAAGATATAATAAACTTTTTAAAATTCATCTACTTTTATTATGATTTTTAATCATACAACTTGGATACAAACAGATTTTTATAAGCATTCTTTTTTTTAAATTTTACTTGTATATTTATATAAATCTATACAAAAGATTGAATTAATAGCAAAATATAGGTAATTACAATTCATCTAACTTTCTATTTTAACAAGTTAACAATAATAATTATAACATTTATAAAAATTGCTAAACAAGTTTATTATGCAAAGACATTATATTAAAAATACTAGGCTTCAATGGAAAGCAATTACAAAAGACACTGATTTTTATCGTAAGTTTTATAATAATATATATAAAAATTATTTTCTGTCACAAAATTAAATGATAAGATAAGCAACAAAAATGTATTGTGATGAGACACTGGCTAAATAAAAAGTGAATAAATTAAAGCATCAATACAGATCAAATGAGTTACTAGTTGGCTTTCAATTTTACATCATATTTATATAAAAAATAAATGAGATTTTTCTCGATTTATGTTCATATTGGTATGTGTAAGTTCGCTCAATGATTTAAATTCTATCTTTTCAAATTATAATTAAAAATAAACTGATATTTAAAGAGACCATGCAGATAACTTAAGATCTTAGATAATAAAATATATATACATATACAATTATGAAATCAATATTTTGTTTTATATTAATAAACCATTCGAAAAAAAACCAGTCTTAAAATAGCAATTTGTATTCAATAAAATACAAAATAAGTAATAAAGTAAAAAGTGATGTTTATTGTCCAGTGGCTGTAATCAATGCAGTTAAAATCCTCTGATTTAATACCACCCTAAAAACAAAATAAATTGTAATGAACCTAGATATAGTTGGTAGATGAGTTTTATATATATATATGTAACTTAATTTGGCTTGGTGGCTCGGTCTATAAGGAAAGCTTTTGTTGTTTAGCCTTGTTTTAGTTGTTTTAGGTTATAGATGTGAAGCATCCAAAAACAGAGTTTTATGATTAACTCTATAGCTACCATGTGATAAGCGCTTAAAATACTAGCTAGGAAAATTGAAGTGTATAAACATTAAAAATACTAACTCATTTTGAATTCTTTTATAGATTTGAATGATTGATTAAAATTAGAAATGACTTCAGTCAAGTGTATTTTTTTAAATAGGTAACAATATTATATCATTGTAAGACGATAATAAAATTGGTATACCATCTGAGAGCTAAACAGGAAAGAAACCGGCACTGTTCTTTTTCCATTAAGAAGTTATTAAGAACAAGAACATAATTTTTCTGTAACTATACATTGTAAAGTTTATGGAGTCATTTTGATGAGAAACCCTTCTGCAGCAAAATTTTGAAGAATAATATTATAAGCCGCATTGCATGTAACAATATTAAGTGATTATCATTATTCATTGAGGAAAGTCTTAAAAAGTTGCTCATTCCCTTACAAACTAATACTAGATGTATATTATATATGCAGATCTCGGATCTAGTTGTGATTTGTGTAAAGTACTAGTTAAAAAACTAATGTACAATAAAAAAAAAACATTTACAATCTAGAAGAATGTGTATACCTACGGGTATATACAGATATTATATAGTAAAGATTATATATGACTTTTCATAGATAGTAACATTTTGCCTCATTATTTTGACTAAACTCAGCTAATATACTCGAGTACATTTATTTAAATAATTTTTGGTTGGCAATATCATCAGTCCGCTATAAGTGTGTGTACTGATGACTAACGGTAGCTGTGTGTGATGAATGATATATGAACTAAAAGCGAGGATAGCTCCAGCTCTTCAGAGTATCCGTTAGTGAGTTGTACACTTCTGTAGCCTGTACGCAGACATCTTAAGGGCAGTGTGGCCTGTCCGATGAAGTTTCTATCTCCGAACATGTCCTCATCTTGCACAACAAACCTTATAAGTGCCACTTCTGGGTTAGCTAAATCAAACTCGCAAATGTCGTTCCACACAGGGTTGATACCGTTGTCAGCTGAAACATTTTTTTTTTCATTTAAAATTTAGTGTTCTGCCAAATTTCTTACATTGAACTCCATTTGTGAAATATATTAACGTCATTGATTGGAATGTATAAAAATCCCAATTTAGTCGTGTTTTTTAACACTTTCTATAGTTCTTTAGATCTATATACAGTTGTTAATACTTTTTATATGACTGAAAATCTCACTTCATTACTTATATAAGTATTATGGAGAAGAGAATAGAATAGCTAGACAGACTTTGATGTGAGATGTGAGGAATAGTGAAGGCATGAATAGAGAAATAGATAATCTTGACATGCAGTAAAGGTGGATAAAATAGAGAGGATTGATAATTAAAAACTTAGTCATCATCATTTTCCTGCCCTTTTCCTACTCTAAGTGGGGTCTGCACAACATGTTATCCTTTTCCATTCTCTTCTATCACTCGTCGTGTTCACACTTACTCCCTTCATACTCATATCAACTTTTACACAGTTCATCCATCTCTTTTTCGGCCTTCCTCCACTAATGTGTCCATCCACAGTCATTCCCATCGCTCTCCTTGTGACATGATTTTCGTCCCTTCTCATAATGTGTCCATACCACCCCAAACTACCACTTCTAATTTTTTCTGTAATTGGTGGTTCTTATTCTATCCAATTTTGTCACACAACACAAATAAGGGCTTAAAGCCGATCCCTGGTGCAAGCCCACCTCCACACTAAATTGGTCGGTGACACCGGCTACGGACCAGACACTCGTATACGCTCCTGCATACATCGCCTGTACAAGCCTAACATACTTCCCAGGCACTCCTTTTTCTTTTAAAGCCCACCACAGAACTTTACGAGGAACTCTGTCATATGCCTTTTCTAGTTCAATAAAAACCATGTGCAACTTATGTGCATGTCGGTATTTTTCGGACAGTTGACGAAGAGCAAAAATCGCATCTGCTGTTCCTCGTCCCGGCATAAATCCGAACTGGTTCTGGGTGATCTCACTTTCCTCTCTCATTCTTCTCGCTGTTACTTTCTCCCATATTTTCATACTATGTGACATAAGATTTATTCCTCTATAGCTGTTACATTCCTGAACATCACCATTGTTTTTATAAATGGGCACCAGTGAGCTGTTGCGCCACTCATCTGGGATCGTCTAATCGCGTAACAGCTTATTGAAGAATAAAGTCAGCCACTTACATCCATCAGCTTCCAGAATTTTCCATGCTTCTGCTGGTATACTATCTGGTCCTGTTGCTCTATTACTTTTCATACTTCGTACTGCCACTTGTACTTCTTCCAAGTTAATTTCATTCACCATATCTATATTTGTATGGTTATCTTCTAATATGCTATTCCATATATTCTCTTCATTAATTAGCTTTCTAAAATATTCTTTCCGTCGCTTTTTTATTTCTACATTATCCATGAACACCCTTCCATTATCATCTTATACACATTTGGCATGTATAACATCTCTTCCATTCACCTTTCTTTGCTTTGCTAGTCGATATAGACTTTTTTCGCCTTCGGGACTTTCAAGGCTTTGATATAGCTTATCATGCACTTTGCCCCTTGCCATAGCTACATTTTTTTTTGACGAGTCTCTTAAGCGCACAGTACTCCTTCCTTTTATTCTCTTTCATGATCATCATTAGCCCTTTTGAGGTCCACTGCTGGACATAGGCCTCCCCCATAGAGCGCCACAACTGCCGGTCCGCTCAATCATGGGGGGTTTTTGCCGTAATCGCCACGCTTGGCAGGCGGGTTGGCGATCGCAGTAGGCTGTCTTGTCTTGAGAGAGAATGCTGCTGCCCATTCTTCTAGCTTTTCCCTTAGTCGCCTTTTACGACACCCACGGGAAGAGATGGGGTGGCGGTATTCTAAGCCGGCGCCACACAGCCACCATGATCACCTCATCCTCATTCACACTTTTCCATTCTTTGAAAGCATTCTTCTTATCTTTCACAACCTTTTGTACTTCTTCGTCCCACCACCAGGTTTCTCTCTTAATTATTCCTTTACCTTTAGTCATGCCTAAAACATCTCTTGCGATTTGTCTTATTCCTGACGCAATTTCACTCCAACATTCATATACAGTCATTCCTACCATACGGTCATTCATTTCTAACATCTTATCAACCACTTTCTCTCAAAACACTTCTCACTCGCGCAAACCTCTTTTTCCAGCATATACCAAAATGATGATAATTAAACTTAGTGAAGTAAGTTTAAAAAGCTAAGTGTATAAAAAGAGTCATATTAGAAAAATATTAATTTAATATAATGTTAATGACTTACCAACAGTCTTTGTCACCAGCTTACTACCACTGTCGTATTCAGCTCCAATAATCTCAACCTCTACTGAAGGGCTTGCAGTTCCACGACCAGATTTACTCAAATGCCTAGCAGCGATCACACGAAGCATCACCGTAACGGGTCTCACTTTCTTCTCAATACATTTCTTATCACATGGAATATATCCATCATCAAACATGAATTCCGGCTTCAAAACATAACCACAGCCACCGTTCTCTTTGAATTTACCCATATTGACCTGCATGGGTTTGTCCGGTGTCTGGTAATTGAGCGCTACCATCTGGGAACCGGCATTCCAGAACGGTACTGGGTTGTAATTGGACGAATCAATTCTCTGGCCTTTGGGATATATACGACTCAGCTGTATGGTATGGTATCTCATGAAGAACGCAGTCTCCTGCTGACACATAAGCCTCTCGCCCTTAGTTTCGGGGAAAGATGACATCTCTTGGAATATGAAGCCTTTGTTACGCAATCTATCTTGATTGAAAGTAACTGATCGGCAATACACAATCAAATCGGACATTTCTTTGGCAATTCGCCAAGTCCGTTCCATTTTACGATGTTGTAGAGAACGGGCGCTTGCGCTGTATGCAGCCTCCTTGATAGCCGACAGCCATTCCAGTGCTATCTCTCTGGTGGGTGCTGCCATATCAAATGGGGCACACATCGATGGACTCTGTATTCTTACGAGCCACCTTGCAGATCCACTTTCTTCACCCACAACCAACTCTACTACAGCACCCAAAACGTCCACAACACCTTTTTGTAAGGATCCCAAAGCTGCCGATTCGTTTTCGAGACCCTGAAGAGACAAAGGAATATCTATATATAGCGATGTGTTAGCTAAATAGAGCTCTAAATATAATCGGACCTATAAAGTTAACGCTGTTCACCAAAAATAAAATGGGGACTGCTACGTAATCAGTTGTAATTAGAACGAATGAATAGTAAAAGAACGAGTAGTATAATGCTACTTATTAAAATAACATAAAATGTGTGCAATTTGTATACATTTGCTTACATCCGAGCGACATCCAAAAATATTAGGATGATAAGATTATACTAAAAAATGTGCTCCGTGTTATGGCAATGCGATTTAGTTACCATAAACGCCTTCGTTATTTATTAGCATTATGTTTTATTCTGTTGATCTCTGTAGTCATGGCAACGTCTGAAATGCGTTTTATTAATTTGCTTTTTCGTCATATTTTAGAAATAATTTCGTCGTATTTGGAATAAACGGGGTGCCCGTATAATTCGCTTACGAGTATTTAAAATCGTCTAAAACATTATTTTCATCTAAAATGTAATTTATAGCGACTTCCATTATATTTTATTTAGGGTAGAGGTTCCAATAATGGACTATAAACCAGCGATGGATATTTTTTTTATTTATTCAAAGAAAACATAGTTTTTCGATGGTTTTAAAGTTATAAACTGAATAAGGAATGGTTATTATATTGTTAAACTAGTTAAGATTTAAATAAATTTAATAAACGGGATTTCATTTATCCGTCTAAATACTGTTTAAATTTGCCATAATTATGTATATGACACGACAAAAAACAATGTCAACGACTGGATATCTAATGCTGGGTAGTGTCTGTGTCATAACTGGGAATAGACAACTGGATCCTAAATGTCTATCAATGGTGATTTTAGATTTTCCTATACCTTCTCAAATTTCTAAGAATTTATTACAGATACTTCTACTAACGCATTCTTGAGAATATTGATATGATATTTTACTAATGACTCTTGGTCTGTGTTTTGTACTAATTGCTTGTATTGCTTTTATGATGAATACTCTAGTACAAGTGTCCATTATTAGATCCTTCACCTTACTTTATTTATGAAATGTCACATTTGTTTACAATAACCGCCGGTTAAACGAGGTCTTTGAGGTACATTAAGACAATTGGTCGATTTCAGCACTTAATCAATGCTAAGTGCTTGGTGAACAGCAAAATATTGTTAAAGACCCGTTTACGGCGTAATCGGCTGAATAAGATCTAATTATCTCTTCGTGAACACGGGCCTAATTATATTACATATGGTTATTATGTATATATATATATATATATATATATATATATGGTTCAGAAGTTTTATAGACAGTTGTATGAGTCTTCACAAACTCCTGCTGTCGGCTTGGCTCGAGATCCCAGATCCAAGCTAATTCGGCATACAGCGAAGACATCCAGACGTCAGTCTGTACGAGATCAGAATGGCTCTCAAGCAGCTAAAGAACGGAAGTTACTACCGAACTTCTGAAGGCGGGTGGAACACCGATCCTTAAGGCTCGGGGGCGACGTTCCAGAGGCGTGGACCAGGAGCGTGGTGGTGTTATTTTTCAAAAAGGGTGATACAACCCGCTTGAAAAATTATTGACCCATCTCGCTTCTGAGCCATGTCTATTAGCTGTTCTCGAGGGTCATTACAAATCGACTCTCGCGCAGATTTGATGACTTCCAGCCTCCCGAACAAGCCGGTTTCCGGAAAGGCTATAGTACCATAGACCACATACACACACTATGCCAAATTATACAAAAGACCGAGGAGTATAATCAGCCTTTGTGCCTGGTGTTTGTGGACTATGATATAAAGCCTTTGATTCCGTCGAAACTTGGGCAGTGCTGCAGTCCCTCCAGAGATGCCAAATTGACTATCGGTATATCGAAGTGCTGCAGTGTTTGTATAGAAATGCCACTATGTCAGTCCGGGTTGGGTCTGGGAGTACGAATCCCATTCCATTGCAGAAAGGTGTCAGACAAGGGGACGTAATTTCCCCGAAGCTGTTCACCGCTGCATTGGAAGACATATTCAAGCTCTTGGATTGGTCTGGACTAGGCATCAGCATCAATGGCGAATACATCACTCACCTTCGATTTGCCGACGATATCGTGGTCATGGCAGAGTCGCTGGAGGACCTTGGTACAATGCTCAAGGATCTCAGCAGATTTTACCAACAAGTAGGTCTCAGAATGAACATGGACAAAACCAAAGTAATGTTCAATGCCCATGTCATTCAAGTACCAGTTACTGTTGGCGATGCGATCCTCGAAGTTGTCGACCACTATGTTCACCTAGGACAAACAGTCCAGCTAGATAGAGCCAACTTCGAGAAAGAGATAAACCGACGGATTCAACTCGATTGGGCAGCGTTCGGGAAACTAAGGGAAATCTTCTCGTCCAAAATCCCACAGTGCCTTAAGTCTAAGGTCTATGACCAATGTGTGTTACCAGTGATGACATATGGAGCTCTCTGCGAGATAAAATCCGCAATACGGAGATTCGCAAGAGGTCTGGCGTGACCGACATAGCCCGTAAGATTAGCACGCTGAAGTGGAAATGGGCTGGCCACATCGCTCAACGAACCGGTCACCGCTGGGGTAGAAAGGTTCTCGAGTGGCGACCACGAACTGGTCGACGCGGAGTAGGCCGTCCCCCCACCAGGTGGACAGACGACCTTGTGAAATCTGCGGGAGGCCAATGGATGCAGGTTGCACAGGACCGGCGCTCTATGGGGGAGGCCTACGCAGTGGGCTTCTAAAGGCTGAAGATGATGAATTATATTAATGAATATGGTAAAAAAAAACATTAACGTTGAAGCACTGCCCATTGCATCTAGGATTTCTCTAATCTATATACCGATTCTCATAAGGTTCTATTGAAAGGTGAACCCACGATTGAGTAATGAATAACTAGTGTCCGACCGAAGGTCTATTTTTGGCCAAAGCGGAAGCTGAAGCCGATTAATCGGCTTCAGCAGGTATGTTATGTTATGTTATCCACAGATAAAGAAGCATATCGGCGTAACGTGGCTCATGCCAATTTCCCCTCGGTGATAGAGGTATCCTTACTGAACTAAGTGGAGTCCGGTCCGGTCTGGTAATTTCGACTGTATTTGGACCTTCGGCGGGACTTTCGGCTTCGGCCCAAAATAGGGCGGGAGCCGAAGATCTCGCCGAAGCTTCGGTCGGACACTATGAATAACCAAACATCTAAACAAACATACCCATTCAGAATATAAGTAAGATATATTCAGAGACCAAAATTATTTATTTGTATGTATTATGTATTTTGTGTGTTAACAATATACTAACATTTCCGTCGGACAAGTGTGGAACTTCAATTTCTTGCACGTAGTTGGCAGGGAACCAGTGGTGGCGCTTGCCACCGTAGTCCCCTCTCCACCAGCCCTCGTCAGGCTTGTCCACGTTGGTAATTATTGCGTGTTTGCAGAAAGACAACTCGTCGTCCTGACGGGCACGGTAGTCGTAGAGAGCCTTTACTGTCACCTGTTCCATATTTATCACTTAATTATTAGTTTCTCTAACATGTCTTGTAGTGGCTTACAGTCAGCTATACAAATAGGTCTGCTCAACCGCTGATATATCACAACCACGTAGAATATCGACGTAAAGTGCTCATGTTTTGTTTCGTTCGTGCCCCTCTTACCATCTTATCGTAAAAGGCAGGCAACACAACTGACAATATCTGTGTTGTAGGTGTCCATGGACAATGTTTGACAATTGCCCCAATATGCAATAAAATAAACTAAAAACTTTAAAAGTCAAACTACCTACCTTTCTCACGGTCCTGGCGCGGCGTATCACACATTTTGGCTAGCATAGTATGCAAACAGAAAACATTTTTGTGTGATCAAAAATAAATATTAAACTCAGCCATAGACATAACATTCACACACAACGTATAACTCTATATGATATTTTTAAATCGATGATTCGCTTAGCCGTTTATGGGGGTCCGAAGAATACCCAGAACACCTGATGGAATAATACTGTGTTGCTGACTCCTTATGCTGTAATCGTAAGTCCCAAAAAAACTCGGTTAAACTAACAATTATTTTCATTTTAAACCATACCTTGGAGGTGAATGAAGTAGGATCCATGTAGCCCGGAGTGGCGTACACACAGGTGTCGTCTGGTTCCTGTGAACATATTACAAGAATTGAGACACCAGTTGTCTTGTAGATTCACACAGTACCATTTCTGAACATGTATATATCAATAAGGTTAAGCTTATTTTCTTTGAAGAAAACCATCCATCAATAAATAGCCCAGAGAGGACATTTAAAAAAAAAATGTATTCTGTTATAAATTAAATAATACAAGTACACAATCAAGCAATGGTTAAAAAGTTTTGATTAAATGTTAGTACTTCTCTCTCTCTCTTCTAATAAAAATTAAAAAATGAACATACAGTTATGATTCTTCTCACAATGTCCTCGCTGATTGGAAACCATAATTTCACTTTTTTGTACAGTGGATGATTCTCATAGTACGACACTAGCTCAACTAAACTTTCAAACTTAACGGTTCCAATCGTGTACAGCCTGCCCTCCAGTTTAATCCTGCAGTGTTTGATTTCCTTCTCAGACCTGTTATAAATATAGACAAAAAATTGCTGTAACATATATTTTATATCTATACATATATTATGTAAAATTGATATTGTAATTTTGTTCTATAACAACATTTTTTAACATATTTTGTCAGTGTGTCTGTTTCTTCCGAGTATTCTCTGAAATGGCTAGACCGATTTCGACGGGACTTTTATTAGCAGGTAACTGGTGTAATAAGGAGTAACTTAGGTTACTTTATTTATTGCATCCAAGGCAAAACAAAGTTCACCGGATCAGACATTAGATGGATAAAGTGGCGACAGAGAACGGGAACAACTCGCGACCCCCGAATGCCTCTCAAGGTGAAGGGTAAGATATATAAAACTATTATCAGACATCTTTTCATGTATGGATCGGAATGTTGGGCTATGGAAGATATACCTGAATGTGGAAGGAGAAAGAGGAGAACACGACATGATTAAGAAAGGAAACATTAGTGTGGATAAAGTGAATGATAAGGAAGTGTGGAAAATAAAAAGCATGTTGAGCTGATCTCAAATAATGGAAACAGGGCAGGAAAAGTATAATATTTAAGTATTTTGTTTTCGACATTTTTTTATAGTTTTTTTTTAAACATAATATTTGAAATGCATCGCAAAATGAACAAGCATCTTCACAATCTGGACCAGCTACACAAAGCGTGGCCAATTTAAATTCATTACACAATTGACTCAACAATTTTTCCATTGTATGACTACTTGTTAGTTGTTTGCAAAGGGGTCATATAACATAAAATTTATTCTTTAACTATATCATAGTATTTTTAAAATTGATTCGTCACTTACCTAAAACTGATGGCGAACGATGATTGGTCTTTCTCACTAGGGCGGACCAGGAACGCTCCATCGGTGTTTGCTTTTCTAAGCAACTCCTCGGCTTGAGCACGGGTGCAGAAAGGATGATACCACTCTTTGTCTTCGTGTTTATTGGGCTGCGGTACTGGCTCCTTGAGAGTTATTAAAAATTCCTATTGATGCAAAACAAAAACACCTTTAATATTGAAGTTGTTTTAGTAATAACAATTTTACGCATTAGAGTTTGTATTTTCAGATTTATTAATTGATAACGAAGTGAATTAATTTATGACTTGTAAGCATCATAAATGTTGTTACAATATCTAATGTATGTTCCCATAGAAGGAATAACGGTTGGTCCTTGTATTCTCCTAAAAGTGCGGCAACGCAGATGTGGAGACTGAAGATGTCCATATTGTCCATGGATGGTGTCAGTCGCTTACTATTAGCTCACTTGCCTGCCGTTTCGCCCTCTTTCTCATAAAAGTTAAGTTCATTAAAGTTACCAAATACTTGAATACGAAGTTAATAATGTAAAAGATTATAGTGAAAATGAGTACTCACTTGACTTCTCAAGGGATGCTGTCGGTAATGAGTGATCAGACTGTAGAGACTATCAAAACATATAGTGTCGATCAAATAATATTTGGTAATACCACGCTCCTGTTTCAATTTGATACGGCAATGGTTCACCTTGCCCTGACGCCAGAACGACAGGCAATAATCACCCACAAAGGTGACACTTTCTCTAACCAGAAAAGTGCCATCCCCGAGATGTGCGTGGGCCTTCAACAACTCCTCGGCCTCTTGTCTATTACCAGCCAGTTTCCCGTGAAACCAGCATTCGGCAAAATGCAACTCATCCTGAGGAATGCTTGAAGAGTCAGCTTCAGGTTCACCATCACTCTCAGTGTCAGTTTCACCCTGGCTACTATAATGTTCCGTGTAATATAATTTATTTTCCGTAAGAACGAAAGCATGAGGATTCCATTCCTTATCAACAGGATCTTCCAATAAAAGAATACCATTTTTAATGGAATTTCGAAGGTCCAAATCTTTGCCCTCTTCCTGACGGACAGCAAAAGAGTTCTCTTCAGCACCCTCAGGTAATTTCTTATGTTTTAGAATGATTTTTCTTCGCAAATCCTGTGGTGAAGGGAGGCACGTCTCGTTCTTCTCATAAGGTTGCACGACTAACATTTCTCCAAAAATATCCTGGAACGCAATGGCCATACGTCTCTGCTGAGGTAAAGAACAGTTGTCTTCAATGGAAAGTATCAGAGGATAATCTGATGCAACAAATGCGTGTTCTTTTATCACTCGCAGAACATCCATGAAACGTATTTTCGTGGTGAGAGTATGTCCATGGTAAATAAACGGAGTACCATCAGGACCGTCCCAACAATCAAGCTCGATACATCTGCAGCCAGATCTGAGACATCGCACATATGCTTCCAGGGAAGACTCACTTGAAAATTGATCTCCTGTTAGATACCTAAAAGTATTCAATCAGCCTTTAATAATCATTACACAGTATAAAACAAAGTCGCTTTCTGCTGTCTGTCCCCTTATATGCTTAGATCTTTGAAACTACACAACAGGGTGGTTTGTATCTACAATTCATGTACGATACAGTATACTTATTTATTACTTTTGATGCGGAACAAAGTTCGCCGGGTCAACTAGTAATGTAATATAATTTGGTTCTACATCGTCTAATATATAAAATTCTTGTGTCACAGTGTTTCTAATTCTACTCTTTCAAAACGGCTCGATTCTCATGAAATTTTGTTTGTATGTAATATTTATTTCTTTGCCAACACAATTTGCCGTTGAAGTATTGAGGTTTGATTTATTTTTCCTTCAATTAAAATTGGAGGAAAATTAGCATATAGACTAAATGAAACAATGACGAATTTTATGAAACTCCACCTGCAAAGCGGATTATGGAGGTGTATGATATTATAAGAACACCTTTTTCAATTATTAATCACTTACAAACTCTTCTGAAATGATTTGCCAGAATTAGATGAAATTTTGTGTGCATATCGGGTATGCCTGAGAATTGGACATCTAATTTTCATCCCCCTAAATGTTAAGGGTGGACTACTCTTAACTAAGTTGTTCACCCCTCTACCCTACTCTCTCACCATAATCAATTCCAATTTTTTAATTGATTATCATAAACTTATTTTTTTGGAAAGACATTGTTTATTGGGTCAGCTAGTAACAGATAAAAATGACTGAATTTTAAATAACTCACGTATTATGAGAAGATGATATCCAGTAGTGTGATAAAGGTTTGCTCATATCTTGAGTGACCACATCATTGCTGCTGTCCCATATGGTGTTTTGTTTGGAGAACAGCATTTCAATAAACTGCAATTGAATAATTCATTTCAGTATATAATATCTTGCACAGTTATATACAAAAGGTGCTATTTTTAACATGCTTATAACATTACTGGTGCAATATGACTGAACTGGATGTTTCTTATCAGAAAGTGATGTTCAAAGTGTAAAAATTTGTTCAAAATACTTTCATATTTTATTGACTACAAACATATCTTTCCTCTTTATGTATGGATAAAGGAAGATTTACTTTAATTTCTCAAAAGGGAACTAATAGTTGTACAGATAATGTGACATAACTATTTGAAATCATTTTTTCAGCATACTATTTGTCTACAACAATGTATTTTCATAACGGCAAAGAAAGTTACCATATTTAATTCACAATAATGTAATTACCTCATGCAAAGTGAAATATGGTTCGTAAATATCTCTCTGTGGGTCCCGCAGGTAATCTCTGATGAATTGGGAAGTATTAGCTTCATCTTCCCCAAGTCTGTCATGCTGTTCTATACGCAGGAAGCTTTGAAACTCTCTGAGAGTTATAGTGGATCCGTTTTTGCAGTATAATGAATATTTATCGAATATATCATGCACATTCTAAAGGAAAAAAAAATATGTAGAAAATCTAAAATCCTAAATATTATTATTTTATTATACTAGTCGATGCTATAATTGTTTTTTGTCCTATTTTAATATAAAATTTCACAAGTATATGTAAGTATAAGTATCTGTTTATCCTTACTTAAAAAACTTTGTAAAACTATATAGTTTTAGACTATACAGATTGTCCCATGATTTTCACTACTCCTAAAAATACAATGCCATAGTTTTATGTACAGAACATACATATGAAAATATATGCTAAAACCAATTTTCAGCTTCCACTACTGTTGTAAAGACCTTGCTTCATAATATTTCTCTGCTGTTTTTTTTTAGTACAGACACAGAAAGACTTACATTTTCATCAAAAATAATCTTTTGGTACAGAATTGAGAAGTCATCAAAACCTATTTCTCCTCTCTTGCTAGTATCCACTTCTTGGAATAAATCTCTTAGTTTGCTGGTTGATATCTTGCAGTTGATTTTGGGTAAGAATGCTTTTACCTCTTTCAATGTGATGCTTAAAAATGTAAATTATGATGATTATAATTTTGATGATTTTAATGGTGAATTCTACACATGATGTAATTATCAATAAATTATTTTATACTTACTTCTCATTAGCATTTTCAATTGTGTAGAATTCCCTTCTTAACCACCTCTCTATTTGTAATGGGTAAGACGCATTAAGAGCTTCATCAATAAGGAACATAAGTCCTTTTACCCAGAATTCACATTCTTTATCTGTTTGGGCTGTAAAAAACATTGGAAATTACTCAGAAACTTATAAGGAAGTAAAACTTAAAAACAAGTATTATTATCAAATATAGCATGCATAGCACACAGAATGAAACGTATAATCAAAATCTATAGAATGGGATTAATAACAAGAATTGTTATTCTGGATATATTTAGAAATGTTTATAAACCATACTGCACCTGCAAATGATACAGCACGCAATTTAAACTCTGCACCGTAGTAAATAGTGAAACATTTGGAGCTCTCTAACTTTTTAGTCTCATCAGGCCACCTTTCGAAGTCTTTGGATGATTTACCCACTCTAACTTCTTTTATTTCTCTAATGTCTAACGCCCCATCGTAAGCACTTCGCCCTGATACGCCTATTCGAGTCCACAGGATCTGGTGAGTTTCACGGCGCACAGAAAGAGAACGACGTTCAGGACGTTTACGAGGATAAAACTTGACGATGGAAGACCCACGTTCTATGTGAGAAATTAGCTGATCTGCCTCGTGTATCAATCTGTTGTGCCCCATGCCATTACAGCAGACCGAATTCATTGCACAGCCGTTTGCACCGAAGTGTCTGAGCAGACTGATTGAGTTTCTACCACCCCTACATGTGTTAAAATAGCCGTTGACTATAATTCAGCATTTATATTCAGTGCAAAGATATAATATGGTATGTGTTCACAGCAAGAGTGCACACGACTAAACACTACAACTACGGTACATTCTGCACGGCTCATAACATTGCGATTCTGCTTTTGTTTGAGATTATACTTCTTTATTATTCAAGGGTAACGCATACCTAAACGAACCACATAATTTACAAAATAAACTGCAAACTTAAAAACGAAACGTACGAAATGCAGCGAAAGGAAAATAGCGACAGGATACTAGTGATCAGAGTTGCCAGCCCCAACCACAGAGCATATAAATATGGCCCCAACAAACGAAAAAACGACGATTCCCCAATAATTACTGCATTTTTAAATAACTCACGTATTATGAGAAGATGAAATCCAGTAGTGTGATAAAGCTTTGCTCATATCTTCAGTGACCGCATCATTGCTGCTGTCCCATATGGCGTTTTGTTTAGAGCACAGCATTTCAATAAACTGCAACTGAATTATACATTTCAGTATATAATATCTTGCACAGTTATATACAAAAGGTGCTATAATTTTAACATGCTTTTAACATTACTGGTGCAATATGACTGAACTGAACATTTCTTATCAGAAAGTGATGTTCAAAGTGTAAAAATTTGTTCAAAATACTCTCATATTTCTTTGACTTCAAACATATCTTTCCTCTTTATGTATGGACAAAGGAAGCTTTACTTTAATTTCTCAAAAGGGAACTAATAGTTGTACAGATGATGTATCATAACTATTTAAAACCTTTTTTCAGCATACTATTTGTCTACAACAATGTAAGAAACAATAAAAATTATGTATAATACAAAAAACAGGGACAGCAATGACAAAACTGCAAATTTACTGTTAAAACAGTAGGGTTGGTAACACTGCTAGTGATAAAATAACTGTCGAGTAATCTGTCAGAAAACTTAACGATTTCTAAATTTTATCAATGGTTTTAACATTGATACCGTAACATTGGCTTTACTGGTAAAAGTTTCAAAATACAATTTTACTTAAATAATAGTTTATAGGTAAATTAACAATGTAATTTATTTAAAAATTAATAATAAAAGGTAATTTGCCAGTGTTAACTATTAAAATCACAGTTACATAACTATTACAAAATAACTATAACAAATAATCTACAGTCTGACAGAAAAAGTTTTAAAATTAATAGCAACACCACCATTTTTCATGTGGCCACACTACTACGACAATAATGGTTTTGATACTTTGATTATATAAAAATTTTAATCGCTGTATGCATGACGACATATTTCACCTTCATAATATAGGTAGGTTATGATATGAAAATAAGCAATAAAACTATTGAATGATAGTAACAAACAAATTTTAATTATTTTACCTATTGGTACAAATATATGGCGATATTTCTCATAATATTTATACATTGATTGCTTCTGAGGTGAAATATTTCGCTAGGTTAGCTAGAATACAGTAATATATTGTCAAAAACTTAATTTTCAAAGATCTAAATAATTATTGTGAAGTACTGCGATCGATTGAACGATCGCCGATTCTACGAAATGACACATTAACAATGAAGTAGGAAACCCATGGAAGTGGCACGTCGACACAAAATTGAAGCAGGGTGTGTCGCCATTTGGCCGCATAAAATGGCGTTTTAGTGCTGCACAGACGAATTCTATTTATTGAAAAACGTTCTTGGCTAATGTTATTAAAAACGTTATTGAGTATTAATTATTCTTAGAATTAAATTAAATACGTGGTTTTGGATATCAAAATAAGAGTATATGTTTTTCTTAAACTAATTACTTTCATAATTTTATATTAAATATAATTGAATATTAATTATTTGTATAATTAATACTTAGATAGGAAGTAAGTATATTGTTATGCTAAATATTCTGCTTTGGATGTCCAAATAAGAGTACATGTTTTTCTTAGACTACTTACCTCTATTTTACAACCTATTTTAATTAAGTTGCTGACTCTAAAATAGGTAAATCACTACTGCAACGTACCCCTAGATAGGTGCGCCCCACAGTAAATAAGAATGATTCAAATTTTAAACTTATAAAGGGACCGCGTGATAAACAAAACGAAATATCTTCAGAACATTGTTTTAGTT
The DNA here is from genome assembly GCA_905147225.2 of Euproctis similis. NCBI lineage: Eukaryota > Metazoa > Arthropoda > Insecta > Lepidoptera > Erebidae > Euproctis > Euproctis similis. The sequence goes on along the minus strand of LR990107.1, from coordinate 20,842,994 downwards.
ACAAATGCATCTCTTATGACTTTCAGTCTAAAATCAGTTAATTATTACGTATTTAGCGAATTTACAATAGGTTTTTACTCGTTACGAAATAAAACAAATTTATTTAGAAAATTCCACAAAGAAATTTTGTCGGTAAAATTTTTCTCAACACTATTTTACTGGCAGAACTGAAAAAAACTCCGCCATATTTTGCGGAAATTTTTGCGTCAGTAGGTATAATCGAGAAATATAATTTCCGTATTTATTTAATTTATGTACGCACTGAAATACTGTTTTCATGCGAGTGACAGTGCTGAGTAAGAACGAGACAGATATATGTTTATGTGTGCGTCGTCCAAATGCCTAATATTTATATAAGCAATTGTACGTATAGAACAATATGTCTCGTCCATTTAAACAAGTCAATGCACAATACGTACCAACTTGAAGTGAGTAACAGCCGTCAAAAAGCGGGCTGCGAGTGATTATAATTTCTAGTATTTACTTTTAGTTTCTAGACTTATTTGCCAGATTATACCAACTTAATTTCCTTTTGATTTTGAACGTTACATATTACAGGCCTTTTTCAAGTCTTAATAACATTGCCTAAATTTATTTCTATGTACAACATTGATACAAATTTTCTTGTTAGTTTAACTAATTAATTTTAACTAGATAAAGTATGGAAAAGTAAGCATACTGAAATAATTTTAATAATACTACACTAGCTTTCAGTAATCGATATAAATTAAAATTGAAATAATTGTACAGATGAAATCCCTATCGAAAGTGTATGTTCCGTTTTACGCTCTACGCAGCGATAATAGGAAAACGTGGGCAACGTCAACTCATCTCGTCGAATAAATTATTTGGTTGCGCCAAGTTAATTCTGAAAAGAATTTCAGTCATTGTTCTAAATCAGTCAGTCAGGACCTCACAGCACTGGACAATTCTGGGCGACATAACTTTTACAATCTTGCAGAAATATTTTAGTACCTACTATAAATAATTAATATAATACTCATGAATAATAGACAGGATTAAATTATATTTTTATAAGTTGTAATTGCATCATAGACCATAGGCTATGGAGTAATTACTGCTTAATACGTAATCAACTGAGTCAAAAATTCTGTAAATTGTTATAGCTTCGATTGTAATGAATAGGTAGGTACTCCATAAATACTAGAGGGCATGCAGCGAGATGCGGCGTTGGTCAGCAAAATATGGACACGCTGGATTAATTTTCTAGAAAGGGGGCGATGGCAGCAGAAAAAAATCCACAGGTCATCAACACTGTCAACTATTGATAGATTCTGTTGATATTGTTGCGAAGTACTTTAGTTCATTTTAAACTAAAAGCTATAACTATTTGTGTCTGATAAATGTAGAACTCACACACTTAGATAATCGGGTCAAAAATAAAACCACTATATTTGTTCATGATATTTATTAGAAAAAAAAATATACACTTACAGTTATCTCAAAATATTTTTATTTTCAAGAGTATACAACTCTACATAGATCGGAATTTGCAAATCAAATAAAAAGAAATAGTATATTAGCTTGTTTAACGATTTACATAATTTAATATAACTAATCAACATAATTTTTATTGGGTAGATTTAATCAAACGGCAATTTAATTTTTGTGCAGTTCAATACAATATCACTGACCACTGACATCAAGGCAACAGGGCATGTAATAAAATGGAATAAAAAAATAAATCCATGTGTTATATTTCATTTATGAAATTTCACATTTAGTGCCAACTTCAAAAGAAAAAAAAAACTTATATTGCGCTAAACGTTTTTTTTTCAACTAAAAAAATAATAATTAGTGCATAACCTTTAAAATTGACACTAAGGATAAAATAACAATCAGCGCAAAGCAGTGGCACCGATTTTTTTATGTCAACGTTTAAACAAATTCTACTATGGACACTGTGATCTTAGATTTGATTTGAGCGATTTTAAAATTGTAAAATACTTGCATTTATCCATGGCACGCAATACAAAAAGTGCGGCAAATTCAAAAAGAAAGATTCAATGACTGTGATTTAACTAAAAGTAATTTTTTTTTTCATGATTAATAGGTAATGTTGCCTAGTCAGTAGATAATGTTTTCGGCCCGTTTGGAATTTAAACTGTAATGTTATGGAATATGAGCTCGTTTATAGAGATCCGAGTTCATGAAGAGATCAGGTGGTAGGTAAGGTTTAGTTTTCGTGGCCATTCGGACAGCATATATTCCGCACAAAGCATTATCATTGCCATACAGTCTGGCAATACTGCCAATTTGGGCATTTTACCAGTCAAACTGATGATACAGTTAAATACTATACCAATAGTAGTTTTTCTAGTAAGTCGTAGTACACTGTAAATATTCAAGTCAATTTATAAATAACGTGTCTTTGAAAATAGAAATAAAAGTTTTAATTGTATATATATATATATATTTATATATATATATACATATTTAAACACATTGGCGGTAGGGTGGTAACTGCACATAATATTCAGTGGGGTCACACAAATATTATTTATTATTGTCCCCAATTATAATTATTATCGATATCGATAAGACTTCCCAACTATATCTCCACCCTACCGACTCACGGGGGGCGGTTAATAGTTACAAATTCAGATCTACGTGATACTAAATAACTTTACACCAGTGCTTTTCAGATAGCGTTCAACGGTTTATCTGTATAGTGTAAAACATTTTAGGCAGTCGATTTATGATCTGATTCGATAACAATTAATTATAATCAAAAGCACTTGTGCGAAGTTATTCGTGGCGTTTGTTCTGAGACGGCGCTACAAAAAATCCAAGCGCCACCTCACTACTTAACAGTTCCGTTCAATATTAATACATAACAGTCATTTGATGATCAGGAGCTGTAATTTTTTTTTTTGGAATGTTTGTGGCGTTTGTTCAGGCGGCTGATCGTTACGGTACATCGACAAGGCCCCATATACACAAATAACTCATAGACTTAAAGCTGCAATTTAAAAAAAAAAGAAAATTGTAGTCGAGAACGAATATAATAAAAAAAAGTAATAATAATCAATAATGAATCACGAGCGCACGTCACACTAGTGACGTGACGCGGTCATAGACAATGCGTATACGATAAAAAGAATCGAGATCGCTTCGGAAATGAGATCGCGTTTACAACCGGGAATTGATCATTCATTTGGATAACAGTATATGCGCTCTGTAATTCGATCCAGTCGAAATAGTAGACCAGACAACAAAAAAGAGAGAGATAGACAGATAGAGTGAAGCGTTGCTATAAACAGTCATACGAGCGCTTCACCTACAAAAGGGACTTACCGCATTCGGTAATCACTTCATCGTACATCCCAAAAGGGACACAATATAACAATGATAATAATATATCACCAGTTCAAAAACCCGCCATCACACATACATATTTATATAATAATAATATAGCATGCATTTAATAAACCAGCGCAGAAATGGCGAGATATGCATCCTACAAAAATAATTGTATAATGCGCCGATGACAGAATTGAACACGAGTCGACGACAACTGCGACATCACATTGCCATATTATTATACTTACAACTTATAACACATCTAACTCTCATTACAAGACTACTAACATTTTGGAAATTACACATGTAATGTAATAAATAATACGTGTTAATACATAGTCTCACGGTGTTCATGACACATCGGCGGCTGAAAAAAAGTGCACCATAGACAATTTTTTTTCTTGTTACTTGCGAGTCGGCAACTTTTTTGGTTTGCCAATGTGTCAAGCACACGGATACAATCGAGTTTACATCGACGAAGGCAGCAATTAAATCTTATTAATCGATTATTGCATAATATAGCCGCTAACTCATTCGATGTAAAAGAAATTAGGGGCCAGTAGCCGCCTGCATTACTTCATCGAACGCCTGCTCCAAACAGTGTTTCAGTTCAGCGTACGAGACCACCAAGACGCTTTGTTCGTCGCGCGACATCAACTCCACCTAACACAAACAACATTTTATTACTTCAAATTAACAATAATAAAGATAATTCCTATTCGGCAATCGTCAATTTCATTTACTCGATAATGAAGGTACCAAAATATGAAGACAATTATATTACACATTCAATAGACATACCCTTTCAGGGGTTCCACCATCGAGTTGATTGAGGCAATGGGCCAGATGAGCCTGGTCCAGCCAGGGTCGGCCGTCCGGAGACACCGAGTGAAACAAATAATCACGAAACAATTTGAGCATGTAACGGTCGCCAGTCTCCGACCAGGACGGGTCCATATTCAACCTGACAACAAAACAAATTAGTTATCAACATAAAAATACCGACTCGCAAAGTGTATTATCCTTTGAGGCAAACCCGCATATGTATACTTTGATCTGTGCTTGCAATTTACACGTGGACATCATTGGTCATATCCTCCGTGGTTGCCAATTGAATAATGTCTACTCACTATAGTCGTATTTTTAAGTAGACAAAGCTAGCTGACAGTAGTTAAAGTAACTTTGTAAAATAATGTTGCCACATTTAAAGTAATAGTGATGCATTCAGTTCTGATTCAATTAAATGAATGAAAAATGAGTGAAATAGCTAATCACCTCAAATTATACTAAACTCTCTAAAACTTATACTACTCAATTTAATAAATAATTGGACTCACCAACAACATTTTTAAATACTTTATAACAAAGTTTCTAAAACTTTATGTAACAAATAATTTTCATTTTTAGAATTTTTAAAAACTGTATAAAAATTTAAGTCAAAATGTCATGATAGTGAAAATTTTTCATCTGAAGATGAATATAACTAAAAATATGTAATGAACGATGTTTTTTCATTTTTATTACCTGCCTATAGTTGTTATATTTTATACATTTATAGTTTCAATTACGTGATGTATTGAAAATGGGACAATCTTACAAGTTTCTGAACTATGATAGACTTATTATTCCCAAGCTAAACAATCGTGTCAATTTTATTAATTCAAGAGTTTTTTCATTCATTCGCTTTGCTACAACCCTATTTTTTTTTCATCAAAAACTGACAACACCGTAAACGTCAGTGGTTGTTGTTTAATTAAAAATCCGACTATAGAGGACATTTTAAACCAATAAACACATCCCCTCCTTCCACCCTCTACTTTCAACGTTTCTAAAATAATATTGGGAGAAAGAGATACACACCGAATAGTCATTTCTATGCAACGCCAAAACGATATTAAAATTAGAAAAAAGAAAACAACGTCAAATATATTTTAGAAACATACAAATAAGAAAATGATTATAGACAAAATATAAAAAAAAAATTGATCATTTTTTAATGTAAAGTCTGTTTGTTACATGTACGCCATTGCGACGACATTGTAATATTATAACGTGTCTATTATGAATCTGTCTGACGTGTGGAACAATAGCAAGCATTGACGTCATCTGTGCTCTGACCTGTGTTAACAAGTAAACACATGTCCTTGTTGTTTATAAGTAACATGTTTGTTATTGACAGGAGAAGATGACAGGGAACAACTTGGTGTGCTCATGTGGAAGGACATGTCTCGCCATCATGTCGCCAGACTAAACACGAGCCCTCCATTACAATGGCGGGTCATGTTCAAGGAATTTCTCCTTTTTATGTTATATAAAATATATTGTTCAATATTTTTTGCTTTCATTCTATTGTATTTTGTTAATAACATCGCGTTGTTAGTACCTAAATGTTTCAGCAGCGGTAAAAAATGATTTTTTTTGGTCCAATGTACCAAATATCTGTCCGAACCAATAGGCACGTATCGACAAAAATTTAGTAACTCATGGATATTAATCAAATTTCAATTCCCGAAGAAAATTAAGTACGCACAAATCACACGAAAAAGCTCGCCCAACCAACTTCCATTCGTGTCGGCCGATCACACTTTTCGTCACGCATTCATCAGCTTACTGCCAGTAAAGCACGCTTAAAGAAGTTTGACTAATAAAATCCGAAAAGAATACGACTTAGCGTCCAGCGGATTCGAACATAAGACTGAACCAGTAGACTATCGAGACGAGAATTACCTGTATATATTACACAACTTTTTATGCACATTTTCAAGATCACGGCGGCAATCGTCGCTTGCATCGTATAAATTTTTTTTTCCGTTTCGAATGCAACAATAAAGAATAATATTTACGTCTGAATGAAATTACATTATTTCATATACCTTCGCGTCCATAACTCTTGAAGGAGTAAGCAGTATTAGTCGAAACAAATATTTCGATTCGTTTAAAATGTAATGTTCAATTTGGTCAGCTATTGAAAACTATCGCACATAACCGTAACATTTTAACACATAAAACATAACTTCACGCCTTTTGTTACCCGAAGGTGTAGGCAGCGGCAGTTAAGCCTCGTCTCGCCGTTATGTTTACGTCCCAAATGGAATAGGTGGCGAACCTATTGTCATACCGGGCACAAAGTTTTCAGTCATCGATATTTATCACACATAACTTCCGAAAACAATTTCGGAAAGTCATTGGTGTGAGGCGTGAGCCAGTGCCAGGAATCGAACCCGGACCTCTAGATCAGAAATAGAAGAAATAGAATCAGTGTGCTCGACCACTGGGCCACAGAGACATTTTAAAGGAAAATTAAAATGATTCATTTAATACAAACATGCTGTGTGGCGCCGGCTTAGAATACCGCCACCCCATCTCTTCCCGTGGGTTTCGTAAAAGGCGACTAAGGGAAAAAGCTGGAAGAATGGGCAGCAGCATTCTCTCTCAACAAAATACAGCCTACGCGATCGCCAACCCGCCTGCCAAGCGTGGCGATTATGGCAAAAACCCCACATGAGTGAACGGACCGGCAGTTGTGGCGCTCTATGGGGGAGGCCTGTCCAGCAGTGGATCTCAAAAGGCAAATGATTTAATACAAATATTTCTTGGAAGTTATGTGTGATAAATAAAATATTAATAAATTATAACAACTGTGTGCCCGGTATACGGCAATAGGTAATACGGTAACGATTCGGCGAGTCAAGGTTTAATAGCCGCTGCTTACACCTTAGCGTAGAAAAGGTGTGAAGCTATGTAGGTATATGTTTAATATAATTCCTTTAGAGTATTAATATTATGTTTACTCACTCGGGACGTTCATTTATGATCCCCAACTTGATCAATATACGCAGCAGTCTTCCGTTGTCTATCTCCCGAGCCAATTGGTCTTCGAACACATCAGCACGCCGCTCCAACGCTTCAACCTGTACAGACATACATTACTTCAAAATATACGATCACGCCTTTAGGGCTAGCCAGAGACTGACATACATTTCTTGGTTCCTCCACTCTCATTATTGCTTTCTGTATGAAAGCAATAATGAGCTTGTTCGTTGTGGTCACTCTTGACCTGGCCTTTCTCTAACACATCCACCGATTTGATAGTAGCAGGTTCGCCTAGGTTGATCTATGCGAGCTTAGCGAACTAGCGAAACTAGATACTAGCAAACTTAGATATTCTTTAAATATTTAGCAGCAATTGACCCAGCGAACTTTGTTTCGCCTCAGAAGCAATAAAAATGGTATTTGTGGGCGTCTATTTGTGCTAATGTCTATCTCTTAGGGATAACCCTAAGAGATAGACATAAGCCATCGCAGACTTTTTTGTAGACCTTTTGAAGATGTGTAATAATGTAGAAAATATTTGTTTTGATATATCGGTCAAGGGTTCACCCAACGTTTGCAATTAAAGTGCTAAATCTCGAAAAGTAACACTTTTTATTTATTACATTATTCGTGAATTATACATAAAAACACCCTCTATCTGTTAAAAAAACCACATCAAAATCCGTTGAGAAATTTCAAAGTTCTAATATATAAAAGGCGACAGACAGCGGAAAGCGGCTTTGTTCTATACACGTAATGGATATTAAGAATTAATCAGATCAAAATCAGATAGTGTTACAGTTGCGTGGTCGACTTTTAAAATGGGATAGGGAAGGAGGGTCGGGAGTGGGATGGGGGGTAAAAACAATTACCTGTGTATAAAATCTGGCGCCAATCATCGGCATAAGATCTGTGACGGAGCGGAGTGCCGGCGACGATGTAAACAAATACCTACACGGGATTTTAACAAAATACAATTTAACAACCGTCATAGATCGATATTCATAGAAGCATCATGTCCGTCTCGTATGCCTGTATACTGAATATTATAACAAAATCAAATTCTTGAAAATAGTTACCACAAAATACATAACTTCACACCAAGTCCTTTGTGGAGTAGGCAGAGAGAACAGAGCGCCATAAGGCACACTTCACTTTCTTCTTTGATTCCTATAACTCTTCATCATACTCGCTCGTCGGGTTTTTAAGACTCTTAACAGCACTTTCCTCAAGGACTCGTTTAATTGGGACATGGCAAGTGAGTGAAGCATGTATAAATCCCCTTTAAAGCGCTGTGTGCCTTCTGTCTACCCAGTAATGGACTTGGCGTGAATTAAGAAAGTTAAAAAATAACAACATCATTTGTACCAAATATTGTAGAATTCGTTCGGTCCCCGTAAAGGCTCGTAAAGTTGTAATTATCTTACTTACATTATATCGTCGCTTTTAAACTGATATTTGCTTAAAAAGAAAACGTTACTTGTATTATAATATTCTAGAATGGGCCGTAGTAATGAGATGATCTTATGTAGTCATATGTTGTAATGAATTGCATCAACAATCCTGAAATAATATGTCTTTATATGTGTGTATATGGAAGTTTTTCATACAGTATCAGGTTCTTAAGGTCCGCGGAGTAAGTCCTGGAGACCAGTTCCATCGAAGCGGCGAGGTTATCACAGTGGATGCTGCGACAAGCGAGTGCCAGAGCCAGCCGACCCAGGGCTGTGAGATCTTCCTGTTGCGCCTGGCACAGAAAAAAAAAACAACATACATATCTTCACTTCTACCCAAAGGTGTAAGTAGGTCATAAGCCGCGACTTGCCGAATTTCACGTGCCAAATTAAATAGGTGACGGAACCTATTGCCATACATCAGACACTAAGTTGGCAGTCATAGATATTTATCACACAACTTTCGAAAAAAAATCGTAAATTATTGTTTCAGAAGCGAGGTTCTCGACCACTGGACCGCCGATTGTTTCAATTATTCATATTTAGTATATTAAAGGTTACCGTTTAACATAATAAATATGTCTACCAGACAAATCACACACTTAATTCACTGCATTTGCACTGCAATTGACATGATAAATGATTTTATTATTATACAAACATCGTTAAAACAAATATATTGAATTAATGTAATGCAGTTGAATAAGATATTAGCATGTGTTTAAACCGACTTCAAAAAAAGGTTCTTATTTCGTCGGAGTATAATATTTTTATGTATGTTCACCCATTACTCAAAAGACGCCTAGACTGATTTGCAAATTTTTTTTATTTATTTATCTACTAGCTGAGCCGGTGATTTTTGTGTCGCTTCAGAAGCAATAAAATAAATGAGTAAAAACAAATATTTTTCCTAACATAAAACTAGCCTAAGTTACATCCCACTTTACTGCCAAAGTCCTGGGCAAAACGGTCCAGCCATTTCAGATTAACCAGAAACACAGACAAAAAAAATATTTTGGCGTATGGACCGTTCCTATATATATTCATATGCATGTAGTTTATAGCGGTTATTTCAATATTACAAACAGACACTCCAATTTTATTTACCTGCGCAACATCGTTGGTGTTTGTGTGTAAGGCGTCTATGATTCCTGACCAAGAGATGCGAGCACGACACCCGTTCATCACCACCTTCGTGGGGTCCAGGGCTCTGTGGATAACTTACAATTTATTGAAGACGAATCGACATGCATCATGATTTACTTATCGATTTAACATTGGTAGAGTTACTCAGTTCTCATAATATGGCCGTAAATAGGCTAATGCCGCGTTTCGATCGGTGAGAGAGGTATCTAGAGGACCAACCTCTTCCCCTCTATCCCATATTAAAGGCCACTATAACACTATCCCACTTTAAGTAGGGTCGTCACAACATGTCACCCTTTCAAGCTATCCATGTTGTCAAAAGACTTGTGGAATTATGAACGGCCGTCTGCCTGACGCCAACCTTCCATGGGGTATGTTTTCATTGGTGGTTTATCCCCCACCAGAGATCGTCACAACATGTCATCCTTTTGAATTGTCCATGTAAATTACACACATTCATGGTATATTAAAAGTCTTAGCTTAGAATCTTCAGCGATTAAAAGCCGAAGATCGAAGAGGGCTGGTTTATTCTTCGCACAGAGGATTAGCATTGCCATTCAGTGTGGCAATGTGGCCAGTCTTCTGGGCACGCTGCCAGTAGACCGAGTTGCGAAGAAATGAGAATCTTTAAGTCCTGATATTCTTCTTGATATTCTTAGTCTTGATTGAGATTCTTTGAGATAATGTAATTAATTTATTTCTTTTTATACTAACATTTTTTAAGTGTGTAAATATATGTTATGCACGTGGAGTACAGTACCTGCAAGCCAAGCCGGCGGTATGTATAGCTCGTAAAGCGGCAGTGAGCTGAACAATCAGACTCCACAGCACAGCCTCAGGCAGCAAAGCGCCGCAGGCCACCGCACGAAGCATGGTATTTTTCTACACAACACGAAATAACAACCAATGATTATAGTCCAAGATCCTCAAGTCCTCAGACCTTAGCTATTTTTAATGACCAAAATACTATTAAACAGCATTATTAGTGTGTACCAGTGATGTTACGAATGTTGGATTTTGGACATTCGCGAATGCGAATACGAATATTTTTTAAAAACATGCGCGAATACGATGCAATTTCTTATAAGCCTTTGCGAACGCATTAGAATGATTCTTAGACCTAAAATGTACACAAAATTTCATCAAAATCGGTCAAGCCATATTGGTGCAGTTATTTAATGATTAATATCACGCGTAGAAGAATATTTTGAAAAAAGTTTCATACTTAATAAAATGTGTCTTTTGTAACGCTCTCGTATTCAATCTTGCGGTTGGAGTTTTATAAAAAAAAAATGAACTGTAACTTTTAAGTTGGATCAAACTGCATACGGTATGAAAATTTGATTAAAACTGATGATCAATCAATCGATGGGTTTGCACGAAAGGATAAACGCGGTCAAAATGAAGGCACTGCGCAAAATCTGCGGAGAGACTCTTGCTGACCGCGTCGCAAACAAGGTTGTGAGGAAGGAAGAAGTATTGAAAGAGTGTCGATGTTAAAGTAAGAGAGAGCATACACCGAGGATTCGGAAATATAGAACGAATGGATGATGCCAGATTGACCCAGCAGATGATACAATGCAAAACCGGATGAATGTATAGGATACGCAGACCGAATTGACACACAAATAGGCCGAGTCCTGGAGGAAAGTGATGTCAGGAGCCTTAAAGGTCGACGACCGTGTATGACAAGAATTATGAAACTCAAAGAAACGAGTGAGGCGTGTATGAGTCGTCCCTTATGGCGCTCTGTTCTCTCTGGCTACCCCGCAAGGGACTTGACGTGCACTTATTTATATACTTAATGGCTGATCCATAATATAATACACTAATCTAAGAGGTTAAAACATTAAAGAAAATATAAAGCAAATTTTTCCTATCAGCTCTCTATATACTATTTCCTTATTTTTTGTTAGTATATTGATTCGCCAAACATTCGTAATATTTCTTGCGAATGCGAATACCCAAAAAGATGCGAATATTAGCGAATGCGAATATTCGTTACATCACTAGTGTGTACATTCAACGTTTTCATTCCAACCAATTATCAAATAAGACATTAAAATATATTTTTTAAGCCTAACAAAATATATTAACATAACATAAATTCACTCCTTGGTTACCCGAAGGTGTAGGAAGAGGCTGTTAAACCTCGTCTCGCCGTAATGTTTACGTCCCGAATGGAATAGGTGGCGAAACTATTGCTATATCGGCCACAAAGATTTTAGGCATCGATATTTATCACACATAACTTACGAAATTAATTTCGTAAAGTGATTTCGAAATGTCATTGGTGTGAGCCAATATGTTAACATAATCCCTAAAAAGAAAAGTAAGGTTGTGTTTTTTCGCTTTAAACATTTAAATTGTCTGCAAATAAATACTGAGGACACAGAGTACGTCTGGCTCTGTATTCATAATAAATCGTTTACCATATTGCCGCCATATTTTAAGCAATAATCAGTACCCTTGTTATCGAGGACAGTTTATATTTGGCCAGGGCATGTTGGTAGGTATGTATACATACGTTCGCTGTCCACAGGAATACTATTGTATAGAATACAATATCTGTCTATTTTATTAAGTTCTCTAAACCCTGGAATCTTACTCCATAGCATACAGTTATAGTGTTAACTTCTTTACCAGCCATATTCGGAAATTTATAAGAGTTTTTTGTAGTGTCCGACCGAAGGTCTATTTTTGGCCGAAGCCGAAGGTTTATAAACTATTAGTAATTTAATATTATCCACATTTAAAGAAGAATATCAGCTTCAGTCGGATTCTGGGCCGAGAATCCGGCCGAAGCCGAAGACCTCGCCGAAGATGGATTTTTGGCCGAAGGTAGCCGAAGCCGAAGCTTTGGTCGGACACTAGTTTTTTGTCATAAATTATGACAAGAGTTAGGAAAGTCAAAGATGCTAGTGAAATGAGTAAGTATTGTGCTCGGGCCATCTCTCTGCCTATACGCCATTGTGGTTGACGTGAAGTTATATTGGTTTATTTATTTGTTCTATGTTATTTAAAGTCAACTTTCAGACTGATAATATAAAATTTGAGACACACATAAGAAACAGAAGGCTCCAAGTCCAGGAATGCTTTAAAATTATTAGGTTGAAATGTAAGTGTTTTTCATTCCACAAATAATTTCAGTTGAGATAAATCCTCACAACCTAACCTGATGAGTATACGGTCTCGGTGCATCTGGATCGGATGAGAACGGATCGTGGTAGGAGCCGTTGGCATCTGACGTGCTGCTACCTGGATTGCCGCTCAGGTACTTGCTCATCAGCGTGACGCACGATGGATGATAGCTGTACACCAGTACCATGGCTACAACAGACAAGAGTGATGGACAGTCAGATTTTAAATAGTTCAAATAGTAACAGCGGAAAAGCCACGCAGCAAAAAAGTGAAATACCAGGACCTCTCAGAATATTTTGATATTCTGGATGATAATATATATAATCTGGATAAAGTGGCTTATGTCGCATTTCGCTCAGTTAGAGATGTTTCCAGAGGCCTAACCCCATCTCCCTCTCTCCTCCTTATCCTACTTGCGAACCCCTCTTTATCCCATTTTAAAGGCCAGCAACGCAACTGTAACATGACAGCGTTACCTGCAGCTAAGATGTCTATGGGCGGCGTTAGTTGCTTACTATCATATAACACGCCTACCATGTTTGCCCCTCTATAATATAAAAAAAGTCTTCATTGATGCTTCACTACTATGGTCTTAAGTTGATAGAATCTAGCACTAGTGTGGATAAATAGGCTAACACTAAAAGCTTTCGGATCGGATCTTTAGCTCCGACAGCAGCGCTTTTAACCAAACTCTTAAGATTTATGATATAAATAAAATAAAGACTAATGCCTGATTTTAATACAACAGTGAAAATGAGATTACTTATAAAAGGCATCATAAAACTGCTCTACATTAAAAAGAAATCACGTCCAAATAAGACTAATTCTTTAGTAGGGTGATATATTTCTATCAGTCTCTATTAAAAGTAATCTTAATAGATGAGCTTTTTCTAAAAGAAAGAATTTTCAAAAGTGCGATATTATCATGGTGTTATGTCACCTAAGGCTATATATGTAAATTTAAAAAAATAAAAACAAGTAAGTTAAAACGAATACATTGTTATATGAAGACAATATTCAAATGATATGGTCGCTGTATTTTTCCAGATACGATACGATAAGACCAGTACATTCAGTGTATTAAAAAAAAAGCGCTTACATATTTATACACGACACTTATAAATTTTAATTTTAAACCGTCTGATACTCGGTATAATATTACGAAGGGTATTTAAAGAATAATCATAGTGCTGACGTGGTGAGAGCATGTATTGGGAATTGTATAATTTGTTGCCAACAAAATCTTCCAAAGGGCCTAAATATACCGTCCACTCCAAATCTTATAGATTCTATATTAAAAACCAGCTGACCGAACTTAGTTTCACCTCAACAGACATAAATGACTAAAATGAAAAGGATTTTTCTAAAACACAAGTAGCCTAAGTTACTCCTTATTACATCAGCTATGGCCGATAAAAGTTCAGTCAAAATTGGTCTAGACATTTTAGAGCACGAATAAATAGGAGACAAAAAATGTTATATATATGGTTCGAATCCTGGCTCACACCATTGAGTTTTCGAAAGTTATGTGTGATAGATATCGATGACTGAAAACGTTTTGCCCGGTAAGGTAATAGGTTCGCCACCTGTTCCATTTGGGACGTAAACATAAGGCGGCGAGTCGAGCCACTGCCTACACCTTCGGGTAGAAAAAGGCGTGAAGTTATGTTATATTCATATGCATGTAGTAAATAGCGGTTATTATTCAGTTTAAGAAACACTCACAGTGGTCACCAAAAGCTTTTGTGGTGAACCAGTCGTGAAGTTTGGCCACGTTGGGATGGTCGATCTGTTTCCACATCTCAAGGCGCTTGGTGGCAGTTGTGGAAAATGAGTGGAGGCGTCTTAGAGCATAGTGTTCACCGCTCTGGCGGTGGGTGGCACGATATGAAGTCGCGATCGAATGCGGAGTCTGACCCTCAAGCGGAGTCAGTTCGGTATACATTTCGACGTTCTCGGGAAGGTCTGCGAATTAAAAAACACATATTTAATAATTGTAGTTCCCAGTTATTGTAACATTTGCTTCTGTTGCTAGTTATTTTCACACAGATTCACATCAGATTTTAATAACATACACTCTATAAACAAGACATTATCAAAATCAACGTCTAAACCATGAGTTGAATGAAAACATTCAGAAAAAAATATGATTCACCACATGTAGCCGATGGACTGACTACGTGACTAATGTGACTATGTCAACGTGAAGCCGCCAAATATTGTCTCTAGCTAAATTATTATCATCAATCACCATCTTTCCTCAGCAAATCCTAATGAAACAGCCAGTCATTCACATACATAGTTGCAGGGATCCGAGACTTTTAAAACATACATACGTTTTATAACCGAGCTGTAATTAATGTCTACAAGATCGTTACCAATCATTACCCTTTAAAAATATTAGGTATTATGTATGTGTAGATTTTACAATTAGACTCAAACATTTCATCATAAATACCTGGATATTGACGGAGATCGGTGCGCAGGAACACATCATCGTTCCTCTGATAAATTTCAGAGCGGATTGTCTCTGGCATGTAGAAGGATGCGGCAAGACCTTTGCACAAGAGAAATACTTTTATATTAATTTGTTATGAAGGAAAGCAGTCTTTGTAACAATGTAGTTAATATACTATATGTAGCGTTGTATGTAGTTATGTTAATATACTGTATGTAGTATATGTAGTTATATACTATATAGTTAATATTTCATTACTCCTGTGAAACATGCGTAGTTTTGGGACATGTCAAATTTCTAAAAACTTGATTCAAATCCAACAGTAGGCTTATGCTAAAGGTTTATTATTTCAAAGCTAACAAAGGTTCCAGTATATGGTCACCAGTAATAGCAAAGCAGTCGCCAAGCGTATAGTTAAAGAGAGTATAATAACTCATGATATCTCAGTGTTCATTCATTGTTCACTACTTTTGCTGTAATATATTAAGAAGATATAGTAACTTGTAGGTAAAAAACAAAAATAGTGGCAGAGCCACGCAGTTCGCTACACGAATGGGTTGGCACGACCGGTAAAATACCATGATCTTTCAGAATATCAACGTAAAGTAGCTCATGCAGCGATTCGCTCGGTGAGACAGGTATTCAGATGCCCAACCTCTTTCGCTCTTCTCCGTGTTATTAAATATGGCAATGTTTATTCGCAGTACTTAAGTTGGCATGAAAATGTATTCTAGCATTCAAAAACGTGATAATGTTGGTACTATTTTGTTCTGTTCTATTCTAACTCAAAAAGCGTAGACGTTGTTGTACTCCTGTTCATTTATTTCTAAACATCATTCCATATAAAAGACAACGCAAATGTAACACTATCTGTGGGGGCTTTAGTTGCTTACCAACAGGTAGCGACCCCGCACGTCTGTTACCCATAATAAAAAACCTACCATGGAGCTCTAAATTGATGTGAAATATTCATTTATACTTAAAATGAGCACTACAATTACAATGTAGGGTAGATTGATATTTTTTGGTAATTCTTGGTTAATTTTCAAAAACTTATATCAAAATAGCTGACCTCGCTGTACGTTAAAATTAGTTACCACCTTTTAATATCAACATGTTATGTCGTTAACATCATTATATATTTGGGAATATTATCTAATAACTGCAAAGACATGGTTCAAATTAATAATTTTATCAGTCTACAATTTCAGCAAAGTCATAAAATATTGTATCAATCGCCAAAATATATTTTATCGCAACGCTTAAAACAAACATTTCATATCACTTAAAAGTACTTGTGGCCACACAAATACAAATAGTCAAAACAATTATATGTGCTGTGCAGGTAAAAATTATGCAAGCCATTGTTTTATAGTCGAGCTGAAAACAACATCACTATCGCAATTGCATTTATTTATTAAACATGACTACGAAAGCGTTGTAAATACTGCATAACAATATATGATAACGACAAGCACAGCGTAAGTTACAGACTTGTCAGAGAAATATGTTTAAGTATGTATACAAATACATATATATATATATATATTAGTAATAATTAGCAATAGCTTTTTGCATAAAACGCAAGATCGAAGACGCAATGCAGAATGCTTAACAGTAATATGCCCGGTAATTTAAAGAACATTGGTAAAAATTAAAACCCATCCCAACTTTAACCTTTGTGCTGCCCTTGTAATTCAATTCCAACCCCCAAAATGGACTTATCCACAAAGTAAATATCTCCAGTTATAAACACGAAAGTACCTAACACTACGCTTGAACTGAAAAAAGAAATGAATTTTAATGAATCTCATAATGGCTGTGGAAAAAAATATGGAAATGTGAATGTTCCATTAATCAACTCTTAGGAAATTATCGTATCCTTGGTCCAGTGGTCGAGCATTCCGCTTACGAATCAGAAGGAGTCGTGGGATCGAATCCGGGTTCACATTAATGACTTTTCGAATTTCTTTTGGGAATTTATATGTGATAATGACTGACAACATTGTGTGGGTGTTTACAACAGAATATGCCACCTATTCTAACTAAGATGTAAAGTCGGCGAGTCGAAGTTTTACAATGGCGTGAAGTTATAAATAAAAAAATAATAGTAATATTAAACATATATATGTTTAATATTACTATTATTTTTTCACCTATTATAGATCACCTATTATAATATCTCTATATTGATATAATATAGAGATATTATAATAGGTGATCGCTGTAGTATAATAAAATTTATTGAATTTCAACTATAAACTTTCGACAGGACGAATTCTTCCTTGGCAACTTGGTATTCAATAACTGAATATAAACATACATACATACATACATAAGCTCACGCCTGTATCCCATGGGGGTAGGCAGAGACTTTGGCTTTCCACAAGCTACGATCCTGACACACATCTTTCGCCTCATCCACAGTCATACATCTCGTCATGCATTTACGTCGGTTTCGGGTGCTACGCATTTTGCCTTTTTTAAACAGACCACTTATTTGGTCGTGGTAGCTCCGTCTTGGTCTCCCGATCCCGACCCTGCCACTCACATTCGCTTCGTATACTCTTTTAGTCATTCGGCTTTCATCCATTCTTGCAATATGACCAAACCATCTTAACATACTTCTCTCCACTTTGGTCACCACATCATCCTTCAACTTGCATTTCTCCCTTATCACGCTATTTTTTATTCGATCCGCAATGGTGACTCCACACATACTTCTCAGAGAACGCATTTCCACTGCATTCACCTTACTTTCATGCTTCGTCTGCCACACCCAACACTCACTCCCGTACGTCAGAGTTGGTACCAACACACCATTGTGAATCGTCAAGCGTGCCTTTTCAGACACAGCCTGACTACGCATCAAGGCATGCAGTGCACCATTAACTCTGTTAATGAATATAAAAAACCATTTAAATTGTGAACTACCAAAGAAACATTTCCAAGAAGGGTTGGCCGATCATTTAAGCACAGCCAAAACTTTTGTCAACATAGATATGTAGTTCGAAAGGGTAACATGTTGTGTCGAAACGTTGAGTTGTAGTAGGGCAGGAAAACGATGATAATCAGGGTGGTTGTTCATGTGGTCTTGTGACATAAAAAGATGCATTAAGGCAAGAAAAAGAAGATAACGATACTCTTAATATTCGCTATTAAAAGCAATGTTCTCTGATACAGAATATAACTCATTAGGTTTCTTAAGAAAATTAGACAGTTGACAGTTCATTTTTTTTTAAAAAACAAACACTAAAACTGCATTTTAACTATTAATAAACATTTCAAATAATAATACATTTGCAGGACTGAATGTTAATTCAGGTGTACGTTAGCAATGGCAGAATATAGGATTATATTTTTTATTTAACTCGTATGTAAATGAAATAATATAAATAAAGAGTTTAATATTTTTTTCAAATTAGCGCCTTTTCATCTATCATTATAATATTTATTAGCTGTGTCCACGACTTCGTTTGCTTGAAATTATACAAGAAGGTACTATTTTTAGCCTAGGTTACGCCTTGTTACACAAGGTATCTGTCGGAAAAAATCTGGTCAAAATAATTTCACCCGTTTTAGAGATCAGCCGGAGCGGACAAAAACATTGTACAAAAAAAAGATTATAATAATATTACAAACTGACGAACAATAAACAACAAGTGAAAATAAAAGGAGCACCAGCAAAATTTCATATAAAAAATAAGGAAATAAACAAACCAAGTGATTTTTATATGAAATTTAATATCATTACTGTAATATTTTTTCTTTTATTATTATGGTCAGCATGTACATTAATTATTATTCATATCTACAATACATAAATTCGTAAAGAAAAATAAGAATGTTAGATATCGATATGAGAAACTTAAGAAATGCACAGCAAATTGCGATGACCATTCTATTTAATAAAGAACCTGACCTAGGATGTATAACAGAGATTACTGACGAATTTAATTATTACATATTTGAAAGTTTTAAGTTGCATTTTATTTATACCAAAGAGTATTTTTCAGGTTAAAATGTTCCATCTACCCTCAGGTTTTAATAATTTGTATGATCATTACATGGTAATAAACAAATTCGCTTTTCGCTGTCTTTTCCTTTATATGCTAAGATCTTTGAAACAACGCAACGGATTTTTGCTACGTTTTTTTAATAGATAGAGGGTGTCAATGGGGTGGTTTTAACCTATAACTCAGTATGATGTAGTAAAGGAAAAGTGATTAATCCAAAATTTGCTTATTCATTAATTTTGGTTCGGAACAAAGTTCGCCGGGTAAGCTAAGTACCACATATACAAAATTTAAGTCTTATCAATGAGATAGAATAATAAAATATAACAGTATATAAGGCAAACAAAGTTATATAATATGCACTTATTATCAAATAGTAGTTTTTTATCTGCAGTAGTTCGCTGGCGTGCATATGCTCAAAAAATAAATAGAAAATAGAAATTTATGGTCAAAAATATAAAGCTCAGATTAAAACTTTCCCCATACAATAATGATAACAACATAAAAGTCGAACTATTATCACAAATGAACAAAATATCAGAAGGAAAATTCAATTTGCAAAATTTTGCGTCTAATTCTGTTTAATAGCTGATCTATGAATGGTCAAGAAACACCTTCATAATCAATCCCAATTATAATATTAGAAAGATTAGTGTTCTTGACTAATTAAAACTTTGTATCTTCTTATCCATATATAACAATTGCAGTGTCTATAGGTAGACTTTTGTAAAAAAAAAAACTATTTAAATAACTTTTGTGTATTTACCTGCTTTGGAGGTCATAGGTGCCATATGAGTTGGAGTCCCACTGTATATCTGCGTGGCATAGGGCGACACCGTGTTAGCTACAGCACCCCCTAAGCATGCCTCGGTACATCCTGCTAATAAAATGTTTCAATATAAATGAAGGATTTAAAAAAAAAACAAGCGATGCCATGACTCTTTCTATCGGGTAAACCGAAGCTTGTTTGGCCCATTCCACCATAAAAAAAACAGTTACAGGCAATCCTATAAGTTTAAATCTATATTCACATTTCAAAAGAATAAAAAATAAATTGTGTATAAATAAACTAAATTATATTTAGTTTATTTATACCTAGTACTTTAAATATACTTCTTATTTTCTTTTTATAACGAACTAGTTGACCCGGCGAACTTCGATCCGCATCAAAAGAAATAAATTAGTAATATTTGGATCTTAAAAAGTTCAATTTGTGCTATTTATCGGCACGCGTTTTGGCGCGCAAATGCAACTGCTATGTACCGCTATGTTAATACTGTAATATCTTCGTAAATATTAGTTTAAATTACATGCTATATTAATCTATATTAAAAGCACAATCTATTTAAGACACTTAATTGGATGAAAATTAATGCTGTAATGTTTAAAATTGCTTCGTAAATAAGCCATTATTTCTCGTAAAAAGTAAAAAAATAATAATGGTCATTGTGGGTTATCCCTAAGACATAGACATATGCCCTCGCGAATTTTTTATAGACCTTTTAAAGGTGTATAATAATGTAGTACATTGTTTTGATTTATCACTTAGGGTTCAGGCAGCATTTTCGATTAAAGTTTTAAATCTTGAAAATTATCATTTTTTTTCACTACATCAAAACTGCATCAAAATCCGTTTCGTAGTTTCAAAGATTTAAGCATACAAAGGGACATAGGGACAGAGAATGCGACTTTGTTTTATACTATGTAGTGATGATATATTTCTATAACAATGAAGTCTCGGTGGTCTGGGGGTCGGGAACACGGTTTCTGAATCCAGAGGTTGTGGTTCGAATCCTGACACAGGCTCACACAAATGACTTTTTGAAATTGTTTTCGGAAAGTTATGTGTGATATATATCGATGACTGAAAATTTTGTGCCCGGTATGGCAATAGGTTCGCCACCTGGAATCAGCCATGGAATCATTTGGGACGTAAACATAAGGGCGAGACGAGGCTTAACAGCCGCTCCCTACACCTTCGGGCCTTCGGGTAACAATGGCGTGAAGTTATGTTATGTTTATAACAATGAATAACAGCTTTGTTAACAAAATCCAGGAGAGAAGCGGTTAAGATAACATCTCATTCAGACCATAAACTCTAATCGTTTTCGCTGTACTGTTTTTGCCCAAAATGGAGCAGCCCAGTCTTAAACTATAGTCAATTAAGAATACTATTAGACAGTTAAGTGTTTAGTAACTGAATGTAAGTAAGGTTCTTATTAGCTTCACACGAGTATTTCTTGTATTGCTAAAGGCAGGGTCAGTGTCTCCTTAGTAACTGATTAGCCTAAAATTTTGCATGGCATAATGGTAAAGCATTAATAAATATACCAATGACTTTTGTAAGGTAATGTATCATAAAAACTGATACGTGATCTGTATAAGGACATAGGATATCATGCCTATTTACAAGGGACTAAAAATTTTAGTATCAAACGCCAAAATTTGAAACCAGAATATTCTTAGAAAATAAATGATTTTGCTATGTTTATGTCTAACTTTGCTGTTGTTTTATTTATTATTATTAATAACTAGCTATCCCGGCGACCTTTGTTTCGCATCAAAAATTATTTTTACAGGGTTTAAAATTCAAGTAGTAAATCTCGAAAATTATACACTATAAATGAATTATACATAAAAACCGCCCCGTTGACACCCTCTATCTTTTAAAAAGAACTGTATCAAAATCCGTTGCGAAGTTTCAAAGATCTAAGCATATGAAGGGGCCAGACAGCAGGAAGCAACTTTGTATTAAACTATGTAATGATTAATCATACTCATTTAATTAAGAAAATAGCCAAATAAAAATAGCTATACACAACATGGTATTGATACCAAAGGTTACATAAGAAAACGAGAATTCGGTATGGTACAGTGTTACTAGCAGAAAAAGCATTGTCAATGTGCGTATCAAATTGCTAACAACGTTGTAAGGCAAAGAGTTGATAAGTAGGAAAATATTGGTGTTAAAATATGATCTTGGATATTTTGGAACATTCAAGCATAAATGAAAATCTAAACAGGCATACAGTGCTATATAGAAGGAGATAGGACTCGAGGAAGGCCATGACACTCTTTCCATTAGCAAATTGACCTTGTCCGATGCCAGAGTCAAGAGCCACACAAACTGAGGAACGTGAATGACAGGAGTTGCGAGCATAAAGGAAGCAAGTAATTTAAGAATTGTACCTCAGAATTGTTCGCTCGGTAACTTCTACCATATTGAAATCTTTTTTATTTTAACAAACATTATTTTTTTACACTGTTAATATTTATTTTATGTTGTACAAATTATGTTAACGTTAATAAGAGAAAGTAGAGCTTAAAAGAAACCGCAAATACTATATTTTGGGAAGCCCTAGTTGTCTTTATTCACATCAATTAATTTTAAACAACTATCAGTTTTTGTCCATTTAATAATATTTTAAATGTGGGTAGAAATTGCATTTTATAGCTATCGCAGTGGTCCTAAGTATTTTTATGTGTTAAATAATGTATTTTTCTCAAAATTTTTCTCTTTTTTATGGGATAGGAGGGATAATGAGCAAGTGGGTCACCTGATGGTAACTACACACAGCCCATGAATACCATGGTGCGTTGTCGTCCTATAAGGGAGTAAGAGGGGAGAGGAGAGGGAAAGCGGATCAGGCCTCTGGATACTTCTCTGTATAAAAATGTAAAATGTTTGCAAAATGAGTGCAGTTATTTATATGTAGTAAATTTTTATAAAAAGGGATCTAAAGTTATGGTTTCAAGATTCATATTTAGGTAACTGAATACTTTCATTTCTCATGACAATATATGGTTAGGGTTGTACAAACAGTTCTTATGTTTAAGCACACAAGCTAAAATCCATATATTCTTCCATGTGTTCTAATGCATTATGTTAATATCATACATTCATAAACAGATATGCATTGTCTTCTAATTTATTATACCTTGAATGTGTTAATTTTGACTGAGAACATGAACAACATGAACTGAGAACAACTACACAAAGACTTCATCATAAGCTTGTAAAACATAGGAATCTTAATGAAATTGTTTAATGAGTTTTAGCAGGACAGTATTTAAAACAAAAAAAACTAAGATGTAATTGTATGAAGTGTCAACAGCAAGAATCAAAAGATAAGAATGAATGAAGCTCAAAAGTTAAGCTTACCGAAATTAAATTAATTTAATTTTGCCTACACCTTCAGAAAGAAAAAGGTGTGAAGCTATGTTATGATATGTAGGCTTACCGAGAGATGCAGATGAATTCAGAGCCCCAGATGTATTCAAACTGCCATCAGAGTTGGTGGAGTAAAAGTATGTGGTACCACCAACATTCTCCTGTAATATACATAATAATAATTCATAAATTTCAAAAATCATACATAATTTAGAATATCTGAATGTTTTACTCAACACAAAAATCAATATGTCATGTTTTGAGCTTAGTATGGCTAAGAAAACTTGGCACATTTTGTAAATAGTATTACATTAATTTTTCAATGATTTCTTTAATAGCAATGGCCTATATTATAAACCATAAATAACTGACAGTGTGAACATAGAATTAATAATACACTATCTAATATGTATAACTGTATTTGAGGCTCCAGTGATATTTAAATATTTTTCTTATGTTTAATAAAAGAAAATTAATCTGTCAGGGTATAACTACTGCCATCTAACATATTTCAGGTATAAAGTTGTAAATACATATTTGAAATATCAATATACATACAACTTATGAAGAGCATAGTTTGTATTTGTAAACAAAATAGGTTAGATTTATCAAAACAAAAGAATACCAATTTAAAAGTTATTTATTTGTGAATGATTACCTGATGGACTTGTGCTGTGTTCGGGAGAGTGGCCAAAGTAGCGGGTGATGAACTCTCTGGGGATTCAGGCAGGATACTTGGTTGAGCAAAGTAGTTCATAGGAACAAACTCTGTGATGAGCACCTATAAAACATATCAATAATATCTAAAGTATGAAAATGGTATTTAAAAAGCATCAAGATACTAAGAAAAAACAACAGTTACCTTTTTTATAGCCGTGGGAGAGGACTCAAGACTCAGGTGCCCAAGTGCCTGGTTCAAAGATCTTGTTGGTGTGGAGTGATTCTGATGGAGATATAAACTTATTGTTAGATATTCTTTTGATATATTTAAAGTATAAGTATGTCAATAAACTTACCATGTAAGTCGCCAATTTTGATTCTTGCGGCAGTCCATTGGGAGGTGAATATTGTAAAAATATTGAAGGGTCCATTGTCTCCAGTTCTCTATGTAACCAACTCATGGTGAAATAACAAAAAAGCGTCAACAAATAACAAGTATTTTCCAGCAGATCTGTTATTATAGAACGGCTTCACGTACGACTTGTCTACGCGAAGTGATGTTAGCTCAGCTGGGTGATCATCAAAAAAGCATTTTATTCACCATTCAGTTTTGGATCTACCAGATGTGATAACTTAAACATCACACTGATTGGCGAAGAATTTACACATCATGGCTTTCTATTCTTTCTGTTCACTATTATGTCCGCGACTCCGTGACTGACGTTCAAGCCGTACCCAAATACGTGAATAATAACATCCTCGTTGTTATAAATCTCTTGGCAAAATATTAACACGAAAATCGATTAATACTTAAGATTCATAAAGTATTTGTTTTAAAATCAGATACACAGGACAGAGACACGAAGACAAAATATATTCGGAATGAATGTAGGTAGTGGTAATTATTTTCTTTTCTTTATGTAAATAGGGTTGGAAAAATTACAGTTAGAGTTGTCCCATCGATACTGTCAGGAAGATACCGATTACAGACATAGACATCGATTAGCTATAAATGTGCAAGAAGCTTTTGGTAGTAATTTGCGAAATTTAACTTCATTTCATACTGCTTGTTATTTTCTAAAACTCTTTTTTTACTATTGTTGACGAGAAATAGTGAAAATTCTGATTAAAACAATTAAAAAAAATGTAGATTTTTCCATCAAATGAGAGGGACTGTTAATTTTTTGTGCTATACTTTATACTGATTCTGATTATTAATATAACTGCAATAAGAAAAACATGAATATCTGATAGCTAGTTTAAATTGATATATCGTTTTTAGTTGTATACATCCAGATGTGAGACGTATATCAAGGATACATTAATATAATCTGATTGAGACAAGAGAAAGAGAAACACGGTCTTTGTTCTAATAGTTAAGACTATATGACTGGTAGTTCCATCAACACTTGTGTTTAGTATGTTCATATATGTATTTTCACTATCATATACTATCATTTCACTCATAAGTCATAATCATTACTTAACATAAAACAAGTCACTTTCCGCTGTCTGTCCACTTGGATTTTGATGCGGTTTTTTTAATAGTTCAAAACAATATTCAACATTATTAAACGCCTTTAGAAGGTCTACAAAAAAGTCCGCAAGGGCATATCGCACCCTTAGAATTATAGTGACCTATTCCGAAAATGAAAATTTTTGGGAAACGTTAAATAAAGTTTTAGACACGTAAGTTTTTTTTTAAATGAAGGTTATTAGAATGAAATTTCATATCTTATACAAATAATAGTTGAATTTGTTTCTTAACTTAGTTGTCTACATGTATTATGAGAAAATAAATTAATCGATTTTGATATAGCATTCAAATCATGATTTTTTTAATTAGGTCCCTACAATTCTAAAGGTGCGATATGTCTATCTCTTAGGGATAACCCACAATGACCTTTTTTATATTTTTACTTTTTACGAGAAATAATGGCTTATTTACGAAGCGATTTTAAACATTATAGCATTAATTTTCATCCAATTAAGTGTCTTAAATAGATTGTGCATGTAATATAGATGATCCTGGTCTTTTACAGCAAAAAATTTAAACGAATATTTTCGAAATTAATACAGTATTAATTTATCGGAACAGCAGTTAAAGCAGATGAATCGCACAAATTGAACCTCATGATATCCAAAATTTACTCATTTATTACTTTTGATGCGGAACAAAGTACACCGGGTCAGCTAGTTCCATCTATAATTTAACAGGTTTACCCTGATCTATATATATAATAAAATCGTAGGAGGGTCTGCATGCAAACTGTACATTGAATATTTTTTTTAGAATACTAATCGATAAACAATCGATATCGAACCTAAAAATATGGTTTTTAGAATTTTTTCTGTTTGTCTATATGTGTGTTACGGATAAACTCTAAAAGTACTGCATGATTTTATATCAAATTTTGCATGAATATTGTCTCTCTCTCAGTCAGCCGGGAGCGAAATAAAAACATATGGCTGACAAGCTTACACAGCATAAAACCGAAGGCTGGCGGTATAACCATCCCAAAAACATTGGTCAACCTAAATGTTCGTGGTAGGGACGGGCAGCAGCGTCCTTATCTATAACCCCTGCGGTCTCCAACCCGTTTGCCCAGCGTGGGGACTCTGGGCAAAAACCTCCCTATGGAAAAAGCAGCAATACAACGGCCCCCAGTTCCCAGGGGTCCCGCTATTCCCGGCCAAGGCAGCGGTCGTGGTAACGGTGGGACAGGGGGTGCGAAGAATCTCCGGGTTACAGCAGGCTGCCAAAAACAACTACTCGTGGCCACTTATAATGGACGCAGTCTTCGGCTGGACCAACACCTCACCGAACTCGAGGTGGAGCTGGGTTGCTTGAACTGGCATATTCTAGGGTTATCTGAAGTCTGGCGAGAGGGGGAGGACACGATAACGTTACAGTCAGGCAACTTACTCTACTTTCGAGAAGGTGACCAGCTCTCCCAGGGGGGTGTCGGTTTCCTCGTTCACAAGGACCTCGTTAGCAGCGTTGTGGAGATCAGTAGTGTGTCGACGAGGGTAGCGTACCTTAGAATTACTACAGAGCTTCTAAAAGCCGGCGGGAGTCCTATCCTAAAGGAATTAGCAAGCCTTTTTAATTCCGTCATACACCAGGCCATAACACCACAGGCTTGGAGCAGGAGTGCGGTGGTGTTGTTCTTCAAAGAAGGTGATAAAACCTTACTGAAGAATTACAGACCCATCTCACTCCTGAGCCATATCTACAAGTTGTTCTCGAGGGTCGTCACGAATCGTCTCGCTGCAAGACTCGACGAATTCCAGCCTCCAGAGCAGGCCGGGTTTCGAAAAGGCTTTAGTACCGTGGACCACATCCATACTGTTCGGCAGATTGTACAGAAGACCGAAGAGTACAATCAGCCGCTGTGTATGGCATTCGTGAACTACGAAAAAGCCTTCGACTCCCTTGGGCAGTTCTGGATGCACTGCAGCGATGTCGGATTGACTGGCGTTATATCGAGGTGCTGAGATGCTTGACGCCACGATGGCTGTCCAGATACAGGACCAGGCGACGAACTCCATCGAGCTGAATCGAGGTGTAAGACAGGGAGATGTTATATCTCCCAAACTTTTCACCAATGCTCTGGAGGACATTTTCAAGACACTGGATTAGACTGGACAGGGTATCAACGTGAATGGTGAGTACATCTCGCATCTTCGGTTTGCCGATGACATCGTTGTAATGGCAGAGTCGCTGGAACAGTTAAGCGGAATGCTGCGCATCCTGGACGAGTCCTCCCGGCGTGTCGGTTTGGGCATAAACTTGGACAAGACCAAGGTCATGTTCAATGAACATGTCGTGCCCGGACCGATAAGCGTCGAAGGGTCAGTTCTCGAAGTCGTAAACAAATACGTTTACCTAGGCCAAATCATCCAGTTAGGTAGACGAAAATTCGAGAAGGAGGCCGAAAGGAGGATTCAGCTTGGTTGGGCTGCATTCGGCAAACTACGTCGAGTCTTCAGCTCGCCTATACCGCAATGTCTGAAGACCAAAGTCTTTGATCGGTGCGTCTTACCGGTGATGACCTACGGTGCCGAAACGTGGACACTCACGGTGGGCTAGTCCACAAATTTAAAGTCGCTCAGCGAGCTATGGAGCGGGCTATGCTCGGGGTATCTCTGAAAGATAAACTCAGGAATGAGTATATCCGCCAGAGAACTGGAGTAACCGACATAGCTTGTAGAATAAGCTCGCTGAAGTGGCAATGGGCTGGTCACATCTGCCGAAGGACCGACGGTAGATGGAGTAAGAAGGTCATAGAGTGGAGACCGCGTCTTGGCAAACGTAGCGTAGGACGCCCACCAGCCCGATGGTCAGACGACCTCAGAAAGGCTGCTGGAAAAGACTGGATGCGGAAGGCAGAGAATCGGATGTTGTGGCGCACATTGGGAGAGGCCTATGTCCAGCAGTGGACTGCAATAGGCTGATGATGATGATGATGATTGTCAAGAGGTCGGCTCAACACATAGGCTAAATATCATCACGCTATCACTAAATGGGGGTGGGCGATGAACCCTTATAATAGCACAGGCATAGTATTTTTGCTGCTTTATGAGTCAACGCAGATGAAGTCGCAGGCGACAACTAGTAGTAGATAAGACATAAAATTCTTTATTTACAATAATAAGAACAAATAAATTAATTACATTATTTAGAATATATACAACTAAAAAACTACCTGAAATAAAATTTCCCCGCATCTCGATCTACTGGCAGCGTGCCCAGAAGACTGGCCGCATTTGCTAATCCTCTGTGCGAAGAATAGACCAGGCCTCTGGTTGCGAGAGGCTTCGATCAGCCTCTTTGCAAGATCTTTGTAAAGTGCACGAGCATTCGGACCCCATGTCCCCAAAGTCTCGACCCCAAACGGCTTAAATACTTAATCACCTACAAGGTTTCTGTATTTGTACCGCTTGAGGTATTCTGCCTAAGCAGCAGCAGCACCAGCCACCTCTACCGTGCCTGGAAGATGCGATGGCGCAAGGATGGTGATTTTAATATTCTTTACAACTTATACAATTAAAAGGTGAAATAAATATAATAATTAAGCGTGTTTAATAGAGAATAGAAACTTTTACTTGAATCACTTATCAAGATGACATTTATGGCAAATATTGGCTATCAATTTAAATGAATCGATTTTAATCTTGTCTTATATATCGATATTACTTTAAATTTTATCGTGATTTTTATTCTGCGATTCTATAATTCATTCTGGAGAATTATTCATTCGATCATTCATAATACGAATCCATTCACAATTTGTATTGGAATGAATGAAATATGAATTACGTGCAAAAATCATAGGTCTTAGCTGTTGTGATTTATTTATTTAATTATATACCTATTAGGTGCATATCTTTCATTAATTAGATTTTGTTTTCTGCAGTGTTGGTGAAATAAATATTTTGTCCTGTTCTGTCTTCATATATTTGTGAACAACAGCAGAAGCGATATTTTGTTTGCATTGGAAAAAAGAGCGCACGTCACAAGACAATTAGAATTATTTAGAATTTACGCACGTAAGTTATAAATTTATTTATTGTCTAATAAAAGAATATATCAATTTAAACGTGTATTTGATGTATTTCCGTGGATGTTGTTCTAGGTGAAGCACTGAAGGCTTAGTCATGGAATCTTCTTATCAAGGAGGCGTGATTAATGAGGAGACTGGTAAAAATTACCACAGTCTCTCTCAAACTATAACAAGCAACATAAAGAAAATATCTCAAAATGGTATATACTTCTATTATAATTCTATGAAATGGCTTTATTAATTGATCATCAACATTATCTTTGCATAACAATATCTTTTGTCTGCTACTTTTGTTTCTACTTCATTCAACACTTGTGTTATCATTATTGTTTGATATGATATTTGCATGTCAGTGACTTGTGATTAGTTATCATGTAAATGTACACCTTGCACACCAGATTTTTTGTGGTCTTGTAATGAAATTTAAAATGAAACTTGTACAAGTTTCCTATTTGTTGGAAGTAACTACAATCTCAATATTGTAGTTATTTCAAGTAAATCACTATTATTTCACCATTATTATAACACAGCTTTTAAGAACTTTTATATGCCTATGACATTTGCATTATTGAATTTGAATGGAACAACATGAGTGGTCACAACTGAGGAAAATAGGTAGCACGCACTGAGTGTCAGGATCGTAGCAAATGGAAAGAATTAGCGATTGCCTTCCCCCCATGGGAAATATGTATGAGATTTAGCATACTTTATATTTTGATGAGGAAGTGATAAAGGCAACATAAAATAAATTAAAATAAAATTTATTTGCTCAAAATGCAGGTTGAATTACAAATAGATGATGAAAAAATAAAATGTACATTTCGCCAATGTACAATAGCATGCAAATTGTCATTATAAAATAATAATAAAGAATGAAATAAAATAGTCACATTAGACAAATTAAAAAATATATATTTCTGGGTCATTAAGGTAATCTGCCACACTATAATATGCTTTTGTAATCAGAAATGATTTTACAGTTGTCTTGAATGCAACGAGGTTGAGTTCTTTCCAACATTTAGGCAATTTATTAATTAGAATAGGAGCTATACAAACAATACTTTTGCTCATTAAGGCAGTATGTGATTTATACAAGCGTAGTCTTGTCACATGTGTTTCGTTGAGATCAATTCGCTAACCTTGGGAATTCATAGCAGTCTGATGGAATTTTAACCAATAAATTGTTTGCGGTTAAAACTTGAAATTATAATTGGCTCTAAATAAAAACAAATATAAACAAATTAAATATTAGTTTAGTTTTTTCTACGTAAATCTAAATTTTGGTTTTGAATATCTAGTATTTAATCTTGAGACTAAATAATAGTCTATTTACTTATATTGTAAGGGCAAGAGTTCACACCTGACAGACCTTTGTTAATATACAAAGCCTTACAGCCTTTTGAATATTGTGTATATTCCATGTACATGTAAAAGCAAACTGAGAGTTTGGTCTGTGGTTGCTTTGGCAGATAACACCATTATAAGTTATTTGCTTTAATAGAATCCTACTTTTGATTAGATATTGCTCAATCTTTTAATATTTTCTTTGGTATAACATTAGAAGTCAGGCTCTGAAAACAGTGAAAAGTAACTTCCTTTGAATAGAACATGCAAAATAGAAATAAAACGGTTACAACATTTTTATAAGATCCCATTTATTAATCAAAAATGAAATGAAAAAAATTATTGGCACATTGGCTGTGAATACCCGACCTAGGAACTTTATTACTTTTGGTAATTTAAATAGTCAGTTAATTGATCTAATCGAAAATCTAGGAGATATAAATGACATTCATTTATTATACATTATTTTTTCATATAAAAATCAAATGCATACAGTTTGGTGTTTATCCTTGCAGTATCTTCTATGACAAAGATGGTTAATCAGTTGCAAACACCACAAGATTCACATGAGCTAAGGAATCAACTGTGAGTTCATGCCTATATTTCATAACCAAAACCTACTTTTAAGTAATCATTGCATATGACAGGGGTCACCAACATGCGGCTTGCATGTCATTAAAAGCTGTAAATTGAATCATTTGTAACGTTATACACTGCTCTAATTATAATATAGAAAAGTAATAATTCTGTGTTAATTATTTGATTTTTTATCAGTGCATGATAAATTTTTATAACATAGTACAAAAATGACTCAACTCCTCAAGAGCAGAAAAATGAATCACTTGGCCTGTGATGTTATTTATTTTTTAATGTATGTATTGAATATACTTATATTATTTTAAACCACCATGACAGGCGTCAAATACAACACTACACTCAGAAGCTAGCCAAGGACACATCAAATCTTATAATGGAGTTGATGAAGGTACCAACAGATCAGCCTGCACAGAAGCTTACTAGGGAGAGACTTAGAGATGAGTACATGATCACCCTCAACTCATTCCAGGTTTGTATCATACACCAAAATAAAATAATGTTACTGCCAACTCCCTTTTACATGTCCATCCTAAAGTTGACTGGCTAAAATTGCTTATGGCAATAATAAATAAAAAAAATATTATTTTATGTGCACTATAGTACATATAAATAAATAATTTAATAAAACAGCATATTGTGCCTAATATTAAAATATAAGGAATGTAGTAATAAGCCAGACAAATGTGACTTGACTTTTATTTACCAACTAATATGTAGACTAATAGTCCAATACCAGGGGTACAGCTAACAAAACTGTTTTTAAGGACTAAAAAATTTTATAAACACCTCAATAAGAGTACAGACAGCAATAAAATGAAAAATAACTTTAGGATTCACAAAAACTCTACAGTCTCTCTCAAATCCTAAATACCAGTAACTACTTCTGGGATTAAGGATGTGATGTGCTTCTGCTATTTCAATTTATTCAGTCGTATTATATTTCAGGCGACCCAAAGATTAGCCGCACAGAAAAGTAAAGAGGAGGTGAAGAGACAGAGGGCTCAGTCCATAAGTGCTGGTGACCCATTTGCCATCAATAGTGAGTACTGCTATTAATAATAGTTTTAAGATTTGTTATTTATTATCTATTTATTACTAAGTTAAAGGTAGTTTTTAAACACATTAACATTATTATGAATTAA
Organism: Euproctis similis; assembly: GCA_905147225.2. NCBI lineage: Eukaryota > Metazoa > Arthropoda > Insecta > Lepidoptera > Erebidae > Euproctis > Euproctis similis. Next base: position 20,810,161 of record LR990107.1, on the reverse strand, counting down.
TATTATTTGTTATTATTAATATTATTATATTAGTGTACTAGCTGACCCGGCGAGCTTTGTTCCGCATCAAAAGTAATAAATTAGTAAATTTTGGATATCATGAGGTTCAATTTGTGCTATTTATTTGCTTTAACTGCTGTCCCGCTATGTTAATACTGCAATAACTTCGAAAATATTCGTTTATATTGCGTGCTCTAAAGGGCCAGGATCATTTATATCACAATCTATTTAAGATACTTAATTGGATGAATATTAATGTTGTAATGTTTAAAATCGCTTCGTAAATAAGCCATTATTTCTCGTAAAAAGTAAAAAAATTTAAATGGTCATTGTGGGTTATCCCTAAGAGATAGACATATGCCCTCGCGGACTTTATATAGACCTTCTGAAGGTGTTTAATAATGTAGAACATTGGTTTGATCTATCACTTAGGGTTCAGCCAGCGTTTGCAATTAAAGTGCGAAAACTCGAAAATTATCATTTATTCTTTACCACATCATATATGAATTATAGATCAAAACCACCCGTTGACACCCTCTAACTATTAAAAAAAACGCATCAAAATCCGTTGCGTAGTTTTAAAGATATAAGCATATAAGGGGAGGTACAGACAGCGAAAAGTGACTTTGTTTTATACTATGTAATGATAGTATTAATATTATTATTATAGGACCAGCCAGTAACAATGAACTGTTAGACCTCAGTGAACAGAATATCCAGAAACAGGAACAGTTGACAATGCAAACGGAACAGTCTCTTATTGAGCTGGAAGAGAGGGAACGCGACATCAGGTCTCTTGAGGTGAGCATTTTTGAATTGTTGTTATGAACATTTTTGAGATTCAGCCTTCATATTCTAAATTTCCATGATGAACACACCCTCATATTTCACTGAAAGGCCGGCAACGCTGGTGTGATGCCCCTGGTATTGCAGACGCCATGGGCGACGGTGATTGCTTTCCATCAGGTGACCCGCAAGCTCGTTTGCCCCTTCTCCCATAAAAAAAAATATATCATCTGATGACGAATAAGTTGATTCATCATCATCTTGTTATAAATCTGGTATATTATTAAAGACATTCTTAAATGCCTCGTCGATTTTTAAAGCTCCTAAAATCACCTTCCTCCAGAACTCTAACTATTTGGTCATGGAAGGTGTGTCGTAGCCGGACTCGACTCCTACATGCATTCACTTTTGCATTTTATATCTGCTTAGTCAATCTTACATCATCCATTCTTTTAATAGGTTGAACCCATCACAGCATGCTCTTTCATTATTTGAGTTAAAGTTGATATTAATAGGACACAGCCGCGACTTGGTCTGCAAATGTTATACGTTATTTGATTCCATATTAAATAATGTATAACATTTGTAAAGTAAAAGTAGCCCTGACTGATGTTCAAGCCGTTTCAGAGGATAGCCGAAATAAACAGATAGATAACACAAAAAGGTTTTTGTGGTATTTTTAATCATGTATACATCCATATGAAACCATATTAAGAATTTAAATCAGTCATTTTAATATTAAAAAATCACACAATAATTTTATTCATTTGTATTAATATTCAACACAGAAGTATTCATTATTTGGTAGTAGTCCCATGGCCAGTAATTTCCATAATGACTATTATTACTGATTATTATCACAATACTGGTCACGTGATAACGCCAGTTTTTATTAGTATGTATTGAACTTGACTCGGTATAAGTTTTTAATTGACGTGTTTTTTTAAAACAATATATATATATATATATATATATATATATATATATATATATTAATGAATGTCCTGTATGTAAAATAAATAATTAATGATTAATCCCAAACTGGTCGATATCGTTGTAATAATATTAAATATATTTCACTGATTTGATTAAGATAGATAAGTGTTGTTTATTTGTTGCCGTTGTACGTTATCCTCTAGCCAAAATTTTATATTTTTACTTTATTCTACTTACCCAAATCTATATATATAAATGAAATGGAAGTGTCTGTTTGTAATTTTAAAATAATTGCTTTCAACTCATATGAATATAACATACACCGAAATATATTTATATTTTTTTTTTTACATTTTGGTCTGTCTGCCGGTTTTGGGTAATCTCTGAAATGGTCGCACCGATTTTGACGAGACTTTTCTAGGCAGGTAGCTGGTTTAATAAGAAGTAACTTCTGCTACTTTTTTTTAGAAAAAATCTTAGTTTTTTATTGCTTCCGAGGCGATACAAAATTCGACGGGTTAGCTAGTATTAGTATATATGTAAAATATTATACATATTTACATATATATGTTGTATATATTGGAATAGTATTGTCCATCGAAGCGTGAACACTGGCGCAATATCCACGTTTTGTTTGTTTATTACATACCAATTGTTGGCCGCGCCCTAACTCGCGTGCCATTTTTACAATATTCTTTTATTGCACACTACACTTTTGCCGCACCTCCATTTGGCCACGTGGCCTTTCTTTAACAGCGATAGCTTTTTTCGTAAGCATTAGACAATTGACGAAACCCATCCTGGATGCACATGCATAGATACAAACAAAATTTTTTGTGTGTTTGATATTGCTAGCTTCTAATTGTCTACAAAATTTAATGATATCATTACATAGACATAGTATAAAATAAAGTCGCTTTCCGCTGTCTGTCCCCTTTTATGCTTGTGTCTTTGAAACTACGCAACGCGTTTTTCATTGATACAAAGTTTTAACACGGTGGTTTGTAATAGTTTGTATGAATATGATTTTCAAAGGTTTGGAGCTTTACTTGCAAACGTTAACTGAAGTCTAAGTGATAGATCAAAATAATGTACTACATTATTATAATAAAATATACCCATAAAAAGGTCTACAAAAATAATCCGCGACAGTGTAAGGAAAAAGCGCTTATAAGGATTAACCCACATTGACCATTTTTATTTTTTTACTTTTTACGAGAAGTAATGGCTTATTTACGAAGCTATTTAATAATTACAGCGATAATTATAGTCTCGGTGGTTCAGTGGTCGAGCACACGGCTTCTGATACAGAGGTCGAGGTTCGAATCCTCACACCAATGGCTTTTCGAAATTGTTTTCAGAAGTTATGTGTGATAAATATAAATAACTGAAAACTTTCTGCCCGATATGGTAATAGGTTCGCCACCTATTCCATTTGGGACGTAAACATTACACGGACGGGACATAAACTGTCTACACCTTCGGGTAACAAAGGCGTGAAGTTATGTGTTAAATAAGTATGTACCATAATGCGTTGTACATTTAATATACCATAACAATATGGCCCTTTGCAGCGTGACGACGAAATAGCTTACGATGCGTTCCAAGTTCGTCGGGTCAACTAGTTCATTTAAATATTATGAACACAAAATTAATTTATGAACAGATTTTTACAAGAACAAACAAACTATTGACAGATTATATCAACAGATAAGATAGAAAACTATGCGTAAACTCTGTTGATAATTAGCGAAATATCACAAATAATATATAACATAACATGACAGAAATTCACGCCTTTTGTTACCGGAAGGGGTAGGCAGCGGCTGTTAAGCCTTGTCTCGCCGTTATGTTGACGTCCCAAATGGAATGAGATGGCGAACCTATTGCCATACCGGGCATAAAGTTTTCAGTCATCGATATTTATCACACATAACTTCCGAAAACAATTTCGAAAAGTCATTGGTGTGAGCCAGTGTCAGGAATCGAACCCGGACCTCTGCATCAGAATTCAGAAGCCGTGTGCTCGACCACCGGGCCACCGAGACTATAATAATAATTGACTATATAATAATATCTTGGACACAATACACACAGCGCCCTCTAGTTCAAAACTAAGTAAATAAATGCTTGTACTATGGATACTAGATAACAGATAATACATAATATATACTTTTGTAAATACATACTTAAAATACATAGAAAAACACCCAGACGCCATACAAACATACATGCTTGTTACAAGTATTAGTACTCAGGTGGTAATCGAACCCTCCAACCTCGATTCTGCAGTCGGTAGCTTTACCAATGCACCACGAGGCTCATCGTAAATACATATTTATTAAATCTATTAAGACACTATGTCTTTGTTAGTTAATTTTTAAAGCTCCTAACATCACCTTCCTCTAGAACACGTTCTATTTGGTCATGGAATGTGTGTCTTGGCCGTCGTTAACTTCTACATCCATCCACTTTTGCATTGTATATCTGTTTAGCCAATCTTGCATCATCCATTCTTTCTGCATGTACGAACCATTTCTTACTTTTACACTGACACTCTCTTTCAATCCGACTTCCTTCCTTACAACCTTGTTTTCGACGCGGTCAGCGAGAATCACCCCGCAGACTTTGCGCAGTGCCCCCGTTTATACTGCGTTTATCCTACTTTCATGCACACTCTGCCATACCCAACTCTCGCTTCCATAAGTTAGCGATTGGGATCAGTGCTGAATTGTGGATTTGCTCATCAATCTGCCCAACGCTCCATTTACGCTATTTCCTAACGCCACTCGTGTTTCTACATCCGCGGTGTACCTTCCATCCCTGCTAAAAACGCATCCAAGATATACAATTTCACCTGTTCCAGCACTACATCATCAACCATTATCCTTGCATCCGTTCTGGATTCCTCCATTTCAAACACCACAACTTTCGTTTTTGTCACATTCAATTGTAAGCCTTTCATCAAGCAGTCATCTTTCATAGTAGTGACTAGTGTTCGCAGGTCCGACGGCGATACGGTTAAAAGCACGGCGTCATCTGCGTAAAGCAGGCAGCTCACAATAATAATAGTAATATATTGTGTTATTTCCAGAACGATATATTAGATGTGAACCACATATTCAAGGAGTTGGGAACAATGATACACGCGCAGGGTCAGATCGTTGATTCCATCGAGGCCAGCGTGGAGAATACCACCGCCATTGTCGAAGTTGGCACACAACAGCTGGGGCAAGCCGCCAGTTACAAGGTTTGTATAACATATATCTATTAACTCAATATGTCAGTAGACTGATCACAAATAAGTCATATTACTTTTAAAACGATGTATATAAACTCTTCTTCTTTTCTAAATGTTTGTTCTGCAACAGCCTTCACCTGCAAAATACACGTAGAATATACACAGCATAATTCCTCGTCTCATGGCTGTACGGGTGGCGAACCAATTGCCTAATCTGAGGTTTTTTATGGCATAGTGAGGCAAACCAGCAGGCGTGTCACCTGATGGTAAGCAACTAACGCCGAACATGGGCACTGTCAAACAAATAGTGTTACAGTTGCCTTTGTGGCCTTTCAAATGAGCTAGGGAAGGGGCCGTATGTGGGGTAAAGAAGAAAGAGGGGGAGGGATTGGGCCTACGGATACCTCTCTCACCAAGCAAAATGCGGCCTGTGGCACTTTACGTCCATATTCCGAGTTGTTCGGTCACCAATAATTATTATATACTATAACTATACATTTTAAAAAGGTTTCTCAATAGTCCATCATGTTTACCAAAGTTCGATTCCGCTAGCATTTAGCAAACACTGATACCATTACACTGATATTGTTATATTTTTGCGATGGTATTACTTAATCTTCACGCCTTCTATATTCGAAGGCTCAGGCAGCCACAATTTAATTCATTTGCATGTCAATACAGCAACAAATTTGACAGTTGTCGATAACACACTTGTGACTTAAATGAAGTCACTAGTATTAGTATTAATTAATTATTAGTATTTGTATTAACATATTTTTTTCTAAATTTATCTCTTTTAACAAAATAAAATTATAAATTTTAGTTATTCATATTTGTATTTTTGTGTTTATGTATGTTTAAATATATATTCATATGTATTTATTAATTAGAAACATAGTAAATATAATGTCTTTTTTTTATATATTTATTTGTATTAGTTTTTATCTATAATTGACTTGGCTTAATAATTTATATTTCGAGCTATGTTAAACTTTCGGCTATACATACTTTACAAACTTTCGGAATCATGACACTTTCTTGAAAAGTATCGCGAAGTTAACCGTTTATTAATGGCCAAAAGTGACTAGTAGGGTCATAGTCGCCAATAACGAAAGAAGAAGAAGAAGTATTTGTATTAGAACTTGGCATATCTCTATTAAAACTGTTAGTGTTTAACAACCAGGCTATAGAGTCATATGTAGTATTTTTTTTATTTAATCTCAATTTGAACAACAAAAAGCACTTAAATACACTGCTCAAACTGCTTTCAGTCTTAAAGTAATTTTGTCAGCAATAAAAGCAGTCACTGACCGTTGTATTATATTTGTGTTTTCAGAATAAACTTAGGAAGAGGAAAGTGTACCTGATCATCGTGCTGATCATCGTCATATCCATCATTATGATACTGATATTTAAGCATTAATCTGGCAGGAATGTCATCCATTCATTATAAACATTATATTAATAAGCACTTGTATACATTTATATATTTAATATAAAATATAAATAATTTTCGTTAAATTGTGTAATATGTATATGTGTTATATGTATTAATATTATTATTATTATTGATAATGGAAGTCTTCTGTCTGTAACAGCATCTCAAAGCATGTTGTACTGGGCGTATACGTATGTAATACTGTCAAATGGGGTGATTCGGGATGATAGGGGTGAATAGAGACATTCTCCACCTCAATTTCTTAGTAACCCAGTACAGTACACTTGTACTTTTTACTTAGACAGCAAACAGGTTGTCTATTTGTAGTCTAAACAAAAATGTTATACTTTTTAGTATAAACTTAAATAGAATTGAAGTGGTAAAGTAACATCTCTATTCACCCTTTGATCCAGATTCACTCCATTTGATGGTACGTGATATATGAGATTTTATTTTATCATTATGCTTAACAATTTTGAAGCGATGTTGATGACATATTATTGATTGTTTGTCAATTATCTTTGCAATAATTGTTATTTTTGGTGCGGTTCTGCAATTTTGTTTGTTCGTTTGGTTGAACACTTCGATTTTGGAAACTATTCCATTTGGAACGTAAACATGACTCCGAGTCGAGGTTTAACATTCACTGCCCATATGGGTAGAAAAAGGCGTGAAGTTACGTTTACGTCATCACGTTATGACTAATACGTGCGTTATCTTTTGTCTGGTGAAATGATATAAATCACAATTTGGATTATATTTTTTAAACAATTATGTAGATATTTTGGCATGAACGTTGTATAATAACTGTATGATAATAATATTTAAGAATATTAATGTGGAAGTGCGCATCGCGTTGGTGGAACCAACTGGGAGACAGTCACACCGTATTGTTGGTACTTATAAGTGACATATTATTATTTAAGTCTCGGTGGCTCAGTGGTCGAGTCATGTTTCCTATTTTGATTTGATTATGATTCCTATTTTCTGATCCAGAGGTCCGGGTTCGATTCCAGACACTGGCTCACACCAATGACTTTTCGAAAGTTATGTGTGATAAATATCGATGACTGAAAAAATTTGTCCCCGGTATGGCAATCGGTTCGCCACCTATTCCATTTGGGACGATGACACAACGGCGAGACGAGGCTTAACAGCCGCTGCCTACATCCTCGGGTAACAAAAGGCGTGAAGTTATGTTATGTTTTTATTATTCCTTAATTGTTGGTTTGTTATTGTAAAAAAAAAATATATATAAATTGATGGCGCAATGATCGTGCAGTTGACCAGTGTATTGATTAAATTTGATTAGTTAGTATTAGGAGAGATTTATATTTTATTATTATATATGTTTTTTTACTAAATTTATTTATTTTGTATTGTTTAATCGATTGGATGTATACATTTTATTTGGTATTGTAACTGCGTTAAATAACTTCATTAAAAAAATATAACAGTTGTAATATTAAAAAACTAATTACCAAGAAAAGTAGACTCTAGAGCAAGGCTAGTCCATGGTAGTTTGCGGCTGTTGACCAGTCTTGATCAGTCCAAGCTACCTCTTACTTACCTCTGTAATGAAAACTTTAATTTTTGATCATTGTACAATATAATAGCTAATTTAGTATAAAATTTTGCTGTTAAATTATATTCCAACTCCTATTTAAAAATAATGTACACATTTTATGTGCGCTTGATTTATTTTGATTACTAATTGCACTAGTTCTATACAAAAAAAAGGTAAGTCATATAAATAGTCACCTTGGGCGCTCCCCGTGTTACATGCGTACTTTTTGTCATGACGATGTTTAATTTTATGTATAATTTTATCTTTGCATGCTAACTATGTAGTTAAATTAAGAGCAATTTTCCGTAATGTCATGATACTCGTTCCACACATGTTAAATGGATGATGGCTTTTATAGCAACAATAGGAATATTTCGCAAATGAATATCTGATTAATAATTTGACATATCTAATCTATTTAATTTGTATTTAAATTATGACATTAACTTATAAATAACCAAATAAGTATATCATGTATAATCCAATAAATATACTCAGCACTAGTAATAATTACAAATCCCTAATTTCAAGATTTAATCCACACAATGATATATTTCAATTGTTTGATTAATAATTATTTATATTATATGATTTAACATATTTTTGTATTATTGGCGGTAAGGACTTATTCTAAATAAATCCGTCTGACGAGTTATTGTCGCTTAATTATTATTAGTCATTATTTAGAATTAATTATTATATGTATCTGCAGTGTGAATGTAATCTTGAAAAATGTGTTATATGAATTAATATAATCCGTTAATATATTCAACATTAAATTGTTTAGCCTTAATAAGTGTTGTTTTATTATGCAATACCTTGTTTTATGAGATTGGGGATCAAACGGACTGGCGTGTCAGCTGTTGGGGATTTCCTTGGGGAGCAAACGAACGGGAGTGTCAGCTGTTGGGGATTTCCTTGGGGAGCAAACGAACGGGAGTGTCAGCTGTTGGGGATTTTGTTGGGAGCAAACGAACGGTCGTGTCAGCTGTTGGGGATTTTCTTGGGGAGCAAACGAACGGGCGTGTCAGCTGTTGGGGATTTTCTTGGGAGCAAACAAACGGGCGTGTCAGCTGTTGGGGATTTTCTTGGGAGCAAACGAACGGGCGTGTCAGCTGTTGGGGATTTTCTTGGGAGCAAACGAACGGGCGTGTCAGCTGTTGGGGATTTTCTTGGGCGCAAACGAACGGGCGTGTCAGCTGTTGGGGATTTTTACACATCGTGTTTTATTGACCTATATATACTATACTTATCGTAAGTATGAAACCCATAGAACATGGAAATAATAGGTCGCCTATTATTTTCCAGTCCAAACTATAGGTTTAAAGGAAATATGATAAATATTTTTTAATCCAACTTAGATGAAAATAAAGCTATTTTTTGACTATTTTATTAAAGGTGTAACATTGGCTACGTCGCGGTATATAGAAACAAAACTTTGCGCAAACTTTTGCACGTACCGTCGTAAGCTTTTCAGTCCGTGCCTTGAACAGTGTCCCAATCGTTAAAATTATTCATTATAAGACACTTAAAATAGTCAAAAATTACAACACGATTTTTATTAAACTTACTACTTTGGTAAAATTTAATATTAACAGGTTCCCTGTCCCATGTATCAAATGTGATTGTTTATAATAGACAATAAATTAGTCACATCATATATGATCCACGGGACGTATAAAATTAAACGTCACGCTCGTGTATCAGATGTGATGCAATGTTTTTTTTCTATTTTTCGCAGCCTAAATGTGTAAGGATACCTTCAAAATGATTAAATAATATACAAAAACATTCAACATAACATTTATTCTAAAAAAAAACCAAAACGTATGACGTGGAAATTTCACCATTCTATGGGGACAGGGAACCTGTTAAAATTACAACACGAGCGCTTGAAGGAAATGCCTACGTGTACCAAGCGGCCCAATACCGAATGTAGGGGCTGTCATGAAACGAATAGGGTAAGAAACTTATAACATAACTTCACGCCCTTGTTACCCGAATGTTACCTCGCCGTTATGTTTACGTCCCAAATGGTGGCGAACCTATTGACATACCGGGCACAAAGTTTTCAGCCATCGATATTTATCACACATAACTTCCGAAAACAAATCCGAAAAGTCATTGGTGTGAGCCAGTGTCAGGATTCGAACCCACGACCTCTGTGCTCGACCACTGGACCGCCGAGACCAAGTCAAAATTTAAATAATTATTGCTTCTGAGGTGGAACAAAGTTCGCCGGGTCAGCTAGTAAAATAACAATTGCATCGCTTCACAGCCCCAGCAATAAAACGACATTGTACAAAAACCACTTTTAATACATTTATTTTAAATTCACAAATAAACATCAACATATTATTGTTAACTAAAGAAACCATCACTATTTATAACATCTACGGCAGATAACATGTTAGATAAAAAAAAAACAATTACATATTGTAATTTGGGTTTGCAGCTATTTCTATAAAGCGTGGGTTATTATTTTTTTATTTTTTTTCGGTGACATTTTTCTTGACACGTGATTATAATAACATGGCTTCATTTCATGCACTAAGTGGAACATTTAATTATATAACATGTATTTAACTACTGATATTAAACACTAATTATGCCATTAAAACAACGAACATTGAATCTGATTAATATGAATATGAAGTAGTAATATGAATAATAATAATAATAATTAATATTATTGTAGAATAAACTAGATAATAATTTTAAACGGTTAGGTTTTTTTTTTGGTAGAAGTTTGTGTTTCATTCTAAAGTCGAAGCGTCCGTTACACTTAACATCAATAAGGAACATCTACTGTCTTGTTAATTATTACTATGTATTATATTATTTTAATATCTATTTATCATATAACGTGTACAATACCAATAAATAAATAAATACGATCTTAACTTACACACGGATATATTCGAGTTGCATATAACAAGAAGTTTCACAATATGGGCCGGTTTAAAACTAATTAAACCAATCCGTTTAAAACCGAATTAAACCATTTGGTGACTATGGTTTTTCTTGAGGATTATTCCATTTTTTATTTTATTTTACTGAGGAAAAGATTCAACGAATAGGGTTTTCGTTGTTTCTTTACATGTTTGATATATTGGTTTAAACCGCTTCAAACCGGCTGTTTTACAGTTTGACATTTATATTTCGTACACAATATTGTTTTTATGATTATCCTAAACATAAAGTTACAATATCTACCACATCAAATAATTATACATAATATATTTGTTAATTGCTGAGAATAGACACTTAAATAATCTAAATAATGTTATTAAAAATAGTCTAAATAATGCACAGAGAAATTATTAAGCCGTTTATTTATTCTAATTATTTTAAAATTTAAAACGTCTACTAAAAGCGGTGATACCTACCTATTATATTAATATATAAAAATAATTTACACAAATTTTAAAGTAAGAAAAATAAACGAATAAAATTAATAAAATAATACTGATAAGATCAATGTTAATTTAATAATATTCTAAAATATCACAATAAAACAAATACAACCCCCCCCCCCCGTATCGGTGAGGTTATTGAACATAAAGCAATTTTAACATTTGTTCCATTTTAATGTCACATCTCATTCGAAATATTTCAAAATTTCAAAATCTATCTCTTGGTCTTAACATAGCACCTTGCGAAGCCCACAGATGCGCGCGTCGTCTACTTACGATCAGATATACCTAAGTACAGTATATATATATATATGTTATATATATATATATATATATATTTACATCGCGAAGTCGATGTTACGTCCTATATGGCGATTTTTACCGATGATGTTGCGTCCGAGTGACTTGTTGCATCCTGTATACGGACGCAAGATTGACCAACCCTCAAATTCAGCCAGAAGCATTGTCAAGGTTAGTACAATGACTGGGTGAAATATTGGCGTGGACGTTGTTTTGTCACCGGAGTGCTTTTCGGCGTATTTCTTAGTTCCGCCGTTTGGCGCGCGAATTTTGGAGGGCGCTCTTGTGCGCCGTATATCAGTGGCGTATATTCGATATTTTGTCTACGTCTAACACCCCGATAATGTGGCTTCTGTATACAATAAAAGTTTTTATCAATTCTAATTTGTGATTTAATTGCGTCACATCTCGTCTCTTCTGAGGTGATGTCAAGGACATCGCCTCAGAAGAGACGAGGGGGTGACAGAGGTGAGGGGGCGGAGTTCGCACGCGGTATACAAGTGGCATGTTGTTTTTTATATTTTTTGCCGGCCAGCGCGGACGTAATGATGCTTGTGGTATAAATATTGTATTATACATATACAAGTAAGATACAATATATGGTTACAGAATACTAGAAGGGCATGCGAGGCTATCTTTTTATTTTATTTTTTATTTTTATGGGTAGGAGGGCAAACGAGCAGACGTGTCACCTGATGGTAAGTGACCAGCGCCGCCCATGGACACCTGCAACACATATAGTGCAACACACATATATTCACCCTGATACAGACTCTAGAATTCTCGACCGCACAAGGCGCTCCTCAACTTCATATGTACTAGACAGTGTTGACCATGATTCATTCTTGGGTACACGATCGTTAGCCTTCTTTAGAGCTATAAAAGCACAGAATACTTTTTTAGACTTAGCTAGATACTTTTCAGATATAGTTCTCAAAGAGAAGATCTGATCGATGCACCCGCGTCCTCTCCATTCGTCACTCTTGCAATAAGAATCCTCGCATACAATTTACCTACAACACTGAGAAAACTAATGCCTCGGTAGTTTTTGCAATCTTGTCGCGACCCCTTTCCCTTTTGCAAGTACTGCTGCTGCTGCTGCTGCTGATGACTGCTTTAGTCCAGTCATCTAGAACACAGCCATCTCGCCAACACATATTAAAAAGTAGTCGCAACATTCTTACAACTCCACTCCCTTGCCACTTTCCAGCATCTCGGTAGTTACCCTGTTATACTCTGCAGACTTACCTAATTTCGTACTTTTAATCGCATCCATTATTTCATCTTCCATAATTTCCTGATCTGCATCGTTTTGTGAGTGAGTGGAAGTTGGGATGTTTTCTGGCTTATTATTGTGAGGATGTCCCTCACTACACTCAAAAAGTTCCTCAAAGTGACTTTTCCAACGATGCAGAACATCTCTTTCGTTACTCAACACTCATCTATCTTTATCTCTTATAACGTCCAACTCAGATGAACTGAACCTCCTCGAGCCAATTTAACCTGCTTCCAGAACAGTTTTAAATTGGCTCTGAAATTTTCAGACATCTTTCTGTCAAACTTCTCTTTCATACACTTCTTCTTTTCCTGTACCACAATTTTAGCTCTCTTTTTTGCTTCCGCATGCACACATTTTTACTATATGGTATACTTTCTGCGTTTACCTTTCATTACCTTTCGCTTTGATGGCTAGTCCATCCAACCACTTCTTTTTCTTACACTCCACTACTTTGTTAACTTCTGCATCCTACCAACATTCATCCAACGACCGTCCTTTCTTTCTATTTACCACTCCACATACTTTGGCAGCTGCTCCAACCATACTGCCTTTTACAACCTCCCAGATATCATTCATTCCTCCCGCATATGAAACATCCCATACATGATTTATACTTTCTACCATTTCCCCCTAATATTCCGTTCGTACGTCTATGTCAGTCAATCTTTCAACTTTTATTCGGCAAAGGCTCGTAGTCGGCATTTTGTTCCAGTGACGCCAGGCTTTAAACACTTTGTTTGTTGCTTACTATCAGGTGACACGCCTGCTCGTTTGCCCTCCAATCCCATAAAAAAAAACATCCCTGATTCGATTTACCACGAAATAGTGATCTGTTCCCACACTGACGCCACGATAGGTCCTGTTAACTACTACTTTACTTTTGAGCCTATTGTAGAATCACAAAATCGATCATACTCCTACTTTCATTCCTTTTCCGACACTTTTATTGTTATGACTATGGGTTTCTTAATATACCTACTTGATTTGTAAACAATACTTACTATCGAAACAATTGTTTTATTTTGTGTTCATACATAAATTCAGATGAAACCCGCTCACATAAATAAAATGCTCCCACATTAAGCTAAATATCATATCCTTATTAATCTATGTAATATAGCGAAAACTTGTTTTTAATGTCTCATAAGTACTCGCATATCATATACTTTTCTTTTTTCCTTGATCGACATTTCATTGTTCTTTATTACTTCGCTTAGAGACCAATATCGTTTCCACGTAATAGTTATTAGTCTTTCTATTTCCTTTTTCATGTCTTCAGGAGATACTAAGTGTCCCAAATATATGTATTCGTGAACGTACTCTATTTGCTCAATATTAACGTAGGTTTGTGCTTTTCCAAGACAGCTGAGAATAATTTTGATGAGATAGGGTCTCCTTGACGCACTCCGCTTTTAATAGGGAATTCTTCACCAAGAGCTTCTAGCTTCAATTGCGCAGTACTCTTAGTATATATATTATGGAGTAAACGAATGTATTTTGGTTGTACCCTATGTGATTTTAATGCATCCCAGATATAACTATGTTCCAGTGTGTCAAATTCTTTGTTAAAATCAACAAACCTCAGATAGTAGATCTTGTTGTATTATTCTTTATATTTTTGTAATATTTCTCTAAGGGTGTGGATATGGTCTATGGTTGAAGAATTGCGACGAAATCCAGCTTGTTCTTTGGGTTGATTTTTTTCGAGTGTGTTGGTAATTTTTGATAAAATTATTTTAGAAAATATCTTGTAAATATTAGACATTAAGCTAATTGGCCTATAGTTTGCTAAGTTTTGTTTCTCACCTTTCTTATGCAATAGTATGATGGTTGATTTAATCTAATCCTCAGGAATCTTTCCGTTTTGATAATTTCATTAAATAATTCTGTAAGTTTTGGCGCTATCACTGGTAACGTGGCTTCCAGTAATTCATTTGTAATGCGATCTGATCCGGGAGCTTTTGTGTGTTGATTTCTTTAATTTTTTCATCTTTTAGTATTTCAGGTACTTTTACTACATTGACTGACTGACTCATCATAATCGTTTTCAGTTTATTCTACACTTTGGCTTAGATATAGCCTCCTAAAGAATTCTGTGGCAACTTTTAGTATATCGGGTCTTTTTGCTTTGCTTTTACCGTCTTTATTTTTCATACCAGGTATCCAATTCTTTGTGTGATTTAGATCTTTCAGTGCTTTTCTTATAACTCCTGTTTTTGCTATATAATTCTTCATCGTATTAGTCCGTTTAGTTTTTCTTTCTCTACGCAGTTGCTCGCTTTTGTTTATTTCGGTTGTTTATTTACGATTTTATTGGCTTTTCTTTCCCTGCATTAGTTCTTTATTTATTATGTACTCGTAAGTTATATAAATAGGTATTTTATTTTAATCGACTTCTATTCGTCTATATCGTCACTCCTGTCCTCCATTGGGGTAGACAAAGACTACGACACACAATGAATTTATTGGGATAGGTACTTATGTATGTATCGATATAAGGTTATGAGGATGCAACAAACCTAACAGATTACGGCGTACATACAAAAAATAATATACGGTACCGATTTAATCTCAAATATAGTAAAGAGTCATTTAATTAGTATAATGCATGGAAATAATACAGTTACAGTATACGGTATCAATGTATCCATATATTTAGATAGATGTAGGAAAAACTATTAAATGCATGGAACGAATACAAAAATATACAATGTGTTACATGATTTCCATCGAGAAGGGACGCAAAAAACCACCGAGAATTATTTCAAATTGAATATCTAATTTTCGTACTAAAATAAAATCTCCTGTCGACAACCAAATTCACATGACAGCAAAGTAACTATATTCGTA
The DNA here is from genome assembly GCA_905147225.2 of Euproctis similis. Taxonomy (NCBI): domain Eukaryota; kingdom Metazoa; phylum Arthropoda; class Insecta; order Lepidoptera; family Erebidae; genus Euproctis; species Euproctis similis. The sequence goes on along the minus strand of LR990107.1, from coordinate 20,794,348 downwards.
CTAATAACAATTAAAAAGTCATTGGAAATGGGAGACGCCATAGGATTCGACTTTGAAAAGACGCAACAAGTCTTTGGCGATTTAAATATATATATATATATATATATATATATATATATATATATATATATATATATATACACTTAAATACAGTATTATTTAAGACATAATGGACATCGAACGCGCGCATTCACCGCTCCAATCAAACCACAGCATACATCACACAGAGTCTACCTAAATTATTCTAAAATTCGTACAAAGTCGCGTAAAATAAGTAATATATATTCAAATATGATATATTTTAACATTAGCCTACAACAAAAAAAAAACAAACAGACAAAATTTTCTCAATATTATCATCACACACACGTATATATTGTTGTGTAAATGAATATTGATTGAATAAATAATAATTAAATAAAAACTAACTTAAAAACAATTATACGACAGTGCGATCTCTCACTATTTCGTTAGATATATTTAAACTTATAGTTAAGTTCCATCGTCATCCCTCTCGGTGCGCGGTCGTCAGTACTCTCCGTAGAGTACATCAATAACTACAGCCGTCAGTTTAACTATTATCTAACATCTAAGGAATATTAGAATAAATGGGATTAGATTTATCACGTTCATCACTGACATGAGTTTGGAGGACGACATCCTCGTAAATTGTTTGTAAACGGCTGAATTTATACCATTGGTTGTCTAGATGGCGACACCACGCGCTAATGAGAGGGGACGGTCGTACCGGAACTTAGCAAGCCACAGCCTCCGAGATCGGATTTTCAGTGATGCGGATGACGGGGGACAGACGGCATGGGCGGCGTTGGGCCGCGTCGCTCAGCCGTCGGAACAGCACGATCTTTGTGGGAGAGAGCGGCGCCACTAGAACAGAACAATATCATCACTACCAGTCTACTTCTTGATATAACATCGGCTGTTAAAGAGAGCCATTTTTTTTCATATTAAATGTCTCATACATTGTCGTCTTGATGGTCGATAATCGAGCTCCCCGCTCCTGATTCAGAAGTGATGGGTTCGATACCGGGTTCACGCACATGATTTCTCGAATTCTTTTTGGAAGTTATGTATGATAAATATCGATGACTGACGACATAGTGTCCTATGTATGGCATCTATTCTATTTGAGACGTAATAAATTCAACGTGACGAAATTTATCCACCGCTGCCTATATCTTCCAGTAGAAAAAGGAGTGATATATAAAATAAAAACTGAATATGCAAAAGAAAAACATCAAGTAACGAATGTTTTGTGATTAATCGACAATAAGCCATCGTTTAGACTACAGAGCGTGCCAAACAGACATACATACACTTGATAATAAAATGATCCTCCTTCTGGCGCACTCGGTTAACAACTTCCTTCTATTGTTTAAATAAATCAACACTTACATTTGTCTATACACTCGCTAATAACGGATCTGGCTAGATGTCTACGCTGGGTGTCGACCCGCAACTATCACGGCGATATATTTTTTGCAGTGCTATAACAGCTATAAGGTGATAAACATGAACCACAATTAAAATGTAACTAAATAAATAAATAAAACGAGCAATTACTTGCAATACATTTGTGAACTGCTGATTGCAACTTTACAAAGTGGCAACTCTAGAAAATAAAATACGCAATAACGTTAATTGGAAAAATTTGTTTTAAAAAACATTGCAATAGCAATCAACAAAATGTTACGGGAAAAAACTGAAGAGATTAAAAAAAAAGCGAATTAAAAAAATACTAGTTATATGAGAGTGCACTGCGGCAGGGATTAGGCAATGTCAGAAATATTTTGACCTATTTGCAGAGATATCAAACACTCGCGCGCCCAACTTCACTGTATCAAGATAAAACATATTTTTGTTATTGGAAACATATATTTTTCTAAATGTTATGAAAAATAATATAAAATTTACTGCAAATATATCACAATCATTTGTTTTAAAAAAAATTTAGCACGTTAATAACATGTTACAAGTATGAAAACATACAGAAATATCAGAAGCAATAGAAATTCATAAAATCAATATAAAATTTTAATTTAATTATAGACGAGTGTCTAAAAAAATCGAAGACTGATAAAAAAAAAACTACTAAGTTTGTTAATTTTATGAATTTCGAAAGTGGTGTGATGCTGCCGAACATTTTCCAGCAATCAAACTCGTTAATTCATTCATTAAGGTATATATGAACGTATTATGAAACAATAAGGGTGAGTAGTCGTCACAATCAATCACGAAAAACTAGTTTAAAATTATTATGAGACATCAAAACAATGTTGTATGAAAAAAAAATTACTGGACAGTACAAGTTTATTAAAATATGTACTAAGAGCCAAACAAGCGTAAACCGCCAAAACATACCACTTACTGTTATAGTTGCCATACCATTGCACGGGTTGCTGATTGTAACTCAATCGGAAATCCTGGCTCAAGCGTAAACCGTAAATATAAAATGAACTGAGATTCCGCAAAACAAAAATAAAAAAAACTCAATAATAAAAGGAGTTTTGTTAATTTTTGAACAGATAATTAGAAATGGCAGCACACGCTATGCAATCGCGAGGAAGAAGTGTTGGAGAAGGACATGCACAAACATACTTAACTGCGTCAAAAGTCAGTAATGGAATAGGAGGGCAAATGAGCACGCGTGTCACCTGATGGCAAGCAACCTGCGCCGCCCATGGACAACAGCAACACATAGTGTTACCGTTGCGTTTCCGACCTTTAAGGGAGTAGGATAGGAAAGGATGGGGAAAGGGGGGTGGGCCTCCGGGTACCTCTCTCACCGAACGAAACGCGGCATGGGCCACTTTAAGTCGATCTTCGGGGAGGTCGTGGTATTTCACCGGTCGAGCCGGCCCATTCATGCAGCTTGGCTCTACCAGTGTTAATTAAATTAGTAATTGGATAAGTTTGACATGAAAGAGGAATAGATAATGCAAGATTGACTAAGCATATATACAATGCAAAGTGGATGGACGTAGGAGTCGAAGACGGCCCCGATATAATTTTGGTGACCAAATGACTGGAATGGTGATGTCGGAAGCCTTTAAAATCGACCAGGGTGTAAGACAAGAGTTATGAAAGTCAAAGAAGCGAGTGTTTTCTTAGATAAGCCCCTGTGACAAGAACATATATTCAAGAAAGAACGTAAATGTCGTAGGAGCGAGTGAGGCGTGTAAAGATCGTGGCTAATGGCGCTCTGTTCTCTATGCCCACACCGCAAGGGCCTTGGTATGAAGTTATGTATGTTTGTAATGAAGACATAAACTATCATATTTTTGAAGTTGGATAAAACAGTGTTGGATAAATTAAAATCGAGTTAGTAGTTTAGGAGTCCACTGCGTATAAATAGAGTATAATTTAATGTTATTTAAATAGCCTATAGTACTATTAATATCGCCTTAGTTATATTGAGAAGGAACATCCACAGTATAAGTGATATATATGAAAAAAAAAAAAAACTAACTATGTCGGTATATAACATACATAAGAAAAGAGATCAAGAAAAGAGAAGATATAGGGATGAAATCCGTGGTATTGCATCTATTTAGAGAATAGAGAGAGATGGAAAACTAAAAAATACGATAAAATGAAACTTGATAAAAATATTCAATTGCATATCGTTCAGATAGTGACATTATAAGTAAAATTAAATACATATATTAATTATAAGCAAAAGAGATATCGCATCCTGATATGACTTAAGAATAGTAATATGTACTAAATTGCATCCGTGAGTTAGACGTGCTGTCAGTGCTTAAAGACGTTCAATTCCAATGCAAAAGCTAAACATGCATCAGATTATAAATAATTAATAGTTTGCCTTAACCGTATCCCGTGTTCACTTACCGTAGCCCTCTCCCTGCAAGAAGAGACGGAAAGCCTCGGAAATCTTAGCTGGTTGCTCTTCAAGCACCATTCCGCAATCGGAGAGCTGCAATCATAGTATTGACATATTAACACTGGTCAATCGTCCGCAGAAATTGACTCAATCCAAGAAAGTAGTATAAGCAATAATAGATGTCAAGCACTCCTCAACTAATTGATATTTAGAGCCCAGATTGAACGAAGAGAACGAATGCGAAATATCATTAAATATAATTACTAGGAACAGGATTTAGAGGGAAATTTTCCCAGAAAGTATAATAATAACTTTTAATACAGCTGATTAAATTTATTTCTCTCGAAGTTTTGAACGTTTTAAAACCTCCTTGCTCAAGGGAAGAGGATGAATCATGAGCATGTACTTACTATTTGCGAAAATATAAAAAAATATCATTGGCCTGAAAAGTAATGTCCTTCCATTTCTTTAAGTGTGTGGGTAAGATACCTGATATGTCGTATCGAAGGTCTAGGGATTCAGCATTCCGAGTTCTAGTTCATAGGTCCTGAGTTCAGAACGTTTTTGTTACCAACGGCGATCTGGAGGTGATTTATGTTGTCACCAGTCAGACAATAAGTTATGCGGCTTATTACATTCTGGAGTGCAGAGTTAGTTGGGCGTGTCGAGGCCTAGTAACCGATGCCTACAGTTTTCAGCATTAAAAGAGTGAACTTATTGGTCATCTGACTAATATTATAAATGCGAAAATTTGTGAAGAGGTCTGGATGTTTGTTACTCAATCACGAGTCAACTGTTGAATAGAATCATAGACATAAATTTTCATCCCAATAAAATGTTCCTTTGGGATAATATTTCAAATTTAATGTCATTTAAACTAAACTACATTTTTAACTTTATCAATAAATGTCACCTTAATCATAAAACGTACGATAATACCCGGTGATACATTACCTTGACATAATAGTTCTACTTTCATATGAACGAAGCAGAGGGTAGAAACTAATAAGAATGAAAGGGCCGGCTCGATCGATATATACGACCTCGAATAGACGTAACGTAGCTCATAATACTGCGTATCGTCAGTGAGCGAGGTATCCTGAGGGCCATCCCTTCCCTTCTATATCCCATTTTAAGGTCACTTTATTGGTGTAATTCGATGTTCAACGTTAAAAGCGATTTGGGCCCCTTTCAAGAACACTGTAAGCCAATTATTCACTGTAAGGCAGCTCCACACAAGTAATTACATCAGTATCACCAGTGACTGCCAGTGAGTGACGCTGGCCGACTAGATTGCAAGTGTTAATCCTATTAGCATACACTTAGCACTACGCGGCATACGCTGACTGCACACATACAATACATACTACACACGCTTCAAGTGAGAAATTATATAATATTGAAAATATTAATATTACATGTGCCTATAAGTGAAAATGGTAAATAAAATTACACCAAAGTAATCTTTACAGATAAATATTTGCAATATTTAAATGCACAATTAATAACACTTTCTTGTACCGGCTAGTATCCGAATTTTGAGCGATTTTGACGGGACCTTTACTGGCAGACAGCGGATGTGATAAAGATAGGCAACTTCTATTCTAAATCATAGAGACATAACTTCACGCCTAATCCCTTGCGGGGTAGGCAGAGAGAACAGAGCGCCATTAGGCACGATTCTTACACGCCTCACTCGCTTCGTTGACTTTCATAACTCTTCTCAAGCACGCGCGTTGATTTTTGAGGATCCAAAAATCACCTTCCTCTAGAACACGTTCTATGTCACGTTCATGGAATGTGTGTCTTGGCCGTCCACGACTCCTACATCCTTCCGATTTTGCATTGTGTATCTGTTTAGTTAATCTTGCATCACCCATTCTTTCCACATGAGCCAACCATCGGAGCATGCCCTTTCTTACTTTTTCAACCATGTTTTCGACGTGGTCAGCGAGAGTCACTCCACAGATTTTCCCCTCATTTCGACCGCGTTTTTTCCACGCAATTCTAAAACATTTATTTATTTTCTCTATACTTATATTCCCGACAGACGAATAAAAATGCAGTGTTCGTTCCTACAATACAGCTGCCAATACGTTTTTATACAGTATATATCCTTAGTACAGAAACTGAGGGTTAGGATTTCAAACTTTTCTTGTTCAAAACTATTTGCTGATGTACAACAGACAATGCATTTTGTAAAACGGCTTGCCTACCGCACGCCCGTCAACGGAGCGCCTTTATCTCGACCTCCGATATTACGTACAAGTCAATATGAATAATACATATACTTTACCTTATTTAAATACAGAATATCTGCGTTAAGTGGCTCAAGCCGCGTTTCTCTACATGAGAGAGGTTTCGGTTGCCCAAACTCTTCCCCTCTTTCTTCCACATCACACTTTCAACCCCTTCCATATCTCACCAACGAAAACATTCCCAAGGAGGGTTGACGTTGACGTCAACCCTCCTTGGGAATGTTTTCGTTGTTTCGAATGTTTCGTAAAAGATTTGGCTGTGGTTTGATAACCGGCTTGAGCCGGTTATCAAACCACAGCCAAATCTTTTGACAACATGTATAAATCGAAAGAAGGGGCAGGGAAATGAATGACTTCCAAGTATCTATAAAATATGTGTAAATTAAACTCGATCATAAATAAATGTTTGTACTCGGATGGGGATCGAACCGTCCGATCTCTAATCAGCAGCCGATAGTTTTACCAATGCAGACACACGTCGAGAATAGTAATATACTTCACACCATACCTTTTGTGAGGTAGGCAGGGAGAATGAATGCAACAAGATAAGATTTCTCACTGACATCCCTGTGATACACGCTCGTCAGAACATATGACTGATGGCACTTTCCGTCAAAGATTTGTCATGGCTTTTGGGTTGAGGAGGGCTGAGCGCCTGTATTCTTTAATTCTCGCTAGTTTTTCTTGATCATCCTATCACCTTTAATTCTGTCCACGTACACGATGATATTAAAACCTTACCTTCATCCAAGTGGAGTTGTTTGGGTTGAGACGCCCGTTGAAGGTGACCGTATCATGGACATGTGGCGACATGGATCCGGTGATGTTCAGCACGGGCACTTTGATTGTGTCGGAATCACGGGCAATGCCCAAGTCGGCGCGCTGGACATACGACTCAATGTATTTGGACAGATTTGTCGGGTTCACGTTCCGGGTGAAGTAAGATCGGTACAAGTGTGTTAGGTCGTAGTTGCGGCCAGTGGGACACTAGAACAATATATCATACCCTGAATAACTACAAGGTCGTCTCCATCAGCCCACATAAGTTCAGTGTTGGACATAGGCACTTATGACTCTCGCTCTCGCACAAGACACAGTTCACATGGATCGCAGTCACATGTTTGCAAAACAGAATTTGTCTATTACTAAAAAAACTGACAAATATTAAAAACAAAAAATTTGTTAAAAATGTTTATATATTTATTCAACAATCACCGGTAAACAGTTGTACATACTATGAATGTTGGCTCCTATAGAATGAATAGTTCCTGGACTAACATATTTATATATAAATATATATATATATATATATTTCCACTTTTCATTCCAGTAATGGTCTCTCTGGGGATAATATTAAAACTTTAATGCTATATTAACCAAAGTTTACTTTCTACTTTATTCACAAATGGCAACTTAACTATAAAACGTGCGATAATCCCGCTGATGCATTCCCCCTTATATAATTGTTCAATTTTATCTTATTTTAACGATTCTGCTTTAAATAAAGTTGCCACAGTAATCGCAAATAAAATTTATTTTGTGATGATGTTATAAAAATAATACTTTAACAATACTCAACATACAACAGATTTGATAGTCTCGTTGGTCCAGTGGTCGAGCTTCCAGCTTCTGATTCAGAAGCCGTAGGTTCGCTTCCAGGCTCACGACCAATGCTTTCTTGAAATTCTTTTCGGAAGTTATGTGTGATAAACATCGATGACTGACAACTTTGTGCCCGGTATGATGGCAAAAAGATCGCCACCTATTCCATTTGGAACGTAAAATAGCTAACTTTTAGCCATTCGCGTTGCATATTACACAAATATAATGAACGGGAATTAGCGCGACACATTTAAGTAAACATTATTTACCTTGGGTAGCTTGACAGGGCATTCTGGCACGTGACGGGTATTCCCGTTAATTATATTTGTGTAACAACGACTCGACGAGTCGAGGCTTATCAGTCGCTGACGACACCTTCTTGTAGAAAAAGGCGTGATGTTACGTTTTATGTTTTTTTGTTACACACAAAAATGATTTCGCGATAATTTATTGATGACTAGGACAAATACAGGTCCAAATATTTCAGAGGGCAAATATTTCAGATATGAAGAAAGTTTGGTAACTTTCATCAAAATCGCGTAGCCAGACAGACATAATTACCATTTTTGATTTTAAATATATTTATTAAATAGGACCAACGTCATAACATCAATCAACACAAAGTTTCTTGTAAATTTTAAAAGTTCTTCGCACAGCACCTGAACTATTTTTACAGCAAAAATTTTTATACTAGATGAATAAGCTTATTAATACATAAAATTAAAATTTAAGTGTCCGTTTGTAATACAAACAATAACCCTCTTTTAAATAACCAATATATATACGTAACATATATCAAAATATGTATTTTTTTAATTTCGGCTAATCTCCGAAACGTCTGTCTCGATGTTGTCTAGACTTTCACTGACAGACAGCTGATGTAATGCTAATGCTGTAAAAGCTGTTTCAACTTTCAATTATAAATTTCAAGCATAGGAAATCCGGGCACAGCTAGTAAATGAGTATTAAAAAATATAATAAACTACGCAGGAAGCGCACAGCCCGAGGTCATGGCCGCAGCAGTTTGTCTATAAATATATAAAACTCCACAAGCACTGCTTTTGCACGCAATTCATAATTCCATAATTCGCTAGTTCAACTGAAATTAGTTAAATTAAATAAGCGCTATAAATGTGTTGAAACTGGAACTCATTGAAACATATAATGGTTTTATATTTAAAAATACATTTAAATTTTAAAATAAAAAAGAACAGTCCATCTAGTCGCTAATGCTATGCTTGTTTGTATAAATCTAATTGAAGAATAAGTATGAATCCTTACCCTTCCGAAGTGATGCCACATAAGGTATTCAAGTACGCCGCGGGTCATGCCGTGGGACTTCAGGGAGCGAGCGTTCATCTTCTGGTAGGCCCACTCGATCCAGCCGGCCTGGTTCGATGTGCAGTTGATGAGAGCCAGAGCATCGACCTATTGGAAACATACGGACTTGCGTTAAACTACTTTTTTTTTTTTTTTGGGATAGGAGGGCAAACGAGCAGGCGTGTCACCTGATCTTAAGTGACCAACGCCGCCCATGGACACCTGAAACACATATAGTGTTACAGTTGCGTTGCCAACCTTTAAAGGAGTAGGATAGGAAGGGATGGGGAAGGGGGATGGGCCTCCGGGTACCTCTCTCACCGAACGAAACGCGGCATGAGCCACTTTACGTCGATCTTCTGAGAGGTGGTGGTATTTCACCGGTCGAGCCGGCCCAATTATGCAGCGAACTGCTTGGCTCTACCACTCTAATAATACTTAGCATAAATATAACTTCACGCACGTTTCTACCCGAAAGTGTAAGCAGTGGCTGTTAAGCCACGACTCGCCGTTATGTTTGTCGCCCAAATAGAATAGGTGGCGAACCTATTGCCACATTGTATGGGTGGTATGAGCCGGGATTCGAAACAGCGACTTTTTGAATCTGAAGCGGGGTGCTCTTCCCCTGGACCACCGTGACTACATCAAATTCAGAATCCTAAATACTAATATACTCGTAGTAGTCGTTGGCATGGAAGTTCAGCAATCACTTCCGAATCACAAGTATCCGGTTCGAATCCCAAAAATGATTTGAGAAACTTGTGTCCGATGTATGTATGTACCTTCAGTGTACTAAGTATCGGGAATTTGTCAATAAAACAAAAAATACAAATTATTCATCTAAATTTATTTTATCGCCTTCAAAGTAGGCCCCATCGCTTGCAATACAACATCTCCACCGCTTCACCCAGTCTTCCATACATTTTTCATAGGCTATTTGCGGTATGGCCTTTAGCTCATTCAGCGAATTTTCTTTTATGGCTTCTATTGACTCAAAACGTTTTCCTCGAAGTGGTAATTTTAACTTGGGAAATAAAAAAAAGTCAGACGGAGCCATATCAGGTGAATAGGGTGCTTGGTCGAGAACGTTTGTTGAATTTTTCGCTAAAAACTCTTTCACTATAATGGCTGGGTGTGATGGTGCATTATCATGGTGCAGCATCCATGAGTTGTGTCGCCACAAATCTGGACGTTTTCGGCGGATACTCTCACGCAAACGCTTCATGACGCCTAAATAATATTCTTTATTCACTGTTTCTCCCTCTGGAAGGAATTCGGAGTGAACCACACCACGGTAGTCAAAAAAAACTGTCAGCGTCACCTTGATTTTGGTGCGACTTTGCCGCGGTTTTTAAAGTGAAACTTTTATTACATCGTCTCAAACTTTTTCGTCTGCGTGTTGCATGTCGCGTGACGGTGACGTGAAGGCGCTCGTCAGAGCGCCTTTCACGTCTATTATCGTTTATTTATATTAATTAATTACCCAAATATACACTTTATTTTTGTAAATAAATACCGTAAAAACATGTAGAAAAAACATGTAGAAAAACACCCCCAGACGAGGGATCGAACCCGCCCCGACCTTGTGTTATCGGTAGTGCGGTTTACCGATGCACCACGAGGGCCGTATGTATAATCGTCTAATTACCGTCCTCTTTACCAATTTCGACACATTTTCTAGGATCGGGTTTGTTTGTTTGTTTGTTTGTTTTTTACATACATACATATACGTACGTACGTATTGCAGGCGGAGAAAAAAAAATTATATTATTTATAAATTGTGTTTTTATAAATTGTGTTTTTTGAAAATTATATTTAAGTACGAATTACATACTATTTGAAAATTATATTTAAGTACGAATTACATACTAATAAAATAATGAAATATCAATAATATTTTTCGATCTTACCGACAGAATAATAAATATATACTAATATATACTATGTACTAACATATTATATTAGAAACATATACTTAATTTTTTGCAGTGATAAACTGTAATAAAAGCAAAGCAAACACACATTGACTTCGTGTTAGTTAACAACGCCATCTGCTGGAATAGAAATTTCATGAAAATCGTTGGAGCCGATTCCGAGATTCCAATTTTATATATATACAAGAATTGCTCGTTTAAAGATATAAGATAAGATAGTGCTCTTTATATATGTATTTGTCACATTTTCATAATAAATCGAAATATCATATTTACTGGAGGAAAAAATATCGTTTTGTTTTGTAAAGATCCTTTGTTGTAATGTTGTTAACGTTTAATAGGTGTCGCGTTATCCCTAGTGCCGTAGCTGGAATACTTGTCGATTCGGGCGACATCTATCGATATAATACGATATTACGGCAGAATCATCAATAGTAGCAACCTAGTAGCGCCATCTAGGAATTATTGTCGTGACCACGTAAAATAAAAAACATTTATGAAACCCTATTAACAAATACTAGATGGCAAGTAAATTAAAATAGCCCTTATCGCACAATCCCCTGAAAGCCGGTGACGTCCGGTTCGAAAACGAAGCCAAAGCAAACTTTTAAAAAAATTGCTGTGAAGTAACTGTTTTACACTGTTGCACTCTAAAAAAATATATATTAAAGAAATCAAAAAATAGATGATGTAATGGATTTTCTAGGTTTTCATCTAGCTCCATTTGCTACGTCATCGGCACAAATCTTCCGTTCTCGAGAAATATATATTATTCACGAATGCCTGTTATTTTGTCTGGTGATTTTAATACAGACTTCAAGAAAGAAGAATCTGCTCCACTCATTGAATACTTGAGAAATGTATTTAATCTTGAAATGATAAATGATAGAAATATACCCACCACGAGATATGGTACAACGATCGATGCGGTTTTTACTAGATACATTGAAAAAATCGAATGTAAGTCACTGTTCACGTATTTTAGTTACCATAAAATATTGGTTACATTTATAAACTGTGAAACTCATGATGAAGATGGAATTGATAATAGAATGATTGAAAATAATTGAAAAACGGATCAAAATGACTCAACGATTATAAAATATTATTTTCAGTGTTTTAATATGTGTATATCATCTAAATAATTGTTAAGTATTATGTATGTCGTACTCTAAGACACAGAGTTCAATAAAAATATTAGTTGGAGACCTAGTCTACTTTTATCATTTCCCATTATCATTCCCATTTTCTAAGTATAAAATTAAGATTGATGAAGCAATTTTTATACCCTTAATGGAATATTATTCCGAAAATTTTTAGTTAAATGTCTATAATGTGAAAAAAAGTTTCACTTTTACGGTGGTTTCATAAAACCACACAATATTTTTTGGGTTTCGGCTCGTTTTCGAGACGCCATTCTGAAGACTGTTGGCTTGTTTGCATGTCATACTCATAAACCCATGTCTCGTCGCCAGTTATTATACGTTTCATAAAGGTCGAATCCGTAGAAGCTCGGGAAACCATGTCTTCAGCGACATGCTTTCGCTGCCCTTTTTGAACAAAATTGAGCTCTTTTGGAACTAGTCGAGCGGCGACGCGTTTCATGCCTAAAATGTCAATGAGAATATTGTGGACGGACTTAAAAGATATGTTCACCTCACTAGCCAACTCTCTCAGACTCATACGTCGATTTTCGAGCACTAGCTTCTTGATTCTGTCGATGTTTTCTTTGGTCGTAGAGGTTGAAGGTCTACCAGAACGAGGCAAGTCTACTACTACTTCTCGGCCTTCTTTAAAAGCCTTATACCATTCATAAGCCCTTGTTTTCGATATACATGATTCGCCGTAGGTATTTCGCAACATTTTTAGTGATTCACCACATGAAATATCATTCGAAACACAAAATTTAAGGCACACTCTTTGTTCAACAATATTTTCCATTGTAAAAATCGCCGAGGACTCAAAACTATGACCAACAAAAAGTTTAGTTTAAAACAAATTAAATGACAGATCCCGTTCAAATTTTGCGCGCTAAATCAGTACAGTGCTACCAGCATGCAGTAAAAAAATTAGAACGACCTCTTTTACGCGGGCCTCTTTATTGACATATTCCCGATACTTTTTACACAGAGTAGTAAATAGGTTCCGAAACATTTGGGATCAGAAAAAAGATGCGTAAGTCGTGTAAATAATAATTACCGCTGTAAACTGCCGTAATTATTAGATAAATTTTCAATCAACCGAAAACTAAAATATATCAAATTGACATGAGAGTTTTATTCGATTAGACATGTTGATATAAGCCAAAACCAATCGATTAGTAGAAAGTGGCGAATTTCGAATATAGGTTAATGCGTAGTGCTACAGAAGTGCTGCAGACGTTCCGTCCATTAGGGAAATATTCACTCAGCAATAAAACATTTTTTTTTAACTGGTAGCAAAATGGTTCTATTTGTAGACGGCAACAGTTTGACACGTTTCTGGTAAGTAGCGCTATAAACAAATGCGTCGTCAGGAAACAGCGAACAGATAGTTTTTCTTCGTATTACTTTACATGATTTAATAAAGTTTTAGTTAAATTGACTTATGTATCTGTATGTATAGTCGACATGTAACATACATTTACGCCTCTAATCTAGCCCTGAACATGTCTAACCTCGCAGTACGAAGAGCTCACAGACAGATGCGAGTCCAAAATGTTTTATTAACCGAGAAAACAGACATCAACACAATGCAGTCTCGTGTCTGTTGAGTCTACGTTCTCAATAAAAACAACCTTGGACAAAGAACGTAGTACATGCAGACACGTTCTGCTTCAGTACATTTGCTACGAGAGCTAGTGCGAGTTCGACCATTCTCCTATCAAGTCATTATTGCTTACACCGCAATGCAATTGGTGTGAAGGTATTTATTTTAAAAATAAGTTATCACCCACCTTTGTAGGATTGAGGAGAGCAAAACGAGCCAAGACATTAGCTCCAGCGCCAACTCCGAATCCGATGAACGTCCTGAGTCCGAAGTGGCCAAGCACATAGTTGAGCTGATTGGCCAGTTCATCCATTGAAGGGTAGACATAACTGAAACAAACGGAGAGGTTTATTATTTTGAAATTTGAATAATAGATTTATCTAGATTAAATAGAGTAACAATGGATTATATAAATATTCTATTATATTTTTCTTTGAATAAAAATATTCTAGCTATTAGTCGCTATTGGCATTGGCAGAGTATAATCTTTTTTGTGATCGATTATTTTGAAACAAACGATTATTTTCAAATGTTGTCGCTTAGCTATGGCCACCTAATAATAAATAATCATTATCAATGGGTGGTTATATTCAACAGACCTGAAAGAAGCAATTGTCAAGAGAAATTAGAGCGAGTTAGAAAGTCAATTTTTAAATTTTACCCAATTTTAAAAAGGTTATTGAACATATAATTGATATAATACATATATGTACCTAAATTTTTGTTTCCTATATCCAGAATTTGTAAGCTTTCTACAGCTAAGAGGAAAGTACAAAAAAGACGTAACAAAAAGACGAGTATATTAATATACTCGTCTTTTTGTTTAATTACTTTAGTATAGTAGCTCAAGTAAGTAATCCGAAAGCCTCGGTATCCATGTCACAGAGTCAGGTAAAACAAAAACAAACATTCGGTTGTGACAGCAGCTACGTGACGCAAGCGAGGTGGACGCTCGCGGCGATGCCGACTGCTGCGACCGGCGACCGTTGCTAGCAGCTGTTACGCAACATTGCGGCGTACTTAATTGATTAATAAAAGTTCTACTGCAACTATACTCAACTAAACTTATGAATCAAGTTAATTTTCTAATTGCTTGTTTGCTCATGAACTAATTGAATATCTTTATATATATATCTATCTTTAGAGTAACTAGTTTGCTCAAAAAATTTCGTATAGCATGAGAATTTAGACGAAAAAAACTAATTGGGGTGGTCAAACCTTATTACTTAAAGGCAGCAAAAGTACTGTAATGCCTATTATATGCCTATAACCTACTGTTATGCCTATTACTATACCTACTAAATATACATATGCAATTTCATTGAGGCCTTTTTGATGGCAAGTAGAGCTACGGAGTTGCTACATAAATGTGGAGACTCTAACCCCAACCAGTTAAATACCACGAAATGAGAGAGAGAGAGAGAGTGAATGAGGTATCTGGAGGTCCACCCTCTAAATGCCCGCAACGCAGCTGTTACCTCCTCGGGGATACCACCAGGTGACCCGCTTGCCCTCTTTACCATAGAATGTCTAACTAAAACTGCGGCTATGACCGAGTTCGCCCTGTGTAGTACTATGGTCCTATGCCCATGAGATTGCAGCCATTTGGAAGTAAAGTTTCTAGCCCATTTTCATAATTTATTTAATTCGACAAGACCGTAAAAATATTAGTAGAGCGTAGTTATAATATTACTTAGTAAGTTTTTAACATCTCCGTCTAAAGTCACAATAACTTGAGCACATAATTATACTCAAATAGTTCAATTTGCATTTTAAAACATTATTTATACTTTATATATAGTTAATCTCTGATAAAGATAGAACCATATATGTAAGTTATCACCAATATTTGTATTATGCAGAGGTCGCCGTGTTCATATTTAATATTAGCTGGATCGGCGAACTTTGTCTCGCTTCGGGCCTCGGAGGCAATAAACAAAAGAAACAAAAAGGAGCTTTAAAGGAGGATTTCTATTGGCAGATAGCTTGTGTAATAAGGAGTGCCTTATTACAACAGCTATCTGCCAATAAAAATAGGTCCAACTATTTCAGAGATCTTCCGAGATCAAACTGTAAACATTGTTAACAGTTTCTGTTATTTTGGTATATTATGTACTGTATATCTATTCATACACATACATTATATATATATATATATATGTCACACATTCAGCCACACATTCACCCAAAAGGACTGCATGGACTTTGATACAAGTGTCATCCTCAAATTACATGCACATGAATTTACAGTTGAATACTGAAGATAAATAATGGTATCATGCCAAATGTTTAATGATATTTTCACAGTTCGATTTAACGTTTATATAAGAGCTAAACAATCAGTAAAATCTGATGAATCTTAACCGATGCACGTATGTAATTATATTTTACCGATAACAGAGGCAGCAGTTGAGTTTTTACAATTAACATAAGTAATAAAAAAAACAGTGACGTCAGGAGCCTTCATGATCGACGAGCGTGTATGACAAGAGTTATGAAAGGCTGAACACTCGAAAGGTGTGCAACGAATCGCATCTTATAGCGGTTCTGCCTACCCAGGATTCGGCGTGAAGTTATATAATTATGTATATGAAATCGAAGCCTATATGCCAGCTTAAAATCAATCAGATGGTGATTTTCTAAAGTAAATAGTTAAAAGAATGACCAGACGTCAGTTGGGTAGCCTTACCCCCCGCGCCCCACTCCTACTCAATAGTATACCTACGTGTACGTAGAGAGGCTATATCGAGCGGCACATTGTTACATAACACTGCGGTACGAGACCCACTCCGCTTGATAACTAACCACCATTCATACCAAATAATATATTAACCTCAAAATTTATGAAATCACAATATGTATTCAATAAATCTTTAACACATTCATGCGAGTGATATGTGGAGCTTTGTACTCTCTGATTACCCTGCAAGGGACTTGGCGTAAAAATGTATGTAGATATGTATTTATATACATACATACATAACCTCACGCCAAATCCCTTGCGGGGTGGGCAGAGACAACGAAGCGCCATAAGGCACGACTCTTACACACGCGTCTTTTTTTGAGGCTCCTAACATCATCTTCCTCCAGAACACGTTGTATTTGGTCATGGAATGTGTGTCTTGGCCGTCCTCGACACCTACATCCACCCGCTTTTGCATTGACAAGACAAGAGTAACAGTTTTATGACAAGAGTTGTGAAAGTCAGAGATGCGAGTGATGCACCTACCCCGCAAGAGACCTAACGTAAATATATATGTATTTGCAGAATTAAATTAGACAATGTCATTGTTAATTGGCTACACTGGCTGAGATCAAGAGTTTTCTTTACGTTGCTACAGGCGACGGTAATGGAAACTCCAATTATTCGAGAAATGCATTTCAATTAAGATTTCCAACATATAACTATTGAGTGTGGTGAAACCTAATTATTGGTGTGGTAACTTGGCCAATGTTCAGGTAACCTGAGCTGCGCTGGATAGACGTGACGCAGATGTAATTACATAAGCTTCAAGGAAATGTTTAGACGCCATATGAAATTACTATTACAATAATTAAATTATTAATGTTTAACATAAAACATAACTTCACGCCTTTTCTACCCGAAGGTGTAGCCAGCGGCTGTTAAGCCTCGTCTCGCCGTTATGTTTACGTCCCAAATGGAATAGGTGGCGAACCTATCATATACCGTACCGGGCACAAAGTTTTCAGTCATCGATATTTTTCACACATAACTTCCGAATATAACTTCGAAAAGTCATTGGTGTGAGCCAGTGTGAGGATTCGAACTCGCGACGTCTAGATTCAGAAACGGGGTGCTCGACCCCTGGACTACCGAGACACTGATGTTTACCTATAGAAAAATTGCCGTGTCGATCAAGAGAACTGTGTCTTGTAGAGAGTGTCGTACGAAGCGATTAAGGGAATTTAACTTTATTTCGCACAACTTATAAGCGAACAGCACAGACTCCCAGTACAGTGGTCCTGAGTTCAAATTCCAGCCCACACTTTCGAAATATCATCGCTAATACTCTTATCATCATGCAGGCCGTATGTACATAAAAGCCAGCAATGTCAGCAATGTACATAAAAAAGTCTCAAGATACAACCAGACTGAAGCGTATATTGTAAATTTAAATAGTTCTCAACTTCCCCGGTTAAAGTTATTTTAGTTAATAATTGCAAACTTTAATATATACATATTTATATACCTACATATTAATGTCATCAAATGTATTTAACAGTTACTTTTTGATGTATAATAGATAGCTTCTATATACTACTCATATAGCATAGATAGCACTCATTTTTCCACGGGCGGTGTAGGCAGTGGCTGTTAAGCTTCGACTCGCCGTTATGTTTACGTCCCAAATGGAATAGGTGGCGAACCTATTGCTATACCGAGCACAAAGTGTTTAGTCATCGATATTTATAACACATAGCTCTCGAAATAAATTTCGAAAAGTCATTGATGTGTGCCAGGTTTTGCACGTCGCGACCTCTTGATTCAGAAGCGACCACTGGACCACCGAGTTATTGTTTTTTATAGTTAGTTTAGCATAAATAGAATAATCAGTATAATTCAGTCACTGAAGGTAGAATACCTGAGAGAGTGTGGATGAATTGTGTCTACGGAGATAGGATAATGGAAGGTTTTAATATGCATGAAAGTACGATGTAAAAGAAGACCTGGTGCCTTGGGACTAAGTGATGACAGCATCGAGTAAGAAGATGTTGATGAGCAATGAACCTAGGGGCTATATAATTTCTCTCGTTAACTTGTAGGACTTTGATTTTAATTTTGGTTGGGTCTTAACTTTGATAGTCGAGTATTCGGACTGTCACATATATTATTCACGAACCAACTGCTATATTTTCAAAAGCGATTTAATTATTTTACTATACTAGTTGATCTTGCGAACTTTGTTCCGCAACAAAAGTAATAAATAAGTAAATTCTGGATTTATCACTTTGCTACATTATCATTACATAGTATAAAACAAAGTCACTTTCCGCTGTCTGCCCCCTTATATGCGTGTATCTTTAAAACTACGCAACGGATTTTGATGCGGTTTTTTTTAATAGTTAGAGGGTGTCAACGGGGTGTTTTTGATCTATAATTCATATATTATATTGTAAATAAAAAATTATAATTTTCAAGATTTACTATTTTAATTGCAAACGCTGGCTGAACCCTAAGTGATAGATCAAAACAATGCTCTACATTACTAAACACCTCCAGAAGGTCTACAAAAAAGTCGGCGAGGGCATATGTCTATCTCTTAGGGATAACCCACAATGACCATTTATATTTTTTTACTTTTTACGAGAAATAATGGCTTATTTACGAAGCTATTTTAAACATTACAGCATTAACTTTCATCCAATTAAGTGTTTTTAATAGATTGTGCATGTAATATAGATGATCCTGGCCCTTTACAGCATGCAATTTAAACAAATATTTTCGAAGATATTGCAGTATTAACATAGCGGCGCAGCAGTTCAAGCCGATAAATAGCACAAATTGAACCTCATAATATCCAAAATTTACTCATTTATTACTTTTGATGCGGAACAAAGTTCGCCGGGTCAGCTAGTCATAAATAAATTATAGATAAAAACTAAAAACCACCTCATTGATACACTCTATCTATAAAAAAAACAGCATAAAAATCCGATTAATAATATAATGATATAAGGGAACACACGCGTGTGCATGAAAAGAGATGAAAGTCAACGAAGCGAGTGAGGTGTGTAAGAATCGTGCCTTATGGCGCTCTGTTCTCTCTGCCTACACCGCAAGGGATTTGGCGTGAAGTTATGTATGTAAGTATATTATACATTTTTAACAAGACTATTTGGCATATGAGTTTCTTATCCCCATGACTCGGTATCGGCGATTGCGTCGTTGTTTTCTTATTTTCCTGTCCTCAAGCGTTCGTGTTTTAACAATAAGTTATAAGAGAACTTTCTTAAGACTATTTTTAAGTGTCTATGAAGACCTATAGGAATAACGTTCATTTGATTATATTCAATGATTAGCTCAGTGCGCTATTTCTAGACATATTAAATCTGTGCACCTCACATACTCGGCGCCAGCGTGAAATGTCACATTAATGCAGTCTGTTCCACACAACCCTTCATCATGAAGGCTTGTTGACAATATAACCTCATTTATAATCTATTGCTCATTCAAGTGTAATGAAATACATATTCGAGATTTATCTTGAAGTACCAAACATTAGGTATATTAATAAATTGGTCTTAAGGTAAGAGAAATTTTGAGGTGGGTATAAATCACAAAATCAAATGTGTACCTTCACGGCCTCGACATGTAAAGGAGTTAAATTTAATTATGTTGGTCTTCGAACTAACACTTTGTCAATGACATTGGTATTTTACAATATCCGAGTAATCATTGATGTATATCCGTATTAGAATCCGATGTTGAATTGTTAAGGTACTAGGTTACTGAAACGTTTCAAATGGTGATACGACTTAAGATATTAATACCGCCTTTCTATATTATTAGACACTGTTTATTAATGAACCTGCTGGACTCCTGGCTAGAGGTATTGACAACTGCGTAAAGTTTGTTGACTCACTTCTCACCCCAATACAAATATTTGTATGACGAAAATGTGTTTGTATGCTGTCTCAGTGTTACTCAATTAAAGTATTATGAGTACTTATAATGTAAGGATAAGGGATTGGATGGCTACTATAAGACTGGATGACTTTTACCTTCAACTAAAATAACTTGCCGGATTTCTTATCAAAATATTTGTTTCCCACTAGCTAGTCCGGCGAACTTTGTTTCGCCTCGGAAGCAATAAAAAAAGTAGCTTAAGCTACTACGTATAACACCAGCTACCTGCCAATAAATGTCCCGTCAAAATCGGTCTAGTCAATTCAGATATTACACGGAACAAAAAGACAGACTGGTCAAAATTGTAAAAAGTATTATTTTGGTGTATGTATATTATACGTAATAATATGTGTAGATAATCGAAAAATAAAATGATTACTTCTGCGTATAAATCAGTGAGATATGAACTCTCAGAGCAGGAAAGCGATCATTACGTACCCTGGAGGGGTCACTAATGTCCTGCTAACCTCCTCAAATGTTTCATTCCCTTTAAGATGGCGTTGCTACAAGACATCGTCATAGCATAATATAGGGTCATCCAAGAAACGCGCCTACATGTTTCTTTGAAATAAAACACAAACTAATTGCAATTTTTTCAAGCTGTTTTTTTTTTATTAAAAGTATGATCCATTACAATTATAAGTGGAATAGAATATCATTCAAATGTCCACCACAACTGCGTCTGCAGGCATCAATCCGAATATCGAAATTTTCAATGACTTTCCGACATGTTGCTGGTGTTATTTCACGAATTGCAACTTGAATGTTGTTCTTTAGATCATTAATTGTTTGTGGCTTGTTAGCACTCACTCGACCTTTCAAAAAACCCCACAAAAAAATCTAATGGTGTTAGATCACATGACCTTGGAGGCCAATTGAAATCTGCATTTCGTGAAAAAATCACGAATTTTGCGATAGGTATTTTTCAAAGAACGCCCATTTTCATAATAACTTTGAATGATGTAAACGCGTTCTTGCAATGTGTACCTGTCCATGGTTAAAACTGGTAAAAAATGGCTATGTCATTTGACAAGACGTCACGTGTAAAAATTATATAGTGCAGACATCTAGGCGTCACATTTGGATGACCCTTTATAACTCCACGCCTTTCTCTATCCGAAGCTGTAAGCAGCGGCTGATAAGCCTCGTCTCGCCCTTATGTTTACGTCCAAAATGGAATAGGTAGTGAAACCATTGCCATACCGGGCACAAAATTTTCAGTCATCGGTATGTATACACATAACTTTCGAAAATTATTTCGAAAAGTGATCGGTGTGAGCCAGGATTCGAACCCGTGACTTCTTCATTCAGAAGCCGAGTGCTCGACCACTGGACCACCGAGACCGAGATAGTATTTACTAGAATAAATTAAGTTATGGATGAAAATATATTTTTTAATGGAAATAGTGGCAAGGGTCTGCGTTGCTGGCATTTTAGGTTAAAGGTCGCTAATTATTACCGTATTAATTTTCTTTATATAATATATATTACTGCGATAAACTAATGTTACGGCTTCTGTTGCCTGAAGTAAAAGAATCCCTTAGTTTTTATTCAATCAATCACCTTGGTTCTATGAGCAATCGAAAATAGTTTTACGTTTTCAAAAGTAAATGTAATGTTCAATATACTTGTCATATTGCAGTCAGTTATGCGAGCGGAACGAGTACACTGTCCTTTAGTTGCCTGGCAACGGTTTTAATACACAAACCTGAAACCAGTACTAAACCACTACGCGTCACTAACTAATAAACCAATGTATTACTGGCTGATCCGGTGAACTTTATTCCGCACAAAAGTCAATAAATGAGCAGAATTTATTTTGTTATAGTACTTACAAAAAATCTGACAACCATTTATTAATTTTTCGTAAAATAATAATAATACGCTTTTATTGGCTTCACCTGTATGTGTGTGAGTATGTATGTAATCAGACTCTATGAGCTCGATTTTCTCCTACTTCAAACGATCGGATATTATTTAAACAATACGCTGTCGTCAATACGCTGAGGAAAGTGTCTCAAAGGTTATTCCTGAGATCGCAGAAAAAGGAGTCCAAGCTCTCTGCTGAGACACTCGAGCTGATGAGGCAAAGGTGAGAAACTCCATCCGATCAGCTGTCTTCGTCAGAATGGAAAAGCCTAAACCAGCGAATTAGAATGCTGACGCGGCGCGACCTTCCTCGATCGAATACTCGAGCAATCGAGGACGCAATCGACCGCAACAAAGGGTCGAAAGTGTGCTGAAAACTGCGGATAGACGTGTCGTCACCTCTAAGCCCTTTATTCCACACGGATGACCAAGCCGACGGAACACAGCGATGATGACCACAGAGCCCCGCTAACGCGTCACTACAGTGAAGACATCCCCGACTTTGCAGAAAGCGAGATTATTGCGGCTCTCAGGCAACACCAGAACAACAAGGCACCCGGTGATGACGATATTATTACAGAACTTCTAAAATCCGGCGGGGTTCCTATCCTAAAGGAATTAGCAAGTCTATTTAATTCCGTCATAATACGTCGTGCCCGGACCGATAAGCGTCGAAGGGTCAGTTCTCGAAGTCGTAAACAAATACGTCTACCTAGGCCAAATTATCCAGTTAGGTAGACGAAACTTCGAGAAGGAGGCCCAAAAGGAGGATTCAGCTGGGTAGGGCTGCATTCGGCAAATTGCGTCGAGACTTCAGCTCGCCTATCCCGCAATGTCTGAAGACCAAAGTCTTTGACCAGTGCGTCTTACCGGTGATGACCTACGGTGCCGAAACGTGGACACTCACGGTGGGGCGAATCCACAAATTTAAAGTCGCTCAGCGAGCTATGGAGCCCGGGCTATGCTCGGGGTATCTCTGAAGTATAAACTCAGGAATGAGTATATCCGCCAGAGAACTGGGGTAACCGACATAGCTCATAGAATAAGCTCGCCGAAGTGGCAATGGGCTGGTCATATCTGCCGAAGAACCGATGGTAGATGGAGTAAGAAGATTATAGAGTGGAGACCGCGTCTTGGTAAACGTAGCGTAGGACGCCCACCAGCCCGATGGTCAGACGACCCCAGAAAGGCTGCTGGAAAAGACTGGATGCGTAAGGCAGAGAATAGGATGTTGTGGCGCACATTGACAGAGGCCTGCAATAGGCTGATGATGATCCGATAATGCTGATTAGATTCGCCAGGATTCTTCTGATACCTCCAAGAGAGAAAATGAGAAAGAGAGAAGTGTACACAGTGGTAGTCTTGCAGTTCGCTGCATGAATGGGCCGGCTCGACCGGTGGTGGCTCTAGCCGCGTTTCATACTGTGGGAGAGCTATCCGGAAGCCCGATCCCTCTTTCCCTCCTACTTTCTTAAAGGACGGCAACGCAGTACAGTGTTCATGAGCTTGCTCGTTTGCCGTCCTATACCATAAAAAATAGAAGTGTGCACTATGTGTACAAAGTTACATGAATATAGGCTAAGTAGTTTTTTACGCGAAAAGGTAACAAACAAACTTACATTCGCATGTATAATATTCATTAGTATTAGTATGACAGGATTAGTAGTATTAGTAGCAGTATTAATCAAAGTAATATGTAATACGTAACCGGATATTGTTAGGTGTCGAATAAAAAATAATACAAAAGCTCTTTACATTTGCGATCAAAGGCCTTCCTTTGTTATTATATTTATGCATTTTGATAAAATCATTATTATGCGGAACATATTTTCAGTACAGAAGGTGTCGCCAGGCTTTAATACCATGAATTTTAATAAAGTTTGCGTTTCAGGGTGCGCCAATATAGGAATCTCGTTATTTTTGCTTTAGTTTGTATAGAAATTAAAATTTCAAACAATAGTGACCGGTGAAATACGTCGACCTCTCAGAATATTGGCATTAAGTTGCTCATGCCGTGTTTTGTTTGGCGAGAGAGGTATCCAGAGGACCAACCTCTCACCCTCTCCCCTCCCCATTCCTCTTCCGACCCCTTCTCTATCCCATTTTAAGGGCCGGCAACGCAATTGTAACACGTTAGTTTTTTACTTTCAGTTGTTTAAGGTGACACGCCGTGTCATTTGCTCTCCTTAACTACCAAAAAAAGGTATAAAATTAGAATATTGAATTGTCTAGATATATACTTAGTCTGGTCATAAATACTGTTACAACTAAAAATAAAAAAATATTACATTTGAATTTGGAATCTATCATTTTTATATGATTGTTCATTGTTTTCTCGTTTTGGTGCCAATACATTGTACAATATTTTGCGATATTAAAATGGAGTGGGGTGATAAAGAGAACCGAATCGCTGTGATTGCATTACACAACGTAGGTATGGAACCAAATGCAATTTTTAAAACTCTCCATACACTTGGTATTAGTCAAATGTTTGTGTACCGGGCTATTAATAGGTACAATGAGACCTCCTCTGTTTGTGACAGAAAAAGACCTGGCCGTCCACGTAGTGTTCGTACGAAAAAGGAGGTCAAAGCAGTAAGGGAAAGAATTCGAAGAAATCCTGTCCGCAAGCAAAAGATTTTATCTCGGGAGATGAAGATAGCACCTAGAACAATGTCGCGTATTTTAAAAGATGACTTAGGACTTGCAGCCTATAAAAGGCGCACTGGTCATTTATTAACTGATAATTTTAAAAAGAATAGGGTGTTAAAATCTAAACAACTACTGAAGCGGTACGCAAAGGGAGGTCACAGAAAAATATTGTTTACGGATGAAAAAGTTTTTACAATTGAGCAACATTTTAACAAACAAAGTGGCCGTATTTATGCTCAAAGCTCTAAGGAAGCTTCCCAATTAGTTGACAGAGTGCAACGTGGGCATTATCCGACTTCAGTAATGGATTGGTGGGGTGTTAGCTACGAAGGAGTGACTGAGCCATATTTTTGTGCAAAAGGTATCAAAACATCGGCACAAGTGTATCAAGATACCATTCTTGAAAAGGTAGTCAAGCCCCTTAACAACACCATGTTCAATAACGAAGTATGATCCTTCCAGCAAGACTCGGTACCGGGTCATAAAGTTCGGTCTACGCAATCTTGGTTGGAAGCGAACGTTTCGGACTTCATTAGAGCTGAAGACTGGCCGTCGTCTAGTCCCGATCTTAATCCAATGGATTATGATTTGTGGTCAGCTTTAGAAAGTACGGCTTGCTCTAAACGTCATAATAATTTAGAGTCCCTAAAACAATCCATACGATTGACAGTGAAGAATTTTCCCATGGAAAGAGTGCGTGTTTCTATTGATAACTGGCCTCAACGTTTAAAGGCCTGTATTGCAGCCAATGGAGACCACTTCGAATAAGCTTTTTATATTTTATATCGTTTTATATTTATGTATTAAAGTAACACACAGTAAAAGTAATAAATGTTATTCGCAATTAAAAAATAATTTTTTATTTGTTACAATATTTAAGGCATGTCTAAGTATATATTTAAATTATATGACACTTATACATAAAACTGACTTAATGCCTCATTTATTCATTAATACATAATTTGATATATACACATGTGCGTCATCGACGAAGTGGAAGGGACGAACCGGTAAAAGGAGAGTAAGACCAAAAAAAGATGGGCTGACGACATTACCAAAACTAATGGCAGTGACGGGCAAGTGGAAATCACTGGAGGAGGCCTTCACCCAAAGTGGAGTCCACATCCATCCATCATGAAAACCAACCTAAGTAACACTTAGAAAATAAGTTAATTAAGAATATAAACATAACAATATTAATAATGTAACATAGGGATAAGGATAAACAGCCTTTATGGCTAATTTATTTATATTACATGCGTAACATTTTTTTAAATAGGATTTTTTTCTACGTGCGTCGCATAATCGCAAACTGGTTACGGTGACCCATTTGAAATTTATACACATCTTCACATATGCACATCTTCACGTCAAGTTCCTTTGCGGGGTAAGCAGAGAGAACAGAGCGCCATAAGGCATGATTCTTACAAGCCTCTCACTCGCTTCTACGACATTCATGTTCTTGAATATATGTTCTTGTGACAGAGACTTATATGTAGGAAGATATTTACCGATCGCAGTAAATATTTTCCTAAGAGATTCTATTATATATTTTTATACATTTAATATTTATTATTATAGTTCGACTTACACACTTGAGAGTTTTCTCACGATGATTACAAGTCGAAATATAAAGAATAAATATTATATATTTTTCAGAGAATTGTATAAAAATTATATTTATCAAAGCCAGTTCTAGTCACAGGTACTTAAGTAAGAAAACCTTTACACGTGCGCTGAAGGGATTGTAGCCCAAATGTGTAGGCTAGGCAGCGGTTGCGCCATTACGTTCCGTAACAAATTGAATAGGTCGCGACTGGCGAAACTGTTGCCATACACCGGACACAAAGTTGTCAGTCATCGATATTTATCACACATAACTTCCGAAAAGAAATGTGAGCCCGGAATGGAACCCATGATTTCTAAATCAGAAATGAGGTGTTCGACCACTGGAACAGCGAGACTTTATTACACATTAATAATATTTATTTGCCGCCAAATTCTATGTGTACTTATATTAATACCAATCACACTGGTAATAATGATTTTCAGCTGATAAATTTTGATACAAACACACCAACCACACCCCACCCTCACCCACTATCCACGCAGATAATTATTGGGTAATTAAATTGAAAACTGTCAAGGTAAGGTTTAATTTTTATCACGAACTAGTGCACAGCTTCAAACGCGTAAAACTTTCGAAATATTAAAGAGTTCTTTAAAACAGAATTAATATAAAACTTTTAGGAAAAAAAACAGTAGTTGTTTTTATAATATTTTACGATTTTCGTTGAAAACGATTTTTTACGCGAATGCGAATATTTCTTTTAAGCCTTCGCGAACGCATTTGAACTACAATGCACTCATTATTTCATTAAAATCTGTCAAGCTATATTGGTGCAGTTATTTCGTGATTAATATCACGAGAAGCATAAATATTTTGAAAATAAAATAATATATAAAAAACGTGTTTTTTTTTCTGATGTAACGCCTTCGTCGTTAACTTTGAGATTGGAGTTTTATAAAAAAAAATATGAACTGTATCTTTTATGTTGGATTAAATTGCGGGAGTCCATGGGGGACATGTTTTTTATAAGTTTAATTTTTACATTCCAACGAGAACATTACTATGAACGATATCGAACGGTCGATACGTAGTAGGAAAAATGGTACATATTGATATGTCTGCGTGAAATGATCAAACACGGTGGAACCTGTGTCCGGGATGCCTTTCTGACCTTGAGCAATCTATGCTGGAGGTCGGGTAAGAATACTATGGATTGAAGGCGTGCTGTCATCGTGCCCTTGTGTAAAGGTAAGGGATCACAAATGCAGTGTACCAGTTACAGGGCCATCAGTTAGATAAGCTAAACAGCAAACATTATTTAAAGGAGAATGATGTACGTGCTGACGGAGGCTCGTCGTCCTGAATTGACGTCAATATCGGCGTCTGTCCGCTCGGCTGTTCATCCTGTACAGTGTGCCTGGATTGTTATCTCCAGAGAGTGAGATAGACGAATGTAGGGATGCGAATGGGTGGCCTAGTTATGAGCTGGTTGCCTTACATAGACAGACGCCATGATTTTCCATCCAAATCGCCGTCGTACCTGCAAACACTTGTCACCATTGTGAAAAACGATTGCCCGCAATGAAAGGGTTATAATGGAATGTGATGGAAACGAAAGTCATAATGTTTGAAAGGGAAGAATCCACAACGGGTACAAGAATAATGGTTGATGATGATGGAGCAGGTGGATAAACTTTCTATGACCAAATAGAACGAGGCCCCGAGGATGGTGATGTCAGGAGCCTTAAAAGTCGACACGCGTGTATGACACGAATTATGAAAGCCAAAGAAACGAGGGATGCGTGTAAGGATTTTTTTTCAACTAAGGGGGGAATGGTGTAAGGGATACTACACCTCATGGCACGTACACAGTTGTCGCTGCACACCGGCCACTACAGCATACTGTGCGTACAGTGGTTATATACTATTGATGGCACGTACATGTACGTGCCACGAGGTGTAGTATTCCTTACAAATCGTTCCTTATGCCGCTCTGTTCTCTCTGCCTACACCGCACAGGACTTAACGTGCAGTTATTTATGTACCTGTGTATGTATTTTTAATCTAGTTACCTAATCTAGAGCTGATCCATAATGTACTACTTTTTATACTAATCTAGGAGGGTAAAATGTTAAACAAAATATAAAGCTTATTTTTCGTATCATCATGCTATATACAATTTCATTATTCTTTATGATAAAAACATTCGCAATATATCTTGCGAATGCCAAAAACAGGCGTATTCGCGAATGCGAATATTCGTTGCATCATTAATAACATCATACATACATAACTTCACGCCAAATCCCTTGCGGGGTAGGCAGGTAACAGAGCGTCATAAGGCAAGATTCTTACACACCTCACTGGCTTCGTTGACTTTTCATGCACGCGCGTCGATTTTTAAGGCTCCTAACTGCCTTAACCAGCTCTCGCTTCTATATGGTAACACAACGACTTTCTTATGTTACTTTTTTTTAATTTTAACGATAATTATTTTGACCGCAAACTCTAAACAGTCACAACTATTTCATCACAACGTATGTGCAACTGGCCACAACATACTAAAAAATATATACTCTATAATGTAGTGGTAGGTATCCCTAACCCAATCAATCAAGTACGCAAAATTCGATCAATCAAACACAACCAATTGTGACGTTCCGAAAATAGCCCTAGACTCGTACACAAGTGAATTTTGCGTAAAACGCCGGTTCTCTCTTTACAATTTCTGTATTGATACAATAAAATTACAAAAAAACGTCGTATGCGATACAAATATTTGTGTCAATATGGAATGAATGCATTTCATTGGCAGTGTAACGACACGATACACATTCCGAACGGATATTCTGCAAGACTGGACGGAAATTGGCAACTGTCAGTTATTGAAAAGGAAGCACGAATAGCACAGCACACACAGACACAGACACACACACAGAGTGACAGTCACAGAACATTTCATCTTTTAATATTAGGTGTTGCGGAGTTGAAGAGATGAAAATTTCAAAATTTATTTGATTTCATTGCTGGAAGGAAGGTATAATCTAGATTCTTTTCAGCAGTGACAGCTAAGCAACATGGGTGACCGTCTGAAAATAACATGTGACCAATGGACACGGAGAAGCGAATCGCAGTTGTTTAGTGGGTATTCTGGAACCATCCCTACAATGAAGTTGCCAGAGAGTCAAGATGTAAAATGCATTCCGTTGTGTTAAAAAATAGGCTAGTTTTGGTGGTGGTGCCCTCGTGCCCCCACACATATTAAAATAATATCTCACATTCACTGTGGCAGAATAATTTCTATATTGCGTGTCGATAGCCAGTTGCGTCAGTTATTTCAAAACTGCTCCAATATAAAAAAATGGCTTAATTTAGTTTAACTAGGACTAGTTCTTACCCGCAGCTTTACCTATTAATGATTTCTTTTCACAGTAGTGGTACTGTGAAGCAAGCATTTTTTATATCTATAGATACAAATAGGGTACTTATATTTAAGAATAATACTAGATTTAAGAATAATAGATCGGCAATAGACATCCAAACAACGAGACCAAAAATGGGTCGTTGTGTGAATTATCAAGTGTGCGTAAAAAGTGCCTCAAAGTGTCAACTTTTACATAATTACTGTTCATATGTTTGATTTTTATACATTCTGAGAATCGTTTACTCGCGGTTCCACGGTCGGTGATGATTAGTAGTACATTTTTACTGACATGTGCCATCTACTGCAGTGTGTGATAAATCTATGCACATATCAGTTATCACTGACAGCGCGCCCAAAATTAGTCCTTTTTTCAAGATATTGACATGTGAACAATATTTTTATAAAACTAATATCTAACCAAATTGTGCACTTAAAAGCTTGGAAATATGCTGAATCGACGGATATAAGTGCAGTACGTAGATTTGACTCCTCAAACGAGGATATTATTCGTTATACAAAGTAAGATTACAAATATCGACTATTCCCGTCATCTGCTGAAAAACAGGGACAGTGTGCTTGTTAATTTAGATGTAATATGATATGAAAATTAAGTTAAAATCGATTGATTTATATATTATATTATATTAATAAGCTACCTAAAGGAATTTACAATTAAAAACATAATGACAGCTACCGGTGTAATATTTTAGTGATGTCTTTGCTGTTGGTTGGTTCTATCTATCGGTATCCCAAAGGAGAGTTTGTGTTAGGAGTGTACGAGTATGTATGTTTTAATGTTAATGTGAAATCGTTATATCGATTATATGTGATGAAAGATAATAAGAAACGCGAAAGCCATAACTGCACTTATGCAAGAAAAGTACTATGGAGTTTATTTTTTTTAATTTGTAGATATTCTACAAATCCAGTTGTCAAAGAGAAGTAGTTCCTTATGCCGTAACTACTGCTAGTGTGTGTGTGAGTGTGTAATGCTTAATTTTACTATATTTTAAGACATTTAATATTAAAAAATCATATTTACTTCAACTTTTTAAAACTCTACTTCCTTTACATTGCACAATTTCCTTAAAAATAATTACAAAATGTTCGTTTCACGTCTCCACCCATTATAATAATGATAACAGATAGATTAGCTATAAATACAGCGGATATCAAGCGCACACTTTTAATACCGAAAATGGGCGAGACGAGGTCACGCATTCAAATCCTGCCCCCTAAACCCCACTCCACCAGGATTATCATCACGACATCTTTCACAGTTCCGATAACGATACGAGTATTGTTTATAAACAAAAAAAATCGTTTTCAAAAGAATAACTTTTTTAATAATTTTGAAAACAGTATTTTATTTGTCTACACGATACACTAATAGTGCATATACCCTCGAGTGTTAAAGACACGGTGGTACCTCATGCCTAGTAAAAATATAGTAATTAATATAAGGCGAATAAACTTCAGAACTGTGGTAATGGTCGACGGTTAAAAATAACTCCGGTCACTAAGCGTACTACTCAGATTGAACTAGAAGAAACTAGGTTAGCTTTGGACTATTTTTACCTTAATGTATATATGAATAACGTCCATGGAATACGCTAATACTGAATCGTATAATCAAGGCACCAAGTACTTGTAAGAAGGAGCGAGCTAGCCACCCAGTTTTGGGGCAATATCGGCTAAGGTTGGCTTGCACTCAATGATTCCAAAATAACGTCACCAACATTTATTGCAACTGATGAAATTGATTGATTGATGACGAAATGATTCACGAACAAAGACTGCATAATCACACAGACAGCTTCTTGAAAAAAAAAAACAACATTTTTTTTTTTTATTTGAATCGTACGTAAATCCCACAGTGATATCAAATAGCTGAAGCGTTCAAATAGTACTTATTAAAACAATTAATTATTTAATCTTGTTCTAATCAATTTAGCACATGAGTTTTTTTGCACTATTCT
This sequence comes from Euproctis similis, assembly GCA_905147225.2. Lineage (NCBI taxonomy): Eukaryota > Metazoa > Arthropoda > Insecta > Lepidoptera > Erebidae > Euproctis > Euproctis similis. The sequence continues at coordinate 20,762,481 of LR990107.1, read as the reverse complement.
TCCCACGATTGCCCCTACACTCGGAATCGAGACGAAATGAAATACATCCATGTTTTCTTATTAAACTGAAGTACTTTTTCTAAGCGCATGTATTTTAATTTTATTTACATATTCTAATTTGAGTGTCTGTAAGATCTATAGATTATTTTTTATTAGCTTCGTATGAGATCGGCTAAGTTGTGGACATTAACATCTGACAAGCTCATAAGAGACAAGCAGCGAATGAAATGTATGAAAACATTGAATGAAATGTATATTTGGATTTTTTTTTATCGTACCTACCCGTCTTGGTAAACTACTGAACCGATTGTAATACAATTGTGCTAATTGTGTCCAGTTTTATTCAAATTGAAAGATAGGATGGTTTCTGATTTAAGTTTATTAAATTTTACTTTGAAAAGAACGAACTAACCACTGTTTTAATAATTAAACAAACTGCAGTGGTTCCGCATTTTACCTCTGTCTTATAAACAACACACTAAACCACCAACCACCTTCCTTTAAAATATTTATACCTATATGGTAGCAGTATAGTAGTATAAAATGAATACTGGGTATCTTTTCAAAGGTATGTATCTAATTATAAAAAAATAAAGTCTATTAAAATAGATCTCGCTACTTTTAATAGCAAATAATACGTAAGACTGCGATCAACGTGTAGAGGCAAGACTGCCGCTGCCTACACCTTCAGATATTGATGACGTTCAAGTACCAAAAACAAATCCTTAAAGTTGATGAAGATCCGATTTGGAAAGCTTTATGAGAAAGCATTCTGTGCCCTATATATTTATAGATATCTGTACACTTCCGAAAAATGTTAATTTCTTTACCCGTACCGAATACTAATGAACAAAGCACTGCATCGACTTCAGAAGATTTAATATTGATATATATTATAGATATATACTGGATTTTAGTAACGACAAACAAGTAGATACAGGGAACAAGAGTATTTTTACTCCGTATTTATAATAAACAGTACCTATGTAGTTTCTTCGGGACTTTGTAAATAAACTTCATATATGTAACAATGTGCAACGGAAAATGGAAAACACTGGTACGAGTACCAAGAAAGTATTATTCAAATAGTATTTACTTGAACTTAGCCGGAGGCGCGTGTCGTAGAAAAAAAATCAATACAAGTCGCACGCCCCGACTTGCTCGAAGGACACCAAATGAAATTGCTAACTAGTTACCTAATGCTACCAAAACACGCGTAAGTATGACTTATATCTCAAAAAAGGAGGTGCACTTCTTGCAAATATCCTTACAAATGCATATGACTTTAATTTACCAAGATATCACCAAGATTTCTAAAGAAGAATAAACCAAGAGACAAGAAGGAAAAGTTCCAAATTACATGTAATTAAAAAAAAAGTATGTTGATTAGCATCACTAATTAGAGTTCGTAAATTACACGCAGAATAAAAAGTTAGTCTCGTTAAGAAACTCGTGAGATGTCTACGCGAATTATGACAAGATTTCAAGTATTGGTGCGTTTGAGGTTCACCAACTTTTTGGAAAGAAGTAAAAGCTCGGTGGTCTGAAGGACGAGTGCCCCGCGTCAGAATGATTTGCGTGCCACCTGATGGTCAACAACAAACGCCGCCCATGGAAACCTGAACACATATTGTGTTACAGTTGCGTTGGCGGCTATACAATGGTATATGGAAGAGGTCGGAAGTGGGATGGGAAGGGTAGGAGGAAAGGGGTTAGGCTTCCGGATACCTCTCGTCGATATTCTGAGAGGTCGGTGACATACCATTCGAGTTGAGCCGGCCCATTTATGCAGTGAGCTGCGTGGCTTTATAACGACGAAAATGAATGGAATGAATCAAGAAGTCGTGGGAATCGAATTCGGACTCACACCAATGACTTTTCGGAAATTATGCGTGATAAATCTCGACAATTGACAATATTGTGCCTGGTGTATGGGAATAGGTTCTGACACCTTGCATTATGGGCTTGTCAGGATTTCAATAGTTTAATAGCTTCCAAGTGGCTATAGAGTATTTAGTCTCTTCTAATTTTTTGTCAATTGTTTAATCAAGTATAAGTTTAAGTAAGTTTGTATTATAATAACAAACATACATAGATAACTTCACGCCAAATCCCTTGCGGGGTAGGCAGAGAGATCAGAGCGCCTTAAGGCACGATCCTTACACGCCTCACTCGCTTCTATAATACATATTATTTATTAATTTATATCTATACTAATATTACAGAAAGGAAACTTTAAAAATCTACTAGACCAATTTCAAAAATTCTCTCACCACTGGATAGCTGCTTTCTTTCACCCAGAATAACATAGGCTTTAAATAATAATCATCGCGATCGCCATTTTGTATGTACGCGAGCAACATCGCGAGGCGGAGAGCTATTGTTTAATATATTTATTTTGGTTTTTGTTTATTACACCTACAACCGTATCTTTTATGTACTTGGTATTGTCCTTCCAAAGGTTGTCTGGAACAAATAGCTTTTAGCGATAAGGCCGCCATTTCTACTTCAACACTTGTCACTATATAATGTATTTTTATTTTTAGTTCATTAGGTAAACTAGCCCATAAGGTGAATAAATAAAGAGTCCTCTATGTATCAAATATACTAAAAAAAATGCTACGACATGACAGCATCGGTGAGTTGGACAAGTACGAAAATGCTTTGTTGTCGGCAGATAGGGCCCGTCAAAATTTCACCGAACTAGACAAAATATCAGGGCTGCTGAAAGCTCTTCGAGGGTGTACGATCATGTTGCCGGGAATGTGGTAAACAAGCCAATGAAGTGAATGTACTGTTACTGCTTCAGAGCCGTCATCTAGTTAACGTAAAGGCGACGGCAGGTGTCGCTCTCGCTGGAAGCTGAACAAACAATAGTCTAGCCGATAAAAAAAATATTTAAGCTACAATTTATGCATTTTCCTTACGTGTTGAATTGATGATACATTTGCTCAAAGTTTTATTTAAAAAAGAGCGTGATAAAAGTAAGAAATGTCAACATAATATGATTATCCAACTACTGTAACGATTTTAATATGCTTTTTAGAATTATTACCTTGCTTTATAGCAATATGCTTGCTATATATGAACATAAAATAAAGTCGTTATCCGCTGTCTGTCCCCTTATATCTTTGAAACTACGCAAAGGACTTTAATGCTTTTTTTTTAACAGACAGAGGGTGTAAACAGGTTTTATCTATAATTCATGTATAATGTAGTAAAGAAAAAGTGATAAATCCAAAGATTACTTATTTATTACTTTTGATGCGAAACAAATTTATAATGCAAGCACCAAGTTTGCATTATAAATCCAAGCTTGGTGCTTGTATACATATTTGCTGTCGCATTGTCTTTGGAATATCATTTACTACCACGAGAAAATCAGACATAAAGGTAATATAAAGTTTCACGTGGTTTTTGTAGATTTCCTTAAAAAATTATAAATAATCTGTATTCCATTAAACTCTGATGTCTCTAAAAAATCACTATCTTCATTAGAAAAGCCTCTGCAGACCACAAATTCTTATTGAATTTCTAAAATAGAAATCAATCCCAGCAAATTTATTTTATAAATTTTCTAACGAGACAAGCACCTGCTCGTGACATAGGAATTAGTATACTATTGTGAATTCGTTATTGACCGTACAAATAACACTTATGATACATATAGACGTAGATCTATGAGTATCGTAGAGCAGAATAAACATTGTTTATTGAGTTGACATGAGTACACACGTGAGGTTCTTGCCTGTTTCTTCTCATGACAGCACCTATGCATCCGTGATTTTGTGCTCCACAGAAATACATTTGTCAAGCGCACGTGTTGATATATAAATAAATTTAGTAATGTTTTATTTAGCAGGCCATGGCATTTTACCACTAATTACTTCAATATCATTTACCATCAAGTGAAGAACTGGTCTATAAGGTAAAATGGTCTCGTCTATTGACTCTTTGATGTGTCTACGAAAACCTATAAATATAGAACTATATAAATTTGATTTTGATCCATTTAAAATGTATTATTGAATAGAAAATAATGACTTGTCATATCAGACTATCAAGTCGGGAACTCGTGAACTGCACAGTTATTGCACCGAGAACATAACCCGCTCATAACTTTTCTAATACGGTGGCAGATGATCTGCATTAAGGTTAACCATGCTCGTGGTCTCTCTGAATATCATTGTCAGATACGACTGTGGTAAGTTTTAATATCGGATTTTGAAATTTGACGTATATTGTATAGGTATTAGATCGATGTTTGATTTTTATAATCCTTATTCGATAATGCCGTAAATGCAGTTATTTGGTATTGTTCTATTTTTTATAGGTTTCAAATATAAAGATAAAATTACTTTTTAAAAATATTATAGACGTAATTTGGAGGTGAATGATGCTATGCTGATACTTTTGCTCCGGTTTAGTTGTAGTCCTGAGTTCATTCGCTAATGAGGTGAAGGTTTTTTTTTCAATTTTATGTCAGGAACCTTAAAAATCAGTATATAGCAAGAATTATGAATGTCAAAAGGCGGGTGAGATGTTTATGAAACGTTCCTTATGATGCTCTGAAGTATGAATATTAAGTACAGTTTGTTTTTGTGCACGCATTTTTTTATGGAATAGGCGAGCAGGCGTGTCTTCCGATGGCAAGCAACAAACGCCGCCCTTGGACATCTGAACACAGATAAGTGTTACAGTTGCGTTGTCGGTCCCTAAAATGGGATACGGAAGGGGTCGGAAGTGGGATGAGAAGGGGGTTTGGTCTCCGGATACCTCTCTGACCGAGTGAAACGTGTCATGGCTCTACCCCGTTAGAAGAAGTGATTGAGGTATTTAATTGTCGATTCTCGCACTATGATTAGTACAGCGAATTAAAAATTTTATTTAATATTTGTAAACATACATAATAACATAACTTCACACCTATTCTACCCGAAGGTGTAGGCAACAGCTCGTCTCGCCGTTTTGTTTACGTCCCAAATGGAATAGGTGGCGAATCTATTTGCACAAAGTTTTCAGCCATCGATATTTATCACACATAACTTCCGAAAATAATTTCGAAAAGTCATTGGTTTGAGTCGGGATTTGAACCCGCGACCTCTGGATTTCGGAGCCGTGTACTCGACCACTGGAGTATCGGGACTTATATATATTAGTATGGATTTTGCATTCACTGCTCTCGGCACGGATTTTACAACTCGTCACAACTATTTCAATATCCACTCGGCTGTCTCACAAATTACTAACTATTCTTAAAATATGTAATGACTTATTTAAATTGCAATACTTTATACACTAATTGAAAATTCCTCGTGCACTTTCAGTTCGGCAAAAAGGTGCTGACATAAATTTGAGGCGCTCGGAATAATTTAAAATAAAATACTTCCGTGAACTTTTAAATCTCTCTCAATCAATTCAAGTTCAGCTTAAAAAGGGATTATTAAATATGTAGCTGACTTTGAAGACTGGAAGAGAGCTATTTTTTTCCTTTTTAACTCTATATCCCCATACATATTTGTAAACGTTTTTTTTATGGGATAGGTGGGCAAACGAGCATGCGTGTCACCTGATGGTAAGTGACTAGCGCCGCCCATGACACCTGCAACACATACAGTGTTAGTTGCGTTGCTGACCTTTAAGGGAGTAGGATGGGAAAGGATTGGGACGGGAGGTGGGCCTCCGGGTACCTCTCTTACCGAACGAAACACGACATGAGCCACTTTACGTCGCTCTTCTGAGAGGTCGTGGTATTTCACCGGTCGAGCCGGGCTATTCGTGCAGCGAACTGCTTGGCTCTTGGGTGCTGCTTGGTTAAAAATTTTGAATGTTTAATGTAACTATTTTATTTTATAGCAAGTTAAACGTATATAAAGAACTGCATCAAAGTAAGCATATCCCCCAAGTACAAATAGTAAATAAGTTATGCACTAAAACAAGATATTCAAGATGAGTTGGCGTAAGTTTAGATCAAGTTTACTTCCCCCATGAGAGGATATCAACTGCGCAGCTTTCTCTAAAGGAAACGAGATACTACTAAGTTGCTGTGCATCTTTGTAAGTAACGTATCTAGGACATTGTCTTGAACATCACAACTGAACCGACGCCGAACAAAATCCATAATAATATTGAAAATAAAGGTAAAGTTTGTCGGATTTTAGATGTTAATAGATTGCAAACATTTAGAAAATTATTTCACGATTCAAGTGCATGTTATTTGTAAGAATTGTAAGTGACCTAACAAATTTTAGGAGTTGGCATCTCATTGAATTACTACAACGCTCAAAGTGTAGTAAAAAAAATCTTAGCTAACCAAAAACGGATGAATGTAGGAGTCGAGGACGGCCAAGTCACATTCCATGACCAAAAACAACGTATTCTGGAGGAAAATGATGTTAGGAGTCTCAAAAATCAACGCGCGTGCATGAAAAGTGTTATGAAAGTCAACGAAGCGAGTGAGGCGTGTAAGAATTGTGTCTTGTGGCGCTCTGTTCTCTCTGCCTACCCTGCAATGGTTTTGGCGTAAAGTTATGTATGTTAGCAATCAAGAGACAAATAATAAAAAGAACATTTACAGTAAAACTTAATATAAAATAAAAGATTCGATCTCCTACTCACTATCCGAGTAGAAATAGTCTACGGGTCTATGGGGTCTTACGGCTGAGAAATTCCACCAAGTTTCAGCACCATTGCACTGCGGTGAGTGAGTGAAAACTCGGCTATTCGACAAATTGCGAGTGGTGTAGCAAAGTTGCTTTATTCTTATTTTGCTAAGACTGACTTAGTATTTCAGTAACGATACGATAAAGAATTGTATTCTTCATCTATGTATGAAAAAGTATAAAATCGCCTTTCAATGTAGTAATTAATTTTTAACTTGGAATCGGCACCCAACTTTCCATCATGGTGTGAAATTTCAGAGTGAAACTTTTTCATTCAGGACATCAGAGCTTCTTCTTTTCAAATATGCGCAAAATTTCATACGTGTTACTAGAGTTTTTTCTTCATTACATAGTATAAAACAAAGTCACTTTCCGATGTCTATCCCCTTATATGCTTATATCTTTAAAACTACGAAACGGATTTTGATGCGGTTTTTTTTAATAGTTAGAAGGTGTCAACGGGGTGGTTTTGATCCTCAATTCATATATAATGTTGTAAAGAAAAAATGATAATTTTCGAGATTCAGCACTTTGATTGCAAACGCTGGCTGAACCCTAAGTGATAGATCGAAACAATGTTCTACATTATTAAACACCTTCAGAAGGTCTACAAAAAAGTCTGCGAGGGCATATGTCTATCTCTTAGGGATAACCCACAATGACCATTTTTATTTTTTTACTTTTTACGATAAATACTGGCTTATTTACGAAGCGATTTTAAACATTATAGCATTAATTTTCATACAATGACGTGCCTTAAATAAATTGTGCATGTAATATAGATTACCCTGGCCCTTAACACCATTCAATTTAAACGAATATTTTCGAAGATATTGCAGTACTAACAGAGATAGCAGTTAAATCCGATAAATAGCACAAATTGAACCTCATGATATCCAAAATTTACTCATTTACTTTTGATGCGGAACAAAGTTCGCCGGGTCAGCTAGTTTAAAATATAAATCTCACATTCGACTATCGGTTCTTTTTTATTCGGCTCAAACGTGAAATTTAGTAGTAGATTTTTCAATGTGCTAAAAATGCAGTGGCTAACCTCAAGACTACGGCGCAATATTATTATATTAAATCAAAACGTTAAATCCAAAAACGTAATGGTGACAACTGTTGACTAGTCTATTCATAATATTATATACAGTGTAGCTTTCTCTAGTGTAGCCAAGCAATAACAGTAGATGTTTACTGTATGAGTAATGAACTTCGCGCAATGATGTCCAAATTGGCAATCAAACAACCCATACCCGTGAATCGGTTTAGAGAACAGGATCGATTCCCATACGAGTGCAAACGATTGTGAAGTGACCATCAATATTTTTATGGTAACAGACCTTCCTGCAAATATCCGCCCTAACATTTCATTAGGAAAATAATGTTCGGTTTTTTGGAAAAGTAATTAATGTACCTGAATTCGTACTCAAGATATCTCAACCAGTACAAATATTAATGTGCTCATTTAAAACTGCCAGTGTACCTTCTCCAGGTACTTTCTCCACTTAGAGCCAGAGAAAGCATTATTTGAAAAATGGCTTCATCACAAAAGGTTAATTAGTTTGCAGAGTAAAGTTCGAGACATGTATAAATGATTTATCGTGACAAATGGAAACCCTACCGAGAATTGTTTGCAGATTTAAATAGAATATTATTTGCTAATACTATTATATTATATTAATGTCGTCTCGGTGCTCCAAGTAACAACACATTACTTCTCGCAAGTTATGTGAGATAAATATCGACGACTGGCAACATTATTTCTCAGTGTATGGCAATAGTTTACGCCGGTAATAATTTGAAGTTTAACAGGCATTGCTTACACGTTCGGATAGGAAGAGGCATGAAGTTATAAAAAAAAAACAAATGTGCTTTTGTTAAGAGACATTGAGATTTTTATGGTTGTTGCGAAAAAACATTTGTATGAGGAAATAATAATTTCTTATGAATTCTTTTAGCGGAAGTTGGTAAGCATGGCTAGGATTTCCCACGGGGCTTAAAGTTATTGCATTTCAGGAGACGGCGCTCGATGCTGAAGATGGAATGCAGGGAGCGTGCACCGGTCCGTTATTACGGAATTGCAAAAAAAAACCAAAGCATTGTCGTCTGAATTTGTCTCGGGTACTCCATATTTCTCTGGCTACGTAGTTAGAATTTAATTTATTTTTTACCCGGCGTATGATCTGAATATCTTGAGTTATACGGTTTGTTTATTATAAAAATATATTTTTAAATGGAAATCTACATATTCTGTGATTAGCTCATTGCAACTAATAAACTTTTTAATATATTACTACAAAGTACCTGGCATCACACAATTACATAATATACATTAATTAGAATTAATAGTAATATGCAAGTTTGACTAAGCAGATATACGATTCAAAAGCGGATGGATATAGGAGCCAAGACACACATTCCTTGACAAAATAGAACGTGTTCTGGAGGAAGGTGATGTTAAAAGCCTCAAAAATCGACGAGCGTGCATGAAAGAGTTATGAAACTCAACGAAGCGAGTGAGGTGTGTAAGAATCGTGCCTAATGGCGCTCTGTTCTCTCTGCCTACCCCGCGTGAAGTTGTGTATCTTATATCTTTAAACGAGCAATTCTTGTATATATATATATATGTATATATATATGTATATTAATTGGAACTCGGAATCGGCTCCAACGATTTTCATGAAATTTAGTATATAGGGGGTTTCGGGGGCGATAAATCGATCTAGCTAGGAATCATTTTTAGAAAATTTCATTTTATCGTGTTTTATCGATAATCAACTTAAACATCAACTTACTTTTTGGAATTCCTGACATCTATTGGCGAATGCTATAATTATTTTAAATTGTGAGCAACTAACTTGCTTTAACGACAACAACACTAAAGCTATTCCAGCAGATGGCGTTGTTTATAAAAAAAAAGAAAATACCGAGCAAAGCTCGGTCATCCAGATATTGTATTAGTAATATGATTAATCACAACTGCCGATGATTTTAGAAATGCTCTTACTTTAAATACCTATTCGAGATAACTTTAAAAATATGTGGTAGATGATGATGATCTCAATAGGAAAACAATTTCAAAAGCTATTTCTAAAGTTTTGATGTAATTGTAACATGACGCCTCTAATTCCCGAATATCACAAATGTAATAATAGGCGTCGAAATCTATTTGTTTGTCATAGATTATTATTGTTACACTTAACTCGGTGAAATTCATTAGTGTCAGCATACATTCGAATAAAATACCTCTGAAGTGGGAGCACTGAGCCACAACAACATCGAGACTATTCGAGACTTATAAATACGAGAGATTATCAGCAACAGGTCAAATTCCTTAAACCCACCCTCCCCTTCTCACGCCTACGGGAAGAGATGAGGTGGGACTGGTATTGTATTGTGCCACAGACGAGACACATCTCATTTAGTGAAATAATTTATATACTTATAGTAAATAAATATATATAATGAAATTGGCACTGATTTTATAATCACAAATAACATTATCATCATTACAAAGTATAAAACAAAGTCGCTTTCCGCGGTCTGTCCCCTTATATGATTAGATCTTTGAAACTACGCAACGGATTCGGATATGGTTTTTTTTAATGGATAGAGGGTATAAACAGGGTGGTTTGTATGTATAATTCATGTATAATGTAGTAAAATAAAATGACCGCGATGGTGTGTATCTAGGGATAGCCCCATAGATTTACCACAGACTGCAGTAGATGGCATATGTCAGTAAAAATGTACTTATATTCATCACTGACAGCGCATCGCGTATATTAGATTTATGTATATATATTAAAACTATGTAAAAATTGACACTTTAAAGCGCTTTTTACGCACACATTGATAAGTCATTCACACAACAACAACCCATTTTTTGTCTCGTTTAGATGACTATTGCAGATCTATTATTCTTATATCTATGGATAGCCCACAATGTCATTTGTTTTTAGCTTAATGCTTCTGAGGCGAAACAACGTTCGATTGGTCAACTAGTATTGACGTAAGTAAGAATGGTGTAAGTGCGAAGACAACGACTAATAAATCAGAATTAGAGAGTGAAAAAGGATGATATGTTGTGCCGACCCTACTTAAAGTTCGATAAGGGCAAGAAAATCTTGATTATATGAACAAATAATATCGTTTTAAAGCCCCCAATATTATAATATAATTAATGTATAACGTGTGCTTTGATGATAATATGTATTTAGAGGCCATAATATAGAATCGATAAGTATTACTGATATTCTATCTGATACAAAGATTAAAGAGAAAGTAATTACAAAATTGGATTATTAATTTTATGAAGTACCAGGAGAATCGGGCTTTTCCATTCGCGAGGTCTATTTATTTACAGTGACATCAAAGTCAATTATGTGACTTGATAACGAAGTGGTTCAGTGAGATAAAATCCCGAAGTACCGGGTTTAAAGTAGAAGATACAAAAACGAGACAAATTGTGTTACCTTAGTGATATTATAAATGCGAAAGTTAGTGAACATTTTTGGATAAAACCCTGTACAATATCTAGGGTACTTTTAATCCTATCAATATATTCTCGACGATACATACTTGAAATTCGAAGTTATTTTAATAAAATTTAAGTCTGAACTGTATTCGTAAATAGATGTCTTAACGACAAAACTTATAGTAATAACATAACATACATAACATAACATAACTTCACGCCTTTTGTTACCCGAAGGTGTAGGCAGCGGCAGTTAAGCCTCGTCTCGCCGTTATTTTTACGTCCCAAATGGAATAGGTGGCGAACCTATTGCCATACCGGGCACAAAGTTTGTCAGTCATCGGTATTTATCACACATAACTTCCGAAAACAATTTCGAAAAGTCATTGGTGTGAGCCAGTGTCTGGAATCGAACCCCAGACCTCTGGATCAGAGGCCGTGCGCTCGCCTACTGCGCCACCGAGACTATTACTAAAAATACATATTTTGATATTCTAGCTTACCTCGAAAAAAAAACCGACCTAATTAAAATTTGTAGAGTAGCATGAAAAATCGAAATGAACCGACATCGGAAGCCACTTCATTTTATACTATGTCAGGTAGAAAAAAAAGAAAAAATAAGAGTATAAATTGCAAAGTTGATGGATGAGACAGTTTTTAAACGAGAAAGTACGTTTTTTTTTCTGATAAAGAGCGACGCGTTTCCCACAAATACGATTTTAAAATTGCAAATGATGGATAGTATATTTATACACTAGAAATATCTTTTAGACATTTCTTTTTGTATTATCCCTCGGGTGGCGGTATTCTCGGCGACGGACTCTGTTGCCTATTTCATCGACACATTCATGAATTTGAGCTAATGTTTTAAAAAAATACACATTCGTAACCCAGATTCGAAGTCAGAGTCGGAGTGTTAAACAACATCAAGACTTCATTTTATGTAAAAAATAATATCGTGTACAAAAAACATATATAACTTCACGCCAAGTCCCTTCCGGAGTTGTCAGAGAGAACCGAGCGCCACAGATTTCTACACGCATCAATCGCTTGTTCGACTTTCATAACTCTTGTTATACACGCTCGTCGATTTTTAAGGCTCCTGACATCACCTTCCCCAAGGACCATCCTATTTGATCATGGAGAGTTTGTCGTGGCTGTCCTCGACTCCTAGATCAATCCGCTTTTGCTTTATATATCTACTTAGCCAATCTTGTATCATCCATTTTTTCTACATATTCGAACTATCGGCGCATGACCTTTCTTACTTTTACACCGACACTCTCTTTCAATCCAACTTCCTTCCTTACAACATTGTTTGCCACGCGATCAGCGAGAGTTACTCCGCAAATTTTGCGCAGTGACCACATTTGGACCGCGTATATCGTACTTTCATGCACACTCAGCCATATGCGATTCTCGCTTCCATTATGACAGCGTAGGGATTAGTAGCGTATGGTGAATAGCTCGCTAGCATCGGCTTCTGCTAACATTCTTACCTCCCAGGAATCTGACCATCTGTATTTGCAAAAAAAAACCGCCCACAGAGTTCCACCAATTCAATTATTATCAACCATTAATGCGATGCAGAGTGGCGGGCGAAATATGAAATTGTCAGTCAGTATCGATTGTGTCACTCATGCAGGCGGGTGTAAATTGCATTATTTATTATTCAATGAAAGCTTTAAAATTTTGTTTTAAATTTTGTTGACACCTATTTTATAATGTTGTATACTGCAATTACTTTACCTAATATCCGAAAGGGAATGCTGTAGTCTTTTAGTTATGAATATAAGCAGAGACGTATCGCATAAAATTTGAGTAAAACTATTAGTGAAAACCAGGAATAGACTTTGGGACTTCTTTACTTTGAAGTCACTTGCAGGGACTTGGATACGAGAGATAGTCTGCATCACGCCAAATCCGGCAGTCGTTTTTTACGACAGTCTTTTCTGTAAGTCTATTAGTGTAATGTATTTTAGTAAACAAGACATGAACATACTCGTATGTTGAAGTTCAGAGACTTACAAGGATGTAATAAGCTTTATACAGAAATATCCCGAAAGGTACTGTCTATCTAAAGATACACATGGCTAAAAGTTTTTAACGAGGCTCAATCTTCAGAGTAAAGATATTGTATCGATAATAAAACAGGAGCATCTAGTAGCAGTAAACAGACTAAGCCAGGAGGACATAGTATAGTTAAGGGTCCCAGGATTCAAACGTTGCCAATAATAGATGGATGGGAAAAAAAGTAAACGAACACAAATATTTGTGCCACAATGATCAGTTTTCATCTATATAACGGAATCGATCCGTGTACATGGGTTGGGCTGGCGGACACGACAATAACTCAGATCGATAACTCAAATATGCCGCTATAGATTATAAGTAACATGATGCAGTAGTTCCCGCTATTTACGAGACGAAGTCAATAAAACTGTGCGAAATATAGGCCTTATACATTTGAACGAATAAAACTAACCTGCTATATGGAGACACAATCAACACTGCTTACACATTCAGGCATAAAAGTTGTGAAGTTACAAAGGGAAATTAGTGTGGTAATTTAATTCCGCCCCTATTTAATAGAGTGCGTTATATAAAGAGAGTTTATATGTTTTTCGAGTGTACGCTTGTAAATTTCTTCAGTAGACAGGTACGCTGTGTTGCATAAACAACTTAAGGAATTTTATCTTAAGAATAGTCGTTACAGTTCCTCTTTTCGCGGTTGTGTCAAAGGTTACATAAATACCCGGAATTCTCAGTTTATCTCAATTAATGTTCAAGCAACCGCGAAGGAGAAAAATATTTTTGTAAAAGAAATTGTTAAAGAACAATTACATTTTACGTACTTTCAATTTAGTTTAAACTCAGCAATAAACTTTAGCAAAATACAATTTTTTTTGGATTCTTAGAGAACATACCAAGCCAGATAGATACCATTCAGATTGTTGGCAATTCCTCAAAAGTTACCTCAATATTTTAGGTTAACATAACATAACTTCACGCCTTTTTCTACCCGAAGGTGTAGGCAGTGGCTGTTAAGCCTCGACTCGCCGTTATGTTTACGTCCGAAATGGAATAGGTGACGAACCTATTGAAATCCCGGGCACAAAGTTTTTAGTCATCGATATTTATCATACATAACTTGCGAAATTAATTAAAATTTCTACAACTCATTGGTGTGTGCCAGAATTCGAACCCGCGACCTTTGGATTCAGAAATCGTGTCCTCAACCACTGGACCAGTGAGACTATCAATTTTAGGTTAATTACTAAAATATATCAAAACTCACGTAGACATATAAAATCTCCTTGCTGAGACAACCTGAGTGAAACGTCTAGAATTCTATATCTACGTCTTCAAACTTTCGGAATCAATACCCTTGTTTCCAGGCAAAGGACCACACATCTAGATATTCCACGCGAGTGAGTATTTTTAAACAAAACAAAAAAAAAAAACACCCAACAATATCGTCGTATACAAATATTTGTGTGAATGATACATGAGAACTAACATGCAAACGTTGAGTGGGTACTTACTCTTCTGGCAGGCTTGGAGCACCGTCCTCTTGGCCGGGCGCGTTCACGTGGTATACGCAGAAGTTCTCCAGAAGAGCCCTCATGTCGACGAAGTTGAAGAACGGTTGGAAGCATACATCTGTGTGACAAAAAAATATAAATTATACCTTCGTATCAGGGGAATAAGATACAAAATTCTAAAGATACTTTCCTGTTTATGTGTATATACTTTGATAGGTTTTATTTAATAGTTTCAAATAAATGTGCAAATGAATTGCAATAATTGATGATAATGACAGTTATATACGAGTATCATTACATTGTATAAAATAAAGATGCTTTCCGCTGCCTGTCCCCTTATATGCTCATATCTTTGAATCTACGCAACGGATTTTGAGGTGGTTAATAGAGATGAATAGATAGACGGTAGCAACGGGCCGGTTTTTATGTATAATTCATGTATGATGCAGTAAAGAAAAAGTGTTAAGTCCAAAATTTACTTATTTATTACATTTGTTGCGGAACAAAGTTTGCCGGGTAAGCTAGTTTAAATTTTATTTTAATTTTAATATTATATGTTAGACTTATTACAAACTAACTTAAGTCTGAAGCCTTAAAACGCGCGCTAAAAAGCCCTATGACGAGCGTGTATGACAAGGGTTGTGAATGTCGAAGAAGCATGTAAGTTGTGTAAGAATCGTGCCTTATGGTGCTCTGTTCTCTCCGTCTACCCCATGTACCCCATTATGTACTAAAAGATGTTATATCATAACATATAAATTCTGTTTTTGATAACCCCATGTCCTCAATAGGATCAGGCTACAGCAATTATGCATTTACGTCATAACAATTTTCTAGTATCAAATACAACAATAGGTGGACCTAAATCTATTGACACATATCGACTACTATTGGTATATCGATATACTATTAGTATCGATATACTATTAGTATCGATATACTATTAGTATATCGATATTGATAAACACGTAACCTTCGGAAAGTTATTAGTGTGAATTAGGATTCGAATACGTAACGTCTAAAATAAAAATCAAACTTCTAAAGCACTAGACTAGCGAGATTATTTTACAAGAGTGTTAGTCTCTGTCAGGGTAAAGTTCGTCGGCGTTTAAGACACCCACAGAAAGAAATGTCATGACACTAATGTCTAGAGCGCTTCTCAAATAAATAAAAGCTAGCTTAAATATTGTTCTGTAACAATAATTGGACTGAAAATCAATCCAGACTACCTCATTAAGTTACTTAATGGAAAACTACGACCATATCGCTGTTACAGTTAAGTAAATAATATGTTTGACCTATTTCTTTTTATAAAATTAGTACAGATACTTATCATTGTGTAACTAAAATTGAACTAGATATCAATACCTTCGTTATATTAAGTTAATTAATGGAGAATCATCGTGAATGTATTTTGATTACGGAATTGATAATGATGTTTTGAACGAAGGCACATGCGCATACATGGCGCCATCCAGTTTCAAACTAAGCAATTAACTAGCTTGTCATAGGTAGATAACTAAACCAGTGGCTCTTTTTTTCTAAATGCATACTTAATTACTAACAATGTATACAAAAACATCCAGATCAGCAGTTCGCTGGGCCGGCTCGGCCGGTGAACTACCACGACCTCTCAGAAGATCGACGTAAAGTGGCTCATGCCGCGTTTCGTTTGGTGAGTAATGTACCTGGAGCCCCCCCCCCCCCCTTCCCCATCCTTTGCGGATAGGATACTCCGTTAGAGGTTCACGCTCATCATAAATGTTCGGACGTGGGTGGGGATCGAACCCGCCGACTTAGCGGTCAGTAATCAAAAAGAGAAATCACTTACGAGATTTTTAATCCAATTTTTAAAATAATTTCTTCTATGTATTCGGTTTGAATTTGGATAGTTAGTAAGCCATGCTCAAACTCGAAAGGAAACCATCACCTGTATGGATAAAAGCAATGTAGAGTGCAAAACTAAAATTTAATAATCGGTAGGCATTTAATCAAGTGAATATAGTCACGGAGAAAACCCTTTTAACACTTAACAAGAGAGTGCAGTCTGAACAACAATGCGTCTGTATCCCATCAGCTCGGTGACGTGAGCAGAACAATCAACTAGATCGGGGCCGCCGCCGGTGCCAACCTGATTTATTTGTCCCCGGCCCCGGCCCCGGCCCCAGTCCCCCAACACTGACCACTCATTTAATGACGACCCAGAGCGTATGCAACTATACCTCAACGAGGACGGACATCGTCGCTTCTATTAATTAACTTAATGTTAGTGAAATATACGACAATCTAAGCTTTACACACACGTGGATTTTACTTACAGACTTCACGCCATATCCCATGTGGGTTAAGCAGAGAGAAAAGAGTGCCATAAGACACGATTACTTACTTCGCTTGCTTACTTTGACTTAGATAACTTTCGTCATACAAGCTCCTTGGTTGGTTTTTTAGGCTCCTTTTCATGTATATCATGATAGGGAGGCAAACAAGCAGGTGGTATCTGGTGGTAAGCAGTTAGCAACTAACAGCTACTAGCAAATGCAGCACAAAGTGTTACAGATGCGTTGCCGGTATTTAAAATTTGATTAGGGGGGGTCGGCATGATCCATTTTACATCAATATTCTAAGAGAGATCCTTCTTCAAAGATATATATATAATTTGGTGATGGAAACTGTACCGTGAGCGTCTTGGACTTTAATATCTTTCAAATTTTCACTGTATACTATAGATATAAATTAAAAACAACACGACTGGTGGTCGATGATAAACTAATTTTAAAACCAGCTGACCACCCCCGTCGAACTTTGTACCGCCACATTCTTATTTAATTAAAACTTTCCGAGTTATCAAATAATAATATATGATATACGGGTTTTCTGATACTTTAATTAATTTTGCACAGTTCCATCTCTCACGGAACTCACCAACCATTTTCAGTATTGGTATTATCCAAACGTGTTTTGATGTACAGGTAACGTAATTGCCGAAAGGGTTGTAAGCAAAAAAAAAATATCAATACAAAATATAAATCTAAAAATATCTTTTAAAACTTTTACACGTTTTATTTGGGTTAGTGTTTCGATTAATATGACGCGATACAAACACGAAAAGCTATTTCTGTAGTCGGTAATGAACATATAGATTGCCAATTTGGAACGACCATCATCAACTCGCTTTGGTGATCACAATTTTGACCGAAGCTTCTGGGTATAGAATTGAGTAACAAAAATAACTTTAGTAAATTTGAATTTTTAGGGCACCGCAGTACGGAATACAACATTAACAATACACCTTGTTTTAAAAAATACAAAAAAATGTTATTAAATTAAAATATTCTAGATTTAACATATCGGCAGTATTGTGTCATCTTGGTATACTTACTAATTATACTACAATTTTACTGTTATTTGCACTAAAACTTCAGTCCTAAATCCTTAATAGTACATTGATCGTAAAACACATGCAACAGATGCATTTGACCTTTATGTTATTTAAAGTATTTTAAGATTTAAGTGTATAAAAAGTTGTGTTGTTTTTGTTTTACGAAACTAACTGTAAAATTCACAAATTCCCTAATAACATTAAAACAACTTTTTAGGATTATATCGCGTTTATTTATTACTTGTTTTTATTTATTTCCCGACGTTTCGAACTCTTTACAGAGATCATTTTCACGAGTGATGAACAAAAAAATGGTAGTCGTTCAAAAGCTATTTTCATTGATACAGAGAGCACCCACTTTTTGGAAATAAAAATCAATAACTTGATGTTAAAAATATGATTTTTACTATTGGTAACCCACATCAGACTATGAAACAAAAAAAAATATTTATAAGATATATTTACTAAAGAAAAATTTTTGTTTGTAAAGATTCATTGTTGTATGATTTAATAGGTAGGTAGTACATAATTCCCTAATAATAATAATAAAACGACATTAATCTTGATTGGGATCTATCGTAGTAAAAGCTGTCA
This sequence comes from Euproctis similis, assembly GCA_905147225.2. Classification (NCBI taxonomy): domain Eukaryota; kingdom Metazoa; phylum Arthropoda; class Insecta; order Lepidoptera; family Erebidae; genus Euproctis; species Euproctis similis. Next base: position 20,743,818 of record LR990107.1, on the reverse strand, counting down.
CATACAAATAACAAACTACAACAAAGAAACTATACAAAATGCATTCTACCAAAATATCAAATAATGCGGTGTAAAGGAGTAGCTCAACTTGTGATTAATACTCGTCTTGTAAGGCGATCACAGAAATAGATCAAGATAGAACGGCGAATAGGCGTGGCAAGCGTGCCAAAACCATGCACTATATTGCATGCTTTTCCAAACACGCTCTCATTACGCAACGAGCGTTCCTGCCCTGCGTTCAGGACGTAAAAATAGATAAAACGTCACATAATAGGTTGGGGAAAAAGTATTTTCGTATTTTTGTATGAAAAGTCAAGACATTTTTTTCAAAGTTTATTTACATTTATTTACAATATATATGTACCGTTTTGTTGAATAACTTTCTGCCATTTTGTGGGCAGAGACATTATCCCGTTACTGTAGAAACTTTGGGACTTCTGATCAAAAAAACGGGACAAATAGTTTTGGCAGTCCTCTCTTGAGGTCAACCTTACAGAACCTAAAGAATTCTGAAGAGACCGAAACAGGTGAAAATCTGAAGGCGCAAGGTCAGGGCTATACGGTGGATGCACTAGGACCTCCCAGTCGAACTCTCTTAATTTTTGCTGAGTGGCTAAAGATGTGTGTGGTCTAGCGTTATCGTGATGAAAGACCACACCCTTCCTGTTGATCAATTCCGGCCGTTTTCTCTCGACTGCTTCCTTTAATCTCATCAGTTGCTGGCAGTAAAGATCAGAATCGATGGTTTTGCCGGAAGGCAAAAGCTCATAATGAACAATGCCCTTCCAATCCCACCATACACACAGCATCACCTTATTTCGTGTTAGGCCAGGTTTGGCCACAGTCTGTGAAGCCTGGCCAACTTTCGACCACGACCTTTTTCGCACGTTCTTGTCGTACGTGATCCACTTTTCATCGCCAGTTATCAATCTCTTCAAAAACGGCTCGGTTTCATTACGTCTCAATAATGAATCGCAAATGAGTACACGGTTCATTAAGTTTCTTTGAGTGAGCTCGTGTGGCACCCAAATATCGAGCTTTTTTGTATAACCAGCTTTCTTCAAATGGGTCAAAACTGTTTTGTGGTCAATTCCCAGTTCTTCAGCTACATCGTAACTACTAATATGCCGATCTTGCTCCACTCTTTCAAAAATGGCGTCCATTTTATTCGTAACAGGGCGACCAGAGCGAGGTGCATCTTTAACATCAAAATTTCCGGACTGAAAACGTTTGAACCAAATTTGTGCTACTCTTACTGACACTGCATCAGGTCCATAAACATCACAAATTTTTTTCACTGCTTGAGTTGCATTTTTGCCTTTTTTATAATAAAATTTTAAAATGTATCGAATTTCTTCATTAGATTCACTCATTTTTACGGAGAGAAAAACAAATGAAAAATAGCGGGAAACAACTTTTTTTTATTTTTTTCTTTTCTTTATAATGTAACCTTTTTAATGTTACCAAAACCAGCCAGACACAAATAGTACAGTCAAAGAAATTTTATAATAAGTTTATACCTACGTTATGCGAAAAGACTTTTTCCCCGACCTAATATATGCCTTATTGTGCTGTGGCAAATTGTAAAAACAAAAGTAGTGAAGCAAATATGAAAAAGGAAATATTTCGTATGATCAGTAAGTATAGAAAATCAGTAGAAAGTATTTTTTTGAGATTATAAATTATTGTTTTACTTTTACTATGTTCAATAATTACGATCACAAGTTGTATATTTTTTCGTTATGATAAATATCCATTGCTGTCCGCATTCAACGCTCGTATACAAAAACATTGCGCGCATAAATTATACGCGTAATGTACGTCGAATCGAACGAAATACACAATACACCTGCCAGTTGATCGCTGTGTCTGTTAATCGCTGTGATTGGTCTTCGAATGTTAGAGATGGGCACTCCATGTATCGTTGAGTCTTAGGACTTATCGATAAATTAATTCAATAATAATTCGAGTATCAGCTCTTGTCTTGCTTTGTCCCTACTTTATTCTAACACCACAAATTTCAACCAAAGTGCTTCGTAATTACATTGGCAGCAGTTTATTTGACAGTATAAGTTTTCACCAATTTGACCAATCGCCGATGGAAAATCATCTCGTTCTTCTCAAACGGGCAGTAACCGAGGTATATGTCGACGTTCGACTTCGTTATTTAACCAGGACTGTCAGGCCAACCCTTACAAAAAGGCAAATATTTAATAAATATGTATAGTTTCAAGGACAGTAAAATATTTTATAATTAAATTTTATATACTGTTGGAAAAATATGTTTTAGGTATTAATATGTCGGATTAAAGTATTTAACATGTTTTACTTTCTATGATTATCGTTACACAAAATCAATAAAGTTGCTACAATATAAAAATAATAAAATTAACACACGTTGCCGATATTAATATCGATAATTTAATGAGTGTGTAACTAGTCGCCCCGCTCACAATGAAAATGACGTCACGCTGTGGGCGTGGTTTTTCAAAAAAGTGACACGCTCAAAATGTATGGAAATATGACATTGCAGCCGTTCTATCTTGATCTATTTCTGTGAAGGCGATAATACAGAATACTTGTATCGTTTTAAGAGTGTGTTTATAGGGAATTATTGGTAAATTAGTAATGTTAATATCTATAGTGGCTAAATATATAAAATTTTGTCTGCCAATCTGCGTATAATAGCGTTGGATGACAGGATGTCATATATTTGTGAAAAAAAAAAGAAATTGGGATAGGGCATTTAGGGTTTTGAAAAACATCATATATAAATGGTTTCGGTAGGGCTTGGTAACAAACACAAGAATTTTCTATATCTATACATAGAAATAAAGTTAAAGTATCTGTTTTTAAAATTTCAATATTACAATAACTGCTTTCTACTATATTTCTATGAATTTTAACATGTATATACGGTACATATACTACATACACGAAAACAATATTGGCTGGTAGCTGGTGTAATAAGGAGTAACTTAGGCTTTGTTTTGTTATTTGAAAAAATATTTTATTTACTGCTTCCGGGGCTTAACAAAATACTCCGGGTCATCTAGTCAGACATATATTTTAAAGCGGTTTAATTAAAATGTTATGTCACAACTACTAATAACAACTCAGTTATGGCAAAGCAAGCAGAAAACAATTAGTAGAAAACCTATTGTGATGTCGATTAATCGTTTAGGTTAAAGAACAATCTGCTATCAAAGATACGGTTATGCAGCTGAAGACAGACTCTTGGTAATACCATGATTGGGTAACTTTATTCAATTTTACTGGTATATATGTAAATATCACTTGTACCTGAAAGGTTGAGCTCTTAATAGCGACGAGCTTCAATGACAGTAAAGAGAGTAGATGATGAGAAAGGAGTAGGAACGTCAAAGGAAATAGTGATGTTTATTAGATTGAGTACGTACAGCGCAGCGTAAAGATACTAAATGTATTTAGTACTTACTCGTATAACAGACGGCACTAAAGTGCACTTCAATTCGTTCGAGGGGTTGAAATTCGTTGAGAAATTGCTATAGAATAGATAACGTTTTAAGCGTTAATATAAGTTTTAGCCAGTTAGTTAACTACTCAGCTTCGCAATGTATGAGCTATGCTCACTAAAATTCAATTAAACAGTTCTACAAGCTTTGAGAATGCGTTTCAGTGTCATCAGAGTTCAATATCATTTGCTAACATTAACCAATTCTGGAATCCTTGTATATTATATATATACGTGCTTATATCAGGGCACCTGTTCAATCAACGCGTTACCGAGAAATTAGTTTCGATGTAATTTTGTATCGGTTCTGGTTGAAGGAGAGTACTTAACAAGAATACAGCAATTGTTTGTTATTGGAGAAACCTTATTACCGCTGTAAAAATGATTGAGCATATCATATTTCGAGAAACAGGGATGACTATCAATATTACTACAGACTTTTTTTATTTTATCTTCACAAAACATTAATTTAAGTAATTAAATATCGCAGCTCCTTGATGTTTGTAAAAGCGAAGATTTTCGCTTTCACAGCGGCAAAGCCATGTAGTTCGCATTTTAAACAGGCCGACTGGCCGACTAATAAAAATATAAATTAATTAAACTAGAGTTAAGACTTGACCGTTGAAATACCACGTCCTCTCAGAATATGGATGTAAAGTAGGTAGTAGGCATACGGTGGCCCATCCCTTTTCCCTCTACCCTTCCCATTCCACTGCTGACCACTTCCGTTCCCCATAAAAAAATTCAAAGTTTTAAAATGTCATTCATTATTATATGTGTGCTAATTATATATTAGCCTGACAATTAGAAATCCAAATCCAGGCTTTTAGAATTATAAGCAATTATGGTTATTATTGAAGAGTGAGCGAAGAAATTGATATTTGTTACATGTTAATAAAATCATATAAGAATAAATATTTCTAAAGGATTGAAAAAAAAATCACAAGAAATGAAATTTAACTTAAACAAACGTTACAAGCAGGTACATAAATGACCTGCTAATAAATCTTATGGACTCGCCGAAGTCTACAAGATTTATCTTTATACTGTAAAGTACAGTTTTCCAGGCGCTTCATGAACTGGAGCGCCCAGGAGCGAACAGTTTTCTTTTAAAACAAAATTCCAAGATCATTTTACGGATGCGTGAACATTTAAGTATTATCAACTTATTTATTGTTGAGAAAGTTACTTTTCTATCGCTGCAATTCTTTATGATATTTATGCCTGATGTTTATTAATATATGACTTTGAAGAAAACCAGAAAAGACATTGCAGGAAAATAAAATCATTTCTAAAAAGACAGTGAAATCACAAGATCTTAGTATAAACCCATCTTGGTATACACAGATATAAAAACGTTTAGGCTTTCGCTTTGCATATTACACAAATATTATGAACGGGAATCAAACGTGACACGTGGTCACAAGCAGACACAACGTCACAAGGAACAATAATTAAAGAATCATGTATAACCTCACGCCCTTTTCCTACCCGTACGTGTAGGCAAGCGGCTGTTAAGCATCGACTCACGAAATTGTCAAAGTCCCAATACAATTTTGAAAGTCACCTGAATCACTTCCAAAAAGTATTCTAAGTGAAAGCTAGGATTGAGTTCTGTGATCGATATATCCGCACGGCTGGTGGCGACCTCACAAAACCTAATTCACCTAATTCAGTCACAGTTTTCGTTCCCATACTCCTCCGAAACGGCTTGACCGATTCTCATGAAATTTTGTGTGCATATCGGGTAAGTCTGAGAATAAGACAACATCCATTTTTCATCCCCCTAAATAACAAGGGTAGCCCACCCCTCGATATTTTTTTTTTAATTTTTCGATATATTTCTGTTTCTTATTTTTTTTATAAAACGGGATACAAAAATAAATAAATTTTCAACCCCCTACGATCAACCCCTATTTTTTAAATTTTATTTTTCGGCAAGACTACGTTTGCTGGGTCAGCTAGTAAGTACTATAAATATATACAATATACCTACCCTGGACAAACGCATAGACATAAAAATGTTCAAGACGTGACTTGATCAAAGAAGATAGACAGAAGAGAAGATAAACACATTGTTTTCCATTCATACAATAACAGAACTGTTCACTATTTTAATCACCCGATAAGAGGTTTATACACTCAATTACATTATTATTAAGCCAACTAGTGGACACAAAAATGATGTTAAAACACTCGCAGAAAATCTCATCTATATCAGACTAAAGAAATTAATTTCTACCACGCCACTTATTAACCAACAAAAAAATCAAATTCTTCAAGTAACTTCTGAAACAATATAACCTAGAACATAAATAAAACAAGCAAAAACCGTACGTTACAGTGGGTTCAATATATTTATTTAATTTGAATTTGAACTGATTAAACAAATAAATCAATCAATTGTTCTAGATTTACTGAGATAGGTGGCGCTGGTGTATTGAACAGTAATGTAATATACGAAACCTTGCATTTGCAAATTGCGTTGAAAGGTTTCATTGCTATTGCTGCATTCAGTAATATTAAATTACCCGCGCGTTGGATGAAAAACGATTGATTCCGCGCTACGGGATATCCAATAACAGAAAAAATATTCCATTTTTATATTTCATATGCAAATGAAATCAAATCTGTTAAGTTTGATAAGTTGTTCATAAACTTTGATATTCAATCACTTCCTGGCGGTAATACAAATGCTGATATATCTGCTACTTTCAAATATATATATATCTATTATAATCTTTATACTGTGTAATATTTGTGAGCGTAGGCAGCGGCATCGATATATACATAACTTCACTCCTTTTTTACTTGAAAGTGTAGGCAGTGGCTATAAAACCTCGTCTCGCCGTTATGTTTACGTCCCAAATGGAATAGGCAGCGAACCTATTGCCATACCGGGCACAAAGTTTTTAGTCATCAATATTTATCACACATAACTTACGTAATTAATTTTGTAAAGTCATTGGTGTGAGCCATTGCGAGGATTCGAACCCGCGATTGGATTCAGAAGCGGGTGCTCGATCACCGAAATTGCATCGATATGTGTCACATATAAATTGAGAAAAATCGTTTGAACCGGAGACATGATAGAATTCCGAGTGCGGAATTTTAAGCCATCTAGACGACAATTTCCCTGTTTTTATAACCACACCAAAAGCCAATTTGATCTAATAAAATATTCAACTATATACGGAGAAACCGATAATAAAAAAAAGAAAAAGATAAAAGTATACAATCAAAGTGAATGTGCGCAAGTGAATGAAAAAGTTTCTCATCAATTATGCAGTAACAAAGTTCCTTTTTAGTAACGTATAAAACTTAAAATGTTATTGACGGCTGCGATAATTAGTAACAAACATTCCTCCTGCAGGTGCCGTAAGAGACGCTTTTGACTTCGACGCCATTAAAACTTGGAACTTCGGAACTGCTTTTAATTGCAAGCCGGGTCAGAGTTTGACTTCGTCCAGGTTGACGTTGGTATTCAACAGATTTCAAGACTTTAATGAATGTACTTTCATTATATATATAACAAAGACTGTTAGAACTTTTTTTCCTCATTTAAATACAACACTCTTCTACCTTAGTATAGTTAATAAATAAATTACTTTTCAAGAAAGAAGCAGTACTATAAGTTTGGTTAAAAATACAAGAAGACATATTTTACATTAAAATGACGGGGCCTCGTGGTGCATTGGTAAAACTACCGACTGCAGAATCGAGGTTGGCGGATTTGATCCTCACACGAGTACAAATAATTATGATAAGCATGAAAGTATGTAATGGCGTCTTGGTGTTTATTTATAAGTATGTATTTACAACATAAAATTATATATGCATTAATATCCGTTATCTAGTTTCCATGATACAATAATTTAATAGCCTTAGTTTGGAACTACACTGCGCTGTGTGTATTGTGTCAAATATATTTGTGCAGGATAGTGTATAATAATTAATATAGTAATATTGTGAACAGTAGTAAATAGTTAATATAGTTTATGAATACATGTTGCATTATGTAAGAAACTTATAAGGTAACATTGCATTCGTTAATCCGTGTACTTATGTTAATTGTATTTTAAATAGTTAGTGAAATAGTGTAATAGAAATAAATGAAATGGCAAATTTGTAATAGATTATAAAGAATAGTATAAGATGTAGCAGGTAGTAGATTTGTGTAGCAGTTTGTGGAATGTGCCACATCTGTTAGTAATAAACGCAGGACCCACAGGATCCCAAGGACCCATACCGCAAAAAATGGTCAAACGTTCCTCGACACAAGTGCAGATAGCCTGGAACATTCGATGAACAATAAAGGGTGAACCAATCGTAGCGAAGACGCACTATCTTGGCGCGAAAGTGTAATGCCCTATCACAGGCCCCAGCGAACTATTAGACGAAGCGGGGCAACAATTAGAAGGGCATTGACACACCGGCCGATAGAACAATTGGCGCGAAGTTGGATTCGACCAATCGGAAGACAGATAAGGGACGTTTTGCAAACGGCGGTACTGGACAGGGAGATGGAAGCAGACAACACGCAATAAAACTCTTGCGCAACAAGGGTTCGGGGTCTTCTTCTTTGTTAAAAATCGAGCCGCCCACTACATACAAGTTATTACGGGGCGACTGCTATTACAATAGAATAGAATAAAGGAGCTTAGTTTACGGGTTATAATAGTTAATAGTTTATACTATATATAATAAACAATAGAGAATTACGACTTAAATAAATAGTTACCAACGTGCCCTCTTACTTCAATTAAAAACCTTGGCAACCCAGCGATAGAGAGCTATCCCGCTCATTGAGGCCTTTGAACCGGGATCTCGCTCATTTTGGTCCTTCGAGCCGGATCTCCAACAATCATTTTGGGCCTTCAAAACGGGATCTCGCTCAATATTATTATTATAATTGAAGTTAATGGCCGGCCGATATTAATGTACTGTAAGATGCACGTATCAAAGTTAAAACGTATCAAAGTTGATAATAAAAATGGCGACTTATAAAACGAAGAAGGTTAAAATAATATGCTCTGAGGCACGTACTTTCTTGTGCAATAAAATGGTGACAAGTATATATACTAAGAGAATTAAAACAGTTCTGCTGAATACCTCCGAATAGCTCCATCTTATATAAGTTATACTATCTTTCACAACACGTAATGATTAGTGTCCGACCGAAAGCTCGGTTTCGGCCGAGTTTCGGCCAAAAATCGAGTTTCGGCGGAAGTTTCGGTTTCGGCCAAATTTGGCCGAAACTATTGCCGAAACCGAAACTATTGTAGTACTAATTTTGACTCGTGGTTAAATTTGTTGAGAGTGTAATAGTGCTGATATACCAAGATATCTTTATACCAAGTCCAAGGGGTAGGCAGGGAAAACAGAGCGCCATTAGGCACGAATCTTACATCCCTTACTTCAATGGCTTTCAATCAACATTGTCACACATGTTCGTCGTTTTTTAAAACTCCTGGCATCACCTTTCTTAAGTACACGTTTAATTTGATCATGGAAAGTATCTCGAGTCCAACATGACCTGATGAGGGCGATACTACTTTCCATCGTTCTGCTTCTATACTGTACATCTGCTTAGTCAATCTTGCATAAATCATTCTTTCTACGTGTCCAAACCATCGGAGTAGGCACTTCCCTTATTTTTATATCAACACTCTCTTCCAATCCTCTCTTTAACCTTCCTTCCTTATAACCTTTTTTTTCGACACGATCGGTGAACCTCATGCCGCTAAGTTTGCGCAGCATTTCCACTGCTTTATTATTATTTTCATGCACCCTCTACCATACCCAACTCTCGCTTTCATAAGTTAATGTTGGGATTAGTACCGTAGCGAGCTGGGGTTTGTTGCTCAAATTGTTTGCTTCCAGGTATCCCCCAATGCTTTTTTAACACTGTTTTATAATTTTACTGTGCTTTCTACATTCCCGTTGTAACAGTAATAAAAGTAATTATTATTATGAGATGAGATGCATATAGAAAGAAGAGTGGAGTTAGAAAACGGCGTAAATGGAGAATTGGGCAAATTCCTGGGCGCAAAGAATGTTAGGAGAAAAGCCCAGCTAGCTATTTATAATGGTGTACTAATCCCAACGCCAACTTATGGAAGCGAGAGTTGGGTATGGCAAAGTGTGCATGAAAGTAGGATAAATGCGGTCAAAATGAGGCACTGCTCAAAATCTGCAGTGACCCTCGCTGACTGCGTCGAAAACAAGGTTTTAAGGAATGATGTCAGATTGAAAGAGACTGTCGCTGTAAAAGTAAAAAAAGGGCATGCTCTGACGGTTCAGACGTGTAGAAAGAATGGATCATGCAATATTTACTAAGTAGATATACAAAGCAAAAGCGGATGTATGTAAGAGTCAAGGACGGCCAAGACCCACATTCCATGACCAAATAGAACGTGTTCTGGAGGAAGGTTCAGGGTTTATCCTCCGAGTCCTCGATTTTTGAGGCTCCTAATAGAGCCTCAAAAATCGACGCGCGTCCATGAAAAGAGTTATGAAAGTCAACGAAGCGGGTGAGGTGTGTAAGAATCGTGCTTTTTGGCGCTTTGTTCTCTCTGCCTACCCCGCAAGGGATTTGGCGTGAACTTATGTATGTAGATGAGTGGTAGAGCCCCGCAATTCACTGCATGAATAGACCGGCTCGACCGGTTAAATACTACGACCTCTGAGAATATTAGCGTCAAGTGGCTCAGGCCGCGTTTTGCTTGATGAGGGAAGGATTTCGAGGCCCAAAGCCTAACCCTCTGCCCTCCTCATTCCACTTCCAAATCTTTTCCTATCCCACCAGCAAAAACATTCCTATTGCGTCAGGCAGGCGGACGGTCATAAAACCAAATCTTTTGACAAATGGATGGTTCTATGAGATGACATTCTATGCTGACCCCACTTAAAGTGGGAAAAGGACAGGATTATTTTTAACTAACCAGTATCTCAAAAGAGATTGACGATTAGTAACAGAATAAATCTAAAATAATGTATTTAATAGTAATATCTCAATATACTAATACTTAGCATTTCATTAAACAAAACCATTAGTGATTTGAAAATTAGATAATATATATTTTTTACTATTTTAAATCTGATAAACGTTTTGCCTACACCTTCAAGTAGAAAAAGGCGTGAAGTTATGTTGTTGATTGCAACAAAATTACCATACCATATACCTATTGTTTTTCATTTTCACTTCTAATTGACACAAAATAATGGGAAAAAGCATCAAATTTCAGTATTTTATGGAATTTTATACGCGAACACGTGAGTTTCGGTTTCGGCCGGAAAACCAGTTTCGGTCGGACTCTAGTAATGATTATTTATATACCTAACAATAACATATCCCTGTCAGATTAGAATACTTTGACGGAATCGGTTTATATACTGACTTACTTAAGACCTGCGGGTCACATGAGTTATCAGCAATTTTTCAGACTATTAAAACAACATGATGCCAATTTCACTAAACAGATATATAGTGCAAAGGCGGATCGAGGACGCCCACGAAGTGTCATGGCCGTCCTCGGAAAAGATGGAAAGTGTTCCAATGACCAAATTGAACAAATCCTAGCGGAATGTGATGTCAGGAGCCGTAAAAATTGACGGGCATGCATGACAAGAGTTATGAGAATCAAAGAAGCCAGTAAGGCGAGTAAGAGTCATGCATAATGGCGCTATGTTCTTTTTATCTACCCCGCACTGACTGGGCGTGATGTTATATATGTACGATAAGAAAATATCCAAAGCAAAAGTAGTTGGTTTAAATAATGACACAATAGATATTTTTTAAAAGCACATAACCAACATATATTTTTTAGCTTTAAAATATAATATATTTTTCATATTTATCGAAACGACATTGTAATTAATATTGCGGTATTTTAATCATCAGTGAATTTATAAAATCAAAAATGGTTAATTTGACAGTATGTATGTCCCAATTAAAGATCAAACAATATCGTGTGTTGCAAATTGCGCTCCAATTTCAACCATGATTACATCGGCACAAATAATTATTTTACAATACAATCAGTGGCGTTTGTAATTGAATATTGTTGATTTTTTTGTGTAATTTAAAATAACTACTTTCTTGGTTCTTTACAATATGTTAAAGTATGTAGTATTACCCCGCTTCTGAATCATTTTGATGCTCAGATTGTTAGGACCCAGGCATCCGCCCAACGCTCTATTTACACTATTTTCTACATTACATTGGCACTGATGCTCCAGGGCTGCGCGTACCGTCAGTACCGTCCTGCCTCACCTGCCTCAAACTTGGGTGCTCCGTAAATGGGGCACTGTTACCTACAGGTTAATTCAGATACTCACCGGGCACGAGTGCTTCGGTGAGTATCTGAGTCGAATAAAAAGAGAAGAGACGGCGAGATGCCACTATTGCGCATCCAAGCTGCACTCCGTCCAGCACACGCTGGATGTCTTCCCAGCGTTGGCGGCCGAGCGTAGAGTCCTGGTCGACGATCGGGCGAGACCTGTCCACGCCGGCATTGATCGCGGCAAGGCTGGCGGGCGAGAAGGAGTGGAGGGTTTTGGTCTCCTTTTACGAAGCTGTAATGCTCTAGAAGGAGGCCGCCAAGCGGTATCGGGAAATAGCCGATCCCGCTCGAAGGTGGGGGCATCGAGCTCAGTGATCACTGCCACCGAGCCGCGAGGGCGCACCGCTCGCAAGTGCACCCATGTCGCGGCCCGGGAAGGGTGACCCGGCCGGGTAGGATCGTCGGGGGCGTGGTTACGCGCGCGCTGTAAAGAGGCACGCGTAGGCTGGCCACGCGCCTCTTTACAGCGCGCGTTCGGAGCCGCCCCGCCCTGGGGAGCCTCACACCGAGACTTCCCGGAGGATGAGCTCCCCTCGCAACATAGAGGGCGACGGCAGGGTGGTACAGATCGCTTAAGCACTGTCCTAGACCACCCTAACGCCGGAGAAAGGCTGCCGCGAGGTTTTAGTGGGTAGCCCTAGGATTGGATTGCCTTGTACTGCTTTGGGAGTCCCACACTACCCCCTGCCATACCCAGGCGGGGGGTGTGCATAAAGCTTTTCCTCGCGTAAAAAAGGTATCTCAAAATAAATAAGTCTCGGTGGTCCAATGGTCGAGCAAACGGCTTGTGATCCTGAGGTCCGGGTTCGAATTCTGACACTGGCTCACACCAATGACTTCTTGAAATTGTTTTCGGTAGTTAAGTGTGATAAATATCGATGACTGAAAACTTTGAGCCCGGTATGGCAATAGGTTCGCCACCTATTCCACGGTATACATAACGGCTAACAGCCGCGGCAAACACCTTCGGGTAACACAGGCGTGAAGTTATGTTTATGTTTACCTCAAAAGAAATTAATGATTCTTCTGAGTACAAGTACAAAACAAAGTGTTATATAGTAATATCTCAAAGTACTAATAAGTACTTAGTATATCATGAAACAAAAACAAGTACCGATTTGAATGTTGGTTTCTACCTATTTCTTTTGGGATGATACGATTCGGCGAGTAGAGGCAAAACAGCCTTTGCCTACAGCTTAGTATAGAAAAAAGCGTGAAGTTATGTTGTTGATTGGAACAAAATTAATACATATACCCATTGTGTTTCATTTCATGTTAATTAATGCAAAATAATGGGCAGAATGAATCAAATTTTAGTATTTTAAGGAATTTTAAACTAGTACGTAGCCGAAACTGAAGTGCCGGCCGAACATTCGGTTTCGGTTTTGGCCGAAAAACCAGTTTTGGTCGGACTCTATTAGAAACATAACTAAAAAAAAAAAAACAATTTCCCCCTCCACCGTTTACGTATTTCAGCGGGACGTTGTAAAAAATACAGTACATCTATCAACAAAAAGTCAATGTTAATTTTATCCATTATCTATAATAATATTCAACAACAAAGTGGCTTAAAAAAAATCTCATATAAACGTATCGCTAGTTTATTTATAACCAACAAGCTATTACCCTATTATATACCCAAGCGAGATATTCTAAATTAAATTGCTAGTCTACTTTATAGGAAAGCGTTTCGCTAACGTATTAAATAACCGCTCCTATATAAAATCCAAATTCCCTCAATATACAAAGCCTGTTTAGGATTTGAGTAAAAGTACTTTGGCCAACTATGGATATCAACAAGTGAAGGGAATATAGATGACTACAGATGGTAAATTTTCGGAATACCACATATACTTTTGCAGTGGAAATAGCTTGTAGTATGTCCGCTTTGGTTGAGAATGCTGTCGTGTAAAATAATGTAATTCCAACATGTCTTTTTTATGGGATTGGAGGGCAAACGAGCAGGCGTGTCACCTGATGGTAAGCAACCAACGCCGCCCATGGACACCAGCAACACATATAGTGTTACTGTTGCGTTGCCGACCTTTAAGGGATAGGGAATAGGAAAGGATGGGGAACGGGGGTGGGCCTCCGGGTACCTCTCTCACCGAACGAAACGCGGCAAGGAGAATGTCAAGCTAAAAACGCCACGGCCAGTTATGTGCATATAATGTGAACAGAGATATTGTCCAAAAATATGAAAATATTGTGAACATATATATTTTTTAACTCTCCAGCAATCTCAATATTAAACATCAGAGAGAACGTACACAAAGCTGTGTTCCTTTGCGCTTTGCGAGTTTGTGAAGGGATGAGGTATGTTGCCAAAGGCGGCCACTATTTGCTCACGAGAGAAAGTGCACACATTCTTTAATACTGAATCAAATCAATACATACGTATTCAAATCTTGAATATTTGATATTGTTTTATCAATGTGTGTTTCTGTTATATTGCCTAGATACTAGTCGTAGCTTCGCGTCTCTATCATTTTAGTATTCAAAACTGGAATTGATTGATTTTAAATGTTACCTAATATGGACCGTCTCCAGCAGTGGCGTAGCGTGCCTTGATGGGGCCCCGTATAAAAATTTATTTGGAGGCCCATGTAGGATAAGGATTTCTCACAACTTACGCACGTCGGGGGCCCCTGACCGCCGGGGGCCCCGTATAATTGATACGGCTGATACGGCGGTAGCTACGCCCCTGGTCTCCAGGTTCAACCACATTTGGAATGACACCTACACCTACAGCTATAAGAAGTCCATAAAGAAATAAAGTCGATGCAAACCGAAATGTGAAATACCACGACCTCTCAGAAGTTCGACGTAAAGTGGCTCATGCCGTGTTTCGTTTGGTGAGAGAGGTACCCCACCCCCGTTCCCCATCCTTCCCTATAACCCTATCCCTTAAAGGTCGGTAACGCAACAGTAATACTATATGTGTTACAGGTGTCCATGGGCGAAGTTGGTTGCTTACCATCAGGTGACACGCTTGCTTGTTCGCCTACCTATCCCATAAAAAAGTGTTTTTAAATTTCAGTATGTAAAAATAGTACATACATACATAACTTCAAGCCTTTGTTACCCGAAGGTGTAGGCAGCGGCTGTTAAGCTTCGTCTCGCCGTTACGTTTACGTCCCAAATGGAATAGGTGGCGAACCTATTGCCATATCGTAAAAATAGTAAAGGTTTATAAACAAAATTTTGATTGTCTATTGATATTTGGCACTGTTTCCTACTGATTACGAGGTACGGTTGTAGGAACTGTGTTATTTAAATTCACAATTGCACAGTACGTTCGTCGCAATCCTCTTATTGTCTTCGTTCCGGCTCTCAAAACTGACTGTTTCCCAATGATAATAGACTTATGGACAACAGTAAAGGACTCGTTGTATCATTGAAGCTGGTGAGTGTTATGGTTAACTTTGCAGACCCGAGGTATCTACACCATGCACTAATGCTACATAAAGGAAATATGCATAATGATTTTAGTAACGATAATAATTCTTTCCTACATTTATTTCATCTAAAATAATAAGAACGGAAAGAAGTAGTTTTATTCTAATTTTAATTTGGAGTCCGCACGAGGAAACAATATCATTACATAGTCACATTAATAAAGTCGCTTTCCGCTGTCTGTCCCCTTACATGGTTAGATCTTTGAAACTACGCAACATTTTTTTAATAGATTGCGGTTGTCAACGGGGTGGTTTGTATATATAATTTCTGTGTAATTTAGTAAAGCTAAAAGTGTTAATTTTCGAAATGTAGCACTTTAATTGCAAACGCTAGCTAAACCCCGAGTGATAGATCAAATAATGTACCCCTGAAGAAGGTCTATAAAAAAGTCCGCGATGGTGTATGTCTATCTTTTAAGGAGAAGCAAATTTATTTCTTTACCTTTTACGTGAAACAAAGTTCCCGGGTCAACTACTTAATAATAATACTGAAAAGCTGATTAATCAAAGAAAAACTGTTGATTAAATATAAAAAATAGAAACATCGGTTATGGGAAAATATAAGTAGTATGTAGTAGTATAAGTATAAGTAGTAGTAAGTTGGGCTTCTGTAAGTGATAGAAGCCCAACTTACATATATGAAAGGTGTAAGTACAAAAAGTGGAAGGAAACAAGAGAGGAGGAAGACCCAAAAATATGGACGGATTGTGTGGAAGACGATATGATTGGGAAAATGTGTTGGTATGGAAGAATCGAATGATGAAGACCCCCCAAACGATAGGAACAGGGTAGATGATGATAGAGAATAATCATTCATACATACATAGCTTCACGCGAAATCCTTGCAGGGAAGGCTGAGAGAACAAAGCGCCATAAGGCACAATTCTTACTTGCCTCACTCGCTTCGTTGACATTCATAATAACTCTTTTCATGCACGCGCGTCGATTTTTGACGCTCCTAATATGACTCTTCGTTCATTTGATCATGGAATATGTGTGTTAGCCTGTTAGCCATCCTCGACTCCTAAATCCATCCGTTGCATTGTATATCTGCTTATTCATATATAAATGTCGCAAAATATAAATTTATAATCAAAACGTGAGGTTGAGGGTTATTATTCTGGCCACATCAAAGCAAACAATATTGTATGAGTAATTCAATCAACATAATGAAGTGTTTGGCTTTTGATATAAATATTCAGAACTCCGCCGCGAACGATATAAACGTTATTATTGAATTGATTTAACACGCGAGCCAATATCGTTGAGTATGTATACAATTGTAATTATATTTTGTACGAAAATAAGATTTAATATGCTTTACAAAAGTCAAAGCACTCATTTAAGTATACGTACTTTTAGGTAGACTCGTTGGTCCGGTGGTCGAGCACCCCGATTCTGAATCAAGTGGTCGCGGGTTCGAATCTTGGCTCACCCCAATGACATTTCGAAATTAATTTCGAAAAGTCATTGGGGTGTTAATTTCGAAATGTCATTGGGGTGGCAATAGGTTCGCCACCTATTCCATTTTGGACGAAAACATAACGGCGAGTCGAGGCTTAACAACCGCCGCCTACTTCTTCGGGTAGAAAAGGCGTCAAGTTTTATTATGTTACATTTAAGTACAACACACATACTTTATGAGTAGTTTCTCTTTAAATGTTATATAGTAACAGACAATTTATCTTTATGCGACGCTTTTTTATTAGTTTTTCATTTCACTAGCAAGTTTTTTGATTTGACGGTTGAGGAAATATTTATTTTTACAATAGAGGGAGCAAACGAGCAGGGTGGTAACCGATTAGCCAAGTACGTGTAAATTTGCCACGCCCTCTCAGTCATCTGTCGACCTTTAAAGAACGGAGGAGAAAGGAGAAGGGCCTGGACTTTCAAATATCTCTCTCACCAAACGTATCTGATATTTTTCAAACGTATCTGGTATTTGTTATATAGTATCAGATCGTTAATATATTTATCTCATTAACATTATGCGAAGAACGGCAGAAAAGCGAGGATATTTGTTCAGAGGAGCCGCGTCGATCAATTATGCGAGAATTTCAAACATCAACTTCGTGAAATCTATCTAAATGGGTTTTAAATGGTGTACATTCAAGACCATCTTGAAAACACGATAAAGAAAGAAAGAAAAAACCGTATAACAAGTATCTGCAGGGGGCATATTATGAATTCATAATTCCAGGCAGCTTATTCGCTGCCTAGCGAATTCGTATTTTCAACGATTATTTTCCGAGTAGTCAATGTCAAATTCACTCTAAATTCGATTTGTCAACGACTAATTCCATTTAGTCACTCATGAGTAGTCTAGAATAGCTGAAATTAGTCGTTAGAAATATGAATTTGCTAGGAAGCGAACAAGATGGCTAATATGCCCCCAGTTACTAGTTAACAGTCTTCTCATATACTTTTAATCGAAGTGTGTAAAAAGCTGATACTTGTAGTAGTAACAACAAATAAAGATATTAAAGGAAAAACTTAACATAACACATATCATAATTTCACGCATTTTCTATCCAAAGAGAGCAGCAGCTGCTATACCTTGACTCGTCGAATGGTTACTTCCCAAATGGACGAATAGTGGGCGGAAGCTATTGCCATGCACTCGACACAAATGTATCAGTCATGGATACTTATCACGAATAACTTCCGAGAAATAATTGGCGTGATCCTGGATTCGGACCGCGGGAAGCTCGTCTACTGCACTACCGAGATTTTAAAAAGAATGATCAAGTTTTCAGTTTCTTCCCAAGACATCTATCGAAGATTGAAACATAACTGATACTTCTAGTATGTCTGTACAGGAATAACAAAAAATATATAAAGGAAAAAAAATGTGAGGTTTCATGAAACCACGGTAAAAGTGAAACTTCTTAACTTGTCAAGGGGCGTCTACATATAACGATAACTGTAATACTTTCATCCATTTAATACGTTGTATCATTATGTATTTGTAATACTTATATACATATTTTATTTTATCTTTTTTTACGTTAATTTGACAAGGTTTATTATGGTGTCCATAATATTTTCTATAAACCACTAGTATCCAGTTTTTGAAAAATATATACTTATATATGATACTAGCAGACCGCGCGAACTTCGTACCGCCATATTTTATACATTTTCCACTAAAAAGATTATTGCCGCAATCATATTAATACCCCAAAGCTTTCCTCATAAATGGACTATCTAACACTAATATTTATTTCAATTCCACCTTGGTATTACTCTTATCAAAATAAATTCACTACATTTTAAAAGAGATCATGATATTAAAAATGTAAATAGATGGGCAACTCTATGTGGTATGCTGAAGACCGTAAAGTCTTTATATTTTAGCAAAATACGCCAAGTCGAGGCGCGTGGGTATATCTTGCGCTTCGTCCATTTATATGAAGTTGCAATATTGTAAAGAATTAAAAATAATATTATCATATCTGCTTAGAGAAGTAACTGTGAACTAACGCTAACTTTGACCCAGGACTTTGGTTACATAGATAAAATATTTTAAATAGTACGTTCGTTTTAGATATTTGTGCGTGTGGCGCCGGCTTAGAATACCGCCACCCCATTTCTTCCCGTGGGTGTCGTAAAAGGCGACTAAGGGAAAAGCTAGAAGAATGGGCAGCAGCATTCTCTCTCAAGACAATACAGCCTACTGCGATCGCCAACCCGTCTGCCAAGCGTGGCGATTATGGCAAAAACCCCCCATGATTGCGCGGACCGGCAGTTGTGGCGCTCTATGGGGGAGGCCTATGTCCAGCAGTGGACCTCAAAAGGGCTTATGATGATGATGATGATGATTTAGATATTTAGATCACATTAAAGGAATTAGGTACTCTTAAATAAACAGTGGTAGAACCAAGCAGTTCGCTGCATGTATGGGCCGGCTCGACCGGTGAAATACAACGACCTCTCAGAAGATTGACGTAAAGAGGCTCATGCCGCGTTTCGTTCGGTGAGAGAGGTACCCGGAGGCCCACCCCCCTTCCCAATCCTTTCCTATCCCCTATCCCTTAAAGGTCGGCAATGCAACAGTAACATTATATGTGTTGCTGGTGTCCATGGGTGGCGTTGATGGCTTACCATCAGGTGACACGCCTGCTCGTTTGCCCTCCTATCCCATAAAAAAATACAACTTTTAGGGTTTCGCGTTGCATATTACATAAATATAATGAACGGGAAATAACGCCACACGTTTAGGTAAACAAATAATCCAAAAATATATAAAAATCTAATTTACGTGTCATATTAGACTCGGAAATCATCATCATTTAGCAGACCGCGCGAACTATGCACCGCCATATTTTATACATTTATATAACTAAAATCTATTGTCCCACTCTTATTAATAACTTAAACTTTCCTCAATAAATGGACTCTCTAAAACTAATATTTTTTTCAATCCAAACCAGTAGTTCCTGATACATACATACATAAATTCTCGCCAAATTCCTTACGGGGTAGGCAGAGAGAACAAAGTGTCATAAGGCACGGTTATTACACGCCTCACTCGCTTAGCTAGTATGTATTAGCGTACTGACAACCAAGACATTGATAATATTTACAACTTCAAAGAAAGCTTTATTAGCAATGCCACTTATGAACAATGAATATAGCAATGAACTTGTCCCAAGTTTTTTGTCAATCTTTAGTTTTTTTTAATACTACATAAACAACTTTTTTTATTTGGTCACTATTGTTGACTTCAACGAAAAAAACGGGACACCATATGTTCAAACCGGGGTAGCTAACTCACAGTGAGTGTTTTTTTTTATTTATAAGTCAAATGATGTCGGTTTTGCGATTAAGCTTATCGAAATAAATTTACTACATTTTAAAAGATATCACGATCTTAAAGTAAATATCATATAGATCATAAAGTTTATTACATATATCTAGAATGTATTATAAATCAGTCACATCAGTCACACTTTGTCAGTGGTAAAGTCACGCAGTTCGCTGCATGAATGGGCCGGCTCGACGCGTGGAATACCAGGACCTCTCAGATTATCGCTGAAAAGTGGTCTTAGCCAGGAAACGCAACTGTAACACTGCATGTGGTGAGGTGGCCATGGGGGGCGTTTGTAACTATCATAAGCCTGCTCGTTTACCCCTTATCCAATAAAAATGTAAGCTAATTCCTATCCTAACCTACTTCTAATATATAAAATTCTCGTGTCACAATTTTCGTTCCCATACTCCTTCGAAACGGCTTGACCGATTCTCATGAAATTTTGTATGCATATCGGGTAAGTCTGAGAATTTTCAACCCCATACGATCAACCTTTTTTAAATCAATTTTTTAAATTTTATATTTTGGCAAGACAACGTTTGCCGGGTTAGCTAGTAATATATAAATGTGAATGTAAGTTTATTTGTGTGTTATGCTTGCACGCGATAACTACTCAATCGATCATCATGAAACTTTGTACGCATATTCTTTGAGGTAATTTACATATATTTGAACCCGAAGGAAAAACTTATAAAATAGTCTACAACAATATCCTACATCTATACTTATATTATAAAGCGGAAGAGTTTGTTTGTTTGTTTGAACGCGCTAATCTCAGAAAGCACCGGTCCGATTTCAAAAATTCTTTCACTGGTGTATAGTCCATTTATTGAGGAAGGTTTTAGGCTATATTATATTTTCAAATAAATTAGGGATCCATACTATAAGTCCAATAATGTAACCCAAGGTGTAAGAAATAGACCCGAAAAAAATCTTACATCGCGAACGCTGCAAAAACTATTGATTATAGAACAAAACAATGTACTACACTTTCACAGAACATATAATTACCGACTAAAAAGTCCGCGACGCTATATGTCTAACTATTGTAGTTATCGCACAATAAGTGCTTTTAAAATTTTTAAAAATAATTAATATGAGATCGTTTCAAAAGTTCTTTATTGTGTACCTTGGTATTAACTCTCCTTAAAATAAATTACTTCAATATAAAGATAGATTCAATACCTTTCTAGAACTTTTTGAATGATTCAATTCGGACATTTAATTCAAAAGATATCGCAAAATACAAAATGTAAGTATTCGTTTCTTTGGCAAATATCCCGATATAAACATATATCGGGAGTCCCGCCCGACTCGGTCATGAGCGCCGCTCATAGCTGGCAGGTAATTTTTTTTTAACTTTCTTAGCCATTTTTTTGTTTCTTTTGTCCTAATGAGTTTGTAGTATTTAATCGTCTTTTGGGGTATATATATTGTTATTTTGGAATAAATAATAGGTGATGTGAATATGTAACATCTGTGACCCCGTGTCTATTTAGACACATATTTTAGAATTTGATCTATTTAAGAGTATAATAAACGGGAAATAACGCGACACTTTTAGGTAAACAAATACTTACTTTTATTATTAGCTTGACGTTTCGTCCTGGTTGCACTAGCTGTAGTTGCAAGCAGACAGATAATTTGTTTACCTAAATGTTTCGCGTTATTTTCCGTTCATTATATTTATGTAATATGCAACGCGAATATTAAAATAAAAATATATTTTCATACTTATGTAACCAAAGTCATGGGTCAAAGTTAGAGTTAGTTTACAGTTAGTTCTTTACGCAGATATTTTATTATTATCTATAATTCTTTACCACATAGAGTTGCCCATCTATATTTACTTTTTTAATATCGTGATCTCTTTTAAAATGTAGTGAATTTATTTTGATAAGAGTAATACTAAGGTGCCAAATCGACATCATTTAAATTATAAAAAAATCACTCACTGTGAGTAAGACATAGTGGTAAGAACATGTGGTGACCAGGTTTTTTTGTAAATCGACGACAATGACCAATTAAAAAAAAGTTTCAAGTAGTAGATACTAAAAAAAAACTAAAGATTGACAAAAAACTTCTGACAAAGTCCCTGGTATTGCTATTGATTGAAATTGATAATTTTTTTTTTTGGGATAGGAGGGCAAAGCGTGTCACCTGATGGTAAGCAACCTGCGCCGCCCATGGACACCGGGAACACTTTTAGTGTTACCGTTGCGTTGCCGACCTTTAAGGGAGAAGGATGGGGAAGGGAGGTGGACCTCCGGGTACCTCTCTCACCGAACGAAACGCAGCATGAGCCACTTTACGTCGATCTTCTGAGAGGTGGTGGTATTTCACCGGTTGAGCCGGCCCATTCATGCAGCTAACTGCTTATTATTTTCCTCATATCTAGGTTGTTAGTCGCTAATATCAACAGCTAAGCAAGTGAGATGTGTAATAATCGTGCCTTATGGCGCTTTGTACTCTCTACCTACCCCGCAAGGGATCTGGCGTGAAGTTATGTATGTATAACTTGAATTGAAAAAAAAAATAGTGTTAGTTTATTTAAGAAGGAAAGCTTTCCCCCAAAGCTGCAAATTAATATGATCGCGGCAATAATCTTTTTAGTGAAAAATGTATAAAATATGGCGGTACGAAGTTCGCGCGGCCTGCTAGTACTCTTATAAAATTCTTAAAGTCCAAAATATATTATACTTAAAGAATGTTGTTAGTTTTTTAAACGTCATTGTATGTAGTAATTTTAAAAATTAATAATTCCAGCTAAGCAATAAAACAGAGTTATCATATTGATTAACTTCTATAGTAATGATCTTTGATACCTATTTAATGGATTTAATGCGAGCGAAGCCGCGGGTAAAAGCTAGTAACTTTTATAAATAAAAATACCACAAAATACGATTAAATACTACAAATTATAAATTCTAATTAAAGTATTGAGCGATATTATGACAAAGAGAGAAACAACAGCACAACATAACTTCACGCCTTTTCTACTCGAAGGTGTAGGCAGCGGCTGTTAAACCTCATTTCGCCACTATGTTTCCATCCCAAATGGAATAGGTTGCGAACTTATTGCCATATCAGGCACAAAGTTTATAGTCATCGATATCTAAATACACATAACTTCCGAAAACAATTTCAAAAAGTCATTGGTGTGAGCCAGAATTCGAACCCGCGACTACTTTATTTAGAAGTGGGGTTCTCGACAACTGGAGCACCGATACCTTTTAGCAAGAAACAAATGTAAAAAAATCTACCTGCTAGCTGTCGCGGTCCGAGCTGTCCGAGTCGGATACATCATCCGTAGTGTAACTAAATATTTCCCTATGAAATGAATACTTACATTTTGTATTTTGCGATATCTTTTGAATTAAATGTCCGAATTAAATTATTCAAAAAGTTCTAGAAAGGTATTGAATCTATCTTTTTATTGAAGTAATTTATTTTAAGGAGAATTAATATCAAGGTACAAAATAAAGCATTTTTATAACGACATCAATTTAATTATTTTAAAAATTTCAAAAAACACTTATTGTGAGATAACTACAATAGTTAGACATATGGCGTCGCGGACTTTTTTATAGACAAATTGAAGTTCTGTAAAAGTGTAGTACATTGTTTAGTTCTAGAATCGATAGTTTTCGCAGCGTTCACGATGTAAGAATTATTTTCGAGTCATTTTCTTACACCTTGGGTTACATTATTGGACTTATAGTAAGGATCCCTAATTAATTTGAAAATATAATATAGCCTAAAGCCTTCCTCGATAAATGGACTACATACCACTGAAAGAATTTTTAAAATCGGACCGGTAGTTTCTGAGATTAGCGCGTTCAAACAAACAAACAAACAAACTCTTCCGCTTTATAATATAAGTATAGATATGTAGAGCCACGTAGTTCACAGCATTTATGGGACGGCTCGACCGGTTGAATACCACTGCTTCTTAGAATATCGACGTAGAGTGGCACATGCCTCGTTTCGTTCGGTATGAGAGTTTTCCGGAACCCCCCGCCTCTCCCTCTCCACATTCGCATCATACTTCCATATGGGCTAGCAACCCAATTGTAACCCTATATGTGTTGCAGGTGTCCATGGGCGGCGGTAGATGCTTAACATCAGGTGGCCCGGTTGCTAGTATACCCTCCTATTCCATAAAAAAAAACGTATAACAGGGTACCCACCCTTAAAAGGTATATGTATATATATGTCAAAGTGGACTTTTATATAGAACTATAAACGAGGAACAGGGATTATTAGACAACTTTTTCTAGAAAAGCAGCAAAGGTTCTATTTAATCCGACCATTATGGTCATATTTCAAAAGAATATATCAAGCTTAATCCTATCAAAGAAAACATTCTGTCGATAAGTGAAGAGAATTATTTTATATAACAGGTGTGTATATATATATATATATATATGTATTTTAGATGTTTTGTTATTAGAGATGTTACGAATGTTAGATTTTGGACATTCGTGAATGTGACTGCGAATATTTCCTTAAAACATTCGCGAATGCGAATATTTCTTTTAAGCCTTCGCAAACGCGTTAAAACGATCCGCCGACCTACATTGTACACAAATTTTCATCAAAATCGGTCAAGCCAATCGATGCCGTTTTGTAGTGATTAATAAGATGCCAAAAAAAATATTTAGACAAAGTTTCATACTTAATAAACGTGTCTTTTTCCTGATGTAACGCTCTGTTCTCTTCATCTTGCAGTTGGAGTTTTATAAAATGAACTATCCTATCTTTCAAGTTGGATCAAACTGCAAACGGTGTACAAACTTGATTAAAATCGGTTTAGAAATTTGGGAGTCCATCGCGGAAAATGATACGTCGTACTTCATATATATTAATATGTTTTTTATAAGTTCAATTTTCATATTCTAGAATACAAAAAATAATATAATATACTATCTTCGTATCTACTTCGTATCGAACATTATATATGTTCGATACGAAGTATGAAAAATAGTAAGGCAGCAGGAATTTATATGATGTCTGTTGACCAAATAGAATGAGTCCTGGAGGAAGGTTGTAGTCAGAGTAGCCTTAAAAGTCGACGCGTGTGTATGACAAGAATTATGGGAGTCAGTGAAGCGATGGAGGCGTGTGTGAATCGTGGCACTCTGTTCTCTCTGCCTAGACCGCAAGGGTCTTTAAGTGCAGTTATGAGAAATACATACATACATAAATATGTATGTATGTATTTCTCATCTAGATAACTAACGTAAATTAGGCGGATCCATAATATAATACTATTTTAAGGTGTACAAATGTAGGTGGATGTACTATTAAACAAAATATAAATCTTAGTTTTCGTTCTATCATCTATTTTCTTTTTTTTTTGTTATTAAAAACATTCGCCAAATATCCAAAAACATGCGAATTTTCCCGTATGCGAATGCGAATATTCGTTGCATCACTAATATATATGTAACTTCATGCCTTTTTCTACCCGAAGGTTTAGGCAGCAGACGGTTTATGAAGCATCGACTGGCCGACTTTTATTGTCCCAAATGGAATAGGTGGCGGAACTTATTGCAACACACCGGGCACGCACTTGTCAGTCATCGACACTTATAACACAAAACTTCCGCACACAATTCCGAAAAATCATTGATGTGACCTCAGATGTCAGCAGTGGTAGAGCCAAGCAGTTCGCTGCGTGAATGGTCCGGCTCTACCGGTGAAATACTACGACCTCTCAGAAGATCGAGGTAAACTTGCTCATGACGCGTTTCGTTCTGTGAGAGAGGTACCCGGAGGCCCATCCCCCTTCTCCATCCTTTCCTATCGTACTCCCTTGAAGGTCGGCAACGCAACTGTAACTATATGTGTTGCAGGTGTCCACGGGCGTCGCTGGTCACTTACCATCAGGTGACACCCTTGCGCGTTTACCCTCCTATCCCATAAAAAAAATGGATCCCCGACTTCTTGTTTAAGAAGCGGGGAGCTCGACCGCTGAACCAGCGAGAGACAAATTTAATTATATGTATTTTTAGATATATAAGTTGTGTATAGAAATAATTGTTGTAGAAACATAACATTGTGTCTGCCTACATTGTTGACTGCCAGAAGAGTGATATTATGTATGTGATCGTAGGCGACGTCTGTGGCCGTGTACGACGATGCGATACATATTATTCACTCACTCAGATACAATTGTCGGCTGTTACGTACCACCTGCTAATATTTTATCGTGAATACCTTGGCTGTATAGTATGTAGCATGCAAATGTTTGTAAGATATTTATATATGTTGTATTTGTTAGTGGTAGAGCCACACAGATCACTGTGAGAGTTCGGTGAAATACTCTCAAAATATCGACCTCAAGTGGCTCAAGCCGCGTTTCAAATGGGTGAGAGAGGAATGCGGACACCCACCCCTCTTCTCTCCCTTTCCATGCCACCCCTTTAAAGGTCAGCAATGCAAATGTGACACTTTTTGTGTTGGAGGCGTCCATGGGCTGTGCTAGTCAGTCACCACCAAGTTACAACCTAATAGCCCCCTTATACCAGAAAAATAAATAAGTGGGATATTGATACAGGGATAATTACTGTATCGAGTCAGTTCAAATAAGGTTTATTTATATGGAAACATTAGTTTTAGCGACCTCCAGTTGGTCGGCGTTAAATACTCTTTTCAAGAACAGGGCCATATAACCATTACTGAATGGACCTCCAACTTGATGTCACATATGTGATAAATATCGATTTATGAGACCAATGTTTAGCAAAACGTCCGCAAATGCATTCGGGACCAAAAAACTGCGTAGTATGAAAAAGCCAAAAGTCACAAAAATATAAGATTTGCAATAAACTATTCTATCTTTTAGAATGAATTTTTATTTTTAATTGTGAAAGCGTCCTTTAACATGTTAAGCAAATGTTGTCGGCCAGGTCCATTATAAATTTAATACCGGCGACAACACTAGCGCATTGTCTGGCGTCTGCTAACTAGCGATATGGTGGTTTAATGGCACTTAGCAAACAAAGCACCTTTGAAATTTCTAGTTGGTTGGTGTATTTTTTATAAATACACACGTCACTACGTTACTCAAGTTATATTTAGAAATATATAGTTTTTAAGAAGCGAAGTAAATTCCTAAAACTCCAAGTCAAAAATATTTTATGCCATAAACCTTTGAACATCGACATGTAATTTTAGCACTCAGTCTTCTGACAGTGATATCCCGAGATCGAATCCATATATTACACCATAGACTTCTAGGATGTTAAATTTAAAGGGACGACGACTGACCAAACCTTGGCTAGCGCAAAGCAATATGCATTGCCATGAGATCGGATAAACCAATTGTCATTTAGAGTTATAACGCCGCTGCCAACACCTTCGGAGAGCTAGTGTTATTAATACTAATTTTTGGTTTTTAGCTTGATCGCGCCTGTAGAATCTCCTGGTACTACCAATCAATGCCTAGGATGTACTTAATCATACAAGTGTCAATTATGTTTTCTGTTTCCATCAGCGCAGCATTCTGTTTATTAGCACATTTATCAGATATATACTAACTATACTTACAGTTTAATCCAAGATCGTGGTAGGTGAGTATCGCCGGCTTGCTTCGATCTCCCTGCACTGCCACCACAATGTCCCCACGGTCGGTGCGCACCCGTATTTCGGTGCATCTAGCCTCGGCATTGAATTGCCTGGTGCTCGGGAACTGAAGCTGGACGTTCCTCAGTTCAATGTCGTCCATGCTGTTGCAACAAATTTCATTTAGAATATAACTCTTGGCGATAATCGAGTGACTTCACACTCCGACTTATAATTTAGAGGTCTTAGGATACAAAATTGAGACCGAGGTATTCTACGTCACTCACTCCAAGATACTAATTTATATAGAGACAATGCTGCAGGTGAAAAAAATACCGGGCAATTATTAAATAAAACACAAAATATTAGTTTTCAGCCAAATTAATTTATTAAGATGTGGAAACAGAGCTCTAATTAAAACTAAACATTTTATAAGTTACAAGTAAAGCCAATTCAATTTCAAAGTATTAATTTAAAATATGACCAAAAAACTTTATTACTCTCAGTATAAATCCTTCGAAAACCATCCACTTACTCCATCAAATAATGCCATATAAACCAATAGACCAATAAACGCTATTTCCGAAAATTTTTTTCGTTCTTGTGTGCAATTCCCTTTTCTCTTTGACCGATTGAAAACGGTAATTTGAGAGAAACGACTGCGGAAAAACAAAGAACCGGTTCGTTCAGCCATGTCCTCAGCAGTTCCTATGCGATTGGGTTTTTGGATAGAATTCAGGGTTTTGTCACTAGCCGAGTGGCAACCTAAAATGTGTTCTTTTAAAATAGTACAAATTGGTGACACTATAAAAGTTCTTTTAGAAGTTATACAATAGAAATGTTTATCGCGATTTTTTTTTACTTTTCCCATGTTAAATTTTGTGTTGCAGACGAAGATGGCTGACTAAAGCGAATGCCATATATCTTTTAAAAAAGAATAAGTATTTTTGCTATGCCGAGGCCCGAGGTACCGTGAAGACACGAAATTCTATTCATAATTTAAAACAAAATTTTTGTTCGATGTCTTGCCAGACAAATGGGCCAGAAGCAATTTAATATCCAATAATTTTAATGTGTACTATTTAAGAAGTACACTGAGATGAAATCAGACAAATAATTATTATTAAAATAATTTATTAGAGTTAGAAAAATAGTATCAAATGAGAACCCAAAAGAAGGGTTCAATAAATTTTTGTTTTTCCCTACAATTTTATTACACTACTATTATTTAAGACGTATTACAAATAGTCCGAAAGACAAACCTTTGAGTAACATCTTTTATAGGTCCATATCAAGGGTTCCATCACAAATCAACACACTTGATTATACCAATTTAGAATACACAGAATATGATGTTGAATAGACACTAATAAAATTGAACTATAAATTATGTATACAAATTACATGAAACATCTACTCTCTATTTATTAATCAATTTACCTTTGCTTGTCTCAATCCAAATTAATACTATACTATATGAAGGAGATCGGGTTAAAGTTATCATAAATGTATGGATCCGAACAATGAACGAGGACAAAAGTACCATCTTCGGAAATGTGCTTAAAACATTAAATAAGTCGAGAAGCCATTTATCATGAAAATTTTTCACGTTTAATCACTGATCAGATGTGGTTTAAACTTGGCACAGACGAAGATTTAGCCTGTAACATACATACATATATAAATTTACCCGGCGGAGAGAACAGGGCATCATAAGACGTGATTCTTACACAGCTCACCCTCTTCTTTCACTTTCATAATACACGCTCGCCGGGTTTAAGAGCTGCTGATGTGTCCTTTTACAAATGGCTTATTACCTATCACTGTAAAGTATACTTATCATTACCAACGGTTTGAGTTTCGTGCGAACGAAGACCTAGACATATGTCATGTAGCCTAAGATATTATCATCATTCGACACAACCACAATATGCTTGTGTGTCAATAAATCATACCTATCTCCGTATCCTTGCAGCTTAACAATGAGTTTATGATAACAAAGGTCTCGAATACCAAATTGTTTTATGCCAATGTTATCTCCCAAGTATTCCCAAAAGTTATTTGTGATAATTGAATATAAGTTGTAAAAGATCAGCTATCTAGCATATACATGGGATCAAAATAATTCAGACTTTCGACGATAAATTTCCTCTGTCTACAGGTTCAAGTATTAGGGGTACGAAGTATAAATAAACTTGAACACGTCGAAACATCCTACAGTAGTGATAACTTATACTAATTTAAGTTGAAATATATCACACTAAAACATTGAGTAGAGATTGGGGGAAGCGTCTATTCAAAATTTGAACAACGTTAGAGTGAGGGAGGATGAGCAAGCGTACGGCTGACGTCTCTTTAAAGAAATGGTCCTGGAGGTAGCGTTGCAAATGGAAAAGTCATAGTATGAATGCTGATATTGATTTTATATCATTGACAACAGATCCCACCGTCACCTGCTCAAGTTTCGGTGCCTATGGGTGAAGAGGTTTCGAAATTTGTATAAAGAAAACAGTAGTCTTTTAAAATTTATTTTAGAAATCGTCAGCTGCGTGGGTAGCGGTAGAAAGACTGAGAGCCAACGCTGTAAAGATTAAAAATATTGGGCCATTGCTACTTCGTCCATTGAAATGTTACAATATAAGGGGCGAATATTGCATTTCTTACAAGATGCAATGTCATTCTTGATGGTGATCTTTTCCCGATATCACGGAAACCATGCATTTTACAAAAACATAATTTGTAGAAAATTGCTTTGCCTACAAATAAGTTGATGTAATTTTGCCCTAAATTTACAATAAGTTAAAGAGGAAAAAAACTCGCGTACCAAAAAAGAAAGCAATACAGACTGATACAGTAACGCGTTTTAAAACAACGCGTTTTGTTTGCGTTCCCATAAGAAGTTATCTATTCCAAAATTTTTATTATTATTTTTAGTTTTAATAACATAAGCATTTAGTTGCTTAGCTTGTAACTAGAGGCTATTTTGCACATGGTATTCTCTACCATTACAGTGGCACTACCTTTTGATTAAATATTGTTTCGACAGTGGTAGAGCCAAGCAGTTCGCTGCATGAATGGGCCGGCTCAGCCGATGAAATACCACGACCTCTCAGAAGACCGACGTAAAGTGGCTCATGCCGCGTTTCGTTCGGTGAGAGAGGTATCCGGAGGCCTACCCCACTTCCCCATCCTTTCCTATCCCCTATCCCTTAAGGTTGGCAACGCAACAGTAACACTATGTGTTGCTGGTGTCCATGGGTGGCGTTGGTTGCTTAGCATCAGGTGACACGCCTGCTCGTTTGCCCTCCTATCCCATAAAAAAAAAAATGTTATTATTGATTTCAACTTACAAGTCGTGTATATAGTCTAAGTATTAAAATAATGATACAATACAGGCCATCAGTTCGCATCATTATCCATGTCCGTCCGCTTCAGTTACAAAACAGAGACCGCAACGCAAATGTCACAAATAATGTTTGGCCATTTCAAATGTCAGTTAAATGTCGGCTCAAAGGGACAGTTGATGCACGTACTGATTATAAATATTGTTTTGTTTACACAAAGCATTGTGTTTTTTTCATTAAAGTTACCCTTTTGTTTATTTATATTTGACATTTAATAAGAAATAATTTGAACAATTATTATCAGCCTAGTTAATTTTATCAGTGTTGCATTTTCATAGGGGACAAAGGGAGAAACAGAGCATGCAATCCGATGGAAAGCGACTAGCATCGTCAATGGAGATTTAAAACACCAAAAGTGTCTGAGTTGCGTTCCGGACTTTAATAGGGGAAGGGCTACCCTTCAGAAACGGGAAACCCTTCAGAAGGGCTACCCTATCTCACGATTTTTTTGATATGCTTAAACTTCTTCAGTTACCAATAGGAAAATACTTTTGAGATCACAAATAAACATAATATGCAACCACACGTATGACTAGTGTTGCTATTTTGGTGTCAAGCTTCAAACGAGAGAATTTTATTTGCACATTTAGCAACAGTAGGTACACCGCACACGTGCCCGGAACGAGTTTTCCGGAATTATAATTAAAGATCGGCATATTAAATTAATTAAATATTAGAACGGATTCGGTTTCAGCTGACGGCGCAAAAGAGTTTCTGCTCGCGTTCGCAATATTATAAAATTATATATTTTATCAATCCTTTGATCTTCTACTTACTGATAGTACGATGCAATTTGCTATCGTTTGAAGATATAAGTCAAATTATTTTTTTTAGACCAGACCAGACCTTTAAACATGACGTAGGACCTACGTCATTCCGATCTTTTCTTTTTCTCTTGTCTACGAATTATATGGTAAATTTGGAAGTCTGGTTTAAAAAAAAAATTGACTTATATCTTCAAACGATAGCAAATTGCATTCAATCAATTCAATCTCAGTAGGACGTCCTAAGTCTACTGCTAGGCGGCAGCGTGTCGAAGTTTTGCCAAGACCTCGTCTATCGGTACTAAGACGGACTATTTAAATAGACTTTAAACCATGTATCTTCACGCTGATTCCCAAGAGAGCAAAGCAGATATTATTAATCTTCAGCACCCTGGGTAGAACTTATCGATACGTAAGCAATACAATTATCGGTATTAAGGTCAACTAGGTCAACTAAAACTATAATTGAACAACAGAAATAACTCTTTTCACAGTATCGAAGACAAACTTGTAATTATATAAAATTTCACTCGGTATTGTAAATATCATTCTTTGTAATTCAAATTCGTCTTGTGAAACACAGCGCCAGTTATATTGGGCTCAATTTAAAGTAAATGAATTAATCCAGCCACGTGGCTGTTTTATTTAATTGCGAAGATGAAAGAGGAGACGCCGATCTAATAAGGAATTGTTTCAACAATCGCCATATTATTTTGTGAAATAGAAGCAGGTGACAGTAGGAACTGCCACAGCCAAATAAACAAACACATTTATGAGACCAGATAGGTATGTCAAATAGAATAGTGCTCCATAGTAAATGTGAGTAAGGGAAGAGTACTTACATCGAGAAGAGGGTGTTTATAGCATGTTCTAGGCGTTAAGGATTTCAGGCCAACATTAAAAGTTAAAGTATGAAACATTTGGAAATAGGGTCGAAACATAGGATTCGTTTAGAGCCTTACCCAGGCGAAGGCGCCCCCTGCCGCGGGGGGTGGAGCCCAATCGACCGGGCTTCTTGGCAACAGGCCAGGACAACAGCGCTACTTTCAATTTGTGAACGACTGTACCAAGTACGAGTAGTGTGACATGCCCCAAAACTCACCCGTCAGAGAATAACTCCTAGACAAACATGTGGAAAGGTCATGACTAATTTGTCGGAAGTATTAATTACAATACGGTGAATTTTGCAATTTTTAAAAACAATTTTACCCATTTTTCGTTATTAGGTTAAAGAAAACATGTTCTTTTATAGTCCTTATCTGTGTTAGGGTGGACCATTAAACTAATTAAGAATATACATTAAGTATTTTACAAAAGTTTTATTAGGTTTTTTTAATATATATTTTCTGTATCGAGGCTCAAATGTATACACTAGTGATGTAACGAATATTCGCATTCGCATACGCGAATATTCGCATGTTTTTGGACATTCGCATTCGCGAATGTTTGAGGAAATAATTATCACACTCCACCACACACCCTTAAATAATTTTCCCATGCAGCATACATGCATGCTGATTAAATGCCGCATAAATGATCCCTTATGTTTATACAAAGGTACGATGACAGCACGCCTCCAGCATAGATTGCTAAAGGTCAGGAAAGCTTCCCGGACACAGGTTCCACCGTTTTTGATCATTTCAGCAGACATCATATCAATTCCGGCTGCTTTAACATTAGTCATACTTCGTATCGAACATTCAATCTCTTCAATAGCAATGTCCTCGTCAAAATATAAAAATTAAACTTTAAAAAAAATATTAATATGTGTAAAGCACGTATCACGTTGTTTTTCCGCGATGGACTCCCAAATTTCTAAACCGATTTGAATTAAGTTTGCACACCCTATGCAGTTTGATCCAACTTAAGAGATTTCATCTTTTTCATAAGTTCATATTTTTTTTATAAAACTCCAACCGCAAGAATTAACACGAGAGCAACATCAAGAAAAAGACACGTTTTTTAAGCATGAACCTTTGTCAAAATATTTTTCTTGGCATCTTATTAATCACTAAAAAACGGAACCGATTGACTTGAATGATTTTGATGAAATTTTGTGTGCAATGTAGGTCGGAGATTCGTTTGAACGCGTTTGCCAAGGCTTAAAAGAAATATTCGCATTCGCGAATGTCCAAAATCTAACATTCGTAACATCGCAATACACAATACAATATGGACAGTATGTATACTGTAAGTATATCAACTGGGTTAATCGGACAGGTCAGTGGGCTTCGGTTCCTTCGGATGTGTCCATTCTTAATAAAAATTCATGACAGTCAGACATGCAGGAAGACATAAATAAAAGTCCAGTTATGAATGTAATTCAGTTATCAAGTCCGATCTTCTTTACAATCTGCTTCACCTCGAACTTCTAGGCAGCTGTAAGACGGTCAGGTTAGGTGGTAGTCCCCATGGTAGCCATGTGTTCAGGGTTCCGTGTCAAAATGGCAGAAATAAACCCCAACCAAAGTATGGTATTGAACATACCATTTGTAAGGTATTATTTTTTTCATAGGTAATTAATCGCGCAGGTTCTAAATGGATAAATAACGCCGCGACCGTCCTTGACTCTGACAACCACCCAATTCTGCTCGAATGCTAGGAAATATCACAATAACCGCCATTCAAATATGCTTTCAGACAGGCAGTTATGTAAGCGCGAAATTTAAAAAAAGAATCGGTTTATGATTTTTTTTCTTTTTCAGGGTAAATTTAATATGCACCAGCCAGGTAAGGTACTCTATGTATAAATGCTTTCTTTATTATTATAAACTAGCAGATCCCGCAACCTCCGTACCTCCTTATTATATATCGTTACAATGAAAAATGGCTCACTTTTACTCACATTAATAATATAGTGATGAATTGATAATATATAAAATAGGTTCAGGCCTTTGTGTGCAAAAATACGACAATGTGGCCCAGTAATCACTTTTCCTGTATAAACTTTGATCTCATTTTGACTTTTTAGAGGTAAAATTTCGGAACATCTTTTCTTATTGGATTGTAGATTATACAAATTACACAACTCCCAAGGTTCGGGTGTCATCCGCGGTTTAAGCTGCGTATTGATCAGTCGGTAAAATATTCAGAATGTATATATTTACATGTTATGTGTTCTGTTCTCTCTGCCTACCCCGCAAGGGATTTCAAATTCAAATTCAAAATATTTTTATTCCTTAGGACTTGTGAAGAGTGAAGTTATGTATGCATGTGTATATAGTTACATAACATAACACAACTTCACGCCTTTTTCTACCCGAAGGTGTAGGCAGTAGCTGTTAAGCCTCGACTCGCCATTAACTTTAAGGCCCGAATGGTGACGAACCTATGTGGCAATAGTGCCACATCGGGCACAAAGTTTTCCGTCACCTATATTTATCACACATAACTTTTTCTTTTATGGGATAGGAGGACAAACGAGCAGGCGTGTCACCTGATGTTAAGTGACCAGCGCCGCCCATGGACACCTGCAACACATATAGTGTTACAGTTGCGTTGCCGACCTTTAAGGGAGTAGGATAGGAAGGGATCGGAAAGGGGGGTGGGCCTCCGGATACCTCTCTCACCGAACGAAACGCGGCATGAGCCACTTTACGTCGGTCTTGTGAGAGGTCGTGGTATTTCACCGGTCCAGCCGGCCCATTTATGCAGCAAACTGCTTGGCTCTACCACTGCAAAATCGAGAATTTCGAAAAGTCGTTGGTGTGAGCCAGGATTTGGACCCGCGACTTCTGAGACTATAGAGTTTATTTTAAAGTGAAACTTTTATTACATCGTCTCAAACTTTTTCGTCTGCGTGTTGCATGTCGCATGACGGTCGGCCGCGGAGTAGGGATAAAGTGAAAGGCGCTCATCAGAGCGCCTTTCACGTCTATTATCGTTTATTTATTTATTTATTATTAATTAATTACCCAAATATACACTTTATTTTTGTAAATAAATACCGTAAAAATATGTAGAAAAACACCCCCAGACGAGGGATCGAACCCGCCCCGACCTTGTGTTATCGGTAGTGCGGTTTACCGATGCACCACGAGGGCCGTATGTATAATCGTCTAATTACCGTCCTCTTTACCAATTTCGACACATTTTCTAGGATCGGGTTTGTTTGTTTGTTTGTTTTTTACATACATACATATACGTACGTACGTATTGCAGGCGGAGAAAAAAAAATTATATTATTAATATAACAAATGACACGATAAAAGGGAATATAATAAATTCGTATGTATTGTAAACGACGGAGGCGTAGGCGGCGGCTTTTAAGTTTCCAATTCCAAAAAGTGAACTACATATATGTGACACAGTTATGTTCGTCAATTTAGTAGTGAATATCTGGATGACCGAGCTTTGCTCGGTATTTTCTTTTTTTTTATAAATTGTGTTTTTTGAAAATTATATTTAAGTACGAATTACATACTAATAAAATAATGAAATATCAATAATATTTTTCGATCTTACCGACAGAATAATAAATATATACTAATATATACTATGTACTAACATATTATATTAGAAACATATACTTAATTTTTTGCAGTGATAAACTGTAATTAAAGCAAAGCAAACACACATTGACTTCGTGTTAGTTAACAACGCCATCTGCTGGAATAGAAATTTCATGAAAATCGTTGGAGCCGATTCCGAGATTCCAATTTTATATATATATATATATATATATATACAAGAATTGCTCGTTTAAAGATATAAGATAAGATAGTGCTCTTTATATATGTATTTGTCACATTTTCATAATAAATCGAAATATCATATTTACTGGAGGAAAAAATATCGTTTTGTTTTGTAAAGATCCTTTGTTGTAATGTTGTTAACGTTTAATAGGTGTCGCGTTATCCCTAGTGCCGTAGCTGGAATACTTGTCGATTCGGGCGACATCTATCGATATAATACGATATTACGGCAGAATCATCAATAGTAGCAACCTAGTAGCGCCATCTAGGAATTATTGTCGTGACCACGTAAAATAAAAAACATTTATTAAACCCTATTAACAAATACAAGATGGCAAGTAAATTAAAATAGCCCTTATCGCACAATCCCCTGAAAGCCGGTGACGTCCGGTTCGATTTCAAATTAAACTAGTTTACTCTCTCTTTGCAAAACTGCCACTGACTTGTAACTAACGAATTAGTGGAGGAAGCAGACTGACGCCTTTCTTACTTTACTTAAGTTTCCAATTCCAAAAAGTGTGCCAGGATTCGAACACGCTACCTATGCGATTCGGAAGCCGTGTGCTCGACCACTGGACCACCGGAACTACATATATGTGACACAGTTATGTTCGTCAATTTATTAGCGATAAGATAGTGCTCTTTATATATGTATTTGTCACATTTTCATAATAAATCAAAATATCATATTTACTGGAGGAAAAAATATCGTTTTGTTTTGTAAAGATCCTTTGTTGTAATGTTGTTAACGTTTAATAGGTGTCGCGTTATCCCTAGTGCCGAAGCTGGAATACTTGTCGATTCGGGCGACATCTATCGATATAATACGATATTACGGCAGAATCATCAATAGTAGCAACCTAGCAGCGCCATCTAGGAATTCTTAATCTTCAGTCGTTAACTTCCAAAGAACTTGAAAATGATGAGATTATCGAATTAATTGATTTAAATCTTTAACTTAAAGTTAAACGAAGCCAAAGCAAACTTTTAAAAAAATTGCTGTGAAGTAACTGTTTTACACTGTTGCACTCTAAAAAAATATTAATGTTAATCATTTTATCAGAATCATCAATTTAAAAAACTTACTAACTAAATTATTGAAAAATAATTATTGAAAAAATATTTTGTTTATGTATATTTAAAAAGTAGATTTAAAAATCAATAACCCAAGACTCAATTTTAAAAGTTTCACTTTTACGGTGGTTTCATAAAACCACACATTTTTTTAATATCGCAATATTTTAGGAATCGAATGTCCGATTTCAATAATATAAAAAAGGAATCATCAGGTATTAAAACCGTTATGGTTACGAAGTAACTTATTTTTCTAAAAATCAATACAGAAATTTTTACTAAATTTTAAAATGAGAAAAAGTACAGCAACATGGTCTACACTAGTTTGATATAATTATGTTCTACCGAACTTTTTTGTAGATATTAATATTAGGTCGGGGAAAAAGTCTTTTCGCATAACGTAGGTATAAACTTATTATAAAATTTCTTTGACTGTACTATTTGTGTCTGGCTGGTTTTGGTAACATTAAAAAGGTTACATTATAAAGAAAAGAAAAAAATAAAAAAAAGTTGTTTC
The DNA here is from genome assembly GCA_905147225.2 of Euproctis similis. NCBI lineage: Eukaryota > Metazoa > Arthropoda > Insecta > Lepidoptera > Erebidae > Euproctis > Euproctis similis. Next base: position 20,705,687 of record LR990107.1, on the reverse strand, counting down.
CCGCTATTTTTCATTTGTTTTTCTCTCCGTAAAAATGAGTGAATCTAATGAAGAAATTCGATACATTTTAAAATTTTATTATAAAAAAGGCAAAAATGCAACTCAAGCAGTGAAAAAAATTTGTGATGTTTATGGACCTGATGCAGTGTCAGTAAGAGTAGCACAAATTTGGTTCAAACGTTTTCAGTCCGGAAATTTTGATGTTAAAGATGCACCTCGCTCTGGTCGCCCTGTTACGAATAAAATGGACGCCATTTTTGAAAGAGTGGAGCAAGATCGGCATATTAGTAGTTACGATGTAGCTGAAGAACTGGGAATTGACCACAAAACAGTTTTGACCCATTTGAAGAAAGCTGGTTATACAAAAAAGCTCGATATTTGGGTGCCACACGAGCTCACTCAAAGAAACTTAATGAACCGTGTACTCATTTGCGATTCATTATTGAGACGTAATGAAACCGAGCCGTTTTTGAAGCGATTGATAACTGGCGATGAAAAGTGGATCACGTACGACAAGAACGTGCGAAAAAGGTCGTGGTCGAAAGTTGGCCAGGCTTCACAGACTGTGGCCAAACCTGGCCTAACACGAAATAAGGTGATGCTGTGTGTATGGTGGGATTGGAAGGGCATTGTTTATTATGAGCTATTACCGTCCGGCAAAACCATCGATTCTGATCTTTACTGCCAGCAACTGATGAGATTAAAGGAAGCAGTCGAGAGAAAACGGCCGGAATTGATCAACAGGAAGGGTGTGGTCTTTCATCACGATAACGCTAGACCACACACATCTTTAGCCACTCAGCAAAAATTAAGAGAGTTCGACTGGGAGGTCCTAGTGCATCCACCATATAGCCCTGACCTTGCGCCTTCAGATTTTCACCTGTTTCGGTCTCTTCAGAATTCTTTAGGTTCTGTAAGGTTGACCTCAAGAGAGGACTGCCAAAACTATTTGTCCCGTTTTTTTGATCAGAAGTCCCAAAGTTTCTACAGTAACGGGATAATGTCTCTGCCCACAAAATGGCAGAAAGTTATTCAACAAAACGGTACATATATATTGTAAATAAATGTAAATAAACTTTGAAAAAAATGTCTTGACTTTTCATACAAAAATACGAAAATACTTTTTCCCCAACCTATTATGTTCAAATAATAATATTGTACAAAATTGTTTTGTTCTATGCAGAATCCAAATTTTTCGCAGCGTCCGCGATAAAAGACATTTTATGGCTAATTTCCTAGAAAGTTCCGTCATATTTAGAAGAATTCATACAATATCTTTAAAAGTTGTAGTCTATGTGTTATTGGGATGTGTAAACTATATAATTGTAAATTTTCATCAAGAGCGAATCATTCGTTGTTACGTTTAAGAGTAACAAACATACATCCACACACACAAACTTTCGCGTTCATAACGTAAGTAAGATTGTATTCGATTACAAAAGGTAACAAGTGCCTACACTAACTAACTACCCTAAAAGGTTTGTAAATCTTATTGCAGATCAATATGAGTCAGTCAATATAAATTTCATAAAAGGCAAATATAAATGATCGAGAATGGATTACCGAGGCAATATAGGTAGGTATATAATATCTTATCGTACAGGCGGAGAGTGTAAAATAAAATCCGAAACGCTGTGATATATTTAGAAAGCAAATAATCGGATTCTTTGTAAATATATTATAGAAATATCCCGGCTCTCTTGCCCACGGGACATGCGCTTGTAATAAGGAGATTCCTTTCACCGAGGACACACGTACATCTGCTGCCGTAGACAAGCAATATTGTGCCGCATTACGACTACAATAAGAGCGAATATTACACAATACTTCTTCTTCCCCATCGGTCTCGGTGAATATGTTTCGAATTTTTAAGTTTTGCATGTAAGATATTGCGTATTTTATTGGAAATGCAGCCAATACAGCAAAGTTTCTACCGGGTTGTGCACTGATATACCTATTTCATTGGAGAAATTCAAAAAAGCTTATTTGAAATACAAAAACGCGACTAATACTATCGTGTCGGATTTAACAATATTTTATTCTAGAAATAAGTTTTCACGCTCAACATATATACGCTTTCTGATGCGTCAACAGTTTTTGAAAGATTTAGCCTACTCATTAAAATCCCTCACGTAATTAATGGACGTTCCCTTACGAGTTACCTAAACTTATGTATTCACTATTCACCTATAAGAAAAGAACTGAACGATTTGCAATCTTTCAAAAGTACAGAGGCGGCTGCCTGTATGTATTTCCACAAACTACGTGCAAACTAATATTATTTTATTACTAGTTTTTTAAACAGTGATACACATAGTCTTCATTAGCAGCCTTCAGCGGGGCCGTCCATTAATATCACGTGAAGTTAGAAAGGGGGGGGAGTAAGATATCCTGAAGAGCCTGTGAGCCCAGAATCGCTGCCACAACTTTCTCGACTCGACTTTCGATTCAGAAACGGGCCGCTCGAGATTGATGATGAATAAAAGATAATACTCTACAAATCTTAAGATTAAAAATCTTGTAGGTATTAAAAATACAAAATGATGAAAAAACATCACGTGATTAATGGACGGCCCCAGAGTAGAAGCAACTAGTGAGCTCAATGTCAAAATATTCCCGAGTCTCTGAGTAAATTACGTCTTCTTTACTTGTCCTATTTTACTTGCTATCAAAATAATAAGTAGACACTATATTTATTTCAGCGTTCCTGATAGATTTTTTAACCAAATATTGCTGTTCGTTAATACTCTTTCTAGCGGTAATAAAGCGACAAAGAACACCTTTTATACAAAAAAAAATTTTTTTGCAATATACTGAAGAAGTTTCACAAAAAAGGTACATATCTGCTACTATAGTTACTTCACGTAGAAAACAAAAAATTTTATTCAAAACGAAAATTTGTATTATTTTTTACACCATCGAGAGAACTAAAGAGTTCTGATTTTCCTGCCCTTGTCCCACTCTAAGTGGGGTCGGTACAACATGTCATCTTTTCCATTCTTTTATATCACTTGTCGTGTTCGTACTTACACCCTTTATATTCAAATCGACTCTTTGTGTAAAAGTTGATTTGAATACAAGGGTGTAAGTAGTAAATAAGTACGTCCATACATTTTTTTTTCGGCCTTCCAGTACTAATGTGTTCATCCACAGTCATTCTCATCGCTCTCTTGTGACACGACTTTCGTCCCTTCTTTTCCTCCCACTTCAATTTTCTTCCGTAATTGGTGCAACTTTCATGCTACCTCTTATATACTCATCTCTTCCTGCATGATGAGCATCCTGTTCCTAGGACCTGCCGCCATGTCATCCATCCCTCATTCATTCTGTTAATCACATCCCGGTCAATATTGCCGTCGCCTTGAATAAGCACTCCAAGGTATTTGAAGTTTGACCTAACTTTTGAGGCTTTCCCCGTCCAAAGATATTGAGGAAAAGCCAGAGGAGCCCCCCAAAGCCACAAAACAGTTGATCAGTTTTATTTCAGCAAAGAGCATGCACCAGGGTGCGCCCTCCTGAATGTGTAATGTAAGAGCATCGATTATCAAGAGGAATAAGTACGGCTTAAAGCCGATCACTGCTGCGAGCCCACATCCACACTGAACTGGTCGGTGACACCGGCTACGGACTGGATACTCGTATATGCTCCTGCTTACATCGCCTTCACAAGCCTAACATACTTCCCAGGCACTCCTTTTTCTTTTAAAGCCCACCACAGAACTTTACGAGGAACTCTGTCATATGCCTTTTCTAGGTCAAAAACCATGTGCAAGTTCTTATGTGCATGTCGGTATTTTTCGGACAGTTGACGAAGAGCGTTCTCGTAAAATATTTTTCTGTAATAACAAATCTAAATCATGCGTGATTTCAAGAGATACAGGACGCCGTCAAAAACTATTTCCACGTTTTTTTTAAAGGTCGAAATTAATTTATACTTGTGAAAATAAAATCTCATGCAAAATAATTCAACAAAACGCAAAAAATGACTTCGCAGAAAAAATCTAATTTAAAATATTATTTTGTGACAAAAAACAAGGGAACGCGAAAATTTATTTTTACAAGTTAGATTGTTTTAAGAAAAATATCAATCTAACGCGAAAAATTTAAGTCCAAGAAGAAAAAACATTATAAGAAAAAAACCTTTTTTTGTGAAAAATCGATAGCCGCGAAAAAATAAATTTTGAGAAAAAAATTAAACGAACGCTTTAAAAATCGATTATTTATGAGAAAAATCAATCTAACGCGAAAAATGTACGTCCAAAGAGAAAGAACATTATTACAAATCTTTTTGTGAAAAAAATCGATGCGAAAAAATCAATTATGAGAAAAAATTCAAATGAACGTAATAAAAGCGAGAATTTAAGAAAAAAATATAACGCGAAATATAAATTTTATAACATACCATTCCAAATTGACGCGAAAAAATTCAGCTAAACGTGAAAAAAGCAGTTTTGTGATAAAAAATTAAGGCTAAGTAAAAAAAAACACTAGTAAGAGAATAAGGGCAATTTAATTTATTTTCATAATATTTAATTTATTAAATCATTTATTTTTGGGAAAAAAATATATCTAACGCGAAAAAAAACAAGAAAAAATTTAATCGTGACAATAATCACGTTATGAGTAAAAAAACAATCATAGAAAAAAAAAATCATAGGCCAAAAACAAAATCTTATATACTGTCCCTTTCCGTACGTGTCCTCCGACGATGTGCCTTTCCTAATTTAAATTTAAGAGAGAACGAAATTATCTGGTGAAAATTCACCATGATAATGTTGATCCGCAATTTTTGACAAAATAATTCAAAGAAAAAATAATTTATTATGACTATGTCTATGACTTACCCGAGCAGTGCCATCTCTTCAACGTTGCCGGGCATTTTTGCAGGATTCATTTGGATGTCTTCTAATGTTTTTCTGAAAATGTGCATATTCTGTAGCATACTGTTATGTGCCTCTAAGTATTATTGAAAACAGAGTGAGAAAAAAATAATCAAAATTACAAAAATAAAAATACATTGTGCTTTTTAGCTTCTTACTAGTTCTTACCACAAACAAACAGATTGGACAGAAATTGCTAGGAGAGTTATTAGATTTTTATTTTAAATTATAAATTTAAAATAAAAATCTTTTCACTTAACATTCATCTTTTCACTCAACAAGTAAATTTAGGTACAGATGACATACAAAAACTTGTTAAAAATCTTACTCTTATGAAAACAAAGTTAAAAAATTGTTTTCGTTTTTTAAATATAGCTATTTGAAATGAGTAAAATAAATAAATTTAAAATAGCATAAATTTTGATGGCAGCTGAGCTGTGATGAAACATCTTACACATCAGACATTTTTTTTTTAAGTCTCATGATTATAAACCATTTTAGTCACATAGGAGTTACTTGTGCTTTCCATTAGATATTAAGGATTTATTTCAAAATAGAGAACTTAAATGATACACACAGCAGTAATTCTTTCAGAAACCAATTATTTAAGATTCACTACAAATTATTTAAGTTGATAGCAAATGTGAGGTGCCTATGAGGACATAACATTACTCACTCAGTCAATACCTCTGTCATATCAGACCGTGATTGACCAAGATATGGTTCGAATATCTTCATAGCTGCCCCTCCCAAATGAAGAAATTTCTTAACATTATTCTTTTTACTGGGTAATGTTGTTCCCTGGTACACTTGCCCGAGGGACATGTAAGAATCCCCATGCAGCAAACCTCGATGCATGCCAACATAATATTAACAACAAAAAATATACATATATAAAGTAAAACATAATTATTACTAATATAATAAAAAGTGAAAAAATATAGGTAATATAAAATAATAATTTTCAAACAGAATATTTGTAAACTGCAAAACTAAAAGTTTGTAAGTTGGGGGAAAAAGTTTATTGCCTAGTTTATGTGAACAGCTGACTTGCAGTGGCGGAGGTCGCAGTGCACTTACTGTTTAGGTTTAAATGAATTTTAAAAAACATTATATATTTACCTGTCGGTCTTGTGAATTTTTTCTTGATATATCAGTGTTGAAACTTCTTCTGGAAATGCTCGTTTTCTCACTTCCGATCACACGTTAAAACACCGGTGCAGCTAAGAGTTGTCAACGGAATACTTCTGTGCCCTAAGCCGTATTGCCGTCTGAGGGAACTTCATCAAGAGCCGTGGCTCACTTCGTGCTGAACTGGTAGCGCATGCGTATGTAAATACGTCAATTATTCAATTTAGACCCGGGAAACTATTTAAAATTGTCTTTTAGGGAATACTTCAAAGTACTTTGTGTTGTAACATAATGTGCATCTATGTCGTATAATTTATTGTTCGTGAAAAAACTATTATTTAGATAACTATTCATGAGTTTACACAGTTAGCAAACCGAGAACAAGTTCAGCATTCATTTGTCTGAACTAAATATCAATTAATTTAGAACTGTAGCTATGCATATTTAATGAAATAAAAACAAGTTTTTTTTATAGAGGAGGCTTTACTTGACCTGTCACCACAACAACGACAATTTTGAATTTTGGTGAACTGTTGATCATGTTGATTAATGACTCATTGACTAGATTTCCTACTCCATTGAAGTCCATTGATACAAAGTGACTACTGCAGAAGAATTGAGTTGAATTGATACTTGACAGAACGCGACGCAGAGTTGAGATTACGATAGTCGATACGCCGCATTTCAATTATTTGAAACGAAGCCAAAATTGAGCATGTATTTTGTATTATTATGATACATTATAATAGCTGACTGACGATTCATCAAAGTTCTTCAGCTCTTAATTAAAACGACACAATTTAGCACGCACAAGGAAAGGAAACTACTAAAAAATTATATAGTTTGATTGAATGTTAAAAAATAATTGTAATTTATCCACAGTAGCTTAAAAAACAAATCTGGGTATTTTATTAATATTTGAAATACCGCCCTCTTGTGACATATATAAATAACCGCCTAGAAGCACAAGGCAGAGGAACGGAAGGATATTTTTTAAAGTAGTCTATAGATGTCGCTTCAAACGCAAATAGAAAAACCTTGAGAGAAATAAAATTAGGTCGCAAAAAATTTAATCACATCAAATTCTAAATTATTATTATGCCAATGTGATCACTAAAATAGTTTCGATGTTTTCTCATAGATGTTGTTGTTCAGCTGGGGATAACGTTGTCCTCTTTGATTTAGTCAAGCTTTCACAATTATTACATAGTATAAAACAATGTCACTTCACGCTGTCTGTCCCCTTATATGCGCATATCTTTAAAACTACGCAACGGATTTTGATGCGTTTTTTTTAATAGTTAGAAGGTGTCAACGGGGTGGTTTTGATATATGTTCATGTATAGTGTAGTAAAAAAAGTGATAATTTTCAAGATTTAGAACTTTAATCGCGAACGCTGCCTGAACCCTAAGTGATAAATCAAAACAACGTACTATATTATTATACTCCTTTAAAAGGTCTACAAAAAAGTCCGCGAGGGCATATGTCTATCTCTTAGGGATAACCCACAATGACCATTTTTATATTTTTACTTTTTACGAGAAATAATGGCTTATTTACGAAGCGATTTTAACAGTGGTAGAGTCAAACAGTTCGCTGCATGAATGGGCCGGCTCGACCGGTGAAATACCACGACCTCTCAGAAGACCGACGTAAAGTGGCTCATGCCGCGTTTCGTTCGGCGAGAGAGGTACCCGAAGGCCCACTCCCCTTCCCCATCCTTTCCTATCCCTTAAAGGTCGGCAACGCAACAATAACACTATATGTGTTGCTGGTGGTCTCACTATATGTGGTCCATGGGCGGCGTTGGTTGCTTACCATCAGGTGACACGCCTGCTCGTTTGCCCACCTATCCAATAAAATAAAAAAATTATAGCATTAATTTTCATCAAATTAAGTGTCTTAAATAGATTGTGCATGTAATATAGATGATCCTAATGACCCCTTTACTATATGCAATTTAAACAAATTATACTACAATAGTTTTTAGTTTTCCTTCTCACTAGTATTTATCACATTGGTTGTAGTTCGTGTTGTCCCAAGTTTAATCTCAAGTAGATGAATGACCCATTCATCTACCTGAGATTGAGCTGAGATCGAAATTATTGATACATAAAAGATTGGTAATTTTTGAATTTATTAATGGTTTCAATCAATGGTATGACAAGAGTTATAAAAGTCGAAGAAGCGAGTGAGGTGTGTAAGAATCATGCCTTATGGCGCTCTGTTCTCTGTGTCTCAGTAAGTAAGTAATGGTGTGATTATTATCGATAACTGCATCACATGAGATCATTTTTTTCGCTACACGAGATTAGGTGTAGCCCTCAAGTGCCCTCAACTTCAATTGTTTACGACGCAAAGATGTACTTATTTAGAAATTTTACTTACTTTCCGTAAACGGGAACCTGAAATCCTTTAAAGGTACACTCGTAGATGTCGCAGTCTTCACTTCTTCGATATACGGCCACACATCGTGCATACGCATTACTTATCACAGCTAAATTCTCATCAACCACAAAACCGATATTGTCCATTTTAATATAAATTGTTTAAAGTAAATTATGGCTGTTTAAAAATCAAGATGACATCTAGGAAATGTAACAGCGTGCGGACTTCACAGGCTGATGGTAATCGTACTAGTGAATGACGAAGTTCAATTCAATACTTTATTTAAGTACACATTTTAAATAAAACTCACTAACATTGTTAAACGATAACTATTGTTAAGTTGATTATTTGGCCTTCAATAGGCAAACGTTATGGGTGAGTCGTCGCTTATTTTATCTCATTTGTGGCTTGTAGGTAATACTAATACATACTATACCGAAAATAAGGTTGTAAGGGAAGAATTTGGATTAAAAGAGAATTTCGGTGTAAAAGTAAGAAAAGGCATGCTCAGATGATTCGATTCGGTTGATGCAAGATTGACTAAGCACATTTTCAATGCAAAAGGGGATAGATATAGGAGTCGTGGACACCCACGACTCACTTTCTATGATTAAATAGAACGAGTTCTGGAGGAATGTGATATGAGAAGACTTTCAAAAACGACACACTTGTATGAAATGAATTAGGAAAGTCGAAGAAGCGATTGAGGCGTGTAAGCATTGCCTTAAGGCGCATGGGCTATGGCGTGAAATTTTGTATGTATGTCATTTTTTTTTTTGAAATCAATTTTTTAATGCAATGAACCTATTTTAATAATTGTTTCGCCATTACAAAACTACTTTACTCAAAAGTACATAAAAAGAAATACCTACTCCGGAAATTGTCCAGATCAGGACAACCTAATTTCATATCAATAAGGGATATTCTTAATTATTTTAGCGGGCGAAGTTACAGGCAAACGCTAGTTGGCAACACCTAAGTTTATTTATCTAAGGGGATTGCAATTCCCCATCACGTAGCGGAAAACATTTTGTTACACGTCGGGCTCGGCTCGCTGGTTCAAAGTAATTGAAGATGGAAGATTCAGAAACGCCTCAAATAACATGCCCTAACATTCGTCTACTTACTATTTCTATATCAAAAGCGCCAGCGTTAAATGGAAGTACGTGATGTTAATGCAGTACTTTACTCATAAAATATTACTAATTTAATGTGTCTGCGGCTCCTCGAGTTTGCCATAGTCTTACCACGACTAATTTTATTTAGTCCGTTACCGAGCGGACTGTACCTAATCATCAAAACACTCTGTTGCTTTATAGATTTTATTAGATAGTGTGGATGGGTAATTATAGGTTTAGATCTTTTTTCCTTGCACGTATTAAGCATTATTTTTATAATACCTACATAATTATTTATGCAAAAAATATCATTAGTATCCGAACCCGAGCCTTTCGGTATTTTTCTGTGGCGTATCAATTGGATACCGGCAAGAAAATGATTCCAAACATATTATAACTAAGTACAGAAAACAAACGTATTATGTGAAACGAGCTGCGCCCGCCAGTTTCTAGACAAAATGGCGGAAATTAAATGAGATTAGATAAATAGGTATAATGTAAAGACCCACCAATTTTTATATATATTTTTTATTACATTTATATTATGTAGAAAATAATGTTCGATGGAAAACAGTTAATATATTTCCATTTCACATAAATACGTTGATTTGACACAACCGAGTCCAAGTTATGGAATAGACCGTCAACCAGACAACTACTCACAACTATACGTTCTAACCGCTATCGTCTGATGCGTGACGTAAAATATGCTTGATAGCAATTCTATTTCAATGTATCCCATCTGACTGTTCACTACAAGTATAGTTGAAATGTTATTATTTTCATAGTACCTCAATATGATAAAAGCGTAGTGTAGTTTGACCATTTTTACTCTATTTTAAATCACACACCTGTATACCTAATGCAGGGTATCCCTATATCTATACTTAACTTAAAAAGCAAAATACTACCCACTTACAAAACATAAAATCATACAGACTTGAAATTTGACCAATAAGTCCCTTAAACAGTCATCCTTTAAGAAATTTGAAAGAATTTTACGCACCTCTGTCCCCAATGGGGGTAAAAAGTTAGTAGAAATAAGGCATTAAATCCAATTTTTTTAGAGGCTCGAAATTTAAAATGCAGGTGGAGGTGTCTTTTGGGGCGTAAAATCTACCCTAAGTTTAAGCCACTATAGTTGTAAAAGGATTTAAATATTTATTTAAGTTTAAAAATTAAAGAAAACCAAGTAAATGAAGAGAACCACGAAAGAACAGCGAACAACCAAAGAAGAATTTAAACAGTGAGGAATTATTTCTGCATCCTCCGGTACGAAATCCCGCTTGAACCATCTTAAAATACGTCGATACCATGAGAGGTCGTGGTACCTACCCATTCATGTAGCGAAATTCGCATTACATACAACATTACCTACTATTTGTTTTATCATAAAATATATTAGTAAAAGTTAATCTGTACAACAAATCTAGATGAGGCGAAGACTCGCGTTTTAGCTATTAAATACTCAGCTATTGAATTCTCGTTAATTTGGATAATGTAATAATCCAATTTTATAACTAAGGATAGAACTGTTATTAGTACAGTTATGGTCTCGGTGCAGTGGGAGAGCACACGGCTTCTGATGGCACTGGCTCACACCAATGACTTTTCGAAATTGTTTTCGGAAGTAAAGTGTGATAAAGATCGATGACGAAATAGATCAAGATAGAAGGGCGAAGAGGCGTGGCAAGCGTGCCAAAACCATGCACTATATTGCATGCTTTTCGAAACTCGCTCTCATTACGCAACGAGCGTCCCGATCCTGCATTCAGGACGTAAAAAAATAGATAAAACTTCAAAAATATGCCTTATTGTGCTGTGGCAAATTGTAAAAACAAAAGCAGTGAAGCAAATATGAAGAAAGGAAACATTTCGTATCATCAATAAGTATAGAAATTCAGTAGAAAGTATTTTTTTGAGATTCTAAATAATTGTTTTACTTTTACCATATTCAATAATTACGATCATAAGTTGTATATTTTTTCGTTATGATAAATATCCATTGCTGTCCACATTCAGCTCCTATACAAAAACATTGGCGCGCATAATTATATTATACGCGTAATGTACGTCGAATCAAACGAAATACACAATACACTTGCCAGTCGATCGCTGTGATTGGTCTTCGAATGTTAGAGTAGGGACACTCCATGTATCGTTGAGTCTTAGGACTTATCGATAAATTAATTCAATATTAATTCGAGTATCAGCTTATGTCTTGCTTAGTCCCTACCTTTATTCTAACACCACAAATTTCAACTAAAGTGCTTCGTAATTTTACTGGCAGCAGTTTATTTGACAGTATAAATTTTCACCAATTCGACCAATCGCCGACGGAAAAACATCTGCTCCTTCTCACACGGGCAGTAACCGAAGTATATGTCGACGTTCAGCTTCGTTATTTAACCAGGATTGTGAGGCCAACCCTTACAAAAGGGGAAAAATTTTATAAATATGTATTGTTTCAAGGACAATAAAATATTTATTAATAAAGTTTATATACTATTGGGAAAACAGGATACTCAGCTTGAATTTTGAATTGTGAATTACTTATGTGATATTAAAGATGTCTGATCAAAATATTTAACATGTTTTATTTTCTATGATTATCGTTACACAAAATCAATAAAGTTGGTACCATATAAAATAATAAATTTAACACACGTTTCAGATATTACTATCGTAATCTAAGGAGTGTGTCTCCTCCACAGAAATAGATCAAGATAGAACGGCGAATAGGCGTGGCAAGCGTGCCAAAACCGTGCACTATATTGCATGCTTTTCGAAACTCGCGCTCATTACGCATCGAACGTCCCGATCCTGCGTTCAGGACGTAAAAAAATAGATAAAACTTCACATATATGCCTTATTGTGCTGTGGCAAATTGTAAAAACAAAAGATGTGAAGCAAATATGAAGAAAGGAAATATTTCGTATGATCAGTAAGTATAGAAAATCAGTAGAAAGTATTTTTTTGAGATTCTAAATAATTGTTTTACTTTTCCCATGTTCAATAATTACGATCATAAGTTGTATACTTTTTCGTTATGATGAATATCCATTGCTGTCCACATTGAACACTCGTATACAAAAACATTGCGCGCATAATTATATTATACGCGTAATGTACGTCGAATCGAACGAAATACACAATACACCGGCCAGTTGATCGCTGTGTCTGTTAATCGCCGTGATTGGTCTTCGAATGTTAGAGATGGACACTCCATGTATCGTTGAGTCTTAGGACTTATCGATAAATTAATTCAATATTAATTCGAGTATCAGCTCATGTCTTGCTTTGTCCCTACCTTTATTCTAACACCACAAATTTCAACCAAAGTGCTTCGTAATTTTATTAGCAGCAGTTTATTTGACAGTATAAGTTTTCACCAATTTGACCAATCGCCGACGGAAAATCATCTTGTCCTTCTCATACGGCAGTGACCGAAGTATAATGTCGACGTTCGGCTTCGTTATTTAACCAGGAGTGTGAGGCCAACTCTTACAAAAAAGCAAATATTTAATAAATATGTTTAGTTTCAAGGACAATAAAATATTTATAAATAAAGTTTATATACTATTGGGAAAATATGTTATATTAATATGGCGGATTAAAGTATTTAACATTTTTTTATTTTCTATGATATCGTTCGTTACACAAAATCAATAAAGTTGGTACCATATAAAAATAATAAATTTAACACACGTTGCAGATATTAATATCGATAATCTAATGAGTGTGTCTCCTCACTAGTCGCCCCGCTCACAATGAAAATGACGTCACGCTGTAGGCGTGGTTTTTCAAAAAAGTGACACGCTTGAAATGTATGGAAATATGACATCGCAGCCGTTCTATCTTGATCTATTTCTGTGCTGAAAACTTTATGCCCGATATGACAATAAGTTCGCCACCTATTCCATTTGGGACGTACACATAACGGCGAGACGAGGCTTAACAACCGCTGCCTACACCTTCGGGTAACAAAAGGCGTGAAGTTATGTTATGTTATTAGTACATTTGTTTATTCATAATAAAATAATTTTATTTCCATACTAATGTTATTATACCACCCCACGAAGTAGATAGCCGTCTGTCTGTTTCAAGAACAATTATAATGTAGGCCGGCTCCAAATCCCCAGTAACCACTTGTCACTCAACCATTATAAGCCAAGAATGAGGTAATAAGATTACAAGATTATTTTTTCTTCTTATTTATGACAATCTTTTGTGATAAGTACAATATTGTGATGGAAATTGTATACATTTATACGGCTAATACGATGCTTAACCATAAGTGGGTATCTACTGAGAGAAAAATTCTTGGAAAGGAAAAAAATAAAATGAAAATTACGTCTGAATTATAACAAAAAATAAAAATGAATGTTGCGTCATCTATGATGACACATCATGCGTTCACTTAATAAAGTTCGTTATTTTTTTTTTCATTTATAGTGTTCCAAATTTAAATCCGGCTCGAATAGGATATTTTTTCTAGTTTAACATTTTGCATGGCTCCGGCCGACTGTTCTGTTTACTTTCCCCCCCTTTTTGATAGGTATCAAATCCACCGTTTATTGGTTTCGGACTCATCGGAGCTGACTTAAATCCTGTCCATTTTACGTTGGACATGAACTATTTCAAACTCAATCAAATTTCGTGTAGTGCGACTGATTAAAAACGAATATAATATTTACTGCCGTTAAAATTTAACGCTTAAACTGAATAAAAATATTATGAAACATGTAATTATATTTCATACATGAATAATTCTGTTAACGGTCTGTCCGTCTGTAATTTTTTGTTTCGTTTATTAATGAATATAAATTTTACATTTGTTATCAATCTCGTACATTTTTCATGTTTTTGTAATGATTCAGTCATAATTTTAAATTATAATATCCAGTGTCCAGTCACTATTAAGAATTTCGTCAAAGCTTTATGTTTTCTAATGTGTTTTTGATATTGTTATTGAAACAATATCTACCTCTCTATATAGAGATAAATATGATTTGACTCAGCGTTTGCTGGTGAACAAAATAAGGGCACGATGTTGTCATATAAATTCAAAAAATAATTGCTGTGAGCCCGGGATGGACATCCCACGACTTCGAATTCAGAAGCAGGGTGCTCGACATCCAGACCACTGACACGATGTTTAATTGTATATTGTTAATTAGTTATATTGACTAACTAAGTAAATTGACTAAAGAAGAATGATAAACCTGAAACTAAGAGAAGAGAAAGACAAAAGAAAATATTCATCAATTGTGTGGATGACGACATGATTAGGAAAGCTGTGACTGTGGAATAAGTGAATGATGGGGAAGTGTCGAAACCAAAAACCTGTTGGGTCGACCTAGGCAGGAAGATGATGAGTTATATTGTCTAACGGAGCAGTCTAAGTTCATGATCTCTTTATAAAAAGAATCTGTGTTCAGCACAAGGCAATTTAAACAACCACCAAATGCAATGCTATGACAATTGAGGTTTTAACACAGACAGCGGTCTCACATCAGACATCAACACATCTGTCAAAAGCAAGTGTGACATCTGTCAACCGCAATGACCCGGAAGAGTTTAGTAAGCAGTGATCCAATATGAATTTGTATAATATCTGGTGTATGTAACTATGTAATCAACTAACCTTCTTAGTTTTAAAAGAATATATTATTATTTATTTACAATAGTTAGAAGAAATAAACTAATTATATTATTTATTAAATAAACATACATAATATAACTTCACGCTTTTGATACCGAAGGTGTAGGCAGCGGCTGTTAAGCCTGGTCTCGCCATTATGTTTACGTCCCACATGGAATAGGTTTCGAACCTATCGCCATACCAGGCACAAAGTTTTCAGTAATGTAATATGTATCACACATAACTTCCGAAAACCATTTCAAAAAGTCATTGGTGTGAGCCAGTGTCAGGATTCGAACCTATCTACTCTATATCTCTCTCTCTGTATCTCGGCCTACTGGCAGCATGCCCAGAAGGCTGACCGCATTGCCGCGCTGAATGGCAATACTAATCCATTGTGCGAAGTATAGTATAGACCAGATCAGTGTCTTTTTAAGATCTCTATAGAGCATACGAGCATTCACACTACGTCTCCCGAGAGTCTCAAACCCAAACTGCTCAAAAACATGATCACCTAAAAGTTTCCACCTGTATTCGTGCCAGCAGCAGCACCGGCCATCCCTACCGTGCTCGAAAGGTGTGATGGCCCGAGGTTGTCCCACACCACGCCACCCATGGACACCTGTAACACTGGTACTGTAGCGTTGTCGGCCTTTAAAATAGGATATGGAAAGTTTCGGAAGTAGGAGAGATAGGGGAGAGAGGAAAGGGTTAGGCCTCCAGATGCTTCTCTCACCGAGCGAAGCGCGGCATGAGTCAATTTACGTCAATATCCTGAGAGGTCGTGGGATTTCACCGGTCGTGCCGGCCCATTCCATTCCCATTCAATTTATTTCTCAAATATTTCCAATAGTTTTAAACAGTTCACTACACTTATAATCATCTTTGTCTGTAGTTTATTTTTTTGAAGTAACTCGCAGCATTGCCAGCCTACTTACGTGACTATGCCAGTGCCAGTTACGGTAAATTAAATACTCGGCGGTTCCGTTAAGCGGTGACGTCACCATACTCGCGGTGCGACTCGTGTGGGTTTCATGATGGGAACAAATAATATGAATGACGTCTCTAATTATCGTTCTTCGAGTAAGTGTAGTAAATGTATGTTTACTTTAGAGACTTATAAATATATGTAGTAATTCTCGATTTTTAAAGACCCTTGCGTAACCGTTTTTCTATTTTTTTAATTCGTTAACTATGTATGCCAATTGGTTGTTGAATAGGTGCAAAACTATTGGTTTATAGTCAGACCAATTGTCACATACCAATATCTCATCGACCAATAATCAGCAAAAGGACTCGCAGAAATCAATGAATTGCTTTTAACTAGTCATCATTACATAGTATAAAACAAAATCACTTTCCGCTGTCTGTCCCCTTATATTCGTAGATCTTCGAAATTACGCAACGGATTTTGATGCGGTTTTTTTTATTGGATAGAGGGTGACAACCGAGTGGTTCTTATGTATAACTATCTGACCCGACGAACTTTGTTCCGCATCAAAAGTAATGAATGAGTAAATTTTGGATATCATGAGGTTCAATTTGTGCCATTTATCGGCATTAACTGCTGTTCCGCTATGTTAATACTGCAATATCTTCAAAAATATTCGTTTAAATTGCATGCTGTAAAGGGCTAGGGTCATCTATATTACATGCACAATCTATTTAAGACACTTAATTGGATGAAAATTGATGCTGTAATGTTTAAAATCGCTTCGTAATAACTAATTGTTTCACGTAAAAAGTAAAAATGGTCATTGTGGGTTATCCCTAAGAGATACACATATGCCCTCGCGGATTTTTTTGTAGGCCTTCTGAAGGTGTTTAATAATGTAGAACATTGTTTTGATTTATTACTTAGGGTTCAGCCAGCGTTTGCAATTAAAGTGCTAAATCTCGACAATAATATTTTTTTTCTTTATTACATCATATATGAATTATAGATCAAAACCATCCCGTTGACACCCTCTAACTATTGAAAAAAACCGCATCAAAATCCGTTGCGTAGTTTTAAAGATATAATAAGCATATAAGTGGACAGACAGCGAAAAAGCGACTTTGTTTTATATTATGTTATGATTCATGTATACTGTAGCAAATGATAATTTGCTGCTCCTCCTTAATGCTGCTGTAATACTATCTGTGTTGCAGAAGTCCATGGGCAGCGCTAGTCACTTTACACCAGATGACCAGCCTGAAACGATTTCCAGATTGAGAGGTTTCAAATTCGAGTCCGGATATGTAGTATGTAGTGTGGGACTCCCAAAGCAGTAAGCTGCAATCCGATCCTAGGGCTACCCACTAAAACCAGGCAGACCTCCAGCGTGTCCTACGCCAAGTCCAGGTAGAACGCGCAATGGTGGCATCTCGCCGTCTCTTCTCGTTACATTCGACTCACCGACGCACCCGTGCCCGGTGAGTATCTGAGTCAACCTGTAGGTGACAGTGCCCCATTTACGGAGCTTCTGGATGATACCTACACTAATATTCCGAGAAAAGATTTGTTTACTTGTCATCGTCATCATTCATGCAGAATGTCATAATAAACCGTTTTAAAAAGCTAAATTACGTTTAGAAATTACATTGTATAGCACCTGTTCACCTACACACATAAAAACTGCATACCATGTTTCTTTCGGCGTAGACAGAGAGAACAGAACGCCATAAGGGACGATTCTTACTAGCCTAACTTACTTCTTTGACTCTCATAACTCTTGTCATATACGCGTAAATAACATAGTATTTAAATAAATAAATAATAATGTCAGATTGCGCTATAATAATATGCCAATGACTGACAAAATGGTATTTCGATAAATTAATAACAGTAATTACAAAGCCAGGGCACCTTATAGTACAATACTTACACACCTTTTACACGGTATTCTTTATCAATTCTACTGTGCCTAGTTTATTAAAACTTGCTAGTAATAAAAGTCTTGTATACCTATTCTGTTATAGAATCATGAACTTACTATAATTATACTATCATTCAGTACTAATTAGACAATTATTATTTGTTTCTAAGATTTTCGCGAATCTCATTCATTGATTAAAACAACTTTTAGGATTGTATCGCGTTTATTTATTATTTATTTATATTTATTTCCCGACGTTTCGAACTCTTTACAGAGATCATTTTCACGAGTATGAACAAAAAGATGGTAGTTGTTCAAAAGCTATCTTCATTGATACAGAGAGCACCCACTTTTTGGAAATAAAAATCAAAAAGTTGATGTTAAAAATATGATAATTTGTAATAATTTAATAATAACAACTTTTATTTATTAAATCATACAACAAAGGATCTTTAGAGGCAGTATGTATTAATGCATCTTATAAATAAGTATTTAACTTTTGTTCTCATGGTCTGATGTGGGTTACCAATAGTAAAAATCATATTTTTAACATCAACTTTTTGATTTTTATTTCCAAAAAGTGGGTGCTCTCTGTATCAATGAAGATAGCTTTTGAACAACTACCATCTTTTTGTTCATACTCGTGAAAATGATCTCTGTAAAGAGTTCGAAACGTCGGGAAATAAATATAAATAAATAATAAATAAACGCGATACAATCCTAAAAGTTGTTTTAATCAATAGACAATTATTATATAAATTTAAAGTACTATCAGTATGGCCGCTTAGAAAAAAAGAGTATTAAAAGTATTAAAACACTATAATGACATTCTGTATGGATTAGGAGGGGCAAGCGATCAGGCGTGTCACCTGATGGTGAGTAACAAACGTCGCCCGTGGACACCTGAACACTTATAGTGTATCAGTTACGATACCGGACCATACAATGGGATATGGAAGGGGTCGGAAGTGGGATAGGAATGGGAAGAGGAAAAGAGGGGGGCCTTCGGATACTTCTCTTATCAAGTGACACACGGCAATAGCCACTTTACGGCGATATTCTAAGAGGCCATTGTATTTCACCGGTCGACCCGGGCCATTCATGCAACGAGCTGCGTGGCTCTACCACTGTAAAACATTTTTTTTATTTATGTATTTCTGTTGGTGTGTTCTCTGTTTAATCAACAATTATAACATTACTTCTCCTCCTCCATTACTCCTCCTCCATGGGAGTACTTATGACTTTAATATGCCTTTGTTTCATAAAATCTTATAGAAGTAATCGTCACACATTTTTTTTAATAAGGCGAAATAATGCAATCTCTATCGATGTTACTATCTCACGATTTTATCGTTGGTATATTAAGTAAGTTTATTCAACTTTCAAACAAATATGGCAACATTTTATTAAAATAATATACAGTTAATGTGATGACCAGTAGGCGTTATGGGAATAAAACTAACAACAACTCGACTGCTGCCCATGGAAATCCACCCCTTGTGGCGTTTTAATAACTAATTTAAATAACATTTCATAAGCTGGCAAGTTTTAGGTGAAAGTAGTACTTATTGCGAATGATGATCACGTCATTGCTCGCGTGGCAAGCGCGAATCACGATCACAGACGCGTCAGTATCATGATAAAGACAAAAACACAAAACTATACCTATCTCCTTTTAACATGTTGTACGGCTCAAAGTAAAGTGAGATAGAATCACTTTGCCGCCGGTAGTTGCCGCAGCGGGAAACTTTATCAGTGTAAGTTGCTGTAACGTGTTCACTTACTTGCTCAGTTGTTCCTCGACCGTAGACGGTATTGCACGTGTACTTACGCCTCTATACCCGATCTAACTTTTCGTAACTTTTCAACATGATGTTGCGCTGCGTGCTTGCGTTGTTGGCTTTTACGGGGTCCACGTTTGCGGGCTCCGAGGTCACCGAACTGAAAGTTGACACCGTGAGCGTCCCAGAAGAATGCAACGTCAAGTCCAAACACGGCGATATGCTCACCATGCACTACACTGGCACCCTGGACAACGGTCAAAAGTTCGATTCCAGGTATGTGATATATTACTATGCGAATCATAATGTTATATATAATATTATTACAGTAAAAAGAATTGCGATCACGACGTAGGTTATTCATTAGTAATTAGGTAATATAAGTATATTTACCTACCTACTTACGATTTTTTCTTTAACCTTGTATACATACTGTTTGCGTTGCATTTTATGCAAAATAAGTGCCTAGGTGCCTACGCGTTAAAATTATTTAAGAATAGCAATCAATTGTGTATGAATTTATTATAATTGTGTATATTACATACAAGTTTTATATGTTGGAGTTACTTAGAGTTACTAGACTTTTTTGTAAACTCCACATTTCTAAGCAGATTTTCACACAATGATTATTAAATTACTAATTTACTCGCTGTGCCCACGACTTCGTCAGTGTGAACTTTATTATCAACTAGCTGACCCAGCGAACTTTGTTTCGCATCAACAGTAATAAATGAGTATATTTCGGATTTATCACTTTTCTTTACTATATAATACACTAACTGACCCGGCGAACTTTGTTCCGCATCAAAACTAATAAACGAGTATATTTTGGATATCATGAGGTACAATTTGTGCTATTTATCGGCTTTAACTGCGGTCCCGCTATGTTAATACTGCAATATCTTCGAAAATATTCGTTTAAATTACATACTGTAAAGGGCCAGGATCATCTATATTACATGCACAATCTATTTAAGACTTAATTAGATGAAAATTAATATCCGTTGCGTAGTTTTAAAGATATGCGCATATAAGGGGACAGACAGCGGAAAGTGACTTTGATTTATACTATAAAAAAAAAGGTAATGTGGATTTATAGATCTAAACCATCTCGTTGACACCCAAAATTCAATGAGTATTTTCAAAGATTTATGCATTTAAGGGTACATACAGAGGAAAGCGATTTTATTTTATACATTTACACTATGATATTATACTGACCGCGTAGAAAACAAGGTTGTAAGGAAGGAAGTTGGTTTGAAAGAGAGTGTCGGTGTAAAAGTAAGAAAGGGCATGCTCCGATGGTTCGGACATGTAGAAAGAATGGATGATGTAAGACTGACTAAGCAGATATACAATGCAAAAGCGGATGGATGTAGGAGTCGAGGACGGCCGAGACACACATTCCATGACCAAATAGAACGTGTTCTGGAGGAAGGTGATGTTAGGAGCCTCAAAAACCGACGCGCGTGCATGAAAAGAGTTATGAAAGTCAACGAAGCGAGTGAGGCGTGTAAGAATCGTGCCTTATGTATGGCGCTCTGCTCTCTCTGCCTACCCCGCAAGGGATTTGGCGTGAAGTTATGTATGTATGTATGTATTTATACTATGTAATGATAATGATGATTCTATTAATGTACCCTCTTTCACCTACGTTCCTATTACAACTTCTATCCGCCAGAGAAAATCCTTTCAGCGAGAACCTGGAAAAGAAAGAGTGGCAAAAGTCGTTTAAAAAACCATGTTGAAGTGTCACGTTTCATTTAATTTGTAAAATACCGAAATACATAACATAACTTCACCCCTTTTGTTACCCGAAGGTGTAGGCAGCGGCTGTTAAGCCTCGTCTCGCCGTTATGTTTACGTCCCAAATGGAATAGGTGGCGAACCTATTGCCATACCGGGCACAAAGTTTGTCAGTCATCGGTATTTATCACACATAACTTCCGAAAACAATTTCGAAAAGTCATTGGTGTGAGCCAGTGTCTGGAATCGAACCCCGGACCTCTGGATCAGAGGCCGTGCGCTCGCCCACTGCGCCACCGAGACTATTACACCGAAATACGATACTGCTAAATGTTTTTGTAATACTCAAAATCATCTAATACTCTATGTATTCTTTCTGTCCAACCTTCAAGTCCTTTGGTGTGAAGTTAAGTGTCATGTAGTGAATGTATTGTCGGCATTGGATTGTATTTGAATTGCCATTTTTACTATCGATTTTGTAATATTAAAATACTTATTATTTAGCTCGACGAACTTCATATCCCAGAGCAGTAGAAGTGGGTGGTTGAACGGTGGAAGATGTAGGGTTATATGTATTTTCTAGGTCAAACAATAATAGGTGAAAAAAAAAATCGCTGAGACACTCATATTATTTACCGTGTTTAAAAGTTCATAAGTGATTCTCTTACTTGCCAAATGTGATCGACAATTTTTCATAGCTGTCGGTCAAGCCGTTTCAAAGGATATTGACTATGTAAACGAGATTTTTTTATGCACACTTGTTGACCCAGCGAACTTGGTTTCGCCCTAGAAGCAATAAGAAGAAATAAAAATTGTCATTGTGGGTTATCCTTGAGAGATAGACACATGCAATCGCAGACTTTTTTGTAGATCTTTTGAAGGTGTATAATAATGTAGTACATTGTTTTTATCTATCACTTAGGTTCAGCCAGAATTTGCAATTAAAGTGCTAAATCTCGAAAATTACCACTTTTGTTTGTTACATCATACACGAATTATACGTACCCCTATCTATTTAAAAGAAAACACATCAAAATCCTTTGCGTAGTTTCAAAGATCTTAGCATATAAGAGGACAGACAGCGGAAAGCGACTTTGTTTTATACTATGTAATGTTTAGATATTTATTTCTCTTAAGTACTCGTACTTATTACCACTATGATGTTCTCCATCTTTGGATTATACGAGTATACTTTAAGTTTTCACGTGGACATTTTTTTCTCAACCAGATTTTGATAAGACAATTCTATTTTACCATTATAAAGGAATAACTTATATCATGTAAATTCATCTGTTACGTAATTACAGATTATTCTAACCTAAAAATTTTAATGTTAAAAGGTTTGACACGATTCAAATAATAATATTATTATGTACCTATTATCCATATAGAAAATAATTTCGCTAAATCGATAAGTATTCGCAAATTTAATAGTCAATTACAAGTGCAGGATTATAATTTCTAATAGTAATTATCATAATATACTCTTGTATTTTAGACGACGTTATAATATTTAATTATAACAAATAATATGTACATGATATTTAATTTTATCAATTTATTGAATTTATGTATTTCTTTTCATATTTAAAATATATAAAACATAGTAAGATACAGGCAATTTACGTAAATAACCATGTTTTAAATTATACAAGTCTTGTAATATGTAATACATACTTATACATAAAGCATAATTAAATAAAATTCTCACACCACGGGCCGCTATTTATGGATTATGCACTTAGTTCACGCGGGGCTGTTTCCCAAACAATACTAACTACTATTGCTGCTACTATTGCTGCTACTATTGCCGCAGGGCTCTATCTTGGGACCTTTCCTGTTTCTTTTCTACATTAATGATCTACCATAACTTGTAAAGGACAATCATGAAATAGTTTGGTTTGCAGATGACACTTCTTTAGTTTTTAAGGTAAAGAGACAACAATCAGCAATTGACGATGTAAACAATGCTCTTTCAAAGATAGTAAACTGGTTTAGTGCTAATAATTTACTTTTAAATGGTAGCAAAACCAAATATATTAGATTTTAAACCACATAAAGAGATGTTATCTGGTAGACTTAACTCAGCCGCTTACGCTGTAGAGAAAATACGTCAACTGACCGACGTTGATACTGCACATTTAGTTTATTTTAGTTATTTTCACAGCATTATGTCATATGGTTTATTGCTTTGGAGTAGTGCTGCGGATGTAGACTCGATTTTTGTGCTCCAAAAACGAGCTGTTCTTGCTATCTGATGAGTGCCAGGGATACACTGAGAAGTAAATTTAAAGAGATACGAATAATTACGTTACATTCACAATATATTTATGAAAATTTAATCTATGTTCATAAAAATATAACTAAATTTAAGAAAAACAGTGATATCCATCAATTAAACTAAGAAAAAAAAACAAACTTGCTGTGTCCACTACTAGGCTCCATAAAATTTCGTTAATCTGCTTACTAAACATTACTGTTAATTGGTAGGATTGGGTGCAGTATGACGTTTCTCACCGGGCAAGCTTACTAGTTTTTTTTTGTCTGGTCTCTTGAATATGTCATGCTCACTGAAAGGTCCTTGCTTACGGCGGCGTCGTTGATCGGGTCGCCACCTTCCCTAAAATTTGGCGAGGGAGGCGATGGCTGAGATATGGGTCATACTCGTGAACGGGTGCTGTTTGTGGGGACTGGTCTGTTCAAGCGTCCAAAGAATATTAACGTACTGTGTCCTAAGTTTGACGAGAGAGACCTCACTTTGCTCTATAAATTATTCTAATAATTTGCGATTTAGTTTAGTGATCATTAAGTAAATAAAAAGACTCCCCTGAGTTTCTTGCCAGTTCTTCTCAGGGCGTGAGTAATCGAATTGGGGGATTGTAAATATTGACCGTCATAAATGTCTTTAATGACCTAATTTGAATAAATGAGATTTTGATTTGATATTCTAGGAAGTGGAGCAATATGGGTTTTTAGTGGTTCACCAAACTGACTTGCGGACAAATCTAATTGCGTTATATCTAATGGCGTCCATAATTACATTCATTTAAATATAGATTTAATTAAACAAATGAATCGAAATGTGTCAATCGTTCCATTTTTAAATTATGAATACGCGCAGAAACAGCCAGTAGGTACAGAGTAGTTCGTCTAGCTATAGGTAACGTACTCCGTGAAACGGAACACGTCACACTAGGAAAAAAATCATTTACCACGCAAACTATTTTTTGAATTTTAATAACCCATAAATATATCACATCATCACAGTGTCCTTGAATCGACTAATAATAATATCTCTTTATAATTAAGTTGCTATAAGCTGATTTATTAACTTTTATTAAGACTAATACACAGTTTATGTCAGTCTATATTATAGATATATTTGTGTAATATTAGTATGCATTCCTGATCATTCAAAAAAATAATATTGAAAAGTTTACACTATATAAATTACGAAGTGCATAGTCTAACGTATAAAGATAAATATAAAAAAATGTACACTTCTGTATACTTTTATGTCGTTACTCTCGACGAGCTTGACGGAGAAAACCATCAGGTTCTTTTAGGTCTCAGCTTACACGCCTGAAAAATCCAGAGAAGCACATCGGGTAATGTTTAGGCACCGTGTTTCTTTGACGTCCTGCATCTATCTGAAGAATGTACTCAGAGTTCGCTAAGGTTTAAAAGAAATATTCGCATTCGCGAATGTTTTTAAGAAATTTTTTGCATTCGCGAATGTCGAAAATCCAACATTCATAACATCACTAGCACATAATAAATACGTACATAACTTCACGGCTAGTAATAATAAATAACATAACTAACACTATATTCACTTTGGAGGTAGTTGACGCTGTATACAAGCTGTTCACAATATCTCGTGTCTGTCTATACAGGTTAATTGTTAGTACATATATATGTCACGGTAAGAGTGAATAATTGAAGATTCTAATCTATTATTATTAATAATTACCAAGAGTTGAGGTTAAAGTGATAAATTAATCATATTTGTCGGTTTTTATTAATAATGTAACCCTAGTAGTGATAATTGTAATAAGTGGCCAAGGGTTGCGGGGCGGGGCATTGTGTGCGACGTGTGACAGGTGCGGGGGGGATGCCACGCGGTTAGGTTAGGGTTTTTTTTGTTTCTAGGCAGGAGTCGGAATCCTCATGGACACCCAAACTACGTCACGTATGAGGTAGTTTGGGTAGTGCCGGACTCTTACCGGCTAAACCTGTCTCCTGCCCTCTATGCTTTCTCCATATACTGATAGTCCATGCCCTTTTTGGATTAATTTTGATATTGTTTGATTTTGAGTTATTTATAAATTGCTCCCCAGTTCAGATTAAGGTTAGGTTAGGTTAGTTTTAACCTTGTTTGTGTGATCTCTAATTAATATAATTGTAAGACTGTGTTTAATATTATAAATAAATACCTGCTGGTCAAAAAACATTGGGTTTTTATTTATTTTATAACTTTTACCAATATGTTTCGTGAATTATTAATAATTACTACTAAAAGTAATAAATTTTGATCGTTTATTCACATTTACCAAAACATATGGTTATTATTAATAATTTTGTAAAAATATTAATAATTTTCAATTAATCAGATTTACTGTAACATATATATTTCATATTGTATTGTAAAGGTGCAGAGCATTGAATAGAGTCTCATATGATGTTCTCGGATATCTAGTAGCAAATAAAAGCATATGTTGGTGAGTTGTTGCTGTAATTCAACAGCAGACCCCCGAACTTGTCCCTCCCCTTGCTCCCAATTAAAATATCCGTCCGCCACTGAATTCTGTCGAAGTTACTCATTCACAGTTGTAAACGAAGTTTAATATTTGACTATGGGTTTGGAATTGAAGGAAATTTTTCCGCTGAGCTGAGTCGAGATAATAGCTATTTGTAGTTTTTAATTAGCTGTATTACCGTACCACCTTCTTCTGTTCGGGCGAAGAGCAAAAAAAAACAACCAAAAATGTTTATAGAGTTGCGGTACCTTTATCATTTAAAATAATGAAAATAACTAATGATCTCTGTTATTTTCGAGTAAGGGAGCCTTCTAATTGCGGAAGTAGGTACTATTAAAATCAAATTTAATTTGTCTGATAATAAACAACAATCTGTTAGTTCGATAAGATTCTAACAGGTGACGCCATAAGGTTTAGACTGGATTATCCCAGTACCCAATAGATGGCGCTATTAAAAACATAACTTCACGCCTTTGTTACCCGAAAGTTTAGGCAGCGGCTGTTAAGCGTCGGCTCGCCGTTATCTTTACTTCCCAAATGGAATAGGTGGCAAACCTATATTGATCACACTTAACTTCCGAAAACAATTTCGAAAAGTCATTGGTGTGCGCCTGTGAGCCAGTGCCAGCATTCGAACCCGCACCTCTGGATCAGAAGCCATGTGCTCGACCACTGGACCAGCGAGACTACTATTTAAAAGGCTATTTAAAAAATAATGTGTTAGTACTGTGAGGTTTGTTATTTGATTGTATTGCTATAGATATATAATATACATAGGCATACAGCCTTAATATTATAACCAACAAAACTTCTGACTGTTTCATATAAATGTAAATATAGACGAGTTTAAAAACTTTTGTTATAACCGTTTATGTGAGTACGTATGAAAATGTAACATTTCAACTGAACTTGCTTACGTTTTAAGTAAACTCTTTAATTAAACTGATTGTAATACATACACAGTAACAAATGGAAATGTTCATTTCGCTATTCACTACATTTCTACTTCTCCTCAAAATTTCTCACTTTTGATATGACAAACAATAAAACACCAATTAAATTCTATTTAATAAAGTATGCTGTCGCTGTTAATCTGTTCTAACCAACAATAAGTGTACTACTAATTGTATTAAGTTTGGACGCTCCTGATCGTTTCCTTTATAAGACAAAATCAAAGAGGAGACAGGAAGCCATTAAAGTGCTAAATCTCGAAAATTAACACTTTTTATTTGCTACATTATACATAAATTATACATAAAAACCACCTTGTTAACACCCTCTATCCATTAGAAAATCCCGCATCAAAATCCGTTGCGTAGTTTCAAAAATCTAAGCATACAAGTGGACCGACGGTGGAAAGCGCCTTTGTTTTATAGTATGTAATTATGACAATAATATCATCAAGTTGAACGTTAACAATTCTTGTTGGCAAATTGCTTTTCCCTCTTAACAATTTACACTTGTAAAACATTACAACCACTTACTTTATTGTTACGAATATGTTTACATAAATAAATAAATTATAATAATTAAATACATTTACTCACATGAACTTTCATAAGAAAAAGTGTTGAAAGATAAGAAAGAACTTTAGGTTAACTCACTATATAATGTATTTTTAACGACGTAACGTAAACTATTAGATTTCTCCAGAACCGTTGAATTTGAAATTGCAGTTTGAATTTGCAGTTATAGTTGTTTCTCGGGATTTCACTCACAACGTTCGTGATAAAATACGAAAAACGTCAGATAAATATTAAAATATGTTTAATACGCGCCACAAAATACGTAAGTAGCATTCTTATCATCGCTTCAAATAAAATTATGAAAATAACAATTTTATTTAGTACTAGCTGACCCGGCGAACTTTGTTTCGCATCAAAAGTAATAAATGAGTAAATTTTGGATATCGTGAGGTTTAATTTGTGCTATTTATCGGCACGCGTCTTGGTTGATACTACTGAGTGCGACGTGCGACTTCTGTCTCGCTATGTTAATACTGCAATATCTTCGAAAATATTCGTTTAAATTACATGCTGCAAAGGGCCATAATCATGTATGTATATTACATTCACAATCAATACAATAATATAAAATACAATTTTTAAGACACTTAACTGGATAAAAAATTAATGCTGTAATGTTTAAAATTGCTTCGTAAATAAGCCTGGCTAAAAGTAAAAAAATAAAAATAGTCATTGTGGATTATCCTTAAGAGATAGACATATACCCTCGCGGACTTTTTTGTAGACCTTCTGAAGGTGTTTAATAATGTAGACATTGTTTTGATCTATAACTTAGGGTCCAGCCAGCGTTTGCAATTAAAGTGCTAAATCTCGACAATTATCATTTTTTTCAACATCATAGGTATATGAATTTTAGATGAAAATCACCCCGTCGACACCCTCTAAACTATAAAAAAAAAACCCGCATCAAAATCCGTACGTAGTTTTAAAGATATAAGCATATAAGGGGACAGACGGCGACTTTATTTTATACTATGTAATGATGATTTATTTTTGACATATTTAAATTGTGATTACTGACTCAACGTAATATTTATGAAAATAAACCCTTACTTTGTATTAAACTAGCAAATACAAAGGTATGAGACAATCTAAGTTTCACCACACTCTGACATTTTAGGTGTCAATAAAAACTAAATTTAATAGTTCAACTTCCATTCTAAGCTCGGAATGTCTTAGTCTGAGACTATAAAATAAAATAAAAAAAAACAATTGTAATCCGTCTGTACTAAATGTAGGTACTAAACTTTACTAAATGTATGTAGTAGCTACAGACGCATTATCTAACTCTAAATTTGTTAAAGGACAAATCGATAGAGTCAATTTGTCCTTTAACAAATTTAGAGTTAAACATTATGTAAATGGCCGGTTACAAAAAAAAAGATTGTTTCGATTTTTTTAATTTGTTTTTCTGACTGGCCAGAAACTATTTATTTCTAAGACTTTCGCGAATCTCACTCATAGATTAAAACAACTTTTAGGATTATATCGCGATTATTTATTACTCATTTATATTTATTTCCCGACGTTTCGAACTCTTTACAGAGATCATTTTCACGGGTGATGAACAAAAAGATGGTAGTTGTTCAAAAGCTATTTTCATTGATACAGAGAGCACCCACTTTTTGGAAATAAAAATCAAAAAGTTGATGTTAAAAATATGATTTTTACTATTGGTAACCCACATCAGACCATGAAAACAAAAGTTAAATACTTATTTATATGACGTATTCACCTGTGAAAATGTTTTTTTTTTGTTTGAATGATTTAATAAGTAAAAGTTTTTATTATTTAATTATTAGAAAATTATCTTATATTTCTAAGTTGGTTGAAATCAAAGTATAACTATTATTAAATATTAATTGATTTTAAATTTAAAGCTAAAGTAATTGTTAAAAAAAAAATTCTCATGTGAATACATCTTATAAATAAGTATTTAACTTTTGTTTTCATGGTCTGATGTGGGTTACCAATAGTAAAAATCATATTTTAACATCAACTTTTTGATTTTTATTTCCAAAAAGTGGGTGCTCTCTGTATCAATGAAAATAGCTTTTGAACAACTACCATCTTTTTGTTCATCACTCGTGAAAATGATCTCTGTAAAGATTTCGAAACGTCGGGAAATAAATATAAATGAGTAATAAATAAACGCGATATAATCCTAAAAGTTGTTTTAATCTATGGCCAGAAACTAGTTTATTTACTAAAATGAGGTTTTAATGTTAGAAAGAGATACTTGAATTTTATTTATTGTCTAGATTAGGCATTTGTGTTGTATGTAATGTACATAAGATGTCTTGTGCCTGTTATACTGTGCAACTAACTGACTACATTCACACGTAAATGAATTACACTTAGGAACCTTTATTTAAAACGTTTTCGGTATTATATAAAATGTATTGTTACTTGTGTTCCTACTATTGTTGGTTCGCGAAACAAAAGCTACTTATTTTCTCAAGGATTTTTGATAAGCATAATTGTTACTTTGCTAAAATTTATCTGATCCGTAAACTCAGTTCCTCACATTGTTATGTCTGAATTCAGTTATGTATTTATTTATCCACATTGAATTTCGTAAACTGCGGTGGTTCTATCTAATCTATTGTTGGTGTATAGAGTCGAAAAGCAATTGTCATAAAATAATTAAGCCGAATCAAAAAATCTCCAGAACTACAAATAAATACAATGATAAGAAAACACTAATACATAATATGTAAAGATACCGGTGTCTAGCTATATCTACAAGGTGGCGATTAGGTCTGTTAAATTGCTAACCAACCATTTTTTTAATATGAGTTCCGTTATTCTCTATTGGTCTTGGCAGCATGCTTTAAAGCCGCTAGTACGAAAGGAACCGATCCCTATGTAAGAATATTAAAAAAACGTGATCAGACATATCGATTTAGGAATGTGGTGAGATTCGGGTAGAAAAATAGAAGTAAAACGCTGAAAAAGCGCGTGTGGATTTCGGGAACCGAGCGACAGATGCTTCGAGAACATCTGATGTATTATTTAAATCTGGATTTCGTAGATACCACACCATACAAGTTATATTTCTGAAGCAGTAGCTAGCAAACATGCAGTTATTTTTACCCGACTGCGTCAAAATGAGAGTTATGTTTATTTTAGTTTACATGGAATATGAATTAAAATTATTTGTTCAACCCGACAACGATTGGGATGGTGTACGAATTTCCTTGTATGGGGATTAATTACCTTGAAGTTTTATTTATTTTTCATTTATAAGCGTTAACATCTGAAATCAGTGTGTATATTAGTATTCAGTCGCTATTTTGGGGAATAATTAATATACGTGCAAATCTATGCAGAATCAAGTCAGGAACGAAAAAATCTTCGCTTCCCTTGGCCTTTACTACTGCATTTTCAACAGAAGCTGCATTTTTATATATGTGAGTTTTTTAATCACAGGAAAATGATGATTTCAAATCAAGTCTGGATACGATGAGTGATTTTTTTTTATTAAAAGATGATATTGGCAAAGTAATACTCAGCCAATATCAATATCATTTGTACATGGATATAATATATGATTTCGATTTCCGGCAAAATTGAAAATTCAAGATTGAAATATAAATTGTGTTGACAAGAAGCAGCGGAGTGCAATGAACACATTTCATGCCTGCTTTTGTGATGAGTTATATAAATAATATGGAATTGCATATAGACTTGTCTACGGAAGTAAATGAAACGTTTCAGAACTTATCACTTCCTTATAGTTATAGCATCTTTATATTATGCTTGGAACAAAAGATTTTTTTTTACGATTCGACGTATCGATAGTTTCATGACTTAGTACTTACAATTTTGTTATTGAGAAGTGCCGAGTTCGCTTCCGGGTACACGCCTATTACTTTTAGAAATGTAATAGTATTCAATAAAATAGACTGCTATATGTCAAATGATTTTGCAAGGTTTTTATTTGTTTTCCGGCAATCGGCAATTCGCGATTTTCTGAAGACTAACTTCAATCTTGAACAATAAATACAATGGAAATTTTAAGAACAAGCTCTAACTAGATATAATAATGTCCAATATTGTTTAAATTTATAACATTCGCCCGCGAAACTGTCTCGTCAGATTTTTCTAGTCCTATCGTTACGTAATTTCCTCTAAACAAATTATATAAATAGATGGCCAGTACATAAAACACATATGGACGCAGCATATGTGAATATCGTAAAAATTTTGTTCCAACAAAGAGTTTTTATTACTGGCCACTAGAAATTGTCGGACCTCTTTTTACATGTTTACGTGCAAAAGAAACTATAAAGATGTTATTTATCTTGGCCGTCTCGTTGTATCTAGTTGTTACGTGCAACAATTTCACTACATAAGGCACAAAGGTGGGTGGAATGAGTCCTTCACTGCTAACTTTCACAATCGTAAATGTGTAAGCAGTTTGTTCGTATGCCACTATGACCTGGCCGGTGAAAGTCTATGTATGTACGTATTACGTGTCTGTTTGTAGGGTTGTCTCAATCAGGATGCCATCTATCGTACACGTAATTAATACACGTAATATGTTTATCGTTCACTGTATTATATGATGAAACTTAAGGTATCGTTTTTGTCGTCCCAAAAGTGCCACACCCGTGCATGAAAAGAGTTATGAAAGACAACGAAGCGAGTGAGGTGTGTAAGAATCGTGCCAGGGGCTTTGTTCTCTCTGCCTACCCCGCAAGCGATTTGACGTGAATTTATGTATGTATGTATTATTAAGTGTTTATTTCTCCGATTTTCGCGAATCAAACTCATAACATTAAAACAACTTTTTAGGATTATATCGCGTTTCTTTACAGAGATTAGTAAAGAGTTCGAAACGTCGGGAAATAAATTAAAAAGTAATAAATAAACGCGATATAATCCTAAAAAGTTGATTTAATGTTATTATTATGTGAGTATGTATATACATTGGCCGTCTTGTTTTTGATCTTCCGAGCTACAAATTGTTGTATCTGAAGTACAAAAACTTCAAATACGACAAAAGTCCATTCCCACATAGCTATTAGATACTTTCATCTAATGTTTTTTTAATAAGATTTCCAATTAAAGTGATTGATCGGCTTTCGTTACAATCTATACATATAAATAAAATTAAAGTGTATGTTTGTAATATTGAAATAACTGATTCTTCTACATTCATATTCATGCAGCAAAATATTTTTTTACCATTTTTGTGTCTATGTCTGTTTGTTCCGGGGAACGTCGGAAATGGCTGGAACGATTTTGACGACTGATTTTGACTGCTATAAGGAGCAAATTGGGCTAATTTTCGTTTAGAAAAAATCTTTTTATTTATTTATCTATTGATTTCGAGGCGAAACAAAGTTCGCGTCGGGTCAGCTAGATTCACATATAATTGATAACTTGACTATAAAAATGTGTTTTTCTATTTATAACTTTTTAATAGTACTGTATGTAAACACATATATTGCAGCTTGTAGCGAGGTCGTTAATACTGGTAATTTTAAAAGCAAGCAACTGGTGACGCAATTGATATTGACGCCCTTTTCTACCCGAAGGTGTAATTAGTGGCTGTTAAGCCTCGAATCGGACGTTTTTTTTTACATCCGAAGTGGGTAGCGAAATCTATAGACTTATATTGGTCACAATGTCATCAAAGTCAGAAAAGTCATTGGTGGATATCAGGATTCGATCGTACAACTTCTTGTTTCAGAAGTCGTGTACTCGATGGTGGTACGACCATTATGTTTTAAATTTACATATAGCTTATAATATCTGAATAGTTCTCTATTAACAAGCAGGGTAGTTATTAAAAAAAATGAAATATGAATAAGTAGTCTGATTAGCTTTATTTTAGTACTACAATATAAATATCTTATGAACATTTTCTAAATTGGTAACATCTGAACCGGGAGTAAATCAAGCGACACGTCGTTATTTTGCATGCCGCTTTAATATTGGTACACGTATGTATATAGGATAATTAAAATTGCACATAAAATATGCTTCATGCTAAATCTGTGACATCGATTTGTTACAATTCCTTTACAGCACAGAGCACCTAACGATCAACACAGAGTAACATCAAGACGTTTTTTTTTATGGGATAGGAGGGCAAACGAGCAGGCTTGTCACCTGATGGTAAGCAAACAACGCCGCCCATGGACACCAGCAACACATATATTGTTACTGTTGCGTTGCCGATCATTAAGGGATAGGGGATAGGGAAAGATGGAGAATGGGGGTGGGCCTCCGGGTACCTCTCTCACTGATCGAAACGCGGCATGAGTCACTTTACGTTGATCTTCTGAGAGGTCGTGGTATTTCACCGGTCGAGCCGGCCCATTCATGCAGCGAACTGCATGGCTCTACCACGGTTTATAAACATGACATAAACTCTATATTCTGAAAACGTACAAAAATAAAGATGCATATATTTACGTAAATAAATAACTGCTTTCAATTTTGTTCCTCTTAATAATATCAATAGAAAAAATCTCTTTCTCCTTTTATTCCTTATCACCGGTCGTTTGGCAAATATAAAATTTATCATTGTGAAACACTTTTTTTACTTTTATTTATACAAAACACTATTATCTTAATTGGCAAGTGCAAAATAACGATTGTTATGATTCGTTACCAATGCGATAATACAATTTTATTACATGTTAACTGAAGAATGAAATCACATCATTTTATTCTACGTAGATACTTCGACGAGAGAAATTTATTTAAAAGTGTTTACATAGAAAAACTTAACTAAACTTATAATTGTTGCTTCCGTAAAAGTTCTTGGTAATAAAGTAGACTATTTCACTCTGCTTGTTAAGACGACTCTAACAACCCCTCCCTCCCCCTCCTTCTGTCTCAAATCAGTATAGTCTGGCGCAGATGGACTTGAGAAAATCAAAGAGAAATCTCTTTTAAATATTTCTAAAAACCATTCGCTTTTCAGATATTACCAATCACCACACTGACAATGGCTGCAAATACATCTATTCAAATTATTTCAAATATCTTCATGTAAAGTTTAATGCCTAGGTTATTTTTTTTTTAATTTTATTAACCGATGTTGATGAACTTTTTAGCGTAAGCAATAAAAGTATGCCGCTTCCTACAAGCTCACTTGACACGAATATTAATAAGCATCCGTGTACCAGAAATAGAATGTACACGCAACGCACGAACGCTTAAGGCTTCAAATGCATTAACACACTTTTTTAAATATTATTTGATCAACACAAATAACTGTTTAGCTAACATATCCGCCATGTCCATGTATCTATTAATCATCCATAAAAATAGCTAATTTAATTTCGGTAATAGGCATTACAATCAATTATAAAATAAATTTTATTCTTCTTCTACAGATTTTAATTACAGATTTATCGTGTGAACGATACTATACTGAAATGGTGAATTAATCTATTCCTTTAAAACATTGGGATACTTATAGAAAAAAATAGTTTATATAATATATATATATATATTTAAGTCGCAGAACTATGGATGACTACTACAAAGTTAGTCGACATTTTAGTATTTTATTCTTGCATAAATTGTTTTATAATTTACTGTTACCATTATAATTGGTAATCGTATCTAATTAAAATTAAAACTACGAAAAAGTAATTTGATTTGTAAGATTACTAATATTTTATCGTCATATTAAATTACACTAGTGCTTATTTATTTCTTAGATTTTCGCGAATCACATTCATAACATTAAAATAACTTTTCAGGATTATATCGCGTTTATTTATTACTTATTTTTATTTATTTCCTGATGTTTCGAACTCTTTACAGAGATCATTTTCACAAGTTGCACATCATTTACACTCGTGCTATTTAAATAATGGAAATATTAAAAAAAAATACAATTACCCGACTTGTAAATAATAATAAAAAAACACAAATTTGAAAACCATTTAACGACATGTCTTAAGTTAGGGTGTAGGCGAATATTCAAAGTTCAAAATAAAGTTATAAATAGCATAATAATAAATATTCCATTCAATTTTAGTTTTAGGAACGGTCTTCAAGAAATATTATATGTTTAATATATAAATTTTAATATAGGTACCTAGTCAATTAATCAAATCACATCGAAGTTATCACTATTACAGTTGATAAGAAACCCGGCATTGGTATATCCTTAATTAGATTTCACGTGTGCCACAATTCTCGACTGACGTGTCGCAAACACACATACCATAAACAATTGGCGATAAGGTTTTAATACCGCGTAATATTTTTAAAACGTGAAGTAATTGAATTCTTTTCTTAAACATACAACGTTCGATTTTTGAAAAAATAGGATATAATGGATTACTTTTTTTTTGTACTCGGTATTTTTTAGCAGCAGGATATTATCGTCTTAATTTTTTATTTATTATTATGTAATAGCAGAGCTATTACATAATAATAAATAAAAAATTACTACACACCGGGCGCAGTTTTATCAGTCATCAATATATTCTTACTTAAATTTTGAAGTCTCTATTAAAATGTGTAGAACTAAGATAGATTTCGTCATCTCTCACACATTTTACATTAGAAAACTAACCCAGCGTGATATTAAAGACTAATTTGAAAGATTAATTAAAGTTACAATACAGTTAAACGCAATGAAGATGTAAATATTTTTTTAAATCGCTGAGCATAAAATGCAACCGGTCTATGATTTTCCGTGTAAACACTTTTTTTTTTCACTTTTTATTCCAATGCGCTCAGCTCGCTGCTCAACTCTAGACATTTTGTTTTTACACGACATAGTTACTTCATTCATGCGAACACTTTTTATCTAATTTTGCGAGGTACACACAAGATTTGAGCTCATTTTTTTTAAATATTTTTATTGGTTTTGATTCCAATGTTCAAACTTCGTACTTTTTAAAATGAAGCCATCCGATTCAGCGTCAATGAGTTCCATTCGAAAACCAAATGAGTTCCTAACCTTTACTATTATTTACAAATATTGTTTCTTTGTTTAGTTGAACCCTTATAACCCTTAGTAACTGCTGATTCGATTTTTAAAATCTTTCAGCGTTAAATAGCTTACTAAGCTAGGAAAGCATTTTTTTATCCTGATACTACTAATAGCAGCGGAGCACTGACCCTTTTAGTGATAAAAGTATATAAGGCGGTAAGAAGTTCACGCTGTCAGCTTGTACAATTTAACATGCCGAATAGAGATGGACGGGTTCGATCCCCAGCCCGAGTACAGAAACTATTATAACTAATACCAATAAAACACATATAATTTGATCATGAATTGGCTCAACACTCGAAAACATTTACTATAAATAAATTAGCCTTTAGTTCATGTATCCACAAAGATTAATAGAATACAATTTTAATATAAGTGAACAAAATCCACTTTCTACCTTTAATTATACCTAACAAGATTTAACTATTTGAGATCACAATGTATATGGTTAAATGTATTAACAAATTCTATAAAAGAAATATAAGAAATAACAAGAATAAATATAAGATAAGGAATGGGGTCACGTTTGATAAGTTTATTACGAATATAACGACGATAACTGCTGAACTGTACTTTATTTTACATTCAAATACCTAACCTTTGTTTATTTTATTAACTGATGCTTCGAACCGACAACATTCTGCTGCCAAAATTCAATTACTGATAGCGGAAAAATAAGAAAAAAAAATTGCTCATTCGAAATTCAAAAATGACGTTGACATTCTTAAATAATAATATCAAATCTTTTAATCGATTCACTGTGCTGTATTTTTTGCACTTACTTTTGTTCTCTTATGCAAGTATCCTGTGTAACAATAACTCTTAAGGCAAATTGTCTACACCTTGCCAGTTAAAATCAAACAAGTCGATTGGACAAAACAAACAGCTAAAAACCGTGACCCTCCTTCTGGTAAGCATACCGCATATTCTCTAATTTACACAGATTTAATTAATGTTTAATTTGCAAATTGTCTAGGATTCTTCTATTTCAAATTTCTATCATTCGACTCCCGTATAATTAAATTATGAGTCAATCTTGCTTAGTCTGACATTCAGTGAAATTATGGCCCGATCTTAATAGATGTAGAGCTACTACAAGGCAAAAAAAAAACAAAACTTATTATTAGAGAAAAGCAATGCGCTGCGATTTTTTATTTTATATATTTTTAACGAACATTAAAGTTGTTCAAGCCAGTAACATTATACTTTTTAAGATATTTGACCTATTGATATGATTTAAGTCGTTGCGTTACTGATAAGGGTAACGTAATCGTTGTTACCTCCTTAGAGTTGTTTTTTTTTTCGTTTTATATAATTACCTCGCTTCAAACAGAAAGCCCACATGAACATGAAGGTTACTGTTGCGAAAGCTGCAACTGCGATGTGAATGGCTGTGCGTTTTAATGAGAAGTATTTATGTACGCTTTTTGTTTGGCATTATGCCGACGCTGGCGAAATAACTTTTACCAGTCTAGACTTTTTGAAAAAACCAAATTTTCTGCTAGCGTTCACACTATTTTTCAGTTTCGTGGGCAATTGGGTATTATATCTGATATAACCAACTGAGTTTTGTATATATTTCA
The DNA here is from genome assembly GCA_905147225.2 of Euproctis similis. Taxonomy (NCBI): domain Eukaryota; kingdom Metazoa; phylum Arthropoda; class Insecta; order Lepidoptera; family Erebidae; genus Euproctis; species Euproctis similis. The sequence continues at coordinate 20,667,294 of LR990107.1, read as the reverse complement.
GCCGTTTTACAAGCAAGTGTTTTAAAGCAACTACTAAAACTGTCACTCTTGTCCCAAATATTACACAAAAGCGTTTTATCGTATAGATTGCATAACAAACACCCATTTATTTCAGCAAAATATTGTTATTACTGAAACAAAATATACATACAATGCAATACAAATATTTGTTATTGTATTCAAAAAACCACTTTCAAATATACAATACTATCATATCTAGAATCGGTTGCCTTGTTGCGACAAGCGATCTCTGTCTGACACGAACAACCGAAAATATAATTCTTGTTACTTCTGAATAAACTAGCTTTCTGCACGTGAAATATAAAAATACATATTCATTAAAATTAGTGCATTAGTTTTGTAGTTCACGTATTACACGAGAGCATACACACGAATCAGCAAGCAGAACGGCAGAATTGCTTTTTTATTTATTTATTTAATTAAAAAAATATACTAAAAGTTAAACATTTTGATAAATTCTTGAGAAAAATCGAAATAGATTCAATATTATTTTGTTACAATTTGGTGTAAACCCGAACTAAAATACGGCCCGGGGATTTCTGTTAGATGTCCCACCGTGACCCTTTGATTGTACCGTAGAGCCCATAGACAATACAGATTGAGTCGATTCATGCTCGTTGTCGTATATGAACTCGATGTAAGCAATCGAGTCGGCCGTATGGCTGTATAGATGTTGTTACCTTTGCCTATATAGTAAATGAGTATTCCGGCGAATTGCTCACTTTTTATACAGATACAAAATTGTTGTTAAAATGCCTATTTGATTCGTATTACATACTAGCTGGCCGGGCAAATTTTGTTTCGTCTCGGCAGTAATAAATAAATACAGGAAATTTTCTAAAATCAAGTTGCCTAAGTTACTCCTTACTACATCGATATTACTCGGAACGAGCATACAGACGAAAAATGCAAAATACTTATATTATTTTGATGTAAGTACATACCGTATATATTCATTCATATATGTAGTAGAAAGCAGTTATTTCAATATTACAAACAGACACTTGAATTTTATTTATATTTATTACTATTAATATTTGTTACTCAGTTTCTAAAAAGCATTGGCTACATCAGTGGGCTGCGGCGAATGTTCGTGTTAGCGCGATAGATGTGGCCAGGTTCGTGTTATCGTGTTGTATTCGGGCGAAGACGATGTATTATCGGGGAGCTGTCGGTAAACTTGCACGCATCAAAGGCATTTATCGCGCTAATATTCGCTTAGGTGGCTACATCTGCCGCAATTCAGAATAATTCAGATTTCAGTGTCATCCAGACTTTGAAGCGAGACGGACGCGCTTATATTTTTTTTTTTTGGAATGGAAGTGGATTTTGGTGCCCTTTGCACCAAGTGCACTTTGGAATGAACGAAAAACGTGTTAGAATGCATTAAATTTTATGAAACTAACAGTATTATAGGGAATCCTAGTGACCCCGACCTTAAAAAGATACACTTTGTACACGATGCGTGGATTTGAATTAAAGATAGCATATTTTTAACTGAGCATATTTTTAATTCGAATCCACGCATCGTGGGCAACTTATTATTTATTTTATTAGTTACAAGATACATTGTATACATGAGGTTATCATTCACTGTCCCACAAAACTGCACAAACAATTTGTCTGTGATTTGATTTTTGATTTGAATTTGATTTTAAAGACATTATTTATTGTTTTTAAACAAATTATAAACACATTTCAATTGCATTATCAATTCATTTAAAGTTTTATAAATAACAACAACAATAACAACAAAGATTGCCCCTACCACAGTACAAGAAATTAAGAAGAAAAAAGATTCATTGATGGCATACTACAGAACCCATCTCGATAAACTGAAGAACCCAATCCTGCACGATACATCGCGTCAACTCGACACGAATATTCGCCCGCTAATGTAGACAAGAACATCGCCTATAGGCGACGATGTCTTTGTCGCGATGTTTTTAGCGTGCTAACACGATACGAATATTCGCCCGCTAATGTAGCCAAAGCATAATAATATGTTTCTATGCTGTTCTCATTAGATGTAAATTAAGTTATTAATTGAATGCACTTGCTTTTAACTTAACTACACGTAATAGGCTTATTGTTTAACTAATGAAATTAATAATTTTGAGGTTTGTTTGTTAATAATCATGTTTATTTTAATGGAGCCCAAGTTAAAATCGGCCATTGTATATGCTGGTGTAAGTTTTTCTACATAACATAACTACACGCCTTTTTCTACCGGAAGGTGTAGGCAGTGGCTTTTAAGTCTCGGCTCGTCGTTATGTTTAAGACCCAAATGGACTAGATGAACCTATAGCCATCCGGGCACAAAGTCAGCCATCGCTATTTGTAAAACTTGCGAAAATATTTTCGATAAGTCATTGGTGTAGGCCAGGTTTCGAACCTGCCTCTTCCGCGACCTCTTGATTCAGAAGCGTGGTCCTGGACCACTGGACCACCGAGACATTTTTTACATAGATTACATTATTTGTGTCACTGTTTATTATTATTACACACCACGCAAAATTTCAAGAGAACTATGATATTATTTGTTAGATCTTTTTGTCTGTACATAAAAGAGTTAAAAAATCAATAAACATATCAAATTATTGACTTATTATAAGACAGAATATGGCAATAAAACGAAATTGCCGGTCGCGGGTGGGATACGAAGGCCCAGGTGATGCATTGGCGGGGTAAGGAGGTGAAGGGGACGACGGTAAGAGAAGAGGTTACAAAGTTTATAGCCCGGGCGAGGTTTAGGGAGCTCTTTAATATTTAATATTGGAAAAAAAACACACATACAACATATATCCATCCGGGATGGTGTCGAATCGAAATTCATTACTCGTACGGTACATAGGCTTTAATGGTCTGAAATAGGGCTTGCTCTCGCTCTATTCCGTGAATTTGGGGGCAGCGGGAGGGGGAATTACTTAAACATACGCCTAATGGGGTTACGTAGTTACACACACATATGCGCTGTCGGCTTAGTTAATTATGCATCGCTATATCTGCTAAATCATTCTTTGCCGCTAAATATTTTATTTAGTCGCGATACGAACGCGACGACAAGGACGCCAACGTCTTCCCGCTGATAATTTGTGTGGCGGATTTAAAAAAAGAAAATATATTTTATTACCGCGCGCACAATCCTTTAAGTGTTATAACGACTGGCGTGTGCGTATCTTAATCTGTTGAGGAGTTGCGTTCAAATACCTTGGAATAATAGAATTTCTCCTGATTCAGGACTTGTTCCTCATCTGATTTAGAATTATCGCGATCGAATCCGGGTACACACCAATGTTTGAAATCTTTCCGCAAGTTATCCTAGATAAATGCCAATGATTAGAGTTAATAGATCTTTACCAAATAAGGGAAAAATAAAGAGTGGAGAGGTATAATGGAGGCATAATATACAAAACAATCATTCTTAATTTCATAAAGCAATGACAAACAACACTCCTTTTTTAAGACCAATCGCGCTAAAGCGCCAATTATGTTCAGTATTCAATATGTGTACGTGTATATATATATAGTTGGTAATCATAGACAAGCTTTTCTCTAAAATACCAGAAGAGTCTTATGAAAAATTCACAGCTCACGTACATTCTGTATGTAGTCGGTCGGTACGAGGGAACGGATCCCGCCGACCTCGCGAACTCAAAACGGTTTGAAGGTGCGTAAAGGATATACAAGATGCAAGCGCTGGTAGTAAATATCACATCGGAAATTCGGACGACTTCGGAATGTGTACGAGGTCGCAACTTTAATATTTCACACAAAAAGGTTGCATTGAAGTACGGCTTCTTTTATCGCGATGAGGGTATAAAAAAGAAATACTCAATCTAAACCATTCATTGCGTGAACGAATGAAATATATGATCTTTGCGCCTTAAGTAACTGTCACATTAACAACATTGGATTAGGTGCAAGCATCCAATGACATAACGAAAACCCATTTGGCAAGTTTTAAGACTTAAGATTACAAAATATATGGCAATAGTCTCCGCCACTATTTACTTACATGTGTACCAAAATTTTTAGACGTGTCGTAGCATAATCGCTACTGGCTAAACCTCCAGGTGGGTTAACTGTTAGTCAAATTTTTACTCTTCACTCAGTCATTTCTGCATACGACAACAGACTTGACGTTAACATGGATTGTTGATGAAATGAAAAAAAGTCTGTATTTCAATATTCTCTCATAAATAGACTTTATTAAAATAAACATATTTTGTAAATTTAAAAATGTTCACAGCGTTGTATATCGAGTTTAATTTACCTGTCAGGACCAACTGACCGCCGCCCATGAAAGTTGTAAAATACGTTGTTGGTGTATAAAAAGAACGTTCAGACTTCGTACAATTACCGCATGTGTGAAAACCTCATCGCTCGAGAATAACACCACGCTGTGGATTTTAGTTTTTTTTTACCGCGTTTTTTATTAAAGAATATATTATGAACAGCTTTTAAAATCATCGCTATATTTTATATATCGCATCTGTATCCAGTTATCAATAAATTGATAAAATATTAAATAATAGATCTGGCATTTGGAGAATTGAATCTATTTCAAATTAAAAAAAAATATTCGTTCAAAAAAGGTATTAACTCTTTTTTTTTCAATTACATGACACCATACTCTGTTAAAGTTTTATTATAATTAACGATAGAATTTCGAACTGATTTAAAGATTTGAATTTCGAATATGTTCACAGGGAGTTTCATTTAAATATATCTTGAACAAAGTGGCACACGAATAAAACGGTGAAGATTTTCCTTAGTTGTAAAGAAAACACGTTAGGTAATCGACGTGTGGGTTCACGCGAGATCCACTATACAGCTACAGTCAGTAGTAGAAGTTGAGAGCAACAGTCGTAAACCCTACCGTTCACAGCCGCCCGATACTAAGAGATACAGAGACAACTAGAAGTGGTAACATCATTTATTATTAAAAAAATCGTTTAAATTTTACAATCTCTTAAGTACTCTAATAGTAAAAGTGAATTGACAAAATCACATCATACCCTACGTGAGGTTATAGGTACAAGTCACAATATAGATTTACAAACCTTAACAAACTTCACGGTTGTCTTTGGAGTCCAAACTAAAATCTATTCCATACAATGATAGTTAAAATAAAGCCTGGAAAGTGAACAATCGCTTTATTACTGTAATTATACATGCATTAATACGATAAAGTTTCTCAAATTTGTACTCAATTTTACCCCACAAATATTTATTTAACTGTTTTTTAGTTTTTCGATTAACCAACCTAATTTTCATAATCTAATATGAAAACGCGGATGTCAATTCCAGTTCAAATGGTTATATTCGTGTGACGGTACCGTATCCTAGTGGTACACCAGTAACGATGCGGTCTCCCCAACCACTCTGAATTATTAACACGTGCCATCCAAGAAGTTGTATCGGCAGAATTAAAACTTACCGCGCTCTTTCATATTTCATCTGCTGCTTATGTTGTTTTCCAAAAGTTTAAACGTTAACCTACATACACACAACACTCCTACCTGGTTAACAGAATCTCCAATTATGTACAGTTGGTACGAAGTTATAGCAAGACAAGAAAAAACACCCCATGTATTCACGTCCTTAAGACTAAATTGACCTGATTAAAAAAAAATCTTAGATTTAAAAACCTTTTTGCCCACTTCTACTAATGCCTGATTTATAGCGAAGCGATAAAACGCTAAAAGTGTTTTACTGTTTACAGGGTTTCAAAATTACAATTCTACTGTAGCTGTCCTTGTACCGAACGACTGCACATAACTTGATAAATATTGTATGATTATTTTCACAAAGCTATGGTCGCTTTGTGAAAAGAGTCGTTCACAAAAGTTGAGAACCACTGTCCCTGGGAACCGCTCACCAAATAAACTTCTCACAAACACCATTACTAATTATTAGACTCGCTAATAACTGTTCAAGTAAACGATCAAATTTAAAATTCCTTTTTAACTTTACAAAAAATATCTATTTCACTCAGTAATGCCTTGAAATATTCATGTCCGTTTGGTAAGTTTTACATCTAGGAAATTCCATATAATTATTTTTTTCTATTTTACGCGTTTTATCTTAAAATCTATACAGGCAGGACTAAATTTTATCAAGTCAGTAATGGACTGCCGTGAATTTTGAATTTCAGAATATATAACCCTATTTAATGACATCTGCTCCAGTGTAACTCGATAATATCTAAGATTATTTTTTGAGCTTTATCTTAAACTACTACAAAAGAGTTACAATAAAAAAAAATACATCGCGGTTGGCAGATTTTCAGTGGGGACACGTGTGGCAATGCGAAACCCAATGCTGCTGAATATTACACGAACGTTGTTCAAGCCGGCGATCTTCAGCTGTGTTATTGCGGACGATTGGCCACTGAATTCGGATATCCTTATAGCGCTCACCTCTCTGCCTTACTAGATTTAACGATTTTCGCCTGTTTTATAGCAGTCGATTGGCCACGGAATCGGCAGTCCCTTTAGCGTTACGCTGGTACCTACATCTGCTGTTACATATTTAAATAAATAATTAATTGAAAAATACTGGCTACCAATAAATCTTTAATTTTATTTCCATCCCTGGAAATGTTTGTTTCTATTTAATGATATGTCCGTAATACATCATTGTCGTGTCTATACTGGAAAAATATGATGTGGTTTCATAAAAATTGTTAAAAGACACATTAAACATTACAAAAACACACAAGTGGCAAATAATGTTAAACGAACTAAACTGTAATTACGCATTTATAAAATTGAAAACCGGAGATATGTATCACTCAAGTCAGACAGAGTCTTTTCAAAAGCTTTTCCGCTTTTGACATTATTCAGTTAGAGGATCACGACGCGTTTCCTCGGCGTGTGTAGTGGGGTAGGAGGTAGGCGGGGATGGCTGCGTAAATAATTAAGAACACTTTTCCACGTGGTTCAAGTTGGCGGGAGCGCGGTGAACATTTAAACTCCTTCAAGTATATCGTTATAAACATGAAGGGTAAACGTTACGAATAAAAATTAATTAAACCACAATAATATTTATATTTTTGTATATATGTTTAAGTAAGTTTATTTCTGTCACGAATTACTCTTCGGAATTTATTTGTGATAAATATTGCCGACTGACAAAATAGTGTTAGATTAATAGGGATAGGTTTCGTTAGCAATTGTTATTCCGATGAATGGGGAGAGATTTCGTTACCAATTATTCTAACATGTGCGGTCTGAAAATTATTTCATATTGAGATATCATATTTGTACATTTATAGTCTAATGCAAATAACATACAACCATATATGTAATAAATAATTCCACATAATTGAAATGATAAAATATTAATAATTTATAATACATATGAGTCATTTCCGTTTTATTTGGTTAATGTATAATCTCCCCAAAACAGCGAGCGTGTATACAAGAGGTTGTTGAGGGATCTTCTATATGGACAAATGTGAAAGTGTCATGTTATCTCTATTCGAAATAAAAAAAAATATGCATATATTTTTGAGGTTATGTTAAAGCGCGCGTATACGACAACGTCTGACATTTGTTACGAACGCCACGCTACGCTTCCCTTAGCCCCGTACTAAGTTAAAGTAAGCCCCTCTCTTGACAAATGTATAAAGATGAACATTTATTTTTCACACTGTTTATGTTCAACATATTTTTAACTTAAATAATGTTTGTACCTCGGTTACGACTTCAAGAGAGATACAAATATATAGCTTCGGTAGGAAACAGACAAGAGCACTTTTCGTGATAAGTACCGATTTTTCAACCGTTACCCCTTTTTTTATTGCTATATACGTTTGAATTTATGTCAATGAATGTAGTTATATGTGTACCTTTTCGTACATTTTCTTAGCCGTGCTCTTGTTGTGGTTATTGTAAGTAATTTGTAATCGTAAAATTCTTAATGCGCCCATAACACAAGGCTTGTCTGTCCGAGATTATCCAAATTTGAATGTAAACAGATGAGGTTATATGCGATTAATGAAAAAAAAAGGTAAAATTTGAAACTTTTTTGTTGTTGTTACTGGCCGTTTTACTTGCAACCCTTCCAATTCATATTTCTTATAAAGCTATACATTGATTTAAATGTTGAAAACGTAATACACAACATTAATGTCTTTATATAAACTTATGATACATAAACATCACGCCCTTGTTACCCGAAGGTGTAGGTAGCGGCTGTTAAGCCTCGTCTCACCGTTATTTTTACGTCCCAAATGGAATACGTGGCGAACCCATTGCCATACCGGACACAAAGTTTTTAGTTATCGATATTTATCACACATAACTTCTGAAAACAATTTCGAAAAGTCATTGGTGTGAGCCAGTATCAGGATTTGAACCCGCGACTTCCGGATTCAGAAGCGGGTGCTCGACCATTGGGCCACCGAGACGAAAATTTCTTTATATATATTTTTTAAATCCGTTCAATAAACGTTCGATTCAACTGTAAACAACATCTCTTCATCCTAATAAATTGAAAAAGAACATCAGAGTTGATTGATCAGCCACCATAGTATCCAATAAATATTAAATAAACTGATGAGAAAATTCTATGTCCAATGCTATTACGTTAAAATGATATATTATTATGTTTTAAATGTATAATCAAAAATGCATTTTATCTCAAGATAAACTTATCAGCTCTCAGCATTCTGATATTGCAATCAAATTACAAAAATCAAATCAAAGTCGACAACCAGGCTCAGTTACTAGCTTCTGTATCGGGAAGAAGTCTCAAAGACTTTCTAAGTTAAAGAAGATCTATAAGTATAATTAGTAATAAGTATATGGGTCGCAAATACTTTAACTATACTCTGATACGCTATATTTGCCACTACCTATACCTACCAGAATTAAAAGTTTATTCGGTTACATTGTAAAGTTTGGTAAATATTAGCATTGTATAGCTCGTCTCTTTGTTCACGATCCGTTGGTTTTAGCTTTTTTTTTACGCCTTTTATTAAAACAACTGACAAGCTTCACTTTCCGCTTGCTGTTAAAATCGGCTGAACCAGATGAAAACTGATGGACACGTACAAATATGAGTTAAAGGGTTTATTGTTGATGTGTATATATTGTTCATACATTCAGGTTTACAGATGTTTTGTACAATTATTTTGTAAATTCACACGGCAACAATCCACGAATGCTGCGGTGAAATAACACGACCTCTTATTAAATCGACGTCAAGCGGCTCCACGTTTTATTTGGATTTTGAATAGTATCGAGAGGCCAACTCACACTTCTTTCTACATTCCCATCTCACTCTCATTACAGGCAAGCAACACGGCTGTTAACACTATCTGTGTTGCAGATGTCCAAGGTTGGCGCTAGTCACTTACCACCAGGTGACCCGCTTGATCGACTATCCTACAAAAAAAAAATATCGATTCGCATTAAATATGCCGAGGTTACGGATACTAAGGTTATGTCATTATGCCTCAGATTAATATTACTTTGATTTGTATTGAAAGTCTAGTACATATGGAAAATAAATAAATAAATACACACTTCTATTTTGCGCAGTTCTAATTTTATTCAGCACCAACTTTGAACTGTCAGTCTAGAACTTTTGACTTTTAACCTGTTCTCTATAACCATCGATATTATAGTTAGAAAGCTTTAGCACAGTAATTAATATTCCGAAGGGGTTAATATATACGGTTTTTTTAATTACGAATATATAGTGACAGATATTGCTGTGGTGGTTGTCCTAGTCCCCCTTTAATCTGTATCAGAACTAGCTTGAACTTTTTTATTTTTTGTGCAATCCATTCGGATATCGGCCTTTTTTCAAAATTCTAAATCTCATTTCGTTTTCGTTTCATTCGTTAATGAACATTTTGTTCCTATCTCGGCGGTCGTTTTCCAGTTATCAATGAAAATATGTATAAAAGCAAGTAAAAGCCAATTAAAATGGATATGTAATATTCATCCATATTCCATAGACTATCCAGCGCTAACATACACGCGCGCATAAAATATTACCTATATGAACCTCATTTATTAAGGCTCTTTTGTTTATATAAAAAGCATAAATAAAATAAACCTGTTAACCAAATGTAGTTGGGAAATATAAAATTCCATTACAAGTGCGCTAACATCGGTAACAGTCCGTGTGACATCTGAAACTAAAGCGCTCTTTTTTTGTTAAGAAAATCGTTGTCCAATCCCCACCATGTCTCATAATTCTGTGAATAGAAGCCGTATTCTGTACTATAAATATTAAATTTGACATGTTCTGCGAATTCTCCGGCTACCACATCTGGTTCTCTAACAGGGTCTTTAAAAATTCAACACTACGCCACCGTTACAGCTTTTGTCTACGAACTGATCGCTGGACTTGGATCATTCATTTGAATATATAGATAATGTAACCAGCGGATCCGAGGCACGCGTAGTTTTAACAGCGACATCCATTGGATACTTCATTAAATCAGGCGATAATTTTTATTACACCGCCATCTTTTAAAATCATTACACATTAATATTCATTTAATTTACAAATAGTCGGCAGTAAAAATAAATTGTGGGTAAAAAATGAGAATTAGACTATATTATCAGAGTAATTCCATTTTTTGGAGTGCCGATTATTTTTCAAATTTAAATCGACGTGCAGTGAGCAATCACAACAAAATAGAATCGATAAAATAATAAATATACTTTTTATTTGAACAACAATTTTGTCACATATATTTGATACCATACACACTATACACAGGTAAGAATACGCTTCCAAACGATTTCACTGCAAAATGATTTACGAACGAGAAAAAAAACATTCAAATATTCGAAAATGGAACATTTAAAAAAAAATCAAAAAGAATCTATGATGTCATATAGAATTTTACGTAGCTAACAAAATCGATATTCAGATTTGAAATGTTATACCCATAATCTTAGTGTTATAATAAACAGATATAACACTAGATAGACATTATTGTGCGCCTAATTACTAATTATGTCGGGATACATTGTACATGGACTCTCATTGTTCTCAATATATCTCTTTGTTCAGGTAATTTAATACAAGATTAGCTCTTGTTAGTTACAGTTCCATTAATACGTATTGACAATACCATTTTTAAATATGGAATAGTTTTTTTTTTTCAAATATTATATTTTTGAACATGTTTTTTAAAATATATTTTTGAAACAAAAGAGCAGCTCAGATCAAATAAAACTACGACACTGTTCGTTTCTTACGTTTTAACACCTAAACTATGTATGTATTATATGGTTTACATGCATACCAACTTCAAGCCAAATCCCTTGCGGGGTAGGCAGAGAGAACAGAGCGCCATAAGGCACGATTCTGACACGCCTTACTCGCTTCTTTGACTTTTATAAATCTTGGAGTCTTGGCCGCCCTCGACTCCTAAATCCATCCGCATTTGCATTGTATATCTGCTTAGTCAATCTTGCATCATACATTTAATTGTGAAAGTTAATATAATACACAGTGTAGATACAAAAAGTAATTTTTAACTGGCTCTGCGGAGGTTAATTAATTACGATACAAATATATAATTAACCGCATAAAACAGCAGTATTCAGACAATTTCATTAAAAATATTTTAAATTGATGAACAGAGAGCGGCATAAATTACGCGAAACTTTAAAGGGTGGAGAAATGTGAGTGACAGTGGGGGTTGGGGGAGCTGGTCACGAGGAATCACATATCAAAAGTTCACCCACAACAACTTTTCAAAACTTCATATATTTCTAGAAGACTTTAAAATTAAGTTTTTCGTATACATATTTGCACAGTAAATTAATTGATTTCCTTTTAGCTTTTTATATAGGTCTCGGTTGTCTGGAAGTCAAGTATCGCAAACAAGAACCCAAGTGGTGAATGTTTTTCGGAAATTACCGATATAGGTAACTGACCACAATGTGTCCGAAAAATGGCAATTGTTTCCCCCATTTAGGAGTAGTATAAAATCAATTCATACTATCTGTAAAAGAAAAAGCAGATGAATTGATTTCATAATTTCCAGTCTCTGTGGTTCAGTGGTCGAATTGCCCGATTCTGATTCAGGAGTCGGTGGGATCATTAATTGCGTGACAACAATGATTTCTCGAAATTCTTTTTGGAAGGTATGTGTAATACTTATATGTGTGACAACTTTGTACCCGGACCCGGTGTATGGCAGTAGGTTACGCCACCTATTCCATTTGGGGCGTAACGATTCAGCGAGTCTAAGTTTAACAGCGGCTGTCTACACCATCGGATAAAAAATGCGTAGAGTTATTTGAATGTTATGTATGTCAATGTTTATATTTACGTAGATCCTACATTATCAACTTATCACTGACAGACATAATAATATGAGAGCCAGAAGATAAAAATACGTGAAATTTTCTTCCCTTGTAAGTAAAATTATTTTACGGTGCACTACGAACCGATAACAATGCTAACGGTTATTAGTGACCGTAAGTTGTTTAGGATGCATCCGATAATTATATTTCATAGACGCTGCCAGCGTGAATTATAACATAAACATAGGTAAGAGAATTGCGTCTATGGCATAGGTAATAGTTACTCTTACAAGGTATTCAATAGAAAATAGGCATCACGGCAAGAAACTTTAATATATCCTATAATAAAAACACTGAACTCTGAATTGATTCACAAACGTTGTCTGTAACAGAAGATTATATAAATCTGAAATCTTTCGAGAAGACTTACGATCGTATAATTAATTTGGCCAAAAGGCTGTTGTTGGCTTATTAAAAATATTACTAGGTGAGCATGAGCACTCGCGTTTAAACATTTGTTAATATACTGTCGAAAAACATTCACTATGTTTCGGTGCAATAAATTGAATTTTATACAACAACGACAAAAATTTCAATTAAAATATAAATTACAGAACTTAAAGACTTGCTTTGCGACGTCGTCGTACACTATAATTTCAAAGTTCGAACGCAGATTTTCGCGCCAAGTCTACCTAGTTAACTAAAGTTATGCAGGATCATTATAACATAATACGATTTTACGCCAAAGGAAAATTTTCTTCCTCTCGACTAAATATACATAAACTTAAATAACATAAATTATGAACATTTTCCAGTCAATAAGTGTGCGTCATTTATTTCATTTATTACGGAAGCCATTTATTGTAAGTTTTAACTCGGTGATTCGAAATTCAAAATGATAAAAGTCAACTAAAGAACAATGCATGACAGCATTGGTATTGGCTGTCACAAACTGTTTCCTATGGCCATGAAAATTTGTGACTTCAATTGAAAAAGGAAAATCAGAAAATCGATACATGTTTCAACGAAAAATATTACAATTTAGTATTTAAATTAAATTCAAATTTATACAAAATTATCAACAAACGGAATTAGGAGAATACAGGATGTTAAACTAGATTACAAAAGGATATTATTATTTACAATACATGATGCTAAACTACTTATGGAAGGAATCGTAAACTTAACAAGCTTTATGTATCTACTAGCTGACCCGGCGAACTTTGTTCCGCATCAAACGTAATAAATGAGTAAATTTTGGATATCATGAGGTTCCATTTGTGCTATTTATCGGCTTTAATCGCTGTCCAGCTATGTTAATACTGCAATATCTTCGAAAATATTTGTTTAAATTGCATGCTGTAAAGGGCCAGGATCATCTATATTACACGCACAATCTTTTTAAGACACTTAATTGAATGAAAGTTAATGCTGTAATGTTTAAAATCGCTTCGTAAATAAGCCATTATTCCTCGTAAAAAGTAAAAAAATAAAAATGGTCATTGTGGGTCAATCCCTAAGAGATAGACATAAGCCCTCGCGGACTTTTTTGTAGACCTTTTACAGGTGTATAATAATGTAGTACGTTGTTTTGATTGATCACTTAGGGTTCAGGCAGCGTTTGCGATTAAAGGTCTAAATCTTGAAAATTAACACTTTTTTACTACGCTATACATGAATTATAGATCAAACGAGCGAGCGACAGAAGAGAACGGAATATAATGATTTATGTATATTGTTTTATCTAGTGTCTTCTGGTAGTGTACTAATTAATAATCTTGTCTTGTATCTAGCGTCATTTGAAAACTGCAATGAGAAAGAGTTTATTTATTTGTATAGATGTAACGATATGTGTACACGGAAAATATTTTATTGAGTGCAGGGTGACGGCGCATTCGGGTGGTGAAGTGGTTTTGAAAAATTCAACATCGCCAGCCACACTTCAAATGTTTTCGTTGTGGAGACGCAGTGGAGGCTTTTTAATATTTATTCTTATGCCTCCACTTTTACAAATACTTGAGGATCGGTTTTCGTCTTACTAATGGTATTATAGATGGACATTGAAGTATATTTTAGCTAAACGTGCCTTCCGTCTTGCAACTTGAAAATTGAACAATAAAAAAGTATATTTTAAACATGTTAACACAGTGAAATAATAGACATTTTACCCAAGACATTGTACTGAACTTCAAACATAACATAGCACAATTCTCGAAATCCAAGGTCTACACCATATTGCGTAGTTTATAAATTTATGTTCCTAATGACTAAAATTTTGAAAGTTGCTCCACTGTCGAGAGTGGTAAGAGATTAAAAAATATATACTTTATTTTATTCTATACCCCTAAACTTGAACAGAACCACATCTAGATGCCATCAATACCTAATAACCTCTTAGAGGGAAATTGACAGGTAGTAATTACTTACACAGTTTAACCATTATAACTCTGGTCACCGTCAAAATTGTACTTTAGATCGTGGACCATGTCAGCTGTCCTCCCTCCAACTACTGTGTGATGAAATACTGTGGAATATCAAAATATGTGAAGTTACTGTAGCCTAAGTTACTTCTTTTTACACAAGCCATTTGCCGGTCAATATCCTGATGATGATTAGCTGAAGAAACAAACAGAAGAAATAATATTGTTTCGATATATATGTACAAATATATTTATAGTCTCGGTGGTCCAGAGGTCGAGCTCTCTGATTCGTCGTGGGTTCGATTCCGGGCTCACACTAATGATTCCTCGGAATTCTTTTCGGATGTTATGCGTGCTACATATCGATGACTGACAACTTCGTGTCCGGTGTATGCCGTGCACTTCGGGTAAAAAAACGACGGAAGTTTTGTGTATAAATATTTGATACTGGTAATTTTATTTATTTGTATAGAATTTATTACCAAATCGTGATGTTTGTGTCTGCTGTTATCAGTTTCCTGTTTCTGACAACACTATCATGACCATTGGTATTCAGAGCTTAGTAGATACGTGTTTACGCATAATTCTTTAAACAATATAGCTAGTTAGATGGATGTCAAGCGAGACTAATGAAGTTCGCTAGTTGATTAATTATTTGTGTAAAGACTGTAGATTAGACTTAGACTTATTTAGAATATATTAATAGTCAAGTTATAAACACAGACGCTGTAGCGCTATAGTTTATGTAATGTAAATTCTTATAGATACTTAAATTCTACCTTAAATTATATACATCCAGTCTTTTCCAGCAGCCTTTCTGAGGTCGTCTGACCATCGGGCTGGTGGGCGTCCTACGCTACGTTTGCCAAGACGCGGTCTCCACTCTATGACCTTCTTACTCTATCTACCGTCGGTCCTTCGGCAGATGTGACCAGCCCATTGCCACTTCAGCGAGCTTATTCTACGAGCTATGTCGGTTACTCCAGTTCTCTGGCGGATATACTCATTTCTGAGTTTATCTTTCAGAGATACCGCGAGCATTGCTCGCTCTATAGCTCGCTGAGCGACTTTAAATTTGTGGACTAGCCCCACCGTGAGAGTCCACCACATTATATACATATTTCTTTATATTTTAATTGATTTTACACTAAGATCAAATGTAATTACTACTTGTTGCGGGCAGCTCCGTAGATTCACGATTTTTACTATGTGAATGGCATATTCCCATTCCCAGGTTGACATTTCAAGATCTTTATTTATATATAAAAGTTATACGAAAAATCGCATAATATCGCTCACGTTGAAGCACTCCGGATACCTCTGTCTCTGAACGAAACATGGCATGAGCCACTTTAAGTGAATATTTTGATCCTAGTATTTCCCCGGTCGAGCCGGGCCCATTTATGCAACCTGCTTGGCTCTACTGCTGTCAAGTGTTGTTTAAGTGTATCATGCAAATTATTCATGTTACCTTATAGTTGTCACAACAAAATGGCTGAAATTTAATCTCTTTATAAAACGAAACTTTGCTACAACTAGTTGCCGGTTTACAAATAATAATATCTTTATCTGAGCTGAGTCTTATCTGAAGGAGTAGTGTAAACGTTGAAAAATGCATTATATTTGTTATATTTCGTTAAAATACGAAGAGACAACGTCCCCTCAAGTTATTTGCTATTTAATAATGTTCAGAATTTTATTGTCCTTTTACAACGGGGCCAGCTGAAACGTTCAAAGGAGCGAGGACGCCGACGTCTGCAGAAGATGGAGCAAGCAAAGAATGTCAAAGCCTTTGTCTATCGTTATATTTTATAAGTTATAGGTAATATATTCCCTAAGTCATATTTATCGGGAAAATAGTTTTAGCGTACCTATACATATATAAATATATATTTTGTTATTGAACGTCAAAAAATATAAATTAACTAGCTTTTACCCGCGGCTTCGCTCGCATTGAAGCCAATAAATAAGTATCAAAATCATTACCATAGAATTGAATCAATATAATAACTCTATTTTCTTACTTAGCTGGGATTATCAATTTTCAAAATTACAACATTAGGTATGACGTTTAAAAATCTCACAATATGCTTTATTAAAATGCAACAACAAACGGTAAAATATATTTCTCTGTAACAAAAATAAATAATTTTGGACTTTAACAATTTTATATGATATAAATGCAGAGTATTGATGTAGGATATTTTTGTAGACTATATTATAAGTTTCTCCTTAGGGTGCAAATATATGTTAATTAAAGAGAGAAATAAGAAAAAAGAAAGTATCCTATATTACTTCTAATACCCCCAAGAATATGTGTACAAAGATTCATGATGATCTGTTGAGTAGTTATCCCGTGAAAGCGTAACAAACAAACTTACATTCAAATTTATATATTAAATAAGTTAAGTTAAGTATATAAGTATAAGTATCAACCCTGAATACTGTAATACCGTCCCTCGCGAGGCATAACAGCCGCTGCCTACACCTTCGGATAGAAAAAGGTGTGAAGTTACGTTATGTTATCTAATTTACGAATACTGTAAAACTTCATTACTGAAGTAGCTAAATTTGACGATTTTTTGACAAACAATTGTTTTATCTTTCGTAAAAAAAATTTTTTTTTTAATATAAAGTACCCTATGTTACTTCTAATACCTTCAAGAGTATATGTACAAAGTTTCATGATGATCGGTTCAGTAGTTTTTTGCGTGAAAGCGTAACAAACAAACTTACATTCGCATTTATAATATTAAGTATTTTTTTTAATATAAAGTACCCTATGTTACTTCTAATACCTTCAAGAGTATATGTACAAAGTTTCATGATGATCGGTTCAGTAGTTTTTGCGTGAAAGCGTAACAAACAAACTTACATTCGCATTTATAATATTATATAAGTAAAGTATAGATAGATATAGATAGTATAGTATAGATATAGACATTTTCTTATTGCGTTCATTTTATAATGCGTTTATAGATGTGTCAAATTTAGGTACTTTCATTTGTTTTTTGACATTTAAAAGCATTTGTAAACCTACTTGTATACCTACATAGCTAGCTGCTGCTCATTACTTGGTTCGTGAAGTAACGGTCTTCAAAAGAATTTAACTTTTGTCTTCTTAACCCAAATGCGCAACTTTTAAATTATACTCGTGAAAATTTAAATTATCAAGTTACTCCACAATATATAGTATAATTTTCATTCCCAAATAGGATTGACGTCAGGCAGGCGGCCGGTCACAAAACGACAGCCAAATCTTTTGACAACATGGATAGTTTGAAAGGATGACATGTTGTATGGACCCCACTAAAAGTGGTATAAGGGCAGGAAAATGATGAAAATATAGTTTTCAGGATTTCTTCAAGATTTATTTCCTTAAAAATGCAGGATATTCCAGGACAGTAAAGCCAGTGTTTAAACACCAATACATATATTACTATCTCTATCACATTGGCTAGCCTACCTCAAACAACAACTAACTTCATTTAGTTATAGTCCAAGTTCTCAGAGCCGGTAGATCACACTATTTTATTTTCACACAATAAATAAATACACTACAATACTGTCACATTGTTATAAAAAGTGACTTTAAACTCATGTAGACAAAGGCAACGGCCAATTCTCAGACGTCACTTTTTTAAATACATATACAAATACTATTAGGCCCAGCGAACTTTGTTTTGCCTCAGAAAAGAAATAGAAATGGTAATTGTGGGTTATTCGTAAAAGATAGACATACAACTATCGCGAAATTTTTTGTAGACCTTTTAAAGGTGTATAATAATGTAGTAGGTACATTGTTTTGATTTATCACTTAGGATTCAGTTAGTGTTCCTAATGAAAGTGCTGAATCTCGAGAATTATCACTTTTTATTCGCTACAATATGCATACAAACCGCTACGTTGACCTGCTATCTATTTAACAAAATTACATCAAAATCAGTTTCGTCGTTTCAAATATAATAAGGAGACAGACAGCGGAAGGCGACTCTGTTTTATACCATGTAATGATAAGAGGATAATTTTTGTCTAAGATTATAAGTGAGGTTTTGATTATTTTTGCACTATATTTATAGATACCAGAATAATACTGTATAGATATGAATAGTTAAGAGTATGTATTAATTTTAAATATAAATAACAATATTTTAGATCAGTTCTCAGACTTCACAATTAAGTGTATATATTTTTAAATACCACTATTTCAGATCTGTTCTTTGTATGTCACATACTAATACCACTCCATTATAAGATGTGTGAACTACATGAACCTTGAGATCCTGGCCTATTATTGTACCGACTTGGATGCCTGGCTCTCTGCTGTGCAGTGTCTGTCTATATAGGATATATATTAAGTCAAACCTGGACAAAGGACAGCTTGTCTTGGTTATAGCTAATATCGTATGTCCCTTATTGAAACGACGACACGTGTCTATGGCAATTTTTACCCGACTACGCCAAAAGAAAGGTTAATTTTTCCGAAAGTTGTCTTTTAATATTGGTCAACTTCTATAATTTGAAATGCCTATTTAAGATGCTGCATTGCCTGTAGATTACTTTTGACCGGGAAATATTTACAAATAATAATACTCGAGTGGGAAGCGAAATCTCTCAATTCGTACTCAGCGCAGCCGGAACAGTCAATTTACATAGAATTTAAAGTGCTCTGTAGAGTAAAAACTAGGAATGTGCCCTAAACCATTTTCTTATTGTCTCTATTAAGGGAAATTCACATTGTTTTCGTGCTCTATAGCACTCACTTCACATTCACTTGCATTTTAAGAAATGAATTGAAAAAGTTTAGTCTGTATCAGCCTTCTCACTAGGCCTGTATTGTCGAGGAACTAAATAGGCTCGAAATTCACATGACGAAAAGTCTTTGTTCATGAGCTTCCGCCTATTTTTTTTATAATATTTGCGACCTGGTCCACTTTGAGGTCCCGATGCAGGTCTACATCTCTACATACCAGTGTGCGTCCACGATGCCTCTGATCACTTTGTTCTGAAATATTTGTATCATCTGTGTATTGCTATGTTTGGTACAGCCCCATTTGTTTGTTTAGGATTATTTTATTGTGCACTGATAACAAAGATTTTTTTTTCGAATAACCAATACTTCTTATAATAGCAAAGATAATGCAACAACTAAACTCCTCTAACCTGACTCTATCTCGACTTTTGAATTTTAAATTCTGTTTCTACAAAGAGCTATATTTTGTAAAACGATACAACGGACAAAGATATTGTATTGTACTGGACCTTAAATACCTACTTACGCGAAGAATGCAAGTTAAATATACATTGCAGTATAGAATATTTAAAATGTTGAAATATTTTTTAGAATTCATATAGAAAAATAGCAGATTTATTACCATTAGCATATTAATCGGATGTGTGAACAGCCCGAGGGCTGTAGTTATGACCGAAATGACATTTCCTATCCCAAGGAACAGGTATCCAGCATGCTAATTACATCTATACAATCGGTAATTATCACGCATAACTTTCGTAAAGAAATCGATAACACCTTTATTTAAATTTATAACCTCACAAAAAGAAACTGACCATCAAAAAACTATCACTTAATAAAAAATAAATTATAGGATTTTAAACAACTTTTTATGGATTATATCGCGTTTCTATTTATTTCCCGACGTTACAGACATTATTTTCAAGAGTAATGAAAAAAAAAATGATCGTGAAAATGATTCGTTCGAAACGTCGGGAAATAAATAAATAGAAAATAAGTTCTAAATAAACGCGATATAATCCATAAAAAGTTCTTTCAATGTTATTAATGTGACTCGCGAAAATCCAAGAAATAAATAATTATTTAATAATATTATAGGATTTTATTTTAAAATTTTTCTCACGTTACGATATTGCAATTAGTCTTCCATGCTTGCAAGCCAATTGGCTTTTACCCTAATAAAGAACCATAAATACAATATTACCTTTTTTTAAAGATTTTTTTAAAGAACAAATATGACATATATACGAAATGTAAGTGGCCAGATATTTTTGCACGCCTCATTAGCGGAGCGTGAGGTATTGCTCTACACTCGACATGCCAAAAAATCCGGTCTTTCGAAACTCAAATGACTGTTCTTTCACTAATATAACACTTACAGGATAATATGAGTGCACTAATATCAAGTTAAATAATCTGTCTAGCACATATGATATATTTTATAAACAATTATTTTGTTTAACATCTATACATATAATAAAATTGTAGAAAAGTCAAAACTGTACATTGAATATTTTTTAAAAAGAATACTTGGTGTGTGATCTGCAATCGATACCGAAGCCAAAAATATACTTTTTAGAATTTTTGTCTGTTTGTCTGTTTGTCTGTTTGTCTGTATGTATGTCCGGGATAAACTCAAAAAGTACTGCATGGATTTACTTCAAATTTGGCACGAAAATTATTAAGAAGTCGGGTCAACATATAGGCTACATATTATCACGCTATCACCTACGAGGAACGAGCAGTGAACCTTTATTTCTTCAATGTATTCTGTAGCAACGTGTAATCTAACGACGCATATTTGTATGTTGTTATGGTGTTATTATGTTAATAACCATGCTTTAATCTATACATATAATAATAATAATAATATAATATAAGTTAGCTTCACATTTTAATTAACTTATGCCGTTAAACATAACAGACAATTTTAAAACAGTGCCATCTATGAGATTTACAAAACAGAAAACATTAAGTTGAATTACACGTGTAAGCACTTTTTGGTTTTAGATATAAATAAATCTTTGAGATTTTAAAAACATCAAGTCGAATTACATGTTTAAACACTTTTTGAATATAAATAATTGAAATTTCATCATGCGCTTGCGGTCAATAGATGTTTTTAAGAGTCATAGATGGAGTTGTGCATTTTCTTCTTTAAAATTGTATCGTTAATTCTTTTCAGAGATGAGCAAGACAATTAAAAAAATGTATTTGTATATGCTAAAAACTGTTAATATTTTTGTTCGGTATTTATTGGTGTAATGATTGCTTCGTAATTTTATAATTTTACACCATTAAAAAAAATGTTTCCTATTCGCTAACTAGATGGCGTTGGCGTCGAATCGTCGAGTCGTGCACCAGCGTCGGGTCGATCAAATATATCTGCAAATACGTGAACAAAGGTAGCGATCAGGCGACGTTTGCTTTACAGAACACTGACAGAGACGAGGTGACCAAGTATCAGTCCGGTCGCTACATCAGCACGTCTGAAGCAGTTTGGCGGATACTGGCGTTCTCTATACATGACAGGCATCCTGCCGTCATGCATTTAGACGTCCACCTAGAAAACGGTCAGCGCATATATTTTGATCCCAACAACGTTGCTGAGCGCTTAGAAAATCCGCGCCAAACAACTCTCTTGGCATTTTTCAGGCTCTGCGAAATCGACCAGTTTGCGAGGTTCCTTACGTATGACGAGGTGCCTTCATATTACACGTACGACAAGCAAAGGGGAATATTTAACCGACGTCGAAGAGGAGGTGCTGTCGAAGGTTTTCCGGGAATTTTCAAGGACACCGTATTGGGTAGAGTTTATACCGTGCACCCGAATAATGGCGAATGCTATTTTCTGCGGTTATTACTTCACACGATCCGAGGCCCAACGTCTTTTGCCTTTCTGAGAACATTTGATGGCGTGGAGTATCCCACTTACCGCGCAGCCTGTGTAGCACGTCACCTTCTCGACGGTGACCAAAACTGGGATGACACCCTCGCGGAGGCGAGCGTCAGTAACAGCCCCAGCCGTATGCGTCATCTGTTTGCCGTCATCTTGGTGTTTTGTGGAGTCACGAACCCGGTAGCTTTGTGGGAAAAATATCGACATCATCTATCTGAAGATTTTCTACGAGCTTTGAGGCGTGCTACTGGAGACGAAGTCGAAGTAACTGATGAACGCGTGCTGAACACCTGTCTTAGTTCACTTCAAGACGTGGTCATTTCCATCGGCGGCAATCCATTGGTCGAATATGGGTTACCAGCTCCCCAATCATCACCGCATCAAGACCGTGGAAATCGAGAGTATAACGCTGAGACAATTTACGATCCGAGCGAAATGACCACCATACGAAATCACCATGTCGCTTTGTTCTCTTCAGAGCAAAAACAAATTTATGACACTGTTCTTAAAAGCGTTGGGCAAAACCAGGGTAAAATGTTTTTCTTGGATGCTCCTGGTGGAACAGGAAAAACATTTGTTACCACTGGCATACTTGCAGAGGTCAGGAGGCAAGGCAAAATTGCCATTGCTGTAGCGTCGTCGGGAATCGCTGCCACACTGCTTCCGGGTGGCAAGACAGCACATGCCATGTTTAAAATTCCCATCGATTTAGAGAGCACCGAAACGCCTGTTTGTGGTGTGTCACGCAATAGTGATAAGGGACACGTGCTGAAGGATTGCTCTCTGATCGTATGGGATGAGTGTACGATGGCCAATAGAAAAGCAGTTGAGGCCGTGGACAGAACCCTGCAGGACATCCGCAGGAACGAACACTTGATGGGTGGTGTCACAGTTCTATTCAGTGGCGATTTCCGACAAACGCTTCCCGTGGTGACGCGGGGATCGAGGGCTGACGAGGTGAATGCTTCGTTGAAACGATCTTCGCTGTGGTCACGAGTTCGTACGCTGCGCTTGACCATTAATATGAGAGCTCAGCTCGGCGGCAATGCACGTGCTCAAGAATTCTCCGATGTTCTTCTAAGTCTTGGCGAAGGCACTCTACCAGAGGAGAGAGGTGGGCAGGTGGTGCTTCCAGAGTCTCTCGGTAGAGTCGTATCCAGCTTAGAAGAACTCATTCGCTGTGTGTACGGGGACATCAGTCATATACCGCACCAGCAGAATTCTTGGGTATGTGAGCGGGCAATTTTGACGCCCAAAAATGGTCAGGCTGAAGCAATCAACGAATGCATTCTCTCGAAAATTGAGGGGAATGAAGTGGTTTACACCTCTATAAACACTGTCATCGAGCAAGATGATGCCACACATTATCCCGTGGAATTTCTGAACTCTCTGTCAGCAAGTGGACTTCCAGCGCATACTATCAAGCTGAAAGTCGGTGTCCCGATTATGCTTCTTCGGAACCTATCTCCTCCGAAGTTGTGTAACGGGACCCGCCTTAAAGTCATCTCGCTCCACAGACACAGCATTGAGGCGGAAATTCTTACGGGTTGTGGCGTAGGCGAGGCAGTATTTGTACCACGCATTCCCCTCATACCTCATAACTTCCCGTTCCAGTTCAAGCGCGTACAGTTCCCCGTGAGTGTTTGCTTCGCGATGACCATCAATAAGTCGCAGGGGCAGACACTGAGAGCAGCGGGTGTCGACCTCAGGACGAGCTGCTTCTCACACGGGCAGCTGTACGTCGCTTGCTCCCGCGTCACCAGTCCTGACTCTCTTTACATTTTGGCTGCGGAGAGCCAAACCAGCAATGTTGTTTATAGAGAAGTTTTATAAGTATATATTTTTATCCTTTTCTATATTTATATTTTCTTATTCATTATTTTCTACATTTGCTTCAGTCGCAACTTATTACTTAATTCAGCAGAATCACCATAAAGTCATTTATTCAAAGCAGACTGAAAATCAGCACTTTTGAAGTTCAACAATTTTACAAAAGACAGTCTCCCTCTGTTACTGTACTTTCTGTATTTATGAAATGTAAAGAAGTAACGGGTAAATAAATGTTATTTTAAAAGGTATAATCGTAGGTATTTTTGGTGCTGTATAGCGTTCAGGCAGATGACGTCGCGGGCTACAGCTATACTACAAAAATTCCTGTTAAAATGAAAATAAACAATGCGGGCAACAACCATTGCTACCGCAATCTGTACTTATCCTACCAGTTACAATTTCATTTTAGAGGTAATTACTTCTCAACTGTCTATGTAAAAATATAGCTATCTGATCACAAATTCCACGCGTACGAAGTCGCGGGCACAGCTAGTAGTAAATAATTACATTAAAATCAATCATTCTTGGACGTCCGTTAGTCTGTGGTTATGGATCCATGTACGAGTATGTGGCAGAGAAATTGGTCGAAAAATTCATCATACCGGAATACTTTTTTTTTTATTATATGAAGTTATACCCCGGGCTGATTCCTAGTTAATATTAGCGTTCTAAGTACTGTCGTTTAATTATAATTTGTAAAAAACTAAAATACGACTGTGTATTTGTATATCTATATATACATTTTTTTTGTTTAGTATTAGATTTTTTTTTTAAATGTGAATGAGCTATGAGGCGTGCACTTTTGGATTTTCCAATTTTTTTTTGTTTTCACTTATAATTACATAGCAATCGTGACAGTTGATTTAAGTAATTATCTTGTGAAACGTATATTTAAAAAAAAACAAGTATAACTTTCGCGTGTCATTGTGAGGCGATGTGAGAGCGGCTAGTTACCGTGAGTAACATGAATAAGAAGACAAAAACATAACGATACGAAGTATTATGAAGTCTGAATCAAAGACTTCACAAACATGTCTTCAGATGTCTACGACTTGTTCCAATCTGACGTCTTCTCTTCTAAGTATTCAAACACGTTTGGACATGTTTTGTTTCGTAACCAGACACCGGAATGTAATTCTAATTGTGTCTTTACTCTCCTTGTCACTAACATTGTATTAATTAGTAGTACCTTAGTTGAGAAACTTATATAGATACATCGTTTGTATTATTTATATTGAATTAAACATTTCAATTTCAATAATTGTTAGTAGAAACACTTTATTCGTCTTTGTACAACAGCATTTTTTAATTTTACCCATTGATCCCTTAGGAAAATCGGAAGTTACTTGGCCTTTTTTTACATAGTTATACCTACCTACTCTATCTAATCAACAACCATTTAAATGAGCATACTATAAGTCAACTTTACTCTGCACTGTTAATAAAATATAAATGTTCAAAGCGAATGTACATTCTTGATGATCAAACCTCTGTCAAATCAAATCAAAACATTCATTTTTATTTATTTATTGCTTCCGAAGAGAAACAAAGTTCGCCGGGTCAGCTAGTTAATCATTGCATAGTATAAAATAAAGTCACTTTCCACCACAGAAATAGATCAAGATAGAACGGCCGCGATGTCATATTTTCATACATTTCGAGCGTGTCACTTTTTTGAAAAACCACGCCCACAGCGTGACGTCATTTTCATTGTGAGCGTGGCGACTAGTGAGAAGACACACTCTTTAGATTATCGATATCGATATCTGAAACGTATTAAACTTTATTGATTTTGTGTAACGATAATCATAGAAAATAAAACATGTTAAATACTTTAGTCAGACATCTTTAATATCACATAAGTATGTAATTCACAATTCAAAATTCAAGCTGAGTATCCTGTTTTCCCAATAGTATATAAACTTTATTAATAAATATTTTATTGTCCTTGAAACAATACATATTTTTATCTCTAAGACTTTCGCGAATCACGTTCATGACATTAAAACAAACTTTAGGATTTTATCGCGTTTATTTATTACCAATTTTATTAATTTCCCGACGTTACGAACTCTTTCCGGAGATCATTTTCACGAGTGATGAACAAAACGATGGTAGTCGTTCAAAAGCTATTTTCATTGATACAGAGAGTACCCACTTTTTGGAAATAAAAATCAAAAAGTTGATGTTAACAATATGATTTTTGCTATTGGTAACCCATATAAGACCATGAAACAAAAAAAATAATATTTATTTATAAGATATATTTCCTAAAGGAAAATTTTTGTTTGTAAAGATCCTTTGTTGTATGATTTAATAGGTAACAGTTGTTATTGTTAATTATTAGTTATTTATCTTATTTTCTTAATTAATTTTGGTACAATAAATTGACTGATTGACAATTCACTTATATATATATATGTAAATATTTTTTTAGTTTTATTAAAAACTTTACGCAACACGCTTATTAATGTTGTTGGAATAAAGGTAGGAACAAATCAAGACATGAGCTGATACTCGAATTAATATTGAATTAATTCATCGACAAGACTCAACGATACACGGAGCGTCGCATCTCTAAATCTCTCGTTGCAAGCACAAAGACCAATCACAGCGATTCAATGACATATGACCTCTAAGTTGTTACTGGTGCAGTGTATTGTGTACATTGCGCGTACAATATATGCGCGCAATGTTTTTGTATACAAGCGTTGAATGTGGACAGCAATGGATATTTATCATAATGAAAAAATATACAACTTATTATCGTAATTAATTAACATGGTAAAAGTAAAACAATTATTTAGAATCTCAAAAAAATACTTTCTACTGAATTTCAATACTTACTGATGATATGAAATATTTCCTTTATTCATATTTGCTTCACTACTTTTGTTTTTACAATTTGCCACAGCACAATAAGGCATATTTTTGAAGTTTTATGTATTTTGTTACGTCCTGAACGCAGGGTAGGAACGCTCGTTGCGTAATGAGAGCGAGTTTCGAAAAGCATGCAATATAGTGCATGGTTCTGGCACGCTTGCCACGCCTATTCGCCGTTCTATCTTGATATATTTCTGTGCTTTCCACTGTGTGACCCCTTATATGCTCATATCTTTAAAAATACGCAACGAATTCTGATGCGATTTTTTTAATAGATAGAGGGTATCAACGGGGTGGTTTTTATCTATTATTCATGTATGATGTAGTATAGAAAAAGTTATAATCCAAAAATGTACTTCTTTATTACTTGTGATGCGGAACAAAGTTCGCCGGGTCAGCTAGTTAAACATAAAATGATACTAATAATCTTTTCATTAACAATATATATCTGTATGTACTAACCAAACTTTATACTGAGGAAGCTACTATCTTTCGTAACAATCAAACCTCCTCCTGTAGTACGATATCTTACCTCTATGGCACAAGGTCTTTCAGTTGTTGCAAATACTATTGCGTAAGTTCAAGAAATTTAAAGAATTATTTGTCGTATTATCGAATATTACATAAGAGCAGCAAGCAGGCTCATCGTATAAGATATTACGCAATATCAGGATATATATGTATAGATATACACATATATATTATATGTACACGGTGAAAGTACATAATAATATGTTTGATTTGATTACTCTTAGAATGAAGCCAATATATTGTTTATATAACTATTATCGATATATGTAATACTAGCTGACCCGGCGAACTCTGTTTCGCATCAAAAGTAATAACTGCTGCCCCGCTATGTTAATACTGCAATATCTTCGACAAATTTGAAGTCGATAGCAGCTATAGGTTAAAAATGGGAATTTTCCATTGTTAACACCCCCGCAACCCCCCTTGTGGGTGGAATTTCGTAAAATCCGTTCTTAGCTGACCTCTACTCGGCGAAAGGAATAATCCTACCAAATTTCAAGTCGCTACGCCTTATGGTTCCAGAGATATCGTGATGAGTCAATATATAGGTGGAAATCTCTTATATATAGATAGGTTACACGGAACAGAATCTACGATCTATCGGTTCAGCACACCAATGATTTTTCGTAAGTCATACGTTTTATGTTTTCGGAAGTTAAGTGTGATAGATATCGATGACTGAAAAACCACCGCTGCATAAACCTTCAGGTAGAAAAAGGCGTGATGTTATTAACATAACATAACTTCACACCTTTGTTACCCGAAGGTGTAGGCAGCGGCTGTTAAGCCTCGTCTCGCCGTTATGTTTACGTCCCAAATGGAATAGGTGGCGAAACTATTGCCATACCGGGCACAAAGTTTTCAGTCAACGATATGTATCACACATAACTTTCGACTAGAACTTCTTTATGTCATTGGTGTTAGCCAGGATTGGAACCTATTGGGTTCAGAAGCGGGGTGCTCGACCACTGGACCACCAGAACTTTTTTTTTTAATTGGACACTAATGTTATTATATTTATTATCTGAAATAATAAATAATTATCTGAAAAGTCATTGCTTGGAATTTTTATTAGTAAGTTTTATAGAGTAATGCTTAACTACCGTTCTCTACCGTCCTGTGTAACGTTTCTTTTATATTTGTTATGAACAATAAGGTTTAATTCTATTCTATTTAAATAATTCAAGAATTATGTTTTCACGATGGAAATGAGTTACGCGAGACCTCGTCACAAAGATTTGTCATCATGACAATGATTTTACGACTTTGTTTATTTGATTTGTCTTCAATCATTGTATGTATGTTTAGAAATCGTCAGCAGCAATTGTTCGCCACGAAAATATTTATAGAAACGAACAATCATAAAACACAAAGTTTGTACGTTGCTAGAAGTGTTGCTGCAAAATACAACCAATAAATGATGAATAATTAAATATTAGCTGTGCTAATTTACTACTAGATTTGCTGACTCGCGCTGCCATTAAACTTTGTAAATCAAGCTGATTTACATTGAAATAAAATGTTAAGCACATTATAATAAAAGTAGGTATTACCGGGAGAGATATGATTCTACAAAAAAAACTGTTTCACAACGCCATCTATTAACTTCAATTGTAAACAAAGACTAAAAAAATACAAGTACATACAATAAATTTCAATACAATCGTCTTCATTTTAATATAAATACTTAATTTACTTTTTTCAGTACATTTTAATATAATACTTTGATGGTTAGCAACCCCAGTCAGAGAGGCTCACAACTACAAGTTAACCAGCTAGTTCAAAGTGTAAGCGGAATTTAGAAAGTATGTTAAGCAATCTGACTGCACTTGACTGAACACTTGTGGGAATTCTCGAGTGAAATCATCTTAAATTAACACACGCAACGAGGTTATACTGACTAATAGTTAAAACAGTTTTAAACTATAATATTCTTATATTACTGGCTACCACAGAGGAAATATAATTCTAAACGCTACAGAAAACTTAATTGCAGTAATGCGAAATTAGTTTTGGTTCATAATACGGCTTCACGGGTTCTCTTTCACGCCGTGTATTTTCTTTTAACAAATATTTCACAGCCGAGGGACTGGTGGCGTTTGAGCATTATTAGATTATTACCTAACATATCTCCGCTTGTGTATTTAAAGATCCTTTTAAATAACTTTCCGCCGTACATTCAATGTGAATCAAAATCGTCATTTTTTAATTAATAATACTATAATACTTTTCCTCTTTCATCTTATTGCCGACTTTACTTCTATTCTATAACACAAGTAAACTTAGTAACTCTAAGTTTAAAAAATCAGGTATACTGTTCAGACTCAAATTCCACTAAGCGGCTAGTTGCGTGCGTTTAAAATCCCTAGCGGCTAGTGTAATACCTACGTGTACCTACTGTTCTAGCGCGTATGTCAGCCAAAATGTTTTTATGCATATTACGTTACTACAACAAATAATTCATTTCATTCGTAATAAAATTAATTACCTCATAACAACTAATATCTCAGCTTCTAGAGAATAGGGGGTTCGTGGTGTCAATAAATAGCTAGAATTCTAGTATATACATACTACTTCAGCACTCGATAGTAAATATCACATAAATTGATTGACTTAGTAAACTTTGAAAAAAAAAGCAAACAAGAATTGTAGTGATACTAGACAATCCATAGATACATACATAACTTCACGCAGGTAGAATAGAGCGTCATAAGGCACGATTCTTACAGACCTCACTCGCTTCTTGGACTTTCATAACTCTTATTTTTTAGTTTTAAACAAGTATAGAGATAGAAATATAGATTATATATACCGTAACCTATTCCATAATGAACACGTCAGACGTGAACATCCTGGACAAAGACCTGCATAATGGCGCTGTTGTTGTGTCAGCCAATTTAACTGATACTCCGATCAAATCGTCCTAATATATGGACAGTTCCGGAAGCTGCGATAGTAAATATTACTTGCTGGCGTTAATTATAAGCGCTTTGTGTTATGCTATAATAGGTGTGCCCGTAACTTGTTCTGCAAGGAGTTTATTATAAATAAAGTATTGCTAAAGTTAAAGTAGCCTGTGTTAACATCAGACATACATCTGCCCGTAAAAGTCTTGTCAAGAGACGTCGGACAAACAGACTTAAAACAAAGTTCTTCATACATTTCAAATATTCAATGTACAAATGTACCTCTTTTCATCATCATCATCAGCCTTTTTGAGGTCCACTGCTGGACATAGGCCTCCCCCATAGAGCGCCACAACTGCTGGTCCGCTCAATCATGGGGGGTTTTGGCCATAATCGCCACGCTTGGCAGGCGGGTTGGCGATCGCAGTAGGCTGTATTTTTGACGTGACAACGTCTTAAATTAGGTTGCGGCTGGGAGTCACTTATGAAAAAGTGTAACGCTCGGTAACGTTACGATGAGTCACCGAACGAGAGAGAGGCCCGCCGAAGTACAATGTTTTAGTAAACAAAATATATTTCTATAGTTAAAATTTGTGCAATTCTTATTTTCATTCAATTCCTTGTTCCTATTGTGCAATTTAATTATATTCATATCAATAAATATTCTACCGAGAAAAAGACGTTGTCACGTAAAATCTTCGCCCGTAAAACCGACTTTACAGGCAACCAGATTTTTTTTTGAGAGAGAATGCTGCTGCCCATTCTTCTAGCTTTTCCCTTAGTCGCCTTTTACGACACCCACGGGAAGAGATGGGGTGGCGGTATTCTAAGCCGGCGCCACACGGAAACCTGTACCTCTTTTGCCATCTACAAAATAGTCGTAATAGCATAAAGATAATTTAATTAAAAATAATCTCACATGAACACAAACATCCGTATCTGTTCACGACATAATGAGACCGTGTTTTTTTTTAAGTAAATTAGTAATAAAACCTTTTTTTTTAATAATTAATTTTTTATTGTTACAGCTATGACCGCGAAAATCCATTCACATTCCAGTTGGGTGTTGGACAAGTGATTAAAGGATGGGATCAGGGTCTCCTCAATATGTGTGTCGGTAAGTCATCATTATAGTCATCCTACCCTGTTTTGGTAGCCCAAAATATACCTTAAATCTACTAGTATTTCCAACAATATATACGTTTTATTTAGTTTAGTAATCGGAGTAAATTTAATCACGAATGATCCAATAAAGCTTTTATTTTTATCATCTTCGGCCACTTAATTTGTCTTAATATTGGGCATGACAACGATTGAAGCAGACTTAAAAGGCTTTTTTGTACTTTAAAACTTCGTTAGCATTGATTCGATCTAACCAGTATAATCTGCTGAATAGTTTTTTTTTACCAAACTCACTTTTAGTACTCGTAAGTCAAAAAATTTTAAAACCATGCTTTAAAACCATGTTCACTATTCATAATTATTTATAATAATACAAATTTTAAACGTGTATTTAAATATATATATATATATATATATATGCAATGTTCATAATCAAAATAAGGTAAAAAAAATACTTAATAAAAAATGTAAAGAAGAAAGTAGGGTTGAATGAGGGGTGTCGGTGTAATAGTAAGAAAGGATACATACTCTGGTGGTTCGGGCATGTAGAAAGAATAGATTAATCAAAATTCACTATTTTAAGCGAATATACGAGGCAAAAGCCGATGGATGGAGTACTACCAGTACTACCACGACACACTTACCGTGACCAGATATAACGAGTAATTGAGGAAGGTGATGTCAGAAGCCTTAAAAATCGACAAGCGTGTATGACACTTCTAAGAATTGTGCTGTGAAGTTATGTTTGTACTGTACAACACCAATATAGCTATCAACATTTTTCTGCTCTTATCGGAGGTGGTGTGGGCGCTAAATGCTTTTCCATTCTATTCTATAATATAAGCTCTTCTGCACAATACATTGGTTTCTTTTAAATATTCCTTTACCAGTATGTCTAATATACCAGTTCCAATCGAATTAATAACATAATAGCCTAATCCAAGAATAGAAATCGTGCTACATAAATTACAACAACAACAATATCGACTTACGTATCTGACTAAAATAATCGATATTGCCAAAGACCATAACACCATTTATGTCTCTCTGGTTATTCTTATTAAATATCTCTGGGTACATATAACTGTTGTGAGTTATTACCGAGTTCATTCACGCGGTCACGTTTTTGCTTTTATTTTTGTTGAGAGATATTTTTTTAAATCTCGAACGATTGATATATAACCTGTTTGGTATTTTTTTTTTAAACTGGATATTAAATAGTTTGAGATGTGCACGAAACATGTATTATGCTCTGCTCTGTTGTCAGTCACAATAAACAAAATAATTTCAAAATTGATTGTTGTATATATAGATGACGATGTTGAAGATACATTTTTGAATATTCCAGGTGAGAAACGTAAGCTGACTATCCCCTCGTCCCTGGGCTACGGCGAGCGTGGAGCCGGCACCGTGATCCCTCCTCACGCCACCCTCCACTTTGAGGTCGAGCTGATCAACATCGGCGACTCACCACCCACCACCAACGTATTCAAGGAGATCGACGCAGATAAGGACAACATGTTATCGCGCGAAGAAGTGAGTATAGACTTAGCGTTCCGAGCCATGGATACCGACGGAGATAAAGAATTGTCCCGCGAGGAGGTCAGTCAGTACCAGCACTTTCAGGTGGAGGACGGTAGATGGAGCTGGCTATTATTATGTAATATTGTTCTCTGTAAATTTTGGAGTGGGGGGGCATGGAAGGTCTATACCAAATTAGTTGTAATATATATTTAAACAACACTCCAAAATTATCGATATATTATTATCTATATTTATACAGATAAATTTAAATTCAGTGTCCTGTTCATAACATTAAAATAACCTATTCTTACTCTATGTATGACTCTATCATATGTCTATTTGTTCCGTCTAATCTAGAAAACAACTGGATCGATTTTAAAAGGCACTTCACTAGCAGATAGCTGATGCAATAAGTAGAAACTTATGCTAATTTTGTTATAATTTACTTTTATTAATTTCCAAACACAGCTAATATTGTAGATCTTATTTAATTCAATTTTATGATACTGTAATAGATAGTGGGGTATATTTTACTATTATTATTTTTATACATATATATATGTATATATATATATATATATACGCTTAATCTTAAATTATTAGGTATTTTTTAATCACACTTAGGACATATATATAATTATATCTAACATGTGTTAGTTAGTAATTGTATTTTAACAACTGTTTAATTTATATATGCATGACGCATTAGATATTTAGGTGTATAAAAGACATAGTTTTTCATTAGGGCATTTAATTAGTAAAATTAGATAAATTAGATTTCTGTTCATTTATGAGGTATGGGACCGTCCATTAATCAAGTGAGGTTAGAGGGAGGGGGGGGGGGGTCTGGCAAAAAATCACGAAATATCACGAAGGGATAGGGGGGGGGGGGGGGTGTGGTAAGATATCACGTGTATTTATTTTTCCTCCTTAATTTTAGAATAAAATAAGATTAAACTTTATATTAGTAATCGATATTTGTCACATTGCTTCCGAAAAAAAATTCGAAAAGTTATTGGTGATGATGATCTTTGGTGTGAGTCCAGAATTGATGCCACGACATTTTGATTCAGAAGCGGGCCGCTCGAGTACTCGACCAGCGAGATTGATGATGAATTAAAGAGGATACTCTAAAAATCTTAAGATTCCTTGTAGTTACTCAAAATACACGTGATCTTGGATGGGGGGGGGGGGTCAAAAATGATGAAAAAACATCACGTGATTAATGGACAGCCCTTATGTGATGCATGATAAGATAACATCCGTGATATCGGAATCATATACCGACTCTTGAATTTGTTTTAGTTTTTGTATGAAAATTTATAGTTTTACAAGGTAGAACAAGAATATAGGCAGTTGTAGGAGTATTTAGGCTCTCAGTCTCCAAAATAAATATCGTATCGTTCGCTAAAATTTCACTGCTCGTTTGGTCCAGAACATTGGTTATCTTTTAAATTAAATGGTCTTGCTCAAATAGCTTAACTCTACCCCTACCTAATTGTAAGTTATTGGCGAAAAACTACGGGTGTAGGAGAAAGCATTGGCGCCGATTCCGTCCATCACTAATTAACACGAAGACTCGAGAGGTTTTCTAAAGTCCTGTCTTCAATGATAGGAGCAATCCGAGCAATGATACATCATCCTTTCATATAACAGCTTTTTTTACCCGAAGGTATAGGCAGTGGCTGTTAAGCCTAAACTCGCCATTATGTTTACGTAAAAAAGGAATAGGTGGCGAACCTATCGCCATACCGGGCACAAAGTTTTTAGTCATCTATGTTTATCACACATTACTTTCGAAATTAATTTGGAAAGTCATTGTTGTGTGCCAGGATTCGAATCTAAGCTAGATTTGGCCATAATAAAATAAATATACATACTCAAAATTTGCAGGAACATATATTAGGTATGTTGTACATATGCCACTGAATGTTATTTTTTGTGGCAATTATTAGATTCTTCGAACTTATCAACATAAATAACACGTAAATAATAATATTTGTTTACGAGATGACATTAAGATTAACAACATCTTGGATTTATAGTGAAAAATAGTGAGAGAACTGCACACAATTCTCACGACCACAAAATATAAATTTTAATAGGCTTCTTGTTTTAAAATACTTTCACACGAGTTCTTTTGTTGTACAAGACAAGGTAGGAAGGAAACTCAGAGTATTTATATGAATTATTTGTATGCCTTTTTCCTGGTGTATTGTCATTTGTTTAATGTTTGTTATATCTCACGTTAATAATTAGGCGCGTATATAATTTAATTGACATTTCAGTCGCGATTACTCGCGATGTGATTGACGATTTTGTATGTCAAATACTCAAAATTATTCTTGTATTTTTTTAAACGCCCTATTTGAGAAAATGGGTATACTTGACTTATAATAATAATACAAGTCAATGTACCTAATGCAATTTTTGGATGCTTTTTTTTGTCCTCAATGTTTCTCCTCTCTCCATTAAAATGATAGCAAGTTTTTGCTTTTTATAAATGTCGTTGTTCCGCATTAAAAGTAAAAATTTTGGATTTATCACTTTTTCTTTACCACATCATACATGAATTATAGATAAAAACCACCCCGTTAACCCTCTCTATATGGTAAAAAAATGCATCCAAATCCGTAGCGTAGTTTTAAAGATCTAAGCATATAAGGGGGCAGACAGCGGAAAGCGACTTTGTTTTACACTATGTAATGATATAAACATTATGTATTTTACTATAATTTAAAAATAAATCTTGCACTGGATATCAAGTAGGTACACCGTAAGGGCATACGGTGTAAGCTTTCTTTTTCTTATATACTGTAAGCTTTCATTTATAATTCTAGGTTCTAGGTTATGCAGAATTTTAAATATCTATAATAGCGTCAATAAATTCAACTCGGGTTCCGTTGATAAAATATATCCCTTCATTTAATACATACGTAATAATACGTATGTATTATTAGATATTTTATAATACGATCGCGATTTATTTTTCTTATGTGTCTAGGCAGAGACCACTTCTTTCCATTTGCTAAGATTCTGACACATTTCTTGCTTCCATCACTCTGATTATCGCTTTCGTACACGCTCGTCGGCTGCACACTCTTGACATGGACTTTCTCTAATACATCATCGATTTGATGATGATGATGGGTTGGCTTAAGTCGATCTTTAACGACTTTCCCATTCATATAATTAATATTCGAATTATTTCTAATACAACTTGTCTTTCCCCACCATAATTTAAATTAATAGTTATCGTTATTAACACAGAGAGAAAAGTCTCGGTGGCGCAGTGGGCGAGCGCACGGCCTCTGATCCAGAGGTCCGGGGTTCGATTCCAGACACTGGCTCACACCAATGACTTTTCGAAATTGTTTTCGGAGGTTATGTGTGATAAATACCGATGACTGACAAACTTTGTGCCCGGTATGGCAATAGGTTCGCCACCTATTCCATTTGGGACGTAAACATAACGGCGAGACGAGGCTTAACAGCCGCTGCCTACAACTTCGGGTAACAAAAGGCGTGAAGTTATGTTATGTTATTAACATTATAGTAACACAACATCTACTATTTATACAATCATCATCAAAATCATCAAAATGTATCAATCAACAATGGTTTGTTGATTATACCTATACATTATCTAATTATTAACTTCTTAAAACAAACGTATGTTATCGGCCCCAAGTTGGAGCCCTGAGAGAGTCCAACTATTTGGGGGTAATTATAATGATTCCCGCGCAATTTTATTTTTATATATCTATAAAAAATAGTATCATTTCTTCTTCCGTATATATTTAAAAAACATATTACATACACGTATTAAATTAAATACCTATTTGTTCTTCCAGGTTAGCGAGTATCTGAAGAAACAAATGGAACCGTCCGATGGCGCTGAGATGAGTGAGGACATAAAGCAAATGCTGGAGAACCACGACAAACTGGTGGAGGAGATCTTCCAACACGAAGACAAGGACAAGAACGGCTTCATTAGCCACGAGGAGTTCTCTGGGCCGAAACACGACGAACTCTAAATTAATTATAAATAAGCTAGCATAAACTGAATCTGCTCAATATAATTTGAAGCAAATTCTATCAGTTAGCACAATCCGTGGAAATATGGTCACACACACACACACACACACACCCATACACACAAATTTAGTAGAAAACATAATTAATCAGTAACATTTAAGAATACTAAAGTAAACTTTAATAATGTCTTCGAAATGATGAAACCTTTTTTAGATTTAGTTGCCAGTTTACACGTGTGCCAGTCACTTTACCTAATAAAATTTAAAAAAAAAGCTTTGTTGAATCTTTTTGTACTTAGTGTTAATTATTGGTACTTATGTTGTTAAGCGATGCTGTTTTGTTTATATAGTATATATATTTTTACTGTTTTCAAATACATTCCACATAGAAAATCCTATATTTCCTTTCTTATATGTTTGCCTTTAAATAATGTTTGAAAAATAAATAAATTTCTCTATGACAATAGCATTTTATGTGAGCACAGTGTTATCAAAGAAATGTCACAGGAAATACTTGACTGTATTAAAAAAGTATACTTTTGTTAGCTGTTCATTCCAGTACTAGTAATTTCATAGTTTCAACTATCACTTATTAGATATACAGCTTCATTATATTATTCATTTATATAATACTCTTTACACTTAATATTCTTCTGATTATTATAAAAAAATAATAATAATGACAATCGTAATATCTTAATCAATATGTATGAATGATAATTGATAGATATTTTAAAATAAGTATTTAGCAAACATTTGTGTAAATAACTGTAACTATATCTTTATAATGTATAAGGCCCAGGACACCTGTTTGACATTCTTTTCACTGTGGATAATATGAAAATATACTATTTATACCAATAACAATTGTTTTATTAAATTCCACTTGAAATATTTGAAGAAATCACATTCTACCAAGGAGATTTAACGCAGCTGACTAATTTAGGCACTGACCAAAGAGACGAAATTGCAAAAAAGTGGTCGTTTGTGCCCGGTATGGCAATACCTATTCCATTTGGGACGTAAACATAACGGCGAGACGAGGCTTAACTGCCGCTGCCTACACCTTCGGGTAACAAAAGGCGTGAAGTTATGTTATGTATGTATGTTGCTAGTTCATCGCAGGCTGGAGTTACAGCAAATTTTGGTATTACCTTTTTCGTTGGCCATGGGTTAAACCATAGTTTAACCACACCTATTCCGTTGACAAGCAGTTAGTCAGGTCATGAATGGCAAGGGGCAAAATAAAGCTCATGCAAGAATTATTTCAAATCTCTATTTATTGGGCTATAAAATTATTTTAGACATCTGTCATACATCACCGTCATGATTCGCACACCAATCTAAAATGCACAACTTTCATATTATTCATTCAGAACAAAATTGAATCCTATAAGTAATGCAACATTTTTATGGACTATCAGCACTATACACGCATTCTTATTTGAATGTACATTACAAGGCTCAACCTATTAAATATTAAAATCATTACATAGTAAAAAATAAAGTCGCTTTCCGCTGTCTTTCAAACTACGCCAGTATTACGGTTTTTTTAATAGAAAGAGGGTGTCAACGGGGTGGTATTTATCTATAATAGGTGATATGATGTAGTGAAGAAGAAGTGATAAATGCCTAATTTATTTATTTATTACTTTTGAAACAAACCAAAATTCGCCGGTTAACTATATTTATATATTACATTTACATATACTATGACATAAATAAGTATATAATTATGTATTAATATATTTATAACACATGTTATAAATATATTATGTACTAAAATATAATATGTACATGACAATCATGTTAAAAAGCAGATATTATTCAGGAACATTTTTGATTTAAATAAAACAACATTTATAATTTATTTACGATCATCATTTAATGTCTCTTTCCACTCCTCCATTTTAACATTTAAATTTTGCTCTTTTTGTTTGGATTCCTGTTCCATCTTTTGTCTGATTTCAAAACCCTTCACCAAATTAGCAACAAGTACTTTTTGCACATGTGGAACAATTTTTACACATTCCTCCTCTAAAGTTTCTATTACTTTTGTTAAACACTCCTCATCCAATAATCCAATATGTCCAAAGTGTGATACTTGTTTTAATTCCGGCAACATTGATAAAATGATTAACCCATGGTTATTGTTATTTTCAGGGCATATGTTTGCTAAATATTCCTCAGCTTCTGTAGGGTCTACAAATATTTGGTTACCTACTACAGCTGCAGATGAAGCTGTAATAATATCATACATTGGGACTGCTGCATCTGCTAATGCAAGACCAGCAGCATTAATTGCATTGGCCAAACATGCTCCATCATGCTCTATTATGTATACAAAAACATCAACCTGCAACAAAAGTGAAAAGTCTTATTTCCAAAACAAAAGATTTATCTTTTAAGCTTTCACAAACATTAAAAGAGTGACTTGTAGATTCTGTTGTGTTTATTTAACTCATTTTATTAATTCATCTTGAGGGTTCATATGCTTTACAAGCTCCATTTTTACAAGTATGTAATAAAGAAAGGTAAACAAGCCACTGCATTAATAAATGTAATAATAAAATTTAATACATGTTCCAATTTATTAGCAATGCGCACAGCATAAGCAATTACAAATACTGTTCACATCTTTGGGCGGGGGCACCCCAGTACCAGCTTACTCCATTTGACCGCATCCAACGACGCGCGGTTCGGCTTGTCGACAACCAAGCTCTTACCGATCGGCTCGATCCTCTGGCGTTGCGGAGAGAGGTGGCATCTCTATGCATCCTCTACCGCATATACCACGGGGAGTGCTCTGAGGAATTGTTCGGATTAATACCGCCAGCTGACTTCCGCCACCGTTCGACGCGCCAACGCTACCACCCGCATTGGCTGAATGGTTGGCGATCGACAACAGTGCGTTTCAACAGGCACTTCTTGCCACGCACTGTTCCTTCATGGAACCAGTTGCCGGCGACGGTATTTCCGGACCGCTACGACCTAGGAACCTTCAAGAAACGAGCCTATTCTTATCTGAAAGGCCGGCAACGCTGATGTGGTGCCCCTGGTATTGCAGACGCCATGGGCGGCGGTGATTGCTTTCCATCAGGTGACCCGCAAGCTCGTTTGCCCCTTCTCCCATAAAAAAAAAAAAAAAAAAAAAAAAAAATTATAACTGACAGAATTAGGATTCTTTTACATATCAATAACATGTCAAGTATAAGAATTGTGCATTGAAACTTCATTAAATAGTATAAAACAAAGTCGCTTTCTGCTGTATGTCCCCTTATACACTTAAATCTTTGAAACTATGCAAAGGATTTTGATGCGGTTTTTTTCAATAGGTAGAGGGTGTCAATGGGGTGGTTTGTATGTATAATGCAGTAAAGAAAATGTGATAATTTACGAGATTTAGCACTTCAATTGTAAACACTGCAAAAATTACTTTTGATGCGGAACAAAGTATATACATTATACATACTAGCAAACCGGCCAACTTTGTATATTAATATATATATATATAAACAATCCCAAATAGATAATGCAAGATTAGCTATTGCAGGTTCCAAAACACAAGGTTCCAAATCACTTCGCATATGTCAGCAGGAAAACACTGCAATGTCCCTAGAATTTAACTGTTCCAAAATTATGCTGTTTTAATTTTATTCTCAACGCATTACATAAATGGTAAGCGTGCCATTTTGGATAACCAGTAATTTGTATTTAAAAAGGTACATATATACCTGATAATTGGGAAACAAATGCCGGCAAACAGCAGGCTCTAATGCTTTGCGCAAAGCATCAGACAAAGCTTTTTCTTCTGTATCAGGTACATGTGATCGTCTTCTACGAGGGCAAGAAAACGGTGCAAATTTCACTTCACAAAATATTTGACCGACCTGACTGGAAAAAATTAATATATTTGTTATCGGAAATGTATATAATCCATCATTGTATACAACTCCTAGGAAATGTATGTAATTCGTAAAATCGCACGGAAATGTGTGCAATAAATTACACATTATACATTTCCTAGGAAATCTATACATTTCCTAAATAGCAATCGAAAATGTGTAGGTTCATGGTATATTTTTTAAAAAGAAAAAACTACAATAACAAGCCGAAAAAATGCTGAAATTTAGTGAAAAGAAGTTGGCCCCTGTACCTATTAGCGCTTCAGTACGCATTGCAGTTCCTGAGGTTTACACAGGATGAGGTGATGCATGTAACAATATTGGTGTAGTTTTGACTACCGATGATGAACTCTGTCTGATTGCTACCAAGAATGGTATCTTAAAACAATTATATGCTCGATCTCAGATTAGAGTGTGTTTAAGAGTTCTTCTTGATGCTGACGATTTACTTTATATATTTCCTAATACAATATTCGAATTATATACTTTAATTTACTTTAATTAGAACTTTGTTAGTAGTGAATTTTGTAGGGTAGGTAGGTTAATTGGAGTAATTTTTAAAAGCCTATTAACTGGTTATATGTAGAAATATAACATATACCTATATTCATTTTGGTGAGGAATCTCGCGAGGGTCAAATACAGAACAAATAATTTTTGTCTTATCCCGCTCTACATACGCAGAGCCTTTTGCTTGGGTAACTACCTCCATTGCGGCAACTAAAAATAATATGAGTGATATTACTGAATAGCGTTTCACTAATAATTTCTCAAATAATAGATAGCAAACATACACATGCTACGTGCTTTTGTTAACTCTCGGCCGTCTTTGCGAAGGTTTTGATCGTCCAATAACTCTTTACAAAGTTCATCATAACTTTTCAAATATTCTTTAGTGAAACGTTTATAAGTTATGCTATCCTCAGGGCCATTAAATCTTCTATAATCTTGCGGCATATTAAATTTTTATTAAACCCAGTAGCACAATAGATTTTCTATGAGCTCCAGTAAATAATCTAAATAAACATCGCCAACTAGGGATGTGAAAAATAATCGATTATTAAAATAATCGATTAATAATCGATTTTTAAAAGTAAAATAATCGATTTTAATTAGTGATTATTTTTATATGACTAATCGATTAATAATCGATTATTTTATTAATCATTCAATTACATATTATCGATTTTTTTGTCATCTGCAACGCCCCAATATTAAGTTTGGTCTTCTGGCCCGGAACGAAAACTATTAAAGAATACTTTCTCCATAGTGTTATTTTTAACGCCATCTACGACCGCATTCCTTCTATACCTTTAAACAGTTATTAAAGTGAAACTTTTATTACATCGTCTCAAACTTTTTCGTCTGCGTGTTGCATGTCGCGTGACGGTCGGCCGCGGAGTAGGGATAAAGTGAAAGGCGCTCGTCAGAGCGCCTTTCACGTCTATTATCGTTTATAAATGTAACCAATATTTTATGGTAACTAAAATACGTGAACAGTGACTTACATTCGATTTTCGAAAAAAATAATATTTCGAAAATTTTTAGTTAAATGTCTATAATGTGAAAAAAAGTTTCACTTTTACGGTGGTTTCATAAAACCACACAATCTTTTTTATTTATTTAATCAAATATTCACTAGATGGAGTCAATAAATAATACAACTTTATTAGCCGATATATGGTTGATATGTTTTCTTTTATTGTTTATTTCAAAATTACTAAATGGAGACTTTTCTAGTCACATACCATAAAAACCATCTGGGGTTTATCAGTGGTATATCATCCATCCCACCAAAAGCCAACAACAATTATGTGATGACTAAGTCGGTTGCAGACAGAAGTTTCTTAAGACTATTTTACATTTTTTCTTAGTTAGTGTGTCACGAATTTCGTTAACTTTGGCAGGCAGACATTAATTATGTCTGCCTGCTGAAATTAACCATTATCAATTAATGAATAATTAATGACATTATTATATATCATCATCATCATTTGCCATTTGAGGTCCACTGCTGGACAGGCCTCCCCCATAGAGCGCCACAACTGCCGGCCCGTTCACTCATGGGGTTTTTTGCCATAATCGCCACGCTTGGCAGGCGGGTTGGTAATCGCAGTAGGCTGTATTTTGTTGAGAGAGAATGCTGCTGCCCATTCTACCAGCCTTTCCCTTAGTCGCCTTTTACGACACCCACGGGAAGAGATGGAGTGGCGGTATTCTAAGCTGGCGCCACACAGATAATGACATATATACTATTACATATATCATTATTTATTCTTTGGTAAAACTTTTTTAAATCGAAATTTTTAGTGACTAAAAATTTCATTAAAGTAATTTCATAAAGTCTTTTTTGGTTTTGTTTTTGAACAATGTCTACGACTAAAAGGACGACAAGTAGATTGCGTCAATATTTCCATGTTGACAATAAATATGGTAATGCCAATTGTATATATTGCCCAAAAATTAAAAATCGATTAATATACAAAATCGATTATTTTTTTAAATAAAATCGATTATTAATTAATCGATATTTTATTATAAAGCGACTTTGTTATATTACTATGTAATGATTTTAACTACAACATAGCTAAGACAATTAATGCTTGATACAATGACTTTTATTATAAGCTTTAAGCTGTACTATATCAGCGGACGATATTTTTTTTTATATCAACTTTAAAAGCACCCTAACTCGAGTTGCAACTCGATTAACGTGTATTTTAACTCGAGTCAACTTGAGTTAGGATTTCCCGAGTTGGCACATCACTATTTTACGGCTGGATACGAGACCTTTTGACCATAAAAAATACTTTTGAGTTTTGAGTCTAAATACAAGTTTCCAACAGACAGTGTGAAGGAAGACCTTTACATGTTGAATTCGTTCTTCAGGAAACCGCCTCAAAGGAAATGGACCTGAATAAGCCCCGATGGTTCTACAAGGAACGAAATAGATTTCATCTTAACGAACAAACGACATATATTTAGTGACGTCACAGTGATCAACAAAGTTAAAACTGGGAGCTATCACCGACTCGTCCGTGGCATGCTGAATATTTGTATTAAGGTCGAACGTTCGCGACGGATGAGATCTATACTCCAACCTACACCTGTCCAGTACCAGAACCCGGAAAACTTTCAGCTTGAACTATATAATCGCTTCGAATGCCTAGACCAATGCGAAACAGTAAACGATATGAACAACAGGTTCGTGTGGAAGCAGTCCACACCGTTGGTACTAAATATTTCAAGAATGAACGTGCTCATAGAACAAAAAAACTTTCTGAGGACACTCTCATGGAAAAAAGACATAAATTATCGGTGCGATCTTCAACTGATTGGTCTGACCTCAGGCTACTGAATAGGCAGATGTCCAAGAGTATTCGACGCGATACTCGCCAGTACAATACAGTACGCATCAAAGAGACCATTGGGCGTAATCAAGGCACCAAAGTATTCGCAAGAGATCTGTCTATTGTGCAGAGTCAATTGACCAAGCTGAAGACAGACAACGGCATCGTCATTTCTTCTAAAGATGAGAACCTGAGAGAGCTTCAAAGGTTCTATGGACAGCTATATCCCAGATCCAAGCTAACTCGACACTTTACTGAAGATATCCCCGACGTCAATCTGTACCGAGATCCAAACGGCTCTTAAACAGTTAAAGAAGGGGAAGGCACCGGGTGACAATGGAATTACTTCCGAGCTACTGAAGGCAGGCGGCAAGCCGGTTTTAAGAGCCCTTCAG
This sequence comes from Euproctis similis, assembly GCA_905147225.2. NCBI lineage: Eukaryota > Metazoa > Arthropoda > Insecta > Lepidoptera > Erebidae > Euproctis > Euproctis similis. The sequence goes on along the minus strand of LR990107.1, from coordinate 20,622,429 downwards.
AGGCTTTTCAATTCTGTCGTGTTCGGGGGCGACGTTTCAGAGGCATGGACCAGGGTGGTGCTGTATTTTAAGAAGGGTGACAGGACCCGCTTGAAAAACTATAGGCCAATCTTGCTCCTAAGCCATGTCTACAAACTGTTCTCCAGAGTCATTACAAATCGACTCTCGCGCAGACTCGACGACTCCCAGCCTCCCGAACCAGCCGGTTTCCGAAGAGGCTTTAGTGCCATAGACCACATCCCATTGACTTGTATATATGGACGTGACAAATTATTCTATACGTACAATTGCTTAAATAAATATTAGGCACTTCGACGGCGCACAAATAAACATTAGGGTCAAACAGTAGGCCGAAACCGAAACCGAATGTTCGGCCGTCACTTCAGTTTTGGCCGAAACCGAAACTGAAACTCATGCTCAAGTTTAATAAAACCTTAAAATACTGAAATTTGAAGCATTTGCCCAATTATTTTGCACTAATTAGAACATGAAATGAAAACAATGGGTATGTATTAATTTTGTTTCATTCAGCAACATAACTTCTACGCCTTTCTATATGAAATAGTGTAGGCAGAGGCTCTTAGGCCTCTACTCGTCGAATTGTTGCATCCTGAATGGAATAAGTAAAAAAGCAATATTCAAATCATTAATTGTTTTTGTTTCATGAAATACTAAGTAATCAACATTAGCCTATTGCAGTCCACTGCTGGACACAGTCCTCTCCCAATTTGTGCCACAACATTCGTTTCTCTGCGTTCCGCATCCAGTCTTTTCCAGCAGCCTTTCTGAGGTCGTCTCAGTCGTCTGACTATCGGGCTGGTGTAGTGTAGGTACACTACGCTTACCAAGTTGCGGTCTCCACTCTATGACCTTCTTGCTCCATCTACCATCGGTCCTTTGGCGGATGTGACCAGCCCGAACCAATTTAAATTTGTGGATTAGCCCCACCATAAGTGTTCACGTTTTGGCACCGTAGGTCATTATTGGTAAGACGCACTGATCAACATATCATAACTTCACGCCTTTCGTTACCCGAAGGTGTAGGCAGCGGCTATTAATCCTCGTCTCGCACTCTTCAAAGACTTTAGTTTCTAGGCGTTGCGATATAGGCAAGTTGAAAACTTGACGCGATGTTCCAGTGAATCTGCCATTATAACGTTGCCGTCGGCAAATCGAAGATCCGAAGTGTACTCACCATTTACGTTGATACCATGTTCAGTCCAGTCCCAGGTATTGAAGACGTCCTTCAGAGCATTGGTAAAAAGTTTGGGAGATATGACATGAATCTGAGTCGAGTTGTAAGACAGGGGTCTTACAACTCGATTCAGTTCGATGAATTCATCACTTGGTCCTGGATTTCGACAGCCATCGTGGCGATGTCATGCAAGCATCTCAACACCTCGCTATAACGCCAGTCAATCCGACATCGTTGCAATTTTGGTAATCCACGAATGCCATATACAGCGGCTGATTGTATTCTTCGGTTTTTTGGACAATCTGGCAACCAGTATGGATGTGGACCACGATACTAAAGCCTTTTCGAAACCCGGTCTGCTCTGGAGGCTAGAATTTGTCGAGTCTTGCAGCGCGACGATTAGTGACGACCCTCGAAAACAACTTGTAGATATGGCTCAGGAGAGGATTATCTGTAATTCTTCAGGAAAGTCTTATAATTATTATTTTTTAAGAACAGCACTACCGCACTGCTGCTCCAAGCCTGTAGTGTATGACGGAATTAAAAACACGTGCTAATTTCACTAGGCGTGGAATCTCGCCGGATTCAAGAAGTTCTGTTGTAATTCAGTCATCAGTTGTTCTAAAGTTGCCCGAAAGCCGACCTTATGTCGCTTTCTGAAATGTAATGCTTTCTCAATTCTAACGAAAACAGCTGATCGGATGGAGTTTCTTGCCTTTGCCTCATCAGCTCGAGCGTCTCGACAGAGAGTTTGAACAACTTTTGAGACACTTTCCGCAGCGTGTTCACCACAGTATTATGTGAAGTGCATACTCCAATGGTTTGGATGGACACGTAGAAAGAATGATTGATGCAAGATTGACTAAACAGATGTACAGTATAGAAGCAGAAAGATGTTGGAGTCGATGAGGGCGACCACATACTTTCTGTGATCAAATTAAACGTGATGCCAGGAATCTTAAAAACCAGCGAGCATGCATGACATTGTTGATTGAAAGTCAAAGAAGTAGGGGGAGAGGTAAGGGATGTAAGAATCGTGCCTTATGGCGCACTGTTTTCTCTGCCTACCCCACACAGACTTGGTGTAAAGATATTTGTGTATTACTATGTACTATTACACTCTCAACAAAGACAATCACAAGTCAGAACTAGCACTACTATAGTTTCGGTTTCGGCAAAAGTTTCGGCCAAATTTGGACGAAACCGAAACTTCCGCCGAAGCTTGATTTTTGAAACTCGGCCGAAACTGAAACTGAACTTTCGGTCGGACACTAATAAACATATAGCTGCCTCGTTCTAACTCAGCACTGTCACTCGCATGAAAACAGTATATATCAGTATTTCAGTCTGTACCTAAAGTGAATGAATACGGAAACAAGATTACACGATATATACCAACTGACGTTAAACGTCCTGCAAAGTATGGCGAATTTTTTATCAGTTTAGTCCATTGACCTATATGATATATTTAACTCAGTGGTTTAGTCAGTAAAAAAGTGTTGGGAAAAATTTTACGAAAAAATTTCGTTGCGGAATTTTCTAAACAAATTAGTCTTATTTCCTAACGAGTAAAAACCTATTGTAAGTTCGCTAAATATGTATTAATTAACTGATCTTAGACTGAAAGTCACAAGAGATGCATTTGTAACTAAAAATATGTTCTGAACATGTTTCGTTTTGTTTATCACGCGGTCCCTTTATAAGTTTAAAATTTGAATCATTCTTATTTACTGTGAGGCGCACCTATCTAGAGGTATGTTGCAGTAGTGATTTACGTACTTTAGAGTCAGCAACTTAATTAAAACAGTTTGTAAAATAGAGATAAGTAGTCTAAGAAAAACATGTGCTCTTATTTTGACATCCAAAACAAAATATTTAGCTTAATATTAAACTTACTTCCTATTTAAGTATCTAATTAAAGTAGTACTAGAAATTCTATAAATAAGTAATACTCAAAATTAATTACAATAAAATGAGCCAAGTACGTTTATCGATAAATAAAAATCTTCTGCGCAAATGCTCAAGGATCTTATTAAGTTACCCCAACAAGTGGGTTTACGAATGAATATGGACAAGACAAAAGTCATGTCTAATGTCCATGTCATTCAAGTACCGGTAACTGTTGGAGATGCGATCCTCGAAATTGTCGATCACTATGTTTACCTAGGACAAACTATTCCACTAGGTAGATCGAACTTCGAGAAAGAGATTAACCGACGTATCCAACTTGGCTGGGCAGCGTTCGGGAAGCTTATAGGCATATCTTCTCGTCCAAAATTCCTCAGTGCCTAAAATCCAAGGTCTATGACCAATGTGTGTTACTAGCGATGACTTATGGTTCTGAGACATGGTCTCTTAATGCTGGCCGTATTAAGGAGCTCAAAGTCGTTCAGCGTGGTATGGAGAGGGGCGAGAGGGCTATGCTCGGTATATAAAAAAATATCTCTACGGGATAAGATCCGAAATACGGAGATCCGTAAACGTACGAGAACAACTGACCTAGCCCGTAAAGTTAGCACGCTGAAGTGGAGGTGGGCAGGCCACATCACTCGAAGAACTGACGACCGCTGGGTAAAAAAAGTTCTTGAGTGGCGATTACGGGTTGGTATGCGTAGCGTAGGCCCCCACTAGATAGACAGACGACCTTATAATAACAATTGAAAGTCGCTGGATGCAGCTGGCACAGGATCGGATTCTCCACATCTCGGTCTACTGGCAGCGTGCCCAGAAGACTGGCCGCATTGCCACACTCAATAGCAATGCTAATCTTCTGTGCGAAGAATAGACCAAGACATAATTTCAAGATGTTGAATATTTATATGAACTTGCAATATCAGTACTTGAATGATTCACAGTCAAAGCGCTTGGAGGGAAGCATAATGTTGCAACCTGATGTTTAGACAAGTAGTAGCCAGTAGTGCCCAAGAGTCTAGTACACGGCTCCAGTATAAGACAACGTGTTGCATCTTCGCAAAAATATAGTCCAGTTCCAAATCTTTGAAGGCGCAAAATTTCATTTCTTTCACCCTTTGATCCCAAGTCACCCCGACTCACCCCATTTGACGGTACCAAGTAATACACCAGTGATGGTCACCACACCAGTCATTGCCGTCATTGGTCGTTACTCGCCTTTGACTTAAAGGTCTTAGTTACCAGGTCATTAAAACCCTTAAAAAAAATCGTTATTCGCTTCGTTTTCCGTTACCTTAATAAAATTGAAATTTTGAAAATTTAAATCGAGCTAAGAAAAGGAAATAAATTTCCTCCAGCAAATCTCTCTCTAACTAGTAATATAGAACTGAAGTGGTAGTTTTTAATTTAACAAGCATTGTAGATTTTAGTACTTTATCATGGAAACAAAGTCTACATACTTAGAGCCATCGTTAGAAAAACAATTAAAGGGTCACAAAAATAATATTACCGCATTATTTTTCAATCCCAACGAACAACAAATTGCTAGCAGTTCTCTGGATAATAGTGTTTTGGTAAAAATATTTGTTATTTCTCTATATTATGACGGAAAAATACTGCGTATCTATTGTTACTATCGGGTTTATTCACAATGTTCAGCGGTGTCGCTGTTTTTAGCCTCAATCAATAGCATTATTAACAGCGCATGAGGAACAAGTCTATATAGCGTAGTGGTTTAACATTCCGCTTTTATTTATGAGATCCCGAATTCAAATGTCAGCATTACCAATAACTTTTGCGAAATGTTGTTACAAAATATTTTATTTAGTGGGATCAGGGTATGCCACTTTCGGGTATTGGTGCTGGACATTACTATACAGAGATTTATACCTCGCTATGAACCAACCCACTGGAGTTTCAGAGCTAGGAAGAGATGAGAAGATTTGATTCATAAATATGAATTGAACTGTTACAAATACCATTATTTTTAGCTATGGGACCTTCATGGAAATATGAGAAGTTATAGGTTTCAAGGACATGAGGAAGCAGTTATGGATGTAACTTTCTCACCCTCTGGGAAACATATTGCTTCTGCTTCAAGGGACAAAACTGTTAGACTGTGGGTGCCCTCAGTCACAGGTAGTACAGGAATGTTCAAAGCGCACTCTCAAACTGTTCGCTCAGTCCAGTTCAATTTTGATGGGTCCAAGGTATAAATTATGATATTATTATGGTTTTTCTTACATTTCTATACAGCAACCTGGCCATTACTGAATTAATTATATTAGTCTCGGTTGTCCAGTAGTTGAGCTCCCTACTTCTGATTCAGAAGTCTTGGGATCAATTCCAGGCTTATCAATTATTCCTCATAATTTTTTTTCAGAAATCAGTTATGTTGTGCCTAGTATGGCAATAGGTTCGACAACTATACCATTTGGTACATAACATAGAGGTTTGGCGACTCAAGACTTGACATATAATGCCTACATGTTCGTTTTAAAAGGCATGAATTTATGTTGTTAATTATCATTATCCTCTTTATCAGATCATCACAGCTTCAGATGATAAAATAGTAAAGCTGTGGTCTACAACTAAAAGAAAATTTATCACTTCATATGTTGGTCACACAAATTGGGTGAGGTGTGCGCGTTTGTCCAGTGATGGAACAATAATAACGTCATGTTCTGATGATAAAACAACTAAACTGTGGAGTCTCGACTCTGGAGAAAATTTGCACACATATAAAGACCAAAAAGGCCACCCGTTATGTGTGGCATGGCATCCATCCAACTGTTTCATAGCTATTGGTACTACACTTGGTAAGGTTAAACTGTATGACGTAAGAACCCATGGCCTAGTACAGCATTACAGGTATACAATTTGGTATATTATTAATATATTGGTTTGCATCTTTCTATACTTAATAACAGTTTTCGTTCCAGCAATTATGGAAGTATGTTTAAAAGGTCTCCATGGTGAAGTGGGCTTCTTAATCAAAAGTTTGCGGGTTCGAATCCTGGCTGCCACCAATGACTTCACGAAATTATTTTCGAAAGTTATGTTTAATAAATATCAATGACTAAAAACTCTGTACCCGGTATGGCAACAGATTCGCCACCTATTCCATTTGGGACATAGACGTACTCGCGAGACAAGGCTTAACAGCCGCTGCCTACACCTTCGGGTAGAAAAGGCGTGAAATTATGTGTATGTAAGGAAGTCTTCTTAGTAGTACCTAGTGTTTAACGCGTTTAGTTTTATAAAAATTAATGATAATTTTGTTACAGCATACATAATGATGCAGTCACACAGATTGCTTTTCATCCAAGCGGAACTTATCTTTTGACTGCCAGTAAAGATGGAAAGATGAAGGTAAAATCTCAACATAGTATAAGTATTTAAATTGTATCTGAAGATGTTTGTTTTAGTTTTTTTTTATGGGATAGGCGGGCCCTGGTGTCACCTGGTAAGCAACCTACGCTGCCCACAGACACCAGCAACACATATAGTGTTACTGTTGTGTTGCCAACCTACCTTTAATTATGGGAGTAGGATAGGAAAGGATGAGGTAGGGGTATGGGCCTCCGGGTATCTCTCTCACCAAACGAAAGCAGCTTGTGCCACTTTATGTCGATCTTCTGAAAGGTTGTGATATTTCACCGGTCGAGCCAGCCCATTCATGCAGTGAACTGCTTGACTCTGCCACTGTTAAAATGTATTCTTTTTGTTGTAGATACTAGATCTGTTAGAAGGACATCCATTATATACATTGAGTGGACATGGTAATGCTGTTAATGCAGTCAATTTCTCAGCAAATGGTGACACTTTTGCTTCTGGTGGTGATGATAAGCTGGTAAGTGTTATATCTGTTCTTGTAGTACAGTTGGCGACATAAATTGAACAAAAACAATAAATATATTCAACACAAATAGACAGACACTCATTAATTGTATGTACTGTTTTTAGATTGATAGATTTTAGTTCATAACATTTATTAAAACTATTTTACAATATTTTTATAGATATCTATATGGAAAACAAATTTCACTGAGATTGCTAGTGATTATAAGGAAAATGTCGAACAGAATACTTCCACAGCTCCTGTATCTACAGATAGAAAACAGACAAACCAAGTTATATCTTCATCACAGAAGACAACTAAGGTTGCACAAAAAAGATAGTATATATACTAAGCTATTAAATTATTAATTCATCCAATACATTAATAATTGTTCTAAAACATTAATAACTCGTAATTAATTTTAATTAATTGCTTCATTCATGTAATTATCATGTAAGTGTGTATATTTATGATATGTATAAACATGGCAGCTTGTAAAAATAATATAAATAGACTATGTTGTGATATTTATTAAAATTGGTAATTTAGTAATCATTACATAGTTTAAAATAAGGTTACTTTCCGCTGTCAGTCCCCTTATATGCTTAGATCTTTGAAACTACTCAAAGGATTTTGATGCGGTTTTTTAATAGATAGAGGGTGTCCACGGGTTGGTTTTTAGCTATAATGCATATATGATGTAGTAAAGAAAATTTGATAAATCCAAAATTTACTTATTTATAGTGTCTGACCGAAGGTCTATTTTCGGCTGAAGCCGAAGCCGATTAATCATCATCATAATATTGAAGAAAATTATTGAATTACTATAGTATTTATACACTATTAGTAATTTAATAATATTCTTCAATATTATGTACAGCTAAAGAAGAATATCGGCGTAAAATGGCTCATGCCGCTTTTGTCTCGGTGATAGAGATATCCGCACTGAACCAGTCCGGTCCGTCAGTCACTCACTCTTTCGTAATAATTCCTTTATATTCCGACTGTTCTTGAACCTTCGGCGGTACCGTCGGCTTCGGCCAGATTTTTGGCCGAAGCCGAAGCTTCGGTCGACACTACTTATTTATTTTGCTGTCGAGCAAAGTTCGCCGGGTCAGTTAGTATAACATATATTACACACAATCCAAGATTTTAAAAATATTAAGTTTTCGATTGTGCTGATCAGAAACGTGACCCGAATTTTTAATCAGTACACTGGAAATTGAAAGAAATCCTTGGGGGTCATATCGCGGTGTGTAAGTTTCAGATTCCAACACAGTCCCATCGCAGCGTCATAGCTGCTTAGCGTCAATTTTGAGAGAGGATTTTTAATGGTATAGGGTAGCAAACTATTATGCGTGTCACTTGATAAGCAACTAACACCGCTCATGGACAGCTGCAACACAATTTCAAAATGAGACAACGACGAAGCTGTCGGAAGTGAGATGGGAAAGGAGGGAGGGAAGGCGTTAGGCTCACGGCCCCTGGATACACCTCTTACCAAGCGAAACGCCGCTTGAGCCACTTTACATCGATATTCTAAGGTCGCGGTATTATACTGATCGAGACGGACCATTCATTTATTGGAATACGGGCCACTACCACACATAAATTAACATTATTGACTAGTAAAATCGTAATGGTCGTTTTCAAACGTTTTCACCTCTAGGACCATTTCCCGTTCGATCCCTATCGGAGTCAGAAATATTTATATGGGATCTAGCGTTTTTCTATGTAAAATAAGAACAAGTTAGTATAATATGTATTGATAGCCGTTGTCTAGTTACTATTGCACTAGCCGTTAGTTGCTTATTTTGCATACCTAGATAGCGTTGTATGTACTTTATTAAAAACCATTCATCAAACCATCAAAAACCATAGCTCGCTGCTGCGTCTAATAAAACGGCCCAGGTTCAAAAAACACAAGTTTTTAATCTAAACTTCCGTTTCCAGCTCCAGTACAATTGTCACTAAACTAAACTTTCGCTGCTTTGAGAACTCGTAAGTAGCGTGTGTTGAGAATGTAGGTAGGAATTTAGGTTCAGAGTGCCTCAAACCAGTCTAAAAATTATTATCACCGATTTTAGTCCGTTACATTCGGCAATATTATTTACACTATATTATATAGGTAACACAACGTAACTTCACGACTTTTTATATCCGAAGATGTAGGCAGCGGCTGTTAAGCCTCGTCTCGCCATTATATTTACGTCCCAAATGGGATTGGTGGAGTCATCAATAATTTTTCACACATAACTTCCGAAAAAAACTTCGAAAAGTCATTGGTGTGAGCCAGTGTGAGGATTCGAACCTCTAGATTTAGAAGCGGTTGATCGACCACTGGACCACCGAGACTCATATAGGTACTTAGGTAATATGCAAAGTTCCTCTGCTTATTCAAAAATCAGTCGACCAAAAATCAGCTATAGCTATCGACAACTACGTGTAAAAACCTTGCTTTTTCTGCATTCAGGCCATGTTAAGAGCTGTTTCCTTCAAGTGTATGATATGCATACAAAAAGTTGAATCAAGTGAAAGCTGTAAATTTCACTGTACGCTAAAGCGCTCCATGTCATTATTTTAATTCAAGTATTAATAACATTTTCGTCGTCCACGAACCAGGGTTCACGACCATGGTATCTATGTTATCACAATTCTAAACTACCTATGACTACATATGTTCATTTGGATGATCTCCATGAAGAGCTCCATGACTCTTCAAGGTATAGTAATCACACAAGAGAATCACCTATGGCTAACAGCACTTTTAGTAATCCAAGACTATCTAGTGGAACTGATACTTTCATTGGAAATACATATCGTGTGCTACCCAATTCGGAAAGAGGTAATTCCAGAAATAATTCATCTCAGAGTTACGTAGAAGAATTGTGTTCAGCTGGTGGATATTCACACGATGTGGGCCACCTCAGTCACATACCTCGCCCACCACCTAGTCAGGCTACATTCACGTTACCGTCATGTCTCGAGAAAACTGTAGCAACAATTAATAACGACGATGAAGCCATGTTCGGTATGATAAAATTGGGTGATAACGATGTTTGCTATACCAGTGGCACAATAGAATGGGTCGGTAGAAAAAGAGGTTATCCTATAAATAGCGGTTTTAAAATTATGCCAGAACATTCTGATAATCACCTGCAGAGTCGTTCCAAAGTGAGAAAATTAAATATGCCAATTGGTAAAGACATGGACACGATGAAAGAATGCGATTGTGCCGATGTGTTACCGACCGTAAATGCTATTGTTGATCATTTAAATGCTTTACATGAGGCGGTTGACCTCATAGATTTGCGGTTGAACACTGTAGAAGATGTCACATGCAAAAATAACGTTACATAAGCTTATTTTGTTAGCATTAAATTATTTTAACTAGAAAAGAATTACTTAATAATAAATTGAATGTCTTTTTTCCTTGTGTATTCAATCGGTTGTAAAACATTCTCAAATGGATAGTCTTTCATAAAATGGACTTCAAATTTGAAAATGATTTAGGTAATCATAACACTAAAATATACAAACTATAGTTTTTCGTGGTCTTGTGTGGTCTAGAACTACAGTAAGATTCATTTTTGCTAACGCTTAATCCTATAGTATGTGACGCAGTCGCAACGATTTTCTGACTGCTATTATTTTTACGTTGTAATAGTTGAGCTTTACTGACCTTTTTATATACCATTCATCATATTCGTATTCCTGCCCTTCTCCCATTTTAAGTAGGATCGGCACAATATGTCATACTACTATCAATGTTGCCGCAAGATTTGGCCAAGAGTAATCTTTTTTATAAATTATTCGCCACATAAATTAACCATTATAGTTCTGTATTCGGGTTTATAATAATGTCATGGCAATATATATTTTGCATAACAAGGTAAAACAGGTAATGTATTACACAAATGTAATGAATGGAAATTAACGCGCCACGGTTAGGTATACATTATTAGACTATATTTAGTTAATTCCCATCAATTACATTTGTGTAATATCCAAAGCGAAAGCCTAAAAGCTATATGAATAATAAATAAAATTATAATACTGAACTGAGTATTGTTTGTTTGGTGGGGTAGGTAGTATAACTTTTAAGCTTTAGCCTGTTCAAATTGGGCAAATGAACAAAAAAATTTAAGGTTTGGCACTGGCTGTCATCGGTCATCCATCCATCACTCATCAGTGTCATTGATTGTTTGGTGGAGTTGCTTGTGGTGGTCTGGCTGGACTCTGGTGGGACAGTCGCCGATACATCGTTGTGAATTGTTTTTAGTAATGGCCAAGTAAGTTCTATATTTATAATGTTGTCTAATAAAGGCCTAGTAGCGGCTTGCGCCATAGCTTTTTGCTGCAACGTGGCCCTAATGGTTTTATTCGTGAAATACAACTTAGGAGAAAAATGCTTCATAACGATCAATGAGCACCAAAGAGGAAACAATATTGTACCAGACAATTACCTTAGTGTAGGTATTGACACTTCTGAAATAGTAAAATTGAAAAAAATGGATTTCTCAAACCCGCAATTTCGTAAACTGGCAGAAGCATTGGCACCAGCTCGGCTGCGCCTAGGTGGCACCATGGCTGATAGGCTTATTTTCAGCGAGTCAGATATGCCACCTACTTGTGAACACTGCATTAAACGTCCACACTCACATTCCCTGTGTCCTGCTATCAAAACACTTTGCAAACATAAGATTTTACCTTTCTTTATAATGACTGGTAAAGAGTGGACTAAAATAAATCAATTTGCCAATGCCACAAAGCTTAAATTGCTATTTACATTAAATGTTCTCCTTAATGATGATCATGGTAAATGGAATGAACAGAATGCTAGAAATATTATACAATATTCTAAAAATAAGGAATTTGATTTAGACTGGCAACTTGGAAATGAACCTAATTCTTTTCAACATGTATTTAATATTAGTGTACCTCCGAGTGTCTTAGCGCAAGATTTTCAGAGGCTTCGTGCTCTTCTGAACGAATTGGATTATAAACATTCACTTTTAGTTGGTCCAGATACTACTAGACCTGTACATGAACATCCAAACAACCTAGAATATATGAAGGAGTTCTTAAAGAATGGTTCTAAGTATGTTAATGCTATATCTTGGCACCAATATTATTTAAATAGTAGAACTGCAACTTTGGAAGATTTTTGGAAACCTGATACATTTGACTTGTTAAAGACTCAGATAGAAACCATGAGAAATAATACTAGGAAATATAGACATATACCAATGTGGCTTACAGAAACTAGTAGCTCCTATGGAGGTGGTGCACCTGGATTGTCCAACACTTATGCTGGAAGTCCCCTTTGGTTGGACAAGCTGGGACTTGCAGCAAAATACAACATTACAGCAGTTGTGAGACAAAGTTTAATTGGTGGTAACTACAGTTTGATTAATGAAAAGTTGGCGCCATTACCTGATTGGTGGCTAAGTGTTCTCTACAAGAAACTTGTGGGTAATAAAGTTTTACATATTAATTGTAAATGTTCTCGTTATCAAAGGATGTATGCGCATTGTACAAATAAAAAATATACCAATGATACCACAGCTATAACTATTTTTGGTATTAATTTAGAAATGGCTAAAGCTAAATTCTTATTGAACGGTACAGCTATACATGGAGAAAACCTACTTATTGATGAGTATATATTAAGTGCTCCATCTAATTATCGAAAAACAGAGATTGTGCTGTTGAACGGCTGGCCACTTAGTTATAAGGATTCATTACCCGATCTAGAACCAGTACATTTAAAGGAGGGCAATCATATTTCGATGCCACCATATTCAATGGGATTCTGGGTAATAAAAAATACTTCTATAAAAGTATGTAAGTAAAAAAATGTTGTTTTAGTAAAGATGTTCTGTCTATCATTCTCTTCTACTGCAAACACTACATAGTACTTTGAACATTCCATTAAGGCATCAAAATAAGTATTTCTTATATCAGTAACTCACCCTCACCACTCACTTAGAAATAAAATGTACCTATGTTATTCACTATATTTACTGAGCTTTCTGATTAGTAAAGCTAGTTTTGAAATTGATTCACATTCACATATATGTTGAACAAACTTTTAATCAGAAAAATAATAGGACAATCTGCACAACCAACATTTTAAAAAAGCAGCTGTGGTGATTAATATATGAACAGTATGAATTTTATTGAAATACCTTTTGAACAAGAGAAACAGAATTTTTAATTTAAAGTATATACCATATAAAATGACCAGATCTATTGTTGACAAATAGTCTTATTGACGGCAGTTAAATTTTCCTTAAAATTCAATAATAATATATATTGTTCCACTCTGGTAATAGAGTACATATTAAAATTTTAATGACTCATAATCATAAAAAAAATTACATTCTCAATTATTTATGTTTATTTTTTTAACAAAAACAAAGACAACTCAATTATGTATATTCTAAGCTTTTAGACCTAACTACCAAACTATTCCAAAAATATCACTCCATTTACTGTAGACAATTAGAGGTTTTATGTAAAATACATGATTAGTGTGGTCTTTTTCTCTATAGTTTTATTATTGTTATAGTAACATATTTATTTGTATTGGCAGTATGCATGCAGTCTTATTTAAAAGTCAAGGTTAATTGCTTGCCACTTGGCATTGAACTCTAATGATATCTGAAGGAGTATACTGTATAACTATTGAACTATATTATGTGCACCATTAATTATTTTTAGTAAGAACAATTTATACCAATTGCATCATACCAGTGTGTCAACTGGCTAGAAATTGATTTGTTAAAAATAAATTTCCTTTTTTTTATTGTCTAATTGGATCATTTTTTATAGTAGGTACTTAAATGATCTGACAGTTTCTGACAATTCTTTTTGTATGTTAGGACTTAAATTTACTAATGATAATATGTTTTAAGTTGGTTGTACGTTAAATGATATTTATCTGATCAAGTCCACAGACTATAAATAATGGAATAAATTTAAAAAAAATTAAGTTGCCTTGCAGACAAAAGGGTTGCATGAAATCAATTAAATATTTATTTTATGTTTAGGTTAAAATGTTTTAACTATCTATCATGTGTGAAAACTTTAACCATATTCCATTAAGGTTCATGTTAAAAAGCCTGGTGATGGCGCGCTCTGCGGTTGAGATTTTCACAAATGATATGGTTGTGGTTATGTTATTTAATTTTGCGTATAACGCTTTATTTTCGTTAATTTCGAGTTGCATTCTTATGATTTTCTTATGATTGTCGTTAAAATCTCATTTTGTAAAATAAACTGCGGCGATAGATCTGAGGTATTGTTAATTTCTTGAATTTATGATTGACCATATTTTTATTTTAAACTACAGGTTGAAACTAATAATTTTATACATGTATTAATTGACTTTCTGAATAAAATTAATATATTAAATATAGGTACATCTTAATGGCAATTGGCTTATAATAAAATAACAAATTATATGTTGTATGCATTCTGATGTTAAATGTTTAAGGAAAGCCCGGACAAAATATATAATTTGCGTTCCAAGAATGTGGAATATATATAACATCTCAATTGATAATGCAGTTAGGATATAAAAACAAGGTCTCGATTGAATGTGGGTGCTGTACACTCGGTCAATATAATGATAATCACTATTGTCTAAGTTTTGCTTTTATTTCATACTAGCTAACCGCCAATTTGACTCGCCTCGGAAGCAAAAAAAATAGCATAAATTACTCCATAACACACCAGCTACAAAATCCCGTCAAAATCGTTCCAGCTATTTCAGAGATTACCCAGAACAAACAGACAGACAGACAAATTTTTTTATTTTGTTGTATGCGATACATATATATGGTATTCAAATGAATAGAGAGAAGTATTAGATATTATTATACATAGATATTATATTATGTATATACCATTACATACTATAAAATAAAGTTGCTTTCGCTGTGTGCCCCTTATATGCATATATCTTTAATACTATTCTGCGGTTTGTTTTAGTAGACAGAGTGTATCAATGGGGGTGGTTTTTATCTATAATTCAAGTATGATGTAGTAAAGAAAAAGTTATAAATCCCAAATTTACTTATTACTTTTTGTTGCGGATCAAAGTTTGCCGGGTCAACTAGTATAATATTTATTTATAGTAGAAAGCAGTTATTTCCATATTACAAAAAAACAGACACTTCATTTTTATTTATATCTAGATACAGGTATAGATTTGGATTATGCAAACAGTGATATATCTATTCGTTTTTTTTCTCAATTTTCCTTGCATTGCTTCATTTGCTATATAGCGTATTATTTTTTAATTATGTCCTGCATTTCTATACTAATATACGATTTTTTTTAATTCTTCCTGATGAAAACCATTTCGGCAGTTATCATTGTATTAGCCCGACACAGCCAAATCATGTAGTTACTTGCCATTTTGAAGACCATAATTGATTTTGAGTAAAGATAAACATAATGTATGATTTTTTTAATATTTTAATTTTATGTAGTTATTTAAGCATATTCAAACAATCTAAACATTTTTTTTTGTAAATCCACAGAATATCTTTAAATATTTAGACTTCCAAATCAATTACAGTGCCATTATTAATTTTAGAAATATTGGTGCTTTTCATACAAATGAATCTAACATAAATAATTAGTAAATATCGAATATTAGAGATGAAAGATGTGTAAAATTGACAAAAAATCTTGACTAGACATTGTTCTCTATTTTGGGCATGAAGCAATGATTTTGTAACAATACTGTAATAAAAGAAATACAATATTTACGCTTTACTGATTTTTATAAAATTGTCTATGGATTGATGGAGCATGCCTTATTAAAATGATATGTAAACTTTATGCATGTAGGTAAAGACAATACTGAGAAGAAGCCAATTCTTGCACAATCATCATGTAACATAAATGGAATGAGGAATGTGTTATGCAGTTACTCGTTTGAGACAATGTAAGGTGAGTAGTTCTCATAAATCTGAAACCCAAGATATGAGAGTTATTTGCTCACCTTGCATTTTATATACTTTGTTTTGTGGATCTAAATAATGTTCTCAGACTTTGGATTATTTAAATGAGATATTCGAATTCTCCTCTACTTGATTGACCAATCCACTTGAATATTTCATAAAATACTATTATTATTTTTTTATCTTGTATGTGTTGAAGACCATTGTTGATTTTTTTTTTCTGTGGGAGTACCTCGTTTATCGATCGATTTCAAACAATTCGCAATGTCAACCTTCCAGTTTTAATAACTGAAGAAATTGTGCTTTTATGATTGATCTTGGACTCTGGGATTCGATTCCCTGTTAATATCTACGATCAATCTACCTACTGGATTTTGACTATGCAGACCTCTTTGCAAAAATTAACTGCCGCGCTACCATCTCACCTACCATCTACTTGGCGCATTATTTTTGAAAATGTATGGCTTATGGATATTTTTATATTTACACATATATTTGTAAATTTTAAGTATAATAAGTTTTATTTTCGTTGTGAATGAACAAAGAGTACACAGGTGAAATGTCATTCCTCTGGTATCTCTATAAGATATTGTTATTTACAGAAAATCGCTTTTAAATTTTATACACCATACTTTTATTAATGGAAAAATAGGCACATATTAATTTGCACAAAACTGTTCAATACTGTGATCTCATACTGGACGTGGCGTTAAGAAAATATTTAGAATTATAACTTTATTTTGCTGTCTATTTCCAAATAACTTGCGGCATTATTTTTTTAACTGCCGTGAAGGTAACAATTATTTAGCTGCAGGGTATAATAATAATATGCCATTTATGAATATTTTTCAATGGTTTTCGCGTATTTGCGGTGCCTATAGTTGAAGACTGATTAGATTTACAATATTTACTTATTTTCCAATTGTGCCTAATTGTTATTGCTATAGAAAAATATATGATTCTTAAAACTTCGCAGCAAATTGTGCCATTTAGGTACTTAATAATATTTTTTTGTTTTTATAATTATGACAAAATATTTTCGCAGACCTGCAATATATAATAAATATATAGACGTTTCCAAATAATATAGATTTATAATCACTAGTTTGAACTCGGGCTATAATTATATTTTTAGTCGTAATTAAAAAAAAAATCGATTTTTAAGTATATTATTGTATTCATATTTACATTTTGATTCTAAAAATGTGTTAAAAAATGTTAGCAATTGCCTTCCAATAAGTCACATTAAAAGCCATATTTGGACTAAAACTGTGACGCCTTACTTATGTATTCAATAGTAAGAAGTTAAGAACGCTTTATATATGGTATGTCTTATGTTGTATGATGCACAGACTGTATAAGTCTGTTATTTGAAAATGCATTTCAGCGTTATCCTAGTGTTATGAAGCTGAAATTTTTGTAAGTTGGTTTGGGCGCGCTAATATTGGGAACTTTTTTAATAATAATATCTTGGACTCAATTCACACAGTGCCCTCTGGTTGCTTGTGTAGAGGAAACTATTAATATATTACATATTATTAAATACTTTATTTGTAAATACATACTTAAAATACATGGAAAAACAAAAGGGGCCATAAAAGCGCACCAGAAGCGTGAACATACGCTTCTGGTGCGGTCGAACCAGCCAACCTCTATTCTGCAGTTGGTAGTTCTACGCATCCCGCCACTACTGATTCGAATTTCAGGAGGTCTTTACATTCATTGTAAGATTAAATATAGTCCGATAACAAAGGTTACATTATTATCCATAATTTTCCAATATTAGTGCACCCAATCAAACAGCAAATTTTCAGCTGAAGTCGGTTATGTGCCTGACTTCTATCGGTTGTAGCGTGAATTTGGTAATGGTTTATACAAAGTGAAGGTACGAAACTCGCGGTGTCATTTAGTAATTATAATATTACGCGACGTATTCTTATGTTATTTGTGAAAATTTATTATAAAGATTAGAAATATATTAAGCCATGCCTATGTATATGAATATATTATTACTATATAAAGATTTGTGTTTATATATTTCTAAGTAATTGTGTAGGTACTTAAGGTACCATTAAAAAAAGTACGATGTTTAAGGTAAATACTTAAAAACGTTTGAAGTGAAATAAGTATGATAATTGGTAATAGATTTTATAAATTTTTTTTTTGTATTTTTATACTTACTCTTCGTACGATTTTTACATTTCGCACCTGCTGGCTTCTTATGAACTCTTAATTCCAGCATGCAAATCCTGTGTAATCGTATTTTCAAAGACTAATTTCAGCTAGTCGGTGACAAGTAGTTACTGTCAAATACACCCTAAATTCGATTTATCAACGAATAATTCCATTTAGTCAATCTGTGTAGTCTAGACTAACTGAAATAAGTCATTGGCAATAAGAATTCGCTAGGCTGCGCATAAGCTGGCTGGAATTAAGAGCTCATTATAGGTCCCCTGGCCATAACAGAAAATGTATTTTGTATTTTTTATTAGGTACTTAACTATCTACTTATTATGTGTTTAAAGCAGTTCGTATTTTATGCCTTTTCTTCAGAAGTTATAGTTGATAATTTGATCTTATTATCGAATATATATTGTACCACGCTTTGTAGTTTTATTTAAGAGTTAAAAACCGCCCAAAACTAGCAGAGAAATATAGGGGGGGAAAAGGGGATGCTCTGAAAAGCTACGAATATTTATTCTACAAAGAAATAAATTAGAAACCCTCTTTTTACTAAACCAGTTTGGATATAATTGAATAAAAACAAAGTCTCGGTGGTCCAGTGGTCTAGCACCCCGCTTCTAAATAATATGTATAAGTATGTATGTATAAGTCGTGTTCGTCGGTTCGAATCAACACCAATTACTTTTCGAGACTATTTTCGGAGTTATGTGTGATAAATATTGATGACTGAAAACTTTGTGCCCAGTATGGCAATAGGCTCGCCACCATTTGGGACGTAAACATAACGGCGAGACGAGGCTTAACAGCCGCTGCCTACACCTTCGGGTAAAAGGCGTGAAGTAATGTTATGTATTCTGTTTGGATAAATACAGATTACATTTGCTAGATTAGGTACATATATTTGTTTCGATTAATATATGAAATGGCTAGACCGATTTTGACAGAGGTATCACTTATATTAGTTTTTATTTCTTACTAAAATTCGACATACTTATGCCGCACGAGAAACGCAAACACGAGAACATGCCTTCTCTTATTGCACGTACTTATCACAATATTATTAAATACCTCATACGATTAATAAATAATCTGTCTTTCATTATTTGAAACCAGAAATTCAATTAGGGTACACACATCAAATTTAAGCGCCGGAAGTTTAAAAATTATTTATATCATGCCTGTTTCGGTTAGTTGTTTCAGTGATACCCAGGCAAGGGGAAATTGATACTAAAGTTTACATACATACATAACTTCACGCTAAATCCCTTGCGGGGTAGGCAGAGAGAACAGAGCGCCATGTGGCTCGATTCTTACACGCCTCTCTCGCTTCGTTGACTTTCATAACTCTTTTCATGCACGCGCGTCGGTTTTTGAGGCTCCTAACATCACCATTCCTCCAGAACACGTTCATTTGGTCATGGAATGTGTGTCTTGGCCATCCTCGACTCCTACATCCATCCGCTTTTGCATTGTATAATTTGTATATCTGTTTAGTCAGTCGTGCATCATCCATATTTTCTACATGTCCGAACAATCGGAGCATGCCCTTTCTTAATTTTACACCGACACTCTTTTTCAAACCAACTTTCTTCCTTACAACCTTATTTTCTACACGGTCAGCAAGAGTCACTCCGTAGATTTTGCGCAGTGCCCTCATTTCTACCGCGTTTATTCGAATCTACTTTCATGCACACTCTGCCATACCCAGCTCTTGCTTCCATAAGTTAGCGTTGGGATCAGGACTGCATTGTGGATTGCTAGTTGGGCTTCTCTGTTAATTTTTTTTGCGCCTAGGAATCTGCCCAACGCTCCATTTACGTTATTTCTTATTGCCACTCGTCTTTCTACATCCGCGGTGTACCTTGCATACCTGCTAAAAGCGCATCCAAGATATACAATTTCATTCATCTGTTCCAGCACTACATCGTCAAACATTATCCTTGTATCCGTTCTGGATTCCTCCCTTACAAACACCATAACTTTCATTTTCGTCGCATGCAACTGCAAGCCTGTAATCATGCAATCATCTTTCATAGTAGTGACTAGTGTTTGCAGGTCCGACGGCGATTTGGCTATTAGCACGGAGTCATCTGCGTAAAGCAGGCAGATCAGAACTAGGTATCGCGGCAATGCGGGCAGGCGAGGAGGAGTGGAGGGCTGCGGTCTCCTTCTGCGAAGCTGTGATCGCCACCACCGACGGGTCGCGAGAGCGCACAGCCCGCGGGTGCGCCCGGGTCTCAGCTCGGGAAGGATGACCCCCCGGTGCGGCTGGGGAGGGTCGTCTGGGGCGCCGCCGGCCGAAGGCGCCTCTTTACAGCGCGAAGTTGTAGCCGCCCCGCCCTGGGGAGCCTCTCCGAGGACGAGTCCCCCTCGTAACACGGGGAGCGACGGCGGGGTGGATCAGAGGGGTTATACAATCGTACCTAATGGCGCCCGGTTCTGTCTGCCTACCCCGCAAAGGATTTGGCGTGAAGTTATTTATGTTTTAAAATATCCCAGAGTTCCAAGGGATTTCCTGGATTGACTGCTTTATATGGTCCTTTAATTAATACGAAAACTACTGAAGACAGAATAGATAAGTTTTTGATAAAAAAAAATGATATTATACACAGAAAAATAACATACCACTATAGAAAATGCAGTTTGACTTCTAAGCTTATGCCTGCCAGAAGTGGGCAAATGAAAAAATAACCATTTGGCAAATTCAGTGACATAAATGTCATAATAAATCGATAATATTTTTTTGAATTGGATATTTCAATTTTCAGTTTATTTAAAATAATTAAATTAATATAATTAAAATCGTATTAGTTGTTGAAAGAATTGAAAAATTTATGAATATTTGTCAGTCCCTCGACTTTGTTTATTTTCTTTAATTAAACCTCTAATTTAAAATAGTTAAAATTGGTTTCCAACTTAATTTTAAATATTATTGTGATTCCAATTAACCGAATATTAATTATCATAATAATTCTAGAATTGAGGCGATTTGATAAGTAAGTCTGAAATTTTTGCACTGTCTTGAAAAATTAGAAGGAGAGGTGAAAATATGTTGTTAAAGTAGAATCTGCACTAAAAATGACGATATCTTTTGCATTGCTGTTTATATTACTTACGCCTTGGATATTGTGCGAGAACGAAGATACAATAGCTTCGGAGGAAGGTATGTTACAAATTGTTTACCATATTCTTTTGCTAGCGATATTAATAAAAAAACTATACAATATTAGAACTTTTTTAAATAAATGTATGTTTTAGTTTTTCTACAATTTTTTCTAAACACATACATGCGTTTTTATTTGAGCTGTTATTATTTCCAACATTATTCCTGTATCAATAATCTATCTATATTCAATTCTTTTCTAGATTCAGAATTGTCAATTGATAGTTAATCTCACAATAGCAATCTTTATAAATATAAGCCAATAATCTAACATGATCACCCTTAGCAGTGGAACACTCTGCTTATGGATTAATATTATATGGATAATTTAACTCATTTTTTCACTCCACTCAGATATTGTATTTCAGGTTCCATTTTTCTTTTCTTTTGCCTACAGATGAATTCAAGTGTGCTCTCCCCGATGTTACTTCTTTAGATACTGACTTGGATGTCACAAGATTTAGATCAGATTTTTCCAAAATATCTGAGGTTTGTAATGCTTTCAGATTTCCTCATATAGATATTTAGAAGTATAAAATATTGTAATTATTAGACTCATCAAACTAGGCATGGGAAGTACATAAACTTATATAATAATCAGTCACTCAAAAGTAACCTTTACAGTATACATTTACTAAGTTTGACATAATAAGAATTAGTAAAAAACAACAAATAGTGAAATCATGCAACTGTGCTATGTATCCTATACAAATCTATTAATACTTACTTTCCTGTTAATTTCATATAATTTTGTAATTGTATATTATAATGTAATGATTATAATAAAATATTTAGTAATAGTTAACTCCTTTAGGATAATGCACTTGCTAACATATGCCTTTAAAAGCTACTTTAATCTTTTTTTGAGTGTTTCTAACAATAAATTTAAAGAAGCTAATGATGGGAGGGGTTTGGTGTTACTAACTGTCCACTTGACAATACAATACTAACAATTGTTTAGCCCCGTTACGCTTCAGGTGAAATTCCCTGGTTTAATAGGCCCCCTGAATGAGAAACTTATATGTAAGATCAAGTGCATAGATGGCAGCTGGGTGGGTCCGCTCTGTTCCAGCACACCAGGTAAATAATATTAGTAATGAATGACATTTAAATAGTTAATAAACTTTGCTTTTGGAGTTGGGCACTAATGAGGATTTTTTTTGTAATTTGGCTTGTAAGTTATGTTAACAAATATCATAATATGTCATAAGTACGATGACATTTTCAGATGGAAGGTTTCAACCAATACTCCGTGAATGTCTATACAAGGATGATTATCCTTTGCTATCAATATCTTTTAGAAACTCGTCTATAATTGTGAGTATTTTATTTTTACTAATTATTTTTTATATCTGACACTAGCTGACCAGACGAACTTTGTTCCGCATCAAAAGTAATAAATTAGTAAATTTTGGATATTATTAAGTTCAATTTGTACTACTACATGCCAGTACTACTGCGACGTAACTGCTTTGTCCCATTGTTTTGATCTATCACTTAGGGTTCAGCCAGCGTTTGCAAATAAAGTGTTAAATTCTCGAAAATTATCACTTTTTCTTTACTACACCATACATGAATTATAGATAAAAACCACCGCGTTGACACTCTCTATTAAAGAAAACCATATCAAAATCCGTTGCTTAGTTTCAAAGTTCTATACATATAATGGGACAGACAACTGAAAGCGACTTTTTTATACTATGTATGTTTTTATACTAGATTATTAAAGATCATTAATATTTATCATAAATAAAGTAGAAAAACCTAAAAGATAGAAAGTTTGAAATTGTGATCTATCCATTTGAAGCCCGCTGATGAACCTGTAAACCATACATAAGTTCCTATATTGACAGAAAGACACCCAGTTTCCTCATGGATCGGTGATAGTGTCACGTTGTAAGCATTTTGGCCTGTACAAGTTGAAAGGTGAGAACGTGCTGCGGTGTGAGAATGGCGAATGGATGCCGAAGGTCCCGGAGTGTGTTCCAACTACCGTCATCACGAATTTTACAGGTGAATAGAAGCCCTGATACTATATTCTTATGTAAACGACTGTCACTCTTATTTATCAAATGGACACAGTTTTTCATAAGTTCTGATAATGGTAGAGCCATGCAATTAGCTATATGAATGGACTGTGGCAAACGGTGTACCTGGCAAAATATCAACTTAAATTGCCTCAAGTCGCATTTCTTTCAATGAGAGAGGGGTTTTTTTATGGGATTGGAGGGCAAACGAGCAGGCGTGTCACCTGATGGTAAGCAACTAACGCCGCCCATGGACACCAGCAACACACATAGTATTACTGTTGCGTTGCCGGCCTTAAGGGATAGGGAAGGATGGGGAAGGGGGGTGAGCCTCCGGGTACCTCTCTCACCGAACGAAACTTGCCGTGAGCCACTTTACGTCGATCTTCTGAGAGGTCGTGGTATTTCATCGGTCGAGCCGGCCCATTCACGCAGCGAACCGCTTGGCTCTACCACTGTTATCCAAAAGCCAGCTAACTATCCCCTGCCATTCCGTCCCATTTCTGACCTCTCTTCCAACGTCAACGCTACTTTGATACCATCTGTGTTCCATAACAGCTAGTTACTTAACACCAGATCACCAGCTTGCTCGTTTGCCCCCTATCCGGTGAAATACCACAACGTCTCAGAATATCGGCTTGAGGTTGCTCGTCCCGCGTTTCCTTCGGTGAGAGATGTATCCGGAAGCCCGATTCCCTTTTTCCTCCTATTTAATAAAGGACGGCAAGTCACCACATTATTATTGGGCGGTAAGACGTTGCCTTCCACCAATGACCCACTTATAGGATTTATTTATTGGATTATAACAGGTGACGCGCCACCAAGTATACAGTATACAATAGCGAGCGGGTCTGCTGTTGTGGAGCCATCGGGCGAGTTGTACGTGTACCCAGATAGCTCCGTCATTTTGGATTGCATTACTCCACGAGCTCTTGGTGAACCGGAGTGGAGTTGGACACAAGCCTCGGGACAACACAGTGCCGGTAATTATTTTTGCGGAACATGTTTTAAGATTAACATGTTTTAGACAAATATTTGGAACTTTCTGGAAATTGTAAGCAATCAACGATTGAAGAGTTTGACTGCTTTATGCCAGTTAATGCTACGTTGCTTGTTGTAAATATTAAGTTCACTATAAGAATCTTATTTAAGGTTCTTTATTAAATAAGGCTTTCGCGACGTTCTTGACGTCATAATCTAATTGATCTTGGAGTGAATGACTTGTTGTCATGTCTTTCCAGTCTGCCATACTTTTCATTAATTTTTTTTCTTTAGCCTGGTCCACAGAGGACGGTGAGAAAGATACACACTACAGGGTGACCCTGAACAAAATGTCAGCCCGTCACAGCGACCAGTACACCTGTACGTCTCAAGGTGGCCACACCAACACAGTGAACATTAGAGTTGTTAGTAAGTCTTGTGCTACATTATTTAACGCTAGCTGACCTGAAGTTCCTATCGCTATACTTTATAATTATATCACTAAAACGATTATTGCTCCACTCCTATTGATCATATATCGCCTAAAACTATACGCGATGTTAAATAACTTGTAGCCTTTCTCCAATCTATCTCTCTATATAATCTTTTTGTCCGCTGCTTGAGAACTGCATTATAATCATACTGCATTTATATAGTAGTAGTAAATTATGATTTACACACTATGTAATGTAATGATATGAGTGATCTGCTCTCTTGGACAAAACAAGACTTATTATAAGAGAATACCGACACCGCCCATGGACTTCAGCACCAAGAGGGCCACAGTTGCATACCATTCATCTGATTATCAGAACGGAATAGAATACACCTTGTTTTAAAGAAAATGTTATGTTATATAATATAATGTTATGTTGTTCAATGCATTTAAGTTAGTTTATTTTTAAGTAAAAATTGCTTCATAGATAGAAACAATTGAAATAGATATGAAAATTGGTATATTGTCTGTATGTATGTAATTAAGAATATTCTCTCTCCAGATGTAATGTGCCCGCCGCTAATAGTGACGTCCACACGTATACGCCAGTTCACCCAAGGGACGAGACTCGGCAACTCGGCGCACTTCAGCTGTCAACTGGGCTTCCATCTGAACGGATCGGCCATACTTGTTTGCATGGGCAATGGCAAGTTACAATACATTGGACATACCTATGGTTACATAACATACATAACTCACGCTAAATCTCTTGCAGGGCAGGCAAAAATGACAGAACGCCATTAATCTCGATTCTTACACGCCTCACTAGATTTTTTACTTTCATAATTCTTTTTTCAAAGTCAAAGTCAAAATTACTTTATTTTTATAGGTCTTCACAGACACTTAAAAATAGTCAACAAATACAGATGACATATTATTTAAAATTAAAAAAATTAAATAAAAATACAAACACGAGCGCTTGTGGAAAGTGCCTCCGTGGAACAAAAGAAGACACGGACGCAATCGCCACGAGCGGCCCGATTCCGAGTGTAGGGGCTATCATGAGAAGAATCGGGCAAGAAACTCATGTGCCAAATACTCTTTTCAAACCATTTGAAATAAATAACAATATTATTATAACTACTGAAAACAAATCAGTAGGTTGGTGAATAAAAGGTGTAGCAAACAGAATACTCGACAATCACAATTAAGATCCAACCAAATTAAAATCAACGTCCTACTGTTAACTAAGAAATTCTATGCGATCACAGTAGTCGAGCACAACTGACGCGACATCTCTTAATTAGAGTGGTAACGTTGTGCAAAAATTGTGGAGAATAATAAAATTTAAGTATTACAAATTGAACACAATATCAAGGCAAATTTACAATTAAAAAGCTATCAGAAATTATCACAGAACGCCTCCACTCCGAAAAAGTGAACAAATTCCAATACACAAACTACAAAATCCGCGTTGAGCAAGCAATTTGAAGGTCCCACTCCGACTTGTTAGTCATGAAGTCGTTGATGGTGTAGTATGCACCACCAATGAGACGACCCTTCACAGCCCGCCTAAAGCGATCATAAGACATCATCATTTATACACGCGCGTCAATTTTTTAGGCCTTTAACATCACCCTCCTCCAGAACTCGTTCTATTTGGTCGTGGAAGGTTACTTACATCCATCCGCTTTTATATTATATATCTGTTTAGTTAGTGAATCTTGTATCATTCATTCTTTCTACATGTCCGAACTATCTGAGCATGCCCATTTTTACTACTACACCGACTCTCTCATATCTCTACAACTAAGACTTTCATTGTAGGTCAATGGTCATCATTGCCACCCACGTGTGTCGAGACATTGTGTCCCATGCTGACTTCGTTAGGTCCTCACTTGAGTCTTGTGGAGTATAACTCCTCGTTTGGAGGACGGGCGGTGTTTCAATGTTCATGGGGCTACCGGCTTGTGGGATCACCAGGTCTAGAATGCGAGGTGGACGGCAAATGGTCAGGCGAAGTCCCGCACTGTATTCGTAAGTATGTTACCAACATATCGATACAAATAGCCGCTACTACTACTTTTTTATTGACACTGATTGACAAATTTTAAAAATCAATGAATTGATTTTTTAAATTTTAAAAAAAGGAAAATATTTGTATTCGAAATTGGAATCTTGTTCTCAGTATAGAACATGTGTATCCACTCATATACCTATCCTAGCACATAGAACAAACACAGACATGGAACAAACATCAATTCATTAACAAATGTTTGTCTTGGGTGGAACTAGCTGGAACCGATCTATCGTTATGTGTCACTCACTTAGATTTACTTTCAGTTCAAGCTACTCTTGTCACGGAACGAAGATATTTATACTTTGTTCTACTACTACTTCTTGTGGTGTACAAAACGTAGTAGTAAATGTTTGGTACAAATTGTACCAAATTCGATTTATTAAAAAAAAGCCTCTTTAGTGGTGTGCAAAATTCCAATTTTTTGAAATAAATAGTTTTATACCTATTCCATTTGGGACGTAAACACAAAGGC
Source organism: Euproctis similis (assembly GCA_905147225.2). Lineage (NCBI taxonomy): Eukaryota > Metazoa > Arthropoda > Insecta > Lepidoptera > Erebidae > Euproctis > Euproctis similis. Next base: position 20,595,161 of record LR990107.1, on the reverse strand, counting down.
GAGACGAGTCTAACTTAACAGCCGCCTACACCTTCGGGTAGAAAAATGGCGTGAAGTTATGTTATGTTTTACATAGTTTTAGCGGCTAGCACTGTCTGTATTTATTTGTTTCTAAGACTGTATTTCTGTATTCTGTATTTCTCTTATCTGTATTTGTCAAAAAAATCACAAAATCATTTTCCCGACTCCATAAGTTTTATTATTTTTGCGCGGAAACCTTGATTAACCCTGGTTCCGTACTTTTAAAGTTTATAGAGTCCAAACGAAGAACCGAGCGAACCTTAGTTTATGAACGTTTAAAATAGTTATTTGTCGTCCACAGCTATATACTGTCCGGATCCGTTGATTCCGGAAAATGGACGACTACTTACTGAACATTCGTCTAAACGCGGCAAACATTCAGTCGGTGACTTGACCATATATTCATGCGAGGATGGATATGAAATTGTCGGTGAATCATCTATAGTGTGCACTGAAAATGGATTTTGGTCACATCCACCGCCTTTCTGTGTTCCACCTTCAGAAATCAGCAAAGCAGACACAATATATGTGGAAAATACAACAATGATCCATATCGAAGAATAGATTTTTCTGTTTATGATTAAAATGTATGTACAGTATTAAAATTAACAAAAAATGTGTGTTCGCCTATTATTTATTCTTGTACATAAATATACTTCTAAATGGAGGCTAGACCAAGTTTTATACAAGAATCTCGGTGTGCTCTACAGAGCTAAGATTCTAGTCAAATATTTTTGTTTTATATAGGCAGCAATATTTCTCTATCGTAGGTAAAATCAGCATCTACAATCAGATCAGAATGTCAGCGTGACTCAGTTTATGTACGTATGAGCCTTGCAGACTCTGCCACGTAGAATGTAGATAAATTATCTGCAGTTCTACACAACACCATAGGCTGATGGTGTTGTGTGCGTCAGTTGATGGCTGAAAATTATGTTATAAATGTTTACTAGTAACCTAACTGAGACCACTTGCGCGGTGATATTTCACAATATTCTATTATTAATAGGCTATAAAAATATTTCATAATTTATTAAAACTTTTTTACGAACTAATACTGACAAAGTCGGAAAAATATGCATCAACCGAATATGCGAGTAAAATTTTATGACAATCGGTCAAGCCGTTTCGGAGGAGTGCGATAACAAACACTGACACAAGAATTTTAAATATTAGAAGATTTATTACAATACATTTTATTATTTCATTTATATGCCAAATATTTTTGTCACTTCGTCTAAGTATATTTGGCATATTTTGTTCTTATCCGGCTAAATTTGACGGTGACATCTCTAGTGGTAATGATCAAAAGTCGAGTTCTTAAATTTTTGACTTAAAGGTCCTAGCTACCAGGTTATAAAAAAATAAACATAAAGTTTCATTAGCGCGAGATTTAAAAATATCATGGTGATCTTATAGAAATACTAAAAACTCATGATTGAGGCAATTCCATACTAATGAAAACTATCCGGAATTCCTTAAAACCACATCATGAGATCTCTGAACAGCTGAAAGGAAAAACTGAAACTATCAGCAGTGCCCATGCCCAATCATCATCAATCATGTACGACAGACTATCGAACACGGAACACGGACATTGCCATAATGCTCTATCTATTGCTTCTAATATATTACATATCGTAATTACGGCATTACGGCAATTACGGCATCTGTAAACGTTCGTCTCGTTACTATACCATTATTACTAAAATAGTTGTAGTCGTTGTAGTTTACAGACCTTACGGCAAAGTTAACATTCTTGATTATTTACTATAAATGTTCCTGATTAATAACCTAACTTTTTTCGGTGATCTATAATTTCTGTGGTTTTTAAACCTATTAAGAAAACAGATTTAAATTTTTATTTAGGCAGTATGGGCTTTATTAATTCATTATTAATAGTACAGCTCTACCTTACTGGCCTTTATTCGTGTTTTGAGGCGAACCCCCAAGAAATAAATTATAAATTGCCAACAATAGGAATATCAGTGTTAGTTCGGAATAAAGGACATACTTTACCATATTTTTTGACTTGTCTGAACAAATTGGATTACCCTAAACATCGCATATATTTATGGTAAGTAAAAGTAAAGTGAGTACTAATAGTTTTTTATTATTACATACTTATTTCTGATTTGGTATTTACTGTTTACATGAATGGTTCAAAAAAATAACTTTTGTTATTGTTAAAATTTTAGGATTTATAGTGACTTCAATGAGGACAATAGTGTAGAAATATTAGAGAAATGGGCAGAAATTTATGCTGAAGCATACAATGGTGTTTATATCACAACAAATAGCTCTAGTGGTCCCCGTCATAGTGATGAACAGGCTCCAGTTCATTGGAGTCCAGAACATTTCAAGCATGTGATCCTTTTAAGAGAACATGCACTAGAGTTTGCCAGAAGAAAGTGGGCCGATTATTTATTTGTGAGTATTTTATTAGCACATTTTTTGTTATTTGTTTTGTTTGCAATAGTATTAGTGGGCCTTTTCTTTTATTATTCAGTATACAGTCAGTATACAGATTTAGCTGCACTTTCTTTTTGTGGAACTATTAAGAAAAGAAGAAGCACAAAATGCTTCAGCAAGAGAATCAATTTTCTTTCTTTATTCTTTAAAATTAATGTGCAAATATTGGAAATTGTATACAAACACAAACAAATTTTCAGCCTGTATACATAAAATTGTGTAGCTACTAAATAGAAAATATGGATAGAAAATAAATAATAATTCAGAGTTTAATAAACAAAGATACACATCCTATAATAGTGCTGCATGATATTTTTTAATAGTTTTAGACAGAATTCTGAGCAACACAAGTATACATTGGTGAAGAAATATAAAAACCTTAATAATAAGAGTATGCGTTTATGTGTGTTTATTTCACAGATGATAGATGCCGATGTATTTCTTACCAATCCGTCTACTTTAAAATTTTTGGTATCCAAGGAGCTTGAAGTTGTGGCCCCAATGCTTATATCAGATGGGCTTTATTCCAACTTCTGGTAATATTTTTTATATTTTAGATATTTTATCTATCTATTATTTATCTCTTACCTTTAGATGTTTAGATATCCTATGTTGGAATCCTAGTTCACAAAAAAAAGCTTTGCAAGCTTTTCAGCAAAAACATGGCCCTAATAGAAATAAAATCATTGACAACCATAACTTTCAGCAAGGAAATCAAATCATACTATTTCTATACATAATATAGAGTTGAAAATGGAACCATTAAGTGGCGCTGTTATCAATTTCTATTCATCTAATAGAGAAAATTATAATTTACATAACTTTATAGGGCTGGAATGACCAAGGAGTATTACTATGAGCGGACAGATGAATACAAGCCTATAAGATGGCGTCAGAAGATTGGCTGTTTTGAAGTACCTATGGTCCATACGGCAGTTATGATATCCATGAGGTCTCAACGGTCAGATCACCTGACATATGATCCAAATAAAATTCAAGGCTATGATGGACCCCAAGATGATATCATAGCGTTTGCTGTAAATTCTAAGAAAAATGGTAATTAAAATATTTTTTGGTTATTCAAATAAAGCTAGGCAGTGTTTTATTTTTTCGTTGGCTTGATAAATTCATTAATGCAAGTTAAAGTACTATCTAAGATAGTTTGAAAAAGGTCTCCAGAAGAGAGACAGGATTACAGTGAAATCTCTTCTCTCTTCTTATTCCTATATCTACTACCTACTAAATAAGAAGTCTCGGTGGTCCAATGGTCGAGCACCCACTTCTAAATCTAGTGGTCGAGCACCCGCTTTTAAATCTAGTGGTCGCGGGTTTGAATCCTCAAACTGGCTCACACCAATGACTTTTCGAAGTTCTTTTCGGAAGTTAGGTGTGTAAAGTATCGAAGACTGAAAACTTTGTGCCCGGTATGGCAAAAGGGTTCGCCACCTATTCCATTTGAAACGTAAACATAACGGCGAGACGAGGCTTCCGCTGCCTACACCTTCGGGTAGAAAAATCGTAAGTTATGTTATGTTATGTTACTAAATAAGAGAATGAGGTTAACTAAATTAGGCTAACTGAAACTAGTAGGTACACTTTGCTGTACAGCAATTTACGCGGTAATAGCCACAGGCAACTGTTAGTTTTGAAATAAATGACATACATACTAATAATCCAATATTTAGTGTAGTGATGCTTTTTTTAAACTATATACCGGACATTGACCCTGTTATGATTATTTTTTACATATCATAAGTTGGTTCGTTATCTTTGTATACATAGTATCTAATATATGCTAACCTATATTGTTAACTAATTTATTTATATTCATTCCTACTAATATCATAACTATGAAAGATTTTTTTTCGTCACAGACTGATAAAGAAGCTTATGTTATAATCTCCACAATGCTACACCTACATACATATTTAACTTTACAGCTAGTCCCTTGAGGGGTAGGCAGGGAGAACAGATGACACAAGGACTCATTCAAATCAGTCTTGGAAAGTGTGTCAATACATTTGCCAATTCCTACATCCATCTCCTTTTGTACTGTATATCTGCTTAGTAAATCTTGCATCATCTATTCTTACTGCGTTACAATACCATGATAAAATATTTATTCATTCAATTCTTTTTTTTTTGGAATTTGGGTCTGTGTGTTTGTTTGAGGTGATGATCCAAAACGGCTGGATCGCAAACAAAGAATATGTTACTCTTATACCAATATTTTCTTATTTTACTACTCGCAGGAGTTCCATTAAACGTTTGCAATGATGAGCTCTTTGGCTTTATTCCCGTTCCTCTGGAAGATAAAGACGAACTGGATAATGACTATGAACAACTTCTGAATATAAAAGTAGAAGCCATCAGCCGAGGCAGTCCTATACCATTGGACTCCAAGATGCTGGGTTATGTTGAATACCCTGAGGAGTGGAAGTTTGGCTGTAGTGAAATATACATGATCAATCTGAAACGAAGATTTGAAAGACGTCAGCTAATGGAGTTGAGTTTTAAAGAGCTCGGCATGAGGGTTAAATACTTCGAAGCCGTTGATGGAAGGTAAGTGGGAGTTAGCAAGGTAACCTTGTAACAATGGTTTTTTCGCACCAGCAGTGTGGAAACTTTTAAAAGCCATTAGAAATACACACAAACCTATTATTAATATTTTTTATAACTTCACGCCCCTTTTCTACTCGAAGGTGTTGCCAGCGGCTATTAAGCCTTCCTAATTTTTGCGTCTCAATTGTTATACATCAGACACAATGTTGTAAGTCATCGATATTTATCACAGATAACTAGCAAGAAGAATTTGAAGAAGTCATTGTGTCAGCCTTCGATCAGTATTCAATCCCACGACTTCTTAAGATAAGCTGGTATTCTACTACTATACCATTAAGACTCAATCTATTAAATAGGGGTAGGCCTATATAGGCGAATCCATGACTTCTGAATAAGAAGCGGAGAGCTTGACCTCGGAACCACCGAGACTATAAATTACTGTGTAAAAGTTATTTTTAATGTTAATTTTAGTAATGTAAATTTAATTTAATTTCAGACATCTGGATATGAACAATTTGAAGGACCAGGCGATCACATTATTGCCGGGCTATGAGGATCCTTACCAAAAAAGGTGTGTATTGATTAACTCTTTCTAATTAATTAATTGTAATTTATAGAGGACTAGGTGACCAGCCGAACCCGTATCAAAGTCATAAATAAGTAAATTTTGGATTCATCACTTATTCTTTAGTACATCACACACGAATTATAGATAAAAACCACCCCGTTGAAACCCTCTATCTATTAAAAAAACCGCATCAAAATATGTCGCGTAGTTTCAAAGATAAGGCAAGGATAAGGCATATAAGGGGACAGACAGCGAAAAGTGACTTTATTTTATACTATGTAATGATTTTGAACTGGTGCTGACTATTTTAGTAGCATAAGTCTCCACACCCCAGTGTGACTTTTTATCCAAAGATCCTGAGTTCGATTCCTGGCTCGTACCAGTGACTAACAAATATGTCATGATATCAGGAATCTTGTGTTTTCAGACCAATGAAGGCTGGCGAAGTGGGATGTTTCTTGAGCCACTATTTCATTTGGAAAGAGGTCTGTAGCATATTGCATTATGTTTTGTAATTAATATTTCGTAACACAAACTTCTTACATGCATACATAACTTCACGCCAAGTCCCTTCCGGGGTTGCCAGAGAGGACAGAGCTCCGTAAGGCACGATACTTAAACGGTACACTCGCTTCTTTGACTTTTATAACTCTTGTCATATACGCGCGGCGATTTTTAAGACTCCTGACATCAAAGCTGTAATGGATTCATATCTGTACATTAAAGGCATAAATGTGTGTAAGTTTGGATGAGGGATTTTCTGTAATTGTGCATTAAATTCAAATGGCTATAAAAAAAGTTTTCGTCATAGGAAGAAAGGCCACGCGACCGGTGCTGGGGGCAACAACGATGACTTTTGAATTTTCTATAAAAAAACCTACTTTTGACAGTTAATGAACATAATATGTGTGTGCGTTATTGAACTCCTTCCAAACGGAGACCATCTATTTTTCATCCCCTTAAATGTTTTTATATGAAACAACATATAAAAACACCTACTCTAAAATTACACCCCTCTACGATCAACCTCTATTTTATTTGTTTGTATTTTTTTTAAATTTTTTTTTGGAATAACAGTGTTTTACATCAAAGTATATTTTAAAGTTATAGTCTCGGTGGCGCAGTGGTCGAGCACACGGCTTCTGATCCAGAGGTTCCGGGTTCGATTCCTGATACTGGCCCACACCAATGACTTTTCGAAATTGTTTTCGGAAGTTATGTGTGATAAATATCGATGACTGAAAACTTTGTGCCCGGTATGGCAATAGGTTCGCCACCTATTCCATTTGGGACGTAAACATAACGGCGAGACGAGGCTTAACAGCCGCTGTCTACACCTTCGGGTCACAAAAGGCGTGAAGTTATGTTATGTTATATATATGTATATTTTAAAGCTAGTATATTTAAATATTAATTGTATGTGATATATTATGTATAGATTGTGAAGAATGGTAATCCGATGTCATTGATTCTGGAGGACGACATCCACTTTGTGCCGTACTTCCGGAGCAGGTTCTTGCAACTGCTGAACGAGATCAACACTCTGGACTGGGATCTAGTGTGAGTCCATAATTGAGTAATATTATACTATATAGTTATTTTTTTAAGTATTTTGTATGCACTGGATAGAAGAGATGGCGGGGCATGGTAAACCGTTGTTGCCGGCCTTAAAGGCCGAATAGGGGGATGGAAGGAATGGGATATCGAAGGGGTTGGAAGTGGGATGGGAAGAGGAGATGGCAAAGACTCTGGCCTCCGGATACCTCTCACCTAGTGAAACGCACCCTGAGACACTTTCCTCCGATATTCTGAGAATCTTTAAATTATTCAATGACATAAAGTTATTACTAGGTAACATAACATAACTTCACGCCTTTTGTTACCCGAAGGTGTAGGCAGCGGCTGTTAAGCCTTGTCTCGCCGTTATGTTTACGTCCCAAATGGAATAGGTGGCGAACCTATTGCCATACCGGGCACGAAGTTTTCAGTCATCGATATTTGTCACACATAACTTCCGAAAAACAATTTTGAAAAGTCATTGGTGTGAGCCAGTGTCAGGAATCGAACCTAGACCTCTGGTTCAGAAGCCGTGTGCTCGATTACTAGGTAGTTAAATATTTTTGTAATATTTGAACATCGGATTTTCGTTTGGCAAGTCAATCCGGATCAAGTTATTCTTTTCGATGTAAACTAATAGTTGAGTAACAAATCGTGCCATATGAATGGACAGTGGGAATGGGTTCCACAGCTATTCCAAGAGATTTACATTTTTTTTTCTAATGGCCAGTGCTTAATCTTTTCTCACCTGATGGTGACGACGTGGCCGTGGATGGTAAAGCGCACTGTCCCATTAGAAGATTATTCGATATAGCTTTAAAGATACCTACGTTATATCCATTGGGGAACACCAACGCAGGTAATTGGTGCCATTTACCAGCCGTGTGGATGATAAAGGAAGGTCCAAACCATTTGGTTCTGAAAGGACTGAACTCTTTAACGTAGGGATTTAGTCAATAAGTACTTCGGGTAGTTTGCTGATAGAATGAATCGGAATGAATGATATCGGGTTCTGTAATTCCTCTACTACATTTAACGTGACGAGCCTGCCTACCTTGGCGTAAGTGAGTTCGTGAAGTTTATTAGAAATATATTTCTAGTTATATCGGTCGTAAGAGACTGTTTGATGAAGAGGAGCAGTATGTTAGCGAACACGTGAGCAGGCCGCTGTACTCCTACTGGACCCTCGGCTACCTGATCACAGAGAAGGGGGCGCGCAAATTGCTTGACGCCAAACCATTGGACAATCTGTTGCCAGTTGACGAGTTTCTGCCTATCATGTTTGATCAACATCCCAAGTAAGTAAATACACACGTATTAATTACTATTAGAAAAAGAAATACTGCACAATCGTACAATTAAGTTTTGCAAATCCTTCTATTGCCTGCGCAAAAATATGTTTAAAACTGCGCTAAAATAAAAACCATAATAGCTCAAGCTTCATAGGTCTTCACAGACACTTAAAAATTGAAAATAAATACAGGTAATAAACTTAATAGTCTAGTTAGATGCCATATTAAAATACAAGCCCTTGAGGAAATTGCCTCCGTGGAACATTAAAACATGGACACAATCGATTGGAGCCTGATTCAGAGCGTAAAGCTATCATGAGAAGAACCGGACAAGAAAGCTCAGTATTCTTTTCAAACAATTTATAATATATAATAATATTAATATCGCTACAGAAAATATATGTAAAGCAGTAGGCTAGTACATAAAAGGTAGAATACCTGAATGCTCGTCCCAATTAGATTAAAATACATGTCTGGGCTCTATGCGATACAAAGTTTTTTAATACTGCAAGGTGTAGGTAGTGTGTTCTTAGGTATGCATCCTAAGAACACACTACCTACACCTTGCAGTATTAAAAAACTTACACGAATTAAAATAACATAACATAACTTCACGCGTTTTTCTATCCGAAAGTGTAGGCAGCGGCTGTTAAGCCTCGACTCGCTGAATTTTTATGTCCCAGATGGAGGACTTTTTGATTCAAAAGTGCGAGCTCTATGACTCCACCAACGAGACTAATGAATAGATTAATCTTTAATTTCCTTTAAACTGAGACGATATAGTCTCGGTGGTTGAGTGGTCGAGCATCCCGCTTCTGAATCCAGAGCGCGACCTCTGTCGCGGGTTCGAATCCTCACATTGGCAGACACCAATGACTTTTCGAAATTGATTTCGTAAGTTATTTGTGATAAATATCAATGACTAGAAAACTTTGTGCCCGGTATGGCAATAGGTTCGCCACCTATTCCATTTGGGACGTAAACGTAACGGCGAGACGAGGCTTAACAGCCTCTGCTAACACCTTCGGGTTGAAAAAGGCGTGAAGTTATGTTTCTTTTAAAAGGACTTGTTATTGTGTTTGTTAACAGCGAAACTTGGAAGTCGTATTTCCCTACGCGCAACCTGGAAGCTTACTCTGCCGCACCTCTCTTGGTTAACCCAACACATTACACGGGCGAGGACGGCTATATTAGCGACACAGAAGACTCTGAACTGGTAATAGACGTGCCCAAAAGTGTTCAAGAGAAGAATGAGTTATAAAGGAAGAAAACTGACGTTGAAATTGAGCAGACTTTTGGGCGAGATTCTTGACAAATAATATTTTAACATTACTCCATTACGCGGACTTTGTGAGTATTATAAAGAAAAAACAAACAAAAATTTATCCTTCTCGTTATATGTATTATTATACTTATACTATTTATTTGTCAGATTTTCGCGAATCACATTCATTACACTAAAACAACTTTTAAGGATTATATCGCGTTTATTTAGAACTTATTTTTTTTTATTTCCCGACGTTTCGAACTCTTTACAGAGACTCGTGATAATGATCTCTGTAAAGAGTTCGAAACGTCGGGGATTAAGTAAAAATAAATTCCAAATAAACGCGATATAATCCTTAAAAGTTGTTTTAATGTTATACTTATACTAGTTGACCCAGCGAACTTTGTTTCGCCTCAGAAAATAAATAAAAATAATCATTGTAGGTTATCCCTAAGAGTTAGATAATAATGTAGTACATTGTTTTGATCTATCACTTAGGGTTCAGCCAGAGTTTGCAATTAAAGTGCTAAAACTCGAAAATGACCTACACAGCTACTGTAAACATGAATTATCAAACCACCCCGTTGACACCCTCTATCTATTAAATAAAACTGCATAAAAATCCGTTGCGTAGTTTTACAGATATAAGCATATAAGGGACAGACAGCGGAAAGTGACTTTGTTTTATACTATGTAATGATAAAGCAATGGATGAGTATTAAAACAACTTTTTATGGATTATATTGCGTTTATTTAGAGCTTATTGTCTACTTGACTGTCGAACTCTTTACAGAGATTTCACGAGTAATGAACAAAAAGATGCTCTAGATAAACGCGATATAATCCATAAAAAGTTGTTTTAATGTTATTAGTGTGATTCACGAAAATCTAATAAATAAAAACGAATGTGTAACTAAAATATTTTTTTTCAAATAAAAGGAGCCTGATTTACTTCTTAACACATGGGCTACATGCATAAGTCCTGTCATAATCAGTCCCACCATTTTAGAGATTAGAAGGAACAAACAGACAGAGAGACAAGAATTTTAAGAGATGCTATTTAAGTGTATTTTCCACATATATATGTATATGCATGTAATAAAAAGTGGTTATTTCAATATCATAATAATATAAACAGACAGAAGATAAATAGATGACAAATATAGTAGTTTTTAATACTAACTTTTAAAAGTTATTTTTTAGTGCAATTTCTTTTAAATAAATTAAAACCTAGTATTGTCTTAAATACTTTTAAATGTATTTTTTTTATTCCTATTAAATATTGTAATTTTTAATATATATTGAGATAATTTTAGAATGTTATGTATGTTATTAATATTGAATTTAACGCAACAATGTGCCATAAATCTGACTGATTTATTCCAAAGAAAGCATTTTGTCAAACTAGTAATAGTTATAAAACAACTCAACTTCACGACAAGTCCTTTGTGGGGTAGGCGGTAAGAATTGAGTGCCATAAGACCAGTAAGTGCCACTTGTCGGTTTCTATAATTCCCAATATAGTACCTATTATGTAATAGTTAAGTTTTTATTATTTTCATAAGGATTTAATTTGACCTGAAAATAATACAGTGGACTCGTGGCTCGACGTGAATTTATTTTCAATAATATTTGGTTTAGTTAGGTTTTTTAGGGCTTCGGATCAATTTCGTGTACACTGTGTTGTCTTGGAGTTGTTAAAAAACACTTAAATAATTGAACGTCAGATTTTGAGTGGAGGAGTAAATGAATCTTATTTAAATCGTTCGAGCCTTTTCGACTTGAACAATTCATACATATCCTTGAAAATAATCATAAAAATAATTTTATATAACAATTTTGAATGTAAAAATAAATATCAATTATATTTAATTTTATCGATTTTACACGAAAAAAATATATTACTAATGTTTCTATTAATTAATATTGTATATGTTTAATCACAATGTGCCATAAATGTTCCTAAATGTTTAGTTTATAATAAATAAAGGAATTTACAATAAAAATCTGTACAGTTTTATTTCACCAAGTCCATGAAGCCATAGCGATTAAGCTATGTCAAAATATGTCGTCGACCGTGAATTTATTTTATTTTTTTAATCGCGTAATAAAATGTTTCCTTTTGGGATTTAAATTTGATGAAAGTGATAACGCACAGCCGTCACAGCAGATGTTGAAGGCGAATGATGTGGAAAAGGGATTTTATGCAACAGCAACAATTGAAGAAAATGGATTCCTGTCAGAATGCTTGACAACTATGGATAATATACTGGATACTTTAGGCGAGAATATGGCCAAGTCAGAGATGTCATGTGCAATTCAGCTTCAGGAATTACAAAGGTGTTATACATCATATACATATGAGCCTCTCAAATGTGAAGACCATGTGAAGAACCTTATGAAGTGCGCGCGTCGGAACGCTATTACTCATATATAACATTTTAAAACTTCTTTAATAATATACAACAATACACTCGATAACACTAAATTATGTACTACACTACTCACCTGCACTAATAGGAAGGTGATATTTTTTCCCACCAATAAAACCATTCTAACATTTTACGGTTTATAATTTAACAAATAAATCGAAACAACGTACCTACAACTCGGTATTTGGCTGACTACAAATATATTATTTAAGCTAGCAATATGCTATACTGATGGTAAGTGATTTTGGAGAGGGACAGTCACAATTAGTCTGGTGTTAATGGTTGGTGATATTATAATTTGCAATCTGCTATCATTTGATGAAGCAATTCGATGATGGTCCGTGTGGGTCTGCCGGTCATACCCCGATTTAGATATGGGAAATCCACGCCCTTCGTGTATCCAACATTGTAAGTATCAAAATGCATCCATTTGCTATCTTGTACGAACTGTTTTAGGAATGCAGCACAGTTAGGAGAATCACCATGGAAGTTCCGTCCCGTGTTCGCGTAGTCTGCACTCTGACAGTCTTTTATACGATTTTCGTAAAACTTCCACAGAGGCATCCGCCAAATCCGATCTCCCGTTTCACAGCTCGCCATTTCCGCATACTGGTATAACTCTTCACAATTGGAGTAACAAGCGCATGCGGCTCCGTCCAGGAAGGTTGTTAGTTCCTTCGTCATAGTACCAATATCTATAATAAATTTGGGCCAGTAGTTTCGTGCGTACACTAAGCTATCTGCGATCAGAAGTCGTCCTTCCCGAGATGGCAATCTTAATTTTGTTGTCTTATTGTTTGCGTTAGTGATGACGTCTCCGTGTTTGGGACTGGATCCGTTCGGCATCAGCTCGCATAGCGGTAGAATACCTCTGATATTTATGGGCAGCTTGAGTCTTGCTGCAGCTCTAGTGATTGCCACCACGCATGCTGCCCCGGCCATATCGCCCTTCATGTATCTTAAATCCTGAAATTCTTTCAAATCTATGCTTCCGCTGTCGAAAGTGACTCCTTTACCGATCATGACTATTGGTCGTGTACATGTGTCAGCTCCGTAGTAGCTGATCTCGACATACAACGGTGGCTCCACGGAAGATTTTCCAACGCATACAAATCCACCCATTTCGTGGCTGGCAGCCCATCCTTTTGTCCTGACTTCTACATTTATATCTAAGTCACATAAGAGATTTACTGCAACTGTTGCGAATTTCCTAGGATTCAATATATTAGCTGGCATTTCTTGTAAGTATCGAGCGAGATTTTGAGCTTCCGCCTTTAACTCTCCTATATTCCAACCTTGGTGGTCATCATTATCGTAAATCTTTAAAACCGGTTTAGGAATTACCGCACCGCTTGTTCTACTCTTGTATTCATTAAATCTCCAAATAGCTAGGTGGGCGCCCTCAGCTGCTGCTTCAGCATTTCCAAAAGATTCCACATGTATATATTTTGGACTCAGTGGTAAGAGCGCATTGGCACCAACACCGGCAGCTATTCTTATAGCCTCTTTTGTTTCATCCAATTGTTCGATTTCGTTAAACTTTAAACATTCACTGCCGAGACCTGCGACTGCGACGAAGGCATATTTAGGATCTAAATCGTAAAACACTCTAGTTTCTCCGAGTTTGGGTATTGGAGTGAGCTTCAGGCATTTCCATAAAGCTCCTTGTACCATCTCGTTGTACTTCTTGGCCGTGGCCGTGAGCATGGCTGGATCACCTCTCACGTGTTCGTTGTAATATATACCCAGAACGAGCCCTGTGTCTCTGCGAGCACATTTTTTTGCATCAATCACTTTGCGCCGTGGTATGAACGGGACACAGTCAGATCTTGATATCATAAAATCGGTAATGGAACGCACATTTTTTGATGGTGATTTAATATTTAAGAATAATTTGAACATGTTAATTTTATAAAAAAAATGGTTAGATCAGATATAGGTAAGCCTACTAGATTTGGATAGAAACTGTTTAATATGAATCACATACATCGATAAAACAAATACTTAATTTCATACAATACACAGAGCTCACTAATCAGTCACATTCAAGCACAATATGTCTCGCGAACGAGGTCAAGAAGTTTTTTTCATTAGCCAATTGGGAGCGTATCGTTTGAACCATTCGGGAATATATTTTAGTAGAGTTTCTTGTAATTGTCGATAAATAATCAATATCAAGAAGGGAATGGCAAGTCTTTCGTCTTTAAAAAAATATACCCAAAATGCTAAAAGTAGCAGACATATATCAACGGTGTAGTCTATCGCTGACCTTACATTCAACTTCGCTTTTTTCTCAAGCTCTTGGTAATTAATGGGAATCACAATAGTAGCTCTTTCAGTCTTTCTCAAAATAATCTGTTGGGTGACTTTCTTCTGCGAATTATTTAATGCCTCCGGAGTGCTAGGCCGAGCGCTGTTCATTACTTTATTTTTCTTTTCCAATTGTTTTTTATCATTACTTTGTGGCCCTTTGATATTAGCCGCTTTCTTAATAGAATTTAGCTTGCCTTTTGAATTGGTGATCTTATTATCATTTGCCTTATAGGTTGTCTTCTTGGATTTTGTGACTTTATTCTCAGTAATATTGTCTATCTTTTGAAGTTGTTGTTTCTCCGCAACAGCTTTCAAGTCTTCTGTATTAAGGTATATTGGTGTAGATGACTTCTTCTGGTTGCCATATTCTTTGACTATATTAGTATAATAGTCTATAACTGTTCTACCTTCATCACTAACCTTGTCTTGTATTTTTTCTTGCTTAGTTTTTTTTTGAAACTTTTCATTCGGGATTTCTTCAGGCTGCTTTGCAGGTTCCTTCTTGCTGGCGAATTTAGAAAACTGTAAAGGTTTCTGAGTAGGCATTTTTGTGATTTTCTTGAATATTGTTAGCTTCTGTTCTTTTTTTGGTTTACTTGCAGTTTTAGAAGAATTAACATTCAAGGCCTGCTTGCTTTCTCTTATATCCACTTCTCTGCGTTTCAATATAGGTTTCGGGACGAAGTTAGGGTCGGGTAGAGGTAATGGTTTAAGGGTCTCTTGTTCGGATTCTTCATCTTCTATCTCTTCAGCGGATGGTTTTGGCGACGAAAGTCTAGCAGTTTTATCTCTTGGATTATACGTTTCTTCTTCCTTGGGATAAGGGCTTCTTCCCTCTAATTCTCCATTAAGGCTGCCTTCATCTGAATATTCACCGTCAGTAGATATAGTGCTAGCCGTGTAATCTTCATCAAAAGAAATTTGCTGCCACTTATTTTCCGATATTTCCGAATCCATTGACTCTTGACGAGAAACGAATTTATAGTCATTGTCCTCACAAGAATCTGTTTTTATTATTATCTGTGGTGGTTTTAGTTCTTTGTGAGACTCTGGCGCGATGTCCGCTTCTCCATGGTTGTCCATATTGTTATGATTGTAGCTAGTATTATACGGAATGTCAGGTTCATTAAGTCTCTCGTCCTTGATTTTGGTTTGCTCTTCTTTCATGGCGACAGCCTTGCGGAATCGAGCCATCGCGAATTCATGTAGCAACTGAGAGGTGCTGACAGCATTACGGAGTCCTGTGAAGGGCATCGTACAACGCGAACTTAGATCTGGTGCCGAAAATGAGATTGGTGGCGGTGACAGAGCGTCCATGTCCAGTTGAAAGGATCTTCTCTTTTCTGTAACATACAAAACGTATGATTATAATAATTATTACATTCCTAATTTTTTGTATGTTGAAATATGTGTCTAGAAATATTTTGTGCAATACATTTGAAAATAAATTCGCATAAAGTTTTATAAATAATTTATGGCTGAGCAAGTAGTTTATTTCTAATAATATCTACTCATCATTTTCCTGCCCTTGTCCCACTCTATGTGGGGTCGGCACAACATGTCATTCTTTTCCATTCTCTCCTGTCACTCGTCGTTTTCACACTTACTCCCTTCATATTCATATCAACTTTTATACAGTCCATCCATCTCTTTTTCGGCCTTCCTCTACTAATGTGTCCATCCACAGTCATTCTCATCGTTCTCCTTGTGACATGGCTTTCGTCCCTTCTCATAATGTGGCCATACCACGCCAATCTACCACTTCTAATTTTTTCCGTGATTGGTGCTACTTTCATGCTTCCTCTTATATACTCATTTCTTATTCTATCCCTTTTTGTCACACCACACATCCATCTTAACATTCGCATTTCTGTTGCATGTACTCTCCTTTCATCCACTTCTTTCATATCTACTGATAATATCTACTGATGCTATAAATAATATAACTTTAAAACAACATACTGATTCCTGTATACTTTGATTTATGGCACAGTAAAGTGCACTGTGCAATTACAATTCCACAATAGTTATTGGAAAAATCTGTTATTGGTAGGAAAGATGTTGTCAGTTCAAATTGTAATATTTTGATTCGGTTATAAACCGGTTTCGGTTATAAATTCGCAGTAGCAAAAATATTTTGTTGTTCAAATTTCGCAGAAGTGGTCCAGTTAGGTAATGTTTATTTGCTTTAGCTATTAGCGTTGCCCGCTGGCGAGTAGGAAGGCTACTTGCGGTTGAGATTTTGGGTTAACAGCTATATAGGTCTACTATTTTTAGTTGTGTAGTTTGTCTAAAGTAAACATATTCCTGAATTGATGAACATCGATTAATTATAATTCGACAGCAAAATTATTTGTGTAATTAATCGCGACCCGTAACTCCACCCGCGTAGCATTATTAATTAGATATATTAGAATTCAGGAAAAGTGTAATTGAACCGTAAAAAACCTTCTGAGTTGGTTCATAGATTATGGTTAAATTGTGTATACATTTTATGTATATGCAGTGTATGTATAACATATACTTTGCATATGCTTTGCTATATGCAGTTATAGGTGAAAACCATATTGCAAACCATGCAGGTGTTTGTACGTGATTAAAATTGTATCACGTACAAACACCTGCATGGTTTACAACAAGTTAGATAGCAGATCGACAAAGAAAAATATACTCGTTGCCCTACCAAATATTCCTTCCATATTAAGTAATAATACATTAACGTACATCGCAAATTTAGCATATAACAAATTGCTATTGCATACTATCAAATGTTACATGAAAATAATACTTGTTATTGAAAACCTGATAAACTGATAATTTAGGTGTCATGAATAAGGGAAATAAAATTTATTTTGCAGCTAAATAAAATTAAAGATACGTCGCTATAGCGGGAGCTATATTATCACGGGAAGTTTACAGGTTGAAATCTTGGACGTCTTTTTTCCGAAAATTAGTTAATTTTGCGTAATTTTGATAACTAGTATGACTGAAAAAATCTGTATGTATCTCAAATAACTTTCGTAGGTTTAATTCGTAGGTACCTAATTGTTATTCATTTCAAGTATTATTGGTAAAGTTTCATTAAAATTCATTCTACTTTACTACTACAGTATAAAAAACTGTCATATAATAAAAATTGTATGTGTGTTAGTTAATTATATAATCACCAATACTTCGTAAATCGATGATGTTTTAATATAGGTACCTATCAAGTATCTACACTTATCATTGCTGTCCACTAAGACTTTCGGAATTTCTCAATGTTCATTTGTTAGTAAAAAGCAATTTCGATATTACCTACTACAGTTAATTCCATACAAACAATATTTATAGCTACTAGTACTAAAGGCTAGTTACACTGCATTTAAAAATTTGTCAATTCAAATTATCCTGTTTTGACTGAGCAAAATTTTTGTCATGCACAAATTTTAAAAATTGTTATTTCATTAAGCTTACCGGACTTCTGCTCTTGTTTGTTTTCTTCCGGATAAAGCACCAACATAAACTCGTTGCAGCCAGCGCCGCCTTGTCCCGGAGAGCGTTCCCGGGCTGGCGATCTTCGCGCTTGACGGCGTGGAGGTTCAGGTTCTGACGGTGCTGTTTGAGTTCGCTTCCGTCGAGGTGCTGGCGATACACGAGATTCTGCAGCTCCATCCTCCTTTGTCAATGCTTCATTAATAATTCTTGATTCCACTGCTAAGAATTCCATATCCACTGGCCGGCCTGGTATTTTAACCGGCTCTGACTCCACACTCGGGGAACTCATTCCGTAAGGGCTCTCGGCCTTTACACGAAAACGATATTCGCTCCCTTCGATTAAGTTAAACAATGTCACGTTAGTTTTACGACTCGTGGTCGCTTTTAACCACACATTCCATCCGTTGCGGTAATATTCTACTACATAGTTACCAATACGGCATCCTCCATCGTCCTCTGGTGGTTCCCAATCTAACGTGACTGACTTGTCCACTTGTCTCGTCACAGACACCCTCTGTGGGGGATCCGGGGGCGCAGTTATTGTCACCAGGAATGCCGCCGTATCTTCCCCGATACTGTTCTTGGCGTGTATTTGATATTCTCCTCTGTCACTCCTTCTGGCAGAGTGTATTTTAAGCATTGAAAATTTAGGCGTATTAGAGATCTCTATACGTTCGTCCAGCATAATTGGCTGGCCGTCATGACGCCATTCTACAGTCGGAGTTGGTTTTCCAACTATCGTCGTTTTAAGGAACACAGTTTCGTTTATTTCGTATAATAGGCCGTCTTCATATTGTCTCGGATATCTCAGCTTTGGTGCAGCCTCTAGAGACAATCGAACTTTAGTTACTGCATGTCCGCTTCGATTTGTGGCTGTACATTTGATTTCTCCTTCATCACTTGGTAATGTTTGATGAAAGACCAGCACACTTGTGGACTCAGTTGTGGTGATCGCTGTCCTTCTACTGCTGAAAATTTCATAATCATCCTTAAACCAAGCTATAGTTGGCGGAGGGATTCCAGTGAAGGCGACACGAAATTCAGTTTTTTCATTTTCTAGAGCAGTAACATCCTCCAAATGTTGGAGAAATATAGGTGCTTCTTTTGGAAGACGTTCGGAGCTGACGTTAAGTACGTCGGAGAGTTCGCTATACTCAGATCGACCTACGGCATTAAGAGCAGCAACTCGAAATTGATATCGGTAGGGGGGATCAAGACCGGTAAGAAGGAGTTCAGGTCGCATCACAACAGGAGGTGCGGTTCGGATCCAATCCGAGGACCCGAGTCTATTGCACTCCACTTGGTAGCCAAGCAACGGTGCCCCGCCATCATGCGGTGCCGCTGTCCACCGTAGTGTAATAGAATTAGGCTCTTCACCCGACAATATCGGAATAATATCCGGTTTCCCTGGCGCTGCCGGTCGTCCTGGAACACAATATTACATCAATGATGGCATCACTGTTATATTTAAGATGTGAAGACGGGCGTTAACCTTTGTCTCGCTAACCGTGCTGCCGGTATAAGCCATTTGGCATAAAACTCCTTTCAAAATTAGACGCGTGATAATCGTTACATGAACGCGGACGGTGTTACGATTTGTTTTGTTGTGGCACGCTCTCCTGTGGCAGCGGCGCGCACACATCATATAAATAGAAATACAACACAGCTTAGTATCGCCGCTTGGTCACGTGACACGCGCCGCTGCTGCTACTCGGAGTGATGTCGGTGGCTATGGTTTACCTGCAGTTTTCCAGCGCACGTTTTTGCTGGGCTTGTGGATGTGCGAGGCCGAGTGCTGGTTGCCCATGGCGGCGGCGGCTTGCGCCGGCACACTGAGCGCGCTGCCCGCGCCTCCCTGTGCCCCGCCCCCGCCCCGCCGCTCTCCGCCGCGCACCGCCGCGCTCTGGGAATAACTCCGCGGCGCGCACTCACTGCTGTGTCTCCGCCCGCCCGGATGCGATCTTGATTTGTCTGATCGATAGGTTTTCATTACCGATGGGCCGCGACCTTTGGCGCGTCAACTGAACATGTTCACAAATTTGATTGTGCTGCCAATACGAACATAATCATAAATATAGACATCATTCTTTGTCCATTTATGGGGACATTATTTTTACTAAAACTATCACTCCTTTTTCTAGCCGAAAGTTTTGGCCGTCTCAAACGATGAATTTGTTCTATTCGTCCCAAATGGAAAATGTAGTGTGACCTATTGCCATATGTCGGGCACAATACAGTCAGTTATGGAAAGTTATATTAGTTATATTCTGAGAAGTCATTTGTGCAAGCCTGGATTTGATCCTACAACGTTTCCGTTCAGAACTTGTCGTTGTGCAGTCCGGTCCGTCAGTCACTCACTCTTTCATAGCAGTTCGTTTAATTTTGACTGTTCTAGGACCTTCGGTGGGACCTTTGGCTTCGGCCCAGAAAACCCGAAAAGCCGAAGATCTCGCCGAAGATGGATTTTTGGTCGAAGGTGGCTGAAGCCGAAGCTTCGGTCGGACACTACCAATTAGTGATAGCGTAATAATATTTAGCCTATGTGTTGACCCGTACATCTATATGTACGGGTCAACACATAGGCTTACGGATAAACTCTATAGTTTATCCGTAACAAACATACCTACAGACGAAAATTCTAAAAACCATATTTTTGGGTTCGGTATCGATTGTAGAACATGTCTCCAGTATTTAAAAAAAAATGTACAGTTTCAACTTCCCTACAATTTTATTATATCATTACATAGTATAAAACAAAGTCAGTTTCCGCTGTCTGTCCCCTTATATGCTTATATCTTTAGAACTACGCAATGGATTTTGATGCGGTTTTTATAATAGAGGGTGTCAACGGGGTGGTTTTGATCTATAATTCATGTATAGTGTAGTAAAAAAAAACGATCATTTTCAAGATTTAGAATTTTAATCGCAAACGCTGCCTGAACCCTAATCAAAACAACGTACTACATTGTTATACACCTTTAAAAGGTCTACAAAAAAGTACGCGAAGGCATATGTCTATCTCTTAGGGATAACCCACAATGACCATTTTTATTGTTTTACTTTTTACGTGAAATAATGGCCTATTTACGAAGCGATTTTTAACATTATAGCTCTAATTTCCATCCAATTAAGTGTCTTAAATAGATTGTGCATGTAATATAGATGATCCTGGCCCTTTACAACATGCAATTTAAACGAATATTCGAAGATATTGCAGTGTTAACATAGCGGGACAGCAGTTATTACTTTTGATGCGGAACAAAGTTCGGTGGGTCGGCTCGTGTATAGATTAAATAGCAAAATTGCCTGATTGTTTGACAAGCTCAGCACTGAGTAGTTCCAGAGTTAACGGTTACAAGAAAATAAACTTTGCCTTTCTTTTTATGGAATAGGAGGGCAAACGAGCAAGCCTGTCACCTGATGGTAAGCAACCTGCGCCGCCCATGGACACCAGCAACACACTGTTGCGTTGCCGACCTTTAAGGGAATGGGATAAGAAATGATGGGGAAGGGGGAGTGGGCCTCCGGGTACCTTTCCCACCAAACGAAACGTAGCATGAGCCGCTTTACGTCGATCTTCTGAGAGGTCGTGGTATTTCACCGGTCGAACCGGTCAATCCATGCAGCGAACTGCGTGGCTCTACCACTGCGTGCCTCTACATAATATTAACAGATAAATTTTAAATTTAGCCGCATCTCTATGGAGCAGTCGGTAGTCGTAGGTCCATTACAGGTCTTACTAGACTTCTCAATGCAGGTCAGATTTTGAATTCCTGTTGAGGAATTTGTGTTGAATGCATTAATTATAGATGTTTGGAATGCACTTTCGATATTTAAATAATCCCAACAATATTAGCTTAGTAATATTATCCATGCGAAAGTGATTACATCTACATGTATGTCTGTCCAGTTTTCACCGGCAATTTGCTGAATTTTGATGAGTCCTGATGATGTTTATCTTCACCGGTGATGAAGTGTTTTTTCTGTTATTATAACGAGGTTACATTTATCATTATGTATCTAAACATAATAAAATTGTACGAAAGTTGAAACTGTACATTAGTTATTTTTTTTAAGAATACTTGGGACATGATCTGCAATCGATACTGACCACAAAACAATGGTTTTTAGAATTTTTGTCTGTTACGGATAAACTCTAAAAGTACTGCACGCTTTTACGTCCAATTTGGTATAAATATAGTCCAGTACAGGTATAAAAAATACTGACCAACAACGGTCTTTCTTTACCAATCAGGCTGTATTATTACCAGTAAATCAATCCGGTAACATTGAATTTCGATCTACTTAACGCAATGGAAGATATTTAACAGCGTCTAAATGGCACAGAAGGTGGTCTAATAGCAATGGTTATAGGATCTTGGCTTATATTTCCTGAGACCAAAATGCAATTTTCGTGCGTGCGGCAATGCTAATCCTCTGCGCGAAGAATAGACCAGCCCTCGCGAGAGGCCTGGATCAGTTTCTTTGCAAGATCTTTATAGAGTGCACGAGCATTCGGATCCCATGTCCCAAGAGTCTCAACCCCAAACGGCTCAAAACATGATCAATTACAAGTTTTCTAAATTTGTGCCACTTGAGATTTTCTGCTGAAACAGCAGCATCAACGGCCACCCCTTGTGTTTTTTCAGGCGAGGTAATGCTTTATGCACACCCTTCGCCTGGGGACGGCAGGGACTCCCAAAGCAGTAAACTGCAATCCGATCCTAGGGCTACCCACTACTGAAACCCCGCGTCGACCTTCCTCCGGCGTTAGGGTGGTCGAGGACAGTGCTTCAGCCCTGCCGTAGCCCCCTTTAACACAAGGGGAGCTCATCCGCGGGGAGCCTCGGCGTGAGGCTCCCCAGGGCGGAGCGGCTCCGATCACACGCTTTAAAGAGGCGCGCGGCCGGCAGCGCCCCCGACGACCCTCCCCAGCCGCACCAGGGGTCATCTTTCCCAGGCCGCGACTCGTGCGCACCTACGGGCGGTGCGCCCTCGCAGCCCGACGGCGGCTGCAATCACTGAGCTCGCCGCCACCGCCTTTGAGCGGGATCGGCTCTCTCCCGATCCCGCTCGGCGGCCTTCTTCTGAAGCATCACAGTTTCGCACCACAACCCTCCAATCTTCCTCGCCGCAAGAGCACAACGGATAATGTATTTGATATTGGCGTGACGGGAAATGCGGCCGGCGCTCCGAAGCAACACAAATGCGACGAAATACAGAGAGGACCTAAACGAAGGCACGTTGCGATACGGAAAGTCGTATTATCTAATAATGTTCTTAAATTGGGCGATGGCAGTCATCATCATTAGCCTTTTGAGGTCCACTGCTAGACGTAGGCCTCCCCCATAGAGCAAAACAACTGCTAGTCCTGTGCAACATGCCTCCATTGGCATCCCGCGGATTTTACAAGGTCGTCCGCCCACCTAGGGGGTACCGCATACTACGCGTCGACCAGTTCCTGGTCGCCACTCGAGAACCTTTCTACCCCAGCGGTACTGGGTTCATCGAGTGATGTGGCCTGCCCATCTCCACTTCAGCGTGCTAACCTTACGGGGTATGTCGGTCACGGCTAGATCAATTGCGTATCTCCGTATTGCGGAGAGAGACTCCTAGCATAGCAAGTCCATAGCACGCTGAGTAACCTTGAGCTTCGTCATGAGGCCAACATTCAGAGATCACGTCTCGCGATGGCAGTTCCTTAAGCCGAACACGGCACTCCCATTCTGCCACAGCGAGCAAACGAGCACGCTTAGCAGCACCTACAGAACCACTAATAAGCAATTCTTTTAAGATGGCGCAGAGCGAGTCGTTCCATTGTCACTAGGATAATGGGTTGGTCAGTAAATTAGAGTGTGGATAGGCCAGTTCCCAGGCATTTACTGCGTCGGTCTTGCTTATCACTTCATAATTACTCAGTGTATGGAGCAGATCTGGCTCGAAAATACGAGCGAGATTTAAGCGCCACCTTAAAATTTTGCCAGGAGCTTTACGCTTTTAAAAAGTAAGCTCCGTTTTTATTTGGTGATTTCTATCTCTTGCAGCAGCGCTATTCTATTAGCATGAATTGCAGTGTGCTTTTCCCAAGATTTATATTGCCCTACGAATTTATTATACCCTTGTAGTGAATATCTGATGTTGAAATCATGGATGATACTGGTAAAAATAAATCTAAGTGGGCGGGGGGGGGGGGGGCATTTTACAGTTTGTGCCCTGCCTGAAAAATGAATGAATGAAATGAAGGTCCGGGGCTGGCAACACATAGGCTAAATATTATCACCCTATCACTAATTAGGGGTTAGCAATGAACCCTCATAATGGCAAAGGCACAATATTTTTGCTGCTTTATGGCGTCCACGCAGACGAAGTAGCGGGTAACAGCTAGTCTAAAATAATACTGTATACATACTTTGCTGCTTATTTACAAATTAATTTGCTTAATTTTAGACTGGATGACGTTGTATGTACACATACATACATAACTTCACCCCAAGCCCCTTGTGGGATAGGCAAAGCCAATAGGCATTAGATAATATCATAAGGCACGACTCCTAAATACCTCTCACTTCTTCGACTTTCATAACTCATGTCATACGTGCTCGTCGGCTTTTATGGCTTCTGACATCCATCTTCGTCAAGGACACGTTCAGTTTGGTCATAGAAAGTGTGTCGTGGCCGTAATCCACTATAACATCTTTCCGCTTTTGGACTGTATATCTGCTTAGTCAATCTTGCATAAACCATTCTTTCTACAAGTCCCAACCATTGGAGCATGATCTTCCTTAATTGAATACCTATACTCTGTTTTAATCCGACTTTCGCCTTATATCCTTGTTTTTAAACGAGGTCGGCATGAACCACATTAAGTCGATCTTCTGAGAGGTCGTGGTATGAGCTTTGTAAAGAGTTCGAAACGTCGGGAAATAAATATAAATAAATAATAAATAAACGCGATATAATCCTGAAAGTTGTTTTAATGAATGAGTGAGATTCGCGAAAATCTTAGAAATAAATAAATAAAAATAAGTTCTAAATAAACGCGATATAATTCTAAAAGGTTGTTTTAATGTTATGGTTTGGTCATGTTGCAAGAATTCCATTCTTGCAACATGACCAAACCAACTGACTAAAAGAACCAACTGACTGAAAGCCGACTGACTAAAAGAGTATACGAAGCGAATGTGAGTGGCAGGCCCGGGATCGGGCGACCAAGACGGAGCTACCACGACCAAATACGAGGGTAGTCCGATAAGTACTTAGCCTACAAAAGAAAAACGAAAATTTTGGAAAAGTGGTAATTTATTTTTCAACATAGTCTCCTTTTAGCTCGATACACTTGACCCAGCGATGCTCCAACTTCTTTAACCCGTCTGAAAAATACGTTTTCTCGAGGTCTGCAAAGTAAGCCTCCGTGGCGGTGATGACATCTTCATTCGACTCAAATTTCTGCCCGGCGAGTGACTTTTTCAAGTTTGGAAACAAAAAGAAGTTGCACGGAGCTAAATCTGGAGAATACGGTGGATGGGGCAGCAGTTCGTAGCCTAATTCGACTAATTTGGTTGTGGTGAGGGCAGAGGTGTGAGCCGGTGCGTTGTCATGGTGGAAGAGCACTTTTTTCTTCGCCAAATGGGGCCGTTTTTTCTGCAATCCGGCGTCAAATCGGCCCAATAACTCAGCATAGTACAGCCCTGTAATCGTTTTGCCCTTCTCCAGGTAGTCGATGTAGATCACACCTTGGGAATCCCAGAAAACGGTGGCCATCACCTTTCCGGCCGATTGGACAGTCTTCGCCTTCTTCGGAGCACGTTCGCCGGGTGAAGTCCACTGTTTCGACTGTTCCTTGGTCTCTGGTGTGTACCAGTGGATCCATGTTTCGTCGACGGTCACGAAACGAAGCAGAAACTCCTTCGGATTGCGCTTAAAAAGCGTCAAACTCTGCTCTGAAATGGTCTCACGTTTGCGCTTGTTGTCCGGAGTGAGCAAACGCGGCACCCATCGCGCCGACAGCTTTCTCATGCCCAAAATTTCATGTAGGATATGACCCACGCGGTCTTTTGAGATGCCTACTGTCTCAGCTATCTCACGCACCTTCAATCGGCGGTCTGCCAAAACGAGATCGTGAATTTTTGTCACGTTATCCTCCGTGGTAGCCGTTTTCGGGGCACCTGGGCGTGGCTCATCAAAAACCGACGTGCGACCACGTTGAAACTCGTTAAACCAATTTTTGACGGTCGCCATCGAAGGAGAAGAGTCACCGTACACAGCATCCAAGCGCTCTTTGATTTCGCTGCGCGATTTCCCTTCCAAAAACAAGAATCGAATCACCGATCTATATTGCTCTTTTTCCATTTTTCTAAAATCCGCGGACACCCCTGCTTCCACACGCGGTCAAAAAAAAACTACGAGTCCGATTCGAGTGAAATTTCGAGGGTAGTCGTCTACGAGAATGTACTACACGATAGTAAATTTCTGTTGCGATAGTGCGCCATCGGGCGGCGAGGCTAAGTACTTATCGGACCGCCCTCGTAAATGGTCTGTTTAAAAAAGGCAAAATGCGTAGCACCCGAACCCGACGTGAATGCATGACGAGATGTGTGACTGTGGATGAGGCGAAAGATGTTGGAGGATCGTAGCTTGTGGAAAACCAAAGTGTCTGCCTACCCCCATGGGATACAGGCGTGAGCTTACGTATGTATTAGATGTAATAAATTAATGTCCTTCTAAAAGAATTTTACAATTTAAAGTTTTGAAACGCCATCTTTTGTCGAACTTACTATTCAAATGGTGTAAACATATACACCCAAGCCAAGAAACAAAAATAGCTCCAGTTTAGTCGCTCCATCTGTTGTACAGATAAAAAACTAATATAAGTACGACTATAACATGAGTGCTATTTCTCAGATGAGTCTTGCGAGAAATTAATAGATGTCGGCTCTGTATGTATTCCTTCA
Source organism: Euproctis similis (assembly GCA_905147225.2). Lineage (NCBI taxonomy): Eukaryota > Metazoa > Arthropoda > Insecta > Lepidoptera > Erebidae > Euproctis > Euproctis similis. The sequence continues at coordinate 20,568,249 of LR990107.1, read as the reverse complement.
CTTTTAATTTAGCGTTTTAATGCCCTCTTACATTCAATAGGTGACGCTGCAATTATTTCATTACCACTAGTTTTATATTAATTTCGATCATTTTCTAACCTTCTAACTTCACGCCTTTTTATACCAAAAGTGTAGGCAGCGCCTGTAAAGCCTGGGAATTATGTTTACGTCACAAATATAGGTGGCGAACCTATTGCCATACACCGGGCACGATGTTATCAATCATCGATATTTATCATAATATACTAGCTGACCCGGCGAACTTTTTTTCGCCTCAAACGCATTATATGAGGAAATAAAATATTTTTTCTAAAATAAAAGTAGCCTAAGTTAGTTCTTATTACATCAGCTACCTACAAAAAAGTCCCATCAAAATCGATCCAGCCACTACAAAGATTAGCCTGAACAAACAGACAGGCCAAAATTCTAAATAAATGTGATTTTTGTGTAAATACCATATTTATGTGTAATAAGGCACGATGTTATCAATCATTGATATTTATCATATATAATTTACGAATAGAATTCCGGAAAGTCATTGGTGTGAACCAGGATTCGAACCCAAGACTTCTTGATTCAGAAGCGGGGTGCTCGCCCACTGGCGAGCTTTCTTTCTTAAAATATTTGTAGATATTTTTGGCAATAATATGAATATTAATTGCAGTAATAATATATTAATTTCTTTGCTATATAAAACTGTTCGCCATCTTTCCAAGCACGCCTACATTTTACTTATTTATCTATCCCGAGTATTTGTTTATGAAGATATTTTCGGAAACTGATCTTTTGCAGACGCTATTTAAATATATATATATATATATATATATATGTGTGTTTGTGCATAAATACTGTTTGTTCACTGATCATTTTTATTACTTTCTTGGCCTTCTTACTCTGTGATTGATTTGGCGTGAAGTTAGGTTATGGATTTTTGTAACAAGGAGACCCAAAACTTCGAAACTTGGATTAGCTTCGTGTGCTTTATAATTTGCATATTAATATTGGATGGATGTAGGGATTCACGACGGCCAGGACTCACTCCACTCTAACAGTGGTAGAGCCAAGCAGTTCGCTGCGTGAATGGTCCGGCTCGACCGGTGAAATAGCACGTCCTCTCAGAAGATTGACGTAAAGTGGCTCATGTCGCGTTTCGTTCGGTGAGAAAGGTACCCGGAGGCCCACCCCCCTTCCCCATGCCTTCCTATCCTACTCCCTTAAAGGTCGACAACGCAACTGTAACACTATATGTGTTACAGGTGTCCATGGGCGGCGCTGGTAACTTAACATCAAGTGACACTGCTCGTTTGCTCTCCTATCCCATAAAAAAAATCCTTCCATGATCAAATAGAACGAGTCGACGAGCGTGTACGAAAGGGGTTATGAAAGTCAAAGAAAAGAATGAAAGAATCGTGCCATATGGCGATATATTCCCACTGCTTACCCTACAAGTGACAAAGTATGAATTTAGGTATTCTCTTTTAGAGTACTTTTCAACAGAGCACTTAGGTTTGAACTATTGTAACAGATCTAAATAATATATCTAGATTACTTGTGTTTATTTGAACTAAATTTCTTGTAATCTCTTTTTGTTATTTAAATGGCGTGGGAAAGGTTTTATAAACAATGACGTCGTGAATATAATAACAATAAATACAACTGTTGTTGTGTTCTGTGGAGTCGCTAATTATTTTATTCCCCATTCGTCCCCTGCCCGATTGAAACAAATTTATAAAAAGTATTTTTACACTTTAAGTGTAATTTATAAATTTGCCTTTGAAATATATATTTTTGAACCGTGGTATGGCAACGCAGTTCGCTGCATGACTGACTGGGCCAGCTCCACCGATGAAATAGCACAGCCTCTCAGAATATCGACGTAAGGTGGCTCGTGCCATGTTTTGTTCGGTGAGAGAGGTATATGTAGGACCACCCTAGGGATCATGATTTCTCGACTTTTTCAATTTCTCGGGTCTCGAGACTTCTCGAGGCTAATTTCTCGGGTCTTCTCGGATTGTCCAGAAATTTACATTTACGTACGTTTTCTCATATTATTTGGTTCCAATAACGTCAACAATTGAGTGGTTTCCCTTTCAAACAATAGTACCAAAGGTAATGTAAGGTAACTTCACGCCTATTTCTACCCGAAGATGTAGGCAGCGGCGGTTCAAGCCTTGACTCGCTGAATTGTTTCATTACGTGCCGTGCGTCGCGTCGTTACGAACCGTTTGCCCTACACCGGACACGAAGTTGTCAGTCATCGATATTTATCTCAGATCATAACATACGACAAATTATTCTTGTGAGTCCGTAATCGAACCCACGACTTCTGAAACAGGAGCGGGGCACTCGACCACTGAACCATTGAACTGTCTGTTTGTAATATTGAAATAATAGCTTTCTACTGAATTCATATTATGAATATACATATACACGGTACATCAACCAAAACAACAATGATACATAAAAAAAAATTTTTTACAATTTTTGTTTTTTGTCTGTTTCTGGTCCGGGTAATCTCTGAAATGTCTTGACCAATTTTGAAGGAGCATTTATTGGCAGTAATACTATTTTTTTATTGATCCATTGCTTCCGATGCGACACAAACTTCGCTAGTATTGAATGAATATGAGACTCTTAATTATAACGACAGCACCATTTTGTCTGGTTATTTAGAAAAAAAATCAACTAAAAACTTGTAAACAAAAATAATTTCTCATAAACAAGAAATATAATGTGAAATAACATGATAATATTTCAAATGCATGTATTTATTGAAAAATAATAATATTATGATAATTTCTCCAGTTCTCGACTTTTCTCGAGCTTGATTTCCCGGGAACAAAGCCCAATGATTTCCCGGGAATGAACCCTAGACCACTCTCTTCCCAACCCTTTCCTATCCGAATCTTAACTATTTGTGGTGCAGGTGTCCATGGGCGGGGCAGATCCAGGTGATACCTGGTGACCCACTTGATCGATAGCCTTTCTATCCCAAATAAAAATGCCACTTTATAAATGCAAGTTGCGAATATTGTTTGAAAATACAGCATTATAACTTGATTTAATTTTGACAGATGTGGAGAACTTCCACCAAAACAATATAAACATATTTTTTATAACTATATTTAAGTTCCAAATTATTCACTTACCTCATGATGCATTGACAACCACCAAATAATACAATCATACAAAACAATGCAGTCATTCATCCGATCAAGTCACAAACAGTAGCACACCTACTATACTATACTAGAAGACCGTTCATACGTATTTATAATAAATTTCTCGCCACTCTCAACGTAAACAAAACCATATACAAAGACTCATTGTATTCGTAGTTCAGTGCAGTGTAAATAACACTCAAATATCGTTCAGAACATTAGACTGTTAATACATTATAAACTTAATTTGTGAAATAAGAAATTATATAACTGTCTTTATAACATACATAGTTGTGTCATTTAAATCTCGATTAATAAACATAAATTATAGGTGATAACCATCCCCTATAACAGACACTTGGTTTAACTCATTTACGAGTAGCTACACAGAATTTACACGAGGAGATACTGAAAGTCTCGGTACCGAAAGGCAGTCTCGGTGGTCCAGTGGTAGAGGACACGGCTTCTGATCCAGAGGTCTGGGTTCGAATCCTGACACTGGCCAGTGACTTTGACCACCACCAATGACTTTTCGAAATTGTTTTCAGAAGTTAAGTGTGATAAATATCGATGACTAAAAACTTTGTGCCCGGTATGGCAATTAATAGCTCGGTACACAAACATTTGACTAATACCAAGTGTATGGAGAGTTTTAAAAATTGCATTTGGCTCCATACCTACTTTGTGTAATGTAATCACAGCGATTCGGTTCTCTTTATCACCCCACTCCATTTTAATATCGCAAAATATTGTACAATGTATTGGCGCCAAAACGAGAAAACACAATGAACAATCGTATAAAAATGACAAATTCCAAATTCAAATGTAATATTTTTTTATTTTTAGTTGTAACAGTATTTATGGCCAGACTAAGTATTTCTAGAAGTCTTAATTTTATTACTTAACGACAGTATTTTATTCCACAAATATTATTTAATACCATGTGAAAGTGCAGAATCTCTGCAAATACTCTTTAAATTTTCATGTGTGGTGCCAGGGCTCGGTTATAATATTTCTGAAGGGACAAATGAACTTTGTTTCATTAAAATCTCATATCAGTAAAAAAGTTATTGTCGTTAGAAAGATTAAGAGGGGCCGGTGAAGTACTTCAACCTCGCAGAATATCGACGTAAAGGGGCGCATGCCGCCTTTCGCTGGGTGAGCGAGGTAGCCGTAGGCCCAAATTCCTTTCCCCATCCCCTTCCCATCCCACTTTTGTATCCGTAACTGTAACATTATTTCAGGTATCCATGGGCGGCGTTTGTTGCTCACCATCAGGCGACACGCCTGCTCGTTTGCCCCCCTATACCATAAAAAATGACCATGATCAAAATATTAATATTATTATTGTCTAATTAATACAATAATTAAAATATGTATCTATTAGGTTTCGACTATTTCAATTGTCTATTCATTTGTTACTTTCTATTTGCGTAGACACGGCGACATATTACTTATTATAATAACCTCCAATTATGTTACCTCTGAAATGGGCTCCAACGAAACCACGAATTTGGTATCATCGGTTATTCGGGAGTGAATTCCCGCAGTGTGCCCGCCGCTGGTGCGGGATCGGTGGGGAGGGTCAATTGGCCAGATGCCAATATGAAACATTCCAATCCCGAAGCCGTTAAACAACAAAATCCAAGCCGTGCTCATATAAACACCATGTAATTTTGACAGTCAAGGTTTACCTAATATTGTATAATACTACTACTAATAAATTAAACTGCTAATCTCGGCAACGCTTCGGTTTGGTTAGTGCGTTAATTTGTATATTTATTTTGATTAGGCTCGATTGACCTTTTAAAATCTAAGTTTTTTCAATAGAATAGGGGCAATCGAACAGGTGGGTCATCTGGTAGTAAGTGACTCGCACCGCCCATAGACCCCATCAACACTGATAGTGTTACAGTTGTGTTGCCGGCTTTTAAAATGGGATAGGGCAGGGGTCGGGAGTGGGCTGGGAAGGGGAGATGGTAAGGGGAGATGGTAAGGGCTTGGGCCTCCGTATACCGAGAGAAACGCGGCATGACCAACTTAACGTCGATATTCTGAGAGGTCGTGGTATTTCACTGGTCCTGGCGGCTCATCCTTGCAGGGAACTGCGTGGCTCTATCACCGTTAAATCTGAGCGGTTACCAAGACCTATCTATGGGCGTATGTAGGTAATCATGTATATGCATCAAATGCATCGCCCGAATTGCCGATTTTTTTACATTTTTGGGGTGAATTAAATATCATTTCTTTGTGCAATTATGATCACCAGCTAGGTCGTGTCCTGTGGTTTCGAAGTCGAGCATCCCACTTTTGAATCAAGAAGTCGCGGGATCGATCGCAATCACTTTTCTGAATTATTTTCGGAAGTTATGTGTTATGTGTGAAATATCGATGACTGACAACATTGTGCTCAGCTCAGGGTACGGTAATAGGTTCTGCCGCAGACCTACTTCATTTAGGATGTACAAATTCGGCTTAATATCCGAGGCCTCCAACTTCGGGTAATTATAAGTTTATTGTAGAATACTTTGTCGTTATGAAACATTATAGCAGGTTTAGTAATTGATTAGGAAAATGGTTACCTAATACTTATAAGTACCTGTACGTCAAATTAAAATATTATTTAGAACTTCTATTTGGCCTTCGGTTGCGCCAATATAGGTTACCTAATTATAAGTTCGTTGAACGAGTGGGAAAAGTATATACTATACCTATAAGATATTTTGAAACTAATTGTATTAACTTTGCAATTTAAAAAAATGCTTTGTCCCTCTAATAATGTAATCAATATTGCTGAGGGTTCTAAAAAAGAATATCTACTATAATTCAGTCCACGGACAATCACGCGCGGTGTCAAAAAAGACTATTGGAACCAACATGTCCATGTGATTTTCAGTAAAATCACCTACACTTTTAACTTCCTTCTGATCTAGCCACACTAAGCAGTGGGCGATTACTCTGGCACAATAACTCAAAATTAGGAAAATTAGATTGAGATTTGACTCGACCCTCTCCCTCCTATAAAACATGTCACGTAATTTATGGACGCCCCCTTATGGTATCTAAAAGTTGTTATTACAATTTCGAAAAAAATGAATTTCAACTCTTAGTTTTTTTTTGTGTCATAGTATATTCGATTCTATATGATATCGCTTAAAGTTTGAAATTGTAAACATATTTTATTAAATAATATGGTATGTTTTGGCGCATGTAGTTACAATGTCACCTTGACGACCGACGGACTAGTGGTTTCAAGAGGTATTTATGCTCTGGCGACGTTCCAGCAGATGTAGGTCGGCCGCTCGCAAGCCACTACTGAAACATATTGCTGACATTATACAATTCAAACAATATTCTATTTATAATAAGATTGTATTTTCATATTGTATACGATAACAGAGTTATGACTTATTCGAATTGTATATGTTGACTTGTGACTGATTCATAGAGTAACACTTACTCATAAGCTATTGATCATTTCACCTGAGTGTTAGTTATGTCATATTATTAAAATGCAAGTTTAATTTGGGATGTCAGGTGTTCATAGCAAAATGGTCACAGTTGGAGTTAGAAATTCGACCCTTTTCTGTAATTAGAACATAATTTTCTTATTTTGATTTACATTTTTTCTCCATCTGTTTGTTTCAGATAATCTATCAAACGATTGGATCATTACGAGGTGACTTCAACTAAAATAATGTATAGGCGATAGTACGATGGTCTGGAGCTCCAGCAGTCTGATTCTAAATCACGATGTCCCGTGTTCGGATCCTTATCAACAGACTGTCTGACAAAATCTTGTCTGACTTTACGGAACTCTTCTTGGCAATAAAAGCGTAAAAGCAGATGCCTCCATTTTCGGATAGAGAAAGACGTTAATTTACACAAAATAAGGAATTATTAATAAAAATATAATAAATTAATTAGACAAGTTTTTGGTTTCTTTATATTTTTTTTTAGAAAATCTTTAATCTATCTACAAACTCCGCTTAATAAATTTTATTGAAATACATAACCAATTACCTACTAAGTATCTCAGTATCTATAGTATGTATACTAGTAAGTATTTTAGTATCTCCTCGAGTAAATTCTGTGTAGCTACTCGTTGTGAATCTTCTAGGAAAATTAAATCAAGTTGTAACACAATCAAGTTATAAATTCACGCCTTTTGTTACCCGAAGGTGTAGGCAGCTGCTGTTAAGCCTCGTCTCGCCGTTATGTTTACGTACCAATTGGAATAGGTGGCGAACCTATTGTCTTGTGACAGAAAAAGACCTGGCCGTCCACGTAGTGTTCGTACGAAAAAGGTGGTCAAAACAGTAAGGGAAAGAATTCGAAGAAATCCTGTCCGCAAGCAAAAGATTTTATCTCGTGAGATGAAGATAGCACCTAGAACAATGTCGCGTATTTTAATAGATGACTTAGGACTTGCAGCCTATAAGAGGCGCACTGGTCATTTATTAACTGTTAATTTAAAAAAGAATAGGGTGTTAAAATCTAAACAACTACTGAAGCGGTACGCACAGGGAGGTCACAGAAAAATATTGTTTACAGATGAAAAGGTTTTTAAAATTGAGCAACATTTTAACAAACAAAATGACCGTATTTATGCTCAAAGCTCTAAGGAAGCTTCCCAATTAGTTGACAGAGTGCAACGTGGGCATTATCCGACTTCAGTGATGGTTTGGTGGGGTGTCAGCTACGAAGGAGTGACTGAGCCATATTTTTGTGAAAAAGGTATCAAAACATCGGCACAAGTGTATCAAGATACGACGCACGCAACCTTGGTTGGAAGCGAACGTTTCGGACTTCATTAGAGCTGAAGACTGGCCGTCGTCTAGTCCCGATCTTAATCCACTGGATTATGATTTGTGGTCAGTTTTAGAGAGTACGGCTTGCTCTAAACGTCATAATAATTTAGAGTCCCTAAAACAATCCATACGATTGGCAGTGAAGAATTTTCCCATGGAAAGAGTGCGTGTTTCTATTGATAACTGGCCTCAACGTTTAAAGGCCTGTATTGCAGCCAATGGAGACCACTTCGAATAAGCTTTATATATTTTATATCGTTTTATATTTATGTATTAAAGTAACACACTGTAAAAGTAATAAATGTTATTTGCAATTAAAAAATTTTTTTTTTCTTTGTTACAATATTTATGGCATGACTAAGTATATTGGTGGATATTAAAGTAGATGCAGTAGTTTTTACGTGACGGGGATATACACATGTAGACCAATAGATCGAAGTTTTATAAAATCTCTAATATTTTTTCTACAATATCTTTCAAAGGTTTGTTACATTTTTAATTTATTCTAAAATATTTTTTTTGATACACTAAATATATCGCCATCTAGTTTTCAAGTCAAGTAACTTTCTAACGCTTGTATTTTCATACGAATTGTACTTTTTCTAAAGAAAATCTGATATTGATGACCTCCATTCTAATATCATAAAGGTTAGCATGTATTTAATCTGTAGGTTTAGGTTTACTTTTGTCCTGTGAAAGTTAAATTAGTGTATACATTTTTGTTTAAAGTATGGCTATATAGGTTATTTAAATATTTGTGATTTAACCCGTGCTTAAGTACAACAGTCGTGTTATATTTCATATCCTGCAATGTACGTGACGCTAATCAAAATCGTAACATGATATCCGTAACAAAATGTACAGCGAATATATTAATTTGTAACAGTTTCCCTGAAATTGTAAAGCCATAATTAAGTTAATATTAAGTATATATAACATTCATCAACGTGCCCGGCTGCCCAGAATGGTCGTAAAACGCGATTATACAGTTCTGGATTGGTCGAAAATTTTCAATTCATGTTTATATATTCGGAACCAAGTATACATCGACTATTTATCTCGATTCCCTCTGTTATTATCAATCAATCTCTAAATCATTTGTCACTTTTATATTTTTGGAAAATCCACACAATTCCTAATTAAAGTTTGTGAATTGCAGAAAATTAAAACCGCACCAGAAACCGAATGAAAGACTACTAGGTACTATCGAAAATTATAATATACCTTTTTTGTTTAGTCGGGAAAAGTGTAGAAATATAAAAGCTAAAACGATGATGATGATCAATAAACAACAGTTTCAACAGTGGTAGAGCACAGCAGTTCGCTGCATGAATGAGCCGGCTCGACCGGTGAAATAGCCACGACGTCTCTGAAGATCGACGTAAAGTGGCTCTTTCCCCGTTTCGTTCGGTGAAAGAATACCCGGAGGCCTACCTCCCTTCCATTTCCCCATCGCACTCCCTTTAAGGTCGGCAATGCAAAAGTAACATTATACGTATTGTCACTTACCATCATCGCATAAAAAAGCATCGCATACAATTTTAACAGTGGTAGAGCCCGTAGAGCCACATAATAGCCTGCCTGGGCAACTCCGACAGGTGAAATACTGCGATCTCTCGGAAACCATTTTCCGAAGTAAGTACAGTTTTGGGATAAGGAAGTGACCATTCACTTCCTTATCCCAAAACCGTACCTATCCCAGGACTGTAAACTAACTGTGCAAAACTATAAAGTGATAGGTGGATTCGAAAAATGTTTCGACCATGTTGTAACACTCACATACTTATATATTTGGCGCTTTTGACACGAGCCATACGCTTATTTTACAGAGTAAAAGAAAATATTGATGTTTTTCATAGCAGCTCGGCAAAATTCACAGGAAAAGCTCATGGAATAATAACATCGTTTACGTATGTATGTTTTTTGTATACTGAAGCCATTAATAGGCGAAGATGTAGGTAGCTTAAAATATGTCTCGTTATATAGCATTAAATTTAATTTCATTTAAATAGGTGGCCGACCGGGAAACCGGGAAACCGGGAAACAGGGAAATAGGTATTTCCAGAGTCAGGTCAGATCGGGAACATAGGACATGACTTTCTTGCGAGGTTCTTCTCATGATGACACATAGGTAACTCGGTATCGGGCCGCTTCTGGTAATTACATCCCTGTTTTGAAGGGAATGTACTTTCGCCAGGAGTATTTTATTTATTCCAATTATGTATTTGACTATTGTCCGATATTCATCAAATGACGTTTTAGAAAAGTTAACATATACTTAGTCATGCCATAAATATTGTAACAAAGAAAAAAAAATTTTTAATTGCAAATAACATTTATTACTTTTACTGTGTGTTACTTTAATACATAAATATAAAACGATATAAAATATAAAAAGCTTATTCGAAGTGGTCTCCATTGGCTGCAATACAGGCCTTTAAACGTTGAGGCCAGTTATCAATAGAAACACGCACTCTTTCCATGGGAAAATTCTTCACTGCCAATCGTATGAATTGTTTTAGGGACTCTAAATTATTATGACGTTTAGAGCAAGCCGTACTCTCTAAAACTGACCACAAATCATAATCCAGTGGATTAAGATCGGGACTAGACGACAGCCAGTCTTCAGCTCTAATAAAGTCCGAAACGTTCGCTTCCAACCAAGATTGCGTGGACCGAGCTTTATGACCCGGTGCCGAGTCTTGCTGGAAGGACCATACTTCGTTATTGAACATGGTGTTGTTAAGGGGCTTGACTACCTTTTCAAGAATGGTATCTTGATACACTTGTGCCGATGTTTTGATACCTTTTTCACAAAAATATGGCTCAGTCACTCCTTCGTAGCTAACACCCCACCAAACCATCACTGAAGTCGGATAATGCCCACGTTGCACTCTGTCAACTAATTGGGAAGCTTCCTCAGAGCTTTGAGCATAAATACGGTCATTTTGTTTGTTAAAATGTTGCTCAATTGTAAAAACTTTTTCATCCGTAAACAATATTTTTCTGTGACCTCCCTTTGCGTACCGCTTCAGTAGTTGTTTAGATTTTAACACCCTATTCTTTTTTAAATTATCAGTTAGTAAATGACCAATGCGCCTCTTATAGGCTGCAAGTCCTAAGTCATCTTTTAAAATACGCGACATTGTTCCAGGTGCTATCTTCAGCTCCCGAGATAAAATCTTTTGCTTGCGGACAGGATTTCTTGGAATTCTTTCCCTTACTGCTTTGACCACCTTTTTCGTACGAACACTACGTGGACGGCCAGGTCTTTTTCTGCCACAAACAGAAGAGGTCTCATTGTAGTTATTAATAGCCCGGTACACAAACATTTGACTAATACCAAGTGTATGGAGAGTTTTAAAAATTGCATTTGGCTCCATACCTACTTTGTGTAATGCAATCACAGCGATTCGGTTCTCTTTATCACCCCACTCCATTTTAATATCGCAAAATATTGTACAATGTATTGGCGCCAAAACGAGAAAACACAATGAACAATCGTATAAAAATGACAGATTCCAAATTCAAATATAATTTTTTTTTTATTTTTAGTTGTAACAGTATTTATGGCCAGACTAAGTATATTATACATAACATTTCTAAAACGTCAGGTGGTGTTTTGGTAAATTAAATACAAGCATTTGAGACTGAAGTGCTATAAAGAATTATGTAATTTAACGCTCAAATTATTCAAATATGCTCATATTATACAATATGTACATAATGATGCAGTTTAACGGCAAATTTTAAAGAGAGAACATTTTATTGCTGCCACTTTATGGCTGCTGGAAGATACTTATTTAATCGAAACGGAGTCGTACCCGGTCGTACTCGGATTACTCCTAGATAAAAATGCTACTGAGCATTTTTTTGTAAACTTATATTTAAACATAGTTTATATCACAATGATGCCATTAAATACCAATTATAACTAATCTTATCTATTTTAAAAAATTAAGGTAAGTTGAAATTAACATTTTAAAGGGTTTTTTTTTTATTATTAAAGTACATAAGGTTTAACGATAAATTTAAGTTTAAGTCTATAAAAATACACCTCAACTAAGTTAAGTACGGGACATGTTTTAATTTAATCACTGAAATACGACGGTGACAAAACATTTAAATAATTTTAGAGCGACGTCTCATCGTCGTCAGAACGCAAAATAGTTTGAACATATGCCAAGCAATCGGGCATTTTTCCAATATGTGTGTGTGTTTAGTTTTGATTTAAAGACAAAAACTTGGATTACGGGAAACGGATGTTGATTTTTTTTCCAAATGACAATAGCAAGTTTTTTTCAATAAGATTAAACGGCCATATCATGGAGGTAATGCTTTGAAGGTTAATTGATGTCTTGGTGAAATACCACGACTTCTCTCGGAATATCGGCGTGAAGTGGCTCGTGCCGCGTTTCGTTTGGTGAGAGAGGTATCCAGAGGCCTGATCCCCTCTCCCTTTCCTTTCCCCTCCTACTCCCTTAAAGGACGGCAATGCACCACGGTGTCCATGGGCGGTGAGAAGTTACTTTCCATCAGGTGACCGAATTGCTCGTGTGCATTCCTATCCCTTAAAAAAAGGTACTATCTGAGTCGTGAATGTTATTGTCGCAGTTAGGTTATTATTAATATTGTTACATACTTACTACATATTATTCGTAAAATAAAATAATATCACAAAAATAACTCAACTGAAATTGGAACAGAACAATTTTCAGTGACTTGTTATTTTATTTATAAAAACAACAACTATTGCACAATGTAATGAAATGGGTTCTCATCTAGGGAATTGTAACGCAGAGATATCGTACTTATCTTTTTTTATGGAATAGGAGGGCAAACGGGCAAGCGGGCTACCTGGTGGTAAGCAACTACCCCTGCCCATGGACACCTACAACACAGCTAGTGTGCTGTCGATGGGAAGGGGGGCGAGGAGAGTGGGCCTCCGGATACCTCTCTCACTGAAGGTAAGCCAGCATGACCCACTTTACATCAATATTCTGAGAAGCAGTGGTGGCACGCAGCGATCTGTGTGGCTCTACCACTGTCTTTCATATACTTACTACTCCTCCTTTTCATAATTGGATAAGAAGTCGTAGGATACTTACTCCAATGACTTTAAATGTCATTCAGGCGAGGTAGGCAGAGAGAACTGATTAGTCGTGAATAAATTGAGATCGTTTTATAAATTTTTTATAAGGTGTCGTCTCGATGGCCCAGTGGTCGAGCACGCCGCTTCTGCATCAAGAAGTCGTGGTATTGATTCCGGGCTCGCGACCAATGGCTTCTTGGAATTATATACAGACGTTATGTGTAATAAATATCGATGGCTGACATTGTGCCCGGTGTAGGGCAATAGGTTCCGTCACCTGGTTAAGACATTTGGGTCGTGAAAAATCTGCGAGTCGAGGTTTACTAGCTGTAAAGTAGTAGTACTGTAAAGATTAGAGTAGAAAAAAGCATGACGCTATATATTATTTTTTATAAATGCCTAGTCATAATAAAACTTATAAAAACGACCAAACATCCCTGATCATCGTCATCTTTTTATCACCGAACTCGGCAAGTTTTATTCAGCAGTAATCAGCAGTCATTGCTTTAAGAAAAATCCTCAGACTGGCTCTAAAATGATTTTTTTTTCCTATCAGCTAAAGAGATGTCAGATTTTCATATTTTAAAGAAAAAGAACTAGTAGGTAGATAGTAAGTTGCTGATAAATACTTAGATAGAATTTCCATCAAATGTGTATATGAACGTATATATTTTGTCAATGTGGAAGAATCTTCTTTTAAATACGTATGTAATATAAACAGGTAGAAGAAATACGTCAAAAATTAAACCCAAGTTTGAATGCAATATATATTATTATGAAGATCTCATGGATTGGCCGTAGGCTTTTCAATCCGACTAGTTGAAAAAGCCACGTTATTATGGTGGGAAAACGTACATAAATTAATTTTAAGACCACATTTTTATTATACTTTATTTCGAAGTTTGGAATGGGAACACAGCATTATTTAAAGCTAAAATATTTTGCTGATTTTGTGTTTAAAAATACTTGAGTTGCATCAATGTCGCATTGGTAACCGACCTAATCTTATTAAAAATCATTTCCGTTTCTGAAATTCTTCAATTCGAAAACAGATATTGTATTTAGTCCGATGAGAAAGAGAGATAGAGAGACCGAGAGAGAGATTATGAGATACGAAGAAAATGGAGACATACAAAGAACATATCACAGTCTTATTCTTTTAGCCTAATTTAATTTTTAAATGTAATGAATATTGTTAAGACTCATACATGTAACTGTTTAAATCTACATAAATGTTATTGTAATTGAATCGTTCCGGTTTCGAATACGAGTAGAAGATTCATTCATAACTTCACGCCTTGTTTCAATCCCAAGGTGTAGGCTGTAGTCGTTAATCTTCGGACTCGCCAATTCGTTACTATACGTCCCAAATGGAAAAAGGTAACGAACGTAATGCCATACACCAGGCACAAAGTCATAGATATTATTCACAATTAACTTCCTAAAAGAATTACGACAAATCATTAGAGTGCGCCCGGAATCGAACCCACGACTGTGATAATTATCGATTACTTACGACTTGAAAATGACAGTTTGTGCCACCAAGGATTTCTTTTTATAAGACTGAATGCTGCTGTCTTTCTCGGACATTAGGTGTGTCAATGCATAAAATAAGACAAGATAAACCTTATGTTTATTTTTTTTTTTTTTTTTTTTATGGGATAGGAGGGCAAACGAGCAGGCGTGTCACCTGATAGTAAGCAACCAACGCCGCCCATGGACACTAGCAACACATATAGTGTCACTGTTGCGTTGCCGACCTTTAAGGGATAGGGGATAGGAAAGGATGGGGGAGGGGGGTGGGCCTCCGGGTACCTCTCTCACCGAACGAAACGCGGCATGAGCCACTTTACGTCGGTCTTCTGAGAGGTCGTGGTATTTCACCGGTCGAGCCGGCCCATTCGTGCAGCGAACTGCTTGGCTCTACCACTGTTGTATGTATTCAGTTCTGAAACTGGTCTTTGAATGTTGGCATTATGACGAAGCTCAAAGTCGCTCAGCGTTCTATATGCTTGGAATCAGCGGGCTATGTTTAGAATCTCTCTGCAAGACAAAATTTGCAATACGGAGATACGCAATACTCTATCACCATCCTAGAACAAATTGCAAGAAGTCAATGGATGAAGTTTATTAATATTAAACATCATATTTGCAGCTTCTCTTATAAGATATATCTCTGTTTGAAATGGAAACATGGTTTAAACATTTGGAATATAAATAAAAATATTTTTGAGATTGTTAATTATTATTTCGCGTCAAATTAACTAATAAAATTGACATGAATCTTTAAAATTTTATTAACCTGTTCAGCTCCGGATCTTCAATTTTTTTTTAGGCGGGGCATAAACTGAAAATTGGCGCCCCAGCCCACAAAAGAATCGTTCGAAATCGAATTGGTGGTTCTGTAGGTGCTGCTGTGCGTGCTCTTTTGCACGATGTGGGAGAATGGGAGTGCGGTGTTTGGCTTAAGCCACTGCCATCGCCCAATATTAACATTATTAGATAATACGACTTTCCGTATCGCAACGTGTCTTCTTTAAGGTGCTCCCTGTGTTTCCTCGCAAGGACATCATGGCCTCTCATGCGCCAGAAGCGCCGGCCGCATTTTCCGTCACGCTAATATCAAAGACATTATCCGTCGTGCTCTTCTAACCGCCGCTGTACCGGCCATTCTAGAACCGAACGGTTTTGTGCGCGATGGTGACAAGAGACCGGACGGGATTTCACTTTTGCCCTGGAAGATGGGTAGGCCTTTGGTGTGGGACGCTACTTGCGTCGATACCCTTGTACCTTTAGAGCACGGTAGGGGTGGCCGGTGCTGCTGCTGCTTCAGCAGAAAATCTCAAGCGGCACAAATATAGAAACCATGTAGGTGATAATGTTATTGAGCCGTTTGGGGTTGAGAATCTAGGGAAATGAGCTCCGAATACTCGTGCACTCTATAAAGATCTTGCCAAGAGACTGATCGAGCCCTCTCGCGACCGGAGGGGTGCTCTACTCTTCGCACAGAGGATTAGCATTGCCATTCAGCGTGGCAATGTGGCCAATCTTCTGCCACGCACGCTACCCGAAGACCGAGAGACCGATTTCAGCTAGTTTTTTTATTGTACCTGTTTATCGTAAATAATATAATTAATTTATTTTTTCATACTTTTGCAGTTCTTCAAATGACATTTTCAAAATATTGGTTCCAGCAAGAAAAGCAAAATTCAAATTCAGTTTGGTAGTACAACAAAACCTCTTTTCAATTTCTAACTTGACTCTATCGAAAACTATCATTATTATTTTAGAAAAGTTCTTGTACAAGTTGGAGTGCTTGTGATTGTGAGTTTCGGAATCCGTTTGTTTAGCAAAATAAGATCTACACCACTTCTTCAGCAACTTCTCCAGCATCTTTTATCCAACATTCCGTTGGATTCTGTCCCACTCTTTGTAAACGTTGAGCCGACCATACATCAGTGTGACGGAATGAGGCGGAATTGCAATAATCACTCAATTGATAATATTTAATTCGGTTAAATGAAGAATAATTTTTGCAGTTATGAGATGACAATGAATTTTAGAACTTAGTTTCGTTTAGCCACACAGTTCACTGCATGAATGGGCCTGCAAGATCGTTGAAATATCACGATATCTCAGAATAACGATGTAAAGTGATCGATGAGACAGATATGTGGAGAGCAAACCTCTCCCCTTCCCACTGTCGCTTAAATCATCAACGGCCAGTATCTCTAACATCTGTTAAAAGAAGTCTGCTCCTGTCTTTCCAGCAACTTCTATCAGTTGATGTGTTGATCATACACTCTATATTAATTTGAGATACTTCATGTTCGGTTAATCTCTCTGAAACTTATTTTCTAATTTACAAAAAACCTCTGTCAAACACAATACAGGTGTAGCGGTAGAAGACTGTTCCTGGTAAATCTTGCAGCACGCACAATAATTGCATTTTTGGTCTCGGAAAATATAAGCCAAGATTCTTTAACAGTTTTGCTATTAGCCCACCTCCTGTACCACTTAGAGGCTGTTAAGTAGACCTAAATTCAAAGTTTCCTGTTTAATTTCCTGCTAATAATACAGCCTGATTGCTAAAAAAAGACCGTTGTTGGTCAGTCATTTTTTTTATTTCTACAGACTTCTACTATTATTTATTCCGTGAAAGTAAAGTAATTTAGGAGACTGTAAAATTTGGACTTGACTTGACTGGCTTGCCCCCCACCCTAGATCCGGTGCTGAACCTGTTACGTACATACTTCCATTTTAGTTTCGTGGCTAGAAACTAGGAGATAGGTTAGAGTATCCATCGCTTTGGTTAGCAAAAGCACAGTGCAAAAGCGTAATATAGAAGTCGAGGATGGCTGTGCTACGAGATGATTTTCATGACAGTCCTATGGATAAAATTCGGTCATGAAATTATATATATCTATAAAACGGAATATCAGGAGACAACAATGCGAGCTAAGTAATAATCGTGTGTTATGATCGATTTATGACAATTATCGATTGTTCAAATAATTTAATATCGAAATCACTCGATTTGCCGAGTCGTTCTCTATAGTAGTTCATGATTGTTCAACGACACCGCCCAGAGGACACAGAAAAATACTTGACGTATATAATAATACAACTTAAAATAACGATGATTTAAAGTGGAATTTAGATTATATGTATTGAAAACAACGGACAGAAACAGAGTTGGACTGGCTCCAATAACATTTTACATGCGTTATTCAATGAAATCTAGACCCGTTGATCGTTCTTTGAGAGAAAATTTGTCCGCACTTATCGCACTCTACAATTCTGCCTGTCAAATTCACCACGGTTATTCGAAGGTCTGCAAGGTTTGGCAGATAAACAAGCAAGTCACGTTATGGTCCGTGTGTGGCGCCGCAAATGGTTACTTGCAGCTAGTGTCCGACCGAAGCTTCGGCTTCGGCTACCTTTGACCAAAAATCATTTTCGGCGAGACCTTCGTCCGAGATCCGTCGGGATTAAACGAACTATTACGAAATACTGAGTGACTGACGGACCGGACTGTAATTAGTTAGGTGAGAGGGGAAGGGGTTGGGCCTCACCGAGAGAAAAGCGGCATGAGCCACTTTACGCCGATATTTTTCTTTAGATGTGGATATTATTGAAAAATAAATATATTATATTACTACGAGTTTATAAACCTTCGGCTTCAGCTTCGGCTTCAACCGAAGGTTGTAGAGATTGCGAGGTTGGGAGGGGCCTAGGGATACCTCCGATTAAAACACGGCATGAGCCACTCCACGACGATTTTCTGAAAGTTCGTGGTATTTAACTGGTGGAGCCAGCCTTTAAATGCATCAGACTGCGTGGCTTATAACCTTTTTTACAGTGGTACACTATTGTAAAAAGGATTTATTTCGTTTTGTTACCTAATCTATATTTCATAAGAATATATCTTAACTAATATTTAGTGGTTAATGAATCAGTAAACTCAGGTAATATTTAGATTTAGCTATCTCTCGAGGCACGTAAAAGAAATTGTTTGCAGTGAACGTAATCAGGATAAATCTAATTAGGCAGGTAGGTATGTGAAATTTGGCAGCGTTTGTTAGTGGGTAGTCTATATTTTCCTTGAGAAACAAAATAAAAGAAGCATACTTGTGTTGTCGAGAATCGCCCACGACTGTGCATCCATCTGTCTTTCACGCTCACTATAACCTGGTGGCATTCAATGAGTAACCATTTTGCGCAATACAGTGTAGGTGACCTTATTTTAAAAGTTCTGCTCACTGTGCATCTTTCCAGAGCTTTAGCGTTGGTGGATGCTAAATTGAAGACGAAGTTGGTTGGCGTTCCGAGAATAGTTTTTAACTTTGATATTTGCGTACTAGTTATGAAAATTATTATATCTAATATACATGTTACATCTGATACCTGTTTTATTCTTGTCTGTGTGAAGCTTGAAACTTAAAAAAAAAACCGTTTTATCTAATTTGTAAATACGTAATCTCTATATCTACAGCTGCTGCTGTAAAAAAAATAGTACTATCGAAAACATCGTTAAAGAATTGCTGCGCATTTTATTAGAAAAATAGCAACCCTACCGAACACTCCTTTGCTGCGTAGACAGAAAATTAAAAGCTGTTTATTGTTTTAGTTAATGGCTTCATTCAATAAGTTCTTTTAATTATTTTTCCATCAGTCTTGGCTGATTGTCACAATCATCCTCGGCCCTCCATAAATGTGAATCAAATGGGCAGTGAAATATATAAATTTTCAAAGTATTTCTTTTGTGTTTGCTCCACTCTCAAAAATTCAGGGGGATATAAAATAAAATCTTGATTTTTATTACTTATCTCAGACAAAATGTGTGCAAAATTTAACCTTTACATACTTTTGTCCTGTATCCGGATCATTTGGGTCGAAGCAAAATAATTTCTATCACATAGGAATAATATCTCAAGTTCCACATATTGTAGATATACCTAGGCATTACCATAAGTGCTCTTAACGCCTGCTACCATATTCTTTTTCAATTATCTGAAACTAGTGTTTCGATGACTAACGTGTACGTCAATAATAGAGTAAGCATAGAGACCACCTGTGCTGCGACTGTCCTATATCAGGACTGCCAATAGATCAGGTAACTTGTCAGTAGTAACTATGACGTCAAAGTTTAAATTAAAAAACAAATTCAAGTGGTAGAAATTCAACGCGATTCCAACGTGTAAGTTTAATATAGCGTACAGGCTAATATTAATACACGTCTCACCTAGAAACAAGCCGGCATCGTACAATTCCACCTCTACCTGTGCAACCCGAGAATACGCTCCCACTCCAAAATAGCGCGCTCCAAAAGAATAACACACTCTTCCAGCTTCCCCCCACTATATACCGATACGATTACAAATTCTAGTGTCATAATAAAAACTTGGCAGAGATCGTTCTCAGCCAACTCATTGTTTTACTTGTGTTTTTTTTTTCTTCTTAATTTTTATGACAATGTAAATCTAAATATAGTATATGATTATGTTGTTACATTCTGAAAATTAAGATACTGGGTTGAGGCCAAGTGTCTCACGAATATAATTAATTAGTGAGTAATTTGTTTTGTAATGATTGATTTCAATCGGTACAAAACAAATCGATACGATATCGATGAAGCGATTTGTTGAGTCGCCGGAAAGGATTGCATGGAACTGTTTGTAATCACGAGCTGATGCATTCCGTGTGTTTCTTCGCATCACTCCGCATTAGTAATTTGATCAAAACGAGGCTCTCATCATTATTACAAACAGTAACTCCTTTTTTCAATATCATGCCTTCTACCCGATAGCGGCTGTTGGGCCTCGACTCGCCGAAGTTTTACATCCCAGATGGAAAGAAAAACCACCTGGTTTTTCTTGGTTTTTCTTCGGAATGCATTAGGCATTTTTTACAATGGTAGAGCCAAGCAGTACGCTGCATGAATGTCTCGACCGGTGAAATACCACGACCTCTCAGAAGACCGACGTAAAGTGGCTCATGGCGCGTTTCGTTCGGTGAGAGAGGTACCCGGAGGCCCACCTCCCTTCCCTATCCTTTCCTATCCCCTATCCCTTAAAGGTCGGCAACGCAACAGTAACACTATATGTGTTGCTGTGTGTCCATGGGCGGCGTTGGTTGCTTACCATCAGGTGACACGCCTGCTCGTTTGCCCTCCAATCCCATAAAAAAGGCACACATAACTTTTTAAAATTATTGGAGGGTTGTCGGAGCTCACAGCGACATGTCAAATAGAAGCGACAGCGACATGTCGAAAAGAAGTCGGGATTCTAAGTCACTCGTCCACAGAGAAAAGAATCAAAGTGATAATTAAAAAGCAAATATTATTTCGTCCAGACGAATACATATTTTATAAAATCATATTTTTATCACATGTCTTAAAATTGTATCGATTGGGTGGATGGATGGCTAATAATATAATTGATATGAAAACTTATACCGATTAAAAACTAAAAATCATTAAACTAGCTGTCCCATAGAAAGGTTATGGTTATAATCAAATAAAATAAAATAAAAAAGGCTTGACCATTCACCTATTTCGGGTCAAGAAAAGTTATCATTCACAATTTTACATAACTCAAATAATATCAACCAAATTGACAAATATAAATAACTACTTCATCGCTGGGTGAACGCCTCGGAAAAGAAATAAAAATGGATATTGTGCGTTATCCCTGAGAGATAAAAATGTGACAATGCCATCGCGGACTTCTTTTTAGATCTTCTGAAGGTGATTAGTTAGTACATTGTTTTGATCTATCACTCAGGGTTCAGTTAGCGTTTGCAATTAAAGTGCTAAATCTCAAAAATTATCATTTTTTATTTGCTCCACTATATATATGAATTATACTTAAAAACCACCCTGTGGTCACTTTCTATCTATTAAAAATTTCCGCATCATAATCCGTTGCGTAGTTTCAAAGATCTACTAAGCATATAAGGGAGCAGACAGGGGAAAGCGACTTTGTTTTATACTATGTAATGAAGACAAAATGGGTACGAGGGCTAAAACATTTAGAGTTGATAATGATAAAACACCAATTTGCATGTCTATTTGTCTATCTAAAGCTAAATCCTCAATTTTAATTGACACGTAATCCTTTCCTCCAGCAAAAACGGCGCGATGTCCTAAATGCGCGAACATCTCCACCGTCCGCCAGCTGACTCTTGCATTTCATCCCAAAATAAACCAGCATACATGATGCGTCACTGTATGACCGATCTCACGATTACTTGTTAGAAAATATAAATGCAATCACCGCCACATACTGTCCTCTGAGTAAATTTATTTATTTTGCTCTCTTTACATGTGCAAGTAAATGACGCATTTGGAGATATTGAGTTATGGGTCTGATGATTAATTTACTGAATAAATTACTTTGTATATCATACATACATAAGCTCACGCCTGTATCCCATAGGGGTAGGCAAAGTCTTTCGCTTTCCACAAGCTACGATCCTGACACACTTCTTTCGCTTCATCCACAGTCATACATCTCATCATGCATTCGGTTTCGGGTTTACGCATTTTGCTTTTTTGAAAGAGACCATTTATTTGGTCGTGGTAGCTCCGTCTTGGTCTCCCGATCCCGACCCACTCACATTCACTCACATTGTATATCATCTATAATTATATCGTTAACTAGACCTGTAGCTTTATTTATTTTACTACTGTGAAAGACCATGCAGTTCCCACGACCTCTCAGAATATTATCTTATAGTGGTACATGCCGCATTTCGTTCTGTTCGTCTATCCGCAATGCCACCCCCCCCCACTCCCTTAAAGCACTGGCACCACAACTGTAACATTATCTGTCTTGCAAATCTTTAAAAGTGGCGCTAATCACTTACCACCCGGTATCCCAAATTGCTCATTTGCTCATCCACGCAAAAGTACAAAAAAGTTATGTACTGTTATTACGATAACACAAAACAACAAAACGCGCCAATCTCTTTTCGAAGCTCTCGAAAAATAACTAGAAAATTCAGCTTTCGGTAAAATAAACTGTAGTAGGTTTATGTTTGGAAAATTCTATGATGCTGTACAATGCAATATCTAGATATAGTTCCAAATGACGAATGCTTTAAACAGAATTGGCACTTAAGCTCCTTTCTCGTACCAAAACACTCTGATTGGTTAGTCCTTCCTTAACTCCTACGCCTTGGTGCTTCTGCATAGGTGTCTGCTTAGTCATTCTCAACACCGATTAATATAATAATTATAGATATTAGTATAATCATACAAAAGACAAAAGTTGACGAAACAGACTAAGTTATTAAAAACCAAAATATATATGGCGCTCAGTCATATCTGCCTTCCTTGCAAGGGACTTGGCGTGAAGTTAAATGAGTAAGCAAGCAACATAAATACATTTAAATAGAATCTTACTTCTTTAATTAATTTAAAATTGTAATTAAAGAAATACAGGAATGGAGGAATAATGACTTATGTCGTTTCAAATCTTCAAATAAAATTGGCTAAGGCAAAGCGTGGCTGAGTTAGCTCTATCAACTTTTAATTTCAAATTCAGATGCAACCACGCATTCTAAATTATAATTTATAATCAACTTACCTTTAATAAAAAAAGAATAATGTTAAAGTCGACACAACTATCATAACTATTAAAAGTAAAGAAATGTAATTGAGGTTAATTAGCACTAAGTATATTATTATACAACGTACTTATTTTTTAAAAGTGTAATAATATTATCTAACACTTTTAGTTTTGCGCCAATCGCTGTAGCATAAAATTTGTAACTTCATTTCTACCACAATTTATATTAATTGCAACCTACACTACCCCCATCACGCCAAATGGAATTGACACACATACAATTAAATCATGATAATGTAAAAAAATGTATGACATATATTATTTATTAAATCATTAATTAAATGGAGTTCTCTAGAATTCGTAACAATCTAAAAAGCATTTTTTTATTCGCTGGTAATAATAGTAATAGGAGAGCCCAAGTGAGGATTTGAAGAGTTACTCGAGCGCGTCAGAAAACTATATGAGGATGAACCTTATTCCTTGTAATTTACTCCTACCAAATATAAACACTTCATATAGGGCGTGCTCCGAGAACAGCTCGTCAGATTAGTAAAAAAAATCAATCCCCAGAAAAACTCGAACGCGTCAGATTAAGCGCATGTAAGTTAAATACATACAGAACAGAGAATATTTCAATAATCTGACGATTTTCATGGGGCGATGTATCTTATACCATGAATAAAGTGTGGTGAGTTTCAATCCGGTTCTCAGCAGCTGTACGCTGCTGAGAACCGGATTGAAACTCCGCGCCTCTGTTTCCAAATCCAAATCGTCAAATTTTAATAGGCCACTTTTTTGAGTTTTCTAAATATTCCCTTTCACACGCTCTAATAACTTTTTGATTTTGTCTCTTCTACCCTTTTCTACAGCCATCTTCCCCTAATTACTCGTCAAAATAATATCTCTCGGTTGTTAGAAAAACAAAGCGGGTAAACATCGTGAATGCCTGAGGCGCTCGAGTGTTTTTGTGTGAATGATTTTTTTTTTAACATTTTTTTTGAAAATTATTTCCGCGCTCCTCTCCTCACTAAAATGGTAAAATGAATATAAATTATTCGTTTTAGACCCAAATCTTCACAAACTAATCGGCCTATATGACGCTTTAGTGACTAAAAATTTAGCGGTTCGGCCTACTATACAGCTTTATTGTTACCTGGTTCAGAGAGAGGGACATAGTTGTGATATGACCGGGATGGAAATAAAGATGGTGAGAAAAGGTTTTCCCTTAAAGCCTCATACTCATAGATACCTGTTTTGAATCACCTACCCGTGGTAAGCGAGGGAGGTATTAAGCCGTACCTAATGTATTTAAGATGATAGTTGTCCAAAAGCTGTCCATTGTCCAATTGGTATAGAGACGTGAGAGTGACGGATTTAAATTGGATTTAATTAATATTAGCAATATACATAGCAACATATCTTTACGCCAAACTCCTTACGGGGTAAGCAGAGAGAACAAAGCGCCATAAGGCACGATTCTTACACGCCTCACTCGCTTCGATGACTTTCAGGCACGCGCGTCGATTTTTTATGGTTCCTAACATCATGGTCATGGAATGTGTGTCTTGGTCATCCTTGAATCCTACATCCATCCGCTTTTGCATGGTATATCTGCTTAGTCAATCTTGCATCATCCATTCTTTCTACATGTCCGAACCATCGGAGCATAAATAATATATTAACTAGGTACATAAATTGGCAATAGGTTCGCCACCTATTCCATTTGGGACGTAATATAACGGCGAGACGAGGCCTAACAGCCGCTTGGGTCAACTTTGGGTAGAAAAAGGCGTGAAGTTATGTTATGTAATATTAATTAAAACAACAACAAACTTACCTAACCATACCATACAAACATCCGAGTTAACGAAACAAATGTTTTGATCTAGGAATCGAATTTCTGAGCTGTGCGGGTCAGTCCTATTAAGGAGGCTGTTAGTCGAAGTTAATGTAAACATACAGTGTGTAAGTGTTATAATGAGGAACCCCTATGGGCAGGGTTAGGAGTGTCAACCCCGATGGTGGTGAGCGTGCGCGCCAGTGTGGGGGGATCTCGCAGGAGCGCGGGGGGGCGCTGGCTGAGGGCACGCGGGGGAGTGCGCTCTGCTCGAAATAGCCGTCGTATTTCGGTCGCGCCGCCCCCCGCACGCCGCCGGCCGGTCGCGACTCGCGCGTCGCCGCCGGCGCAGCGAACACTATCCGCTAACAATTCGCAATCGACCGACGTCTTGGTTGTTGGACTTGGGTTATCATGACTTGACTTCTGCTAAATGAACCCGTGGACTAGTATAAGTTTTTCGCAGTGGCGTATTTATTTTTTAGTAAACGAGCGCCTAAACGAGGATTGTTTTGCGATAAGGACTAAAAGCGTCGAGTGAGAGTTTTTTTTGTGCGTGTGCTGCTTTGGCGGCGTCATGGAGAAGCAGTCCAGGTGGTCGGAGCAGCGCTCCGAGCAACGCTCCGAGCAGCGGGTGCAGCAGCATTCCGAGCGGCGAGAGCAGATAGTGCAGCAGCAGGAGCGCGTGCAGCGCACCGAGCAGCACTACACTCGGCAGATGCTCTCCCAGCAAGGTACGGCTCCCAGCTCCACACAGCTCCACATACTGCAGAACCACAAACATCTCTCTGTACATTACTTTATATGTATAATTTAATTTAACAAGAGTCACACGCTTGACACAGCACATAACTAACATAGTATTAGTAGTCATTGCCAGTCTAATGCGAATTTTTGCAAGTTGATATCCTGAAATTCATTAAACGAGTGATAGAATTGTGTGGGTGAAGCGCGCGGGGGCGCTGGGCTCGCTCCGGAACGCCCACGCGAGCGCCAAACACCCAGAATAGCTACAGTATCTTGCTCGCGGTGGAAAAGCTCTATGCACAAATAAAGTTAGACGTCAGGAAGAAACCAAAGACACTGTGAGAGGAATCAGCCGGCCGGAGAGGCCGCCGCCCCGCTACCGGACCGCCACAACATCAAACGAGCATTTATTTTCCTACCATGCCCCACATATACTATGTGGGAGGAATGAAACGTCTTCTTGACCAATATATGCCAATAAAAAAGCGAATTCCTTTATGAACACCAATGTCAGCAAGCGAACTCACATCATATAAATAACTGCTGTCGTAAACACGATATTTAATACTTTTTCAGAATACATACACCTATAGATAATTTTGAATTTTCATTTATAAATTTATAGTAAAAAAAAACAGTAACATTTAATTAAATATGATCATTTGACATTATATTATAATTATTATTAATTATGTAAAAGTTTAATAATATTACCGCCATTTTTAAAATAGACTTTAATACACATATTAAATCTAAATAGCAATTAGCAGTAGTAGTAGTTAACAGACTGCAGTATGTTATGTTATGATGTGAGCCGGTCGCTCCTCCGTCCGATACGGCTGCAAAGCGAACTTGTTTTTTTTTAGCATTAAGAACTTGTTTACTTATAAGGCGCAAAGTACTATCCTTTTATGGAATCTGTATAAATATAAGTCTATTCAAGGATTACTATTATTATTTTCCAATGCATGTATTTGGCTTAAGTCACTCTCATAAGCTTGAGGCGTAGTCATATATTAAGTGATGTGTTTAAACATCTACGACAAAGTACTCACTACAAAATGTATAAAATTTTATAGGTCAAACAAACAAAAGGTACCTCAGCTAACAAAACAAGATAAGTCTTTAATACTGAATTTTGAGGCGACAATAAAAAAAAATGCGATGTTGTGAGGTAAATCGACTGTCACGCACGCTGTCACTTTTTTTTAAATCATGACCTCTTTACCATGTGGCCAATGGTTAGACACGCGATGAGCAACTACAACTAAATGAAATTAAAATTTGAAAATCAACAATTTTCCATTTGAGCTGTATTGTAAGACATGGAACGAAACAGACGTTCAAATTTTTATCACAAGCAATTTTGATAAGCAAATTTAAAACCTACGAAGTGTGTTACCAAAAATGATAGGTACCTTACAACAGAAAAACTTCTTTGAAACAAACATATGGCAAATCAACTCAATACCATAACATACTATAATTACTATAACATAAGTAATGAATATTTAAATAGCATATTTTAAATTATATCTGATATACAAACTACATATTGTTTTAAATAAAACTTTGCTACATTTATATATTAACAATACGTTTACTTCAGCTTATGGAATAATAATGAATTATTAGCATAATCTCGAGCCTTTAAACATGCATACATAATCTCACGCCAAGTCTCTGGTGGGGTAGGCAGAGAGAACAGAGCGCCACACGGCACGATTCTTACACGCCTCACTCGCTTCTTTAACTTTCATATCTCTTGTCAAGATGAAAAACCGCCGAGCGTCGTCGGTTTTTGAGACTCCATACTTTTTAAGATAATTTTCTCCTGAAAACGTTTAAGTAAACGTCTGCAAGTTATTGAATATAGATTTTATACTATTCTTAGAGTTCTAAATCACTAATTCTTATAGTAGTCTCGGTGGTCCATTGATCGAGCACCCCGCTTCTGAATCCAGAGTTCGCGGGTTCGAATCCTCACGTTGGCTCACACAAATGACTTTTCGAAATTAATTTCGTAAGTTATGTGTGATAAATATTGGTGACCGGTATGGCAATAGTTTCACCTATTCCATTTAACGGGACGTAAATATAACGGCGAGATGAAGCTTAACAGCCGCTGCTTACATCTCCGGGTAGAAAAACGCGTGAAGTGATGTTGTATGTAATTCTTATAGAACTTATCAAACAGTAAAAAGAAATGAAGTTAATTGAATGAAATGGCATTGAAGTTTGTATATAATAGATATATATATTGTAATGTTTATTAGTAAAATGTTTGTTATATATATATGTGTAAAGTATGTTAGCTATCATATACATATATTCATATATATATAAGTATATATCAAAATATATGTAAACAAGTTCCCCGTCAACAGTTGTTCAAATTGAAGGAGTACAGTAGTGTTTTCAATATGAAGAGAATAAAATTATGACTCACACTTTAAAAATTAATTCATGAAACTAAAATTCTTATTCCTACATATTATTAACAGAATGTGTATATTTTATAATACATAGTATAATATTTACAAACAATCTACTGTACAAACAAAAAAAAAATACAGTAATTTAACAATTAAAATTAAAGGTTATTATTTTATTTACGATTTTTTTTTAAATTTTCGCGGCGAAAATAAGTGTATCATTTTCGCCGCGAAAATATAGGCAGCAGTAGATAGTTAAACATCGTCTAGTCGAGTTTAACGTCCCAAATGGAATAGGTGTCAGAACCTATTGCCAAATAGTGGGTACTATTTTCTCAGTCGCCGATATTTAAAACATATAAATAAGTCATAAAAACTTTTAGGCTTTCGCGTTGCATATTACTCAGTGATACTGATGAACGGGAATTAACGCGACACTTTTTTAGGTAAACAAATATTTACCTTGATTAGCTTGACGTTTCGGCCAGGTTGCACTGGCCGTGGTCACAAGCAGACTGAAGTGGCGCCCTCACGACTCCGTAGATGAGGTAGATGTTTGTATATCTACCCTCATCGCTTGGTGCTGTTTTTCCTTCGTTTTTCTAGATACCGCCACACTACACTTATAACGTCCCTATTCTGTACGCCCTACGACGCGTGTCTATTCTGATAGATTAGCCGACTGTGAACTAAAGCGAGGTGTTACTATTTTATTAATCACTGGATTCCATGTTGCGGAAAGTTTGAATCCATCTTCCCGATTGAAATTCTTGTATTTTTTAATTTCAATCGCTTCACGCACAGCTCTTGGATAATAGTGGCGATCATTGGAGAGGACTTCCGGATGGTCGAACTCGATCCAGTGATTAATGCCGCCGAGAATTATGTGCTCGGCTATCGCTGATTTGTTTACCTGTCGGTTCTTCACTGCGGCTTTGTGTTCCTTGACCCTTTCAGCTATTGTTCGCTTAGTCTGGCCTATATACGAACTACCACAGCCGCAATTTATCTTGTAGACCCCAGGTGTTTGTAACGGCAAGACATCCTTGGGCGTGCCCAAGATATTTGTTACCTTTGTCCCTGGTGTGTATACTGTGGGGACTGAATATCTTTTCAGTAGTGTGCCTATCTTGTCTGTCACTCCTTTGACATAAGGCATGTAGGCTGGCTGTCGGTTCACTTCCGGATGTTTGCATCGTCTCGACCGTCGTTTGTTTCGTCGGTTTACCTGATATCCGTTGTTCCTTAGTACCTCCTGAACATGATCAAGTTCTTGCTGTAAATGTTCAGAGTCACAGAGATCCTCGGCTCTATTCTTCAAAGAAGTCACAACGGATTGCAAGTGTCGAGGGTGATGGTGTGACGAGGCGTGTAGGTACCTATCAGTGTGTGTGGGTTTCCGGTATACACAGTGAGATAAGGACCCATCAGATTTCACACTGAGCCTGACGTCTAAGAAGGGCAGCGACCGGTTCACCTCCATCTCATATGTAAACTTTATTTTGGGGTGAACTGAATTAAGATGTGTTAGGCATTGATCCACTTCGTTGTGACTTCTTTGAAGAATAGAGCCGAGGATCTCTGTGACTCTGAACATTTACAGCAAGAACTTGATCATGTTCAGGAGGTACTAAGGAACAACGGATATCAGGTAAACCGACGAAACAAACGACGGTCGAGACGATGCAAACATCCGGAAGTGAACCGACAGCCAGCCTACATGCCTTATGTCATAGGAGTGACAGACAAGATAAGCACACTACTGAAAAGATATTCAGTCCCCACAGTATACACACCAGGGACAAGGTAACAAATATCTTGGGCACGCCGAAGGATGTCTTGCCGTTACAAACACCTGGGGTCTACAAGATAAATTGCGGCTGTGGTAGTTCGTATATAGGCCAGACTAAGCGAACAATAGCTGAAAGGGTCAAGGAACACAAAGCCGCAGTGAAGAACCGACAGGTGAACAAATCAGCGATAGCCGAGCACATAATTCTCGGCGGCATTAATCACTGGATCGAGTTCGACCATCCGGAAGTCCTCTCCAATGATCGCCACTATTATCCAAGAGCTGTGCGTGAAGCGATTGAAATTAAAAAATACAAGAATTTCAATCGGGAAGATGGATTCAAACTCTCCGCAACATGGAATCCAGTGATTAATAAAATAGTAACACCTCGCTTTAGTTCACAGTCGGCTAATCTATCAGAATAGACACGCGTCGTAGGGCGTACAGAATAGGGACGTTATAAGTGTAGTGTGGCGGTATCTAGAAAAACGAAGGAAAAACAGCACCAAGCGATGAGGGTAGATATACAAACATCTACCTCATCTACGGAGTCGTGAGGGCGCCACTTCAGTCTGCTTGTGACCACGGCCAGTGCAACCTGGCCGAAACGTCAAGCTAATCAAGGTAAATATTTGTTTACCTAAAAAAGTGTCGCGTTAATTCCCGTTCATCAGTATCACTGAGTAATATAAATAAGTCCATAAGCCGCGGCTCTGTACATCCTAACGTAATCATTATCATAATAATGTTTTCAAAGAAAATTTATTGACGACCGGTTAAGTAATTTACACGTTAAAGCGTAACATAGTAAACAAACAAAGATTCTCTTTCGGACATGAATTAATCAAAGCTCCGAGACTCTATCGCAGTTCACTGGCATATAGTCGAGGAGCTTGTTGCTCAGTTACGTAGCTAAAAGGTATTAGATTATAAAATTACGGTGTATTGCCAATAGTTTTTGTATTGGATCGCAATAATTGTCTCATGTTTTCTATTTCGACGTACATATCACTGAGAAATGTGTAATAATAGTGTAATTATTACCGACTCTCGTTGAGGAGAAAAACAGTAAGTAAATTGTCATTAAACATAGCTTTCACTCTTTCTTTGAGATAAATCATTGCCTACAATAGAAACTGATAGACTGTGCATTTTGTATTTTTAATTATCTAATAACGGAAAAATTAATCTAGAACTTTACAAAAACACATTCCAAGTTCAATCGGTTTGTATTTTTATTTCAAATAAAGGAGTTTCTTTCGTAATATGCCGTTGACACGCGTTCTACAATAGTAAGTATTTTAAGATATTTTGTTAGTTATCGAAGAGTAATTATAAATAGTAATTACATACATACATAACTTCATGCCAAATCCCTTGCGGGGTAGGCAGATAGAACAGAGCGCCTTGTGGTATAGTAATTAGATAATCTATACCTACAATAAAATGGGAAAAGTACCGATCCCAAAAATATGGTTTTAAGAATTTTTGTCTGTTTGTCTGCATGTTTGTTAAGGATAAAGTCTGAAAGTACTGCATACTTTTATGTCCAATTTTGCATAAATATAGCCAAGAGGTCGCTTTAACACATAGACTAAATATTATCACGCTATCATTAATTGGTGGTGAGCAATGAACCCTTATAATGGCACAGGCATAGATAGTATTTTTGCAGACGAAGTTGTGGGCAACAGCTAGTATTCAATATTTAAATAGATATCGTCGTATGTGTAACAGAAATATAACGTATTTAATACAAATGTTTCGTAACTATTGAAGTGTCCATCTGTTTGTGTATAATCCTAGTGGTCTACATTTGAAATAGTAATAGATAAATAATAAAAGTAATTTTTGCGGTTCGCAATAGTGATGATCAACTCGATTTACGAAAATGAATTAAACCGAGTCGGGCTTGATTCCAACCAACTCGAGTTGGTTATTTCCGACTCGAGTCCAAATACCTAATGAAACTCTGAGCTGAGCGTAGTTTATTGTTTCTTTCATAACAAAAACCGGACTTACAACTGCCAGATATTGTTTTAGTTATGGTATTTTCTTTAGGTTCTTTAGGTTCACACCTTGAACGACGAGCTTTTTGAGCGACGAAATTAGGTCGGCCAGGTTTAAGACATGTTATTCCTCTCACTCTCCTTTCTGATCGTAACACTGGCAGTTTCTGCGCAGCCTATTTGTACACGTAAAATATCCATTTTTCAAATCATTTTAAGAAGATTTTTGTTTGCTTGATGTTTATTGAAGTTTTTGCAACATATATTAATTTTGCCAGACCATTCTGATGTTGCTAAAGCTGTGCCAGACGCACTTTTAGATGAACAAATTTAATTTTTGATTTTTCAAATCAATTTAGTATGGCTGAAATTTTGGTATGACTGCCAGTGTTACGGTTAGGAGAGTGAGAGGAATAACATATCTTAAAACTGGCCGACCTAAATTCCTTGTTCTTCTCTCGTACTATTATATCTATACATATAAATAAAATTTAAGTGTTTGTTTATAATATTGAAATAACTGCTTTCTAATACATACATTATTTTCCTTGAAATAAAATCGTCATTGATGAACGACAGAAAAAAATGCTTAATCGTATAAATAACATAACATAACATAACTTCACGCCTTTTGTTACCCGAAGGTGTAGGCAGCGGCTGTTAAGCCTCGTCTCGCCGTTATGTTTACGTCCCAAATGGAATAGGTGGCGAACCTATTGCCATACCGGGCACAAAGTATGTCAGTCATCGATATTTATCACACATAACTTCCGAAAACAATTTCGAAAAGTCATTGGTGTGAGCCAGTGTCTGGAATCGAACCCCGGACCTCTGGATCAGAAGCCGTGCGCTCGCCCACTGCGCCACCGAGACTGTCTAAACTGTCGAGACTGTCGTATAAATAAATAAGATCGATTAAATAGGCGATCTGTCAAAAAACCATTCTTATCGTGGACAGAGTATAGTTATGCAAATTTTAGTTCGATTCAACTCGAGTTTGAAATTTGAATTTTCCGTAATGGCACATCACTAGCTGGCAACATTCGGCGTACCATAGAGATGTACATCTGATGCTGTGTTCCGTCTAGTGAGTTGCTGGAACGTGTTCAACATCAATTATAACGTAACATTAGTTAACTGTACAACGTCACGGTGCTCGATCATTTCTAAACCATGGAATAACAAAAAAAAAACAACTACATCTAAAACGGAGCAAAAACAACGAAAAGAAAAAATCGAGTTACGAACGAGTCATCGATCACAATAATCGCTATCGCACTTTAGTTAAACAATGTTAATTAATAAAAAAAAAGTATGTTATTTCAATATTAAGTTTCGAAATTAATTTTCGTTTAAACTAAATAAGCTTTCTTGGATTTCAATTAATATTTATAAAATGAAAGCACGCAAATGTCTAATCTTTGAACCGCGAAAATGTGTGAGATATTTTTTTTCAGTGCTCACCACTGTCTTCGCAAAGAAAACTGGATATTTTTTAAGCCAATTTTCATACAAATAAGTTATAAGACAATATGATCATTCCTTATTGTAGTGAGTATATATATTCAGGCCGTAATTTTACGTATTATCCGATAAGACCGATAAATACGCAAATAATTCACGATTCGAATGTCATTATTCGGGTTAAGCCGTCCCACTGGTCAGTGTAAGGGCTTAATAATAACGAAAAACAGTATTGTAACTGGTATTTTGGAGCTCACGAAAGGACAAGACAATTGACTGTAATTAATTTCATCTGAATGCTGTCGGAACTATTCTAATTATGAATATTTTTCTTAAAATCTATGTTTAATGCATAATTGTAGAAATACAGAAGGATCCTTCCTTCCTGTCGTATTCCATTTTTCTACAAGTCATTGATCGTATTAATCGTATGAGAAGTTCAACAGCTCAAATACTTATATAACTTACAAACAAAATGTTTTTTTTTTTTATATAACATACATAAAAGATTCCGCCAATTACGTATTTCATATTCAGGGTAATGAAATTACGGTGTGTAAAGTTTATCGTTCGCAAGTTTCAAATTATGTTTAAACATTAAATTGCGCAGACAACACTTTTACTATTCCTTATCTACGAATTTATAATCTCAAACAGTCAATGTAGCGGTCACTTTCGCTCTGTACCATAAATGACTTGCTTACAAAAGTTATAAAGTAAATGTGCATTAGACGAACTATTATTAGTCTGAAAGTGTCGGTTTGCAAGTTTTGTTGTCCACAAAATGAGAATTGAATATTTGTACTATACATACACAACTTCACGCCATTTCCCCTGCGTGGTAGGCAGAGAGAACTGAGCGCCATAAGTCACGATTCTTACACGCCTCACTCGCTTGTTTAACTTTCATAACTCTTGTCATACACGCTTGTCGATTCTTAAGGCTCCTGACGTCGCCTTCCTCCAGGACTAGTTCTATTTGGTTATGGAAAGTGTAATATTTTCATTTACTTATTAATAAACAGACAAATTAACAAAACAGTTTAGTATTAAATACAGACAATTACTGTTTTTTATCACGCCTATTTAACCGAAGAGCTGTCATCGGATTTGATTTTAATTTCGATAGTAACATATGCACAATTTATATCCCGTGAATTTTTGTTGATTTTTTAATAATCTCACCATTTTGCATGTGACCTGTTTTTTAAATTAACTTTTAGTTCTTCAATTTTATATGTAACTACACAACCTAAATATACATATCATTATATCGATGCAATTATGTCACAAAATAGTCGCTAAATAAACATACGTTTCAGTTGGCACTTATTTTCAAAGGAAAAAAAAATCGCAAACTGTAACTTTTACATAATAATATTCATAATAAACGTTTAGAAGTACTTAAGTCTTAAGAAGCTATAATTTCGCGACACCCTACCCATGGATATGTTATACTATTCAAGTTAAATGTTAAATTCTCAGTATGGAAGATTTTATATACCTATGTTTTCTCTTGCATATAAACTGCGGCTGTCGGTTGCAATCACTACGTTTACTTTCTCCGTGTAAACTTTTAAATTATACATCTTTCTGCTTTATTTTATTTTGTTCTTTTCTTATAAAAAGATATAAAAATATTAAGACGGTTAATTTTTTTTTACATAACAAGTAAGTCAATTATATCCATTATCTTCACTTCCTAGTTAGTCATCGTCGTATTTTATTTTTATTCATATCTAATCTTCATAATAATTAACCCCGTTATGTATTTTATTGTAACATCTTCCCTTTGCTTAACTATGGTTTGTGAGTTACACTTAGTTTGTGAGGTATTAGATTTTTATAATAAGTAATAGTCATATTTGGTGTTAATAAGTCTGTACCCGAAAAATAAAACAATATGATTATAATATATTCACGCCTCGTGGTGCATTGGTAAACCAACCAACTGCGGAAACGTGGTCGGAGGTTCGATCCCCACCCGAGTACAAATATTTGTGACAAGCATAAGGACAGAGGTAGACAGAGAGAACAGAGTAACATAAGGCACGATTCGTACATGCCTCACTCACTCATATAGTACGGTCGTCGATTCTTAAGGCTCCTGGACCTTCCTCAAGGACTAGGTCATGGAAAGTGTGTTGTAGCCGTACTCGACTCCTACATCTATCCACTTTTGCATCATATATCTGCTTAGTCAATCTTGGATCATCGAATCTTTCATCATTCCATCATTTTATCATTCCACATGTGCGAACCATCGGTGCATGCCCTTTCTTTGTTTTTACACCGTTATACAAGCAAGCAGGAAAATCTCTTTGGATAAATCGCTATAGAAGCAGCACCGTGTGATACGAATTACTTGATTATGTATAGTAAACATAACATAACTTCACGCCATTGTTACTCGAAGGTGTAGGCAGCGGCTGTTAAGCCTCGTTTCGCCGTTATGTTTACGTCCCAAATGGAATAGGTGGCGAACCTATTGCCGTACCGGGCACAAAGTTTTCAGTTAAAGTTATCAGTCATCGATATTTAACACACTTAACTTCCGAAAACAATTTCGAAAAGTCATTGGTGTGAGCCAGTGTGAAGATTCGAGCCCGGACCTCTGGATCAGAAGCCGTGTGCTCGACCACTGGGCCACCGAGACTGTTTTATATGTTTATATATAGTAACAGTTGCTAAATCCCTGGCTATATTCAAGAGACAGCTAATTAATCATTGGGTTCTGGCTTGCAGAATTGGGTTACGAGTCGTTTAACATTCGTCTGAACATACCTACTGCATGTTTCGAAATTATTTATTATTATAAGAATGTTTATATATTGAAGTAGGCATCTCTGTATAATCTACGATTGTTATATGGTTTCTATTATAAAAACAGTGGTAGAGCCGTGCAGTTCGCAGCATGAATGGGCTGGTTCGACCAGGGAAATACCACGATCTCTTAGAATATCGAACTAGCTCATGTCGTGTTTCGTTTGGTGAAAGAGGTTTGGATGTCTCTTCTCCTCCTTTCCCATACTACTTCTATCTTTAACACCGGCGCCGTCAGTTACTTTCTGTTACTTTAATAATAAGGCAATTATGCAAAAATAAGTTTTTCACGTAAATTCAAAATATTCCAATTGTTTTTTTTTGACAGCGTAGCTATTATCTATATAGTGAAGTTTTATATATCACGCGTTTGTATGAATGGTATGAATCACTGCGACGGCCAGTGACCATATGGTGCGCATTGGCTCAGGTTTGGTGATTGTGGGCCAGTAGACCATGAACTGTTTTAAGTCGACTCATAAAAATTACCGGCTGATAATATCCTTGTTAAGTGTTAAATTAAAAAGAATATATAAATATGTACTTACTTTTTATAAAGCATTTTTTTTATAGCGATAGGAATAAGTTGAGTTGTATAAAGAGGTTTATTAGGAACAAGAATATTTTGTGATTAAAAAAAACACAATTAACAGATTTTTAAATTAACTAGTTGACCCTTATATATCTCGGATTTATCACTTTTCCTTTATTACATCATACATGAATTATAGATTAAAACCACCCCTATGACATCCTCTATCTATTAAAAAAACGTTGCGTAGTCAAAATACGTTGCGTAGTTTTAAAGATATAAGCCTATAATGGGACAGACAGCGACTTAGTACGGGGACAAATCCTAGATAATATAAGAGCAGTCGAATTGTAATCAATATCTACTTAGTAGCGGTTTTAGTTGCTGTCTGTGGTTTTACATCTTGTACTGTCTATGTCTTTGACTATACTATACTGTAGAATCTGTCACCTATAATAGACTAGTTCATAAACTAATCTCTCATTCACACCACAAATTGCAATATGATGCCTTACCTTTTTTTTTTAATTATGCCCTACCTAATGATTTCTATAATACGAAAAAAACGAAAAATTAAATCGATTCTATAAAACGAAAAATGAAATCGATTTCTCATAACAATTTACGATAAATCGATTTCATTTTTCGTTTGCGACCTTGAAACAGGACTATTGGTTTAAGAATTTTATAAAATAAATAACTAATTAATGAAGACATTCCGTGTTCACATATTTGATAATGTATAAATGAAAATACATACCTGCTCTATGTTTAACAATGTATCAACAGCCAGCTAATATGAAGACATCGTATTCACAGTTCTATTTTTAAAATTGTTGTTATTTTTTTTCATGTAGGTACATTATACGTAGAGTACTATATGTCTAAGCTTGTGTTATGTAAAACATTCAATTACTCTGTGCTGACCTTGACCTAAAATTTAACTAAATTTTAATCTATACTTATACCTACTATCGATTTTCAATTGTTTGTTTAGAAATATTTTTAAATAATCTCTTATTGATGCGTTTTGTACCTACCAAAATTTTACAAAAAATATATACTTGTATAAATAAATCAATGTATAATCAGCTTTAGTTGCTTAGCTTAGAATTATGATGCTAATACCTGTTGTGTTAAATAAAATTGAAAAAAAAAAATGGTTTAGATATATGACTGCACGGTATTGTATATTCGTATATTCTCAAGGCACGAATTTATTACCGGCTTGACAAATCTTTATGCAGCAGAACCAGTCTTCAATTGCGTGACAACGACTCGAAGTACGCTCGATTTCTAACTGTTCTTTCTTAACTCTCGACAGAATCTGTTAAATAATATATAACAAATATCGAGTTATGATGGGGGCTACGTAAAAAAAAAGATTTATTTCTGTCTACCTTTTCGTATCGAAATCATATCCGTTGAAAAAGACTATATAAATGACTATTATTTTTCCCGCCTACCTACAAATAGTATTAATATAAAGTTTTATTTCATGAAAAGTTCATTCGACTTGTGAAATGTGGGTGAAAATCTGTTGAATAGTTTCTGAAATCCTATATTGCCGTGTTGAAATTGTATTAAATCTATACTTTTGTCGTACACATATTATAATATTAACTGTTAACAATATATTTGACTGTAAAAATAAAAAGAAATAAACCACCAAGATGGCGGTGATCGTAACAAGATCCGAGTGCTGATACCAAAATAGACACGCAAAAATGCTCACCCGCCTCGACACTTGCGTGACTCATGCGCATCCAATTTTGTATAAAGATACGTGTACTTATATATACAAAGGTATATACATATTCCAGGGTATATAATACATTCTAGTACTTCTAGACAGCTTGGTTGGGTACCTACTCATTGTCAAATTTGTTTAATATAATTTAAAAGTTTAGATATTACTGTCTTATTAATCGTTCACACTTATTTTACGATAGAGATTACATGTACTTATGCGAATTTTCTATTGATTATTATTGTATTTATGTATATGTACGTATAGTATATTATAAACGTATAAACCATCGTTTATAGCCATCGAAATGTTGCTGGAAATTATTGGGAAAATCCCTTAATATGTATGTGTTACTTTTCTCTCCCTGATATTGCATTTGTTATCATAAGAAATCTTTAACTATTGTCAAATAATGCTAAGCTGTTCTTTTTATAATACCGGATAAAGTTTACGCCTTTCTAAAATATACCAATTACCCTTTATTTATAGTTAAAGTAATATATATACAGTATTAATTTACATCATACACCGCTATTACTACTACTGTAACCGTTTCATTGCTGAGATCCATAACAAATAAATATAAATTCATGACAACAAATTTAACAGATTAGGCTTTGCGTGTTTTACGTTCAGCTAGATCTAATGAGGAATTTTTTCGTTTGTTACAGTGGAATCTGTTGGTGATCGGTTACCTGTCAGTATGGGCAGACCAGGCGAGCCTTCTCCTCCGATCTTTGAGCAAATTTTCAAAAATGCAAGATTTGCCCAAGGCGGAAATGCAAAATTCGAAGGAAAACTCAGAGGCAATCCCACTCCTGTAGTATCTTGGACGAGAAAGAAAGCACCATTAGTAGAATGTAATAAATACAGTATGAGTTACAACGAACAAACTGGCGACGTGTCTCTATTAATTAAGCAGATAGGTCCTGGGGATGAGGGTGAGTACACCTGCACAGCACGTAACCAGTATGGCGAGGCCATTTGTTCAGTTTACATTCAGCCAGAAGGTGTTCCAGTTCCCGCTCACCAATCATCACAACAGCAAAGCTATAGACATATCAGTGAGAGTGTGGAACACAAATCATACGGAACTCAAGGTTACACAAACGAGCAGTCCAGGCAAACGCAAAAAATTGCCTATACTAATGGTACTGACTATTCATCTATAGAAGATTTTAAGGTAGATACATTTGAATACAGACTATTGAGAGAAGTATCATTTAGAGAGACTATAACTAAGCGCTACGCAAACGAGACTGATATTCACATGAGCACTGAAATAGACAAATCGCTTGGACCTGTATCACCTCCGAAAATTGCGCAAAAGCCAAGGAATTCTAAGCTACAAGAAAACGCCGATGCTCAATTTCAAGTACAACTATCAGGAAATCCAAGGCCGCGAGTGACTTGGTTCAAAAATGGTCAGCGAATAGTGAACTCTAATAAACACGAGATTTTGACAACTCACAATCAAACAACTCTCAGGGTGAGAAACACCCAGAAGTCTGATTCAGGCCATTACACATTACTAGCTGAAAATCCAAATGGATGTATAGTCACATCTGCATATTTAGCTGTAGAATCTCCACAAGATACTTACGTACAAGATCACAAATCACAATATATTATGGATACACAACAAACAGGAATCGAAGAAAGAGTAGAAGTATGTGAAAAAGCTCTCGCTCCGCAATTTGTAAGAGTTTGCCAAGATCGTGATGTCACCGAAGGCAAAATGACGCGATTCGATTGCCGCGTTACAGGCAGACCTTACCCAGAAGTCACGTGGTTCATTAACGAAAGACAAATTCGAGACGATTATAATCATAAGATATTAGTAAACGAATCCGGTAATCATGCGCTTATGATTACTAACGTCGATCTCAGAGATAGTGGTGTAGTTACATGTGTCGCTCGCAACAAAACTGGTGAAACATCTTTCCAGTGCCGATTGAATGTAATTGAAAAAGAACAAGTGGTAGCTCCAAAGTTCGTCGAACGCTTCAGTACATTAAATGTTAGAGAAGGTGAACCTGTAATATTAAATGCACGCGCGTTGGGCACACCTACACCACGTATCTCATGGCAGAAGGACGGTGTTCCGATAATACCCAATCCAGAGTTACGAATTAATACCGATAGTGGAGCCTCGACGCTGGACATTCCGCGAGCCAAGGCGTCGGATGCGGCATGGTACCAGTGCACCGCCCAGAATGTCGCAGGTTCCACAGCTACTCGGGCTAGGCTCTATGTCGAAGTACCGAAGGAGCCTCCACCTGAGCAGAAACGCCTACACTTACCTCGTCCCACCAAGATCATTGAGCCAGAGTAAGTATTAGAATGATATTTTACTACATAAAAACTGTGGCTACTACTTTTTTTACGATTTAGGCTAAATTGTCGACTTGGAAATTTTTAGCAGGTGTATTGTGTTAGTAGTTATAAAAAAGACATTTTGCTCATGTTGTCTGAACTTCTCAATTTATTTCAAAAATATACGCTGCTTATATTTTTGTAAACATTTTTTGGCCCCAATTATATCATAAAATAATTAATCGCAATTTAATTTAAAATTAAAGTTATCATTAAATATTGTGTCTAAATAAAAAAATATTATACTTATGTTTTTTTATTACAGGCCTGCTCCTGGCCCAGAAATCATTTACTTGAGGCACGTGGAAAGGGCAAGACCTTATATTCCTCCAGGCGAAGAAGATCGTGTTTATCCTCCCCCGCAGTTTATTGTGCCACTCAAAAGCGTATCACAAGTGGAAGGTGGCAAAATACACTTCGAAACGAGGATAGAGCCGGTAGGCGATCCTACGATGAAAATAGAGTGGTTGAGAAATGGTCAAAGTATTGAAGCAAGTAAGTAATTTTGTATAAAATTTCACATTTTCACGCAAAAACTACTCAACCGATAGTCATGAAACTGTGTACTTATACTACTCTTGGAGATATAAGAACTAGCATAAGATACTTTTTATAACAATTTATCGAGATATAAAAAAAAAAATTCTAACAAATATTTCCAGCTCTTATTTTTTTTCCATGTTTTATTATTCAAAATATTTTTATTCATTCATTCATTCAATTCAAAATATCTTTATTCCTTAGACTTTACAAAGTACTTAGAATCGTCACTTAAAACTACTAGCTAAAATTCGCGGAACTTAGATTTCCTTTGATCACACTCTCTTGAATGTGAAAGCGAATCTAAGTGTCAGTTCCGGCGTCAAGACTTCCTGAGAAGAACTGGCAAGAAACTCAAGACCGACTCTTTTCAATTTCTAGTTTATTTAACAAATGGTAATAATTACAATCAACACAACACAAAAGGAGCAGTTCAATTCCAAACTTTTTTATCGTTTATATAATGAGTTTATATATTACTTATTAGACGGATTCAATGAGATTGAAGCTGTTGGTAAAAGCTAGTAGGAAATGTTTTAATATCTGTATAAATAATTTTAATGACTTTAATAGTGATTTTAGTAGTCTCGGTAGTCCAGTGGTCGAGCATACGGCTTCTGATCCAGAGGTCGCGGGTTCGAATCCTGACACTGGCTGCTCACACCAAAGACTTTTCGAAATTGTTTTCGGAAGTAATGTGTGATAAATATCGATGACTGAAAACTTTGTACCCGGTATGGCAATAGGTTCGCCACGATTACGCGATACGCGACACGATATTCCATTTGGGACGTAAACATAACGGCGAGACGAACCTTAACAACCGCTGCCTACACCTTCGGGTAACAAAGACGTGAAGTTATGTTTTGTTAATTTTAATGACTACTGTTTAAGCATTCCTTTTTTTCTTACAGGCTCAAGGTTCACCTCCATATTTAGATTTGGCTATATATCTCTTGATATGCTGAGTCTTAATATTCAAGATAGTGGAGAGTATACTTGTCGGGCAGTGAGTGCAACAGGCGTTGCTGAAACTAAAGCTATACTACAAGTAACTCCTAGAGCAACTATTGAACGATCGAGCCAACATCCAGAGAGCTTACAATATATTCAGCAGCTGGAAGATTATTCCAGATATCAACATCAAGAATCAATTGAAGAACAGGTTTCACAAAGACCACAGTTCATACGACCATTACAAGATCTCGGTGAACTGCAAGAAGGAAGAAATGCTCATTTCGAAGCTCAACTAACTCCAGTCAGTGATCCTAATATGAGAGTTGAATGGTACAAAGATGGCAGACCGATTACAGCTAGCTCGCGAATCACGTCAATCTTCAACTTCGGTTACGTCTCCCTTAACATCATGCACCTACGGGCTGAAGATGCAGGTTCGTACACGGTGAGAGCTGTAAATAAATTGGGTGAAGCCATCAGCACCGCTTCTATTAGGGTTGCTGCCAGGAGTACAGTTACAGCAGATCTTGGAATACCAGAACAACGACGTTATATTGAAAAGACTGAACAGTTGGAAGCCTACCAGCAACAGCAACATCTAAAGTACTACCAGGAGGCACCTGAAAGTACGCAGAGGCCCGAATTCAAAACACCTATTAAAGATCAGATAAATATTAAAGAAAGTGGATTTGCTCATTTTGAAGCTCGTCTCAAACCCATTGGTGATTCAACACTTAAAGTGGAATGGTTGAAAGATGGGCGACCTGTGGAAGCTAGTTCAAGAATAACTACTTTCTTTAATTTTGGTTACGTAGCGTTAACAATAAAATCTGTGACAGTGCATGACGCCGGTCACTACACCTGCCGTGCTTATAATGCACTTGGTCAAGCCACTACTAGTGCAAATCTAACGATAGTCACAAAGAAGGATATAATTGCGGAATCGCAACATCCAGGCGGATACGAAAAGATACAACACTTGGAAGATTCAAGCCGATATTCACGGCGAGCTGAGGAAGAAGTAAGAGTAACACAAAAACCTCGATTTTTAGGACCTTTGAAGGGTACTAACAAAATTGTAGAAGGACAAAGTGCACATTTTGAAGCTAGAGTAGAACCGCAAAGTGACTTAACTATGTCAGTTGAGTGGTATTTCAATGGCAAGCAAATCAAGAGCGCTAATCGCATT
Organism: Euproctis similis; assembly: GCA_905147225.2. NCBI lineage: Eukaryota > Metazoa > Arthropoda > Insecta > Lepidoptera > Erebidae > Euproctis > Euproctis similis. The sequence goes on along the minus strand of LR990107.1, from coordinate 20,524,661 downwards.
CAAACTTACCACGATTTTGGTTACGTCGCATTAGATATTGCAAATGTACGAGCTGATGATTCTGGAGTATATACAGTGGTAGCAAGAAATGCGGCTGGCGAAGAGCAACTAAGTGCTTCTATGACTGTTGAAAGTAAGTAATCATAATTAATATTACTAAAATTACATAGCATCTATATGTAATTTTGTCTAAATGCTATGACAATTTCTAAAGCAAGTAAAAATTGCGATACCATGTTCTTGGTTGTTAATACATAAAGGATTATATTTTTATCAGTATTAATTAAAAAAGAAAAAGCACTAGTAATTTTTTATCGAAAATACTACTAAGCAATTTGTGAGAGATTATATGAGACCTACCTATAGCTAATTAATATATTTATTTTTTATAACAGCACGATCCAGCATTGACACTTCAAGCATTCATCGTGGTCTCTACGAAAAAACTAGGCATATTGAAGAATCAAAGTTTGTGGAACCAATGTACGAGATTGAAGAGATATCAAAGTCGAAACCCGTTTTTGTACAGCCGCTCTCAGATCCTGCACCAGTTTCAGAGGGCAAAAATATTCATTTAGAATGTAGATTGGAGCCGATGGGCGATCCTACCATGCGTGTTGAATGGTTCCACAATGGTAGGGCGGTTACTGTAGGTTCTAGATTCCGTACTTACTATGATTTTGGATTTGTAGCACTGGATATTGTACATGCTACATCTGCTGATACTGGTGAATACACTGTTAGAGCCGTGAATCATTTAGGTTCTGCTCACACTTCAGCAATGGTACGGGTTATTGAAAGATCTGATATCTTAACTGACACACAAAACGAACAAGCCGTCGAGCAAATACAAATGCTTGAAGATGCTGCACGAAGGTCTAGACAAGTACAGGAAGATATTACAGTTATGCAAGCGCCTCAATTTTCAAGAGCGTTGCACAATATTGAGACGATTGAAGGGACCAATGTACATTTAGAGTGTAGATTACAGCCTGTTGGTGATCCAACAATGAGAGTTGAGTGGTTCTGCAATGGAAGACCTATAAAAACAGGTCACCGATTTAGGCCAGCTTACGAGTTTGATTACGTGGCATTAGATTTATTAAGTGTATATCCTGAAGATTCTGGTGTTTATACATGCCAGGCTACTAACCAGCTGGGTGAAGCAGTAACTTCGTGCGCACTTCGCGTCATAGCCAAAAAAGATTTAATATTTGAATCTCAACATCCGTCAGGCTTAGAAAAAATTCAATATTTAGAAGATGGATCTCGTTACAAGAAGACTGAAGTAGTAGATGAATCTATAAATATTAAACCTCGCTTTGTCACAAAGCCAAAGTCGATAGAAAATGTCATTGAAGGACAACACGTACACTTTGAGTGCAAACTTGAACCTGTAACAGACCCTAATCTGAAGGTGGAATGGTTTAAAAATGGTCAGCCAGTAACAATTGGACATCGATTCCGACCAATTCATGATTTTGGTTATGTTGCAATTGACATTATTGATTTGATTGCCGAAGACACTGGCGTTTATACATGTCGGGCAGTCAACCTTGTCGGTTCCGACGAAGTCAGTTGTAAGTTAACATGTCGTAGTACGACAGATATTATTAGAGGTACACAAAATGAAGCAGGCTTAGAACAAATTCAGGTTCTCGAAGACAGATCTAGATATCAGAGGAGTGATTTCGTTGATGAAGTTACAACCCAAGCGCCCATATTTACGACGTCTTTGAAAAATGTTGAGATTAAAGAGGGCCAAAGAGCACACTTTGAGTGTCGATTGATACCTGTTTCAGATCCAACAATGAAGGTCGAGTGGTACCATAACAATAAACCGCTTAAAAGCGGTTCAAGATTTACTGAAACTAACAATTTCGGCTTTGTTGCCCTTGACATCATGTCCTGTTTACCGGATGATTCCGGAACATATACTTGTCGAGCTATCAACGCTCTTGGTGAAGCTGTGACATCTGGTATTGCTGTTGTTCATTCCAGAAAATCCATCTATTTAGAATCACAGCACGAAGGAGCTCTTCCAAGACTAAATCAACTGGAAGATACTTCCAGATATCAAAGACACAGTGCACAGGAGGAAATTGTAACTCAAGCACCTGTGTTTACTTTGCCTATGAAGGACATTAGAGTTGCTGAAAACCAGGCTGCTCACTTTGAAGCCAGGCTCATCCCTGTAGGAGATCCCACACTTCGCGTGGAATGGTTACGTAACGGCGTTCCAATTGAAGCTTGTAAGTATATAAAATTATAATTGCCTTTCTGATGTAGCAATAGATAAATTAAATAGATATTTTCCTAGCGGAATACATTTTACAACTGCATTAAAAATACATACATGTTTTTTTCGGACTAATTGATCTAGCACATCTAGTTTCTCACTCTCCCAAAAAAAAAAACAAAGTTTTTTTCAGCTATTTATATCCTTGACAATGTGTTATTTAACATTGTGTTATTTAATTTTAGCGAATCGTCTTACTACAATGCACGATTTCGGTTATGTGGCTCTGAACATGAAGTACGTGAATCCCGAGGACTCTGGCACTTATACATGCCGGGCAATTAATGAACTAGGAGAGGCTGTTACTTCGTCCACCTTATTCGTTCAATGTGAGTATTTAAAATAAGGCTGATTCTATTCATCCGGTTACTGTACGAATAATTTGTTATTATTTATTCGGATACCGTACGAATAATTTTATTTTATTTATCCGGCTATTTTAAAATTTTATATGTATGCATAAATGATTTCTTTTATTTTAACATAAAACCTGTGCTTTTATTATTTTTATACAGTAAAAGCTGTTGGTATAAAAATACAGTAGGAAATTCTATTTTATTTTTTCTGTAAGTAATGCTCTTACAAATAGAAAAAAAACCAAAACCTAAACTAACCCTACCTAAAAAAAAACAAAAAAGAATTTGACCGGATGACTAATGACAAATTATTCGTACAGTAACCGGATAAATAATAACGAATTATTCGTACAGTATCCGGACTAATAGTCACTTTGTTAAAATAATTTCTGCATCCTATTAAAAAACATTCACCTATAAATATACACAAGGCTTTATTTTATTGAATTAACTTTGAAAATTTACATCAATTTAATTTTGCAGCCAAAGCTTCCCTTCAATTAGAATCACAACATGAAACTGCTCTAGAAAAGATTCAACAATTAGAGGACTCATCTCGCTATCAACGACGGGAAGACGTTGAAGTAGCAGTTAACCAAGCGCCCAGATTTATAACCCAGCTAAACGGGCCTTCGAGACTTGTAGAAGGCCAGAGCGCTCATTATGAATGTCGTATTGAACCATACCCTGATCCGAATATGCGGGTAGAATGGTACTTCAACGGCAAAGTACTGCAAAGTGGTCACCGTTACCGCACAGCCTATGACTTTGGATTTGCTGCACTGGATATTTTAACTGTATATGGTGAAGATTCCGGTGAATACACATGCAAAGTAATCAATAACTTGGGTCAAGCAACATCTTCGATTAAACTAAACGTCCAGTGTACGTATAATCTCTTATCTATAGATACTTTCGAATAATATACTAATTCTAGAATTACTAGATAAAATTTAACGATTTAATTGGCATAATTATTAGTACTAGTATTCTAGTTTGGTAATAACTGAGGTTTTTTTTTATGTAAACGCACTGCACGGCTTTTTCTACCCGAAAGTGTAGGCAGCGGCCGAATCCTTACGTTACGTCCCAAATGAAATAGGTGGTGAACCTATTGCCATCAAATCGGTCACGAAGTTGTCAGTCATCGATGTTTATCATTACTTCCCAAAATAATCTTGAGAAGTCATTGGTGTCAGTCTGGACTCGAACGGTCTGAATCCTCTTCGACTGCCAAGACCGAGATCTTTTATTTATCTAAAACAAAATTAATTGAAATATTTATCATTTTATGTACATTAAATTGTAGATTATTTCAAATAATAAATGTTTAACAGGAAGGTTATATGAATTTATATAATTATTAAATTACAGCCAAGGAATCTATAATCAGAGATACTCAACACGAAAGTGCTCTAGAGAAGATTCAATACCTTGAAGACGATAGTAGATACAAACGAGTAGCACACGAAGACTCTTTCGTAGCTGAAAAACCACAATTTGGAAAACCACTCAAGAATGCTCAAGTTAGCGAAGGTCACCCAGTGCATCTTGAGGCTACTCTAACACCGGTAAATGATCCCACGATGCGTGTTGAGTGGTACTGTAATGGTAGACCTGTTCAACAGGGCCATCGTTTCAAGACTACTTATGATTTTGGTTATGTGGCTTTAGATATTCTCTATGCTTATGCTGAAGATAGCGGTACTTATATGTGCAAAGCCACCAATGCCGTGGGTGAAGCTGTTACCACAAGTTCTGTAAAAGTGGATGGTAAGTGAGGAAAATTAAGTTATTTACTGCTTTTTTACTTTTAATTCTCTAGTTACATTATTTATTAATATTCCGATTCGTTTCACAGCCAAATCCGGATTGTACTTAGACACATTAGACGAACAGAGGTTAAAGAAGATTCAGGAGTTAGAAAAGTATGAAAGACCAAAGCCTATGGAAATTGAACAACCAGGCCAAAGACCTGTATTCTTGACGGCTCTTACCAGTCTAGAAAATCTGAAGGAAGGTGACCGCGCGCACTTTGAATGTAGAGTAGAGCCGATAAACGATCCTGATTTGAAAATTGAATGGTTCCTTAATGGCCAAAAGATTCGTGCAGGTCATAGATATAGGACGACCCACGATTTTGGCTATGTGGCGTTAGATATTCTTTATTCTTACGCTGAAGATTCGGGCACATATATGTGTAAAGCTTCAAATAAACTCGGTGAAGCAGTTAATACATGCACGTTAAAGGTTGCAGGTAAATATTACATTTACAATTTAGAAACAGACAAATTAATCTATAAAATACAATACTTCTACCAACATACTCGTACTATTTAATCTTATTCACTATTATGTTCTAATTAGTGTCTATGCTTATATGTTTTATATTTTCATTTTATGTTTTTAGGGCACAGAAACATTATTTTAGATACTCAACATCCAAATGGTTTAGAAAAGATTAGACAGCTGGAAGCGCAAGGACATCACACAAGGATGGAGGTTGAAGAGCCTAAGGTGACTCCGCCAAGGTTTGTTACAGAGTTACGTGGAACAACGCACGTTTTTGAAGGTCAAACAGCTCATTTCGAATGTCAAGTAGAGCCTGTTCATGACCCGAACTTGAGGATTGAGTTCCATCATAACGGCAAGACCCTGCAATCTGCAGCACGGTTCCATATCACTTTTGATTTTGGTTACGTGTCATTAGATATTCAACATTGTGTCCCTGAAGATGCAGGAGAATATTCAGTAAAGGCAATTAACGCCTTAGGACAGTGCACTTCATCTATATCAATGACAGTAACCGCAAAAGGTAGTATTATTTCGGAATCTCAACGTCCTGAAGGTTTGGAGAAGATCCGAGAGCTAGAATCGGCAGAGCCGTTCAAACGTCCAGAAATACCGGAACCGGTTACACGCCAAAGACCAGTTTTTACACAGCCACTTCAAAATATAGACAACATACAAGAAGGTCAGACTGCTCATTTCGATTGCCGACTGATTCCCGTTGGTGATCCTACACTTAAAGTGGAATGGTTCAGAAATGAGAAGTTAATTGAAGATAGTTCTAGAATAACAAAGACACACGATTTTGGATACGTCTCTATGACTATAACTCATGTGCGCGATGAAGACGAAGGTGTCTACATGTGCAGAGCGTCGAACTTACTCGGTGAAGCGGTTACTACAGCTGCGATGAGAATAAAAAGTACTTATTATTTTACTTATTACTTTTTGTTACCTTTTTAAGCTAGTTCATGCATTAATATTTATTCTGAATTATCTTACTGTCACCACTTCTTTGACTTTAATGTTTTATATTTTTAACTATAACATCTATAGCTATGCATTATCATTTCACTACATTACTAGAGCAGATTTAAGTTTTTTTCTAATGTTTCTCTTCTAAATGTATTTTATTTTATTTATTAGCAAAAGCAGCCATCGAAATTGACACCCAACATCCAGAAGGCATGAAGAAAATACAACAGCTTGAGCAACCGCAGCAAAGAAGAACTGAGGAGCCGGAACGCGAATTTGAGAAACCTATTTTCACTCAAGTGCTCACTGGACCCTCGGAACTTTGGGAGGGCCAGCACGCGCATTATGAAGCACGTGTAGTACCTGTTGGAGATCCGAGCTTGAGATTTGAATGGTACATTAATGGAGTGGAGCTTAAAATGGGTAAGTAAAAGAAGAACATAATTTTTTGCTTATTACATATAAGCATTGGTACACTTTTTAAGAGAAAAACATACTCGCGAGTGAGTATATGAAAATACTTACCCATAATTAAAATTATCAGTATTAACTTTATACTAATTTCAGGTTCAAGATTCCGTACTACACATGATTTCGGCTTTGTCACATTGGACATAAATTCAGTAGTTGCAGCAGATGCTGGCCTATATATGTGTAAAGCTATAAACAGAGCTGGCAGCACAGTTTCTTCTACCTCTCTGAAAGTAAAGACTAAATCCACCATCATAGATCAAACAATGAGGCCCGAATCTTGGGAACAAATCCAGCTTAAAGAAGCTGCCATGAATAAAGTGCCAGAAATGTTTGTTGATACTGGAGTGCAACAGGCACCTATTTTCACAACACATCTTAAAAGCTATGACAAACTTACTGAAGGGCAGCATGTGTATTTAGAAGCTCAAGTAGAACCGCGTACTGATCCGAATCTTAGGATTGAATGGTTTAAAAATGGTGTGTCTCTTACTACAGGATCCAGACTAAAGAGCACATTTGACTTTGGTTTAGTCACACTGTCCATTAATGGTTTAAGAATAGATGATTCTGGAATTTATACATGTAAAGCAACTAATTTGATGGGAGAAGCTGTATCTACAGCTTCTATTAAAATCGAAGATCGTCACTGGCTACTAGGTGAAACCCTTCACCCTGAATCATTACCTAGAATAGGTGCCTTAGAACAGCCTAAGCCAGAGAAACCCGAAGCACCCGAACCTGTTTATGAAACTCCAGTTTTCATTTCACACTTAAACAACATATTGTGTAAAGAAGGAGACAATATCCACTTTGAATGTAATGTGGAACCATCTAGAGATCCAACACTCAAAGTTGAATGGTTCTTTAATAATAAGCCATTGCCATCAGGAACAAGGTACAAAAGCACACACGATTTTAGTTATGTCTCACTAGACATTACTCATACATATGAAGAAGATTCCGGCATATATACATGCAAAGCTACCAATAGTAAGGGCTCAGCTACGACATCGGGATCATTGAGATGTACAGGAGACAGAAATATATTCTTCGATACTCAACACCCACAGGGTAAAGCTGGATTAGAAGCTGTAGAACAAGCCGAGGAAGCTAGACTTTCAAAATCCAGAAGAACATCTGTACCAGATGTCGAATATCCCAAACCAGAGTGGGTAGTGCCAACAATAGCCGAACAGCAATTGATTGAGGGACAAGCCCTACATCTCGAAGGTCAAGTGGAACCAAAGAACGATCCAAATCTTAAAATTGAATGGTATTTCAATGGCAAAGTTTTGGAGCAAGGATCAAGATTCAAGCTTACTAGTGATTTTGGATTCGTGACATTAGATGTGACTGACGTCTATGAAAGGGACAGTGGAATTTACACTTGCAAAGCTTACAACAAAAAAGGTGAAGCTTTTACATCATCTACTGTGTTCTGTATTAGTAAGGAAAATCTTATTGAAAGAACACAACACCCGAAAGGTACGGAAGGTTTAGAAAAAATTCAAAACCTCGAAGATTCTCTTCGAAGAGAGCCTGGCCAAAGAGCGGACGACGATACCGGAAGACCGCCTGAGTTTACTACCGTGTTTCAAGATATTGTTGACATCAGTGAAGGTCAAATTGCTCATTACGAAGCCTCGTTAATTCCTACCGGTGATCAAAGTATGGTTATTGAATGGTTCTATAATGGAAAAACAATAGAAGCTAGTCATCGCATCCGAACAGTATATGCCTTTGGCATGGTTGTTCTTGAGATTCTCGGTACCAAAACAACAGACTCAGGCGTATATTCTTGCCGAGCTACTAATCGGTGGGGTCAAGCTGAAATAAGCGTAAAATTGGAATGTGTGGACAAGAGTAAAGGACAGAAGCCTAAATTCACAACGCATATTCAAAACATAGAAGGCCTAAAAGATGGTCAATCAGCTCATTTCGAATGCACTGTTGTGCCTGTAGATGACCCAGATTTGAAGATTGAATGGTACCACAATGGGCAGCCCATGCGTCATTCTACAAGGATCAAGACAGTATCCGATTTTGGATTTGTTGTTCTTGACATATCTTACACTCAGAATCATGATACCGGAGAGTATGTTTGCAGAGCATATAATAAATATGGTGAAGACTTTACCAAAGCTACTATTACTTGTTTCGGAAGGGGAGGTGTCTATCTAGACAGCTTACAACCCGATTCTTTGGCAAAAATAAGAGAACTGGAGAGCTTACAGGGAATGCAGCAACAAGCTCCTGCATCGGCTTCATTAGAGCCTCCGAGATTCATAACGCAAATACAAGATGTTACTAAATTGGTTGAAGGTCAAAGTGCCCATTTCGAAGCTAGATTAGTACCAGTTGATGATCCAGATCTTAAAGTCGAGTGGTTCTATAATGGTAAAAAGTTACCACACGGTCACAGATATAGGACCTTCCATGACTTTGGTATTGTTATACTAGACATTTTGTATTGCTATGAAGAAAACTCTGGGGTCTATGAATGTGTGGCAACTAATAAATTAGGCCGTGATTCCACTAAAGCTTCTCTAAAGTGTACTTCAAAGGAGAACTTAATCTTGGACTCGCAACTACCGCGGGTATGTACAAAAAAACCTTTCTATCTAAATAATGTCAGTGACTGCTTACACATTTTAAATTTACTATGTTATATTTTTAGGGCATGGAGGGCGGCTTGGAAAAACTGCAAACTTTAGAAGACTCTATGATTCGCAACAAAGATGTTAAAGAAGAAGAAGAACGAGGCAGAGCTCCGGTATTTACAGTGCCATTGTCAAATATTGAAAACCTAAGAGAAGGAGAAAATGCACATTTCGAAGCAAAATTAACACCCATAGATGATCCAAAGCTAAAGGTAAAAATCTTTATTCTTTAAAATTATTTCTTGCTATAGTTGTATCTGTTGTTTTTTATGGGATAGGTTGGTAAACGAGCAAGTGGGTCACCTGATGGTAAGCAACTACTCACCGCCCATTAACACCGTGGTTGCCGTCCTTTAAGGGAGTAGGAGGGGTAAGGAAGGAAAAGGGAACCGTGCCTCCGGATTCCTCTCTCACCGAACGAAACGCGGCACCAGCCACTTCACGCCAGTATTTCGAGAGGTCGTGATATTTTACCGGTCCTGCAGGTCCATTTATACAGCCAACTGTAAGACCACTGTTGTAACTTTGTATTTCGGGCACGTTATTACGTATAGCAACTCGTTCTAAATTCTTATTGTATCATACATATTGCATTTTTTTCTTTTTTAGGTGGAATGGTATTGGAATGGCAAATCATTAAAGGCTGGTTCAAGATTTAGAACATTCTGCGATTTCGGTTTCGTAATTCTTGAAATATCCCCGACTTATCCTGAAGATTCGGGAGAGTATTTGTGCAGAGCCTATAACGACTATGGAGAAGCAGTTACCACTGCCACGATGAAGGTCCAAGGCAAACGAAACATTATTCTGGAATCTCAATTACCCAAGGGTATGGAGGGAACTATTGATAAGATAGCTGTTCTAGAAGGCTATACTGGCACCGTCGATTCCATGACACCAGAGGCAGAAACTGGAAACCCACCTGAATTTACTACTACACCTTCTGATCTTATACTATCAGAAAATTCGTCAGCACACTTTGAATGTCGTCTCATTCCTGTGAACGACTCAAGTATGAGAGTGGAATGGTATCATAATGGAAAACCACTATTAACTGGTTCCAGAGTGAAAACTATTAATGATTTTGGGTTCGTTATTTTAGAAATTGGTGGAGTTTATCAAAGAGATGCTGGTCTTTACACATGCAAAGCTACTAACCGCCATGGTGAAGCCACGGTTTCTTGTAAACTGCAGGTCAAAGGTCGCCAAGGCATTATTTTAGAACCCCAGTTGCCGTCACATTTCAAGTCGGGTACTGAAAGCATACAGAAATTAGAAGAAACATTACACAAACGAGAAGAAATAACAATCGAAGATGAAAAGCCGAACCCACCTAAGTTCACAGTAGAAATCAAGGATAACTTAGATGTAGCTGAAGGTGGACCTATACATTTCGATTGCCGGGTTGAACCGATTGGTGATCCCACGATGAGAATCGATTGGTTCCACAATGGACGACCATTCGCTACCGGCTCTCGTGTTCATATGTTGAACGATTTCGGTTTCATTGCGTTAGACATAGATTACATCTATGCTCGCGATGCTGGAGAATATGTTTGTCGTGCAACTAACAAGTGGGGATCAGCTACAACTACAGCCAAAATTACATGCAGTGCTAAGCGAGACATTGTTCTCGAATCTCAACTGCCTCAAGGTATGAGTGGAGAGAAGATTAAAGAACTCGAAAGAGGGCGGGTCAGTGATGTACCCAAAGAAGACCTAGTCATCAACAGTCCTCCCAAGTTCATTACTCAGATTCAGTCACATACTGTAGAAGAATCGGAGAGTGTACGGTTTGAATGTCGGGTTGAACCCAAAGAGGATCCAAAACTACGCATTGAATGGTATCGCAATGGAAAGCTGTTGCCTTCTGGGCACAGATACCGTACAGTATACGATATGGGTTTCGTTTCCCTGGATATATTGTATGTTTATGCTGAAGATTCAGGGGAGTATGTATGCCGTGCAGTCAATGAAATTGGTGAAGACTTCACTAAAGCTACTGTCTCCTGCAAACGTAAGTATAAAGAAATTATTTGACAATATTTTCACTGTTAATTTACTATGCTGTTATGAGCAAAGTGTACATGTATGTCATAATGTTTGATCATAAATATTATTATTGTTTACTGTTAATTTCATTTAAACAAAGTGAACTTATATCTATTATTATTAATGAAGCATTAATTTTTCAGAATTACCTGATATTATATTACAAAATCAAGTACCGCGAGGCATGAAGAAGTCGGAGGCATTAACGCAAATGGAAGCAACGCTTAAGAAATACACCTCAGAAATATTCTTAACGGAGGACGACTTATATGATGCTGATAAAAAACAACCACCACGCTTCGTCACACAAATTCAAAGCCAGACTACCTTAGTTGAAATGGAGACGACCAAATTCGAATGTCAACTGGCCCCTGTTGGTGATCCCAACATGAAGGTGGAATGGTTCTTCAATGGAAAACCATTGTTACACAGTAAGTAAATTTATACCATGATTATTAAGCCCCGATTGTTACTAGACTGAAACTTACTAGGTGTATATTCTTTTCATTTTTCTATGCAGAATGAACGATAAAAAATATTTATTCGTTGAGTTTAAAACATAGCAGATCTATACTATATATCAAGATAATAATTGTAAATAATTATTCACAAACAAACACATCACAGCCTCGGTGGCCCAGTGGTCGAGCACACGGCTTCTGATCCAGAAGTCCGTGTTCGATTCCTGACACTGGCTCACACCAGGGACTTTTCGAAATTGTTTTCGGAAGTTATGTGTGATAAATATTGATGACTGATAACTTTGTGCCCGGTTTGGCAATAGGTTCGCCACCTATTCCATTTGGGACGTAAACATAACGGCGAAACGAGGCTTAACAGCCGCTGCCTACACCTTCGGGTAACAAAAGGCGTGAAGTTATGTGTTATGTTATGTTATAATTATTCACAGAGAACAGATTTACACCGATCTATGATTTCGGGTATGTGGCTATGAACTTCGGATGGGTATACCCAGAAGATAGTGGAGAATATGTATGCCGCGCCACCAATCTTTATGGAATGGACGAAACTAGAGCGGTAATAAAGACAGCTGGCAAACCTGGTATTGTCTATGATTCTCAGTTACCAAAACACATGAAGAGTATTGAAAAAATACGCGAAATGGAAGCTGCATGGCAAATGTAAGTAAAAACATTGTTGCTTATAAAATATCTATCACATACTTTACAATCTGTTGTTTATTAGAATTAGTAAGATTAGTTTATATTCTTCGAATACTTCAGTTAGATTGGCTTTCAACTTGCAATATAATGAATTAATCTCAAGTATTTTTTTACAGGCTATTTTTAAATTTCGCTCACATTTAAAACATTGTTATACTTATTATAGGGTGCCTGAACAAGCCGTGGAAGAGGCTAAATCCCGTTCACCGCCAGTATTTGTCAGCCGCCCTGAACCTGTGACAGTTGAAGAAGGAGAATGGGCTCGTTTCTGTTGTCGCGTTACCGGACACCCCAAGCCTCGAGTGATGTGGCTTATCAATGGCAACACTATTGTTAATGTAATTAAATAGATTTCAATTGTTTATTTTTATTATTTCAATGTAAATAAATATTAATATTATTTTATTTATTTTAGGGATCAAGATATAAATTAACATACGATGGAATGTATCACTTTGATATTCCAAAGACAAGGCAATATGACACAGGTAAAATAGAAGTTATCGCCAGGAGTTCAGCTGGAGAGGCGTTAGCTACCACGGAGCTTAAAGTAATCCCAAGACACGACGATTATAGAGGAGTTTTGAAAAATGCTCCACGACGTAAGTATTATAACACATTGAAAGAAAATGGAGCTTATATCGCATTAATAAATTTCATAAAAATAGCATACAAACATACTATTTATAACTAGTACCCACATAAAATGCATTAACAAACAGTATTTATTGCACTACGCACACTACAAAAAACCACTTTTAAACAAAATATGCGTCACTATCCTTTATCCCTCCCCCTCTTTCCAAAGGAGTGCAGCTAAAACAATTGCTTCTTTCAACCAACTTTTGTCATCGGATACCGAGAGAGGTATGTGTTGAGTTTTATGTTATGACTTTACGAAAATGCGTATTAATATGTTGAATTATTGCTATCTACAGCGTGGTATGATGAGAATACTCAATATCAACGTTCAGAAACTGAATTGGAAAAAACCTTTGAAGAAAGACAGGTGTTGCAACGGCAGGGTGTTATTGATCATAGGCCTGAGTTGAAACCTAAAGTGGTTAAAGAACCTGAGACGGAATGGCAACAAACAGTTAAAAAGAAGAAGAGTGAAGAATATTACAATAAACTACAAGAACTTGAAAATGAGCAGGTCATAAAAGAAAATCGCTTCCGAGAGTCAACTCATCAATATGCTATTCCTGGAGAAAAAGTAGCCGCTAGTTCCATGGCTAAAGGGATGGCTCAAAGATATGAAAATAACTTGTACGTATTTACAGTTACTTTATTTTAGTTACAATATTATTAATTTAACAATATCCAAAAGAAGTCATTTTCTTAAATTCAAATATTTATGTGTTATATTATATTCAATAAATTTTGGTTAGTAGAAAGTAAGGCGATTAGTGGAATACAAAAAAAAGTTAAATTATAATTTCATTTAATCAATTATCAAATATCAATTAAAATTCAATTTAAATTAATCTCAAATTTTTGAATTATTTATTACAGAGAACAGACGGAAGTAGCGACCGAGCAAGTTCAAAAGAAAGTGGTTTCAAAGCCGAGAATTCCAGGTCCTTCTGAATCAACTGTACATGGTAAAGAGGTCCATGTTGCTAAGCAGAAACAAACTCAAAAAGAAGTAATTGGTGATACCGAAATTACACGCAAGATTACTTCCACCGAAACTACTGAAGTAGAGCATAAGGCGCAGACTCATGAAAGAGTAGTTGAAGGTCCTGTTAAACCAAGTATACCACCAGTTTTCACCAAAAAAATGCAACCTTGCCGAGTCTTTGAACACGAACAAGCCAGGTTCGAAGTTGAGTTTGATGGTGAACCATTGCCTACGATCAAGTGGTACAGAGAAAACTTCCCGATTAAAAACTCTGCTGACTTCCAAATCCACACATTTAGTACAAAATCAATTTTAATAATCAGACAAGTGTTCGTTGAAGATTCTGCGGTATTCGCTGCCGTAGCTGAGAACCGAGGTGGAACTGCTAAATGTAGTGCTAATTTGGTTGTAGAGGAAAAACGACGACAAGGAAGAGGAGGCGTTGCTCCACCAAGCTTCACTTTAACTGCTCAAAATGTTAATGTCACAGCAGGTCAGCTAGTACGATTCGATACTAAGGTTACTGGAACAAAGCCAATTGACGTTTACTGGTTAAAGAATGGTAAAAAAGTCCAGCCAGATATCCGAAACAAGATTCTAGAGGAGGATGGAACTTATACTCTTTTGATACTTGAAGCTTACCCTCAAGATTCTGGAAAATATGAGTGTGTTGCAATAAACGGTGCAGGAGAAGCTAGATGCGACGCTGAATGCTCAGTAAATGCTCCTGCAACTAAAGAAAAACCAAAACCGGAAACCAAAGCAGCCAATGCACCACCTGAGATTATTGAAGCTATTAAGGACAAACAAGTAACAGAAGGCCAGGCAATAGAATTTAGTTGCAAAATTGTAGGCAAACCAGTACCAACCGTCCAATGGTTTAAGGGTGATAAATTGATTAAACCTTCTAAATATTTCCAAATGTCGAGAACAGCAGATGAATATACACTTCGCATATCTGAAGCTTTCCCTGAAGATGAAGGAGACTACAAATGCGTTGCCTATAATTCTGCCGGCCGAGTAACAGTAGCCGCCAAATTGAAAGTAACACAGCCTGATCAAGCTGATAATTTACCAACTTTGACGCCGCTTCGCGATCTTGTAGTTTATGAAGGGCAACCAGCACAATTTAAGACTCATATTACCAGCAAAGTGAAGCCTACCATTCAATGGCTGCGTGAAGGTGCACTTATTCCAGAAACACCAGACTTCCAGGTGCGCATACTATAATATTTCTCATACTTGATTAAAGTATTTTTCATAACATATATATCGATGCCTTAATTACTCCACTTTTTTTCGAAAATGAACATTTTGATACCAATAGAAACTAGATAATATCTAGTAGGTATCTTCCGGTATCAAAATGCCATTTTCGAAAAAATGTAGAGTTATTAGGTTTGCAAATTAGGGTATCGATATGTAGGCTCGGTGGTCCAGTGGTCGAGCACCCTGTTTCTGAATCCAGAGGTCGCGGCTTCGAATCCTGGCTCACACCAATGACTTTTCGAAAGTTATGTGTGATCTATATTGATGAATGAAAACTTTGTGCCCGGTATGGCAATAGGTTCGCCACCTATTCCATTTGGGATGTTAAACGTAACGGCGAGTCGAGGCTTAGCATTCACTGCCTACACCTTAGGGTAGAAAAAGGCGCGAATGTTATGTTATATAGAAAGAATCTAAGGAAAATCTAAAGAAAAATGCTTTGAATTTTTCAGATGATCCACGAAGGCAACAACGCCGTTCTGCTGATCGGAAACACATATGAGGAGGATACAGGCACCTTTACTTGTCGTGCAACTACAGCGGCCGGTCAGGTCGAGACTTCGGCAAAACTAGTCGTCAAAAGTAAGACATAGACACAGGCAGCGAGCTCGCGTCGCGCACTTTTAATCCATTAATGTAGTGTTTCTTTGTTTCATCTTTATATCACTTTGAGATCGGGTGAAAACTACTACTATATTAAAGAAATACGAATGAAAGTTGACATGCGAATATTAGATAAATCGTAGCGGTTATCGCAATAACGAAATAGATCCGCTTCTTAGACACACCCCATGGTCACTCCATTATGACAAAATCACATACGCTACAGCGAATGAACCTACCAAAATCCTACCTCATCTGAACCCAGACGGTTCACCCACTGTGGTGATTGAGCCAGATGGTTGACAATCATAGCGCGGGCATATGACTACAATGCGCGTATAACCTAACCATTGCAAATCAACAAGATTGTAAATTTAACTAGTAGCCAATTTGGACAGATTTCCGCATCTAACAACGCTGTATATATATATATATAAGCTTTTTGTGTAAATAGTCCTAGACATAGAACATAGCAGGTGGACATTGAAGATCTTCGAGCGTCACTCCGGCAGCCATGATATAGACGGGCACATGTAACTGTAATTAACATCGACACAAGACATATTAAGATTGTTTTGTTTTGCTTTTACCGCTACGATGTTTACTAAATATAAATGTATAATATTTAAAAAAAAAGAAATATTTTAATTGTACATTAATAGATATAAACTAAAAATGAAACAGTTTAAAAAACGCGTCCCGTCGATACACTGATGTATTTTTCACCCAATACTCATAATAATATTTCAAAACCTGCTGAATTTGAATTGTTTATTTTGCCTTATTAACAACAATAAAGATATTAAATAATTTCATACGCTTTTCATGTTGAGATCTGACCTGTTTAATTTCGTGCAATTGATCTCAGTAATGTCTGTCTACCCTCATATCATTTATTTTAAGCGAGCTTCAAGTGATAGTTGTTGAAACTGGGACTTGCCATCAGTTTTTGTGGCCTACGAGCATCGCCCATGCCTTTCAATGAGTACATGGGAGTCCACAGAGCTGTCATCAAGTAACAGTAACACGTTTAAGTCCCTGCTTTAAAGTTAACCATCAAGCATGCTTCACTGTTTTGTAGAAATTGTTGGCATTATGTTTATAGAACACGTTTTAAACCTAACGACGATGCACGTAGAAATTTATTTGTAATACCGAACACCGTATGTATTGTCATATATCTAACAGCTACGACTAATTTTGTCAAGTGTCACGTTTCTATTTAAAAATGTCAATGTGGAGGTTTCTGGTAGTTGTATAATGATGGATTATTGGGTAACTATTGGATTATTATCAAAGTTTTTGGTGGCTGTATCGCCAGCCACTCGTTACGCAGTCAACTCTTCTGTGACAAAGAAACATAAAACAAAGTGAATATAGATATATACCATGTCGTATCTTTTAGAGACGACATTTAACACTTGAATTACTCAAAGTACGCACGCATTACTAGCCTTGCCAGTTTCTATGTTTTTGACAACACTGTCGATTTTGATGACCTATATATTTTTTTTTTGCAAGTACAAATCCAAATTGAATGAGATTTTTATAGTTTAACGTTACAGTGATCTTTAACTTAGTTTGTTTTAAGTGCACGATATTGTTATAATTAAAAAAAATGTGTTGTATGTTTCACCTAATTGTAATAAGTTATTAGGAGTGGCAGTATTTTATCACTAAATTACCATATTTAATATTAATATATTTATGAATCGATTTTTTTTTCTTGTATGTTACCTATAAATAATATGTGAAAACTGTTTAATAAACGCTATAAATTAATAAATAATTCGCATTATTCAATTCACAACAAATTCGATGCGTAGTTTAGTTATGGTAGCAAAATAAAAACGAATTATTTTAATTACATCAAATTACACAATAATTAGTTACTACATTACACGATGCACTTGTCAATGCTAAAAACCTGTTAACCATCATATATTACATACAGTACTATTCTTAATATCTGAATATATGGTTCACGTGAAGACCAAACGACAAACATTTTGATGGATAGCGAGGTTACTCTTTGATTGCTTTCTTTCTTCCGATTGGCACACTTCTTGAAATCCTTCTTACTTACTTTACGCTATAAAATATATTAAGTATATATTTTTTGCGCTAATAACTAAAACTCTCCCATTCTTCGTCTGTGGCTGATGCACAAAACGCGTTTGCCAAAATTAAAACAAAAAATAAAAATCAAATAAAATTAATCATTGGTCAACAAATATTTTCATAATGATAGACACTATTTAACGAAGTGAGTCTTCGTTTGGAAATATGATATTTAATATATTGTATCCAGTTATAAGTCACGGGATATTACGTTAAAAATATATAGAGAAATTTAACACAAAAATTCACATGCCTTTAAATTATGTTAAAAAAATGATTTACACAACACTATACATAAAATCATAGTATAAAAACAGAATATAGGTTGGATTGACTGTGTTATGTGAAGAATGAATAGGTATTTACTTATTCGACTAATAACGTTCAACACAGTAACTACAGCATAAACCAAAGTGACATGAAATTTTAAGGTGAGTCAGTAAGTATTTTTCCAAACATAAGACAGATTACGTTCTTTACATATAAGTTACAAAGATTAGCGGACTGCCCAGTTTATAATATAGTGGATTTTATGGGATAAATCATAAGGTTGAATTAGAAACCGTTAGTTACCAAATTATTTGATTAAAAATATCAAAACTAGTTAGATACCTACCTACGTAAATATTTTGATGAACTAGTAACTACTTAAGATCGTCAAAGTCATAATATTATTTGAGTTCATGCAGCTATTCTTAATACTTAAACGTTACAGTGTAGTTTCCATAGTGAGATCAATGACTATTTCATATTTGCTGGCAGTATCCGAATCTGAAATAAGACTTAAAGGTGTAAAGTGGTAAGCAATCAAATTTACCAGTTCTCTTCATTTATTAGCCTTGATCGTTTAGTAATATTAAACAATTTATTTACCGTTACCAATCCTAGTTCGAAAAGTTGCGTAAACATATAATTTTAATTGCAATACAAATTTGGCTGATAACAGTAAGAAGAAGGAAAATACGATGTTCTGGATGTTGGTGGGCGTTAATTTTACATGATGGACAATTGTTGAGTAGTGAAAGGGATGTTCTGCATCGTCGGAAAAGTTACTTTGAAGAACTTTTTAAATGTGTACTGAGAAGCCGGATTATGGAGGCTTTATATGTGCCATACCACATCCACACTTTACACGAGATCATAGAGAAAACCGAAGAACATAATCGACCTCTATGCTTGGCGTTTGTGGACTAAGAGAAAGCCTTCGATACCGTCGAAACTTGGGCAGTACTGCTGTCTCTTCAGCGGTGCCAATTCGACTATCGATGTGCTGAAGTGTTTGTTTAGAAACGTCACTGTGTTTGAATCCAAAGTGGAAGTACACAGCCTAATCCACTGCACTTAAGTGTCAGCCAAGGAGAAATTATATCTCCCAAACTGTACCGCTGCATTGGAGGACGTCTTCCTTCAAGCTGCTAGATTTGACCGGGCTGGGCATCAACATCAACGGCCAATACATAACTCACCTTCGACATGCCTATGATATTGTGGTCTTGCCAGGACCTGTGTGCAATGTTCGAGCATCATAACAAGGTTTCCCGACAAGTGGGTCTACGAATGAACATTGACGAGTCCAAAGTCATATCCAAATGTCAATATCATTTAAGTACCGGTAACGGTTGGCGGTGCGATCCTCGAAGTCGTCGATCACTATGTTTACCTAGGACAAACTATTCAACTTGGTAGAGCCTACTTCGAGAAATACGTTAACCGACCTATCCAATTTGACTATGTAACGATCAGGAAGCTTAGGCTTATTCTCTTGTCAAAAATTCCTCAGTACCTAAAATCCAAGGTCTATGACCAGTGTGTGTTACCAGCGATGACATATGGATCTGAGACATGGTCTATATATGCTATGCTATGAAGAGGGTTCTGCTCGGTTTAAAAGATACGTTCCAAGATACCGAGATCCGTAGACGTACGGGAATAGCTGACATGGCCAGTAAAGTTAGCATGCTGAAGTGATCGTGAGCAGGCCACATCGCTCGATGACCCGCTGAGGAAGAAAGGTTCTTTGTGGTGGCCACGTATCAGGCAGCGCAACGTAGGCCGTCCCCCTACTATATTGACTGATGACCTATTGAAAGCTGCAGGCAGTCGCTGGATACAAGTGGCACGAGACTGGGAGCTATGGTGTGCTAAGGAAGAGGGGGAGGAGAAGTAGACAAATCTGACAAAGGGATCGCGCAAGGGTTGCAAAAATTACCGAGGCATTAGTCTTCTCAGTGTTGTAGAGAAATTAATTGTTTGCAAAAGATCCATAATATAAAATTACATGCCTACCGACAAAGCTACCTGCGACTGCAGAATCGAGATTGGCGCCGGTATTATCCCCCAAGCATGAATGTTTATATGGAGTCTGGATGTTTTTCTATGTAATATAAGTATTTATTTACAAAAAAAGTATTTAAGTTATTAAGTATGTATGTTTCAAATTCATATCATCCATAGCACAAGCATTTAGTTGCTTAGTTTGGAACTAGAGGGCGCTGTGTGTATTGTGACCAAGATATTATTATTATTTATTATAAGCGTGACGAATATAGCTGATGAGAAATTATGAGATGTACAAGAGGGATTTATGAGAAGAATAGGGTGCATATATCAGATCTTCTCTTTGTCGATCATAGGTGAAAAACATTTAGCAAAAAAGTATTCTGTGCTTTTATAGGTCTATAGAAAGCTTACGGATCGTGTACTCAGGAATGAATTATGGTCAACTCTGTCGACTACCTACATATGGAACACCATATGTAGGTAGTCGACAGAGTTGCCATAATAGCCATAATAAACATATTATGGCTTTAAATTGCCTTTATGAGAATTCTAGTGCCGGTATCTGGGTAAATGGGGCCCAGGATAGTTTGATATTTTTATAGGTGTTCGACAAGGATGTGTTGCGTTATGGCCATGGCTTTTCAATATTTTTATGGATAGATGTTAAACAGACCTAAAAGGGACTTAATGTGGTTTAAGCATAGAAGAGTGGCGTGTCAAGAGCCTACTGTACGCCAATGACCAGGTGTAACTTGCTGCGCCGGCGTCACAGTTAGGTACAAAACATGCTAATCTTAGTGAATGTAGGGTTTAGTGAAAAAGGTACGAATATATAGTATGCAAATTATATAAATGTAAGCAAAACGAAAGTTATGGTAGTGAAGAGAGACAAAGAGATCACAGTATGAAATGTGGTTTTGAAAGGCGAGATATTGGAGTAAGAGAATACGTCTGTGTATTTGGCAAGTTATGTTTGCCAGAGACGTAAAATATGAGGAAGGTATTAAAAGGAGAGTGGCTGCTGGTAACAGAGTCAATGGTGCATTGCATGCCTTCATGCGTAGTCAGGCTGTGTCTGAAAAGCACGCATGGCAATTCACAGTATGGGTAGGCTGGTAAAGCACTAGGGTGAATGCAGTGGAAATGTGGTCTCAAAGAAGTATGTGTTGAGTCACCCTTGCCGATCGAATAAAAAATATCATGTTATGGAAGAAATGCAAATTGAAGGATGCTGTGGTGATCAAGGTGGAGAGATGTATGTTTATAATAGGAGTTGCATTAAAAAATCTTCAATAAACACACAGTTTGGTAATGCAATGATTTTTTCAAATTGAATTAATAGTATAGATTTCGCCGTCCCCGACGAACACCGTGGTAATCGCAATTACGATAGAATCCTAAAATCGCAAATACGATGGGTTTATTAAAGACTCTATTATTAGGTACGTTAATGGTAGAAAATAATCAAATCTCAAAAGTCAACATTTTAAAGTAAGCCTACCTATTATCATATTGTTTGAGGGAGAAATAACAGAGCCGTCCACAGTAAGTGGCAACACAATGTCGTCCCGGTAACCAAGTAACCTTACCTCTCATACCACCTACAAAATGATCATGGAATAAGCATGTAATTCAAATTTACCGTGATGTTAAATTGGGTTATATTATCATATTCGATGTTTATAATGTCATTTTATAAATAGAATGTATATTCATATTCACCATGGAAATACAATGAAAGATTACAGTCGAACGAACACTATGGTAAAGTTTGCGCTAATTTTTTGCACCGCTTATTTGGATTTGGACTTTTTCACAATTTCTCTACTGATAAAGAAGGTTTTTAATAAAGAAAAAGTGCAAAAAATATTTATCATTTCATAAAAAAAAAATAGTTTTTTATAGTTTTCAAGCGGACTGCCATTTGGTCGAATAGAAAAATATGCAGGTGTGAATAATATGTATTCATGGGCTTATACCAAATAAACTTATATTATCTAAAAGTATATAATATCATAATTTTTTAAGATTTTCATTACCAAAAGTTGGATCTCATGCCTAAATAGGTATTTGTTACTACTGTCTATGAAAGCACTCATCCAATGAAATGCCAATGTTTACAGTGCCCAAATTATTATAAAGTAAAAAAAAACCGGCATAAGTAGGCATATTTGATATTTGCCACTGGCGTTACTGCCGAAAACTTTGGATACGAAAGGCCAATATAATATACAAAAAATTAAAAATTCGTAACGAAGGTCTGAAGTAATCGATCGATCGAAAATCGATCTTTGGTCTCTACAGGATTTACATAGGTTTTGCAGTTACTGCGGATGTCCAGGATGTATATTTTTTATTAAGACCATTCCTATTAATCTTAATATTGTTACAAGCAAATGGTAAATAAAAAGTAGTTATAATGTTGCAAAAAAAAATTAATTATTCATCAATTTTGATAAATCAGTACGTCATCATTGGCTTAAATAAGAATGTCTAATAATTCATAGACTAGGCGTACTAGTCTCTGCTTTGGGTGGAAAAAGGCGTGAAGTCAGGTAATATTTGTGTACCCAGCCAGACCAATGCCAGTAGGTAATTAACGAGGTGGAATGAAGTCTATGGGCGAATAAAAAAATATTGAACGAAGTTGATTTTTGGCGCGAATGTCAAACAGTATGGGTCCGAATAATGTAGTTTATTTTCCTAAATTATGATTGCAACGGATATTAGTGACTAGATGTCAGGGAGTTTTACATAATGTGTGTTTGTATACGTGTACAAGTGCTGAAAGTGTTGGAAATTACTATTAAATACGTAATGTACCCTTTTAACTTGTCCTATAAATTTATTTTAAAGTTTTTGTAAGGAGCTTTGATAGCCGCAACTATTTACTTTACTTTTTACTACTTCAACGTATTATTTTAAACTACTATATCCATGTCTTAAACTAAGATACCTTCTATTGGTCTTATATATTTAACTAGTTGTCCTGGCAAACTTTGTTCCGCCACAAAATCTTACATGAATTATAGTTGAAAACGACGCCGTTGATATCCTCTATCTATAAAAAAACAGCATCTTAATGCATTGTGTAGTTTCAAATATATAAGCATATAAGGAGAAAGACAGCGGAAAACAACTTTATTTTATGCTATGTAATTATATATTCACATTCAGGACATAAAAATATGAGAATATCATGGTTGCGGAAATGCCCAACCTGCGCTCAATTGCCTAAGTCACTGCCTGCTGTATGGTATTTTATTTTAAACAGAAATATATATGTAGCTAATATTGGGTCATGTTATGGCCATTAAAAAGCTATAAAACTTTTCATTCAAAAAGCATAAATCAGTTATTTAATACCTTATCTAAAAATATTATTTAAATAAATCACCAAATCTGAATCATGTTTGCTTATTATTAGGTGACAGATTGAGCTAACTTTAAAAGCACAGATTGGATTATCAGGATTTTTAAACTCCATATTAAAAAAAAAAATCTGGTTGCCTGTAAAGTCGGTTTTACGGGCGAAGATTTTACGTGACAACGTCTTTTTCTCGGTAGAATATTTATTGATATGAATATAATTAAATTGCACAATAGGAACAAGGAATTGAATGAAAATAAGAATTGCACAAATTACAAACACAGTTTAAATCAAGTTTTCTTATATCTGCCACTTTTTCTTAATATTTGTAATTTTAAAGAATCAATTCGAAAATCAAAACATTTATTCAGATCGAAGGTTCAAATTTTTGCTAAATAAATTTGAAATTAATGAAAATTTGTAAAATAATAATTAATTAATTAATTAATTTTAAACTAATAATTTACTTAACACTATCAACATTTATCAATAGTATGACATAACCTATAAACTCAGTTTCTCAACTTTTGTGTCAATCTAACAATTAATCAATCAATCATAGTTTACGATAATGAAATATCAGTGTACAATTATTTACCTTTATTGTTGTAGTTGTTGTAAATGACGAATCTAAGCACTCCACATTTTCACTACAGACACAGCTGACGATACTTTAACCACACGTGTGAACTTGTATTATGACGCTTTCTTGTTTTTCCAACGCCAAGAACGTTCGAGAAAGACAAAGACAGAGACACAAGCATGCGCCGATTCAATGCGCCTAATTCTCTAGTGCTGCGCGCGCGGCAGACCGATCATAGTTGAGTGGGAGAGAGACGCAAGGCATTCGGCGGGCCTCTCTCTCGTTCGGTGACTCATCGTAACGTTACCGAGCGTTACACTTTTTCATAAGTGACTCCCAGCCGCAACCTAATTTAAGACGTTGTCACGTCAAAAACTCATTTAAGAAATCTAAATAAACTAAAGAATCAATTTTTAGAGTATTGTTAAATTTGAAATTTTTAATTAGATATTACCGAATAAACATTTTTTTGTGAAACTTGCAGATGTACTTGCTATCCAAACCCTATTATTGGTAACTAGTTATTGGTTTTGATATTTATAATAATGCTGCACATATTAATTAGTTCTTAGAAATGAGCATAAAAGAGATATTTTATGAGGAACTGATAAATTAAGTCTATGTAGATTATTCATTTTTCCAACCCAATAAGCCAACCTTAAGCTAAATTTGTTGGTATGGGATACCTTTCATCAGTTCAGCATGTAAAACAATACCTTTATAGAGAACAGTACTTGTAGTTTTATTTTATACTTACACTTTAGTTTAACTTAAATATGTACCTATGTGTTTTGCTCACTTAAACATTGTGTTACCCTGCTATGTTAGTATTCCAAATTATTTTGCTTTAACCATGCACAATTTTGTTATAATGTGAAATTTTACTAAAAGGTAATTTATCCAGTCACTTGGAAGACCTAAATTAGATCATCAAAAAATACGTTCAAAGTTGTAAAAATGGTTAACATAACATTTTGTAATATTTAGTTGCCCATCTAACTATTCATTTGCTCCTGATAAGAGACTCTTTGAAGAAATATAAATATTCTAAGACATATGACATTTTTTTCTGACAATAATAGTTTTTTTGTATTAGGTTATAAATAAAGCTTACCTATCATGTCTTTTGAGAACTTAAAATGTATGCCAGTTGAATTGAAAAGTTAGAATGTGCCTATCCTTTGTAACTCCTAATGCCATTCTGTGACTTTGTCAGTCAGTTACAATATTAATTAAAGAGATATTGAGCATTGTTTTAAAAATAACTTTGGATTAGAAATAGAGCCAAGATGCAATAAAAATAAAGATAAGTTAATTGGTAAATTGGAGTATTTATTCATTTTTACAATAATATTAGTAGTTGTTTATTTCAATTAATGGCATTAAATTAAGAGAAATAATTGTAAGTTATGTAAGATAAAACAAATTAAAATTCTCATGATGTAAATATTGTATTTTGCAGAGTTACGTACAACAACGCGCAAAATATCCCATGACAAGACAAATATTAAATCAGAAACAAGTGAAAATATTGAAGTTACCCATAACATACTGTACCAATCAACTGAAGAAAACAATATTTTAAAAATAGATAATTTGCAAGAGGTGGATACTAAAAAGGTTCAAAAGACTGTGCCATGGCGAAAAGAATCAAATGACGATATAACAGAATCTGTAAAGGAAGTCTCTCTTCAAGTAAAGCATTGGAGGAAACCACGACAGGAAATAAAACCCACATATATTGAAAAACAAATTGTAACTGATGATACTACTATTCTTGATGTTAATAATCAAGTCGAAATTGCCACCAAAACAGAAAAACTAGAAGTGAAGTCATGGAGAAAGCCACGTACAAAAGAAAACGATAAGCCTCATAGTATTGAAAACACAAAGCTTACAGAAACCACCACTATACTAAAGTTGGAAAATGAAGACCAAGAAGACACCAGGTATAAAAAGTCTCAACGTGATGAACAGAAAAGGTCTGTTCGTGAAGAGAGAAAAGATTCTATACCATGGACACAAGAAAGCATCAAATTGCGCCCTACTAAACTAGAAAAAGTTCCGATCGTAAAAGAAAAGTTAGAGGATGTCACTTTAAAACAAATAAGAAAAGATTCAGATCAGAAATACCAACAGGATGTAATCGACCATGTAACAGAAGTAGAAGACGCAATAAAAATTCAAACGAAAGAAAACGTAGTAGAAGAAACTCCAGTTGAAGAGGTTAAGTGGCCACACGGTAGACGGCGGCCGAAGGAAGAGATACCAAAAGAAGAAGTGGTCCTAAAACCAACTCCCAAACCACAGGCACCGGAAGAAGAAAAGCCGCAAGACTTGCTGCTTAAACCAGTTAAGAAAGAAAAGCCAGTAGAAGAAGCTCCAGTCGAAGAGGTTAAGTGGCCACACGGTAGACGGCGGCCCAAGGAAGAGGTACCAAAAGAAGAAGTGGTCCTAAAACCGATTCCCAAATCACAAGCACCGGAAGAAGAAAAGCCGCAAGACGTGCCGCTTAAACCAGTTAAGAAAGAGAAGCCAGTAGAAGAAGCTCCAGTCGAAGAGGTTAAGTGGCCACACGGTAGACGGCGGCGGAAGGAAGAGGAACCAAAAGAGGAAGTGGTCCTAAAACCAATTCCCAAACCACAAGCACCGGAAGAAGAAAAGCCACAAGACGCCCCGCTTAAACCAGTTAAGAAAGAAAAGCCAGTAGAAGAAGCTCCAGTCGAAGAGTTTAAGCGGCCACACGGTAGACGGCGGCCGAAGGAAGAGGTACCAAAAGAGGAAGTGGTCCTAAAACCAATTCCCAAACCACAGGCATTGGAAGAAGAAAAGCCGCAAGACGTGCCGATTGAACCAGTTAAGAAAGAAAAGCCAGTAGAAGAAACTCCAGTCGAAGAGGTTCAGTGGCCTCATGGTAGGCGAAGGCCGAAGGAAGAGGTAACAAAAGAGGAAGTGGTCCTTAAACCAATTCCCAAACCACAAGCACCGGAAGAAGAAAAGCCGCAAGACTTGCCGCTTAAACCAGTTAAAAAAGAGAAGCCAGTAGAAGAAGCTCCAGTCGAAGAGGTTAAGTGGCCACACGGTAGAGGGCGGCCCAAGGAAGAGGTACCAAAAGAAGAAGTGGTCCTAAAATCGATTCCCAAACCACAAGCACCGGAAGAAGAAAAGCCGCAAGACGTGCCGCTTAAACCAGTTAAGAAAGAGAAGCCAGTAGAAGAAGCTCCAGTCGAAGAGGTTAAGTGGCCACACGGTAGACGGCGGCCGAAGGAAGAGGAACCAAAAGAGGAAGTGGTCCTAAAACCAATTCCCAAACCACAAGCACCGGAAGAAGAAAAGCCACAAGACGCCCCGCTTAAACCAGTTAAGAAAGAAAAGCCAGTAGAAGAAGCTCCAGTCGAAGAGGTTAAGTGGCCACATGGTAGACGGCGGCCGAAGGAAGATGTACCAAAAGAGGAAGTGGTCCTAAAACCAATTCCCAAACTACAAGCACCGGAAGAAGAAAAGCCGCAAGACTTGCCGCTTAAACCAGTTAAGAAAGAAAAGCCAGCAGAAGATACTCCAGTTGAAGAGGTTAAGTGGCCTCACGGTAGACGGCGGCCCAAGGAAGAGGTACCAAAAGAAGAAGTGGTCCTAAAACCAATTCCCAAACCACAAGCACCGGAAGAAGAAAAGCCACAAGACGTGCCGCTTAAACCAGTTAAGAAAGAAAAGCCAGTAGAAGAAGCTCCAGTCGAAGAGGTGAAGTGGCCTCATGGTAGACGGCGGCCCAAGGAAGAGGTACCAAAAGAAGTGGTCCTAAAACCGATTCCCAAACCACAGGCATTGGAAGAAGAAAAGCCGCAAGACGTGCCGATTGAACCAGTTAAGAAAGAAAAGCCAGTAGAAGAAACTCCAGTCGAAGAGGTTAAGTGGCCTCATGGTAGGCGAAGGCCAAAGGAAGAGGTACCAAAAGAAGAAGTGGTCCTAAAACCGATTCCCAAACCACAGGCACCGGAAGAACAAAAGCCACAAGACGTGCCGCTTAAACCAGTTGAGAAAGAGAAGCCAGTAGAAGATGCTTTAGTAGAAGAGGTTAAGTGGCCACACGGTAAACGGCGGCCCAAGGAAGAGGCACAAAAAGAAGAAGTGGCCCTAGAACCAATTCCCAAATCACAGGCACCGGAAGAAGAAAAGCCGCAAGACGTGCCGCTTAAACCAGTTAAGAAAGAGAAGCCAGTAGAAGAAGCTCCAGTCGAAGAGGTTAAGTGGCCACACGGTAGACGACAGCCGAAGGAAGAGGTACCAAAAGAGGAAGTGGTCCTAAAACCGATTCCCAAACCACAAGCACCGGAAGAAGAAAAGCCACAAGACGTGCCTCTTAAACCAGTTAAGAAAGAAAAGCCAGTAGAAGAAGCTCCAGTCGAAGAGGTGAAGTGGCCTCATGGTAGACGGCGGCCCAAGGAAGAGGTACCAAAAGAAGAAGTGGTCCTAAAACCGATTCCCAAACCACATGCACCGGAAGAAGAAAAGCCTCAAGACGTGCCGCTTAAACCAGTTAAGAAAGAGAAGCCAGTAGAAGAAGCTCCAGTCGAAGAGGTTAAGTGGCCACACGGTAGACGGCGGCCGAAGGAAGATGTACCAAAAGAGGAAGTGGTCCTAAAACCGATTCCCAAACCACAAGCACCGGAAGAAGAAAAGCCACAAGACGTGCCTCTTAAACCAGTTAAGAAAGAAAAGCCAGTAGAAGAAGCTCCAGTCGAAGAGGTGAAGTGGCCTCATGGTAGACGGCGGCCCAAGGAAGAGGTACCAAAAGAAGAAGTGGTCCTAAAACCAATTCCCAAACCACAAGCACCGGAAGAAGAAAAGCCGCAAGACGTGCCGCTTAAACCAGTTAAGAAAGAGAAGCCAGTAGAAGAAACTCCAGTCGAAGAGGTTAAGTGGCCACACGGTAGACGGCGGCCGAAGGAAGATGTACCAAAAGAGGAAGTGGTCCTAAAACCAATTCCCAAACCACAAGCACCGGAAGAAGAAAAGCCGCAAGACTTGCCGCTTAAACCAGTTAAGAAAGAAAAGCCAGTAGAAGAAACTCCAGTTGAAGAGGTTAAGTGGCCACACGGTAGACGGCGGCCCAAGGAAGAGGTACCAAAAGAAGAAGTGGTCCTAAAACCGATTCCCAAACCACAGGCACCGGAAGAAGAAACGCCGCAAGACGTGCCGCTTAAACCAGTTAAGAAAGAGAAGCCAGTAGAAGAAGCTCCAGTTGAAGAGGTTAAGTGGCCTCACGGTAGACGGCGGCCCAAGGAAGAGGCACCAAAAGAGGAAGTGGTCCTAAAACCAATTTCCAAACCACAAGCACCGGAAGAAGAAAAGCCACAAGACGTGCCGCTTAAACCAGTTAGGAAAGAAGTGCCCGTAGAAGAAGCTCTAGTTGAAGAGGTTAAGTGGCCACATGGTAGGCGGCGGCCCAAGGAAGAGGTACCAAAAGAAGAAGTGGTCCTAAAACCGATTCCCAAACCACAGGCATTAGAAGAAGAAAAGCCGCAAGACGTGCCGATTGAACCAGTTAAGAAAGAAAAGCCAGTAGAAGAAACTCCAGTCGAAGAGGTTAAGAGGCCTCATGGTAGGCGAAGGCCGAAGGAAGAGGTAACAAAAGAGGAAGTGGTCCTTAAACCAATTCCCAAACCACAAGCACCGGAAGAAGAAAAGCCGCAAGACTTGCCTCTTAAACCAGTTAAGAAAGAAAAGCGAGTAGAAGAAACTCAAGTTGAAGAGGTTAAGTGGCCACTCGGTAGACGGCGGCCGAAGGAAGATGTACCAAAAGAAGAAGTGGTCCTAAAACCGATTCCCAAACCACAGGCACCGGAAGAAGAAAAGCCACAAGACGTGCCGCTTAAACCAGTTGAGAAAGATATGCCAGTAGAAGACGCTCCAGTAGAAGAGGTTAAGTGGCCACACGGTAGACGGCGGCCCAAGGAAGAGGCACCAAAAGAGGAAGTGGTCCTAAAACCAATTCCCAAACCACATGCACCGGAAGAAGAAAAGCCACAAGACGTGCCGCTAAAACCAGTTAGGAAAGAAGTGCCCGTAGAAGAAGCTCCAGTCGAAGAGGTTAAGTGGCCACACGGTAGACGGCGGCCGAAGGAAGATGTACCAAAAGAAGAAGTGGTCCTAAAACCGATTCCCAAACCACAGGCATTGGAAGAAGAAAAGCCGCAAGACGTGCCGATTGAACCAGTTAAGAAAGAAAAGCCAGTAGAAGAAGCTCCAGTCGAAGAGGTTAAGTGGCCACACGGTAGACGACAGCCGAAGGAAGAGGTACCAAAAGAGGAAGTGGTCCTTAAACCAATTCCTAAACCACAAGCACCGGAAGAAGAAAAGCCGCAAGACTTGCCGCTTAAACCAGTTAAGAAAGAAAAGCGAGTAGAAGAAACTCAAGTTGAAGAGGTTAAGTGGCCACTTGGTAGACGGCGGCCCAAGGAAGAGGCACCAAAAGAAGAAGTGGCCCTAAAACCAATTCCAAAATCTCAGGCACCGGAAGAAGAAAAGCCGCAAGACGTGCCGCTTAAACCAGTTAAGAAAGAGAAACCAGTAGAAGAAGCTCCAGCCGAAGATGTTAAGTGGCCACACGGTAGACGACGGCCGAAGGAAGAGGTAACAAAAGAGGAAGTGGTCCTAAAACCGATTCCCAAACCACAAGCAACGGAAGAAGAAAAGCCGCAAGACGTGCCGCTTAAACCAGTTAAGAAAGAAAAGCCAGCAGAAGATACTCCAGTTGAAGAGGTTAAGTGGCCTCACGGTAGTCGGCGGCCCAAGGAAGAGGTACCAAAAGAAGAAGTGGTCCTAAAACCGATTCCCAAACCACATGCACCGGAAGAAGAAAAGCCTCAAGACGTGCCGCTGAAACCAGTTAAGAAAGAGAAGCCAGTAGAAGAAGCTCCAGTCGAAGAGGTTAAGTGGCCACACGGTAGACGGCGGCCGAAGGAAGAGGAACCAAAAGAGGAAGTGGTCCTAAAACCAATTCCCAAACCACAAGCACCGGAAGAAGAAAAGCCACAAGACGCCCCGCTTAAACTAGTTAAGAAAGAAAAGCCAGTAGAAGAAGCTCCAGTCGAAGAGGTTAAGTGGCCACATGGTAGACGGCGGCCGAAGGAAGATGTACCAAAAGAGGAAGTGGTCCTAAAACCAATTCCCAAACTACAAGCACCGGAAGAAGAAAAGCCGCAAGACTTGCCGCTTAAACCAGTTAAGAAAGAAAAGCCTGTAGAAGATACTCCAGTTGAAGAGGTTAAGTGGCCTCACGGTAGACGGCGGCCCAAGGAAGAGGTACTAAAAGAGGAAGTGGTCCTAAAACCCATTCCCAAACCACAAGCACCGGAAGAAGAAAAGCCGCAAGACGTGCCGCTTAAACCAGTTAAGAAAGAGAAGCCAGTAGAAGAAGCTCCAGTCGAAGAGGTTAAGTGGCCACACGGTAGACGGCGGCCGAAGGAAGAGGTACCAAAAGAGGAAGTGGTCCTAAAACCAATTCCCAAACCACAAGCACCGGAAGAAGAAAAGCCACAAGACGTGCCGCTTATACCAGTTAAGAAAGAAAAGCCAGTAGAAGAAGCTCCAGTCGAAGAGGTGAAGTGGCCTCATGGTAGACGGCGGCCCAAGGAAGAGGTACCAAAAGAAGAAGTGGTCCTAAAACCGATTCCCAAACCACAAGCACAGGAAGAAGAAAAGCCGCAAGACGTGCCGCTTAAACCAGTTAAGAAAGAGAAGCCAGTAGAAGAAGCTCCAGTCGAAGAGTTTAAGCGGCCACACGGTAGACGGCGGCCGAAGGAAGAGGTACCAAAAGAGGAAGTGGTCCTAAAACCAATTCCCAAACCACAGGCATTGGAAGAAGAAAAGCCGCAAGACGTGCCGATTGAACCAGTTAAGAAAGAAAAGCCAGTAGAAGAAACTCCAGTCGAAGAGGTTCAGTGGCCTCATGGTAGGCGAAGGCCGAAGGAAGAGGTAACAAAAGAGGAAGTGGTCCTTAAACCAATTCCCAAACCACAAGCACCGGAAGAAGAAAAGCCGCAAGACTTGCCGCTTAAACCAGTTAAAAAAGAGAAGCCAGTAGAAGAAGCTCCAGTCGAAGAGGTTAAGTGGCCACACGGTAGACGGCGGCCGAAAGAAGAGGTACCAAAAGAGGAAGTGGTCCTAAAACCAATTCCCAAACCACAAGCATCGGAAGAAGAAAAGCCGCAAGACTTGCCGCTTAAACCAGTTAAGAAAGAAAAGCCAGTAGATGACGCTCCAGTTGATGAAGTTAAGTGGCCCCATGGTAGGCGAAGGCCCAAGGAAGAGGTACCAAAGGAAGAAGTGGTCCTAAAACCGATTCCCAAACCACAGGCACCGGAAGAAGAAAAGCCGCAAGACATGCCTCTTAAACCAGTTAAGAAAGAGAAGCCAGTAAAACAAGCAGCACCTGAAGAAGAAAAGCTATCTCAAGTGCCGTTAGATGCAGAGGATAAACCGACATCAGTTGAAGTTGAAACTTTAGTAAAAGAGAAGAAAACTAAGAAAGTTATACGAAAGGAGAAAAGGCAAGGTAAGAAACTATTTATATAAAATGAGATTCAATTTGTATTAATTACATGACCAATACAGCTATTTATTTTGTTAAAATTATCACAAACAGATGCATGGTTAGGAACACGTTTACACATTTATTTATTTATATATGTGTCTTACTAAATTATAATACATACTATTGTTATTTCAAAAATTGTATGAGGGGGCATTAAAATTACTCTCTAATTAACTTTAATTTTATCGCAATAGCTTACACCTCCTGTTATCGTCAATCTAATTGTTTAATTTATTAGAGTCAATTTCAGAGTGGGTAGACGTATATGTATATTTTCGGCGTTTTAATTTTATACAATGACGATTTTTGTAAACCTGAGTTGTTTATGGAAGAAGAAGCATAAAAGTAGAGTAAAATTGTTGAGATGTATGATGCAAAATCCTTGGAATATAGTTTTTTTATTTCTAGAAAAAAACGTATGTGTCGCTATGGGCACAGGTTAAGAAAGAGCCAATTTAAGAAAGATCTAAATAAATTAAAAGCAAAAATCCTTTTTAAAGAAGCTTTTATTTATGCGCTCTAAAAATAAGAAAATAATATTTCCTTAAAAATTTCAAGTATCAACTTAGAGCCTCAGTATGTACAATTTGTATAATAATAAAAGCTTGTCGCGCGAGTTGTAAATAAACTGTTCTAATTATATAATGTCAAATCAAATCAAAATAGCTTTATTTTCTTGGGTCTTCACACATAGTTAAATATAGTCCGTAAATACAGATGTTTAACTTATTATTATATTTAAAGCATAACATATTAAAACACGAGTGCTTGAGAAAATTGCTTCATTGGAACAAAAAGGCACGGACGATTCTCAGTGTAAGGTTGTCATGAGAAGAAATGGGCAAAACACTCATGTAAATTAATCTACCAACTTTAGTATAATTATCTATTGCAATTTAATTACCTACTGATAGGGAGTCAAACCTCGCGACCAGCTTTTATTATTATATAAATTGTACATACTGAGGCTCTAAGTTGATACTTGAAATTTTTAAGGAAATATTATTTTCTTATTTTTAGAGCGCTTAAATAAAAGCTTCTTTAAAAAGGATTTTTGCTTTTAATTTATTTTCTTATTTTTAGTTGTAACTGGCTAGGTTAGTGTCATTTCATTCAACGCATAATAATTGCAAGTTAGTTTACCGCTTAATTTCAAACAGTCCAGCTCTTCAATAAGGCGATCATCTTATTCAATTTTAGCTTAGAGGTTTCTTTTCCATTTAATCGCAATGATGATTTTTAATTCATAGCCATATTGTAGAAATGCATCAAAAATATGTATGCCGTCATCTTGGATGGTCCACCGTATTGTATTTAGAATGACGTCACATTATTTCTCGAGTTATTCTCAACAAGCCCTTTCATTTGATACGCATATTGTAGAAATGCATTAAAAAAACTGTTCCTCTATCTTGGATGATCCGTTATATTGGATTTAGAATGACGTCACATTATTTTTTCAGTTACTCTCAATGAGCCCTTTCATTTGATACCCATATGGTACAGAAGCTTAAAATATGTTTTCCTCCATTTTGAATATCCAAGATTGTAGCATATTGTATTTATAATGACGTCATATTATTTTTTTGAGTTACAATTAACAAGCCCTTTCATTTGATACCCATATTGTAGAAACGCAAATATTTTTCCCGCCATATTGGATTTGGAATGACGTCATATTTTTTTTCGAGTTACTATTAACAAGCCCTTTCATTTGATACCCATATTGTAGAAATGCATTAAAAAAACTGTTTCTCTATCTTGGATGATCCGCCATATTGGATTTAGAATGACGTTACATTATTTTTTCAGTTACTCTCAATGAGCCCTTTCATATGATACCCATATTGTACAGAAGCTTATATGTTTTCCTCCATCTTGGATATTACACCATATTGGAATTAGAATGACGTCATATTATTTTTTGAGTTACACTCAATAAGCCCTTTCATTTGATACTTATACTGCAGAAATGCATTCAAAATATCCATTCCTCCATCCTGGGTGGTCCGCCATATTGGATATAGAATAATGTCACACATCATGCATTGTCATCCAAAGTAAAATCCAAAATTTCAGCTCAATCGGTTGAAGATATCTACTTCAAAATTGAGTTGCAAGATTCCACCGAACATACATACTTACATACATACAGTGCAAGCTAAATAAAAGCTTTTAAAAAGGAAAACTTTTCAACAGCCAGGTTTTTCTAAGATATAGATATGTTTACCAGTAGAAGTCAAAACTATCAACAACACTCTATTGCTAGATCTTTCGCGGAAATCATGTTTAAAGGGAGAAATGTTTCTGATTTGGGACACTTGAGAAAATGTTGTTCATAAGGCGACTAGTACTGGTAGTTAGAGAAGAAGAAATGAATATTAATTGCCGTGGCGTGCCTTAGGCAAAACCTATATTTATGCTGATGATGAATGAATGTATTTGGAATATTTATTGAGAAATTATGAGAAAGAGCGAATATTTTGAACATTTTCTTATTAATTTTAATGTCCTCTTGTAATGTTTTAAATTAATAATCCGAATAATCTTGTATTCAACCATGTAAATATCACATATCTAAAAATATTTGTGCTAATATATGCCAAATATTTAATGATGTCATTATCCTTATTGACTATAAGAACAAAAACAATGAAAAATCCGAAGTATCCTCGCAACAATTGTAAATTAAAATGATGATGATTAAATCACAATGCATACTTTTAATTATAACACTGTTTTACAGACATACAACCAATAATAATTAAACCCATTAAAGCTATAAATGTATTGGAAAAGGATACATTTGAACTGACTGTTCTTTATGAACCAGCCGATGATAACAAAGTCATATGGTACCGGAATAATCAAATACTTGAACCGAGTGAAAATTGTGCTATTCACACAGAGAATGGAATTTCTACAATTAAAATGAAAAATGTAGATAAAACGAAAATGGGAAAATACGAAGTAATCATTCAAAACAACAATTTGGTTGCAAAATCAGCAAGTTCCGTAAAATTGATGAAACCAACCGATGATGATAACATTTCACCACCTGTATTTACGAGACTTGTAAATCCTAAACGTGTTCACTTAGGAGATATAGTTTTACTTGAAACAGAAGTTGTTTCTAATCCTACAGCTTCTTTCCAGTGGTTCATAGATACACGAGAAGTAATTTCTTATGCTAAAGAAAACAAACTAACAAATATATACGTAACGAATAGAGAAAATATATCATGTCTTTGCATTGAAAATATATCTGAAGATTTGTTAGGAGTCATTACTTGTAGAGCGGAAAACTTTGCAGGCTCTGTGTCCTGTTCAGCTTCTTTGTTATTAGATGAGCTAGATAAAGAATCGATTGGACAAGCCCCAGTGGTTATCACACCTTTGCAATCTGTTATTGTAATGGATGGTGAGCCAATAAAACTTTCTTGTGAAATTATGGGTCAACCTTGGCCAAAAATGGAATGGTATCACGAAGGAACGCTTATACCAAGAGCTAGAGATATTACGGTAGCTCGACAAGAATCAGGGTTATGTGAACTATACATAAAAGAAGCTTTTCCGGAAATGTCTGGAATTTATAGTATAACAGCAACCAATGAATTTGGAAGTTGTAACAGTGAATGTACAGTTATTGTGGAAGGTAGTCACGTATTTTGTAATTTCGCCATTGCATGTCTCAGTAGTTTGCATGTTAAATAGAATTTAGTGTAAATGCGTTATTTTACACTTATATATTTACAAAAATTAACTTATCACTCAATCAGATTTCTTAAAAACACTTAAATGTAATCAGAACTCAATCAACCACACTCTTGCCATGCATCTGTAAAAAAAATCAATTTCGTTCTGACAACTGGCAATAAAAGCTTATAAAAATCTAATTTAATCACTCCACACATGATATGTTTAGCTAGAAATTTATGATTATTTTGTCTTCACGAGAATAGTAATAAATCATAAATATTTATATATTTATTTAACCTAAGAATTTTTAATCTTTTTTCAAACTTTTTTCAAGTAATGGATAAGAATAAGACATTTAATAATATTAAGGTGATAGGATATTTTATGACTTCTTGCGTACCAGAAATATACTTGAGTTTCCAGCCCATATTATGACTTTGTTGGTATGATTATAACTTTGTTGGTATGTTTAAGAATATGTGCGCGATTACTCGTCCTTTTCATTAATTTCTTGACATCCAATATTTATTTATCTAGTATAAGTTCATTTAGAATTCAAATGCATTGTCCAGTATGTGCTCTGAACCAAGGATTTTTAATATATGAATTTATAAATTCATATAGCTCAGATTTTGTTATCAGTATTATAAATATTAAAAGCCAGTTTTGCATGTGAATTTCATTGAAATCACTATTATTAGTATTTTGTTTCATTTATATTTTGTGATATGGCACGTTGTCAATGGCTGATGCTAGTTTGAAAGTAACTTTTTGGCTAATTCAGATTTATAATTTTTACTTTGGATACTCTCCTTTTTTATTATTTAAGAAAGGGATGTCAATGTTTTGAATCTGTCTATAGTTGAGTATGTTGCCAAAAGCATATTTTTTTAGTTTTCTAATGCTAAACATTATTGAATATACGGCAGCATAGACGGTCATTAACCATGAGCTATTTAATTTAAGTATAGCAATAAAATTTATTAAATGTGTTACATCATACTCTCTAGAATTGTATTTTGCTCTGGAATCAGAATAACATCGTCTTACAAAGCAGTGCTTGTTTCAACAGAGCTTTCTGGATGCGCAACCGCCTTAGTTAATATGTGTGATTTTTTGATAAATTATTCTTTATATCAGCAATTGCATTGATTTTTCCAAAAAAATCCAACTTGTACCATTAAAATTCAAGTTAATGCTCAATTTAATTATGTTTCTAGCTTACGAGTACGTACCGAGCGTTTCGGAAGAAGATATACTCAGTGACGAGGTAAGGATTTAATGTTGAAGCTGAACTCTTGAAATTGATATTATAAATTTAAAATAAAACAATAATTAATAGAACCGATGTTAAAATGCAATTTCAGAAAACTAGTGACATTGAAGAATACGCTCCACGCATTGTGAAAGCATTACCGACTGTTGTTACCACCACAGAAGGAGAATTGACTAGGTAATACTATATGATCTGCATGTAGACTTTATATATTTGAAATTGTTTTAAAAGTATTTTTTTTTTGTTTATTTCTTACTTTGTCTTATTTATGTTAGATTATTTGTATGTATTAATGGAGAGTTGTAACCGTGGTCTTCGGTATGTCTATCGGTATATATGAAACTCCTCATATTAACATATTTGTTAGTGTCACCACATAAGAAGTTTCATAGTTTACTTCCGAAAACTTTGCTAGCGGAGTCTTTAATAAATAATCCTTTTTAAGTCAATTTTTATCTCACAGCAATGCTTTCTGTTTATATATATATATTACCTTTTTTATATTGTGCCTCTCTGTGTCCTCGAAAATTTAAATTTTGCGTGATTTAAAATGAGGTTTTTTTTTTACTGTAAACTGCACTTATTGAGAAAAAATAAAATAGTTTTGTAATTTTGCAGTCCACAGTGGACAAACAATTTGATTGTCTTAATAGTTTATCTGTTTTTAAAATCATTCTTGATAATATCTTTAGACTGGAAGCAAAGGCTGTCGGTATGCCTAAACCTCAAACAAGATGGCTGAAACAAGGTACAGAAATAATCCAATCCCACGAGTACCAGATAGAGGAAATGGAAGATGGCACATCCATTTTGATTATGCCCGAAGTATACCAAGATGATATGGGTGAAATTGTGTTTGAGGCATTCAATGCCTTGGGCGTAACTTCAACTGTCGCAGCGCTCTCTGTAGAAAGTAAGATATTTTGTTTAATTAATATTTAATGTTTTAAAACGATGTCATTTATTCCTTTAATATTTTATTTTATAAATTTAATAGTGTTTTGTTACTTTAGTTGCAGCAATGTCTACGGTGGAATTTATTGAAAAACAGGAATACCAGTACTTCCCCTTCCCTAACCTAAACCATTATATTATTGAAAAATTATTATTATAAATATTACTGACACTTCACAAATATGCACACAATAGTGACATAACATATATTGTCATTGGTATATCTCCATCCATATTAATACGTAAACTACGACAAATATAGGATAAAAGTACCTATACATGAAAAATGTTTTCTAATATATATCTTGACTGTATTATTTCCTGTGTTAGGAAGATTTTGTCTTTATATTTTATATCTTTCTTTATAACCACATATTCATACAAAACTACGGCAAAATAGTCATATTATAAATAGACTATTGTATTGTAGTACCTACAATACAATAGTGTACAAGTAAATGTACATTTTTAATTTGAAATTTCATATTTCAAGGTATTGTCGGAACTAAAGACTACAGAAAACCGGAATGGGTTACGCACATGGAGGAATTACAAGCTGCATTAAAAGGTATAAATAATTATAATCTGACAAATACATAATAAATCCGACATAACGTTAAACTTGTTTTTTTTATTGACGTTGTAATTTCTAACATTTAACTGAAAAACTTCGGACATTATACTAACGAAAATAAGACTTTTCGAAGTTCTTTACAGAAGTTATGTGTGAAACATTGTGCCCGGTATGGAAATAGGTTCTCCACCTATTCCATTTGGGACGTTAACATAACGGCGAGACGAGGCTTAACAGCCGCTGCCTACGCCTTCGGGTAGTGAAGTTAAAGGCGTTCAATGAACGACCTTTTTTAACTCGTCTCTATGTAAAATATTAATTTTAAACTACTTGAAGCACACACATTCAGTGTATTCCACGGGCTGGTAGAAAAATATTTATACAAATTAAACATGATAGCCTATCATGTTTAATTTGTATAAATATTTTGGCACATACTTACAGTGGCAACAATATTGCACATAAATTTCTATATGTATATCAAATAAATCTTTACATTTTTCTTGCACTTACATAACATAACGTAACATAACTATACGCCTTTGTTACCCGAAGATGTAGGGGGCGGCTGTTCTTGCCTCCTCGTCTCGTCCTTGGAATGGAAATGGAATAGGTGGCGAACCTATTGCCATACCGGGCACAAAGCTTTCAGTCAACGATATTAATCACACTTAACTTACGAAAACTATTTCAAAAAGTCATTGGTGTGAGCCAGTGTCAGGATTCGAACCCGAACCTCTGGATCAGAAGTCGTGTGCTAAACCACTGGACCACCGAGACTTATTTAGACTTTTTTTGCACTTATTTCTCTTAATACGCTTCATCTACGATAGCAAATTAAATTTATATTCTTGAATTATAGCTACTCAATCGGTGCCGAGTTTTGTAAAAGAGATCATGGGTGAACGAGTTGATGAAGAAGAGACTGTGACGTTTGAAGCAATCTACAGTGGAAATCCAACCCCCGGTACTTGTGTATAATTTTATTTTCGCTACATACTTACATAATTACAGAGTTACTAAATAATTATCTAAACTAATCAATTTCACTCTTCATTCTCATGATGTTGTTTTGGAAAATTATTTTTGTGAAAATTATCCCAGAATCAAAGTTATCATTTCTTATTCATTACCAATATATTTTTTACTTTTAGAAATAATATGGTACAAGGATGATAAAGTTATAAGGACAGATGAAAACTACATTATTGAAAATAAAGACAATCGTACGACCTGCACTGTCAAAAAATGTCTTCAATCTTCAGAAGGGGTTTATATGTGTAAGGCTGTAAGCGATATTGGTATGACTATTACCAAAGCTAAACTTCAATTATACGAAAAAGGTAAAAAGACCAAACAGACAAAGAAAAAGGTTAAAAAAGATATTGTGAGCCGGACAGATAAAGAAGAAATGCAGCAAATTGCTGATCAGGAGGTCATAGAGGATATATCGGAATCGTCGGTTGTTATAGAAGAAGTTAAAGAAACACAAAAATCCAAGTCAATCAAAAAACATGATAAAAAGCAAGCAAAGAAAGTTATAACTGAGGCTGACTACGTAGAAACTGTCGATACTGCAACATACAAAAAGACGGATAAGCCAGAAGCATTGGCCGAAACACCTGAGGTCGCTAAAGCCATAGTTACTCCCCACGAATATCTGGTATCATCTCAACCTGAAAAAGAAGAGACAACTCAACCATTGGAAAAACTATATGAAACTCAGAAAGGCATACTAAAGATGGTAGAGAGCGACAGCCGCGTGGTTGCAGAAATTAATGAGTTGCTAGAAGTTATCAATGCCAAAGAATTTGGACCTGGTGAATCACCATTACGAGAGCTGGCGAAAATAGGTTTCATGATGAGGAGTGGTATAACAACCGATCAAATCGAAAGCCTTTACGACTCGCAATATTTTCCAGCATTACGCATACCGCAGTCTCAGTCTGCTCTGGTCCGTTTAGTTGAACGTCAGGGACATGGTGCCCTTATAACAGAGGTACTCACCGAAGAAACGACTCAAGATGAAGACGTTATAGCCGCCAAAGTTGGGTTCAGAGCTTTCTTGAAAATGGTGGAATCTAAACACTCTTCTGTGGATGAAGTCATAGCGCATTTCTATCCGGAAGATTTCAAACCACGATCCTGGGAACAAAAAGAAGCGCACGAGGTAATCGATAATTCGCATCTTATTTAATATCTTTGCTGAAATCTTGATAATTATTTTATTTAATTATGTTAATTTTATTGTTTTAGAATTTTGAAATTTAAATACTACCTCCAGTAATAGATGTTCTCAACTTACCTATTTTACAGGTTTTGGTGGAGTCATCGGCAGAACACGTTGCTGAAACACATACAGCGACAGTTATGAAAGGTAATTACAGATTTGTTTCTTTGTACAAACTTGGTACAAAGTTAAATGTTTTTAACTTTGTACCTGTACAAAGAAACAAATTATGTTTAAAAATGAGACAATTTTATGGTAGTTATATTATTATGCATGTACAAGAAGAATATATGTTTTAAGACGCTATTTTATTTATGAGTTTTTATATTGGTCAAACACGTATATATTACATGTACATATTATATGTTAGTAATGTTTTGTGATCGCTCATATATATTGTTTTATACAATTTTGTACCTACTTACAGAAAAAATATTTATCTTAACTTATGCCAATATCTTTATATTGGCATAAGTTACTATGTCAATTCAGTAAGAAGTCTTACTGAATTGACACAATTTAAACAGCATGCGCGCAATGCATTCGAATAAGCAAAAATTATGTATTAAACTGTTACACACTGGTGTAGTCTAGTTATATACGAGTGTTTCTTTTATATGTGCAAAATATTGACGCTTCAACTAATCCACGCTTTGGA
This sequence comes from Euproctis similis, assembly GCA_905147225.2. Lineage (NCBI taxonomy): Eukaryota > Metazoa > Arthropoda > Insecta > Lepidoptera > Erebidae > Euproctis > Euproctis similis. Next base: position 20,482,538 of record LR990107.1, on the reverse strand, counting down.
AGCTTGTTGTAGATTTTTTTTAATAGTATTTATATTTGTATAAACACAGCAACATTTATATTTATATAAACACTAACAATAAAACTTCAAGCAGCTCGCATAAACTTTTCTTCGAAATGTTCTGTTCAATTTAATCACTTTTTAATTTATTTTATATGACTGTGGGTGTTGATTAAGAGAATCTCTACAATAATAAAAGAAAAAAAACCATTTCATACAAATAAGTAGGTATAGACATGACAGGGTTATGTAAAATCATACAGATTGAATAAAATGTTTAATAAAAACATTAAGTTTTTATGAAAATGAATTTAAAAAATAAAATGAAACAATATGATTAATAAAAAGCAGTGGACTAGGCTGATGATGATGATATTACGCACCGAGGGAGAATATGTAAGGCAGTTACGCCCGCGCATTTTTATGTCCACATATGAAACTTACAGATTTTAATGTAGGCTAGCCTTTAATTCTTTGCATAACTGCCCTTGTTTGATTCAGACACAAACCGCTCTTTCTTTACAATATCAATTAAATATTTTCTTAAAATAAAATGTTATATACGTAGTATTAAGAATGCTATCCGAAATATGCTTTATGGCATGCATTCAATGATTGACGTAAGATTTTGAACGCCTACTCCTGTTCGAATATCAATTATCTCTTAGGATTGATTTAATAAAAGCAAAGTTTATTAATGAAAAACAAAAATTAAATGACATTAAAACAACTTTTAGGCTTATATCGCGTTTATTTAATGTAAATATTTATATAATTGTATTGTTTATTTATTGTAAAGATGGTAAAAAAAATACCATCTTTTTGTTCATCACTCGTGAAAATGATCTCTGTAAAGAGTTCGAAACGTCGGGAAATAAATAAAATTAGTAATAAACAAACGCGATGTAATCCTAAAAGTTGTTTTAATGTCATGAACGTGATTCGCGAAAGTCTTAGAGATGAATATAAAAATTAAATTTTATTACTTCTCTAATAACCATAATTTTTTTCATTCATTCGATTTTATCCCATTGGCATCAAATTCTAATAGCACAAAGTTTAAAATAATGCTTGAAAACAAAATAAATACCTCCAAGAGTTCAAAATTTGGAATCTTAAAAGGATTAAATAAATAAAACGTTTTAAAATGTATTTTCTGTTTTCTATTCTTCCTCATCGTCCATAGAAGCTTTTTGATATATATTATGAACAGGCAAATACGACAGATACTAATTCCTTACTGATTTGTTATATGCCATTATGGAATAATTAATTTAGCGGTGACCTTGCCCAGTGACAGTTCAATATTAAAATATAAGATTTTTATAAAGTCAACTAGACATCAGTAGAAATTTGTATGCGCTTAAAATATTTATCAAGACATTTGTCTTCTTTATCTGTCTGTAATAGTGTCTGTACTTAAGGTAAAAGTACATAGATAAGAAAATTATTACATTTGAGATAAAAATAGGCGATAACAGTTGCTACTACCACACTTTAGTGGAGGAGTGAAGTTTCAGAAAAAACGGGTAATAAGACAATCTGCTATTCGACTCTTCTGTGTAATATAAAAAAACGGTACGCGGTTTTGAAAAAAGGTGCATGCAGATAATCTTTAATTAAAAATTAAATCAAGCACATGAAAAGGTATCCACACTATTCTCACAGTCATTTAAGGTGTTATAATTTCATACAGGTCTTTATGAAAGGTCGGTTTAAGAAAGATCTAATGATTGTATTCTGCTTATATTTGTATTTTAATTTGTTTGATGCAGTTTTTATGTTCTGCTTCATGGCTGTGCCTCATTTACAATACTATAGATTTAATGTGATGTTATGCAAACATTTAACCAAGTAAGTAATAACTACATAGTAACAATATATTATTACAGTTATATGATGTAATTGTGGCTTTACTAAAAAATATTTGATTCTGATTAGATTATATTTTAAATTTTTCATATAATGTTACTGTCACTCGAATTCAAACACTATACTTGATGTCATTTCACAGATATCAAAGAAAAAGAGAAACGTAAAAAATACTCTAAACAGAAAACAGACAAACAAATGATTGAAGACACCGAGATGATATCACAGGATGAAAATATTAGAAAAACAATAACTACATCTACAGAAAATCAAGAGAATTATGAAATAGATGAATTGAATATATTGCAGGAAGATATTATTCCATATACGAATACGATTGCAACAGATATCTCTGACAGTAAAATAGAAGTAATTCCCGGTAATTTTGTTACGCACATTTTGTCAGAAAAACCCTCTTTAAATGCAACAGCAAACATGAGAATTGATTCGAATTATTCCTTGATTTCGAATGTACAACAAATTCAAGAAAGTGAAACACCATTACAAATAAAAGAAAATAACAAGTTTTCTATAAAACCGTCCTTCAATGAAATTGAACCCTTGCTCGTAACGGAAGTAGAAATAAGTAATTCTATAGAAGAGTATGAAGTATTTGAAAACACTCACAAAAATAAAGCAAGTAAAGGTATTATTACTACAGAAAGTTTAATCACTACTGAAGTTCTTTCTAACCTCTCAACGTCTGATTTTAAGAATGAAGAAAATCCTGCAGCATATGCAAAAACAACTATGCTCTTAAAGGATGCATTGAATGTATCCGAAGAAGTAGCATCTTTGAAGGAATTACCACTTCAAGAGTCAAGTGCATCAAAATCGATAGCTACTATTGCATTTTCTCCACTAGTTGGACTTGATGTTACTGAAGTTAACGAAGAAATAAAAGAAGGGGATGTGACACTTGACAACCATGAAAAGAAGGCTACTTCAAAACTTAATTTTAATTTATTAGAATCGTTGCAAGTAGATGAAGTGTTTGTGGATGATAAGTCGGGCAAGTATTACTCGGAATTGATCGTGCCTACAGAAACGGCTCGCAAGAATGTCCTTGTTTCTAATCAAGTTGTAACAGAAGTTCATAATGTTCAAGAACATGAAGGAATTTTAGCGGCTGTTAAGGTACCACCCGTGCAGGAGGCATATATCGATATAACTTCAAAAGATAGTGTAGTTGTGTTTATTGGAGAATCTCATGAAAAGGAAGGAGAACTTTCTATCAAAGAAACACCTGCACTTTTATCTATTAATGAAGAAGTAATGTTACACACCAGCTTAAACAATACTGTGACAACAAGTCACATAAAGGAATCTGAATTGACTATTGCTGCAGCTACTCGTAAGAATGCTACTGTAGGTATAAATGAATTACATCATCAATTTAATCTCGAAACTAACAGTCACGAGTCTGAAAATGTTTTTGAAGGTTCTAAACCTGCTATCGAAACTCATGCCGACATATCAATATTGGCTTTGGACAAAAATGAAGTTAATATAGTTCAAGTTCACGAATGTGAAAGAGATTTATTGTTAAAAGAAGACAAAACGGTCGCCAAAGCAGAATTAGACTTCAAAACCTTAGAACCCTTAATTACTCTAGAGACTATAAAAATGAATTCCACGGATAACATGAGAGTGCCTGAAAAAGTAATAGAAGAGACAGCTGTTGAAAGTATAATGTTAGATCTTGCTAAAACAATTTCATACCCTTCTGTACATGACAAAGAAGAATCTACCAAGGAATACATTCAGGTGAAAACAGATACAGCTATTTCGTCCCTCATCCCCAATATACCTTTAACTGTATTGGAAACTGAACAAGCAGAATGTGAAAACAAATTAAATTTAAACAAAATACCTAATGTTACATATGCGCAAACGAGTTCAAGTCATCATTTAAAAACGCCATTGTCTCAAGAAATAAATACAGCTGATCAGGTAGGATACATTATTGCACAACCTGCAGTTCCGGAAATGGCTTCCGAATTAACAGATTTACAAAAAGAATTGACAGTTCTTCAGACGACTGTTAACGAGCAACTGTCACAATTGCAAGAGGATAAAATCCTACACAGTGCTGCTCAAACGTCGTTCATAGAGAAAGAAAGTGTGAATATTACTGAAATCATTCCAAATATAACCGAACAAAACCTGGAGGTAGAAAAAAGAACAACAGGATTATTTGCCAAATTAGATATAGATACCGATCGCAAAGTTGCTCTTGTTACAGAAGTAAGTCCGCGAGATACACTAGACAAATTAAACGCACCTAAACCAAACTATGAAGAAGCTCATATAGGATCTACTACTGTGACTTCACTACAAATAACAGAAAACAGCGCTTTAGATAGTCAGGCAGATTTACAGCATAATGTGCTTCCTGAAATGAAACAGTTAACTCTGAACATTATTCCTACTGAAGATATTTTAGACATCACAGAAGTTATTCAACATGAAAAAGAAAGTGATTACAGTGTTATTATAAGGCCCCAATCATTTAACGCCCAAATTGATGTTACTGGTCATCCAGTAGCAACTTCATCAGAGGTATCAGTCGACTCAAGTGTGGCATCCAGGGCAGATTCTGCAAAAGAATCTTTAAAACAAGCTACTCTCGAAAATGTACCACACAAAGAAATAATTGTAAGTACCATTGATTGTCATGAAAAAGAAAATATGTTACAGGTTAATCTTATGCCTAAAACAATCTTTGCATCATTTGAAATAGATTCTAATGATGCTATATCAGTCGAAGAAAACAAAACTGAAGAGGCTCCTGAGGTTTTGGTTAATCGTACTAATGAATTGTTGGTTAAAGCAAAACGAGATGCTAATATCATGGAAGCTGTTTCACAACAGGAAATTCTGGTACATTCTTCAACAGATGTGCTTATTAACAAAGAATATGACACCTGTCTTAAACCTACTATTTCATTAATGACATTGGCAGTACCACAGAATACCGAGAAAATGGTAATTGAAACAGAAAATATATTACCATCTTCTGTCAGTCCAGACAAACAGAATGCAGAAATGTCTATTATATGCCAACAAAGTTTAATGACTTCAGAGATTATGTCACATTCAAATAATATTGAAAAGAATGAGTCCCGTAAAAACTATTGTACTGCAATTACCAAAATGGACGATATATATGGTAGAAGTGCGCACACCCAAGAAGTGCTTACAAGTGAAACACCACAAGAGTTTGGGGAAATAAAAACTGCAACACAAAAATATAATGTTATCCCTGTAACCAAAAATACATTTGAACAAACGGAAATAATACTTTGTGAGAGTGAAGCATTGCTGAAAGATAAAAAAATGTTAAAATCAAGTATTAGTTCCGCTTTCACAGAAGCGCAAGCTCTTACGACAACTTACGATGAAGCTATAGATAAAGAAGAGGAACTAAATTCTAATATTTTAAGACAGGAATACAATTCATCTTTAAGTTTTGTTCCATTTAATAGTTCAATAGGTACTGAGGTGATTACAAGCATTGATTTAAATGATATTGAAAACAAAAGTGTCATACACGCTCAAGCTGAATTAACATATGATAAATTACGAAAACACATTGAAAGTACAGAAGTTCTACCCAGTGAAAAAGAATCTGGCTTAGTAAATAGCAAAAAAGAAAAACAGAAGGCATTCGAAAATATTATCGAAACAACTGCTAAAGAAATTACAGAAATACTAGCGATAGAAAAAGAAAATATTTTCGAAGAATCTCCTAAGTTCAGTAGTACCACGGCACTTTCAATTATAAAAGATGAACAACCTTGTCTACAAACAGAAATAATGGTTATTCAAAATGTAGAAGACTTTGTAGTTCAAAAAATAGATAGTCAGCATGCAAAAACAAAACATAGTTTAAATAAAGCTTTAGAAGAAACAGCTCCATTTATTGGAGAGGTTGAAAATGTTCATGAAAAACATACATTGACACATCAACATCCAAAAAGTTGTATTGAAGAGCAAAGGTCCGTCGATATCACTGAAATTAATGCATCTGAATCAGCAAAAATGCTCAGTTTAACACAACCTGTAAATAGTGATAAAGGAAATTTAACTTTACTTGGAAATCAACATGTTCATGTAACTCAAATTAATTCTTCTGAAAAGGAGGATTTATTTGAGGCAAATAGAGCTGTACCTAAAAATATGGTAACTCCTACTGTAAATTTATCAATGCGATCAAGTTTAGATATAACAGAAACCGTGCCAATTGAAATAGAAAATAATTTATCGCTTGCAAGTGAACCTAAGCCTGAAAACCTAGACTTCTATATACATACAAAGGATAGTCTAAAAGTATCAGAAAATATTCCAGTTGAGAAAGAAGATGGTTTTGCAGGTATCAAAATGCCTTGCGCTGTAAATAATAATGTGACTTTAACAACACAGAAACATATAAATGTTGAAGTTCTTCAAGTATCAGAAATCGAAGACACATTAAAGCCAGTTTCAGTAAAGCAAAGACAAGTTGGAGATTTATCACTAGAAACAATCAAACCTGTCATTGTTCAAGAAACAAACTTTCAAGAACATGTCACCGAAATGCAAACTCCTGATTCAGCTAGCGAGATAAGTCCATCGCTTGATTTAGAAGTTGGGCAGCATATTACTATTACAGAAGTTGATTTAAGAGAGAGAGAACTTTCAATATATATAAAACCATCAGAAGGACCTAAAAATGTCGAACAATTCTACGTCACAAGTTTTCCAATTCAAATAGAAGAAGTAAATTGCAAAGAGTCTGAGACAAATTTTACACAAGATAAAGTTACGTTAAATGAATCGCCAGAAATAATAATCCAATCACAACAGCATATCACTGTTACGGATACATTTGTAAAGGAAAAAGAAGAAATGATACCATCAATTAGTATGCCACCGTGTGTACCGCAAATAGGAGACATTAAATCAACTGACCATATTATAACCGCAGAGACGGTACCAATAGAAGAACCAGATATTTTTGAGACAGTAATTACAAAGGACGAAAGGATTGTGTCGAAACCCATCCTTTTAAATGAAGTTGTTAATATTCAATCACAAGCTCTTGATGGCTTTGATAGCATTAAAGAAATCTATAAACCCCTTACAGAAAACGTAACCTGTGACTTAGAACTTTTTAAAAGTTATACTACTTCAGAAAATGTAGTACAAGAAGTTTCTAACATCATAATAAGCCATGATCAAAATTACAAAAAAGCTGAAAGAAATATTTCTGAAATGAAATCAATTGAACAAACGGAAGTTATACCTGAAGACGTATTAGAACTAATTGAGGAAAAAACAGAAAAAGAAAAGCCGGATACAGTTGATGGAAATCACTACATTTGTCAAGAAGTATCAAATAGTAAGCCTGAAATAATTGAAAAAATTGAAGATATACCGAAATTTATTAAACCGGACAATAATAAGGCTTCTTATAACATTGAAGCTCACAAAAGTTATACTGTTTTCGAAAATGTGTCTCAAGAATCACCGTACGATATTCTTGATACTAAAGAAAAGACTCGCGAAGTCAAAGAAATACTGCTTGAAATGAAATCCATTGAACTGACGGAGATCATAACTGATGAGAATACTCCTGCCATCGAAATTACTCACCAGAACAAAATAAATATTCAAGAAACCCCAATTTCTATAAACCCTATTGTTCAAAGCACTATTTTTGTTCATGAAAACGAAATAGACACATCCTTTGAAAATGCACTACCATCAGAAAACGCATCCACGTCTATAATAACTGCAGAAAGTTTAACTATAAATGAAATACTTCAAAACGACTCGCAGGATACTTTCGAAAGTAGTTACCTAAAATCTGTAACTGCTGAGAAAGGTATTACTCCGTTAACACATGTACAATGCACAGAAAACATAGCAGAAACTCAAATAAAAAAATTGACGACACCTAAACCACAAACCGAAAGTTTCAAAATTACTTCTACCAGTTTTACTCCATTAATAATAACAGATAACGAAACTATTCAGCATGAAACTGAATTAAATTTACTAGAACCAGCACCCGAAACGATTGAAGAAGCCTACACAGTTTTTAACGAAGTTCAGGTGACTACTGGATTTTTGAATGAACAAACTATACCCTATTCTGACAAACGGCCTCTATTGCTAGAAAGTAAGGCTCTTCTAACTCCCCAAGATCTTCACAAAACGATAACTTCTGAAGAAACAATTTATTTTAATGGTAAGTTTCAATCTTTCTGAAAGCATTAACTAAAACTAACGCGTCAGTTAAAGTAATTGTTCAACACTGTTAGGTCAGTAAAATAACCCTATCTTCGCAATCTACTTATGTTTTTTACATAAGTTTGTATTACATTCAGTTTACTAGTGTAATATAAATCGCCCGCGTCAGTGTTCACCAAGGAATTGCAAAGCAATTGAAAAGCTTACTACCAAATTTCTATTTCTATAATCTAATAACCTTGATATTTAATTTATGTCATTTCGATAGAATAGTGACATAACACTATTCCCAATATTAGATTTTTAGGAAAAATAATAATAGTCAATGTGTAATTGATATTTATGTACCAATGCAATTGCCGATCATCAATAATCGTCTCGTGCAAGTTATGCTTCGGAAGTATTTGGTATTATATATACTAAATACTTATTAATACACATATTAATTACATACTACACATTACATATTAGTTACACTTGCCGAATAAAATTTGTAACTAACGAATACATACTTGGAAAGAGTCATCACCAACCCTCCTACGATCTATTCACATTAACTTGTTCACTTTATACATATTAACAAAAAATAAATAAAAACAATAAGGAATAGAAATAAAATATTTTTCAGAAAAAACAGAACTTCCACAAACCTCTAATAAATCATGGGATATAGAAGAAAGCGAAGAAATAATAACAAAATTTGTTAAAGGCCCTGGAAATTCGGAACCTATTCAAATAAAAACAAAACGAACTATTTTACGAAAGAAAAATAGTAAAAATTCTGAACAAGGACATATTGTTATAGAAGAAACATTAGAGGATGAAGATAAGGTGCCTATTCTCAAAACACAAAATCATGATATAGATATTGTAGAGTGTGAAGATGAGGATTCAGAAATAAAACAACAGGAAATAATGGACAGAAGTACAGTAGAACTGCCTGATGAAATTCTACAGATACCTAAACTAATAAAAGATAAAAAAATGTTAAAATCAAGTATTAGTTCCGGTTTCACAGAAGCGCAAGCTCTTACGACAACTTACGATGAAGCTATAGATAAAGAAGAGGAACTAAATTCTAATATTTTAAGACAGGAATACAATTCATCTTTAAGTTTTGTTCCATTTAATAGTTCAATAGGTACTGAGGTGATTACAAGCATTGATTTAAATGATATTGAAAACAAAAGTGTCATACACGCTCAAGCTGAATTAACATATGATAAATTACGAAAACACATTGAAAGTACAGAAGTTCTACCCAGTGAAAAAGAATCTGGCTTAGTAAATAGCAAAAAAGAAAAACAGAAGGCATTTGAAAATATCATCGAAACAACTGCTAAAGAAATTACAGAAATACTAGCGATAGAAAAAGAAAATATTTTCGAAGAATCTCCTAAGTTCAGTAGTACCACGGCACTTTCAATTATAAAAGATGAACAACCTTGTCTACAAACAGAAATAATGGTTATTCAAAATGTAGAAGACTTTGTAGTTCAAAAAATAGATAGTCAGCATGCAAAAACAAAACATAGTTTAAATAAAGCTTTAGAAGAAACAGCTCCATTTATTGGAGAGGTTGAAAATGTTCATGAAAAACATACATTGACACATCAACATCCAAAAAGTTGTATTGAAGAGCAAAGGTCCGTCGATATCACTGAAATTAATGCATCTGAATCAGCAAAAATGCTCAGTTTAACACAACCTGTAAATAGTGATAAAGGAAATTTAACTTTACTTGGAAATCAACATGTTCATGTAACTCAAATTAATTCTTCTGAAAAGGAGGATTTATTTGAGGCAAATAGAGCTGTACCTAAAAATATGGTAACTCCTACTGTAAATTTATCAATGCGATCAAGTTTAGATATAACAGAAACCGTGCCAATTGAAATAGAAAATAATTTATCGCTTGCAAGTGAACCTAAGCCTGAAAACCTAGACTTCTATATACATACAAAGGATAGTCTAAAAGTATCAGAAAATATTCCAGTTGAGAAAGAAGATGGTTTTGCAGGTATCAAAATGCCTTGCGCTGTAAATAATAATGTGACTTTAACAACACAGAAACATATAAATGTTGAAGTTCTTCAAGTATCAGAAATCGAAGACACATTAAAGCCAGTTTCAGTAAAGCAAAGACAAGTTGGAGATTTATCACTAGAAACAATAAAACCTGTCATTGTTCAAGAAACAAACTTTCAAGAACATGTCACCGAAATGCAAACTCCTGATTCAGCTAGCGAGATAAGTCCATCGCTTGATTTAGAAGTTGGGCAGCATATTACTATTACAGAAGTTGATTTAAGAGAGAGAGAACTTTCAATATATATAAAACCATCAGAAGGACCTAAAAATGTCGAACAATTCTACGTCACAAGTTTTCCAATTCAAATAGAAGAAGTAAATTGCAAAGAGTCTGAGACAAATTTTACACAAGATAAAGTTACGTTAAATGAATCGCCAGAAATAATAATCCAATCACAACAGCATATCACTGTTACGGATACATTTGTAAAGGAAAAAGAAGAAATGATACCATCAATTAGTATGCCACCGTGTGTACCGCAAATAGGAGACATTAAATCAACTGACCATATTATAACCGCAGAGACGGTACCAATAGAAGAACCAGATATTTTTGAGACAGTAATTACAAAGGACGAAAGGATTGTGTCGAAACCCATCCTTTTAAATGAAGTTGTTAATATTCAATCACAAGCTCTTGATGGCTTTGATAGCATTAAAGAAATCTATAAACCCCTTACAGAAAACGTAACCTGTGACTTAGAACTTTTTAAAAGTTATACTACTTCAGAAAATGTAGTACAAGAAGTTTCTAACATCATAATAAGCCATGATCAAAATTACAAAAAAGCTGAAAGAAATATTTCTGAAATGAAATCAATTGAACAAACGGAAGTTATACCTGAAGACGTATTAGAACTAATTGAGGAAAAAACAGAAAAAGAAAAGCCGGATACAGTTGATGGAAATCACTACATTTGTCAAGAAGTATCAAATAGTAAGCCTGAAATAATTGAAAAAATTGAAGATATACCGAAATTTATTAAACCGGACAACAATAAGGCTTCTTATAACATTGAAGCTCACAAAAGTTATACTGTTTTCGAAAATGTGTCTCAAGAATCACCGTACGATATTCTTGATACTAAAGAAAAGACTCACGAAGTCAAAGAAATACTGCTTGAAATGAAATCCATTGAACTGACGGAGATCATAACTGATGAGAATACTCCTGCCATCGAAATTACTCACCAGAACAAAATAAATATTCAAGAAACCCCAATTTCTATAAACCCTATTGTTCAAAGCACTATTTTTGTTCATGAAAACGAAATAAACACATCCTTTGAAAATGCACTACCATCAGAAAACGCATCCACGTCTATAATAACTGCAGAAAGTTTAACTATAAATGAAATACTTCAAAACGACTCGCAGGATACTTTCGAAAGTAGTTACCTAAAACCTGTAACTGCTGAGAAAGGTATTACTCCGTTAACACATGTACACTACACAGAAAACATAGCAGAAACTCAAATAAAAAAATTGACGACACCTAAACCACAAACCGAAAGTTTCAAAATTACTTCTACCAGTTTTACTCCATTAATAATAACAGATAACGAAACTATTCAGCATGAAACTGAATTAAATTTTCTAGAACCAGCACCCGAAACGATTGAAGAAGCCTACACAGTTTTTGACGAAGTTCAGGTGACTACTGGATTTTTGAATGAACAAACTATACCCTATTCTGACAAACGGCCTCTATTGCTAGAAAGTAAGGCTCTTCTAACTCCCCAAGATCTTCACAAAACGATAACTTCTGAAGAAACAATTTATTTTAATGGTAAGTTTCAATCTTTCTGAAAGCATTAACTAAAACTAACGCGTCAGTTAAAGTAATTGTTCAACACTGTTACGTCAGTAAAATAACCCTATCTTCGCAATCTACTTATGTTTTTGGGTTTTACATAAGTTTGTATTACATTCAGCTTACTAGTGTAATATAAATCGCCCGCGTCAGTGTTCACCAAGGAATTGCAAAGCAAATGAAAAGCTTACTACCAAATTTCTATTTCTATAATCTAATAACCTTGATATTTAATTTATGTCATTTCGATAGAATAGTGACATAACACTATTCCCAATATTAGATTTTTAGGAAATTTTCAAAAATAATATAAAAATAATAATAGTCAATGTGTAATTGATATTTATGAACCAATGCAATTGCCGATCATCAATAATCGTCTCGTGCAAGTTATGCTTCGGAAGTATTTGGTATTATATATACTAAATACTTATTAATACACATATTAATTACATACTACACATTACATATTAGTTACACTTGCCGAATAAAATTTGTAACTAACGAATACATACTTGGAAAGAGTCATCACCAACCCTCCTACGATCTATTCACATTAACTTATTCACTTTATACATATTAACAAAAAATAAATAAAAACAATAAGGAATAGAAATAAAATATTTTTCAGAAAAAACAGAACTTCCACAAACCTCTAATAAATCATGGGATATAGAAGAAAGCGAAGAAATAATAACAAAATTTGTTAAAGGCCCTGGAAATTCGGAACCTATTCAAATAAAAACAAAACGAACTATTTTACGAAAGAAAAATAGTAAAAATTCTGAACAAGGACATATTGTTATAGAAGAAACATTAGAGGATGAAGATAAGGTGCCTATTCTCAAAACACAAAATCATGATATAGATATTGTAGAGTGTGAAGATGAGGATTCAGAAATAAAACAACAGGAAATAATGGACAGAAGTACAGTAGAACTGCCTGATGAAATTCCACAGATACCAAAACTAGTAACACAAGTTCAAATAGAAGAATTAATAGAACACTCAGTCAGAGAAGTCGTTAATAAAATAAATGAAGCACTAGAAGAAAGCGAAGATGAACATAAATATACACAAGAAGAGTTACCAGAACAGTTCATTGCACCACTTTCTTATTTAGATAAGCAAGCTGATTTTATCGGAGAAACTTCACAAATAGCAGCCAAAACTCAAGATGCAACTGACAAAACCACTAAAACTAAACAAATTTTAAAGAAAAAAACTGCCTCAAGAAAAGAAATCATTAAGAGGCCAGCCGACCTACCGGAAACAGTTCAAATTACTCAAGTTCGTACCGAGACCGGTGACGTCAAAACTGTTAAAACTACCGAGCGTACCAAGAAAAAGAAGGGACCTAAACAAGAAGTCACGGAAATCACAACGATTGAAAAAGACGACGAGGTTCCTATCACAACGGTCAGCGTAACAGAACAACAAGCGCCTGATGAGGAGACACCGGAGCAACCCGTCCAAATTGTGGAACTGCCGGAAGAGACTACAGTAGAGGAAACGGAATCGCCGGACGGTAAACCTAAACAAAAGAAAGTTACGAAAAGGGTAATTAAGACAAAGGTAGGCCAAAAACTAGTAACGACAGAAATCATCACTGAACAAGAAGACGATAAACAACCCATAACATCTGTACACAAAACTGAAGAACTTATCAATGATACTACCACTCCACTAACAGATTTACATAAACCAGACACGGCCAATGTTTTGGAGGAAGCTCCGGAAACAGTTCAAATTACTCAAGTTCGTACCAAGACCGGTGACGTCAAAACTATTAAAACTACCAAGCGTACCAAGAAAAAGAATGGACCTACACAAGAAGTCACGGAAATCACAACGATTGAAAAAGACGACGAGGTTCCTATCACAACGGTCAGCGTAACAGAACAACTAGCGCCTGATGAGGAGACACCGGAGCAACCCGTCCAAATTGTGGAACTGCCGGAAGAGACTACAGTAGAGGAAACGGAATCGCCGGACGGTAAACCTAAACAAAAGAAAGTTACGAAAAGGGTAATTAAGACAAAGGTAGGCCAAAAACTAGTAACGACAGAAATCATCACTGAACAAGAAGACGATAAACAACCCATAACATCTGTACACAAAACTGAAGAACTTATCAATGATACTACCACTCCACTAACAGATTTACATAAACCAGACACGGCCAATGTTTTGGAGGAAGCTCCGGAAACAGTTCAAATTACTCAAGTTCGTACCGAGACCGGTGACGTCAAAACTGTTAAAACTACCAAGCGTACCAAGAGAAAGAAGGGACCTAAACAAGAAGTCACGGAAATCACAACGATTGAAAAAGACGGCGAGGTTCCTATCACAACGGTCAGCGTAACAGAACAACAAGCGCCTGATGAGGAGACACCGGAGCAACCCGTCCAAATTGTGGAGCTGCCGGAAGAGACTACAGTAGAGGAAACGGAATCGCCGGACGGTAAACTTAAGAAAAAGGTAGGCCCGAAACTAGAAACGACAGAAATCATCACTGAACAAGAAGACGATAAACAACCCATAACATCTGTACACAAAACTGAGGAACTTATCAATGATACTACCACTCCACTAACAGATTTACATAAACCAGACACGGCCAATGTTTTGGAGGAAGCTCCGGAAACAGTTCAAGTTACTCAAGTTCGTACCGAGACCGGTGACATCAAAACTGTTAAAACTACCGAGCGTACCAAGAAAAAGAAGGGACCTAAACAAGAAGTCACGGAAATCACAACGATTGAAAAAGACGACGAGGTTCCTATCACAACGGTCAGCGTAACAGAACAACAAGCGCCTGATGAGGAGACACCGGAGCAACCCGTCCAAATTGTGGAACTGCCGGAAGAGACTACAGTAGAGGAAACGGAATCGCCGGACGGTAAACCTAAACAAAAGAAAGTTACGAAAAGGGTAATTAAGACAAAGGTAGGCCAAAAACTAGTAACGACAGAAATCATCACTGAACAAGAAGACGATAAACAACCCATAACATCTGTACACAAAACTGAAGAACTTATCAATGATACTACCACTCCACTAACAGATTTACATAAACCAGACACGGCCAATGTTTTGGAGGAAGCTCCGGAAACAGTTCAAATTACTCAAGTTCGTACCGAGACCGGTGACGTCAAAACTATTAAAACTACCAAGCGTACCAAGAAAAAGAAGGGACCTACACAAGAAGTCACGGAAATCACAACGATTGAAAAAGACGACGAGGTTCCTATCACAACGGTCAGCGTAACAGAACAACAAGCGCCTGATGAGGAGACACCGAAGCAACCCGTCGAAATTGTGGAACTGCCGGAAGAGACTACAGTAGAGGAAACGGAATCGCCGGACGGTAAACCTAAACAAAAGAAAGTTACGAAAAGGGTAATTAAGACAAAGGTAGGCCAAAAACTAGTAACGACAGAAATCATCACTGAACAAGAAGACGATAAACAACCCATAACATCTGTACACAAAACTGAAGAACTTATCAATGATACTACCACTCCACTAACAGATTTACATAAACCAGACACGGCCAATGTTTTGGAGGAAGCTCCGGAAACAGTTCAAATTACTCAAGTTCGTACCGAGACCGGTGACGTCAAAACTGTTAAAACTACAGAGCGTACCAAGAAAAAGAAGGGACCTAAACAAGAAGTCACGGAAATCACAACGATTGAAAAAGACGACGAGGTTCCTATCACAACGGTCAGCGTAACAGAACAACAAGCGCCTGATGAGGAGACACCGGAGCAACCCGTCCAAATTGTGGAACTGCCGGAAGAGACTACAGTAGAGGAAACGGAATCGCCGGACGGTAAACCTAAACAAAAGAAAGTTACGAAAAGGGTAATTAAGACAAAGGTAGGCCAAAAACTAGTAACGACAGAAATCATCACTGAACAAGAAGACGATAAACAACCCATAACATCTGTACACAAAACTGAAGAACTTATCAATGATACTACCACTCCACTAACAGATTTACATAAACCAGACACGGCCAATGTTTTGGAGGAAGCTCCGGAAACAGTTCAAATTACTCAAGTTCGTACCGAGACCGGTGACGTCAAAACTATTAAAACTACCAAGCGTACCAAGAAAAAGAAGGGACCTACACAAGAAGTCACGGAAATCACAACGATTGAAAAAGACGACGAGGTTCCTATCACAACGGTCAGCGTAACAGAACAACAAGCGCCTGATGAGGAGACACCGGAGCAACCCGTCCAAATTGTGGAACTGCCGGAAGAGACTACAGTAGAGGAAATGGAATCGCCGGACGGTAAACCTAAACAAAAGAAAGTTACGAAAAGGGTAATTAAGACAAAGGTAGGCCAAAAACTAGTAACGACAGAAATCATCACTGAACAAGAAGACGATAAACAACCCATAACATCTGTACACAAAACTGAAGAACTTATCAATGATACTACCACTCCACTAACAGATTTACATAAACCAGACACGGCCAATGTTTTGGAGGAAGCTCCGGAAACAGTTCAAATTACTCAAGTTCGTACCGAGACCGGTGACGTCAAAACTATTAAAACTACCAAGCGTACCAAGAAAAAGAAGGGACCTACACAAGAAGTCACGGAAATCACAACGATTGAAAAAGACGACGAGGTTCCTATCACAACGGTCAGCGTAACAGAACAACAAGCGCCTGATGAGGAGACACCGGAGCAACCCGTCCAAATTGTGGAACTGCCGGAAGAGACTACAGTAGAGGAAACGGAATCGCCGGACGGTAAACCTAAACAAAAGAAAGTTACGAAAAGGGTAATTAAGACAAAGGTAGGCCAAAAACTAGTAACGACAGAAATCATCACTGAACAAGAAGACGATAAACAACCCATAACATCTGTACACAAAACTGAAGAACTTATCAATGATACTACCACTCCACTAACAGATTTACATAAACCAGACACGGCCAATGTTTTGGAGGAAGCTCCGGAAACAGTTCAAATTACTCAAGTTCGTACCGAGACCGGTGACGTCAAAACTATTAAAACTACCAAGCGTACCAAGAAAAAGAAGGGACCTACACAAGAAGTCACGGAAATCACAACGATTGAAAAAGACGACGAGGTTCCTATCACAACGGTCAGCGTAACAGAACAACAAGCGCCTGATGAGGAGACACCGGAGCAACCCGTCCAAATTGTGGAACTGCCGGAAGAGACTACAGTAGAGGAAACGGAATCGCCGGACGGTAAACCTAAACAAAAGAAAGTTACGAAAAGGGTAATTAAGACAAAGGTAGGCCAAAAACTAGTAACGACAGAAATCATCACTGAACAAGAAGACGATAAACAACCCATAACATCTGTACACAAAACTGAAGAACTTATCAATGATACTACCACTCCACTAACAGATTTACATAAACCAGACACGGCCAATGTTTTGGAGGAAGCTCCGGAAACAGTTCAAATTACTCAAGTTCGTACCGAGACCGGTGACGTCAAAACTATTAAAACTACCAAGCGTACCAAGAAAAAGAAGGGACCTACACAAGAAGTCACGGAAATCACAACGATTGAAAAAGACGACGAGGTTCCTATCACAACGGTCAGCGTAACAGAACAACAAGCGCCTGATGAGGAGACACCGGAGCAACCCGTCCAAATTGTGGAACTGCCGGAAGAGACTACAGTAGAGGAAACGGAATCGCCGGACGGTAAACCTAAACAAAAGAAAGTTACGAAAAGGGTAATTAAGACAAAGGTAGGCCAAAAACTAGTAACGACAGAAATCATCACTGAACAAGAAGACGATAAACAACCCATAACATCTGTACACAAAACTGAAGAACTTATCAATGATACTACCACTCCACTAACAGATTTACATAAACCAGACACGGCCAATGTTTTGGAGGAAGCTCCGGAAACAGTTCAAATTACTCAAGTTCGTACCGAGACCGGTGACGTCAAAACTATTAAAACTACCAAGCGTACCAAGAAAAAGAAGGGACCTACACAAGAAGTCACGGAAATCACAACGATTGAAAAAGACGACGAGGTTCCTATCACAACGGTCAGCGTAACAGAACAACTAGCGCCTGATGAGGAGACACCGGAGCAACCCGTCCAAATTGTGGAACTGCCGGAAGAGACTACAGTAGAGGAAACGGAATCGCCGGACGGTAAACCTAAACAAAAGAAAGTTACGAAAAGGGTAATTAAGACAAAGGTAGGCCAAAAACTAGTAACGACAGAAATCATCACTGAACAAGAAGACGATAAACAACCCATAACATCTGTACACAAAACTGAAGAACTTATCAATGATACTACCACTCCACTAACAGATTTACATAAACCAGACACGGCCAATGTTTTGGAGGAAGCTCCGGAAACAGTTCAAATTACTCAAGTTCGTACCGAGACCGGTGACGTCAAAACTGTTAAAACTACCAAGCGTACCAAAAGAAAGAAGGGACCTAAACAAGAAGTCACGGAAATCACAACGATTGAAAAAGACGGCGAGGTTCCTATCACAACGGTCAGCGTAACAGAACAACAAGCGCCTGATGAGGAGACACCGGAGCAACCCGTCCAAATTGTGGAACTGCCGGAAGAGACTACAGTAGAGGAAACGGAATCGCCGGACGGTAAACCTAAACAAAAGAAAGTTACGAAAAGGGTAATTAAGACAAAGGTAGGCCAAAAACTAGTAACGACAGAAATCATCACTGAACAAGAAGACGATAAACAACCCATAACATCTGTACACAAAACTGAAGAACTTATCAATGATACTACCACTCCACTAACAGATTTACATAAACCAGACACGGCCAATGTTTTGGAGGAAGCTCCGGAAACAGTTCAAATTACTCAAGTTCGTACCGAGACCGGTGACGTCAAAACTATTAAAACTACCAAGCGTACCAAGAAAAAGAAGGGACCTACACAAGAAGTCACGGAAATCACAACGATTGAAAAAGACGACGAGGTTCCTATCACAACGGTCAGCGTAACAGAACAACTAGCGCCTGATGAGGAGACACCGGAGCAACCCGTCCAAATTGTGGAACTGCCGGAAGAGACTACAGTAGAGGAAACGGAATCGCCGGACGGTAAACCTAAACAAAAGAAAGTTACGAAAAGGGTAATTAAGACAAAGGTAGGCCAAAAACTAGTAACGACAGAAATCATCACTGAACAAGAAGACGATAAACAACCCATAACATCTGTACACAAAACTGAAGAACTTATCAATGATACTACCACTCCACTAACAGATTTACATAAACCAGACACGGCCAATGTTTTGGAGGAAGCTCCGGAAACAGTTCAAATTACTCAAGTTCGTACCGAGACCGGTGACGTCAAAACTGTTAAAACTACCAAGCGTACCAAAAGAAAGAAGGGACCTAAACAAGAAGTCACGGAAATCACAACGATTGAAAAAGACGGCGAGGTTCCTATCACAACGGTCAGCGTAACAGAACAACAAGCGCCTGATGAGGAGACACCGGAGCAACCCGTCCAAATTGTGGAGCTGCCGGAAGAGACTACAGTAGAGGAAACGGAATCGCCGGACGGTAAACTTAAGAAAAAGGTAGGCCCGAAACTAGAAACGACAGAAATCATCACTGAACAAGAAGACGATAAACAACCCATAACATCTGTACACAAAACTGAAGAACTTATCAATGATACTACCACTCCACTAACAGATTTACATAAACCAGACACGGCCAATGTTTTGGAGGAAGCTCCGGAAACAGTTCAAGTTACTCAAGTTCGTACCGAGACCGGTGACGTCAAAACTGTTAAAACTACCGAGCGTACCAAGAAAAAGAAGGGACCTAAACAAGAAGTCACGGAAATCACAACGATTGAAAAAGACGACGAGGTTCCTATCACAACGGTCAGCGTAACAGAACAACAAGCGCCTGATGAGGAGACACCGGAGCAACCCGTCCAAATTGTGGAACTGCCGGAAGAGACTACAGTAGAGGAAACGGAATCGCCGGACGGTAAACCTAAACAAAAGAAAGTTACGAAAAGGGTAATTAAGACAAAGGTAGGCCAAAAACTAGTAACGACAGAAATCATCACTGAACAAGAAGACGATAAACAACCCATAACATCTGTACACAAAACTGAAGAACTTATCAATGATACTACCACTCCACTAACAGATTTACATAAACCAGACACGGCCAATGTTTTGGAGGAAGCTCCGGAAACAGTTCAAATTACTCAAGTTCGTACCGAGACCGGTGACGTCAAAACTATTAAAACTACCAAGCGTACCAAGAAAAAGAAGGGACCTACACAAGAAGTCACGGAAATCACAACGATTGAAAAAGACGACGAGGTTCCTATCACAACGGTCAGCGTAACAGAACAACAAGCGCCTGATGAGGAGACACCGGAGCAACCCGTCCAAATTGTGGAACTGCCGGAAGAGACTACAGTAGAGGAAACGGAATCGCCGGACGGTAAACCTAAACAAAAGAAAGTTACGAAAAGGGTAATTAAGACAAAGGTAGGCCAAAAACTAGTAACGACAGAAATCATCACTGAACAAGAAGACGATAAACAACCCATAACATCTGTACACAAAACTGAAGAACTTATCAATGATACTACCACTCCACTAACAGATTTACATAAACCAGACACGGCCAATGTTTTGGAGGAAGCTCCGGAAACAGTTCAAATTACTCAAGTTCGTACCGAGACCGGTGACGTCAAAACTGTTAAAACTACTGAGCGTACCAAGAAAAAGAAGGGACCTAAACAAGAAGTCACGGAAATCACAACGATTGAAAAAGACGACGAGGTTCCTATCACAACGGTCAGCGTAACAGAACAACAAGCGCCTGATGAGGAGACACCGGAGCAACCCGTCCAAATTGTGGAACTGCCGGAAGAGACTACAGTAGAGGAAACGGAATCGCCGGACGGTAAACTTAAGAAAAAGGTAGGACCGAAACTAGAAACGACAGAAATCATCACTGAACAAGAAGACGATAAACAACCCATAACATCTGTACACAAAACTGAAGAACTTATCAATGATACTACCACTCCACTAACAGATTTACATAAACCAGACACGGCCAATGTTTTGGAGGAAGCTCCGGAAACAGTTCAAGTTACTCAAGTTCGTACCGAGACCGGTGACGTCAAAACTGTTAAAACTACCGAGCGTACCAAGAAAAAGAAGGGACCTAAACAAGAAGTCACGGAAATCACAACGATTGAAAAAGACGACGAGGTTCCTATCACAACGGTCAGCGTAACAGAACAACAAGCGCCTGATGAGGAGACACCGGAGCAACCCGTCCAAATTGTGGAACTGCCGGAAGAGACTACAGTAGAGGAAACGGAATCGCCGGACGGTAAACCTAAACAAAAGAAAGTTACGAAAAGGGTAATTAAGACAAAGGTAGGCCAAAAACTAGTAACGACAGAAATCATCACTGAACAAGAAGACGATAAACAACCCATAACATCTGTACACAAAACTGAAGAACTTATCAATGATACTACCACTCCACTAACAGATTTACATAAACCAGACACGGCCAATGTTTTGGAGGAAGCTCCGGAAACAGTTCAAATTACTCAAGTTCGTACCGAGACCGGTGACGTCAAAACTATTAAAACTACCAAGCGTACCAAGAAAAAGAAGGGACCTACACAAGAAGTCACGGAAATCACAACGATTGAAAAAGACGACGAGGTTCCTATCACAACGGTCAGCGTAACAGAACAACAAGCGCCTGATGAGGAGACACCGGAGCAACCCGTCCAAATTGTGGAACTGCCGGAAGAGACTACAGTAGAGGAAACGGAATCGCCGGACGGTAAACCTAAACAAAAGAAAGTTACGAAAAGGGTAATTAAGACAAAGGTAGGCCAAAAACTAGTAACGACAGAAATCATCACTGAACAAGAAGACGATAAACAACCCATAACATCTGTACACAAAACTGAAGAACTTATCAATGATACTACCACTCCACTAACAGATTTACATAAACCAGACACGGCCAATGTTTTGGAGGAAGCTCCGGAAACAGTTCAAATTACTCAAGTTCGTACCGAGACCGGTGACGTCAAAACTGTTAAAACTACTGAGCGTACCAAGAAAAAGAAGGGACCTAAACAAGAAGTCACGGAAATCACAACGATTGAAAAAGACGACGAGGTTCCTATCACAACGGTCAGCGTAACAGAACAACAAGCGCCTGATGAGGAGACACCGGAGCAACCCGTCCAAATTGTGGAACTGCCGGAAGAGACTACAGTAGAGGAAACGGAATCGCCGGACGGTAAACCTAAACAAAAGAAAGTTACGAAAAGGGTAATTAAGACAAAGGTAGGCCAAAAACTAGTAACGACAGAAATCATCACTGAACAAGAAGACGATAAACAACCCATAACATCTGTACACAAAACTGAAGAACTTATCAATGATACTACCACTCCACTAACAGATTTACATAAACCAGACACGGCCAATGTTTTGGAGGAAGCTCCGGAAACAGTTCAAATTACTCAAGTTCGTACCGAGACCGGTGACGTCAAAACTATTAAAACTTCCAAGCGTACCAAGAAAAAGAAGGGACCTACACAAGAAGTCACGGAAATCACAACGATTGAAAAAGACGACGAGGTTCCTATCACAACGGTCAGCGTAACAGAACAACAAGCGCCTGATGAGGAGACACCGGAGCAACCCGTCCAAATTGTGGAACTGCCGGAAGAGACTACAGTAGAGGAAACGGAATCGCCGGACGGTAAACCTAAACAAAAGAAAGTTACGAAAAGGGTAATTAAGACAAAGGTAGGCCAAAAACTAGTAACGACAGAAATCATCACTGAACAAGAAGACGATAAACAACCCATAACATCTGTACACAAAACTGAAGAACTTATCAATGATACTACCACTCCACTAACAGATTTACATAAACCAGACACGGCCAATGTTTTGGAGGAAGCTCCGGAAACAGTTCAAATTACTCAAGTTCGTACCGAGACCGGTGACGTCAAAACTATTAAAACTACCAAGCGTACCAAGAAAAAGAAGGGACCTACACAAGAAGTCACGGAAATCACAACGATTGAAAAAGACGACGAGTTTCCTATCACAACGGTCAGCGTAACAGAACAACAAGCGCCTGATGAGGAGACACCGGAGCAACCCGTCCAAATTGTGGAACTGCCGGAAGAGACTACAGTAGAGGAAACGGAATCGCCGGACGGTAAACCTAAACAAAAGAAAGTTACGAAAAGGGTAATTAAGACAAAGGTAGGCCAAAAACTAGTAACGACAGAAATCATCACTGAACAAGAAGACGATAAACAACCCATAACATCTGTACACAAAACTGAAGAACTTATCAATGATACTACCACTCCACTAACAGATTTACATAAACCAGACACGGCCAATGTTTTGGAGGAAGCTCCGGAAACAGTTCAAATTACTCAAGTTCGTACCGAGACCGGTGACGTCAAAACTGTTAAAACTACCAAGCGTACCAAGAGAAAGAAGGGACCTAAACAAGAAGTCACGGAAATCACAACGATTGAAAAAGACGGCGAGGTTCCTATCACAACGGTCAGCGTAACAGAACAACAAGCGCCTGATGAGGAGACACCGGAGCAACCCGTCCAAATTGTGGAGCTGCCGGAAGAGACTACAGTAGAGGAAACGGAATCGCCGGACGGTAAACTTAAGAAAAAGGTAGGCCCGAAACTAGAAACGACAGAAATCATCACTGAACAAGAAGACGATAAACAACCCATAACATCTGTACACAAAACTGAAGAACTTATCAATGATACTACCACTCCACTAACAGATTTACATAAACCAGACACGGCCAATGTTTTGGAGGAAGCTCCGGAAACAGTTCAAATTACTCAAGTTCGTACCGAGACCGGTGACGTCAAAACTGTTAAAACTACCGAGCGTACCAAGAAAAAGAAGGGACCTAAACAAGAAGTCACGGAAATCACAACGATTGAAAAAGACGACGAGGTTCCTATCACAACGGTCAGCGTAACAGAACAACAAGCGCCTGATGAGGAGACACCGGAGCAACCCGTCCAAATTGTGGAACTGCCAGAAGAGATTACAGTAGAGGAAACGGAATCGCCGGACGGTAAACTTAAGAAAAAGGTAGGCCCGAAACTAGAAACGACAGAAATCATCACTGAACAAGAAGACGATAAACAACCCATAACATCTGTACACAAAACTGAAGAACTTATCAATGATACTACCACTCCACTAACAGATTTACATAAACCAGACACGGCCAATGTTTTGGAGGAAGCTCCGGAAACAGTTCAAATTACTCAAGTTCGTACCGAGACCGGTGACGTCAAAACTATTAAAACTACCAAGCGTACCAAGAAAAAGAAGGGACCTACACAAGAAGTCACGGAAATCACAACGATTGAAAAAGACGACGAGGTTCCTATCACAACGGTCAGCGTAACAGAACAACAAGCGCCTGATGAGGAGACACCGGAGCAACCCGTCCAAATTGTGGAACTGCCGGAAGAGACTACAGTAGAGGAAACGGAATCGCCGGACGGTAAACCTAAACAAAAGAAAGTTACGAAAAGGGTAATTAAGACAAAGGTAGGCCAAAAACTAGTAACGACAGAAATCATCACTGAACAAGAAGACGATAAACAACCCATAACATCTGTACACAAAACTGAAGAACTTATCAATGATACTACCACTCCACTAACAGATTTACATAAACCAGACACGGCCAATGTTTTGGAGGAAGCTCCGGAAACAGTTCAAATTACTCAAGTTCGTACCGAGACCGGTGACGTCAAAACTATTAAAACTACCAAGCGTACCAAGAAAAAGAAGGGACCTACACAAGAAGTCACGGAAATCACAACGATTGAAAAAGACGACGAGGTTCCTATCACAACGGTCAGCGTAACAGAACAACAAGCGCCTGATGAGGAGACACCGGAGCAACCCGTCCAAATTGTGGAACTGCCGGAAGAGACTACAGTAGAGGAAACGGAATCGCCGGACGGTAAACCTAAACAAAAGAAAGTTACGAAAAGGGTAATTAAGACAAAGGTAGGCCAAAAACTAGTAACGACAGAAATCATCACTGAACAAGAAGACGATAAACAACCCATAACATCTGTACACAAAACTGAAGAACTTATCAATGATACTACCACTCCACTAACAGATTTACATAAACCAGACACGGCCAATGTTTTGGAGGAAGCTCCGGAAACAGTTCAAATTACTCAAGTTCGTACCGAGACCGATGACGTTAAAACTGTTAAAACTACCAAGCGTACCAAGAGAAAGAAGGGACCTAAACAAGAAGTCACGGAAATCACAACGATTGAAAAAGACGGCGAGGTTCCTATCACAACGGTCAGCGTAACAGAACAACAAGCGCCTGATGAGGAGACACCGGAGCAACCCGTCCAAATTGTGGAGCTGCCGGAAGAGACTACAGTAGAGGAAACGGAATCGCCGGACGGTAAACTTAAGAAAAAGGTAGGCCCGAAACTAGAAACGACAGAAATCATCACTGAACAAGAAGACGATAAACAACCCATAACATCTGTACACAAAACTGAAGAACTTATCAATGATACTACCACTCCACTAACAGATTTACATAAACCAGACACGGCCAATGTTTTGGAGGAAGCTCCGGAAACAGTTCAAATTACTCAAGTTCGTACCGAGACCGGTGACGTCAAAACTGTTAAAACTACCGAGCGTACCAAGAAAAAGAAGGGACCTAAACAAGAAGTCACGGAAATCACAACGATTGAAAAAGACGACGAGGTTCCTATCACAACGGTCAGCGTAACAGAACAACAAGCGCCTGATGAGGAGACACCGGAGCAACCCGTCCAAATTGTGGAACTGCCGGAAGAGACTACAGTAGAGGAAACGGAATCGCCGGACGGTAAACCTAAACAAAAGAAAGTTACGAAAAGGGTAATTAAGACAAAGGTAGGCCAAAAACTAGTAACGACAGAAATCATCACTGAACAAGAAGACGATAAACAACCCATAACATCTGTACACAAAACTGAAGAACTTATCAATGATACTACCACTCCACTAACAGATTTACATAAACCAGACACGGCCAATGTTTTGGAGGAAGCTCCGGAAACAGTTCAAATTACTCAAGTTCGTACCGAGACCGGTGACGTCAAAACTATTAAAACTACCAAGCGTACCAAGAAAAAGAAGGGACCTACACAAGAAGTCACGGAAATCACAACGATTGAAAAAGACGGCGAGGTTCCTATCACAACGGTCAGCGTAACAGAACAACAAGCGCCTGATGAGGAGACACCGGAGCAAATCGTTGATCTGCCGGATGAGACGACTGTCGAGGAAATAGGATCACCCGATGGTAAGCCGAAATGAAAGTCTACCTTAACTGACACGCAGTAAATAATATTAAATTTTAGCTCTATCACCTACCGAGATAAGGAACAAGAAATCCTTCCGTGCCTACAAATAAATGCTGAAAGCAGATTTTTAATAATATCTTCCAGTTATTATCTATAGAGGGACAACACAAGGGAGTTGGTCAAAAGCAAAGACTTCTACGCTCTTCGGGTGCTGTTGTCTGTGCCTGCTGTAATGACTAATAGTGCAATTATTATATGTCATGCAATTATTACTATTTGCACTTAGAATCTGGGCATAATTCCTTACTCGCGTGCATCTTTTGTTTTGCGGCAGTCATAAGAATTTGCTTAAGCTATAATTCAACTGTCAAATGTTTACGCCGACTCCAATTGTGTTTTAAACAGGTCACCTATAGATCAGACATAAAATTGTAACTCTTAAACACATAAATTGTAAGCAGCGCCGTATATCTCCGTGCAGCAAAAAGAGCACAATGCCTTCGTAGTCATTTTATATTCATTTATTTACGGCATTTTTTCGTATTTTTTAAATTCCTTGTTAGCAATAGTATTAAAAAAAGTCAGATATTTAAATCATAACACGATCTTCTCATTTATTTATAACTATATATTTAATTATAACTTAATAAGATCAAACTTCATACTGGTAGCTAGTATTAATTATTATATTTCTACAATGTTCTAGTTGAGGACGATATAGCTGATGAAGAAAAGTCTCCTAATCAAGAACCTGTTGAAAATGAAGAAATAACGCAAGCAAGTGATGTTTCAAAAAGACTTAAGCCAGTAAAAATGAAAATAGAAGAAGTGAAGATTACTATAGCGCAACATGCAGTAGCAACCGATGAGCCTCAGTTTACTAAACTAAAACTTAAAAAATCGACCCAAAAACCAAAAGAAGAACCGAAGCTGTCTACGCTACCCAAAATTCAGCTTAAAAGTCGAATTAGAACAGTAAATGATTGGCCACCGCAAGAGTTGAAACCTCTTATTACTTATCTGGGTAGTGTGAAACATAATGGATTACTATCTCGAAATATCAAAGAAGCTGCAAAATTGAAAATGAAACCAGTTAAACTTACCAAAATGTCTGATTTAACTAAAACTGAATTGGAAACTCCTGAGTGTTTTGATTTTAATAAGGAGATAACTGGTGATAACCATGAAGTTAAACTAAAAGAACAGGATTTACAACCTGATGAAGTAGACCACCCATTACAACATAAGCAAAAAGATAATACCGACATACCGAGTCCAAAGCCATCACAAGAAGAAAAAATACCTAAACATAGTTTAGAGGTACCTAATCAGATACATGTTGAAGTTGTTGATGACTCAAAAGACTCCTTGGAAATATCTACTGAGAAAACAAATGAAAAAGTCTTAGATCTTGTAAATCCACAAGAAAATCATGATCTTGAATCACCATTAAATCAAGACAAACTTGTTATAAATGAGAAACCAAAACGAATTAAAAAGAAAGACCAATCTACTAAAAATGTTCCCTCGATAGTTCCCTCAGAAGAACCCATAAACAATGTAACTGTTACAGAGCCCGAAGATAATAGATCTAATAAAGAAATCTTAGACGAAGTAAAACAGGAAACGGGTGAAACAAAATCCGAACCTAGTAAGAAAATAGTTGCGGAGCAAATTCCCACGGAGCCTGTAAACGATTCAGCTGAAGATGCCAAGCCTCTAATGCCGGATTCAAAACCTAAGAAATCTAAAAAAAATAAAATCATAAAAAAACCTAGTAAAGAACTATCTCCAGAAAAACGAGTGGAAGTGACAACCCCGAAGGACGTTATTGCAGAAGTCACTGAAACAGAAACTGCGGACAATAAGTCTGCTAAAGTAGAATCACCTGATTTGATAAAATCGACCCCAATTATGGACAATATTTTGGAAAAAGAAAATAAAACCGCTGAGAAAACCGACAAATTAAAAAAACCAAAGAGACCCATAGAATCACTTGAGCAAGAAGATATTATAGAAGATAGTAATGAAGTTAAGAAAAAAGTACCAAAGCCATCGAAAACTAAATTAACCCGAATCAAAATTGAGAGAAAAGAACTAGAAATAAGTAAGCCTCAACATGCTCAAAGTGTCGAAGTACCACAATTTGCGGAACTTAAATTAAAGAAATCAGTATCGAAACCAAAACCAGATATAGTGGAGGTAAAATTACCTAAGTTCCAGCTTAAGAGTCGTATAAAATACATTCTTGACTGGCCACCCGAAGTAATTAATTTAAAAATTACTTACTTGGGTACTATTCGGCAGAACGGTGTCTTATCTCGCAATGTCAAAGAAGCAGAAAAGATAAAGAAAAAAGTTTATAAGCAACCTAAGTTGCCAGAGTTGGAAAAAGTAGAACTCGAGAAACCACAATTCGGCTATGAGGATATAGTCGATGCAAAGAAAAAGAATGACAGTGTAGAAAAAGAAGAAAACGAAGAAGAAATTATGGATAAGGAAACAGTAGATTCCGACGAACCACAGCAGTTCACTATTAAGCCTAGACGACCAAGTATCAAAAAAACTGAAGAGATTGAAGATGAAGTAACCATTAAAAAGAAACTAAAAACTATCAGAAAACCTTCATTAACACTACCTGAAATCACTGAACCAGAAACAGTGACTTTCAGACCTAAAACAACAAAAACGAAAGAAGACGTAGAGCAAGAATTTAATATACATTTAGATTCATATGCTGAAGAAGAAATCTCCATGTCTAGTAAAGTGAAGCTTAAACCCCAAAAGCAGCCCACATTTAGTGAGGAAGCTAATGAAACATCTATCAAATTTTACGAAGATGAGAGTGATGATGAAAAGCAAGACATTATTGAAATATTAGAAAGTGATGAAGAAATACGTGATAAAACAATTGACGTCATGTTACCATTCAAAAAACTTAAAAAACTGAAAGAACCTGAGCCTGAGGAAATTTCTTCGTCGATAACAGTTTTAACTCCAAGAACTGTTGAAGAAGAATCCGAAGTGTCACAAGACGTAAATATTAAAATCGATAGAAGGCCACGTTATATCATCGATGAAGAAGAAGCAGTTAGTTTTGATGTTAAACCAAAAACTGAGCAATATTCACAAGAGGAGTTATCCCTTTCCAGCAAAATCAAGTTAAAACCTAAGAAGAAACTCACTATATCTGAAGCGGCTGATGAAACGTTAATCCAGTTAAAACATGAAATAGAGGATGATAGTCAAGCCGATGAAGTAATATTAAGCGAAGACGATAATGAAAAAAGTGTTGAGCTCTTCATCAAACGCAAGACAACAAAACCTACGTATGAAGTCAGTGAAGTTGAAGAATTGAGTATAGAACTGAAGCCAAAAAGAACTCCTTCAGAAGCTTATGAAGAGGAACAAATTACTATATCAACGAAAAGAAAACCAAAGAAATCTATAAATATACAAGGTACAAATAAATATTTAAAGAGTTCAATAACGTCTACGCTTTTGCTATATTAATACGCTTAAGAAGCTTTTATTAACTATTTACAGCGGCCTTCTAATAAATTAAGGTTACTGATATAAATAATAAAATATTAAAGTGAATTGTTATTTTTCTTCTTACGCTATGTGTAAAAGTGTTTTATTTTAATTTAATTAATTATTTATTCTGCATGCTTCTATTTTTTATTTCGCCTTTATTCATTAAGTCTTAAAAAGTTCAAATTACACAGGAAATCTTAGGTTAATAATTTATAAGGAGGTAGATTCTTTCGCTTATAACCAACCGTATAATAAACAAATACGCTAAGTAGATCAAACAGGTTCTCTGGGATAATGCATGAATTTTAACCTACTCCTGCTGCCGAGTTTTATTACTTTTCAGCATCAAGTGTTATTGCTTTTCAGCGAGAGTTATAAGAGAGCAGGTAAAGAAACACAAGTTATTTATTTTTTTTTCCACATTTACAGAAGCTGACGTGTCTATGAGCATATCCAGGGAACAAGAATTTCCAGGTAACTAGACTAGTGGCTAGAAATACTGGGTAATGTACTAAGGTCGGCGGGTTTGATACCAGCTCAGCTCAGCTCAAGTCATACGCACATATATTTCTCATGAACATGTTCACATCCAAGTTAAAAAAATTCAATAACGATTACCGAATTAGACGATCTTTAGAAATTGACATTGGCCATAAACTTCCATAATTTCTTATCGTCCAACCGCCAAAGAAACTGAGATCTGCAAACATTGTTTACATCATCATTTTTAGCTTAATAACTACACTACACCCGTTTAAGGAAACTATAACGTGAGTATATGAGGTATACTTCAGGAATTCGCGTTGGTCACACTCGTCCTACAGATTCTTGCAAAAAAAGAAAAGAAAAATATGTCCATATTGTCCCTTTGAAAAGTATGTACTTGGTCTTTTAATAGGATTCAAAATAATAAAAGGTTAAACGACTCATCATAGAGAATTGAACGGATGTTCACATCCAGAGAGAAAACATTATGAAAGAGTTTGAGTTACACTATTGAGTTTATCCAGTAATAATATGTATGCCTAAATCACCACATGCTGATATAATTTAATTTTGACAAAGTAGTTACCAATTTCATTAATACCTAGTTGACCCAGCGAACATTTTTTCACTTCGGAAACCATATATAAAAAATAAAGAAAGTCGCGTCGCGATCCCTGTCCTCCCAGTGGGACGCAATCGTGACCAAAACAAGTTCAGCCGCACGGGCTGCTAAGACGTGCTCCGCAAGCGATAGGCGCCGAACAACCGCCGTCGATGCGGGTGGATGCGTATACGGCAAAGGTGGTTGCCAACATTCACGCGGTGCCAAACCTAGCGGGATCAGGAGAAGGGAGTGCCGTATAGGCACGTGGAATATTAGAGGTATTATGACTAGAAATTACAATTGAATGTGATGAAAACGAATGTTATGGTGTTTCATCATTAGCCTATTGCAGTCCACTGCTGGACATAGGCCTCTCCCAATGTGCGCCACAACATCCGATTCTCTGCCTTCCGCATCCAGTCTTTTCCAGCAGCCCTTCTGAGGTCGTCTGACCATCGGGCTGGTGGGCGTCCTACGCTACATTTACGCGGTCTCCACTCAATGACCTTCTTACTCCATCTACCGTCGGTCCTTCGGCAGATATGACCAGCCCATTGCCACTTCAGCGAGCTTATTCTGCGAGCTATGTCGGTTACCCCAGTTCTCTTGCGGATATACTCATTCCTGAGTTTATCCTTTAGAGATACCCCGAGCATAGCCCGCTCCATAGCTCGCTGAGCGACTTTAAATTTGTGGACTAGCCCCACTGTGAGTGTCCACGTTTCGGCACCGTAGGTCATTACCGTTAGGACGCACTGGTCAAAGACTTTGGTCTTCAGACATTGCGGTATAGGCGAGCTGAAGACCCGACGCAGTTTGCCAAATGCAGCCCAACCCAGCTGAATCCTCCTTTCGGCCTCCTTCTCGAAGTTTCGTCTACCTAACTGAATAGTTTGGTCTAGGTAGACGTATTTGTTTACGACTTCGAGAACTGACCCTTCGACGCTTATCGGTCCGGGCACGACATGTTCATTGAACATGACCTTGGTCTTGTCCAAGTTCATGCCCAAACCGACACGCCGGGAGGACTCGTCTAGGCTGCGCAGCATTCCGCTTAACTGTTCCAGCGACTCTGCCATTACAACGATGTCGTCGGCAAACCGAAGATGTGAGATGTACTCACCATTCACGTTGATACCCTGTCCAGTCCAATCCAGGGTCTTGAAGACGTCCTCTAGAGCGTTGGTGAAGAGTTTGGGAGATATGACATCTCCCTGTCTTACACCCCGATTCAGCTCGATAGAGTTCGTCACCTGGTCCTGTATCTGGACAGCCATCGTGGCGGTGTCATACAAGCATCTCAACACCTCGATATAACGCCAGTCAATCCGACATCGCTGCAATGCATCCAGAACTGCCCAAGTTTCGATGGAGTCGAAGGCTTTTTCATAATCCACGAATGACATACACAGAGGCTGATTGTACTCTTCGGTCTTCTGTACAATCTGCCGAACAGTATGGATGTGGTCCACCGTACTAAAGCCTTTTCGAAACCCGGCCTGCTCCGGAGGCTGGAATTCGTCGAGTCTTACAGCGAGACGATTCGTGACGACCCACGAGAACAACTTGTAGATATGGCTCAGGAGTGAGATGGGTCTGTAATTCTTCAGTAAGGTTTTATCACCTTTTTTGAAGAACAGCACCACCGCACTCCTGCCCCAAGCCTGTGGTGTTATGCCCTGGTGTATGACGGAATTAAAAAGACTTGCTAATTCCTTTAGGATAGGAGTCCCGCCGGATTTTAGAAGTTCTGTAGTAATTCCGTCATCACCGAGTGCCTTGTTGTTCTGAAGTTGCCCGAGAGCCGCCCCAATCTCGCTTTCTGAAAAGTTGGGGATGTCCTCACTGTAGTGACGCGTTAGCGGGGCTCTGTGGTCATCATCACTGTGTCTCGTCGGCTTGGTCATCCGTGTGGAATAAAGGAGCCCATAAAAAGATTCTATCTCTGCGAGAATCTCAGGCTTAGAGGTGACGACACGTCCATCCGCAGTTTTCAACTTCGTCAGATGGGGCCTTCCAAGCTGCTGAGCGAACACTTTCGACCCTTTGTTGCGGTCGATCGCGTCCTCGATTGCTCCAGTATTCGATCGACGAAGGTCGCGCCGCATCAGCTTTCTAATACGCTGGTTTAGGCTTTTCCATTCTGACGAAGACAGCTGATCGGATGGAGTTTCTCGCCTTTGCCTCATCAGCTCGAGTGTCTCAGCAGAGAGCTTGGACTCCTTTTTCTGCGATCTCGGGAACAGCCTTTGAGACACTTTCCTTAGCGTGTTGACGACGGCCGGCGCATAGGTCGGCGCATACACCTGTATTACCTTCAGGGTGTACCTGTTGGTAAGTTTC
This sequence comes from Euproctis similis, assembly GCA_905147225.2. NCBI lineage: Eukaryota > Metazoa > Arthropoda > Insecta > Lepidoptera > Erebidae > Euproctis > Euproctis similis. Next base: position 20,449,111 of record LR990107.1, on the reverse strand, counting down.
AGTACAAGGTACGCTACCCTGGTCGACACACTACTGATCTCCACAACGCTGCTAACGAGGTCCTTGTGAACGAGGAAACCGACACCTCCCTGGGAGAGCTGGTCACCTTCCCGAAAGTAGAGTATGTTGCCTGACTGTAGGGTTATCGTGTCCTCCCCCTCTCGCCGGACTTCAGATAGCCCTAGAATATGCCAGTTCAAGCAACCCAGCTCTACCTCGAGTTCGGTGAGGTGTTGGTCCAGCCGAAGACTGCGTCCATTATAAGTGGCCACGAGTAGTTGTTTTTGGCAGCCTGCCGTAACCCGGAGATTCTTAGCACCCCCTGTCCCACCGTTACCACGACCGCTACCTTGCCGGGAATAGTGGGACCACCTTCCCGGTTGGCCGTTGCATTGGTGCTATTTTCATTGGGAGGTTTATGCCCATAGTCCCCACGCTGGGCAAACGGGTTGGAGACCGCAGGGGTAAACCTTTTTTAGATAGGGACGCTGCTGCCCGCCCCTACCAAGAACATTTAGGGTGACCCATATTTTATGAATGGTTATACCGCTATTCTTCGGTGTAGTGCTGTGTAAGCTTGTCAGCCATATGCTTTTCTTTCGCTCCCGGCTGACTGAGAGGAGTTATGGTGTTTGAAAGGGAGGAATCCAGAACGGATGCAAGGATAATGGTTGACGATGTAGTGCTGGAACAGGTGAATGAAATTGTATATCTTGGATGCGCTATTAGCAGGAATGGAAGGTACACCGCGGATGTAGAAAGAAGAGTGGCGTTAAGAAATAAAGTAAATAGGGCGTTGGGCAGATTCCTGGGCGCAAAAGATATTAGCAGAAAAGTCCAGTTAGCAATTCACAATGCAATACTGATCCCAACGCTAACTTATGGAAGCGAGAGCTGGGTATGACAGAGCGTGCATGAAAGCAAGAGCAAGTAAGCAGATATACAATGTAAAATCAGATGGATGTAAGGACGGCCAAGACACACATTCCAAGGCCAAATAGAACGTGTTCTGGAGGAAGGTGATGTTAGGATCCTTAAAAATCGAAGCGCGTGCAAGAAAACAGTTATGAAAGACAACGAAGCGAGTGAGGTGTGTAAGAATGTGTGATTCTAGTAGATAGTGATCTCCCAAATACTCTAAGCTATACAAGAGCTTACGGAGGCCCCTAGACCACTACCTGGTATTAAGCAGTGCATACCCGTTTTGGAGAGCTTCAAAGGATGAAGTGTGAGAAATTAGAAGATGAAAGTGTACGAAGTATGTATGTTGACTTATTTAGTAAAAGACCTACTAACACGAGTCTTTGAAAGAAATGTCTTCAAAAAGAAAGAAAGAAAGTATAGTGGATAGTGCAAAAGAAGTATGTGGTTGCGCAAAGAAGCATAAGATTCTGAAAGGTGATGCGTGGTGGGACGCGGATGTAAAATCCAGCGTCGAAAGAAAGAAAAAAGCATGGTTGGATTATGTCTCAAGTTTGAATAAGAATGATAATATGACAGAGAAAGAGTATGAGAGCTACCGCCGCTGCAGGAATGTTACCAAAGCCTTAGTGAAAAGGAAGCGTTAAAGATTAATTGCGAATGAGGAATTGAGGTTGACGGAGAACTTTGAGGCGAACAACAAACTCTTCTAGAGGGAAGTTAGAAAGTCTCGGGTTCTTCGTCAACATCCAGTATGGACAAAATTATGTCTAAGACTGGTGACATTCTTGCAAAGCCAAACGATGTACTGAGTGTGTATGTGGGCGCTTCGAGTGAGTCTACGACTGACTCACTCGCCACAGAGTGAGATCGACGAATGTAGGCATGCGAATAGGTGACCAAGTTGCGAGCTGCTTGCTTTAGGCAGATTAGTCGAATCGCCGTCGGACCTGCAAACACTAGTCACTATTATGAAAGGTGATTGCTTGATGAAAGGCTTACGATTGAATGTGACAAAAACGCAATTTGTGGTGTTTAAAAGGGAAGAATCCAGAACGGATGCAAGGATAATGGTCGATAATGTAGTGTTGGAACAGGTGAATAAAATTGCATATCTTGGAAGCGTTTTAAGCTGGGTTGGAAGTTACACCACGTATGTAGAAAGAAGAGTGGCGTTAGGAAATAGCGTAAGTGGAGTGTTGGGCAGATTCCTGGGCCCAAAAAACATTAGCACAAACGCCCAGCGAGCAATCCACAATGCGGTACTCATCCCAACGCTAACTTATGGAAGCGAGAGTTGGGTATGGCAGTGTACATGAAAGTAGGATAACCGCAGCAGAAATGAGGGCGCAAAATCTGCGGAGTGACTCTTGCTGACCGCGTCGAACACAAGGTTGTAAAGAAAGAAATTGGATTGAAAGAGAGTGTCGTAGTAAAAGTAAGAAAGGGCATGCTCCGATGGTTCGAATATGTAAAAAAAAATGGATGATGCAAGATTGACTAAGTGGATATACCATGCAAAACCGGATGGATGTAGGAGTCGAGGGCGGCCAAAAAAACACATTCCATGACCAAATAGAACATGTTCTGGAAGAAGGTGATATTAGGAGCCTTAACAATCGACGAGGGTGCATGAATAAAGTTATGAAAGGCATCGAAGCGAGTAATGCGTGTAAGAATCGTGCCTTATGGCGCTCTGTTCTCTCTTCCTACCTTGTATGTATGTGTATTTGTAAAGAAACTATTCCAAAAATGCTCTATTGTTTATCTTAAAAACATTACATACACAACTTCACGCCTTTTTCTACCCGAAGGTGTAGGCTGCGGCTGTCAAGCCTCAACTTGCCGTTACGTTGGCGTCCCAAATGACCATAAACTTTGTGCCCAGCATGGCAATAGGTGCACCACCGATTCCATTTCGGAAGTAAACATAACGGTGAGATGAGGTTTAACAGCCGCTGCCTACACAAGACAGACCCAAGAATATAATGATAGTACATTGAATAAGAGTAAATAAATAGAGTAGTACCTCCTGAGTACATTGTTTTGATGTATCACTTTGCAATTAAAATGATATATCTCCCTGTAACGTCGGGAAATAAATAGAAAATAAGCTCTAAATAAACGCGATATAATTCATAAAAAGTTGTTTAATGTTATAAATTATTACTTTTTCTTTAATAAATTATACGTGAATTTTATATACTAACTACCCCATAACATAACGGATTTTGATGTATTTTCTTTTAATAGATAGACTATTCAAAGAAACACATCAAAATCCGTTGCGTAAATCAAAGATCTAAACATAATACGGGGACAGACAGCGAAAAGCGACTTTTTATACTATGTGATATGTAAAAAGTTAACCTTACTTTCAGAAACGCCTCTTGATGTGCGAAGTGGCGACACAGTTTTTGCTGTCTATTCATATGTCGCAGAAACGGACGAAGCTATTAATTTAGTGGAAGGCGAACGGCTGTACATATTAGGTAACCTTATTATAAGACTTAGTAGTTGAGTTAAGTTTTCTGATTATAATAACTTTTTTGTAAAAAATTTAATGAATCGAAGACTATTTATAGGAAAGTAAGGACATTTAATATACATATTAATATCAAACATTTTGATTTTAATCCCCTATATTGCTGTTCACTTTAGGGTATCTACGATTATTAAGTACATTCTCCACCAAACCATTTCACTTTGGACCATTTTATAAAGTTCGTGCGAGGAATTATGTTTAACAAGTTACACTCTAGGTACACTCATTTCAACTACAAATATGCCAATCAAAGATATACCCTTCCATGCCTAGAAAGATCAAATGATCAACAAAACACATAAATATTGTATTCTATACTTCCTAAGCTTCAGTATAAAAATGGGTATAATTAATTTTAGAAACCACAAACCAAGACTGGTGGTTCGTGCGTAAACATCTAACAGAAGAAAAAGGATGGGTTCCAGCCCAATATTTAATGGATGAAGCAAATTATACACTTTACCTACAAAAGAAACTGAACGAGAAAATTGACAAGCTACCTGTGTTCGAAAGTAAGTTCTAATTTAAATTTAATTTTTACGTATACAAATAAATATGAAAAATGTATAAATGAATAATAATATTGCCAGATACGAGCGTATTTATATTTCTAATTGTTATTGTTCATGCTGAATAATTTATTACAATTCTGTGTAACCCCAAGCATATCTGCAAAGATTTTAGTAAGATTTGGACACACACACAACTAGCTGATCCAACGAAATTGTTTCGCCTCAAAAGCATTATAACAAAAATAGCCTAAGTAACTCCTTATTGCATCAGCTACCTGACAGTAGATCGATAGCCGGAAGACCCACAATTTTTTTTTATTTACGTTACGTACATATATATACATACAATATATTACAATAAAGTTGTTAATTACAGAACCAACAGCAGAAGAACAAGCAGTAGCTCCTAATTTCATTGAAAAGTTACGGCCTAAGCATACACCAGATGGATCAACTGTACAGTTCGAATGTCAAGTTGAAGGCTATCCCAGACCACAGATAACATGGTTCAGGCAAACGGCAATTATAAAGCCATCACAAGATTTCCAAATATATTATGACGATGACAACGTTGCTACGTTGATAATTCGAGAAGTATTTCCCGAAGATGCTGGTACATTCACTTGTGTGGCTAAAAATGCTGCTGGTTTTGCATCAAGTACAACAGAGCTAATTGTTGAGGCGCCACTGTCTGACCATGGGTCGGAAATGACCATTTTATCAAGAAAAAGTCTTTCCAGAGAATCTTCTCTAGCTGACATTTTAGAGGGTATCCCGCCAACTTTCTCAAAACGCCCCAGAGCTCAATACGTAGACGAGGGATCCCAAATATTTTTAGAATGCAGATTAGTCGCAATTCCAGAACCTGATATAACTTGGTTTTTCAAAGGCGAGGAAATAGTATCCGGTGACAATATATCTATCGCCACCGAATCGGACATGCATATGTATTGCAGCGTCTTAAAAATATCAAACGTGAAAAAATCACAAGAAGGAACATACACTGTCCTTGCAGTAAACAGAGAAGGTGAAGCTAGTTTGCCGATTGTATTAAAAATTAAAACTGGACATAAGGAAAAACCACAGGTTATTGAACCGCTTAAGAATATGACCATAAGAGAAGGAGAAAGTGTAGTTCTCTCTACACAAGTCGTGGGGAATCCACAGCCGACTGTAATATGGTACAAAAATGATAAACCTGTAAAATCAGCTCCAACAAAATCTGATGGGGATACTCATACAATAACTATTATAAAACCGAAGAAAAATAAAGATGATGGAGTATACTTACTAAAAGCCTCGAACTCGGAAGGAACTGCTGAAACTAGTGCAGTAATTACTATAGAAGGTAAATAAAAAACAGATACACAACTGGAAAAAATTAAGGGATCAAAAAAAATTCCAAATTTTTCGGTAGTTTTCAACAGGCCGTAACTTTGAGAGAAATGGTCGTACAGGAAATAAAAAAAAAGGAAATTGTAGCTCCAAGTGTCTAGTTTTTGGATTAGAACTTCAAAATTTTGTAGCCTCCGCGGTTTCTGAGTAATCGTAGAAAAACCAGCAGCATAAAAATTCTCAAAATTTTTTTAGTTTTTTTTTGGTCTTCGGGCGTGGAAAAATTTTTTTTAGCTTAACCACCATAAGGATCGGATACTTTGTTCAGTTAGCTTTAATTTCTTTTTTTAAACACCCTGATACGTGACCCTGACACTCCTCGCTGAGATATCGGTCTTCAAATGGAAAAGGATCTTTTTGTCTTTGATTATCCATATCTCAGCAACCAATGATCGCACAGAAAGTTAGAGGTGGGTTTCAAGAACTTAAATGAATTTCCCTTAACAACTGTCCTAAAAAATTTTGAGAATTTTTTTGCTGCTGGTTTTTCTATGATTACTCAGAAACCGTGGAGGCTACAAAATTTTGAAGTTCTAATCCAAAAACTAGACACTTGGAGCTACAATTTCCTTTTTTTTTATTTCCTGTACGACCATTTCTCTCAAAGTTACGGCCTGTTGAAAACTACCGAAAAATATGGAATTTTTTTTTGATCCCTTAATTTTTTCCAGTAGTATATTTGTATTCTTTGTAAAAACATTATTTTTTTATTTGTATTCAAAAAAGTTCAGTTAACCAGGATTTCCCTGTAGTAATTAATATAATTTCTTTTTCTACAGAACCAACAGAAGAAAATGCTGAGCCACCGCTCTTTATTAATAGATTCCAGGAAATAACAGTCAAAGAAAAAGGCGTAATAAAATTAGCTGCCAAAGTTACAGGCAATCCAGTGCCATCTATAACCTGGTACAGAAATAATCAAATTATAACACCATCAGAAACTGTTACCCAAAACTTTGATGGTGAAAACATCGAACTTTTAATATCGAATGTTGACTCTGAAATCGATTCAGGTGACTACAAATGTGTAGCATCAAATAGCGCAGGGAAAGCCTCTCATGGTGCTCGCGTGACTATTGATGTAGATAAAGTAACATTTGTGAAACGCTTAAATAAAAATTATGAAATTGAAGAAGGGAAAACTGTTATATTGGAATGTCAGACATCGCACACTGTTTCAACTAAATGGTACCATAACGATAAAGAAATTAGTGGAATGGATCACAGAGAAATCATACAGGAAGGTAGAGTACACAAACTAAGGATTAAGAAAACCAAATTGACTGACATCGGTTTAATCAAGTGTGTGGTGAAAGATCAAGAAACTAGCACTAAATTGATTGTTCACGAAACTATTCCTGAATTCACTAGACGCTTACAAGATTTCGAGGTGAAAGAAAAGGATATTGCTATTTTAGAAGTTGAAATCAATTCTGAGACTGCAGACGTATTCTGGGAAAAGGACGGTGAGAGAATTAAGGCAAAGAAAAATAAGTTTGAACTTGAAAAACGGGGCACAGTACGCAAATTATTTATTAGGAATACATCAGTTCATGATGAAGGAGAATACACTTGCAGACTTAGAGATGATTCATGCACCGCTGAAGTGACAGTTGTAGAACTACCACCAGAAATTATATCACGTTTACAAGATCAGAAGGTAAACAAAGGCAATAAAGCCACATTTGAGATTGAACTGACAAAGGGTGATGCTCTAGTGCAGTGGTTCAAAGATGGATCGGAAATACAATTTTCTAATCATATACAGCTTACAATTGATGGCAAGAAGCAAAAGCTAAAGGTATATGATTGTGAGTTTAGTGACGCAGGTGTATATTCCTGCGAAGTAGGTAATGACAAGTGTGCGGCTAATCTGTTTGTCGAACAACCAACTATAGACTTCACTTTAAGACTGCCTGAAATGCTCGTCGTTCCCGCTACCACGGATGCTTATCTAACGGTAGAAATTCCCGAAGAAACCTTGGATGTCACTTGGTATAAAAAGAAAACAGTCATTGAAGATACAGAAAAGTTCACTTTGATTAGTGATGGCAATAAACGGACATTAATAATCAGAAGATGTACTGAAGAGGACCAATGTGACTATTCATGCGTACTCCTAGATGCAAAATGTACAACTAAGTTAATTGTCGAAGGTAAGACCTTTTTATTTCATTAAGTTTCGTTTCGTTAAGATTTAAAAAAATAACTTTTCATGATATATTTAGTTTCAGAATATCCTCCAAAAATAACTGGTTACGATAGCGAATATAGAATCAAACGAGGTGCTGATGTCACATTATATGTTGAATATGAAGCTATACCTCAGCCAAATGACGAGTGGATGGTTAATTCGAAAATTATTAAAAAGACCAAGCATACCAAACCCACAATAGATTCAAAAACAGCAAGTCTTACTATTAAAAAAGTGGAACCTACTGATGCTGCTATATATCGCTTACGTCTGGAGAATAATTGTGGAGAATCAACTGTAGAAATTAATTTAATCGTAATGGGTAAGAGTCACAACTAATATTTATCATCATCATTCATCTTTATTTAAATTCCCCTCTTTAATAAATGCACAACATTCGGTTTGCAGACATTCCTTCACCGCCTGGCAAGCCCAACGTATTAGCGGTGACAAACAATACAGTCAATTTATGTTGGGATGAGCCTGAAAATAAGGGTCAATCAGAGATTGGTTTCTATGTCATTGAATACCAAGAGATTAATACTACTGAGTAAGTAAACTTCAATCATTTTTTATAAATTTTTGTTTCTTCGGCGTCTAATGGATGGTATCGTTCATATTCAATTTGGTTTTTTTTTAATAACCATGACCAACAGATTTTTAAAACATGTATATTTTATATATATATATATTATTTTTCAGATGGATATCTATCGAAAATATCAAAAAGATACAACATACCGTAGAAAATTTGAAAACAAAATCATCATATAGGTTCAGGGTATTCGCGATAAACGATGTGGGAATTAGTGAGTCATCTGAAATTACTGAATATATTCAGATACAAGAAACTGAAATATCACTAGCCCCTACTGTTGAAAAGCCTCTTAAAGATGTAGTTTGTGAACCTGACGAAGATATTGAATTAACATGTATATTTGGTGGAGTACCAGAACCAAAAGTAGTTTGGTATAAAAATGGCAAAAAACTCAAGACTGCTAAAGCTACTTATATTAATAGAGTAGCAACACTTGTCATTATAGCATCAGAAAGTAATGAGGGAAAATATAGCTGTACTGCTACTAATGATTATGGCGAAGTTGAAACATCTAGTGTGGTAGAAATCCAACAGAAACCTATTATAAGAATATCAGAAGAAGATATTCATCAGAAGCATGTAGTAGGAGAACAATGGTCAGTTTCTGCACACTTGCAAGGCATACCGCAGCCGACCACAAGCTGGTATTTAAATGGCAGTAAAATTGAAAAATCAGAAGATATAGAAATAATAACAGAAAAATATGAGACGATAATTAGAATTACTCAACTAACTCGCACTCACGCTGGTAAATATACTATTGAAGCTCAGAATAAGGCTGGAAGTTCATCATGTGATGTAACTCTGAAAGTATACGGTAAGTTTAAATAAAATGTCAAACTAAATTAATGATAAAATTTGTGACAGAATACTTATTAGAAATTATTACTTTTTAGATAAACCAAGCAGGCCAGAGGGTCCTGTTGTGATGCGGGAAATAAGCAGAGAGTCGGTAACAATTGAATGGAAACCACCATTGGATGACGGTGGATTGGAGTTGACCAAATATGCTATTGAGAAACACGAACCTGACGTTAATCAATGGGTAAAAGTGGCGGATGTAGATAAGGATATAGAAACCTATTGTATACAAAGATTGAACGAAAACTGCCAATATATGTTCCGCGTAATGGCTCAAAATCCAATAGGTTTCTCTGAAGCGCTAGAAAGTGAACCTATTGTAATTAAAACTGCCCTTGGTAAGTATTATAAGAAATCAAAATGTGTTATCAAAACTTGGACTTACTGGGAGTATAGGTGTTAAGGCTATCTTAACATTAATAACTCTAGTGGATGCTCCTGTGAATCGGGGCATCATATGGGCAGAAGCGACGCTAAAGGAATGATTAAGCAAAAGCATTTTCCATGACTAAATTAATCGTGTCTTAACAGTGGGTCGCGTCAGGAACATTAAAAACCAAGGAAGTGGGTTAATAGTGTTAGGTGTCCCTACTTATCAAGAGATTTGCTGGTGTTGTTCTTTATCAGTAAAAGGGAAAAACCTCGCGTGTGTAATGATTTATATTCTATGACTTCTATTTTATGGGATAGGAGGGCAACGAGCAGGCTTGTCACCTGATGGTAAGTGACCAGCGCCGCCCTTGGACACCTGCAACACATATAGTGCTACAGTTGCGTTGCCGACCTTTAACGGAGTAGGAGGAAAAAGGAAGGGGAAAGGTATCGGGCCTCCGGATACCTCTCTCACTGTACGAAATGCCACTATACGCCGATATTTCGAGAGGTCGTTGTATTTCACCGGTTGAGCCGGCCCATTCATGCAGCGAACTCCAAGACTACCACTGTTGACATAACTTTTTTTTCAGATGTACCATCTCCACCTTTAGGCCCGCTTGGTCTGTATGGTATAAACAATGATTCATTGACTATCACATGGTATCCATCAGAGAAGAATGGTGGTTCACCAATCATTGATTATAGCGTTGAAATTAAACAAGATACCAAGAAATGGAGAAATGTAGCTACCGTGACTGACACTACAGCTAAAATAGACAAATTAAGTTTTGGTGTTACCTATCAATTTAGGATATGTGCGCGTAATGAAATTGGAACAAGTCTACCTTATATATCAGACGAGAAAATAACTATAGGGAAGACACTATGTAAGTAATATTATTGTTTAATTTTGCTAAAATGATGAGAATATTAATTCTAATAACACAATATGTGAACATACAAGTATATCTTAATCTAATTCATGAACTTGTCCAATATTAATTGTTGTAGCTGCACCTACGCAACCACAAAAGTTTGTTGTAAAAGAAACAACATCAAGATCAGTGACTTTGCAATGGGCTGCGCCAGAAAGTGACGGCGGAAGTGTCGTAACAAGTAAGTCATGGAATTTTATCTTTATTGTATAAGTTACAACTTTTATGATCAGTAGTAATATTTTTTTTTATTAAAAACATTTTAAACTTTATTATTTGTTTGATCCTTGGACTTTTGCACCTTATTTTGTCTTTTTTGTCCTTTCTTTTTGATAGCGAAAAGTTATGTGTGACAAAATTTATGTATGTTTACGTGACTAGCTAATTATACTGTGGCAATTTCTTTGTCCACTTATTTTATTATTTAATCGACGCATTTCCACTCTGCCTACACCTTCGGGTATCTTTTGAAGGGTTTATTTCAAATAACGACCCGACTTCTATAAATTATATGTTTATTATAAAAATGCTATTTAATAATATTAGATAGGACCTTAATATTAAAGAGAAATGTAATCGAGTAACAAAGTATAATAAGATATTCACAAATTAATAGATTGTTTTAAGATTTTTTTTAAGTGATGAATATTTAATCGTCTCCGTGGAAGTTGCCATGCTCAGATCGAAGTGTACGATCCCTAGTAATCCTCTCCTGTGTTCATCTAAATTATTTAAACTAATGTTCCTTTTTTATTTTATTAAGATTACATAATAGAATATAAGACTGCCAAAGCCAAATCGTGGACCAAAGTGATAACCGTCAATGGTACAGTCTACGAACACTGCATTGAGAATATAAAAGAAAAGGATGAAATAGTGTTCAGGATATCCGCTGAAAATGCTATAGGCATTAGTTTACCAGCAGAAACACAATCAGTGAGACTAGAGAAACACGCAAGTAAGTTTATTTTAGATGAATACTAGCTGACCCGGCAAACGTTGTCTTGCTGAAAAATAAAATTTAAAAAATAGGGGTTGATCGTAGGGGATTGAAAATTTAGGGTTGTATGTATTTTTGTATCCCGTTTTATAAAAAAAATAAGAAACAGAAATACAGTGTAAACTCTTTATAACGTTACCCTTTATAACGATAAACTCCCTATAACGTTGGAGTGAGCCCAAGTTGGTTGGTTTGCGTTAAAACTCACATATTGAAACACTCTTTATAGCGATACGCCATTCTCTATTACGAAGAAATATGTTCATATTTGTAGACAGTAAATATTTATAATCGGTATTATTGTAGTTATGTTATCAGGTAACAAAAGACTTGGAAGCTCCGAAACATCCGAGGTCGGTCCAGCTTTTGTTATCCTTAATTCCCTTGTACACGTGCAGTATGACGCATTGTTTTCTCGGAAGTGTTGGTCTTCGACCAAGCATATGTATTGGGTACCTATCGTATTATCAGTCGTAAACCTACTTTGAAACTGTTAACATGGCCAGTAAACGGAAAGCGATTAGTGTTGACGAAAAAGTTTGTGTGATACGTGCGATTGAAAAGGGAGAAAAGAAAAGTGAGGTTGGAAGGCGTTTTTTTTTGTTCACTCCATATAACGATATCTCTCTATAACGACAAAAAATGCTCAGTCCCTCGAGTTTCGTTATAAAGAGTTTACACTGTATGTCGAAAAATTAAAAAAAAATATTGAGGGGTGGGCTACCCTTGTGATTTAGGTGGATGAAAAATAGATGTTGTCCTATTCTCAGACCTACCCGACACGCACATAAAATTTCATGAGAATCGGTCAAGCCGTTTCGGAGGAGTTCAATTACGCACATCTAGACTCGAGAATTTTATATATTAGATAATAATGATCAATAAAACACCCCGGTTCTGACCAATGACTTTTCGATATTATTTTCGGAAGTTTGTGATAAATATCGATGAAACTTTGTACCCGGTATCGCAATAGGGTCGCCATTTGGGACGTAAACATAACGGCGAGACGAGGCTTAACAGCCGCTGCCTATACCTTTGGTTAGAATTGGCGTGAACTTATGTTATGTTATATAATTTCTACAACTATTTACATAGCATTTTATTATTTGGAAGTTGATAACCTGCTTATAAGTACGGTGTCCTCTAGGACGAGCATATCCAGCTTGACTTCAGAGGGGAAGCAATTCAATACGTGTTAATATTATGTAATGCATTTAGTTAATAATACATTGATCTATCCTATAGGTCTTTTCTAAATGGGGAAATTTTCAAATTCGTGTACATCCTCATGTAACCAAAACATTTGTAATATTTTAGCCGTACCATCACCACCAACCTCTCCTTTGGAAATACGAACAGTTGGCAATAATGTAGTGATGACATCGTGGGGTACACCCGAGTGGGATGGCGGTGCACCACTATTGGGATACAATATCGCTATACGTGACGTCACCAAGACGATGTGGATGGAAGTTGGAAAAGTCGACGCTCATACACTCAAGTTCAATATCAAAGACTTGAGCGAGAATCACACTTACATGATAAGAATATATGCACGCAATGAAATTGGACTCAGCGAACCACTGGAATCTGATGAGCCCTTCAAAGTGGTTCCAGGGGAAGGTAAGATTAATAAGAAATAATCCATATACAGTAATATATATAATTTTAAAGATAGCCACCATCTTGTTACAGAGTAACACGCGCTCTGTAAAGTATTTATTTATTTATTAGGTTGGTATTTTGGTCACACTAGTGTTGAATACTGGAACCACGAAGTATAGGACCGCAGAAGTTTATGAATCTTTTCATATGCTGTCATCGGATACTACTCTTCTACTATTCTGTCTTTTACTTTTTTCTCTAATTCTTTTTCTCTTTCTCCTCGCCTTAACACCCGATACTCTTTTTCAGCTGAGCTCTGTCTTTATGTTTTGTATATATCCAAGCGTAGAGTCCTTATCCTCCTTGCTCGTAGCTTGCGTCTCTAAGGCGTTCAATCTCCTCTCTCTTATACTCTCTTTCAATTATACAACCAATTAAAATAACAATTTGTCCACGTCCAGATTCTCATGCGGACGAGGAGATTGGTGAGCAAACTGAATTGACTGAGCCGACCTCGTTCAGCACGCAGACCACTACATCATGGATGCGTGAATATAACATGGACGCCGACATCAGGTCGTATGCCCGAGGCTCCTTACTCCGACGTGACGAATACTTCTTCAGGATATGGCATTACGCCAAACAATTGTTCAAATGAGGCGACACCAACATTGCGCATTCAAAATTACCTGTGATATTTAATCGACAAAAAAAATATAATGTTTTTCTTTATTAATATGACGGATAGTAATGTATACATAATATAACATTACTATTTATTGGACAGGGAATGACACGACAAACTCTGTCGCAGTAATTATTTATTTATTTATAATTTTTTACTTCATATTTTTTTGTATGTATCAGCATGTACGTGTATTTATTATTTAATTATTAAGGATTCGTTTAATTTATTTGCATTAATTTTATTTTGTACAATAATTAATTTTTATACAACATGTTATTTGATAAAACATGTCCGATAGGTTTTGCAGATTGAGTTTCTATCAATGGTGTGTTTTTTTTTTTAATCATTATTATTCTTTTAAAGGGAGACGTATTAAATATAGGTGCAAATAAACATATTTAATCGATATATTGAGTGAGGCTCAATCTCGCCGTCGGATCAGTATTTATAAACGATATATAATATAGCATTTTAAATGAAATACCCCCTTTTATTTCTACCTAAAATCTTGGTTACATAAATTAAAATTAGTGTTGAAATTGTTTCGCGAACTTTGTTTCGCCTCAGAAAGTATAAATGGGTTGATAAAAGATTTTAAAAAATAATAAAAGTAGCCTTACTCCTTATTATATCAGCTTCCTGCCCTAGTGAAAATCGATCTAGTCCATATCGGAGATTAGCCGTAGCAAACTGCAAGATAGACTGAGCAAAATTGTAAACAGCGGTTATTTCAATATTAAAAACTGACACTATTAATATGACATTTAACTGACACTATTTGACACTACTGTAATTTTATATATATATATATATATATATATATATATATATATATATGTACATAATTCTGTTCTTTTGCTCTGATCATTATTATTTCTATCAATAATACCAGCTCTATTCACAAGCACCGTAACTAATATTACTTGGCAAGTAAGTTATGAACCCTAGCGTAGATAAGAGGAGCTGACGACGGCAGACGAAAGATTTCTCCAGCTGATGACTGCTTAGGTCTTCCTATACTCAAGATGAGTTGGTATCGGTGTTGTAGGTAAATATCTGAACTCCAATTTTAGTATTTTCTTAGTGATACTTCCTCATTCAACGGTTCTAAGTGACTTAACAATACATTTAGAGAATATTTACAAAATAGTGTGACTATCAAACATGTTTATTAGGAATATTTAGGAAAGATGGATTTGAATTTAATGATTTTTTAAAGAACTAGTTTAATTTTAATTTATTAAGTCTCTGTGGTCCAATGGTCGAGCACCCCGATTCTGAATCCAGAGGTCGCGGGTTCGAATTCTCACATTGGCTCACAACAATGACTTTTCGAAATTTATTTCATGTTATGTGTGATACATATCGATGACTTTGTGCAATGTATGGCAATAGGTTCGCCACCTATTCCATTTGGTACGTACCTAAAGATAACGGCGAGACGAGGCTGCAGTTGTTAATTTAAATGTAGAACTGGTGGTAGGTCTGTAAGAATCATGCCTTATGGCACTGTTCTCTAAGCCTATTCCGGAAGCTAATCGTCGTAAAGTTATGTAGGTATTTATTTAGATACTCCTGCTGAGTCATTACATAGTATAAAACAAAGTCGCTTTCCGCTATCAGTCCCCCTTATATGCTAAGATATGTGAAAGTACCGAATGGATTTGGATGCGGTTTGTTTTAATCGATAACGGGACTCAACGGGGCGGTTTGTTTAATATTCAGGTATTAAAGGAAAAGTAATATTTTTTTAGATTTAGCACCGGCATTGTAAACGCTGTAAAAAATACTTTTGATGTGGAACAAAATTCAGCTAGCAGGTTTAGGATAATAAAACACATTTTATTTAAGTACTTATTTAATTATCATAATAACAAAGATTTACATTTTTTTTTTTTAATCGGTAATGAAAAAAGAAAACACCATTTAGGTACCATAATTCTAAATACAAGTAAGTCTACTTAATTATATTATTTATTTATCTAATTTCACATACAATACAATGTTAATATGTTGAACATTATTACAGTTTATAATAGGCTATAATTGTTTGCTAATTTTAATGTTTTACAAATAACAATTAAATATGGAAACAATTGCCACAAATATTATGTTTTTATTTGGCACTATAATTTGTTTTAGAACCAATTAACGAATACCGTTACAATGAGAATGTTTGTAATGAACTTTGCAATACTATTTTATTGACGATTTCGGCGGCCTGAAACAGAAAAAAAAAATACATTTATTATTTATATAGGTGCCTACTACAGGTACTCTGTGTTAGTGAAATTAATCTACAATTACTATTATTTACTACATATTACATCAGTGTATCAGTCAACGAAACTTCAGACAGAATCATGCATTATGTCAATAGTCAATTTTAAAATTGTATACGGACACTCAGTTTTTATTTTTATTCTAAATTATCCAAAAACATCTTATGTGATTTAAGATCGTCTATTTGTTTGTCTTTTTTTTTCATATTCAGCAATAATTGTCTAGTCCCAAGACTGTCAAAATTAAACAAACAAACCTTTCTTGCCCTTGTCCTTGGAGCTCTTGGACTGTTTGTTCTTGTTGCATTTCTTGGTGATGCGCTTGCTCTGATCACAGCCAGGGTCACTGTTCGCCTTCAACATGTCAGTCCGAGACATCTCACCATTAGGACTACACTCGCTCCAGGATGATTTCTCATAGCGGCAAGCTAGAACATGTTGCAGGTATACATAAAAAATTGTAGCTACTCAAAACAAAACTAAAAATAAACATTTAGGTTTGAAGTTACTTGTAAACAAATCGCGTGATGTGATGAACCTAAAAAAGAACGCTTTAATTGAACATAAGACTTTCCTAAACACAACGGCAGCTATCGAGATGATTATAATGTATTATAGCTTTGTAATATTTTTTAACGGAGTCATTTTTAGCTATCTATATTTCGTATACTTTCGCTTTGCACCGAAACTATTAGATGCATCTCCTTCCCTTTTTTCTGTGGTATAATCATAGTTGGAGAGTCCATGCGTGTGTATCTGCGGGCTACAACAATTCAATGATAATACAAGCATACCTTTCTTGCACTTCTTCTCAATAGTCTTGATGCTCTCACAGTTGTCTGGGTCACCCTTCTTCAGGGTTAGTTTCCTTGATCGTATGTTCGTCTTGGAATCGCACTCGCTCCAAGCGCCACGCACGTAGCGACAGCTGGTCTCTGTTGGTTAATTAACGTTATTATGTCTGGTAAATTTCCAATCAAACCTCTCAATTTCAATTTCCAATCAAACCCAAGTTTCTCTAGAGAATCGTGTTACCCGGGGTTTTATAAAAGGCCAATACCAGATTTACGAATAGCCTCATAAGAAATTATCCATTCGATTTTGTATTTCCAATTTCAATACAGTATAAAAATAACTTATTAACTGTAAGTTAGACAATTAGTTATAATAGCTATGTATTGTTGTAATTTAATAACAAAAACTTATAATGTATCTAGATAAATCCCGATTTAAAAACAAATATGGGTGTATCTGCCTTGCTAACTATAAAACCGTATGGGCCAATCAAGAGATTCCTTCAAGCTGTTAGCTATTTCAAAACGATGTTATTATTATTTAAAAAAAAAGTCATGTTTAGTAACCCGACAACTGGTCCAGATGTGCAACAGACTAACGACCCGAGCGACAGATTTATTTTAAGCAGACTGGAATGTAGGGTAGCAAGCAACATATACATTCATATTGAGAAAAACAAAGGAACTGACTTGTTTTATTCCTATACTTTATGGTAATGGATTTATGTGTTTTGAAAAAATCATTCCTTTTTTAAATTATAATTCAAATGTTCAAATTTTTGTTCGTTACTGTACTAATTTGTAAAGTAATTGCTAATTCTAAATTATTATTTTTTTACAATTTCCAATACTGACCTCTATTTTTAGCACCTCTTTCGCTCCGGACGAGAACTTCATGATCGCTGTCCTCCCACAAATCGCCTTCTGCAGACACCACTGCGAATGACAATAGAATCAGACCAGCAATCAAACGCCAGCCTTGTTTAGCCTGTAAACAATACAAAAGTATATTTTATATATCAACGAGCAATAATAAAACGCAAATATGCTGATTCAATTTCAATATTATTACAAAATTAAACATAATGAACAATTATATGCAAAAATTATCAACAATAAAATGTGTTTACAGTATTAAATGAAACGAAGTATTGTACTCGTAAGTTGTAAGTAGTACCTACGTACAGTGATAAGTAGTACAGTGTCCAGTCAATGACTTTAATTGTAACTCAGCAGTTGAGACTCATTAAAATAAATTTTATGTCTCATTCAAGATATATATATATATATATATATATATCTACTCAGATATGTAATGTTTGTATTCGCTAATACATAAATTGAAAGAATAAGTTAACTGGATAGCGCAAGCATCATATCTTAAATTGAGTAGTTTAGTTAGAATGTATCAAATCATTTTGTACAATATTATCCTTAAGATTTTAAACCGGATGTTGCATGTGTTTTGAGGAGATATTTTATATATACAACTATAATTTGAAATAATATTGCAAACGGAATATTTCTACCGTAAGAATATTGAGACATAAATGTAGTTAAAAGTTTTAAAACAAACGAAAATCAATTTTGAACTAGATCCGCGATAAGTGATGGAAGAACTTCAAAATACAAATATTTATACAAACACCAATTCGTCTCAATTATCTCGTTAAGGCGTCTGAAAACATTGTTGATAGGTATACGATATCAAGTCTACGAAATTGAGTTGAACGCACACAAATAAAATCTCTACCCATCCCCCAGCAACTGTACTGATTGTAGCGGGATGCTGCGCACTAAATTATTTCATTATCTAAGAATATTCATAAATAAATATTATCAAACCAAAGAAAAACTTTTGTATATTAAAATAACACAATATAAAAATAAATAAATACCTATTGATAATAAGAAAAATAACCAACACTAAAAACTCTTCAAAATATATAAGAAACAATTTTCGGAACTTCTGACACGATAAAACAGCACAAAGGAAGTTTTACTTTTATCTGTAAAATAAATCGTACGTTCGCTTACGGTTGCTACGAAAAGCTGAGCAGAGAAAATCAATATCTAAATACAAATTCTGTAAACTAAAATACAATAAATATATAAAAAACACACACACACACAAGAGATATAAACAATGATTGTGATATGCTCACCTCCATGACGGATGCTCGTCTGATGATGCTCGGGATCTGTTGGCTGTTTCAGTTGTCACGGCGTGATGTTTGATCGAGTGGCGGGGCTTGAGTGGCGCGCGGTGAACTGCGCGGTGTGGTGGGGTACGAAGGAGCGTCTATTGATCTGGCTCTTGGGCTCTTGCACCCGGGAGCATCTCTCCACAATGAGTAGTCAGTCCTGTACGAATATTCTCTCCCCTCCCCTCCATTGCGCCCGATCTCTATCTGCGGCTTGGCATGACAAGATTTATGATATTTTCCGGGAACGACCGGATTTCCCTTGGTATGATGCGTCGTAACAGTTTTGAGCTAAGATGTTTTCTAGTTTATCGGTTAGATAAACAAATAAACATTACTACATAATAAACATTAAACAATTACTATTGCAAATCATTATAATAATTATAAAAATATATTTATTTTGAGATAAGGCACTATTTGTTTATCACGTACAAATAATATTTATAAAATAATAATAGTAAGTACTGATATGTTTGATATTTTGAATTATTATTTTGTCTAAGTTTTTTTTAATGGGATAGGAGGGCAAAAATTCTGCGAAGCGGTAATATTCCAGAAGGCGGCCACGGCGGATCGTCATGGGCGCCACCAGCAGGTGTACATAAAGCATTTTCTCGCTTTAGCAAAAAGGTATTTAGTAGAAAAAGATGGATGGACTGCCACGATACACTCTACATGAATAAATTAAAAACACCCTTGCGGAAGGCGTCGTCGTGAGCCTAAAATCAATTAAAGGATTAATTAAAATCGAAAAAGAGTCCGAATAGGGTAGGAATCGTTTCTTATGGCGCTCTGTTCTTTCGGAGTACCCCACAATAGCCTTGACGTGATGTTAAGTAACAAAAAAGGCCGCTTTCTCTCTTAAAACAATGTTACAATAACTCCTTTGATAATAAAGTAGCCTACCCTGTGCATTTAGTCTCTCTCCTGAATTGAGTACCTCCCCTGGTCTCTCAAAAAACAAGATAAAATTTGAAAATTGACTGGCTGCTTTGCTGATATGTACAAATAAGTTGTTTCGAGAGAATTATTATGTAAATACATCTACCAAAATTTTAAGAATATTTGTCTTTCCGCCTTTTAGAACAAGCGCTGACCTCCTAACTTAGAATGACCCAAATAATATTTCCTTCAATCTTTTTACAAGCAAAGATTCACTTAAAAACTTTTTGGAATAAGAAATAAACAAAGAAGCTATCAATGAAAAATTGCTGATAATCGGTTGTCAGGATCTGGGATAAAGTTAAAACAGGAAATTGACAATTTTTATATCATTACATAGTATAAAACAAAGTCACTTGCCGCTGTCTGTCCCCTTATATGCTTATATCTTTAAAACTACACAACGGATTTTGATGCGTTTTTTTAATAGTTAGAGGGTGTTAATGGGGTGGATTTGATCTATAATTCATATATGATGTTGTAAAGAAAAAATGATAATTTCCGAGATTTAGCACTTTAATTGCAAACGCTGGCTGAACCCTAAGTGATAGATCAAAACAATGTTCTACATTATTAAATACCTTTAGAAGGTCTACAAAAAAAGTCCGCAAGGGCATATGTCTATCTCTTAGGAATAACCCACAATGACCATTTTTATTTTATTACTTTATATCAGAAATAATGGGTTATTTCCGAAGCGATTTTAAACATTACAGCATTAATTTTCATATAATTATGTGTCTTAAATATATTGTGCATGTAATATAGATGGTCCTGGACGTTTACAGCATGGAATTTAAACGAATAATTTCGAAGATTTTGCAGTTTTAACATAGCGGGACAGCAGTTAAGGCTCCACAGGTGAAATACCAATACCTCTCAGAAGATCGACGTAAAGTGGTTCATGCCACGTTTCGTTCGGTGATAGGAGTACTAGAAGGCCCACCCCCTTGTCCATCCTTTCCTATCTTTTTCCCTTAATGGTAGGCAACGCAACTGTAACACTATATGTGTTGCAGGTGTCCATGGGCGGCGCTGGTGGTGACACGCCTGCTCGTTTACCCACCTATCCCATAAAAAAAAATACCGACCCATTCTGATTAAAAAATATAACCTATTTTTTGTTTTGAATTCGATTGCACTCTTTAATGTAATTCTTATTATTATATCGGTTCTTGAGATGGGAATAAGTGGAGATGAGAAAATGATATCGGTAGATTGCCTTGCTTCCAGTAATATTGGCTGTCTCAAAGGGCATCTTGTAATATCGGATGGATTCAATTAATATCGAATGTCGAACGACCCCGATTGGAAACGCTTCCTTGAGGGTACTGGTACGAAATTGTATCAAGAAGTGGCGAGTAGATCTAGATAGATAGAAGGAGCGGAACGATTGCATATTTAAATACATGCAGCCAGCGACACGGAAAAAAGTCAGTATTTATATCTGATAGATATCTCTGCGTTAAATGTCATTAAACTAGACTAAACTGAATTAGAGTTTGAGATGCTTTAAATTGAATTAAATCAGGACAGACAGATGGCGTGTTTTAGCATAAAATAATTGCCGGGCAATGTTAGAAACAAGTAGTTCACTATCAATACTCAGAACTGATTTTCATTTCACATGCCATAAGATTGTTTTGCTTTTGAAATTCACAGGCGTGACAATGTTGTGATTAATATTTTCTTAGTTCTTTCTGCATTTTGTACAATGAACAAATGGATATTGTTACTGTGGATTGGTAAATATTTCAATTAGTTAATTTAAATTAGTCAAGAACAATTGTTTGTATTTTTAAAGCGGTAGATCAAAGTAGTACGCTGCATAAAGCGGCGCGTCGACCGGTAAAATACTGCTTATCCTCAGAATATCGACGTCAAGTAGCTTCATTCGGTGATAAAGGTATCCGGAAGACCAGCTACTTTCCTTCGCTTCACACCCACGTAAATGACGTAACTGTAATACTATCTGTGTTGCAAGTGTCCATGGACTGCGCTAGTTGCTTACCATCAGGTGCGCTTGCATCGTTTGCTCCCCATCCCATAAAAAGCTCTCATTGTATTTGAAATGTATAAATATGTCTGTACATATATGTTTGTACGATACGGATATACGGATACGATATCATTTTAAAAGCAAAATTGTAAAAATCCTGGCTGGGCTTGTTATGTTTGAATATTTCTTTTAACGATGCAGTAATTCGGTTTGGAGTATGGTCTGATGACAGAGTCAGAAATGGGCCAAAGTAACTCGTAATACTAGACATTATACATATGCCTGTAGTGTGAGTTAGTACGATTTGCTTTGGCAAGCTTTCAAGATGACCAGGATTTGAAGATGGAGACGGTAGGTCTAGATTACCTAATATATAAAATTGAAATACTATACCTACCGGTTAAATAATTGTAACAATTTAATAGTTACAAGAGTGCAAATAATAATAATACAAGAGTGCAAAGTTGCTTTTTAACCGCGTGCTCAATTTTGATAACCGAGCAAGCGAAGGATTCTAAAATTGAATCACGAGTGCAGCGAGTGATTCAAAAATTAGAATCCTGAGCGTTAGCGAGGGAATCAAAAGAGCACAAGGTGAAAAATCTTTGCACTCGAGTGCAACACGTAACTTTTCATCCCCCCTCAGCGAGGAAATGACTAAATGCAAAATAAAATATTTACAATCACAAGATACTTTTATTTCAGTGTAGGTGCATATTTACAACAACATTATGATATGTAAATATTACAGAAAAATAATTTAATTTTGCTTTCAGCATTGAATACGTACTCCATAGAGTGCTTGATTTCTTGGTCTCGGATAATTCAATAAAATATGCCAGCAAAACGTTTTCTGAGAAAGTTTTGGCTCCTTTAGCTAGTCGCCACGAGTTAAACATATCGTACTGTTTTAAATACTTCTCGCGTGATTGTTGAGGGAGAAAGCTCATTTGCGTATTAATAACAGTTTCTGTCAATTCGGTAGGCGTTAAATAAACTTCTTCGTCGCTGGAATCACTCATTTTCGTTTTTTTTACTTGTTTTCCAGTTTCTTAATGATAACAATACGATATCGAAATAAAATGGCGCGCGTAAAGAAAATTAAAAACAAAAGTACACCAAGGAGGTTCAGAGTCTTGAGTTTTTAACAAATTTAAAAAAAGTTGTACGTTAAAAACGGTACCATGGAGATGGAAGTAAATAGGTTTAATGATGTTTTGAAATCACATGCCGTGCATGCGATGTTCTAAATTCAAATTTACTTTAACCTCAAGCGGGTAAAAACGGCTTTTGCGCTCAGATATCGAATAGCAAAAATACCATTTCCGAGGTGGGGGGATGAAAAATACGTTAATGTCATTTGTAATTCAAATTCAAAATATCTTTGTTCCTTTGACTTTACAAAGTACTTAGAATCGTCATACAAAATTACTATGTAGCTAAAATCCGCGGAGCTTAGATTCCCTTTGATCACACTGTCTTGAATGTGAAAGCGAATCTAAGTTCCGGCGTCAAGGCTTCCTGAGAAGGACTGTCACTCTGGAACTCAAGGCCGACTCTTTTCAATTGCCAGTTTAACAAATTAACAAGATGCTAATATTATGTTCCTTGAGTTCCTTATAATTCATTTTTTTCTAGTTTTCTCTAAAATTTTATTTGATTAAGTGATTTTCAAGTATATTTCTATATCAATGCTTCCACATTGCATCACAGATATTGGTGTAAACACAAAATAGATTGTATACAAATAGATATTTTCGTTTTTTTTGTGGGATAGGAGGGCAAACGAGCAGGCGTGTCACATGGTAAGCAACTAACGCCGCCCAACACGAATAGTGTTACAATTCTATTGCCAGCCATTAATATAGGATAGGGAATGGGCCTGAACTGGGATAGGAAGAGGAATGCGAAAGGGGTTGGGCCTCTGGATACCTCTCTCACCGAGCGAAACGCAGCATCAGTCACTTTACGACGACATTCTGAGAGGTATTTGGACATGGACATTTAATGGACCTTAAGTATTAATTGCAAGTCGTGGATGACAATGTAAGTCAATCAAGTTTTAACTGAAAACTCGCCATGTGACTAGTAGGTTTCTAACGAATGATTATGATTTTAGGGGCAAGCTTAATGTTTTGCAGTGCCCGCGAACCTTTCAAACCAAGAGCGGGCTCGGTGCAATTTGTAGTGAGTTACATTTAAAACATATTATTATTAATGAAAAAACTAATTGTTGAAATTAATAAAAAAGAAATAAAAAATAGTTGTTTACTTGTACACATTTTGCATGTCACTTCTGCCCGCTGCCTTCTGTTTATTATTGGTACCTATTTGATAATCTTGAAAACTTCACTATATCCTATATAATTTAATATAAATATAGTGTAATAAATGTGTAAGAAATAAAACAAGTAAAGCTTTTGTCACTAATTGTTACATAATAACGTAACAATTTTTTTTTACAGCATATACCTGTATTGTTTAAAACTAACAAACTAAAGAAAGTTCTTTAATATTTATAGGATTGTAGATTAATAAAAAATGGTAATTTGGTATTGCAATAAAAAAATTATGATTTTATGAAACTACGGTAAAAGTGAAACTTTTTTTCGTATTGTAAACTTTTAACGGTTATTTTTTGAAATTATAATCGAATTAAAAAATAATCATATCGAAACAGGTATACTTCAACTCCCGTTACAGAGGGTTGTGCGTGGGATTTTTAGTTTCGCGTACAGCTGTCTTGACGGCTCTAGTGTGTGTCACAAACCCACTTATCGATGTCCGAGACACGCGCCCCATCAACGTAGTCACCGGCACCAGCTACCGACATCCAAGACGGGGCATCAGAGTGCAAGTTGCTAAAATACTGATACCCAATAGTGAGTGTTTTATGATTTTATTAGTTCAGTATTAACTATGAGTGGTAGAGACATGTAGTTCAATGCATAAATCGGCCGGCTCGACCGATGTAGCACCACGACCTCTCAGATTATCGACGCAAAGTGGCTCATGCCATGTTTCGCTCGCTGAGAGAGGTATACGGAGGCTCAAGCCCCTCGCCTCTCTCAAATAGAAGATGCGATACTATTTTATATAAGTCTATCGTTCTATTCATAACTACAATAGCTAACAGAATATGAAATTTTCTTATTATTACCATTATAGAAAATCAGTGAAAAATATTAAACAATCGATGCATTCAAAACCATCTTAAAAAGGGTAAGTGGGATCTCATATCGGGTAGGTTGTGTGCTGCTTCAGGTACTACGCGGTGCTCATTTAATAGAAATATTCCTTAGTTCTCGAGAGTGCATAGTGCTTTAATTAAGTAAGCCTATGTTACCTTCATGATATCGACGAAATAAATATATTTTATTTGCTACTGCCCACACCTCGACATGTTAAACTTATGTGTTCCCTACAACAGTGCAGGACATGGCACCAGCGAATCGTGGTTACACCATGTCCAAATCATGCGCAGTTTTACTTCTCAAGCGGCAAATACCCGATGTTTTGGTTGAAGTTCCATTACGTCCAATAGCTGTTGACTATATAGGTGAAGAAGTATTGAGTATACATGACGAATGCTTCTCACCAGGCTGGCACTTCTTCTATAAAGGGGTAATGTAATCTTCTGAATAAATTAGTTTTATTTTTTATTATCCAATCAAAATTCTTTCTGATTTAGGTACAAATACCTATGTGTCTGACAGTGGTTCAAGTATTTTGGTACATAGTACATACATAAGTTCAATCTTCTTACAATACTCGTTTGTGTCGTGGTGGCCAAACCACACTATTCTCTTACAAATTTTGTCTTTAAAAAAAATATACATGTTAAAGTACTAATCATTTCCAATTTTAAAATAATCCTGGCAAAGAAAAAAATGTTTAAATAAATCCTCATTGATTTCTGATACATGCCAAGTTTAAAAAAAGAACAGATTTAAATTATGTTTGTTACAATAACATCTCTGTTCAGGCTGCAACATATGTTTTAACATTTGTTGAGCACATGTGCCATTTCTTTTCGTTGCCTGCATTAAACAAGGACGGAATATATGGTTTTTTTTTCAGTTTAGTTCAGACTTCAGTGGGCTAGTAAACTGATCACACACGTCGTAGTCACTAGTTGTATATTTTTTAATTATTATTTGAATTTCATTATCAAACATATTCCTGAGACCTCTGACTCAGAAGTAATGTACTGACGCACCGGTACACCGAGACTGGATCTATTCTCAACTTATTCTAGTAGACCTATACTAGACTAGACTGCATCTATACATAGCTCATTCAACTCAGTCAATATTTAGAATGCCTTGCTGTGCTTATTTGCTCAGATTGGAGCAAATGAAACTTCTGTTTTAACTTCTTACAAATTGCCTCTCCCGCTCTAGACTGCGAGTACTTGTACAGATCTCATGTTTTTATTTAGTTCAAAGTTATATTAATTCAAAAGCTCGTTCTATATTCTCGCATAAATCTTTCTGACGTCAAGTTAAAAAGTAAAAAACATATAGCGCCTAGATATAAATGAGGTTCCGAGAACACGCCCAGACAGCCACCGGTAACTTTTTTTTTCAATAAAAACTTACATTTGTTCGAAACTTTTTGCTCTCGGTGGTCCAGTGATCGAGCTCCCCACTTCCTATTCAAAGGTCGTTGGATCACATCAATCATATCAAATGGCGTGAAGTTATGTTATATGATACGGCTTCCTATGTTTATATCATGTAGCTCTACAGTTGAATTATTGCTATAAAAAATACAGTTATTATTAAATATGTGTATATACTACATTATTCTTCGCAACAGTTGTAACTAATCGTTTTGCATTTTATTAGTTTTGTTTTTATATAAATCTTTCAGGATAAATATAAATTATATTTTGTGAAATAGAAAAATATCAATAAAACGGAATTGAAGTTCGCGACATTCGCATCACAAGTGTCGTTGTTGAAGCATTGAGCTATCGAGGTAGCGAGCCTGCTGTCCTTTGTCAATTTTCAATCTAGATACTTACGTTTCAAAAGACTGCTTCAATAACTAAACTAACTGATTTTATTGAAACCTTTCTATAATAATTCAATTAGAGTTCGACGGGCGTTCGAGTGCATTCTTTTCTATTTCAAATAATTGCATTATATCTTCTATTGGAAGACCAACGGTGGCAGTCTAGACACTTCGCTTCCCCAATAAAACAGAATGAAATGAAAGTTGTGTATTTACAAAACTTTTATATATATGTTTATACCTCAGCCGAATGAAAAATCATACATAATTAAAATGTTATGCAAACATAATTTCAGGATAAAGTATTGCCCGGCAATAAGTTCCTTCTGCAAAGAAATTTGAGAGTCCAGTACTTGAACGTAGCAAGACGTAGTATGTGGTGCGAGCCGCTCGTGACGAAGCTGCAGAAAGCTTTGGGCAACTTGGGCTTTACCGGATCTTTTGATAAAACTGCCAGCATTTGTGTCAGAGACGTAAGATACTCTGCTATCAGTGTATTAGAAATTGTATTTTTATCACTATATTGAGGGAAACCTATCATATTTTAATAATAATTAAATCGATAGCTAATCGGCAGCGTATCGATTTGAAGAATATTTATTTTGAATTCTTAAATTTCATCAACTTACATTTACATTTGTTAAGCAAGTGACAGAAACCATACAAATCATTGAAACCTCACCAGGACCATTAATGGAGTAATAAATAAAGATGATTAAAAGATAAGAAAATAGATGGAGCTAGGATCTAGGGAATTTAAAGAATCTTAAAAATGCATAGTAGGGTCATGATACCTACTTTAATTTATACACCAAGTCCTCAAGTCTCTTTCCGAAACATGCAATTTAATCTTTTTGCGCAACAATTAAGGAAGCATATACTATGTACCGGCTTTATCATTATAATAATAATAAAATTATTGTGTGAACGAACGGCGTATGTTTATATTTTAATAATATGTTTAATAACGATCAACGTTTATCTTTCAGCCGGACAAAAGTGCGCAACCCTGCCATGTGAGTTATCACTTATCAGCAGTTTATTAATAACTCCTTGTTACAGATCTTAGTGTGTTTTGAACGTAATTTATCTGGTACAAACAAAAGATGTGGCATTACCCACAGATCTGTGGGCATTACTAACATTACTTACTACATTACCGAACACGGATAAGGGCGGGAAACGCCATTTTGTTGTATTGTCATTACTGTTATCATTCATTTTTTTTTTATTTTGCAACATATTACTTATCTCTATTACCTACATTTAATATAATATATACTTTTATATTCACTACAAATAACAATATATCTATTTAAGTCGCTTCGCCAATCTTTGACCGAACGTCTGATGTCATTCTTCTCTGCGATGGCGTGGTATTTTTTTATTTGTTTTTTTTTCAAATACCGAAAGGAACATTTTAAGTATGGCATTTTGAACAAAAAGATAAGTAAAATTCTTTTGTTATATGTTGTAATGGGCATCCTTTTAAATATTAGCATTATTCATTATTTACATAATATTATTATCATACCTACCTACTAATTCTGTAGTTCTGCACGCATGGGCTTTTTGTGACAAAAATCTTTTCCAAATAAATGTTAATGAAACAATATTCACTCTAGAAAAGATTAAATTACACAAATTACACATTAATATTATAATCTCTCGTAATAATTCACTAACTGAAAAAGATTTTAGTCCTTCATATATACCTACTTATAGAAAATTGTATCATTTTTGTGTATCTAACTAAGATATTCATATTATTTACGGGATTCTGTGATAGAGCGATGTACAGACAGTCATTTGTTATCATTTCATCAAAATGCGTCCAAGGACCTAACGATAAATCTTCATATACTTTTTTCCTACTGACTTCAACAATAATACTGTGCCTGTTCCATTTTAATGGTTCATTGTTCACCCCCTATTAGTGATAGCGTGATGATATTTAACTTATGTGTTGACCCGAGCTCTTGGCAGTATTGGATAAAAAAGCATGCAGTACTTTTAGAGTTTATCAGTAACAAACATACAGACAAAAGAATCTTAAAACCATATTTTTAGGTCCGGTATCGATTGTTGATCATATTCCAAGTAGATATGTACTCTAAAAAATATATCTAATGTACATTTTTGACCCTCCTACGATTATATTATATGTATTGTTCGGACATGGAGAAAGAAAGCATGATGCAAGATTGACTAAGCAGATATACAATGCAAAAGCGGATTGATATTGGAGTCGAGGGTGGCCAAGACACATATTCTATGGTTCCAAATAGAACGTCTTCTGGGGGAAGGTGATGTTAGGAGCCTCAAAAATTAACACGCGTGCATGAAAAGAGTTATGAAAGTCAACGAAGCGACTGAGGCGTGTAAGAATCCTGCCATATGGCGCTCTGTTCTCTCTGCATACTCTTCAAGGGATTTGGCGTTAACTAATCTATGTGTGTATGTATTATAACATAACATAACATAACTACACGCATTTTGTTACCCGAAGGTGTAGGCAGCGGCTGTTAAGCCTCGTCTCGCCGTTATGTTTACGTCCCAAATGGAATAGGTGGCGAACCTATTGCCATACCGGGCACAAAGTTTTCAGTCATCGATATTTAGCACACATAACTTCCGAAAACAATTTCGAAAAGTCATTGCTGTGAGCCAGTATCAGGAATCGAACCCGGACCTCTGGATCAGAAGCCGTGTGCTCGACCATTGCGCCACCGAGACTACTGTATGTATTATAGATACCTAAAAGCTATTATTCTGTAGTATAAATGAGTTTGCTTTACCCAGGGCATGTACGGTACTCCTTTGATATGCAAAGGGAAAGCTGTGGGCATGATGACCGCTCCTGACGCCCAGTGGTCCAATTGCACTGGATTTAGCAATCTCTACCATCTGTTCGCTGGTAAATATCACAGCGAATTCATGGACTGCATTAGCAGGTAATTATTATATATGGATACATAATCATTACATAGTATAAAAAAAGTCGGCTTCTGTCTGTCTACTTATATGCGTAGATCTTTGAAACTACGCAACGGATTTTAATGCGATTTTTTTTAATAGATTGATGGTATCAACGGGGTGGTTTGTATGTGTAATTCATGTATAGGGTAGCAAATAAAAAGTGTTAATTTTCGTGATTTAGTACTTTAATTGCAAACGTTGACTGAACCCTAAGTAACATAACCGTAATAGATCAAAGCAGTGTACTACATTATTATAGGTACATCTTCAGAAGGTCTACAAAAAAGTCCGCGACGGCATATGTCTATCTGTTAATGATAGCCCATATCGACCAAGTTTCTTACTTTTTTAACGCGAAACAAAGTTCGCTGGGTCAACTAGTATGCAATATACTTCAGCAGTGTTATACTAATGATTTAGTAGTGATTTACACACCAAACCCAGTGTCACTTAAATGGTCCCAGGAGTTATGTTCCGTGGGTCCATTGCCATAACTTGAGCCTTTTTTTACGCGAGGAAATGCTTTATGCACACTCCCCGCCTGGTACGGCAGGGGGTAGTGTGGGATCCACACTATCTCCCAAAACAGTAAATTGCATTGCGATCCTAGGGTTACCCACTAAAACCTCGCGGCGGCCTTCCTCCGGCGTTGGGGTGGCCCAGGACAGTACTTCAGCCCTCTGGTCCAGCCCGACGTCGCCCCCCACGATCCGGATGGTCATGATCCGTTCCAGGCTCCTCAGCAGAGCCCTGGAGCGGGTGGCCCCCGCGAGGTCTCGCGACCATACGGGGGCCCTGTACAGGGCCACGGACCGCACGACGCCACCGTAGAGGTGGCGAACTCCCTCTCCCGGTACCCCAAGGTTGGGCAGCGCCCGCCACCCGTCGCGCTCGGGGACCCTCCTCACGAAATGTTCCTCGAAGCACCAGTGGCTGTCCAGGGTGAGGCCGAGGTACTTTATGTACCCCACCCTGCCCCACCGATACACCCGTGTCACCCACCTGGATCCGCGAGGCCGGTGGTTCCCGGCCCCGAGTGAGCCGATGGAACCACAGCTCTTCACTCTTGTGAGGCGCCACCTCCAAGCCCAGCCCGCGGATCCGTCTGACGACGATTGCCACCCCTAGCTCGGCGAACCTGAGCGTACGCTCGAAGTCAGCCCCCGTGGCGACCACCAGGGTGTCGTCTGCGTAGCACACTCATCGGACTGCCAGCTCTGACAGGACGCTCCGCGTCGATGGTCGACCTCCTCTGCCGGAACCTGAACTGGCAGTCCGATACGTCCGGGCCCACCTGCGACGGGTGGCTGCTGATACGGGCGCCATAACTTGAGCCTACGGAGATAATTGTGCTAAAGTCTATATTTTAGCGCACATAATTTTAAAAAAATCTTCGTTCAAATCGGCGACGTAACACGAATCAGGGATCAGAGTAGGAGTGCTAAATCCCGTGTGGGCGCCCATATCGAATGGTGCTGGGCAAGTTGACCCCTTGGTCCACTGACGGAATCCCTGGACCCGAAGTCGTGGGAAGAGTGGTTGACACGCTTTTCTCTAGGGTCCAGGGTGCAACGTAGCAGATGAATTCTGTAAACACATTTTCGTTATAAGTTCCCGTCTTTTTGTACCTGATGGTGCAGGTAGCCGCTGTTATACCTCCAGTCAACAGGCTGGCAGTCAGCAATATTTATCACACCTATGTTTCAAAAATAATCCCACTGAGTCATTTGATGTGAGTCTGGATTTGATTTTACGACTTCTTGATTCAGTAGCGGGGAGCAATAGCAATCAATGAAAATCGGTTTCCCATAAATGTTTTCGAATAATTTAATTTACAGTTTCCATTGATTGCTATGAGATCTTCATTGGCACTAGTGTTGTAGGAAAAAGCTTCGCTATTGCTATTAGCTGTAATCACCTTAGGGGGTCATCATACTCATCATAATACTGAAGCTATTTATAACGGATGCGTTTTAGACAGATGTTAAAAACATCCAATGTTTGCATATTTGTGAATATACATTGATATAGACGAATATATTATTAATAATTGACTGCATAGGAAAAGTATTAGTTGATTTTGTTATAGAATGATATAACCCTATAGGTATTGGTGATAAACATAAATTCAATGGCTCGATGGTCTGGATCTCGAGCAGTCTGTTTCTGAATCGAGAGGTCGTGAAATCGATAGGGTTCATACCAATGATTTGTCGGAGTTGTTTTTGGAAGTTGATAAAATTCGTCCAGTGCTATGGCAATACGTTCTACCATATATTCCATTTGGAACGTAATCATTCAATAATAGTCACTGCCTCGAGCCTGGGGTAGGAAAAGGCATGAAGTTAGATTATCACTTACCAACAGGTGAAGTTGATCTATATATTATAAAAAAAAGATGCATTATTTAATAAGATGTTAGTATAAATAGTAGTAATAGTATAAACTTTTATAAATCTATTATTGCTGTTTCAGACTATTCATTCCTGAAGGTGAAACTAACTGGGATTCAATGCAGAGGTCCTTGCGGAATGATACAGCCTCACAAGAATATGACCCCCTGCCAGAAATCTATGGCAGGGTCGGCTCCCAGGAGTCCAGCTCTTCTGAAGAGTTTTAAACAAAATATGTACCTATCTAATAAACATGTCTCAAATATTCTAGTTATTATTGAATAGCAACTAGTAAGTAGATAATTTATTCTAGTATTATATCCACAAACAATATTTCAATCAGTGCAAAAGTCTCGGTGGCGCAGTGGCAAGCACCCCGCTTCTGATTAAAGAAGCTCAAATCCTGGCCAATGATTTTTCGAAATTTTCGGAAGTTATGTGTGATAAATATCGATGACTGACAACTTGGTGCCCGGTATGGCAACAGGTTCGCCACCTATTCAATTTGGGACGTAAACATAACGGCAAGACGAGGCTTAACAACCGCTGCCTACACCTTCAGGTAGAAAAAGGCGTGAAGTTATGTTATGTAACCTTTTTTTTGCTCTTGTGTGAACTAACAGTCTATTATTAATCGCTTTCGCCTGCAGTATGCACTGTATTTAAAACGTAGTACGCTGAAATACCACGCCCTATCGGAATATCGATGTAGAGCTGCACTGACCCTGTGTAGTTTGTTGAGAGAGGTGTCCGGAGGTCATCCCCCTCTTTTACCATCCCACTTTTGTAAACGAAACTCCACCACTATCAGGGTTGCAGGTGCGCATGGACAGCGCTAATTACTTACTGGCATGCTCGTTTGCCCCCCATCCCACAAAAAACTGTAGACAAAGGCATCTATCGCTCTGTCGGTGATTTTGACTTTTGATTGAATCTCTACAAAATTTAACAAAACAATGAATAAAAATTCTTTTTTCTAATTTTGATTTTGGGACGTGGATGGCTAGCTTCATAAGGAAATAGTAGGTTAGCAACACGGGTGTGCTTGGATGTCCTTGAGGTCCTCCAAATTCATAATTAAAAATTATTTGCTTTTGATCCCTATTTTATTTTAAAAATTTGCCTGATTCCTCCTCCTCGGTGGTCTGGAAGTTGAGCATCCAGCTTTTGAATCAAGAAGCCGTGGTTTAGATCACACGGTTTCACACTAACGATTTCGCAGAATTCTTTATAGAAGTTATGTTGGGTACCTTGGGTAACAAAAGGCATGGATTTAAGAAAAAGAAGAAGCCTGAGTTTTATACCGATTTTCAAGTGTGAGATCGTGTCTCTCATTGCTCATTATGTCGCCTTGTATGTTAACTCACCCACACGGCCCGACATTTTATCAAATCTACTGATCCGATATCGAGGCAATTAGCGTTTTGGTATTACTTTCGGTACGGGAAAACTATTATGAAAGATTTATTTATTTGTATGCAAAGATCTGAATGCCCACCGACCGATGTACCTACTATTTTTAAAAGAGATATTTTTAGTCAATACTTTCTATAACTGATTAATAACGGATAGCAATAGGCTATTACGTGTAAATAAGAATTATTCAGTTCCGGCAAATTCCGATCGCGTAAAACTATTGCACAAACTTATGTTCACTATGCATATGTATTATTTTGTTTTTATTTCATTCCTCAATATTGTTAAAAATTACATAAAAAGGTAATTACATAACTTCACCCCTTGCGGGGTTGGCAGAGAGAACAGAGTGGCACGACTTTTAAATACCTCTTTGACTTCCATGTCTCTTGTCATTTTAAGATTTTATTTTTAACATAACACAACAATATCTGGATGACCGAGCTTTGCTCGGTATTTTCTTTTTTTTTATAAACAACGCCATCTGCTGGAATAGCTTTAGTGTTGTTGTCGTTAAAGCAAGTTAGTTGCTCACAATTTAAAATAATTATAGCATTCGCCAATAGATGTCAGGAATTCCAAAAAGTAAGTTGATGTTTAAGTTGATTATCGATAAAACACGATAAAATGAAATTTTCTAAAAATGATTCCTAGCTAGATCGATTTATCGCCCCCGAAACCCCCTATATACTAAATTTCATGAAAATCGTTGGAGCCGATTCCGAGTTCCAATTAATATACATATATATATACATATATATATATATATATACATATATATATACAAGAATTGCTCGTTTAAAGATATAAGATAACATAACTTCACGCATTTTGTTACCCGAAGGTGTAGGCAGCGGCTGTTAAGCCTCGTCTCGCCGTTATGTTTACGTCCCAAATGGAATAGGTGGCGAACCTATTGCCATACCGGGCACAAAGTTTGTCAGTCATCGGTATTTATCACACATAACTTCCGAAAACAATTTCGAAAAGTCATTGGTGTGAGCCAGTGTCTGGAATCGAACCCCGGACCTCTGGATCAGAGCCCGTGCGCTCGCCCACTGCGCCACCGAGACTGTAATTTTATATTTTACTAGCTGACCCGGCGAACTCTGTTTCGCATCAAAAGTAATAACTGCTGCCCCGCTATGTTAATACTGCAATATCTTCGACAAATTTGAAGTCGATAGCAGCTATAGGTTAAAAATGGGAATTTTCCATTGTTAACACCCCCGCAACCCCCCTTGTGGGTGGAATTTCGTAAAATCCGTTCTTAGCTGACCTCTACTCGGCGAAAGGAATAATCCTACCAAATTTCAAGTCGCTACGCCTTATGGTTCCAGAGATATCGTGATGAGTCAATATATAGGTGGAAATCTCTTATATATATATATATATATATATATATAGATTTTTAAGGTTATTTAAATTACGATTTCACCCCGCGAACTTCGTTACGACACCATCGATCTATTAAAAAAAACCGCATCAAAATCCGTTGCGTGGTTTCGAAGATATAGGTAAGCATATATTAGGGGACAGGCAGCAGAAAGCGACTTTGTTTTATCCGATGTAATGATATTGTTGAATACATACATAACTTCACGCCAAGTCCGCTGCGGAGTGATCAGTGAGAACAGAGCGCCATAAAGTGCGATTCTTGAACTCCTTACTGGCTTTTTCTTAACATTTGTCATATATGCTCGTCGATCATTCAAGCTTCTGACGTAATCTTCCAAGGACTCGTTTATTTGGTCATGGAAAGTGTTTCGTGGCCATCCTCGACTCTTACATCTATTCCTTTTACACCTGATTGATCAATCTTGCATCATTTAGGTACCATCATAATAACCACATAAATACATTAACAGGTAACAGTGGTAGAGTCACGCATTTCACCGCATAAATAAGACGACGACCTCTCAGAATATAGACGTAAACTCGTTCAGGCCGCGATTCGCGCGGTGAGAGAGGAATCCGGAGGCCCAACCCTTTTCCCCTCCCCGTCCACTTCCCAACCCCAATTTAAAGGCCGGCAACGCAAGTCGCTTCCCCTTCGGCCAAAATGAGCCGATAAGCCGTGACTTTAGCCGAGGTCGAAGGCTTGCCAATTGTTTAAATGTCAAGTTTACTGAACGATGCTAGAGCTATCCGGAGCGGACGCAGAAAAGAGAACAAATATGAGATATACGAGGGCACATTGACAATTTTTGAGCCCGACCTTAAAAAACATTTAGAAAACGTTTATTTTCTAAATGATTATTTTATTTCTGTAATCCATTCTCCTGATTAATCTATACACTTTTGTCATCTTGTCTGTAGCTTTAGTGTTCCTTCCTAAAAAAGAATCCTCAATTTGACCAAGATACTGATTCACAGCTTCTTGTATCTACCTCGATGTTCGTGTGATAAGTGTTTTTTTTTTCAGATTTGGGAAGAGACGGGGCCAATTCCGACGAATAGGGTGGATGCGGCAACAATTTAAAGCTACAATTGTGTATTTGTGCGATAGAGTTTGCCGCGGTATGGACAGGAGCGTTATCTTGGTGGAACAAAACTTTTTTAGAAACATACCAGGCCTTTTTATTTCTTCACGCAAACGTTGTATGTGTGCAATGATAGTCCGCATTTATGGTTTTACCTTTTTCCAGGTAATAATTAAGGTCCGACCGAAACTGGTTTTCCGGCCGAAACCGAATGTTCGGCCGTCACTCCAGTTTCATCCGAAACCGAAACCGAAACTCACGTGTTCAAGTTTAAAATTCCATAAAATACTAAAATTTGATGCATTTTCCCCCATTATTTTGCAGTAATTAGAATAAGAAATGAAAAACAATGTGTGTATATATTATTTTTTTTCCAATCAACAACAACAGAAAAAGGCGTGAAGTTACACGCTTTTTTCTATGCTAAGGTGTAGGCAGAGGTTGTTAAGCATCTACTCACCGAATGGTTACATCCTAAAAAATAGGTAAAAAATGGAATAGAAAAATAAAAACCAATATAATTGTTTTTGTTTCATAAAATACTAAGTACCTATTGGTATTTTGAAATATTAATATTAAATAATTTGCTTTGTATTTGTACTCAGAAGAATCATACATCTCTTTTGAGGTACTACTTAACTAAAAATTATCATCACTTTCCTGCTTTAAATAGGTTCAGCACAACATGCCATCCTTTCGAACTATCCATGTTGTCAAAAGATTTGATTTGCTGGAAACCACAGACCATGTGGACGAAAAGACCCACACTGTGGTCAAGACGCTGAGGAAAGTGTGTCAAAGGCTGTTCCCGAGATCGCGAAAAAGGAGTCCAAACTCTCTGCTGAAACGGTCGAACTGATGAGGCAAAGGCGAGAATCTCCATCTGATCAGCTGTCTTCGACAGAATGGAAAAGCCTAAACCATCGTATTAGAAAGCTGAGGCGACCTTCGTCGATTGAATACCCAAGCAATCGAAGACGCGATCAACCGTAACAAAGGGTCGAAAGTAGTGTTGCCCAAATCGGTCTTGGTCTTGCAGTCTTGCAAAAATGCAAGAACAAGATCGCCTAATTTTAGCAAGACCAAGACCAAGACTCACTGTGCAAGACTTAAGCAAGAACAAGACCAAGCCTGCAAGACTCTTGCGGTCTTGCAGTTAGGACTGAGTGTTGTTTCAGGGAGTAAGTATAGGAGTTCGGGGTGTACGCTTAGGGACTCTATGAGACGCAAAACATATATAATTTTTGGCACGAAGTTCCAAAAAAAGACGAAAAAAATTCATACGAAAAGTTGTAACAACACTTTTTGCTATAGTAAGCTATTGTACCTATGTAAGCCGTGTGGCGTGCGTATGTTTCTCTGTCTATCTCTCTCTTATAGAAAGCAAGCCATATATTTTCGTTTCGTCTTTCTATTTCGCATTGAACAGTGTGATGTCGCGACCAATAATTTTGTTGAGTGTATACAGGTTTTTTGTACAAAATCTTCTTTACATATTATAAAACAAAGTTCCCCCATAATTTTGTCGCTTTAATTGCAAACGCTGGCTGAACCCTAAGATATAGATCAAAATAATATACTACAATATTATACACCTTAATGGGTATATGTTTATCTCTTATATGTTATCCGGCTGCGCAAGAAGAGTTATTTATTTGAGACTTATTTACTAATATAAATTTTACTCCTTTCCGATTTGAAAGGTTTGTAACTTCACGCCCTTTTATACCCGAAGGTGTAGGCAGCGGCAGCTACGCCTCGACACACTGAGGATACCGTCCCATATGTAATAGGTGGTGCAACATATTGCCATACATCGGGCACGATTTATTTTTGTCATCGGTAGGTATTTATATCACACATAACTTTCGAAAAGACCGAAAAGTCATTGGTGCGTGTCAGGATTCGAAACCACGACCTCTAGAATCAGAAGCGGTTCACCAATGACTTTTCGCCTCGACACACCGAAATTTTCGTCCCGTATTTAACAGATCATACAGATGGTGCAATCTATTGCCATACATCGGACGCATTTTTTGTTAGTCAGTCGTATTGACATTTGACATCACATATAACTTTCAAAAAAACCGAAAAGTCAGTGTGTGCCAGGATTCGAACTCAAGAATTCTGATATAAGGGTATCAAGTGTTCTATCGTGACATTTATAAAGAGAATTTCGGACTTACGCGTGACATCATTTTCTTTACAAATGCCGAATTTAGAAAAAAATATTAATATTTTACTGTCCGAAGTCATAGCGGCATACATAAAAGAAATTTGCCACGTGTAAGATGGTTGTGTGCGCTAACACACGCACACACAAACACACACAGTGTAATATTAACAAAACTGTTGTTCGTAGGGTTAGCAATTTTTTAACAGTTTAAACTTTAATGTATCCTGCCGTGTTTGTGTTTTTCTGATGTTTGGTACACATTTTAGTTCAGGCAATAATACAATTTCAGATGTTCACCGCCAAAAGTTGCGAATTGAATACTTTTTTATTAGCTTTTTATTAGCTTCACCTGTATGTTTGTTTGTAGGTTTGTATGTTTGTATGTTTGTAGGTTTGTATGTTTGTATGTTTGTTTGTAACCGACTTCTTTTTTAGTTTCCGGTGATTGCCACTAGATGGTGCGATTTGTGAACTATGAAAGTTCTAGACTAGAAAACCGAACTAAAAAATAGAAAATAAATAATAGTTTAAAAAAACTAAAAAACACGCTTTTTATATAAAACCGAACTAAAAAATAGAAAAATAAAAAAAAATATTTTATTTTAAAAAAAGCGTGGGGTGCATGGTGTGAATAGTTATAAATATTTTATTGACAGATATGAGTAGAGTGATTATCATTTCGTTAATATCTAAAAAGCACCCCACGCTTTTTTTAAAATAAAATGTTTTTTTTTATTTTTCTATTTTTTAGTTCGGTTTTCTATAAAAAGCGTGTTTTTTAGTTTTTTTAAACTATTATTTATTTACTAAGGATTACATAAGAGCTTCAATAATAGAAAACTAAGAATATAAACACAAACGACAAACTTCAAATCTACAATTGCCGATGGCACAACACGCAACACGGGTATTTGTATCATTAAACGAGTATATGTGTATTTAAAGGAAATGAAAAAGGTTTAAAACATTTTGTACTAA
Organism: Euproctis similis; assembly: GCA_905147225.2. NCBI lineage: Eukaryota > Metazoa > Arthropoda > Insecta > Lepidoptera > Erebidae > Euproctis > Euproctis similis. The sequence continues at coordinate 20,409,811 of LR990107.1, read as the reverse complement.
GTAATAACAGTTGAATGTTGTGACTAGGTAGTGACGGATTTGAAATTCGTCAATAGTTGCTAATAAATTTGCCAGAAAAGATAGGTACCTATATCGAAATTTAAACTGATCCCAACTAATATTTTAATTATTTTTTTTTTATTAATATCTTGGACACAATACACACAGCGCTCTCTAGCTCCAAGCTAAACAAATAAATGCTTGTGTTATGGATAGTAGATAACGGATATTAATACATATATACTTTTGTTTTGTAAATACATACTTATAATACATAGAAAAACACCCAGACACCACACAAATATTCATGTTTGTCACAAATATTTGTGCTCGGGTGGGAATCGAACCCCCAACCTCATTGCTGCAGCCGGTAGATTTACCAATACGCCACGAGCCCCGTCAAAACCAAATGTGAAAGTAACTCAAGTGCAAAATCGGTCTGTATGTCTGTTATGTTTTTACTCCTCAATAACTGATATTTTATGAATTCTCTGGTACAGAGATTAGACGTTGGACAACAACAAAGGCTATCCTTTTTAGTCCCGGTAATATGGAACACATGATTTTTTACTATTTACGCGGGCGAAGTTGCGGGCAGAAGCTAGTAAATAATAACAATAAAATAAGTAGAAAATTTTTTATTATAATATAAAAAAATAAAATTTTACTACAATTCCTTCACTAATTAATCGAAATGAACTTCATTCCATCCGGGGTCCCTTGACATCTCTCAAGCTTTTTTTTGGAAAATTGGACTTATGCGAATTACGAACATTAGGTACCATAAACAAACGCACGTAGCGAATGTAAATATCCATTAAAAGAAAAAAGAGTACATCTCTAGTTTTGACCATCGGCATTGTGTGTGACAGTGAGCAGTGCCTTGTCGGCATCATCAATGGTCGGGTGCTAACCTCTCATAGAAATTTTGCCGCTATTCGGAAGTACAAGGTCAAGATATACGCGACAGCGGCAGCGGCTTCTATTGCGCATACAAATAATCGTGACCGCCGCGCCGTACGCACAATATTTGAAACTGTTTGATTGCCGCCACAGAGTACAAATGTTCCAAAGAATAAAATAAGTTTTCGGGTGCTTAGAGTGGACACGAATACATTATGCTGATCTGTTCTGTGTGGTTTTAAAACACAAAGTGCTTAAATATGTCGTCACCCATTTAATAAATATTGTAGACACTTTTAATACACTTCAAACGTGTAAAATTTTTCTATAATAGTAATCGAATAATATAAAAAGCTTGCAATCCCCGCGGGACACAGTTGATAGCTCAGTTGGTTTGTTAGAGTATCGGCACTGATCGCTTAAGTCGTGGGTTCAAACCCCAATGTAACCGATCTGTTGATTTTCTGAATTTCTCATGAAATGCTTAGACATTTATTAATTTGGTTGGTCTTTAGGTACCTTGGCAATGTTAATTCAAGCTCAAAATGTGCCTACTTTGCGTTGTTCTAATATCTAAAGTAACGTTTAATAAATAGCGATAGGCTCATGGATAATTGCAAGACTTGCGAGACTCTTGCAGCAAGACCAAGACCAAGACTGGGAGTGCAAGACCAAGACCAAGACCAGATGTATTGATGCAAGACCAAGACCAAGACTGGCCAAGTCTTGTCTTGGTCTTGCATTTGGGCAACACTAATCGAAAGTGTTTGCTCAGCAGCTTGGAAGGCCCTATCTGACGAATGGATGAATGGACGTATCGTCATTACTAAGCCCAAGATTCTCACAGAAATCGAGTCTTTATTAGGCTTTATTCTTTCCTGCCGGCGGTGCACAGCGATGATGACCACAGAGACCCGCCGGAGATAAGGAGTCCCGCCGGATTTTGTAGGTGTCGAGGAATTAGCAGGTCTTTTTAATTCCGTCACACACCAGGGCTTAAACCCTAGTGTATGACGGAATTGACCACAGCCACGACATGCTTGAAGCAGGTGTGGTGGTGCTGTTCTTCAAAAAAGGTAATAAGACCTCACTGAAGAATTACAGACCCATCTCACTCCTGAGCCATATCTACAAGTTGTTCTCGAGGGCTGTCACGAATCATCTCCCGAAGGTTTCGTACCATTGACCACATCCATACTGTTCAGCAGATTGTACAGAAGACTGAAAGTATAATCAGCCGCTGTGTATAGCATTCGTGGATTACGAAAAAGACTGACTCCATCGAAACTTGGGCCGTTCTGGATGCATTGCAGCGATGTGGGATTGGCTGGCCTTATGTCGAAGTATTGAGATGCTTGTATGACACCGCCATGATGGCTTTCCAGATACAGGACCAGGTGATGAACTCTATAGAGCTGAATCGAGGTGTAAGACAGGGAGTTGTCATATCTCCCCCAAACTCTTTACCAACGCTCTGGAGGACGTCTTCAAGACACTGGATTACACTGGATTGAACTGGACAGGGTATCAACGTGAACGGTGAGTAGGTACACCTCGCATCTTCGATTTGCCGACGACATCTTTTTAATAGCAGTCGCTGGAACAGTTAAGCGGAATGCTGCGCAGCCTACACGAATCCTTCCAAATTGTCGGTTTGAGCATAAACTTTGACAAAACCAAGGTCATGTTCAATGAACATATCGTGCCCGGACCAATAAGCGTCGAAGGTTTAGTTCTCGAAGTCGTAAACAAATACGTCGTACCTAGGCCAAATTATCCAGTTAGGTAGACGAAACTTCAAGAAAGAGGCCGTCAGGAGGATTCACCTGGGTTGGGCTTCATTAGGCAAACTGCGTCGAGTTTTCAACTAGCCTATACCGCAATGTCTGAAGAACAAAGTTAAAAGGCTCCTTCCTTTTAACTTTTTTTTCGATGTGGTTTTAAAGAGGATTGGAAGAGTGTCAGTGTAAAAATTAAGGAAGTGCATACTCCGATGATTTGGACACGTAGAAGCAGATGTACAGTATAGAAGCGGCAGGATGTTGGCATCAATGAGGGCAACATGATCAAATTAAACGTGTCCTCAAGAAAGGTGATGCCAGGAGTCTTAAAAACTGGCGAGCATGTGTGACAATTTTGATTTAAAGTCAAAGAAGTGAGGAATGTAAGAATTAGAGATGAAACGGATATCCAGTAACTATCCGGTATCTGGCCTATCCGGTGCCCTAATACTATCCGGCCGAATACCGGATAATTACTACATATTTGGCCGTATAGGTATCCGGATGAACTAAAAAAAATCTGGATAAAAAAAATATTTTAAAGAAAGCAATTAATTATGCTTTATTTAGTAAGCTTTAGTATCACATAAGAAACATAATTAGTTTAACTTTTTAATCACACAATTGCAAAGTGAATGTAATAGAAAGAAAATTAATTAAATAGTACTCATACTGTACTAAGGGCAAATTATAGTGAAAAAATACTAATTTCACTGCATTGAGAGGTAGCAAGCGGAAAAAGTCTTTCGCAGTACACACGGCTGCAAGATGCTGAAAGATAGATCTTGGCAAACCTTGTTAAATTTGTGTATTGTTTGCCATTAGCTGCCCACCAAGAATAAGGGTCACGATCGGTCGCGATCAATTCGCACTGACTTGAGATAAAAATCCAGCTCACAGGTTATCGCGTTTCATTCTTCACGAAAAAGACCCGAATCTAACCGAGTCCACCCGATCGTTCGCACGCCGCCTACGCAAATGTGCAATGCACCAAATGGCTAAGTTCCGCCGAATATTCGGCGGCCGGATATCCGGCTATTTGGCCAAATGGTTGGCCGAATATCCGGTATCCGGCCAAACTACACGGTTTCAGCAAAAGTTTCGGCCAAATTTGGCCGAAACCGAAACTTCCGCCGATACTTGATTTTTGGCCGAAACTTTCGGACGGACACTAGTAATAATGCCCCCTCTACAGTCATAAAAAATTAGTGTCCGACCGAAACCGAATGTTCGGCCGGTATTTCAGTTTCGGCCGAAACCGAAACTTACGTGCTCAAGTTTAAAATTCCTTAAAATACTCAAATTTGATTCATTTTGCCCATTATTTTGCAATAATTAGAACATGAAATGAAAAACAATGGGTGTATGAATGATTTTTTTTCCAATCAACAACATAAGTTCACGCCTTTTTCTAGGCTAAGGTTTAGGCAGAGGCTGTTAAGGCCACACCGGGGGTCATCCTTCCCGGGCCGCAACCCGGGTGCACTTGCGGGCGGTGCGCCCTCACGGCGAGTCGGCGGCGGCGATCACTGAGCTTGCCGCCCCCACGAAGGTGGGGGCGGCAAGCTCAGTGATCGCCGCCTCCTTTTAAAGCATTACAGCTTCGCAGAAGGAGACCGCAATGTCTCTCAACCAGACGGGGGATCGCACGACGCCACTGTAGAGGCGGCGAACTCCCTCTCCCGGTTTCACGAGATTTGACAGCAGGCGATGTAACGCACCTGCCACCCTTCGCGCTCGGGAGACCATCCTCACGAAGTGCTCCAAACCACTTAACTAAAAATAATCATCACTTTCCTTGCCCACTATTAACATGTCACCCTTTCGAATTATCCATGTAGTCAAAAGATTAGCTGCGGTTTTGTGACCAGCCGACTGACGTCAACCCTTGAGAATATTTTTATTAGTGGGATAGGAAAGCAGTTGGAAATCGAATGAGGAGGGGAGACAGGTAGGAGTTGGGCCTCCAGGTCTCCCACCGAGCAAAACGCGACTGTATCTAACCGCGGTCAACTCAGCCCATTTATGCAGCTAACTGCGTGGTTCTACCACTCATCTCATAATAATAATAATTACTTACTTTTACACCGGGAATGTAGAAAGAAGAGTAATGTAGAAAGCAGTGTAAATAGAGCGCTGGGCGGATGCCTGGGCCCTAACAATCTGAGCATAAAAAACCTTGCTATTCACGATGGTTTGGCGACTTTCCATGATCAAATTAAACGTGTCCTTAAGAAAGGTTATGCCACGAGGCTTAACAACCGGCGAGAATGTATGACAATGTTGACTGAAAGTCAAAGAAATGAGGGATCGTGCCTCATGGCGATCTGTTTTCTCTGTCTATCTACCACACAGAGACTTGGTGTAAAGATATGTATGTATGTACTATTACACTCTCAACAAAGATACACAAGACATAAATATACCGAAGATACAGTACAATAAGAGACAGAAGAACAAGAAGAGAAGAGAACCACAAGTCAGAATTAGTACTACAATAGTGTTTCGGCAAAAGTTTCGGCCAAATTTGGCCGAAACCGAAACTTCCGCCGAAACTTAATCTTTGGCCGAAACTCGGCCGAAACTGAAATCGAACTTTCGGTTAGACACTATATCATCATTTTCCTGCCCTTGTCCCACTCTAAGTAGGGTCGGCACAACATGTCATTCTTTTCCATACTCTCCTGTCACTCGTCGCATTCACACTTACTCCCTTCATATTCATATCAACATTTACACAGTCCATCCATCTCTTTTTCGGCCTTCCTCTGCTAATGTGTCCATCCACAGTCATTCTCATCGTTCTCCTTGTGACATGGCTTTCGTCCCTTCTCATAATGTGGCCATACCACGCCAATCTACCACTTCTATTTTTTTCCGTTATTGGTGCTACTTTCATGCTTCCTCTTATATACTCATTTCTTATTCTATCCCTTTTTGTCACACCACACATCCATCTTAACATTCGCATTTCTGTTGCATGTACTCTCCTTTCATCCACTTCTTTCATAGGCCAACATTCAGACCCATACAATACGACAGGCCTGACAACCGATTTGTATATTTTCCCCTTTAATTTAAGGGGCATCCGTGGGTCGCATCCTGTTCCTGAGACCTGTCGCCATTTCATCCATCCCGCATTCATTCTGTTATTCACATCCCGGTCAATATTGCCATCGCATTGAATAAGCGAACCAAGGTATTTGAAGCTTGACGTAACTTTGAGGCTTTTTCCGTCCAAAGATATTGAGGAAAAGCCAGAGGAGCCACCAAAGTCACAGAAAAGGTGCTCAGTTTTATCGCGGCTGATCTTAAAACCGACTCTCTCTAGCTTATTCTGCCATCTTTTCAGCCTACTTTCTACCTCGGCCGCTTCCTCTCCTACCAGAACAATGTCGTCAGCAAAGAGCATGCACCAGGGTGCGTCCTCCTGAATGTCCGATGTAAGAGCATCGATTATCAGGAGGAACAAATAAGGGCTTAAAGCCGATCCCTGGTGTAAGCCCACATCCACACTGAACTGGTCGGTGACGCCGGCTACGGACCGGACACTAGTATACGCTCCTGCATACATCGCTTGCACCAGCCTAACATACTTGTCGGGCACTCTTTTTTCTTTTAAAGCCCACCACAGAACTTTACGAGGAACTCTGTCATATGCCTTTTCTAGGTCAATAAAAACCATATGCAAGTTCTTGTGTGCATGTCGGTATTTTTCGGACAGTTGCCGAAGAGCGAAAACTGCATCTGTTGTTCCTCGTCCCGGCATAAACACGTTAGACACTATAAAAAATCTGAATTTAATACCTTCTTGGTTGACAAAACGGTTACCCTGTTTTTGTCCATTGATTAGATTGTACTTTGGATGAACTTTGGTGATTGTACTTTGGTGTTTATGGATGAACCTTACTTTCGACCATAGTTATAAAAGGCCTCGGAAAATTTTGATGAACTGATCCTAATAATCCTGTGATACTGTTAGGCGCGTGCGTTGGATTTCGGCTGGAACCAGTCTAGGTACCATTTGGCAGAGACCTGAAAAACAAAAGACTAGATTTCAAAGTATGTAGTAAATTACATTTCAAAAGTCTGCTAATACGTGCCAGTATGTGCCCTTGTATATGTTGGGCTAAATCACTAAAGCTCTCAGAATATTTAGTTTATACATTCTAAGATTAATTGAACGGACACAACACTATCTGAGTTGCAGGTGCCCAAGGGCGGTATTAGTTGGCCATCACGTATCACGCTTGCATGGTTGCCCCCCTATCCCATAAAAAAATGTTTCTTACCTACCTCTATACGGATTGTTTCCGCATCTGACGTAGTAATTTAAATGTACATCAATCACAATTTCCCGGTGGATACGTTCAGTAACAATAGAACGGTAATTGGCTCTCCATTTAGATTTGCACGAGCCACCTCTTAAGTGGTAAATGACAATTTTCTTGTTGTTGCAATAGCAATAAGGACAAGCCTCGTGGCGCAGTAAACAAACTCATGTACCTACCTAGGTTATAGGTACTCATACTAAAAGCTCCCTTTTTCAACCTTCACTTCGTTTTTGTTTCAACACACACACACACACACACACACACACACACACACACATAACTTCACGCCAAATCCCTTGTGGGGTAGGCAGAGAGAACAGAGCGCCATAAGGCACGATTCTTACACACCTCACTCGCTTCGTTGACTTTCACAACTCTTTTTAACCACGTCGATTTTCGAGGCTCCTAACATTACCTTCCTTCAGTACACGTTCTGTTTGGTCATGGAATTGTGTCTTGGCCGTCCTCGACTCCTACATTCATTCGCTTTTCCATTATACATGCTTAGTCAATCTTGCATCATCCATTCTTTCTACATGTCCGAACCATCGAGCATGCCATTTCTTACTTTTACGCCGACACTCTCTTTCAATCCAATTTCCTTCCTTAACCTTGTTTCGATGCGGTCAGCGAGGGTCCTCATTTTGTTTCAACGCATATAAATGCAAATATATAATTTTCTATGACTTCATAAAAATTGATTCAACAATCATACCCAGTAATTACAGGGTTCTGTATTAAAATTAACTCAAAAATGATATGAGATTTAATCTGCCTCTAAAGTAATAAAAACAGTGGAAGAAATTTCGAGTGAGTGAATGAAATAACAAACACATTTATGATTTTCATTATTTTTATTATTCATTACAATAATAATTACAATTTTGCTAACTTAAAACAGTAAATCAACTTTCAAATAGAGTTTACTAATTTTAATATCCTGATACAATCAGAAAATAATAATAAATAATTTATATATACATCTGTTGTTTATACATTCAAATAAATAACTAATAAGCAATAAATTAATAAGCACTTAATTAAATATACAAATAAATTCATTTATTATACAGATAATGTTTTAATTACAAATTCAGGTACAACCAAAAAAAGGTTAGGTAAATAGATATCATTATATATATCTGTCCAATTGACTTTGCAAATCTCCAAAATGGCTGCACATATTCTGTCAGCATTCATTTATTTATTTTAACTTATTCGTTTCAACTCATATCACCATTTCATATATATTTAAATAAAAAAATAATAACTATAATACTCAATTAGCCAAGATAGTGTAATACTAAAGTGTTATAAGTTTTTGTGGTTACTTCAGTATTACTGATGAAAAATCATATCTGAAATGATTCAGTTATTCTTCACTGCAATGATAATATTTTAGCTAATATCTTCTTTACTTTTATTTTAAATTAAGTTTTTTTTTTATTTCATGTACATTCTACATAACCAGAGTGATGAGAAATTACAAAAATAGCATATAACATACTACTATGTATTAAACATTTAAATTAAGCATTATATACTAGATAATCTAATGGGGCCAGATTATGATCTAATATGCTTTATGAATTTTGAAGTTGCCATACTGCGGGTTCCAAGCAGCCAATACTTAAACAGTAATGATAAGGCTTGTTCTATTAATTTATATTTTATTTACTATAGTATTTTACTCAGGAATTAACAGTTAGTAAGGATTTAGACTAGACCCAAATTTAGGCCCGACCAATTTGTGCTCAATGACGCTGTGCGCTAATTATTGTAAATTTTAATTATTTTGACTTCAATGTTATGTATATTTTCTATGCAAAAACAGCCATGCCTGTATATAATATGCTACGAATTTTCTATATTATAACTGTTTTATTGGAATGAATAACTTGTATGTTAGTTAACTAAAAACAGGAATTGCTCCCCCATCAATTATTATCTATGACCATATCTTATTTATATGTTAAATTTGATCACTTAATTTGTCAATCTCTAGCTTTAAATTCATTGAAATATTAAACAAATATTTTAACATTATAAACATAATATATTATTACAATAAATTGAATGAAAGCTATGGTCGCCTATTAAGAACTGTCACTACATACTTGTCTATGTCTTGTATACACTTAGGAAATTCACTCATAAGTGTATTTTAAATCTAGATCTAGCTTCTATTCTTTGGATATTATGAAAATTGGACACACATATGGAGAATTTATTATATTCAAAATGTTACTTACTAACTTTAAAGGACAAACTATAATATCCAAGTAATAATATGGAGCAAAACTCAAGAGGGGAATACAGGGCATTCGATTTAAATATAGTAACCAAATTGCACTTACAGCTAAGTTTAATCCATTCCCCAGTGTAGTCAAGGATACTATGATTGTCTTAATCACAACTTGTACTAGTTTTGACTACTTTTGTAGTAACGATTCACTAGTCTATGATCAATATTACTTTATAATTCATCAACCTTGTCGTCGAATCTCACTTAGTTTCAATTGCGATAAATAAGAGTTATTTGAATGCAAAAAAATTATACCTTAAATATTTTTTTCATTTTTAATTTTGAACTACTCTCCCTTCGGTCTATTCAAACGGAGTTTTGCGGTTATCATACAAGAATATATATATATCAACATTCACACTAGCGAACTGTCTACTACATATATTTAAATTATAATAAACAATATTAATATTATAAATAATAGGCCGAGCAGTATTCCTATTGCAAGCCACTGACGACGATCTGAAATAAAGTAATTTGAAATCTTAACAATAAAAATATCAATAATAGAATGAAACCGTTCGTAATGTAACTTCACGCCTTAATCTATCCGAAAGTAGAGAGAGAGAGAAGAAGCAGTGGCTGTTAAACCTGGACTCGCCATTATGTTTACGTCCCAAATGGAATAGGTGGCGAACCTATTGCCTATTAGCCTATTACCAGCCACAAACTTTTCAGTCACTGATATTTAGCACACATAAGTTACAAAAATAATGTTGAAAAGTCATTGACGTGAGCCACTATTTGAAACCGCGAATTCTTTATTCAGAAGCGAGGTGCTCAACCACTGGACCACCGAGACTTTTTAAATTTAATAATAGAATAAAATTTGAATGTTTTATTCAATTAATGCAAAATAAATATTACTTTGACTCCTAGCCTCTATACACAAACCACAATTGGACCAGTAAATAGGCACGTCACCACAGATATAAAATTACAGCGGGTTTTTGTCTAGTGTAACAGCTTTTGCGGAACCTTAAAAAAATTCTTTTGATCCGTAATCATTTGTGACAATCAATTTGGTTTCATCAGTATACGCCAGACTGTTAATGTCATCGGAGTAAACCAAACAAGATTTAATATTGATTGGAGTTCACAGAGTATGTAATGATACAATTTCCGAAAATTTCACGGATGAAAACAAAGTCAAATCAGTATCTTATTATTTGAATATCATTAATAAATAAAATACAGTCGACTCTCGTTAATTCGAAACTCGAGGGACTCTTAAAATATTACGAATTATCGAGTGTTCGAAATATTAAATAGTTCGAAATTAGTGAGAGAAATTAAAGAAAACTTCGAATTATTAAGTGTTGATCAATTCTTATTTATTAACTGCTATTCTATAACAATGACAGAACTTTAGAGGTACATTCGTGTACATACACTTACGTATTCATAATGTTAATTAATTATTATTTTGAAAGAACTCTGTAATACTGGTTTACCTTCCGAAAATACCATAACTTCCGAAAAGAATTTCGAAAAGTCATTGGTATGTGCCAGTGTCAGGATTTGAACCCACTACTTCTTGAATTTGAATATACATGGTCGATATTAGCATGGCTGTCGATTTTCACATTAACATGCTCATTATTAGCAATGTATCAACACTCATGCTACTATTGAGCACTTGCTTGGTAATGGCATGCTTTCGTACTAATAAAAAGCATGTGTAACAGTACCATTAGTCAAACACTGTAATCATAGCCTAAACAAAGGCTCAAATAACAAACAAGTTAATACAAGTTTGATCTTGTCGCAAAATGTATGTACATACTTACAATCTTTCTCTCTGCAACTTCGAATTGTCGAGTGTTGGACGCCGATAAGTTCGAATTAACGCGTCGTTTTGTTATATAACAATGATATTTTCGTACGAATTACCAAGAGTTTAAAAATGTATTGATTTAGTTCGAAATATAAAGAGATTTTGTAGGGAACTCGTGATATCTTTGAATTATCGAGAGGTTTGAATTATCGCAGGTTTGAATTAACAAGAGTCGACTGTAATATCTTACCATTGTTCATATGCAACACCTTTGCAACTTTCTTAATTGTGGAGTCTAACTTAGAATCGGTATTCTCAAGCTCAGTATTCAGGTCATCTAACATTCTGGAAAGCATAAAAAAAAACTTTTTTTTTCTTTCAAGGTATCTTAGGTGTGGGCAGCGGCATTGGGCATGGCGACAATATCCAATAATCAAAGATTTAATTATTTTAAGGGAAAATACTTATTATTACGTATCGTATTATACGTATTACGTATCAACTATTCATTTAGATTAATTAAAACAGTTCTGATTCATATTCAACATCATTCATTCATCGTCGATATTCTGAGAGGTCCTGGTATTTTACCGGTACAGCCGGCCCATTCATGCAGCGAACCGCGTGGCTCTACCGTTTTGCCCTTGGTACAAAAAATACTTACACAGCCTGCTCGTCCAGTTCTATTCCGATCTGTTTGGACACAGTCTTCAGTGATCCCACCGAGTTGCTTATTACTTGTAGTTGATCATTCTGACTGGTGAGCATCTTGTCTTGCATGGACATTATATCACTGTCGTAGTCAAATCTGTTAGGGCTATCCGTTTGATTGGCCAATTTTGAGTACTTGGAGTATTTAGGCGTTGAGGCCCATGCATTACCCAAATGTATGGGACTCTCTTCGCCAAGCAGAGGCTCCCGTGCAGTACCGTCATTATCTCTGTTTCGGTTCAAACTCATTTTACTCTTCATGACCTTGAAAATACAATTCCCATTAGGCTCCTTTAATATTATTTACAATTATAATTTATCATTACTTAATATAAAATAAAGTCGCTTTCCCCTGTCTATTCCCATAAGTGTTACGCAACGGATTTTGATGCGAGTTTTTTAATAGATAGATGGTGTCAACGGGGTGGTTTTTAGCTATTATGCATGTATGATGTAGTAAAAAAAAGTGATAAATCCTAAATTTACTTATTTATTACTTTTGATGCGGAACAAAGTTCGCCGGGTGAACTAGTGGAACTATAAAAATGAACTAAAAAATTCCTGAAGTCCATTATGTACCGCCCCGTTACATAATTCGCGGGAGTATACAAAGCTTATTGGCGTTTAGTATTAAACAAAACTAACTCTTGTCTGCATACCCGCAAAGATGCAATTGTCTCTTACTTAATACCAAAAACGCGAAAATGTGAGTATGGATATATATATATGTTTGTTACTCTTTCACGTAAAAACTATTGAATGGATTTTGTTGAAACTTTACAATAACGTAGCTTATACCTACATCAGAATAACATATAGAAGAACATTTATAAAAATTTATTGTGTGTATTTGTGGCCATAATTTCATCAATTTTCATCGTGTACGCTGCGAAAAATATAGATGATAAAAGAAATATTTTTTTTACAATATTATAGACCATATTAATATTTACAAAGGAAATCGCAAGACGAATTATTGTAGTAACGTTAATTAAGTACTTTTTTACATTTTAAAATTTAGTAAAGTGCCAATCTAAATCAAACTACTATATTAATATCTTTATATATATAATTGTATTGATTTTTAGAAAAATAAATTAGTTTGCGAGCATAACAGTTTCAATACCTGATGATTACTTTTAAAATTATAGAAATCGAACATACCATCTAAAAATATTACGATATTGAAAATCAACTATGTTCCTAAAATGCTTGTATTCTGCATATTTGATAGACTGATGCAACGCACAGCTTAAACTGCGGATAGGTGATACCCAAACCTTGGATCACCATCCAAGGTTTGGGTGTCACCGATCCAATCTGTAATATGCATGTAGAAATTCAGTAAGAAATGATTTTCCAAAAATTTAATTTTGAAAGAAAGTAAAAATGCGGCCAAACTTTGTATGAGGAAAAAGTTTTTTGGCCAGATCCATTTTTTTTAACACTGTGTATAGTTTGTCATAAGCTATTTTATACATCATCGTGCTATTAATATGAATAATACATTCGTAGTTCGCGGGATCAGTTTATAAACAATAATAAATTTCACTTTTCTATACAACTCGGTAAAACCGGCAGGTAATAGTAACTATATCTATGGAAAGACAGCTGAAATCTAAACTACAATAAGACAAACTTATATCAATTTTGTTAGCTGTTCCATGTAATATTATATAACGATAATAAAACCCTCTCTAGTTTTGAAGGTCATAGATGAGGCAGAATAGCACTTTGAATTATTGAATTATATTGATTCTTGCATCAACATAACATTTGTTACGAAGCATTGAAATACTTAAATTTATAAATTTAGGACCAAGATTCCTGTGTAGAGTGCATACACTTGTTACTCACTTTAACTTCTTGTTTTGTTGCTTCAATGAATGTCCTTCTATCTGATATCTCTTTATTGTCGATTTTAAACTTCGAAGAATTCTTTTCTACAATGCGTGTTTAATATTGTTAAGAGAAATATATTATTAAAAAAAAATAGAAAATAAAATTGACAATCCACAAGTCAAAGCGTGTAATTTTAGATCTATTCTGATCTAATATAGGAAATATTTTAAAATGATTTTATGCCTTTTGAGAATATTTCAAAATAATAATTTTCATTACAAAAGACACATAGTATTAATTAATAGGAAATCTATTGAAAAGGATATTAATAGTGTCTTCCAAATCTTCGAGATCCCACTCAATGCTGCGTAGTGCGTTTCTTAGCTCAGTAGATGTCCATTCCAATTCGGGGCTATTGGGTATGGGCGGTGACTTCGATACCTCCTGCCACCTCAAGTACAGACCGCGTGTCTTGTTCAATGCTTTGAACACCTCACTGTGTGCACAAATGTATAATAAAATCATAACATACAAACCTACGAAACAAAAATTGCAGGAGCTTTTTCAACTTAAAGTTGGTAAATTAATTTCAATTTTAAATAAAATTAAAATGTATTTATTGGTAAACAATGTGTATGTGTATAGTTTTCTGTGTGTTTTTATAAACATAAATGAATAACATCAAATGTCCAGAAAAGAGTGTTAAATTTCATTTGAAACTACTAATATTGTAGTAAAATCCTAGAACTCATAAACATTTAATGTAGCCTCGTTTAAAAAAAATAGAACAATTATAGCCTAATTTATTACTGCTAAAGATAATAAATAAATAAATTATAAATTTAGTTTCTGATATCAAAAAAATATTTCTAGAATATATGTAGTTAGCTAAATACAATACAAACCCTAACATTAATTACTTTTAGGACATTAAATAATCTATGTAAATGGTAACATAGACAACTTTAATTAAAAACATTTTCTTGCAACTTCAATGCAAGTTTTACAACTACTTACTCTTTGACGACGTAAAATGGATCTTCTAAAGTCATGTCAAACAATATTAAAACAGAGTTCAAGCTCACAGTAACTCATCTGATGAATGATTTGGGCACATCATTTAACAAGTAAATAATCACAGGCTGTTTTTACACATACATAAAATGAAAGTATACTTTGCCTAGCCCACAAAATATCGACAACATTGTATGTACTTACGTACCAATGTGTACACGCTCGATGAAATCGCTATTCTCCGTCCTTTGCTGGCTCATGAAAAAAGACGGCTTGACTTGCGTATTAACTCTGCATTACAGTGCGCAATCGCGCCAGGCTGGCTAGCCTCGAACAGCAGATACTACTACAACAATTTACCCCACACCCTTTCGAGAATATTACTTCTACTCAGTAATCACAAAACAAAATCCCCAGCCCCCAGCCCCCAGTCCCCAACCTTCAGTTTCCTCTTCCTCTCACTCGGTTTCACTGGCTTGGCAACTGGGACCTTTAAGCCAAGCCGTCGTCTCGTATTTCGTTAAAGCTTATTATTTATGCCATTTAAGCTGTTTTTCACTCGGCCTATTTTTGTTACTGAAAAACTGTAACTGAAAAACAAAACTTATTTGATTTCAGTTTGTTCGGCTCACAGTAAATATATTTGTTGAGCGTTTCCGGCACAACATAAGTTTTCCAAAGCTACTAATGCAAAGAAGTTATGACTACTTTCTCAAAAAGTAGACACATAAAAAGCACTACTTGACACATTATTTATTGCTGAACTTATGGATTCATAATACTATTCATTTATTCCATAGCCCAGAGCGCGATGACCTGCGGTAAGGTGGAAGAGTTAAATATTACAAAATTTTCACGTTCTTATTTTTGACAACCTTTTATTTACTAACAATGAATCATTGACTTGTTTATATGGTTATAGACGAAATATATTGTTCTATACGTACAAATGCTTATATAAATATTAGGCATTTGGACGACGCACACATAAACATATATATGTCTCGTTCTTACTCAGCACTGTCACTTGCATGAAAACAGTATAACAGTATTTCAGTGCGTACATAAATTAAATGAATACGGAAATTAGATTTCTCGATTATACCTACTGACGCTAAAACTCCCGCAAAATATGGCGGATTTTTTGTCAGTTCAGCCAGTAAAATAGTGTTGGGAAAAATTTTACCGACAAAATTTCTTTTGTAGTAAAAACCTATTGTAAATTCGCTAAATATGTAATAATTAACTGATCTTAGACTGAAAGTCATAAGAGATACATTTGTAACTAAAACAATGTTTTGAAGATGTTTCGTTTTGTTTATCACGCGGTCCTTTTATAAGTTTAAAATTTGAATCATTCTTATATACTGTGGGGCACACCTATCTAGAGGTATGATGCAGTAGTGATTTACGTACTTTAGAGTCAGCAAGTTAATTAAAATAGTTTGTAAAATAGAGGTAAGTAGTCTAAGAAAAACATGTACTCTTATTTGGACATCCAAAACAGAAAACTTAGCATAACAATATACTTACTTCCTATTTAAGTATTAATTCTACAAATAATTAACATTCAATTATATTTCAAATAAAATTATGAAAGTAATTAGTTTGTGTTACGAAAGGATCTGTGCGATATACTCCCGGGCTACGGGGTGAGCGGAGGACTGCTGCGCGCTGTGCAGTCCACTTATGAGGGCTGCACAGCGCGTGTGCGTGTTGACGGCGGCTCGTCCCCCTGGTTTGACGTCAATATCGGCGTCAGACAGGGTTGCGTGCTGTCCGCTCGACTGTTCATCCTGTACCTGGACAGTTGTCTCCAGAGAATGAGATCGATGGATGTAGGGATGCGAATGGGTGACCTAGTTGTGAGCTGCCTGCTTTACGCAGATGACGCCGTGCTTCTAGCCGAATCGCCGTCGGACCTGCAAACACTAGTCACTACTATGAAAGATGATTGCATGATTAAAGGCTTGCAGTTGAATGCGACGAAAACGAAAGTTATGGTGTTTGAAAGGGAGGAATCCAGAACAGATGCAAGGATAATGGTTGATGATGTAGTGCTGGAACAGGTGAATGAAATTGTGTATCTTGGATGCGCTTTTAGCAGAGATGGAAGGTACACCGCGGATGTAGAAAGACGAGTGGCGATAGGAAATAGCGTAAACGGAGCGTTGGGCAGATTCCTGGGCGCAAAAAATATTAGCAAAAAAGCCCAGTTAGCAATCCACAATGCAGTCCTGATCCCAACGCTAACTTATGGAAGCGAGAGCTGGGTATGGCAGAGTGTGCATGAAAGTAGAATAAACGTGGTAGAAATGAGGGCTCTACGCAAAATCTGCGGAGTGACTCTCGCTGACCGCGTAGAAAACAAGGTTGTAAGGAAGGAAGTTGGTTTGAAAGAGAGTGTCGGTGTAAAAGTAAGAAAGGGCATGCTCCGATGGTTCGGACATGTAGAAAGAATGGTTGACGCAAGACTGACTAAGCAGATATACAATGCAAAAGCGGACGGATGTAGGAGTCGAGGACGGCCAAGACACACATTCCAAGACCAAATAGAACGTGTTCTGGAGGAAGGTGATGTTAAGAGCCTCAAAAACCGACGCGTGTGCATGAAAAGAGTTATGAAAGTCAACGAAGCGAGTGAGGTGTGTAAGAATCGTGCCCTATGGCTCTCTGTTCTCTCTGCCTACCCCGCAAGGGATTTGGCGTGAAGTTATGTATGTATGTATGTGTAATTAGTTTAAGAAAAACATATACTCTTATTTTGATATCCAAAACCACATATTTAACATAATTCTAAAAATAATTAATACTCAATAACGTTTTTAATAAATGTTAGCCAAGAACGTTTATTGATAAATAGAATTCTTCTGCGCAGCACTAAACCACCATTTTATGCGGCCAAATGACGTCACACCCTGCTTCAATTTTGTGTCGACATGCCACTTCCATAGGTTTCCTACTTCATTGCAATGAATTTAACAAGAAATCAGTGTTATTAATAGCTAGGTACAACTATAGATTTTCTAAACATTTTGCCTTTTTGCCTTTGAATTTATGATTGTCGATGAACTCCAAGACTTAAAAAATATGTACAATTCAACAAACAACAACAAATTTCATTGGTTGCAAACCCAATTTTTTTAAATAGGTACATATATATGTTTTTATTATATACAATAAATACATGATCAAATTTCTTACTGTTTATAATTAAACTTTATGTTTATGAACACTGAACATTGAAATCACCAAGAAAGCGTAGTAGAAATCGATGTCTGTTTAAATAAATTTTGTCGAATCTGAATCAGTAGATGCTACAAACATAGCTGCTATAAATATTTAAAAAATTGATATTTAATATTTGCATAACGAACACGCTTTTTAGACGAAAAAATGTTGGCTGTATAGATTAAGTTCCGTTTGCCTATCTAATAAAACTAATAATAAAAATCATTAACTTTTGACAGTTCACTGACGGATCCATGACGTGACGAAGCAACGAGCTCATTATCAATTTGTTAGTGTTGCGTTGTGCTTCCTCCAGTCTTCAGTCTTTCTTTGTAGAGTGTATTACTCCTGCAAGCATAAATGAAAGTTTTAATGTTTTATTGTTTTTCCATCGGTGATTTATTTGTTGCGCAGTAAAATGAATTCAATTCTAAACCCGGAGGCTCCTGAATTTTATCCACACTTAACAACAGTAACACAGGTACGTGATTCAGCTACTTCCTTGCTCAGTGACAATAAGCATGGTATTTAAATTTAAAGTGTCCATATTCTTTACTCCTGAATATTTGCTAATAAATACTATATTAATGCTAAGTAGGTATTGCGACATGTTTGCGTCTAAACAAAACTACCTCCCCATGTTGTATAATTTCGGACTATTTGGTTCTATTTTTAGGAGCATACGTCCATAAAACCTGCTTGTACCGTGTTATTATTTGTCTTGGATAATTATATGACCTGATCAGGAGCTTTAAATTTATTACCATGCTGGAGACATTACATTGTCTCGACCTACTTGTCTTTAACATGTGGTAATATACTACAAACAATATTACAAAAAAAATTAACCTTATTTGTTTCTGAATAGCTTTAAAATTTGAATTAAAATGCTTTTACTGATTTAGTAAATCTGGATACCTTCATATGTTTTCATTCGACTTTGATCATGCAATTGTTGAAATTTAGAAATATTTATTACAAAACCTGTAAAATGCAATTTTATAAGCAGAATGCAAATGAATTTTTATGCTTCTTTCTATATGTATTCTTTAAATTGTTGAATTCATTCATAATACCAAGATACATTTAGTTATATTAAACAAAACATAAACTTCACATCTATTTCTACCCGAAGTTGTAGGCAGTGGCTGTTGAGCCTCGACTCACCATTATGTTTGTCTCATATAGAACAGGTGGCGAACCTAGTGTCATTCACCGGGCACAAAGTTTTCAGTCATCTAGTTGTAAAATTGAACATTAATGTTGTGTGAATAATTATGAGTTGGAAGATGGCATACTACAGATGGCATTATTTTTTAAGGCATTGTATAAAACCTCACTTAAATTGGCACTTTGCATTTGGTTTCAATCTGCAATAAAATACCATGCTTTCTTCTTACAATGCTAAGTCAAATCTCTGTTATTTATAGGCAACTAACTTTCAAGTAATTATTAAATGCGCATGCAATTAATTAGTTAATTTCTGTTAATAATATCCGCTAATGTGTAGGGGATATTTATTAAGTTTATTGATAACTCATTTTAATTTTTCACTACCCTCGATTGACATAGTGTTTTATCTGGAAAGATTCCTTCTCTGATTTAAAAGCTACCATTGAAATATGGTGTAAAATAAATTTTGTCACACATTTTCTGGTTTTTTGTAAGATTTTCTATAACAAAGCTTTCTGAATTACAACCAACACAGATTACAAATAACACATACACAATTTGTTTGAAGCCATTAGCCATAAAAATAAATACCACACATAGAAACATCTTATCTTATAAATAATAAGTTAAAGTGAATTATTTTGTCAATGTAATAATAATTATAGTTCATCAAGAGTTTTGTGTGACAGAATTAATATTAGCAATTGTCTAGTGAAAAAATTAATGGCAAATAGAGATCAATATAAAAGAGACATACTTAATATCATACATGGCTGATGAATGAGTTCTGTGTAATGAAGTTTTCGTGGTTTTTAAAGAGAACTATATGAGAATAAAATAATTAAAATAAATGTCCCCATGAATATGTTCTTTTACACCACGACAAGATGAATCATTCGTAAAAATTATGTTAACTTATAATAGTATCAATATACCCATCCCATGGTTATATTGTGTAATAAATATTTATTATAATATAAAGCAAGATATAACATTTTTATATGCTGGCAAGGCCTTCTTAGCTATTACTTATTATCTAATTTTCTCACACATTAAAGACTAACATTTCATATTATGCACCTAACACAATTTTTGTATTAATTAAACACACTAAGTTTTAAATAAAGTGTCTCAATTATAACGACTTATTGTATAAAATATAAGTCATAACATTATTTGTACACTTACATTTAATTTAATAGGTCACTTATTATATGATCACATGTTACTTAAAGTAGAAAGTGTCTAGTCAGTAATAAATTATAACAAAATTGACTCTGATACTGTGGACACCACTGTTTTTCATAATGATCTTTAAATATATATTTGGCTCTTTTAATTGCTAGATGGGTTAACATAACTAACATTATAGGATCAAACCCAAAAACTTGTATAAAGTATCTACATGTTATGTCATCATACTACATTAAGAAATGTATAAAACTTGATATATAACTCGCAATTGTATTTTTAGGGTGGATATGGAAGGGTCCAAAAAACAACTAGATCCTCGAACAACCTGCCGGCTGGATTGTCGTATGAACTGTTCCAATCGTTCATAAATTTTAATATTGTGACATGTATATTCAGTAAAAATGTTACTGTGCAATCGAATCAAATAATGGCTTCTGAGCTGCCGACTGTGAAATTTAGATAGTAAGTACATATATTATTTTACATTGTATACTCTGATCTGGTTTATTTTTTGCAGACACATGTAACTACAAGATCTTATCATAAACATTAATATCATTTGAAAACTCATAAAATTTGTTGTCTGGACTTTTATCATCATATTGGGCTGTATATATATATATACATAACTTTGTAATTTTTCTATGAACAGCTGTATAGCTTAGTCTATATAGACTAAGCTATAAAGTTATATACTTTCAACAAATTAATATACAACTAATACAAATTATTTGTTGGATAATAAATTACTACAGAGTATAAATACTGTATACCAGATACCTGTAGTTACAAAGTGACCATGTGACAAAGTAACATTGAAATTGTACAAATATGAATTGTTCACTTTCACAGAAAATGCTTCTAAATAAAGTGAGAATACTAGTACTAAACACTACTAATGCTGCTTATATTATGTACTTCTACCTGTCCACCCGTCCTGTATGCGTTTAATTCCATAACATGAATAAACATTTCAAGTGGCAATCATTTTCAGCAGTAAAGTAAATTATTGAAATTTGTTTTTTTTTTCTGTTTGAATCATTCTCGAGTAAATATTTAACATATAACAAGGTTTACTAAATTTTTTTTTGTTAAAAAATTAGTCCAGACATTATGGCATTTAAAATGTTTTATTTATGTTATTTATAGCAACGACCATGACTACA
The DNA here is from genome assembly GCA_905147225.2 of Euproctis similis. Taxonomy (NCBI): domain Eukaryota; kingdom Metazoa; phylum Arthropoda; class Insecta; order Lepidoptera; family Erebidae; genus Euproctis; species Euproctis similis. Next base: position 20,388,380 of record LR990107.1, on the reverse strand, counting down.
ATATTGAGAAATTGACTGACGGGAATGATAGTTTTTTGGACAGAATCAATATAAACCTGGATACAATAAATGGCGTCAATAAAACAAGTGACAATTTTTTTAGTGGACTTGCGAGGAAACCCAACGTCTCCAGCTGGAACAGTACTCCGGTCATTGCTGAAATACAGGTATTTAATACTTAATTTTCGTATATATATAAGTCATATTTGTTTTTTATATAGACAGCAATGTTCCTCTTCATTTTTTAAGTATACTACTCTTTAATGTGGCGCGCAAATAGCGCAAATCTAAAACATTTAATTAGCATCTAATTATATAGATGATTTAATTAGTTATGTCTGTAGCTTTTGAGCAATTATCGATCAGAGTTCATCCTCTAAAAATGTTTCATTTGTTAGCGTTGTCTCTAATTAAATCCACAAAATCCATATATAAATGTTAACTGTCCCGGTTAAAAAATAATATAAATAAAAATAATAAATAAAGTAGGTTTCAACAGAGCGGGGTGAATGTATCGTCCAGGCATAGAGATGGTAGTGGAGGAGAATGGTATTTCCCGGCTCGACCGGTGAAATACCACGACCTCTCAGAAGATCGACGAAGTAAAGAAGTGGGTCATACCGCGTTTCGTTCGATGAGAGAGGTACCCGGAGGCCCACCCTCCTTCCCGATCCTTTCCTATCCTACTCTCTTAAAGGTCGGCAACGCAACGGTAACACTATATGTGTTGCTGGTGTCAATGGGCGGCGCAGGTTGCTTACCATCAGGTGAAGCGCTTACTCTTTAGCCGTCCTATCCCATAAAAAAAGAAAAAGTGTCAATTGCGTTGCCGACCTTTAAGGGAGTAGGATAGGAAGGAGTGGGGAAGGGGGTGGTCCTCCGGGTACTTCTCTCACCCAACAAAACGCGGCATGAGCCGCTTTACGTCGATCTTCTGAGAGGTGGTGGTATTTCACCGGTCGAGCCGGCCCATTCATGCAGCAAACTGGTTGGTTCTACCACTTTTGAAAGCTTCAATTACAAACGACGCGATGGCTAAACCCTAAGTGATAAATTAAAATTATATACTATATTATTATTGTACACCGTAGTAAGGTCAACTAAAAAAATATCGATGAACATTTTTGTTTATTTACTGTTTACGAGAAATAATGGCTTATTTACGAAGCGATTTTAAACATTACAATATCAATAATCCTTATCTATAAAAATCCTACTCCAACATTTACTCATTTATATCTTCTGAGGCGAAACAATGTTCGAGGGACAACTAGTTAATAATAAAATAAAAATATACACAATCTAATTTAAATAGTTCGTAACTCAACTAGTTTTCGTTTAATTTCCAGACTTGCTAAATATGCATATATTTTTCAACAATCAGTTATGTCGTAGCCAGAACCCCCTATAAAGTAGGTAGTAGAAGGAAATGAAAGTGATTTGTTCCCAGTAGAGATAAAAAATAGGAAAAAAGAACTTGTTATAAAGACTGTACTGATTGACTTTATTCAATTTTAAAGTCTTACTATTATAAGTTTCATGAAAGGTAGTGTACTTGGTGTGTCATCACGTTCAATACAATATGATGATAAAGTTATTTGTAGCAATCGCGACTCGACACTTATAGCCTTCGACGAGTTGTAATACGACATACTTGTCAAATTATTTTATATCTTTTTCTAATATTTCAATTAAAATAAATTCTTTCCTGTTGGAGAAAAAATACAATTTTGACATTAGAAAGTATAATATGAAAGTAACCAATTAGTTTTTGATTGTCTACCTCTAAACTCCGTCTCAATACCTTACCACTGATTTTTATGTGGCTGTTAGATTAAATTTCTATAATTTTTCTATAGTTACTTGAAGTCATTGGGTGGTATTTTGTGAATGTGAAATTAAACTTTGACACTGGTACACTTCGCATTTTGTATGAGAATTTACAAATATTTTGCGCCAATAATAACCAGTACAAAAATTTCATGACACTTCCGTGTTATTGTAAATTATCACTTATTTTCCTGATAATTATGATAAAATAGACGTATACGCCATATGACATTTGTTTTTATCTATTTTACCTTGCGCATATTGTTCCGATATAATTTGCTAGTTTCAATATAAGATTGATAGTCCAGTCATTATAGTAAGTTCACCTCGGAATTTGAGATACCCGGCTGTAACTCTGTAAATACTTATATATTGACACCCTAAAAGTTGTCTCAAAACCTACAACGCAACGGGTGTACGCAACTATTAAATTTTAAGGTCCAAAGTCACGAAAATCGGTATTTTGCGCTTCCTTCGTTAATATTTCAATTCCAATGGGATTTTTGCGATTTGTATTCAGTATCAATATTGTAGATTACTAAATTCTCTACAAATTTTGTATAAAATTATTTTTATATGGTGAACCGTTTTAGAAATAAAAGGCGGAGAGCGCGCGTCACTGGACCGGTACCTGCGGTTAAAAATGCGCCATTATAGTTGATGAACTGTCAATTTTTACATAACTTCACGCCTTTTTATATCCGAAGGTTTAGGCAGTAGCTGTTAATCCGAAATCTGTGAAAACTACAAAACCTAATAAACCTGGACAGTTTTCAAATATTCCACCAGTATATTATCAGTTCAAACTTTCTAACCATCGTTTTTTTTATGGGATATTAGGGCAAACGAGCAGGCGGGTCACCTGGTGGTAAGCAACCAACGCCGCCCATGGACACCAGCAACACATATAGTGTTACTGTTGCGTTGCCAACCTTTAAGGGGTAGGGGATAGGAAAGGATGGGGAAGGGGGTGGGCCTCCGGGTACCTCTCTCACCGAACGAAACGCGGCATGAGCCACTTTACGTCGGTCTTCTGAGAGGTCGTGGTATTTCACCGGCCGAGCCGGCCCATTCATGCAGCGAACTGCTTGGCTCTACCACTACCATCGTATTGCCCATTGACAATTTTACCACCTGCTCCAGACGATTTGCTAAATACAATTTTCTGGGATAATTCCACGTTTAGGTATAATTTCAAGTTATGTAAAAATTGACAAATATTTATAGTCATTGATTTATCGATAGTTCAACAACTATAATATATGGCGCGTTTTCGAGCGGAGGCACTGGTTGACCTGAAGTGGTCCTGTGACTGCGCGCTCTCCGCGCAGTCCGCGCTGTATCTCTGAAACGGTTCACCGTAAAAAAGATATTTTTTTCATCAAAATTTGTAGAGAATTTAATAATCTACAATATTGATACACAATACATTTAGTAAAAATGTCATTGGAAATGAGATATTTACGAAGAAAGCGCAAAATATCGATTTTTGTGACTTTTGACCTTAAAATTTCATAGTTGCATACACCCTACCATATGTAGGTTTTGAGACAACTTTTAGGGTGTCAATATATAAATATTTACAGAGTTACAGCCGGGTATCTGAAATTCCGAGATTCTTACCTAATTTAACCGTAAATGACTGGACTATGAGTTACCGTCGGCCCTTTTACTTGATAATTCCTAATTTGATTCCAATTCTGTTCTCATCAATACACAGATGATTAGATACCTACCTTTTCCTTTGTACCTCTAATAACTCAATCAAGAAATCGTTATCAAAAATAATGTTATTTATTATTTGAATAAGGTAACAAAGCAGCGATTCTTAAAGTTTCATTTTAGACTACCACATCTCTGCCCCTCTTAAAACCTTAGCCATAACCTAAATTCAACGTCTTTTAAAAAAAAACCTTTAAAACGATTTCTTTCTTGATACGTAAAAGTTTATAGCCGCTGTTTTAAATACAACCTTAGTTCATGTTTTCTTATTTGACAAATTGATGTTGAATAAATAATGCAGACGCATGTATTGGCCTCGTTTTTTGGAATCCAATGATCCACTGACGCGGACACTTATCTTTCGACCGTGAATACGAGATACCATTGTCACCACTTCTTAATTAAAGGAGGGTCAATTTTAAAATGTCCACGTAACATACTACTTTATGGTTGTTATTATAAAAACAAAATCCATAGACAAATTAAATGATAAAAAAGAGATATGTATATACTTTCCCAAAAATTAACAAATATGTATAAAATAAACGAAACTGATCTTATGTCTAATAATTTAGGGCATTTTTCATGGACGTCGGACCTTTTTTGAAGGATTTAATAGAAGGGTCCGTATTTATAAAGCAGAGACTATTGCTATACCCCAGACACAAAATGTGCCGTTGTGTGTCTTTCCATTTGTAGGAATATATATAAATATACTCAGTGGATTTATTGAATTATTATTTTTCAGATGGGGTCGGCTACGTTTATTGGTGCCAAAAATATACCCCGACCTCAGCTAAATTTCAAAGACCACATTGATAATTCTGAATGTTTGTGGGTACCGAAAATATCGGAGAAGCCGAACAACGTGAGACCGCTTGCATTGAGTATTCTCTACAATGACGAGGGGGAGGCAGTTGGGTAAGTTCTAAGTGTCATGTCTTTATTCATTATACAAGTATGCAAGTGATACCAGCATGTTCTAAAGAGTTAAAAGTACTAGAAATTGTTATACTCTATGATTAGGGTGGGTGAGATATTTTTCTAGATTTTATTAATTTTGATATTTATCACACATAACTTCCGAAAACAATTTCGAAAAGTCATTGGTGTGAGCCAGTGTCTGGAATCGAACCCGGACCTCTGGATCAGAAGCCGTGTGCTTGACCAATGCGCCACTGAGACGAAATATCGATGACTGAAAAACTTTGTGCCCGGTATGACAATAGGTTCGCCACCTATTCCATTTGGGACGTAAACATAACGGCGAGACGAGGCTTAACAGCCGCTGCCTACACCTTCGGGTAACAAAAGGCGTGAAGTTATGTTATGTTTGTTTGTTAATTTCATTACTATTTAATAGAATAAAAAGCAAGGATGGCTTTCGACGCATATGTCATGTGTGATATATTTGGGAAATGTGTCTATATATATATTTGTCACACCCAGTGGCCTAAACTTTGGGCGTTTTTTTAGTTGACGAATATAGAGTTGTCTAAAACTTATTTAAGTCATATATATTTTTTCTGAATTCTAACACGAACCACTTCGCTTATATGACAAATTGCGACATTATAATATGTATGTATAAATGCCCACAATATTGCTGACTACGATTTCTGTATTTACTTCCGAGCACGTATTTTGATAGAAAACCACTTATTTGTGTTGTATAAGTGTGCATTCGTGTGTGATTATAATTTAGCTAAGTTGATGGATCGATGAATAATATTATTATTCAGTAATTATTATTGTCAAGGGCACCTAGCAGTATCAATATAACATTGTATACAATATTAATAAAACAAATCTGCTATCATTGTATTAATGTTGCAAAGAGACAGACAGTTTATCTAAGATTATTCCTGTGAGATACTATATACAAAAAAAAAATTCTTTAGTCTGTTTGTAAAGATTGTTACAAGGATATTAATGGTTGTATTTATTTGAAGGCGATTTCCTTTGAGATTGTGAAAAAGGGCAACAATTCTTTATTTTTTTCAGTACTTTATAATACGAGACCCACTGTACTTACTATTTTCCGCCCTCTTAAGCTTAAAGAGTGCTCGGACTAAATGAAATAAAAAGCAATAAACCATTGATATATCAATCTAGGCTTACTGTAAATAAATGAACAAATGTAAATAACACAAATTGCTAGTTTTACTAAATCGTGTACTATCTTTTAGATATGAACATCCATATAAGATCGAGCTGGACTTGTATCATCCGCCAACTCAGGTGCTCCAGGCTGGCCCTGAAGAGATTGCCTTCCCCGCACCGCTTGAAGAAACGAAACTGACATATATTGACACAGAAGTGAAGCTCAACCACCTTGTGGAGCATCTCTGCACCGTTAAAGAGCTAGCAATTGACTTGGAACATCATTCCTACAGGACTTATCAAGGTAAATACTTTATATTGCACCACCTACACTGAACGCCCCCACTGGTGGTGTTTTGAATGTTACATACTTAGAAATGTTTTATTTATTAGGTTTCCTATAATGCTAGCGTATACCACTAAGCTTTTGATCAACATTGGTGTTTGGACTATTTTTGACATACAACTGCCAATAAAAACATGTAGAAATATTCAAATCCGGACGGGACGGGGGGTAGTCAATAAAATGTTGGGAACCGTTGGCCTATATAACAAGCACAAAGGCAGATTGCCCCCCTACCACGTCTGACATGTACTGTTTGACACGTGTATATTGTGATAGTAGGTATGGGCAGATTTCAAAGAGTACACTATAGTCTTCATTAGGCACGTTGGCAACCTTGACTCAATTATTTCTATTTTATCATTCGAGTCACGTGTACAAACCTTCTTCGAGGATGTATTTATTTGTTTTTATCTGGCTGGCCAACCTTCACCTTTGTTCACTTTTATTACGTACCGTATGCCTGCTTTTTTTTTTTTCTTTTTTATAACTACAACTTCGTGTTGTGTTTTCTCTTTTTGAAATTTTTCTTTATACCCACTTTTGAGTGTTTGTTCATTATAGGGAGAAAAAAAATTAACCCACTAACATTGGCCAATGGAGCTCTTTAAAATTGCAACCGCGATATCTTTTATCATTTATATAAACATGCATTGTTTAACTGTAATCGTACTATCTGTACTCGCAATCACATCATTTGAAGTTGTTTTTCTTGAATAAGAAGTTAAGTAATAATAATATTCGATCGATATTTAGAAATTGAAACTTAAGTTGTAGTTTGTTAAAAACAGTTTGTTTTTGTTGTAAACAATTTATAGTTCCCGGCGAACATTCTTACGCATCAAAATTAATAAAGAAGTAAAGTTGGATGTATCATTTTTTCTTTGCTACATCATCAGGGGCGTAGCTACCGCCGTATCAGCCGTATCAATTATACGGGGCCCCCGGGGTTCAGGGGCCCCCGACGTGCCTAAGTTATAAAAAATCCCTACCCTACATGGGCCCCCAAATAAATTATTATACGGGGCCCCACCAAGGCACGCTACGCCTCTGTACATCATACATGTATTATAAATAAAAACCACCCCGTTGACACTCATAATAATAATATATTAAAAAAAACCGCATCAAAATCCCTTGCGTAGTTACAAAGATCTAAGCATATAGGGGGACAGACAGCGAAAAGTGATTTTGTTATATACTATGGAATGATTTAATAACATTTTTGACTGACTTGTATTTTTTTAATATATAATATGTAGTTAGGTACATTGCAAATATGCATACATTTTTCATAGTATTGCGACTGACAAACTGAAATAAAATTGTTTCATTGTGTTTGATAAAGGTTAACATATGTTATTGTACGGGGGTTTAGAAAATATTAATCCACCTGCGTCGCAATATATCATGCACTGTACTAGGTGACCTTTGTCACACTACGCAAATACATAAATGGCTGGTTAAATCTTGAATCCAATTAGAATTATTACTTTTTCACTTAAAATACTAGTAACTAATACTAAGCTGTTAAACCATAAAAAGCGAATACATCTTGAGACATTATTGAAAATAGCTACTAATATGTATGACCCGAATTAATGCATGATGAGATTTATGACTTTGGATGAGGCGAAAGAATTCAGTCGGGATCGTCAGGAGCCAAAGTGACTGCCTACCACTGTGAGTTACAGGCGTTTTAGTTAGGCATATTAGTGCGACCGGCAAACAATTCGACTATTAAAATGTTTCATAAATATACATAATATAACATCGATGACTGACAACTTATTGGCGGTGTATGTGCAATAGGTTCACCACCTATTCCATTTGGGACATGAGGGTGACTCGAGGCTTAACACTTAACAGCCGCTGCCTACACCTTGGAATAGAGAATGGAGTGAAGTTATGTTATATTTGTACATATTATTATGTTATACTATTATTATATACATAATGTATATTGCGAAATGACGCATGAAATGGTAATCGTATCAATATGTAATATCTGCTGAGAATGCGACATTATTGCTTATTGCGCATATGCAACTTGCTAAACTAACCACTGCGATGTTTTATAATGTGTTACTATATAACTATATGTATCTAATATATATAAATTATTTATCATTATTATGTAGGTATCACTACATAGTATAAAACGAAGTCACTTTCCGCTGTCTGTCCCCTTGTATGCTTATATCTTTAAAACCATGCAACGGATTTTGATGCGGTTCTTTTTAGTAGCTAGAATGTGTCAACGGGGTGGTTTTGATCTATTATAATTCATATATGATGTTCTAAAGAAAAAATGACAATTTTCGAGAATTAGAATTTTCCAAACGCTGGTTGAACCCTACGTGATAGATCAAAACAATGTGCTGCATTATTAAAAAACTTCAGAAGTTCTACAAAAAACTCCGCGAGGGCATATGTCTATCTCTTAGGGATAAACCACAATGACTATTTCTCTTTTTTTACTTTTTACGTGAAATAATGGCTTATTTACGAAGCGATTTTAAACATTACAGCATATTTTTTTATCCAATTAAGTGTCTTTAATAGATTGTGCGTGTAATATAGATGATCCTGGCCCTTTACAGCATGCAATTTAAACGAACATTTACGAAGATATTGTCGCATTGCGCGCAAACTCGTGTCGATAAATAGCATAAAGTGAACTTTTGAATATCTAAATTTTACTAACTTATTTCTATTGAAGCGGAACAAAGTTCGCCGGGTCAGCTAGTATAGTATAAAACAAAGTCGTTCTCCGCTGCCTGTCTGCTTATATCTTGGAAACTATGCAACGGATTTTGATGTTTATTAAACCTATTATATAGTCCGTCTGGCTGAACTCTAAATGATAGATCAAAATAGTGTACCTAGTACATTATTATTGGTGTGTATCTATCTCTTAGGGATAACCCACAATGACCATTTCTAAAACTTTACCTTTTACAAGAAATAATGGCTTGTTTACGTACGATTGATTACGATTTTAAAATCCTGTCACTGGCTCACACCAAGAACTTTCCGAAATTGTTTTCGGAAGTTAAGTGTGATAAATATCGATGACTGAAAACTTTGTGCCCGGAATGGCAAAAGGTTCCCCACCTATTCCATTTGGAACGTAAACATAACGGCGAGACGAGGCTTAACAGCCGCTGCCTACACCTTCGGGTAACAAAGGCGTGAAATTATTACAATCCTGATCTAATTATGTACCTAAAATTCATTAAAATCCAAAAGTTACACATTTATTAGTTCTTGACGCGAAACAAAGTTCACCGAATTACCTAGTAACGAAAATATTAATAATGAGTAAATTATCTATATCTTCTTAGGATTTATAATACATACATACATAACTTCACGGCAAATTCCTTGCGGGGTAGGCAGAGAGAACAGAGCGATTTATAATGATGAATGAATAGCTACGATATTTTTTTTATACGTCATATCATCAAGTAGGTTACATATACATATGTCAACGAGATCCGTAGGTGTTTTCAGACGCGCTATTGCTATATGCGGTAGACAGTACAATCGTAATGTAACGACCGCGCCGTGCTTGCTTAACCCCGTTATCGGTAGCCGATTGGTGAACACCGCTTGCCACGGATGTCTAGACACGACGTCTTCGTATAGATAGATACATATACCTATGTAGAGACTAAAGAGGTATATATTCTTGCAAAATGCATAATTATCGTTTTGCTTTGACCCTATTCACAGATTATAGAAAAATATTACATGTCTTTTGTACTAGTCCAATAATAATAATTATTATTATTATTTTAACGCGGTGTAATTTTCCTACGAAGTACCTTTACTTACTAGGTAATTAATAATACAAGACTTGCATTATTTTAAAATCCACCCATTTTGTGTTATAATTAGTGTCCGACCGAAGGTCTATTTTCGCCGAAGCCGAAGCCGATTAATCGGCAACCTCCACAACCTTCCGCGGAAGCCGGAGGTTTATAATCTATTAGAAATTAAATATTTCCTTCAATATTATCCACAGCTAAAGAAGAATATTGGCGTAAAGTGGCTCATGTCGCTTTTCTCTCGGTAGTAGAGGTATCCGCACTGAATTAAGCGCAGTCCGGTCCGTCAGTCACGCACTCTTTCGTAACGGTTCGTTTAATTCTGACTATTCTCAGACCTTCGGCAGGACCTTCGGCTTCGGCGGATAAAAAAGCTTTTATAAGATTCCATTAATATTTTTGTACGTTCACGCTCACAGTATTCGATATTGGAGGCAGGTGTCTTGACTTGGTTTGGGTTTTTCTCTATGGACCATAATGATGACACGAGTTTGAATCCCCTTACCTTTGCTATTTGTACATAATATAATTATGTGTAATTATTGTTTCAGGCATAACATGTCTTATTCAAATTTCGACTGATGAAGGTGGCGATTTTATCATAGACGCGCTGGCCGTGAGGGAGCACATTTACAAGTTGAACTTGGTGTTCACAGACCCTAAGCGTATTAAGGTAAGCGGAGAACACGAAAAATGTCTGAAAATTTTGCTTTAAAAATAACATTTATAAAGCATAAAGCAACTTTACGCATTTTCTAGGGTGTATGCAGTGGCTGTTAAGCCTCGACTCGCCGTCCCAAATGGAATAGGTGGCGAACCTAATGCCATACCGGGCACAAATTTTCCAGTCATCGATATTTATCACACATAACTTACGAAATTAAATTCGAAAAGTCATTGGTGTGAGCCAGAATTCGAACCCGCGACCTCTTGATTCAGAAGCGGGGTGCTCGACCACTGGACCACCGAGACTTTAAAAATATATTGGTGAAATGTAAATATAATGGCAATTTGTATATTCTCTGACTGAATATTAATTATATAGCAATTAAAATATCGTAACACTTTGTATAAATATTGACAAGGATTTTATTTGAAATAAAAGAACCAATCTATATATTTGAGGATATAGGTGCAAAAATAAATATAGGTGATTATATTTATTTGTTATGTATCAGGTATTCCACGGTGCGGAGTCTGACGTGATATGGTTGCAGAGAGATTTTGGCGTCTATCTGATCGGTTTGTTTGACACACACCAAGCCGCCAAAGTGCTCAATCTGGCCGGACTCTCGCTCAAATATCTCCTAATGCATTACTGCAAAGTGGACGCCGATAAAAAGTAAGATAACTTTATTATATTTGCTAACTGCTGGCGTATTATGAACTCTTAATTCCAGCCAGCTTATGCGCTGCCTTGCGATTTGTATTTGTATTTTCAACGGCTAATTTCAGCTAGTCAGTGACGAGTAGTCACTGTCAAATTCACTCTAAATTCGATTTATTAACGTCTAATACCGTTTAGTCACTCACGAGTAGTCTTGACTAGCGGAAATTAGTCGTTAGATATACGAATTCGCTAGGCAGCGAACAAGCTGGCTGGAATTAAGAGCTCATAATATGCCACCTGTTTTGCATTTATTTTAGTCCTGTACAGTGACTTAATTAGTAACAATTACTTCACTATATATTAGACTAGCTTTTACCCGCGACTTCGTCCGCATAAGTTTTTTGGTTTTCTCCCGGCTGTATGTCCCCCTGCAACAATGTCCCACTATCGTATGAAAGAGCAAAACTCCCAACAAAAACGACTAAAAATCACTAACTCAATTTAGTTATCTGCCTATTGCCTACCCCCTAAGAACGTTGGCGTGATTATTTATAGCCTATGACCATTTCTAGGTAATCATCTATCACCATACCAAATTTCATCAAAATCCGTTCAGCCGTTTAGGCGTGAAAGAGTAACAGACAGACAGACAGAGTTACTTTCGCATTTATAATATTAGTATGGATTACAATTTGTTCATTCATCAACTGTCACTAATAACTACCGAAGATTTTATAATGGCTTCTTTTTATATCACATTTTTATCTGCATGTTTGTTCCGTCTCATCTCTTTTACTTGCAAACGTCTGATGTAATAAAGAGATTAACATAAATAATTTTACTAGTTAAATTCCTCGTATACAAACACGCAAATAGAGCTTCTATTAAACAAATTATGTTTCAATGTAATCTCTTAAACGGCTAGACAAATTATGATGGTACTTTCACTGGCAGACACTAGCTAAATTCCACGGATACCAAGTGCCGAATGGAGTATTAAATGACTATTGTTTGCAGATACCAACTGGCAGATTGGCGTATGCGCCCTCTGCCCGCCGAGCTGATCCAGTACGCTCGCATGGACACACACTACTTACTCTACATCTGGAGGCAGATGAGGGTTGAGTTGCTGAACAAGGCGTCCTCGCAGCCACACCTGCTTCTGTCCGTCTTCGAGCAGAGCCGGCAGATATGTTTGACCGTAAGTAGCTTCCGCGATCACAACCTCCGACGCTTTTGGCAACGCTATCTATTGTCTCAAATTACCGGACTAATTGATTTCGATCCCATGATAAGGCACCATTTTTTTTTGTCTCACACCTCTCGATTTAATGCCATCGAGAGAGATTTAAAATGCTTGTTAATGTGATTAAGTTTTATACCTTAAACATAACATAACTTCACGACTTTGTTACCCGAAGGTGTAGGCAGCGGCTGTTAAGCCTCGTCACGCCGTTATGTTTACGACCCAAAATGGAATAGGTGGCGAACCTATTGCCATACCGGGCTCAATGTTTTCAGTCATCGACATTTATCACACATAACTTCGAAAAAACAATTTCGTAAAGTCATTGGTGTGAGCTAGTGTCGGGATTCGAACCCGCGATCCCTGGATCAGAAGCCGTGTGCTCGACCACTGGACCACCGGGACTATTTTTATCCCTTATTCTAGTAATAACTAAGTTATGATTGCACAGTTTGTTGTATCTACTCGTAAAATGTGTCCTCACTTTATTTTATTAGTTTGAACTACTAGACAATTAAATTTGAACCTTAATTTCAATATCTGTAAATTGTAAATTTTTGTTTGTTCCCAGACATACAACAAGGAGGTGATAACAGAGACTTCTCACATGCCTCTGTACATGCGTTCGAAGAAATCGTTCAACTCCCAACAGATGGCAGCACTCAAGATGCTTTACAAGTGGCGAGACACACAAGCGCGCTCGCTAGATGAAAGTACCGCGTATGTACACACAAAATGCATATTTTTTTACATTAGTATACATAACTTCACGCCAACTTCAACCCATACGGGTTAGGCATACAAAACAGAGTGCCTTTTTAATGCTCCTGACGTCAACTTCCACAAAGATACCTTCAGTTGGGTCATGAAAAGTTTGTCCTGACGGTTCTCGACTCCTGGTTCTGGACATCCATCCGCTTTTGTATATCTGTTTAGGGAATCTTGCATCATCCATTCTTTGTACATGCCCGAACCATCGGGACATGCCCTTTCTTGCTTTTATACCGTTACTCTTTCAATCCCACTTCCTTCCTTACAACATTGCTTTCGACGCGGTCAGCGAGAGTTACTGCTAAAATTTTGCGCAGTGCCCACATTTCGACCGCGTTTATGCAACTTTCTTGCACACTCTGCCATATCCAACAGTAGTGATCGTACTGATCATACTCTAGTTCCATAGACAATTTTTCATGTACTTTATAGAAATTTAATTTAAAAATTAATAGATATAATAAATATTTGATGAAACTTTGAGTGATTGTACGTTGTTATTGTTACAGATATCTTCTCCCAAATCACATGTTGTTGTCGTTAGCCGAGTCGCTGCCGCGCGAGTTGCAGGGTGTGAACGCCATGTGCAATCCCATGCCACCGTTCGTCAAACAGAACCTGGTCACCATACACAGGATGTTGCTGTCGGTTAGTACCACTTACAGCACTTACACTACTACAATTTACCTCATGCCTTTTTCTACCCGAAGTCGTGTAGCCAGCGCATGTTAAAGCCGTGACTGGCCGTATTATTGTAATAGAAATAGGTGGCAGAACCCATTGCGATAATACACCGAACCCAATTTTGTCAGGCATCGATATATGTAATAACTTGTGACTAGTGTCCGACCGAAGCTTCGGCTTCGGCCAAAAATCCATCTTCGGCGAGAACTTCGGCTTCGGCCCAGCATTTGGCCAAATTCCGGGCCGAAGCCGAAGGTCCGAATACAGTCGGAATTAAACAAACTGTTACGAAAGAATGAGTGACTGACGGACCGGACTGCACTCAGTTCAGTACGGATACCTCTATGCCCGAGAAAACAGCGGCAAGAGCCACTTTACGCCGGTATTCTTCTTTAGTTGTGGATAATATTGAAGAAAATTATTAAATTACTGATAGTTTATAATCTTCGGCTTCGGCCGAAGGTTGTGAAGATTGCCGATTAATCGGCTTCGGCTTAGGCCAAAAATAGACCTTCGGTCGGACACTACTTGTGACACATAACTTCCGAAAAGTCATTAGTGTGAGTCCAGAATCGAACCCACGAGTTCTTGGTTCAGAAGCGCTGTTATTTTATCTTATTTAAATCTAAATCAAGATGATTCTAACTCTTTTTTTTGTCTTTCGAGTCTCCCTAGCTTGATGTGTTTCCTTGAAGAAGTTTCACTTTTTGGTCTTAATAGGAAGAGTGATCTAGTTTTACATAATATTTTCGAAAATAACCTATTTATATATTAGATGTTAGTTATTTGGGTCAGTGAATAAATTTATTTATTTGTTGTTTAGTGTCGCGAGTTACCGAACGAGCCTCAGCTGTATCAGATGCCGTCCAGCATCAGGAACATGGTGAATGTGCAACAACTCCAGACGTACAACGTTCACGACATACACCCGGAATTTCTGTAAGTTTAATTAGATGTAGCAAGAAGAACACTTGCCGTATTTATAACTTCACAACCTTAATTCACTAAAGTTTAGACAGCTACAATTATGCATAGACACCACAGAAATAGATCAAGATAGAACGGCTGCGACGTCATATTTTCATACATTTCGCGCGTGTCACTTATTTGAAAAACCACGCCCACAGCGTGACGTCATTTTCATTGTAAGCGGGGCGACCAGTGAGGAGACACACTCCTTAGATTACGATAGTAATATCTGAAACGTGTGTTAAATTTATTATTTTATATGGTACCAACTTTATTGATTTTGTGTAACGATAATCATAGAAAATAAAACATGTTAAATACTTTGATCAGACATCTTTAATATCACATAAGTAATTCAAAATTCAAGCTGAGTATCCTGTTTTCCCAATAGTATATAAACTTTATTAATAAATATTTTATTGTCCTTGAAACAATACATATTTATAAAAAAAATCCCCTTTTGTAAGGGTTGGCCTTACAATCCTGGTTAAATAACGAAGCCGAACGTCGACGTATACTTCGGTTACTGCCCGTGTGAGAAGGACCAAATGTTTTTCTGTCGGCGATTGGTCGAATTGGTGAAAATTTATACATACTGTCAAATAAACTGCTGCCAGTAAAATTACGAAGCACTTTGGTTGAAATTTGTGATGTTAGAATAAAGGTAGGGACAAAGCAAGACATAAGCTGATACTCGAATTAATATTGAATTAATTTATCGATAAGTCCTAAGACTCAACGATACATGGAGTGTCCCTGCTCTAACATTCGAAGACCAATCACAGCGATTAACAGACACAGCGATCGACTGGCAGGTGTATTGTGTATTTCGTTTGATTCGACGTACATTACGCGTATAATATAATTTATTATGCGCGCAATGTTTTTGTATAGGAGCGTTGAATGTGGACAGCAATGGATATTTATCATAACGAAAAAATATACAACTTATGATCGTAATGGTAAAAGTAAAACAATTATTTAGAATCTCAAAAAAATACTTTCTACTGAATTTCTATACTTATTGATGATACGAAATGTTTCCTTTCTTCATATTTGCTTCACTGCTTTTGTTTTTACAATTTGTCACAGCACAATAAGGCATATTTTTGAAGTTTTATCTATTTTTTTTTATGTCCTGAACGCAGGATCGGGACGCTCGTTGCGTAATGAGAGCGAGTTTCGAAAAGCATGCAATATAGTGCATGGTTTTGGCACGCTTGCCACGCCTTTTCGCCCTTCTATCTTGATCTATTTCTGTGATTTGTTTTTGTATTTATGTAATGGTTGGTGTGAAAATCATTCTTGTGGATTCAAACTCAATAGTTTTTAAGGAAATATTTCAACTAATATTGTACTGTACTATAAAGTAATATATGGCCTTGCATGGCTTTGGTACTTACGGTTGCCGAACCGGGACCTTTGGGTTCGAAACCCACTCAAGTACAGCATTTGTATTTTTGTATGGAGCCATAAACCTAATTAAAAAGTAATAGTTAGACTAGCCTAATAGTTAGTAGTCCTTTTTGCCTCTCTAACGACTCGCATACTTATTATTACACACAATTCTATATTATATTTATAACTAGCTGACCCGGCGAACTTTGTTCCGCATCAAAAGTATTATCTGCTGTCCCGCTATGTTAACACTGCAATATCTTCGAAAATATTTGTTTAAATTGCATGCTGTAAAGGGCCAAGATCATCTATATTACATGCACAATCTATTTAAGACACTTAATTGGATGAAAATTAATACTATAATATTTAAAATCGCTTCGTAAATGGGCTATTATTTCTCGTAAATAGTAAAAAAATAAAAATTGTCAATGTGGGTTATCCCTAAGAGATAGACATATGCCCGCGCGGACTTTTTTGTAGACCTTTTAAAGGTGTATAACAATGTAGTACGTTGTTTTGATTTATCACTTAGGGTACAGGCAGCGTTTGCGATTAAAGTTCTAAATCTTGAAAATTATCAATTTTTTTTACTCTATACATGATTTATAGATCAAAACGACCCCGTTGACACCCTCTAACTATTAAAAAAATCCGCATCAAAATCCGTTGCGTAGTTTTAATGATATGCGCATATAAGGGGACAGACAGCGGAAAGTGACTTTATTTTATACTATGTAATGATATATTGTTATTATTTGTATACAGTGAGCAGATACAATCGAAGGATCCGAACCTTGATCAGTCCATCGATCTGTACGCGGAGTATACTCAACACATTAGCTCAGCTCCCAAGCCGAGTCTGCACATTGCCACGCCTGATCAAGGCTACCAAACTATTGTAAGTAGTCACAACTTTATTACATATCATAACTTCACGCCTTTTTCTACTCTAAGGTGTAGGCAGCAGCTGTTAAGCCTCGTCTCGCGGTTATGTTTACGTCGCGAACCTATTGCCATTCCGGGCACAAAGTTTTCAGTCATCGATATTTATCACACACAACTTCCGAAAATAATCTCGAAAACTCATTGGTGTAAACTAGGATACGAACCCGCGACTTCTTGATTCAGGAGCCGGGTGCTCGACCACTGGACCACCGAGACCATTAAGTTCTACATAATATAGTATTCACAAAAAAGATATAAAGTTGTTGTTTGAAATATTAATATAGTAACTGTTTCGTTATCCGACTGTGTTAGAAGGAGGGTTGTATTGTCGAATGTATGTTTTTATATAATGGTGGATTTTACTTTGATAGTTCTCGTTAGATTCATCTAAATCGAAGGGCTACATTCCATTCCCGTATGCCTAAATTTATTTTTGAAATTTACATATTTGTATTTTATATTTCTGAAATGTATGTGATAATAGTTTTTTCTTTATTAATACTTGCACGCTAATAATGCTTCTTTTTTTTTTCACTTTTTGCTTGCAGGTTTCTGATCTGAATGCTGAAGCGAAACAATTCATTCCACCATTCGATAGATACAGAAAATATCGCTGTCTCGCGCAGGTACCTACCGTCACAGTAATGTAGCTTGCACGAAAACTAAATAGCTTCAAGTGTTAAAGATAAGCAAACAAAACTACATGTAAATAAGTAATATATAATAAGTATAAAAAAATACCCTGACGTTTTCACAGATGGAAGAAATAAAAGAGTTCAAAGAGAAAGAAGCCAAGATAGCGGCAATCAGCAAAGGCAACGAATTGATCAAAACCGAAGTGCTTATTAAATTGCAACAAGCGAAGACACAAATCGAAAACGAGGAGAAAAATAATGTCGCCACTATTGATCTGAGCGAGTGCGGCGATAGTGACGTCACAATGAAAGCGCAACGCAAGAGGAAGATAGCTCCTGAGAAAATTGAAACTAAACATGCCGATGCACCGGTTGCTGTTGTTTCAGACGAGATTAAAAACACCACCGAGGTGACTGTCAAGCCGCACGAACAGACCGACAGCAACGTGAAGACATACATATACAAGAATGTTGATTATAAAAAGTTCCATACAGTCATGAAGAAGGAGCACAAGCAGAAATCAAAACAGAAGTTTAAGAAATACAAAAAGTAGATGTTATTGCCTGTGTCTTTATCTATTATATATTATTAAGTGAAGCTATGTATACTTACATACATATTATATATATACATATATATATATACAGTTTCATTAACAGACGGACGGACGACTACAGTGCGCTTTTTTGTTTTTATATTACATTTAAGTAAAACATAGATGCATTGCAATTGTGGTGTTTTATTTATCCCATATATATCCACGAAGCATAGATACAAAAGAGTCTGAACGTAATGTTTAACGAATGGTCTCCATTCAGAGGAAAGAACCCTTGCCGCTAGAGGGCGTCATTCTTCGAGAAGCATTTGACATCTCGACGTGTGTTTACGTGTAATAATGTTAATCGTACGTAAAGTAATAGTCGGTGCGCTCGAAATTGTAGCGCGGCCTGTGGCAGAAAAGAGAACTAAGGTGTCAGTTTGTTATTATGTACATTACTACTATGGAAAAGGCTAAACCGTTCGGACTCCCAATGTTTCTATACTTCATGATCCTATGATGGCTATACTATAAGATAAAGGATGGTGGCTTTTTATCTGAAAAGGGGAGGGATTTTTTGAGCATTTAAAATACAAGCTTCTAGATTGATGAGATGGATGTGTGTAATGAAGAAAATGAATAAAATTCCTATGGAATAAGAATACTCTTCTTTCTACTACACGAAGTATAAATACACAGGAGTCTGAACGGTTTAGGTTTTTCCAAAGTATTAAAGTATACTTAGATCGTATCGATCGATAGTTCTCTTTTCTGCCACGGGCAGCGCATGCAAGCGGAAGTTCGAAAGTTGCGCCAATTACTGAGAGGTTCAGAGGAAATCGCCTTTTGTGTTCAATCTGTAGTGTAGTGATAAAACTTGATAACAACCGGCGCGACATTTGGGGGTTGGGAGATAACTAACTACTTATAACACATTTACCGGCATTATTAACTCTGAAACTTTTGTTTGTAATACTATCACGGCTCAGTTTTGGTGTGGAAACTAAGCGAGGCAATGTAACGCAATGCATATTAAATTTGCCTCATCTGTGACGCGTTTTGTTGCAAATGCTTTAGTAGAAGTTGGATTACAGTGTAGTGGGCAAGTCTTATCGAGTACCTTGGCACTTAGCGTCTTACCTGGTAAGAGCTGGGTTAAGAGCCAGATAGAACAAGTGTAGTGAGGCAAAATATTGAATTAAGTAAAAAAAAATAAGTAATATTAATTGTTTATTTTTTATTAATCCTATATTTTATTACCCAAAAGCCGATTAGGAAACAACAAATACAACAGTATATTGTACTTGACTAGTTAGTGGCACTAGTCGATACGCTGTAGATAAGTACCGACATAAGTGTCAGTAACTGTGCCTTCTTCGATTGTATTTAGTTATTCAGAAATATCCTCAGACACATCTTCTCTCGGCTTTATTTTATTTTTTATTACCTTACGGTTACGTTCATAAGTTTCGGAATCGTTACGATCCTTCATAATACCTTTGCCTTCCGCTCTAACCTTGTGTCTGAGAGTTTTCTTGACAGCTCGTTTCTTGTCCTCGTCACCTCTGATCAGTACCTTCTTATTTCTATGAGCTTGACGCGGATTGTGTGACTCCGTTGGTGCTGACATTTTTTCTTCATCCACTGGTGATTCGCGTTTCAAAACACTTTTATATGTTTGTCCCCGAACAGGCTCGTGTAAAGAGAATGTGATTCTGTCGTGATGTACCTTAAGAATAGATATTTTTATTAATAACTAGTTGAGCCAGCGAACTTAGTTTCGACACAGAAGCAATAAGAAGAAATAGAAATAGTTATTGTGTGTTATTCCTAAGAGATTTTTTTTTTTTTTTTTTAAATCTTTATTATTTTAAAGGGATTTTGTCACTTAGTGACTATGTCACCCCCGTAAGTATAACACAAAGGAATTTACAAAATGTTTTGGTACAGCCTCGCAAGGACATTACTTTTTTCAGAGAGTGGGTATGACAAAATACTATTACATATACCCACATTTTGATTACACTCAAAAACAGAAGTATCTTGTCGTAGAACCTCGTTACGGCTACATTCCATCAACACATGATACACATCATCTATCATATTGCAATCTGGACAATTGGGTGAATCAGATATTCCCATTAAATATTGAAATTTGCGTGATGGAATGTGTCCAGAACGTAACCTTGTCAATGTCACTACCGTCCTTCTGCTCAAATTTTCGTCTTGGAACCATGGGTGATGAGGAGGCTCACATTGTATAGTGCGGTACCATATTCCTTTTGTCAGCGAGCGCTCATCAAAATATTCGCGCCAACCTTGTCTACATTTTTCTCTGACCAGGTTTAATATCTCACTGTAAGGTGGAATACAATTGTAATCGATGCCATCAGTGATAGCTAATCTAGCTGCTTGATCAGCCTCCTCATTACCCGTGATACCGACGTGAGAGGGTATCCATTGGATAACAACCTCTTTATTCATTGCACTTAACTTACAGATGGATTCTAAAATGTTATAGGCTATCGGGTATCCTCGAACATTCGAGGTTAGCCGAGCCAAGTGTAAAAGGGCACTTTTAGAGTCTGAGAAAATGACATATTTACTGAAATTTAAAGACACTACATATGATAGGGCTTCTGATATTGCGATGAGTTCACAGTGCATTATAGAAACATTAGCTTGAATTTTAAACTTCACGCTTGTGCTTGATCGAGGATCATAAAACGCAGCCCCACACCCATATACATCTTTAGATCCATCCGTATAAAGTTTGCAATGTGAATTATATCTGCTACAAATAAATTTTGAGCATGCATCTCTTAGATCTCTAATTATGAAATGGCGTTTCGCAGATTCCACACCTTCAATATTAATTTCTATATTCTTAGTTACATCATAGTTACTTAACCACGTGTCAAAAGAAAAAAATGGAAGAATTGTATCTGAGTAAACAGGTATATCACAGAATTTCCTATAAGTTTCTATAAGCAACGGTAACTTCTTTCGTCTCCAGTATTCTTTATAACATAATTGATGTAATTTTTCTAAGGTACTTACTGTACTATTATTACGAGCAGCCCTAGATTTTAAATAAAATTTACCAGCAAGATATTTTCTACGTATGGATAGAGGCTGCAGACACAATTCGCTTTCCATAACATGAATTGGGCAAGACTTTATAAATCCACCTATCAATCTCATAGCCTGGTTCTGAACTTTATCTAATTTGTACAAATGAGATTTTGCGCTGCTATCATACAAAAAAGAACCAAAATCTAGTCTGCTTCGTATAATTGAAATATATAGTCGTCTTAGATGCTTGGGATGGATTCCCCAACTAGAACCTACAAGTACTTTGAAAACGTTCAGGAACCCCAGAGTTTTCTCTCTAATCTCATTTATATGTCGAGTCCATCTTAAATTTCTATCTAGCCGCAAGCCCAAATACTTAACATCGTCGACTTGTTCAATACAATGATTATTAATATGAAACGATATGCCATGGTTGTTTAAATTTCTATTGTGACCTCGAGTGAATACGCATATTTTCGTTTTCTCGTGGGAAATGGTTAGACCCATGCTACATATATAGCAGTTTAATGTGTTAAGGGAATTTTGCATATCAATGGCTGCATCAGAAAATTTTGTTTTACTACAATAGAGTACGAAGTCGTCTGCATATTGAGATATAAACACTCGTTTGATATTATTACAAATATGAATTGTAGCTATATTGAAAAGCAGAGGAGATAAAGGATCACCCTGTGCTACACCTGTCCCAGAACTACGCTCAATAGTTTCTATGTTATTATATTCTAGGAATAGACGACGCGTATGCAAGTATTCCCAAAGATAGCCACATATAAGTTTATCCACACCATAGCTTGCCAACGTATTTAAAAGCTGAATCACATTAATGTTGTTATATGCACTTTCTATGTCAACAAAACATCCCACCGTAACTAGACCTTCAGTGAAACCTGCCTGAATCCTGGACACCAATCTAGCCAGGTTGTCCATACAAGACCGTGACCTCCTAAAGCCCACAGTGTCATCAGAAAAATAGTTATTCTTTTCAAAATGCCATTCTAACCTACGTGTTAAAATTGAGTGAAATATTTTGCATAGACAGGATATTAAAGCTATGGGTCTGAGCTTCGAAGCTGCACACCCACCCGAGCCAGACTTTGGTATAGGAACTATTTTAACTTGTTTCCATTGGATTGGTACAAAACTAGTGCAGAGGAATCTATTGTACAAGGACAATAGGAGTTGTTTGCCTATGTCGGGAAGATATTTTATCATCGAGTAGGATATATCATCGATACCCGGTGCAGTATCTGTTGATTTGATCGAATTTGTTAGTTCCTGTCTCGAAATTATGGAAGACAACTGTGAATCTGGAGTGTCAAATTGGGGTTTCAACGGGGTGACGTAATCCGGCGCCAAGGTACACAATAGTGAATCAGCTTGCTCTCGAGTAATATTGCTTCTCTGTGTTCTGTAACCTTTAAGCCATCTCATTTTGGACCACATTTCCCCTGATGACGTCACTGCATCAATATTATTACAAAATCTCCTCCACGATTTTGAGCTTTCAACCCGAATAAGTCTCTGTGCTGCTTTGACTTTATTCTGTAGTAAACCTAAATTAGATGGCGTGGGATTTTTCCTAAAATTTGCAAGTGCCTTACGTCTCTCAGCCACGGCCTTTGATATTTCCTGGTTCCAATAGGGTTTTGATACAAATTTGTCTCACGAACAGGATTTTCACAGATCTTAAAAACCGGAATTGCTTCATTGGCAGCAGTATTTAAGGCAGCTATAAATTCATCGTATGCAGTCTGGTGATCACTTGATAATGTTAAGCCCATGAGTTCTCTCTCTATATTTTGTGAATAATTTTGCCAGTTAGCTTTTCTAAAGTTACGTTTCTTCTTTTTAGGACCATTATTGTTCACATCAGTTCTAATTTTAATTATCAAGTGATCGCTGCCCAGATTTTCATTTATTACCTCCCAGTGAAATCTCAAGGCTATATCCGAAGAAGTCAAGGTCAAATCAGGAGAAGATTCCTGTATGAGGCCATTAACTAATTTAATTCTAGTGTGTGAACCGTTGTTAATGGAAATAAAGTGGTTTTCTAAAGTTGAGTCAAATATTTGATGTCCTCTTAAATCATTTTTAGTGGACCAGTTAGTATGATGGCCATTAAAGTCGCCAGCAATCAGCGACTTCCTTTTAGTAAGAGATAAAATCTGATCCCAATCATTAGATGATGTAGTGATTGATGGTGGGCAGTATAAAGATAACACATTTTCAAGATGGTCACAATTCAGTAGTTTTACATGAATAATTTCAATTTGTGTGTTAGATAATGCAACATTAAATTGAAGTGCTCTTATAGATTTATGAGTAAAGATAGCCACACCTCCGTAGCCGTCATCACGGTCAGCTCTAAAAATATTATAACCGCTTATACGAAATGGTGCACCTGGATCCAACCATGTCTCGCTGATTATAGCAATATGAATCTTTTCTTGATTTAAAAGCGCTTCAAACTCTTTTTGCTTAGGACGGATGCTTTGCGCATTCCATTGTAAAATTTTTAAAGAGAAGATGGAGCTCTCGTTAGCCATAGCTGTTCTAAGTAATTAAAGCAAGGCCAGTCTGCGAAATATTGTTTAATAATTGATAGTATCTCCTCAAAAATTATAGTCATGCACTCTTTTATTTTGTTTCCCCACGAATTATTTTCACTGAAGAATATTTTTTCTTGTAGTTTATTGAATATTGATTGTCTTTTCTGATTTTTTAAATGGTTTTGTTGTCTTTGTTCATCTTCAATGTTTATCTGATTCACGCTATTTCCAATCGAACATTCAAACAAATCATCATCTCTTGGTTCTTTCCTTCTAATAGTTTTAGATTTTTCTTTGGGTTTTTCTCGATTACCTATTCCTAAGAGATAAGACACACACTGTCGTGGACTTTTAAGACCTTTTGAAGGTGTATATTATTGTAGTACCAACATTGTTTTGATTTATCACTTAGGGTTCACCCTAAATAAATCAACACCCTAAGTGATAAATTGCAATTAAAATGCTAAATCTAAAAAACATGACTTTTTAACTACTTAAACATCAATTTTACATAGATACAAACCACCTCGATGATACCTTTTTTTTCCAAAAAAAAAACCACATCAAAATCCGTTGCGTGGTTTCTAAAGATATACCTAATGTAATGTGACAGACAGCGGAAAGCGTCTTTATTTTATATTAAGTATTAATAATGAGATAATCATAATCTAGTGAGATAGGTAAAATAGAAGATTTTGGTTCATTCTCTATGATTTCCATAAGGCAAGCATTTATTTGTGTAATATGGAAATTTAGATGGCGTCATGTGTAATACCTTCAAAACGTTACACTTATATAATTACCCTGTATTCGATTGATAAGAAACATTCCTCTTCGTCTTCACAAATGAGAGAGTTGACATCGGCCGGCTTGGCGACATTCACTGGCCGACGACCCACTCGTACGAAACGCCACAGCGAACGAATTCTCGGGCCGCAAGCTCGTATTACTTCAGACATCTGTATTTATTTAAGCGATTAATTGAATAATAAACACTTAATTTAAAATAAGATTTTTAAAAAAGATGCTAGTGACGTTTTGCGCATAGATAATACAAAAAGCAGAAGAAACAATAAGAACATCATCTAATTGAGATTTATTTTGGTCGCGGGTTCGAATCCTGAAACGGGCTCGCACCAATGACTTTTCGGTAGTTATGTGTGATAAATATCGATGACTGAAAACTTTATGCCCGGTATGGCAATAGGTTCGCCACCTATTCCATTTGGGACGTGAACATAACGGCGAGACGAGGCAGCCGCTGCCTACAGCTTCGGGTAACAAAGGCGTGAAGTGTGTTATGTTATCTTTGTAATATTAAACCTTAGTCGTCTTGGTAGTAGTCCCAGTCGTCAAGTGCCCCGCTTCAGAATCAAGAAGTCTTGGAATCGATTCCGCCCTTTAAACAATGACCTTTCGGCAAAATACATATTTTGAAAACGTGCTTGGTGTATGGCTATATGTTTCGTCAAATATTCGATTTGATTTGGATTGAAGTTATAAAAAAAAATATAGCGAAAATACCTTCATCTGTTCACTGCCATCGCAAACTCCTGTTGTAACTGGCTCAACACCAAAATTGCTTACGCAAACACGGTCTTCTGGCAGCATGGATTCTATTTGGAAGGCGCACGCAGGCAGAGAGTCGGTACGATCCTGTCAAACCGCAAGTATTGCAAACAATAAAACTATTTTCAAGTATCACAATTGATTTTTCATATAAACTATCATTTAAAACCACTAAAAATCGAATTATGTTATAGCTTCAGTTACCATACCTACTCCTCTGAAACGGCTTCACCGATTTTGACACTTTTTAAAAGTATATTCATTAATATATTCTCAAGACAAGTTGCTACCTATTTTCTATAGGTGGTCCACCGAATGATATAGTTAGTCCACCACAAAAGTTTTTCGCGTATTTTTTGGCCAATATATTTCTTTTTATTAAATCATGAACATACAAGTGATGACAAATAATTAAATAAACTCTTACCCATCCAATATCGTCGCAATGTTTCGGCTCGTCATAGCAAACATAGTAATTGATAGCCTTGGAACCATCACCTCTTTTCTCGGTCGACCAGGTATACCATTTGTCGCCAAATTTAAACATACTATTTATATGACTCTGACGATATATCAACGGGAACAACATATCGTTTGGATGTTGTGGTTTAGGTGCAACACTTGTCACCTTCTGTTCTTCCACATATTCCACTCTATCCTCAGTAGCGGCTGTATGTTTGTTGCGTGCCTTGAGATAAGGTAAAATTGTTGGTTCTACGGCTTTTTTGCGGTCCCACGATTCTGTGTGAGACACATCTTCCTCATCAAACTTGGAGTCGTCCTGTTCCGAATGGACCGTAACTCTGACCTTAACCGCAAGTACTACTTGAAGGAGACATGCACTCAACACAAGTATTCTTACACGCTCCATAGTAAAGTGTACTGGTTCCTCGGTGATCTCCAAGTCAAGTACGACTCCGGAACAATTGTTTATAACTAAGCGTGCACTTGTTAAATGACTGTTTATTCTGATAAGACTATATTTGTAAATAGTATCACGAGTTCACCCATTCACTGTGAAAGGAAATACAACATTTTTTTATTATTTTCTCTTATACTTTCAAGTGGTATATCCATGATGAATAGGAACTCCACAGGTGTATGTACAGTAAAAAAAAAAACTTAAAAATATAATTTTAAGTTTCGATGGTTAGCTGCCCGTTTCTGATTAAAAAGTTGTAGGGTCGATTCCGGACTCACAACGATTTCATTGTGCCTGGTGTATGGCAATAATTACCGCCACTTGGGGCGTAACGATTCCGCGAGTCGAAGCTTGCCGCTGCCTACAGCTTTGAGTACAAAAGACGTGAAGTCAAGTTAAAAAATAAAACAACAACCAATTTATTAGATTATTGCTTTTATTCGGGTACAAAGAAGTAAGAGTATAAAATAAAAATACTGCATTTGGTATCAACCGTTTTTCATAAATCCTCTCTCATTATGAAAAATTAAGCATATATCGACGAATACATCTAGATATTGTAAAATAAACATTAAAGCATAATTGTTTTTTTTTTATTTTTTAATATTCTATACTAACATTTTTTTTCTTTAATCATAATTAATTTCTTTATCTATATAGAAAATGTATAATATATATATATATATTATATATATAGTACAAAATAAAAAAAAGCGAGTGAAGTTTGGACCATTGTTAGGAATTGTAAGTTTTTCCATAGTTTTGACCATTATATTAATACATTAGCCATAAGAGTTCGTATTTACAACATTCTAACTTGATATATTTTCATAGCATTAGGGATAAGAATTTAGCGTCACTAAGGCAGAGAGGGTGTTTTATTGTACATTGTTAGTGCCTAATATTAACTAACGATAAGTACATTAATTATTTAGTGGGGTAATAAGAATAAGTTATACAAACTACGCTCATCTAAAACTATCAGCTAGAACAATTTGATGATCAGTTAATACAGTATAATCATCATACTGTATACGCCTTTACTAAAATTATTTATTGTGTGTGTTCATATAATCTAAGACAATATTGGTTCTTTCGGGTCACGAACTCACAGTGTAGAGTTGACTTCATAATATAATAATAAATGTAATTATACATTTTTTGCTTAAAAATAATTAGTCAATATCAATTTAATAAAGTGACTGGTATATTTTTTATTGTAGTGAAATTTAAAAATTACTATAAACGATAATTATTCAAAATTCACTTGAAAAACATATATGCTTAATAATATTTAAATTAAACTAATAAACAAACGGCTTTGATCAGTCTTTGAATTAAATAACAATGGTGTATTGGTAAATAATTGAAATAGGCAACAAGACAAAGAAGGACTTTGTAAAAAAAAAAACATTAAATAGGAACTGGCCAATTAATTAAATCACATACCCTAACTAATGAGTATAGGAGAAAAAAAAATTGTTTATGGTTTTTTTATAAGTATTACAGTGCTGTAAGTACTTAAATATACTTATAGGTAACACAATAAAGAGTACACGTGATCTTATCGCACTTGCAGCCGTCACGTTCAATTTGAAGCACCTTTATAATTAGCGTTCCGAACGATAATTATTGTTGAACAACCACAAACCAAAAACACTTATTGTCTATGTAGGTTCGAAATTGAAATAACTGTATTGAAAAAAAAAAACACACATTACTAAAAACTACATAAATATTAGCTTGTATATATTTTTGTTATTTCCGTATGGATTAAATTTTTGTTTGTTGTGTGTTCCGGCAAAATCTTAGAAACGTCTGGAGTGACATAGGCTGCTTTAATTTGAGACTATATCTAATTGGGGTACATAATATTATTTAACTAACATAATGATTGTTGTTGTATAAACGCATTAAATTGATATTATTTTACGCAGAACTTGTTTTTATATATAAACAAAAACGTAATTATGTAAATATTTATATAGATAAAAAATTATTATAGATAACAAGTTATTTAATTAACAGGGAATTTGCACCTTTATTCGATGTAATATTTATGAAAACAAATAAATACTTAATATAATTAATAAACTAACTCATTTCTACATAATGCCAAGTTATTTCTATATTATCTATGATCGAGCACAGATAACTTACTCTACACTGTGATTGTTTAAAACACACTTCACACTTGACTAAAATTCAACCTAAATTTAGCTTAAAATTCTAAAAGAGTGCTTAATTTATTAGGCGTTATAAATCTAATATTAAGTGTCATTAGGATCCAAAAAATATATATACGTATAAAAGATGAGCTGCAGACAAACATTATCAAGCTGTCCATTCATTTTTATAAATCAATCTAAACACCTATATATACTTTTATTCAGCCTATTAATATTCGTAAATCATTTTGGTTTAATGAAAATATCTTTAAATACTTCTGTACGATTCAATAAAAACTATAACTCTAATATCTTGTTTTGGGAAATCTTCTTATAAAGGGATACAAAGGTTTCGTTTTGCCCTATATAGTTATTATATTATTATTATAAATTTTCTAGAAAAATCGTGTATAAAATGATTATAATATCTATATATATTGTGCCACAACACGACTAGCGGAGTACTATCATTAATTTATTAATGTACGAGATGAATGGTGAACTGTGTATTGAATGAATGGTTGTCAACCAATAGAAACTGCTCTTCCTTCAGTGAATGATAGTTCACAACTCACTCTTATGAACAACTTTGTTACAAATGTGATACTGAAATATAAAAAAAACCTAACTATTCAACTACCCAAAAAAAAACCACGGCTTTTTTTGTTGCCGCGGAAATTTCGAGTCACTATTATTTCAAGATTAAGACTTATCCAATGGAACTGAAGAACCGAGAACGAAAGAAAACACGTTTTAGCGTAGTGGGATAAAAAAATAACAGCATTAAATCAAAATGCTTGTAAATTAGCTAATTAATGATTCGGTAGAATGCAACTAATTTTATTTGTTTACCATTATAGAAGGCATGGAAGCAGTTGTTTAAGGAAAGGAAACAAAATTAGTATTTATGTAAAGGCATTTTCATATGGCCTTCTGTTCTGTAATACTTGTACTGTACTGTATGCATGATAAAATTTGTACTGCTTGTGAATATTTTATTATAGGTATATTGTGGGTAAATTGAGATAGACTAAGTGTTATCTGTATAAACTAGACTAATCTTTCTTTTTAAAATATATATTCATTTTGCTTTGTATGTGACCTAAATACTAAACGGCTGCGAAAATTGTGATATTTTATTTTGTCTTACATTTCGATGAATGAACGAAACTTCCGGGAAGAGCTGTGATTGAGATCCTAGATTTATATTTCGTACAAAATATAACTTATGATATGCGAGAATTATTTTTGGAAAATTATTGGGTATTTGTACAAAACAAAACTATATTAAAATATACTCATAACCGTGTAGAGAATATAACATGGATATTTAAAAAAATATATTTGACCTACTTACATGATAAATTATGCCCATAGTTGCCAACTCACATAGTTTTAATTTCTACTAAGAGAGAAAAATTCAAAAGCTTATCACACAAATTATTATTGATGGGTCATTCAAATTTCAAATAGGCCATTAGAAATTCCAAATTAGAAAATTGTTGCGCCTAATCGTTACGCTATCAGCGTATGTGACAAAAACATTATAGCCTAATAGCTACTTATATTTTTACAAAGTCTCTTTTACAAACACAAAGCATATATTTAGAAGGAGAAAAAAAAACATTAAATGTACTTTGAAAATATTCAAATTCTATGTGGACTTCAATTTTCGTTAAATCGATAAAAGGAGATCGATCGTTCGAAGAAATAAGTTGCTTTATTTCAACGTCCAAAGAAGCCCTAATCATCATTTCAATAGCGGAAGGCCTTTCAAAATATCTTATTTGACAAATAGTTATACAACATCTTAAGTACAGTTAAAATCTAAATATTGTCGTCTGGTGAAAAATTAGAAAAAACATCATATTCATTTTTTGTACGGTATCGCGATGTCGAAGACGTCCAATAGAAAAATATAATTATTTAAAACTATAAATTTTAGATTTACCTACAACGATTATGACACATATTTAAGCAAGTTTTTATGTATATTAATTATTAAAGTTATTTTTTTTCTAGACAATTTAATAATCAAATGCAATGTATAGAGGATATTAACTAGGTATGTATTTGGATGAACTGAAAATGGAAATTAAACATTAAGTAAATTTTGCCAAACAGAATAAAAGGAGAGAACACATTTGTTTTAAGAATAATTTTTACCTACATTTTTATTTTCAGCCTGTTCATCACAAACATTAAATTTAATACACACTCTATTTGGCTACGGTTATTTTTTTATAAACTGCCATTTAGATAAAATCACCAGCTCTATGTAATCTATTTTCTAATTAAAAAATAACCTATTCTAGTAAAACCGAATGTTTTCACTCCAATCAAATTGTCGATTGATAAATTAATATATATTATTTGTTACGA
This sequence comes from Euproctis similis, assembly GCA_905147225.2. Lineage (NCBI taxonomy): Eukaryota > Metazoa > Arthropoda > Insecta > Lepidoptera > Erebidae > Euproctis > Euproctis similis. The sequence continues at coordinate 20,357,343 of LR990107.1, read as the reverse complement.
CTACATTTACCGACTAAAATAGGGGAGACATAGCGCTAGCATATTATTTTAGCTACTTTATTATTTATTTACTAATATGATATTTTATTATATTTATACAACAGATATTAGCCACCATAACTCGGAACTAGTATGAGATATAATGAATAATAGATATATCGCACAGGGGACCCTGTCTATATCTGAAGGAAAATCTGTATAAAAGGGCTCATATCATCAAAGTAAATCTTCGCAATTGATTTTGAACGTACGAAATGAAAAACATAAGGTCAGACTGTCATAACAGTCTTAATTGTCAAAACTGCCATAAACTGTCATAACTGTCAAAACTGTCATAAATGGGGTTAACTCACAAATAGTATTCGTTATAAATTTCGATTGAATGCAATATATTTTTTATGATAAACATTTTGAATTTTGAAATATATTTTATTCTTCATCTAATTCTCTGAAAAACATTGAAATGTCTATTTTTATTTAGAAAACAACATAAAAAACAAACTAAATTGATCAGTTCTCTATGTTTTGTTTAACGTAGATTTCATGATAAATAACTTATTATCTACTGTTAATTACGTTTCCGAAATAAAAACAAGACTGAAGAGATTTATCGCCAAAAAGACAATTGCAAAAATGCAATGCTAGACATTGTATTCAGAATGTTATTATCTATAACTAACAACTAGCTAGATTAACTGATTTTTTTTTTCAACTGCCGTCACCACAATCTCTTGGAGTAGACTTATTTTAATCTTATATTAAATTGATATATTGCTATAAATCTCCCTCTTGAAGTCTCGAAATACTAAAAACAAACAAGCACGTTTCCCGAACCCTCATCCTTGCTCGATTTATTTTTATCAGTGTATTTAAAGCCTACATAAAGGCTACACACATTTTTGAAATTATTATTTAAATATATATTTACACATTAAAGTTGGTCAATGTAATAAATAGGGTATTTTTGAAGTGATAATATCGAATTAAAATTATTATTATTATTTTGAATATGAAAAAATTTATCATTGATGAAATCGACGTGATGATGAAATTTATGACTGTGTGGTGTGAGGCAACGTAAGTGAGTCAGGATCATAGATTGTGAAAAGCCAAAGTCTCTGCCTACCCCTATGTGATACACGCGTGAGTTTATGTATGTAAGCAATCACTGATCCATAGTGTAACTTCACGCCACATCTTTTGCTGGCTAGGCACGTGTTCATGAAAAAATATTACAAAGATTTGTTTAAATTGACTCTAAATATAGAAAAAGAACAGCTTGTTGTTAATAAGTCAAAATAAAGACGCCATTAGAGATAGTGGTTGTAAGGCAAGTCGGTTCAAATGAAAAAAAAAGACAATTAATTTAATAATATTACAATATAGATATTAATTTAATACTCAGGAAGAATGTCAGTCAAATAACTTTATAGCAGAATGTTAGACTTATAAAAGTATTTTTACAATTATTACATACACGGTAAGACGTAAGCTTAACAAATAATTTTATTTATAACTCTACTGAACTATGTTTACCCTATTTTGTTTTTTTTTCTTAATTAAAATAATAATTCGAGCTGTTGATTTTTAATGAAAATGTTGTATGTATTGTACTTTTCATAGCTTTACGCCCCTTCACAGGAAGGTGTAGGTAGCTTTACGATTGTAAATGACGTACTCAATACATTAATTACTGATATAAATAATTTGAGAAATTAATATAAACTCGTTTAGCTAAGGGTCGTATTGTATAATACCGATAAAATAATAACTTGTACAGCAACAGACAAAAGATGCATGTCAAGAATATTAAAAAAATAAGTCTTTTAAAGAAATATAAAGAGCCACGGAAGATCGGTTATTTTCCTCTATATTATGTAAATCACTGCTAATGTATAATAAAAATAAATATAATTTGAAGTGTCTGTTTGTAATACCAAGATAGCCTCTTTTTATTAAATGCATATATCTGTTAGCCTATCTGTTTGAACTAATCTCTAATCGGGCTAGATAACGGATGTTTTTATTTCTAAAAAAAAACTATTATAAAGATGCACGCGGACGAAATCGCGGACCGAGCTAGTTACCGGTTTTGATATTACTTTTTGTTCTAATTTTAGATAACAGTCAAGAAAAACAGAGTTATTAGTAGGGAATAATAAAACGCTATTATTATAAAGAGCTATCTATCTCCTATTTGTCAATATAGAGTTGTGAAACATCTCAAGCGGCCCATCTATTAGCTAACCTGAACATCATCGAGTAGTGCAAAGCCGTTCTGTAGATGTGAAGCGTAAAACGATCTTACAGTATAAAAATCCTTAAAGCCGCCAGAAATATTTCGCTAAACATTTAAATAGAAAATGAATCTCGTTCATATGAAATTCGGAGCAAATGTTGACATGTCACAGAACCGAGATCTCTCGCTACTTACACACTGTAATGTATTTTTCCTTACTTAACCTAATTCATTCAAAATTTATAAATACATATAATAGACTGAAACAAACTAAAATATACTTTGATATGTAATAAAAGATCAATTATTACTTTATACAGTCAAAGTAAAAAAAAAAATGTAAAATGAGAATAGTAAAAGAGAGAGCCAAGTTCAGAATATTGTTTAACGTAAATAAATATAATAATTATATGAAATCTCAAATTCGTGTGTGAATGACTTCGTTTAAAATCGCGTAGTCATTTCATTGCACGAATTGTAACTGTCGCTATCGTCATGTGCCAAACCGTTGCTCCGAACTGTATGTTAATATGTCATGTCCGAATACAGAGGACATGGGTGGTGCCAGGATCACGTGGCTGCATAATTGATGGTCTTCCTCTGCAGGAAGATGTGGAGCTCGGTGAAGGTGGGGCGGTCGATGTCATCGCGACGCCAACAGTCGCACATCAGCTCGTAAAGATCACGCGGACAGCCGACAGGACGGTCTATACATTCGAACATGCCGTCGTCCGCTTGAAGGTGGGATAGATTCTCTAGCACCTGTAAGAAAATTGTTTTTATATAACTTCACGCCCTTTAATACTTCATGGTGTAGGTAGCAGCTCCTCACCTCATTACACTCGAATTTTTACATCCCAAATGTATTAAGTCCCGAAACCTATTGTCATACATCGAGCGTAATATTGGCATGTTGTTATCGATATCACACACAACTTCAGAAAATAATTTCTAAAAATCATTAGTGTGAGATTGGACTCGAATTCACGACTTCTTAGTTCATAAGCAGGGAGCTCGACGAGTTTAATCCAACTTGAAAAATAGGCTGGTCTATATAACGAAGCTTAAAATGGCTAAACGATTATAAAACATTTATCGCGACAATAACGATATACCTCATTATCAGTCAGATGTTCGTAAGGTCTCCTTCTGCACAAAGTAAATATCTCATGAAGGGTAACTGCAAATGCCCAAATATCACTCTTGGTGGTGTACTTGGCCCTCAGCACCGACTCCCACGCGGCCCAGCGCAACGGCAGAGATATTCTGCCATCAATTTTATAATAATCGCAAGCATATGCTTCGTTGTCAGTGCCAAAATCGCTGATCTTCACTTGAAAGTTCTTGCCTAGGAGACAGTTCCTGTAACAATGAAAATTGTACATAGTTCACATAGCGCCATCTAGTTTAAGAATGAGCATTTAAAGGTAGTATTGGAAGACTTGAAAGGTGAATAAAACAATAAGTAGTTAAGGTGAATAAAACAATAAGAGTGAAAAATTATCGATCCAAATGCAGCCTTACAGACAGACTACATATTTATTGTCAATAAACGGAAATACAAATATAATTTAAGCAAACTATTTAATTGAAATAGCATCATTTAAGAGTAAGTTCAAAGTTCTCTTATTTTCCTAGCTACAATATTAAATTAGTAGTCTCGGTGGTCCAGCGGTCGAGCACCCCGTTTGTGAGCAAACCTAGCTCACATCAATAACTTTTTGAAATACATTTTGAAAGCTACTTGAGATAAATATGATTGAAAACTTTGTGCCCGGTATTGCAATAGGTTCGCCACCTATTCCATTTGGGACATAAACATAACGGCGAGTCGATGCGACAGCCACTGCCTACACCTTCGGTTAGAGTTATAAGTTAAATTAATTATCACAACTACATCGGAGAGTTCACGGTAGGCGATGATCAGATCGGAGATTCAAGAAGAATATTAAACAACTGTCTAGCTAATGTCACAGATTAAAAAAAATCCCAATCAAACAATCTTACCTAGCTGCTAGATCTCGGTGCACGAAGTTCAACGACTCCAAATATTGCATGCCGGCGGCAATTTGAGTCGCCAAATGAAGCAACGTGTGCGCCGGTGGTGGCGGTGTACTCCTCAGGAAGGCACACAGATCACCCAACTCCAGGTATTCCAATACTACTGCCAATGGGGGCGAACGGCAGGCCCCCAAAACACGTGCCAGATACGGCGATGACAAAGCTGCCAGTACACGAACATCACGCTCAAATTCGTCCCTGTTGGAAAGATAGAAATATTATTCATATTGTCTAGAGTTAGCGCTAGAGTAAATTTAGAGTTTAAAACTTTGAAAGCCAGGTTCACGGGCGAAAGATGAGAATTCATTGAACTTAGAAATGTGTCACTCAACTTGGCTAACATTTTTGCGTTAGAGGAATGTAGCAGGCCACACATGATTGATGAATTACATAGTTTTTTTTTTTGGAAATATATATTTAAAATCATGGAATGTAGTATTCTCAAATATATGTCAGTTTGTTTTGAGATTTTATCTCAGATAGTGGAATGGCTTCGTGTACAGAACACTGAGCAACAACTAGTCAATACTCAATAATAAATTTCAATGCAATTCGCACAGCCTCATCTAAAATAATAAAACCTTAATTAAGCTTAAAGCTTTTGCTCTATCAACTATAGTCGGATTTTTAATTAAACAACAACCCCTGACGTTTACGGTGATGACAGTTTTTGATGAAAAAAAAAATAGTTTGGGAATAATTAGTCTATCATAGTTCAGAAACTTGTAAGATTGTCCCATTTTCAATACATCACGTAATTGAAACTATAAATGTATAAAATACTAGCGGCCCGCCCCGGCTTTGCACGGGTACATACACACACACATACACCCCTTTTTTTGCATCGGGTTTAAAAAAAAAGTAAAATTATAAAGGAAGTTTGAATTTTTTTTTATGAATTTTTTTTATTCATATTTTTTATTAATGTTTTTTTTGTATTTTTTTATTTTTAAATTTTATACATATATCATATTATTTACAAAACAAAAGCCATTAGTTTTAGTGAGTCAGAGCTTTCCTGTAAACGATATTTGAAGTAGATAGTTAGTTTTATTTTGTGGCAGCAAAATAAGTTGATTTTCAGGAGCTCCGACACGTGATACAGATGGCCATGAGTGAAACATTCTTTTCGTAGGTCGATCCCTAATAATTCGAAGATTTGGCCCTGGGACTTGTTAATATAATAGTTAACGCGAAAGATGATTTCACCGGAAACTGAAGTCGTTTAAAAGGGATTGGCAGAACAGTTGGGATCATCGGTATCCTCGGTATATGAGCTACTCGACCAGCTGCTGGGCCAGTGATAATGGTCGCTACAATTAAATTGTCCTTCAATTCCTTAATTAGCAGTCTCGTCCTATTACACATGCTCGGAGGGATTAAATTTCTTAAAAGCATTATTGGAATTCCAATTTTTAACGTCAATTCATGTGGTGGCAGTCCAGAAGGGTTTAGTGAATTTAAAAATTCCTGTGGATAATGGACTGCGTCTTCAATATTAGTCACGGTATCGATCGATTTGTAATTTTTTATTTGGCCGGAGACTTTTTGAATAATGAGATTGTTTATTTCGTTGACAGTATCATTCCTGGGTGACACTATTGCCCTTGAATACAACCAATGAAAGTCTTTTTCGTGCAAATTCTCGATGTCAGGGTATACAGCATCTATTAAATTTTCTAAATTATGGACTATTTAGCCTACAGACTCATCGAGCAGGATGTCACAACTGCTTCAATTTGGAGTGGGAAAAATTCCTCCTCCAAGTTTTAGCAGTTGTTGTGGGAAATTACTATCTGTGATTCCATGAAGATGAGCTCTCATATTCGTCCGTAATTTAAAATTTTCTATCGAAGTCCATAAGGGAGACGATATCAAGCATGATTTGATGATATCTGCTCGCGTACCTCTGTTAATGACAGGAAGAGTCTGTCGGAAATCTCCAGCAAATACAAAAGTAATCCCGCCCATGAGGGCAGAGCAGTTTCTAAGGTCTTTTAATGTTCTGTCCATGGCCTCTATATGCGCTCTGTGACTCATAGTGCATTCATCCCACATAATCAATGAGGCGTCTTGTAATAATTTACCAAGAGGGCCGTTTTTACGGATTGAACATAACGATTGTTGCTCAAGATTTACGGATAGTGGAAGTTTAAAAGTAGAATGAGCCGTTTTTCCATCCTTTAAGAGAGTTGCGGCAATTCCTGACGAAGCAACTGCAATCGCTATCTTCCCTGATTCTCTTATCTTAGCTAGTATCAAATTTGCAAGAAAAGTCTTGCCAGTGCCACCTGGCGAATTTTTTTTTTTTTATGTGATAGGAGGGCAAACGGGCAGGCGTGTCACCTGATGGTAAGCAACTAAAGCCGCCCATGGACACCAGCAACACATATAGTGTTACTGTTGCTTTGCCGACCTTTAAGGGATAGGGGATAGGAAAGGATGGTGAAGGGGGGTGGGCCTCCGGGTACCTCTCTCACCGAACGAAACGCGGCATGAGCCACTTTACGTCGGTCTTCTGAGAGGTTGTGGTATTTCACCGGTCGAGCCGGCCCATTCATGCAGCAAGAAAAATATTTTTCCTTTGTTATTATTCACGCTATCGACTATAGTGTCAAAAGCATATTTTTCCGAATGAAATGTCCGAATTGAATAAGTCAAAAAGTTATAAAAAGGTATTAAAGCCGTCTTGAATATAAAGTAATTTATTTTGATGAGGATTAATATCAAGGTACAAATGAAGAGCCTTTTCAAGAGGCGGCATATATTATTTTAGAATAAAAAACTGCTTACTGTGACATAACTATAATATTTAGATAAATGCTGTCGCGACACTTTTTGTAGATAATGATGAGTTCTGCAAAGTCGTAGTAAATGATTTTGTTCTATCATCAATAGTTTTCGCAGCGCACGCGACGTAAGGAATTTTTCAGGTCATTTTTTTACACCTTATGTTACATTATTGGAGTTTTAGTAAGGATCCCTAATTTTTTTAAAATATAATATAGCCTATGTTACTCGGGGATAATGTAGCTTTCCAAAGGTGAAAGAATTTTTGAAATCGGTCCAGTAGTTTCGGAGCCTATTCATTACAAACAAACAAACAAACAAATCTTTCCTCTTTATAATATTAGTATAGATAACAATTATAGGTAGGTAATAAAAATGAAAAAAAAAACATCGTTCATTACATATTTTTTGTTATATTCATCTTCAGATGAAAAATTTTCACCACCATGACATTCTGATAAAGAAAATTATTTGTTATATAAAGTTTTAGAAACTTTGTTATAAAGTATTTAAAAATGTTGTTGGTGAGTCGAATTATTTATAAAATTGAGTAGTATAAGTTTTAGAGAGTTTAGTATAATTTGAGATGATTAGCTATTTCACTCATTGTTCATTCATCAGATTGAATCAGAACTGAATGCATCACTATTACTTTAAATGTGGCATCATTATTTTACAAATAATCAAATAGGTCAGAGGTCTTTGCTGGTAGAAGTCTGTCCGACGTCTATTGGTGAGATTTGGGTGTGGGACCCCAACCTCCTCGAGCTGCTGCTGCTACATCCCAGTCCTTCCGTAACAGCAGTATCCCAACCTTGATATCCTAACTTATCTATAATAGTCCTTATGTTCACCCTCTCCCTCTCCTTTTCCGCCAATCCATTGGTCTGCCGTGCCAAAGGATGCATGTGCAGGGGCGAGTCTGCATGCTAGCGTGCCGGATATCTGGAAGTGGTGCCCCCAGATACTATTTAACCTTCCCGTTGCATGCGGGGCTCTGCATTGTGGTGACACTTCATTTCCCTAGCTACTCGTGGGAACTAAATGGCAGCTAAAGAAAAATATACCGAAGGCGGCGATAATGCTCGCCACATATCACGCCAAGGTATTCCACGGGGCGAAAAGCGGGCCGCGGAGTGCCGCATAGCTACGCTGAATGTGCAGGGAGGAATGAGTGATAAGATGAATGAATTATGTCAGGTAGTGAAAGAAAGACGTATAGATCTGATGGTAGTAAGTGAGACTAAAAGGAAAGGCATGGGCATTTCTCAACACGGTGATCTAACGGCGCTATGGTCGGGAGTTCCAGAAGGAGAACGCGCGTGCCAAGGTGTTGGGGTTGTCCTGTCGGAGCGTCTGAAGAATTGTATGAAAGATTTTGAGTGTGTTAGCCCTAGACTTTTGTGGATCCGACTAAAGCTGGGTCTGCTTCGTGTATTTCTGGTAGCTGTTTACGCACCGGATACCGGGCGCCCAGTGTCGGAGAAGGAGGAGTTCTGGGATAGTGTGAGATTGTTGTTAAGTAAATGCGAGAATAATGAGAGGATTATGGTAATAGGAGATTGTAATAGCTGGGTTGGAGTGGAAAGAGAGGGTTTTGAAAGAGTTTTAGGAAAGTATGGTGATGAAAGAATAAACGAGAGTGGCTCCAGTTTGCTACAAGTGTGTGTGGAAAAGGACCTTGTGGTTACGAATACTCTGTTCAACCACAAGGATATCCATAAGTATACATGGGAGAGGAATGAAAGTAGGAGTATGATCGATTTTGTGATTGTAGACCATAGGCTCAAAAGTAAAGTCGTAGATACCAGGAGCTATCGTGGCGTCAGTGTGGGAACAGATCACTATTTGGTGGTAAGTCGAATTAGGGATGTGTTTAAAGCCTGGCGTCACTGGAACAAAAAGCCGACAACGAGTCTTGGTCGAATAAAAGTTGAAAAACTGAGTGACATAGACGTGCAAGCGGAATATTTGAGGGAAATGGTAGAAAGGACAAAGCACGTATGGGATGTATCATATGCGGGTGGAATGAATGATATATGGGAGGTTGTCAAAAGTAGTATGGTTGGAGCAGCTGCCAAAGTATGTGGAGAGACTAAAAGAAAGAAAGGAAGGTCTTTGGATGAATGCTGGTGGGATGCAGAGGTTAAGAAAGTAGTGGAATGTAAGAAAAAGGCGTGGTTGGATGGACTAGCCATCAAAGCGAAAGGTAATGAAAGTCATACAGAGAACGTATACCAGGTAAGAAATGCAAAAAGTGTGTATGTGGAAGCAAAGAAGAAAGCTAAAATTGTGGTACAGGAAAAGAAGAAGTGTATGAAAGAGAAGTTTGACAGAAAGATGTCTGAGAATTTCAGGGCCAATTTAAAACTGTTTTGGAAGCAGGTTAGATTGAGTCGCGGCGGTTCAAGGTCATCTGAGTTGGACGTTATAAGAGCGAAAGATGGACGATTGTTGAGTATTGAAAGGGATGTTCTGCATCGTTGGAAAAGTTACTTCGAAGAACTCTTTGAGTGTAGTGAGGGACATCTTCACAATAATGAGCCGGTGAACATTCCAACTCCCACTCACTCACAAAACGATGCAGTTCAAGAAATTACGGAAGATGAAATAGTGAATGCAATAAAAAGTACGAAATTGGGTAAGTCTGCAGGGTATGACAGGATAACTACCGAGATGCTGAAAAGTGGCAAAGGGGTTGTTGTAAGATTGCTGCGACTACTTTTCAATGTGTGTTGGCGTGATGGCTGTGTTCTGGACGACTGGACCAAAGCAGTCATTGTGCCCTTGCACAAGGGGAAGGGGTCGCGGCAGGACTGCAAAAACTACCGAGGCATTAGTCTTCTCAGTGTTGTAGGTAAATTGTATGCGAAGATTCTTATTGAAAGAGTGACGAATGTAACAGATGAGAAATTGTGGGATGTACAAGCGGGATTTAGGAGAGGAAGGGGGTGCATCGATCAGATCTTCTCTCTGCGGACCATCTGTGAAAAACATTTAGCCAAGTCCAAAAAAGTATTTTGTGCTTTTGTAGATCTGGAGAAGGCCTATGATCGTGTACCCAGGAATGAATTATGGTCAACGCTGTCGAATACATATGGGGTTGACGAGCGCCTGGTGCGGGCTTTAAATTCTCTATATGAGAATTCTAGAGCCTGCATCAGGGTGAATGGGGCGCACTCAGACTGGTTTAACATCTATAAAGGTGTTCGACAGGGATGTGTTGCGTCACCGTGGCTCTTCAATCTCTATATGGATAGTTGTCTGACAAATCTGAAAGAGACTGAATGTGGTTTAAGCATGGAAGAGGTGCGTGTCAAGTGCCTACTGTACGCCGATGACCAGGTATTACTTGCTTCGTCGGCGTCGGAGTTACAAGACATGCTAATCTTGGTGAATGAAGGGTTTAGAGAAAGAGGTATGAAAATATATGTAAGCAAGACGAAAGCTATGGTTGTGGAGAGAGAGAAAGAGGTCACACTGTGTGATATTATATTGGATGGCGAGAAATTGGAGCAAGTGAATGAGTTTGTATATTTGGGAAGTATGTTTACAAGAGACGGAAAATGTGAGGAACATATTGAAAGGAGAGTGACTGCGGGTAACAGAGTTAATGGTGCACTGCATGCCTTGATGCGTAGTCAGGCTGTGTCTGAAAAGGCACGCTTGACGATTCACAATGGTGTGTTGGTACCAACTCTGACGTACGGGAGTGAGTGTTGGGTGTGGCAGACGAAGCATGAAAGTAAGGTGAATGCAGTGGAAATGCGTTCTCTGAGAAGTATGTGTGGAGTCACCATTGCGGATCGAATAAAAAATAGCGTGATAAGGGAGAAATGCAAGTTGAAGGATGATGTGGTGACCAAAGTGGAGAGAAGTATGTTAAGATGGTTTGGTCATATTGCAAGAATGGATGAAAGCCGAATGACTAAAAGAGTATACGAAGCGAATGTGAGTGGCAGGGTCGGGATCGGGAGACCAAGACGGAGCTACCACGACCAAATAAGTGGTCTGTTTAAAAAAGGCAAAATGCGTAGCACCCGAAACCGACGTAAATGCATGACGAGATGTATGACTGTGGATGAGGCGAAAGATGTGTGTCAGGATCGTAGCTTGTGGAAAGCCAAAGTCTCTGCCTACCCCCATGGGATACAGGCGTGAGCTTATGTATGTATGTATGTATTTTACAAAGTGACCTTATCTACTGTCAGCTAGCTTTGTCTAATTAAAAATACGACTATAGACAGCAATTGTGTTTTATACAGATGCGATTCACTAAACAAGCGTTCATGAAAGCTGACCACATATATTTTTGTTACGATGGGGAATCGAACCCCGGATTACTGTGTACTATTGACAGACCAGTCAGAAGATCGTAAGCTATTCTGCCCCTCAGCAATTAACAAGAAAATGAATATAAAAAAGGAATATAAGATACCAAGCGTGATCATACATGATATACCTCTCCTTGACAGTGGCGTCATGACATAGGAACTTGACAGCCACCAGACGTTTCTCAGGTGTTATGGTGCCGCAGTACTCCGGCACACCGTCCGCTTCGGCCACATACACCTGGGAAAGGAAAATATTATATTTAACAACATCAAATCAAATCAACATTAAAAACCTCTTCATAGATAATATTGAACTGTATGTTTTTAATATTGAAATATTGGCTTTCTACTACATTCATATGAGTAGGTATATATACGGCAAATACACCAAAATAATATTTTTGTCTGTCTGTTCCTTACCTGGAACAGTTGGTCTCTGAAATGGTTGGACCGATTTTGCTTATGAGGCAAAGCAAAGTTCTTCGGATCAGCTAGTGATGAAATAAAATGTTTATTAGTTAGTTAAGATGTATGTGGCAGTACTCACAGTGCCGAATGCACCTTCAGCCAACTTGGAGATCATTCTCAGTCTGTGCCTGGGAAACTCGGGCACGTTTACGGTTTCGAGGCGTCTCTTTAAATCTAAGAACACCTCATGTTGACTTGGCGTCTGTAACAACAATATATTATAAATATTATTATAAGTCTCGGTTGCCCAGTAATCGTGCACCCCGCTTCTGAATCCAGAGGTCGCGGGTTCCAAACCTGGTTCACAGCAATGACTTTTCGAAATTAATTCCAAAAGTTATGTGTGATACATATCGATCTGAAAAGTGCCCGGAAAGGCAATAGGGTCGCCAATTTGGGACGTAAACATAACCGCGAGTCGAGGCTTAACAGCCACTGCAGCAACAGCCACTACACTGAAAAAGGCGTGAAGTTATGTTTTTATTATTATTATACAAGAAATTCAGAATGCTTCTCTTGCTCCAGGCCAGCATTCGTTGTCGAAACCTCCACACTAGAAGTCTAAAATACTAGACCATGAAGAAGGACAGGACACATCCAGGACAGGTAGGTAATATTCTAAACCCAAAAAGATTATGAGGTCTGCTTTTAACTTTGAATAAGAACATATCATATTATACCGTAACGCTTCGTTTTGATCGTACAGAACCCGCAGACCGTCTGCTATCCATGTCCAGCTGATCATCCATCATCAGCTCTGTGGCATGCTCCGAGAGCGAGTCCAGGCGACGTTTGGTAAGCAATGGCGCCGAAGACAACTCGGGGACTGCGTAGTCGTAGTTTGAACTATCTGTATAAATAAATGTACAAGTTTATTTTCAAAATTTAAATAGTTTTGTTGTAGACAATCTTTATATATTTTATATTTGATTGTGTGAATATTTAAAAGCGATATTACAATTGTTTAAATTAAAAGATTGGTGAAGCTTGGTTTTAAATATTAAAATAGATAGGGAATTTTAATGAAAAGTAGTGCTACCTTTAAGAATGTATTTCTGTATTATACTAATCTAGTCATTTATTAAAATAATTTTTAAAACTGGCATTGTAATTGCTAGCATTCGGAAATGAGAATAGGACACAAACCTGAGAGGGCCGTATTGGAATCCTTGGCAAAGTCTTTCATCTCAAGCAACACTGTGCTATAGCTAAAATATGGTGAGCACTTGAGTGCCTGATAGGGCTCCTGGTACTCATCTGACTTAACATCTAAACCGCAGTCTATAATCATCTTATTCTCTGGAAGCATTGATGTACCACAACCGCTGTAGTTGTCAATGGTTCTCTTCTGTGATACAGTGGACGCTGTTATGGGCGATGCGAAACATTTCCTATGCCTATGTCTATGAACTATAAGGAATATGGCTACAGCTAATAGAATCACTAGAGCTGTCAAAACCCCCACAACTATGGCTATATATAATGGATCTTCTTGATGTGCTGTCGATATGGGCACGTCTTTGCTAAGCGGTGTTAATGTCTTTTTGTCTTTACCAATTACTGGTTTAAGACTTTCAGGTGTGTAGTTTCCTTGAGCGACATCTGATAAAAAAAATTACAAATAATAAATATAACATGAACTTATCTTAAATAATATAATATTGAAAAGATTTCTATAACACTGACCAGAATCAAAGATGATTTCGCTGATAAGTATCCATCGAGCTGAAAACTGCAGCTCGATACGAACCCATTTCCCTATACGGTGATGAAGTTTTATGCTAACATTTCGGGACGACTCGAATATACTGTCCTCCACGTAAGTGTAGCGAATGGGTTCGCCTTGAAAATGCCGACCGCCGATCGAAAATGATATAGTCGCCTCTGAGAACACCTGTATGAAAAAATATAATAACAAATACTTCAGATGTCAATTAAAAACATATTAATGAAGTAAATAATTTATAAAAGGTAATTAATTATATTAGACCATTCGCACGATCAGACAAACATTATGTTTCGGGTACTACACAATATTACAGCTGAAGTTATTTAATCTTAAGAAACGGTTCATAAACAGGACATGAGGTCTTAAACTTTTGAATTGAATCAAACAAAATAATTAAGTTAATGGTTATTTATGTTGCTAAAATCAGAAGGACTATTAAATTAATGTTTCATGGCTCATCTTGGATGGTAATTTGTGTGTAGGGTTTAATACAGAAATTACCGGAAAAAGCTATAGAACCTCCATGTCTAGATGTTTGTTCAAATAATTGTGTTATTAATTCTTCAGTATCATTACTGCAGTCGTAAATGAGGGTTGATAGCATATTACATGCTCAATTTTACTGCCAGCGGTATTTTAAATTATTAAAACAATACGTTAATGTAGTGCACTCCTAGGTAATGTGGGCCATTAATTACAACTTCTAATTTTACTTTCCACACTTATCTGTTGTCCTAGTGCCATTAGTTATATATATATATTATATCCTGACACCGTTACTGTACTATCATCCATTTACATTTGATATTCATATATAACCAGCACATGTCTGAACTAATAACATATCATTAGATGGCACAATGTTGGCGTCAACTTATAAAATATTCAGTTTGTATCGACTGAAGCCTAACAAGTAATATAACTTGGCTGACACAACTTCGTACCTGAACGTCCCGCATGAATTTGTTATTGCAATGTAGATGAACCATGCTGAACTCCCTCACTTTGTCAAACTCGAACGTGATCACTGGGAGATTCGGCCGAGAGTCGTTCCTCCAACCCACCCAGGCCGAGTTCTTGGCCGCTTCGCGGATTTCGTCTCCGCCAAATATTCCGTCCACCAGTTGGCCGAGACCACCGCGCAGTTCGTCCCCCCATTGTCCATCATAGGTCACGTCAGTGAGCTCTATTCCGTTGCTTCGTTTGTCACCCTTCGGCATCGAATATGAGACAATGCCCACTGTAAAGAAATTGCATCTGAACATAACTTTATTCTAATAAGCTATTAGTATAATAATAACTTCACGCCTTTATTACTCGAAGCGTAGGCAGCGGCTGTTAAGCCTCGTCTCACCGTCATGTCTACGTCCCCAATGGAATAGGTGGCGAGCCTATTTCTATATCGGGCACAAAGTTTTTAGACATCGATATTTCTCACACAAAACTTTCGAAGTTAATTTCGAAAAGTCATTGGTGTGTGCCAGGATTCGAACCCGCGACCTCTGGATTCGGAAGCCGTGTGCTTGACCACTGGACCATCGAGACTACACAGCTCTAGGTGAAAACTATTCAAAATTTGCTTATGAAAAAACAACAACAAAAGAATTTGTAAATACAATTTTGCATATAAATAGATACATATTTGTAATGAGCCGTTTAAATTTCCCGTATCTATTTGCCTAGGTAACCGAGCAGCCAGAAATAATCGGAGCAAACAACGTCACGATGCATTTTATATAATATTTTGAACAAAATCGCAGTCCACGTTATTTTCTGCCAAGATGACCCCGCGCATAACTTCCAAAGGGAAATAGGGAGAATGTATTCTTTGAATTTTTAAGGCTAAACATGGTTTACATGTGAAGTGCTTTATTATACCGCTATTTTAAAATATTTTGCCCACAAAGAAATGAGATTCAGAACTAGTTACGTGTGTGAATAAGGTTGGTGTCAAAGGACTTACTTTAAAGGAAATTCATATATTATTTATTGAATACAAAGTGTTATATATATTTTATCTATACATATTTTAAAAGCCTTTAAGAAAATTCAGATATTATTTATGGAAAACAAAATTTTATCTATACATATTTTAAATAAAATTGATATCTATACTAAAATCTTTGAGATAAAAATGACATTTACGTTGCTCCAGGACGAGAAATCTGACTCGCCCGAGTTATCCGAGATTTTTTTCAAAACCAAGACTTAAGAAACTTGTTCCGACAAATATGAAAGCACATACACACACACACAAACAAACACACACACACACGCACATAACTTTACGCCAATACCCTTGCGGGGTAGTCAGAGAGAACAGAGCGCCACAAAGCGCGATTCTTACTCGCCTCACTCGCTTCGTTGACTGTCATAACTCTTTTCATGCACGCGCGCGACTTTTAAGGCTCCTCACATCACCTTCCTCCAGAACACGTTCTATTGGGTCATGGAATGTGTGTCTTGGCCGTCCTCGACTCCTACATCCATCCGCTTTTGTATTGTATATCTGTTTAGTCAATCTTGCATCATCCATTTTTTCTACATGTCCGAACACAGCATTCCCTTTCTTACTTTTATACCAACATTCTCTTTCAATCCAACCTTGTTTTGGACGCGGTCAGTAAGATTCACTCCGCAAATTTTGTGTGGTGCCCTCATCACTACATAGTATAAAACAAAGTCGCTTTCTCTTTCCCTATGTCCCTTTTTTAAGCCTTTTTTTAAGATTTAAGCATACTTTAAATCTTTGAAACTACGCAACGGATTTTGATGCGGTTTTTTTTATTAGTTAGAGGGTGTCAACGGGGTGGTTTTGATCTATAATTCATGAATAGTGTAGTGAAAAAAAATGATAATTTTCAAGATTTAAAACTTTAATCGAAAACGCTGCCTGAACCCTAAGTGATAAATCAAAACAATGTACTACATTATTATACACCTTTAAAAGGTCTATAAAAAGTCTGCGAGGGCATATGTCTATGTCTTAGGGATAACCCACAATGACCATTATTATTTTTTAACTTTTTACGAGAAATAATGGCTTATTTACGAAGCAATTTTAAACATTACAGCATTAATTTTCATCCAATTGAGTGTCTTAAATAGATTGTGCTTTTAATATAGATCAATATAGCCATTTACAGCATGCAATTTAAATTAATATTTACGAAGATATTACAGTATTAACATAGCAGTTGCGTTTGCGCGCCAAAAAAATTGAACTTTTTAAGTTCTAAATATAACTAATTTATTTCTTTTGATGCGGAACGAAGTTCGCCGGGTCAACTAGTTTCTAATATAACGCGTTTATCTAGACAGTGGAAAGCGACTTTGTTTTATACTAGGTATGATAAAAATATCAACTATAGAAGTCATAGTTTTTAAGTGACTGCCGTAGATTCGAAGACTTATTGGCCGAAATTTGATAGTTTTTAAAAACTATCAAATTTCGGCCTGTCTATTATAATACAGTAGTACATATAATAATTATTATTCGTAAGCAATACATTTGTAATGTATATTATTAGTATGTTGCATATATTGTTTGGCGGATGAAGAAACGTTCCGGCGCCAAATCTTCGGTATGACAGAACCGGAACACCTACCTGACTCACGGGCTGTGCGCGGAATACATAATAACCAACTGTAGCTTTGATAACAATAGGTACTGACTTTTTCCCGCAGCTTTACTCGAGAAAAAATACGGCAAAGACATGAAATTGTTAATTATCGTTTTCAGTTACAAATTGTAAAGGTGAACATCTGCAGAAATGAGAACTTTGTAGGTAGTTTTCCCTTAAACGAAAGGAGATTTAATGTCTGTACATTATATTTGTAATCCATAAGTCTCTTCTAGCTGGAATATTTTAAGGGCTGTAAATCAAAATTTACACCCCATGAAATATTCCAGTCAAAAATATTGAGGTTTGTATGACGTCTGCATAAGTCCGGTACTTGATAACAGACCAGCACCTATATACTATGGTATATTCCATTCTGAGTTCCATTATTCTACCCGAAGGTGTAGGCAGCGGCTGTTAAGCCTCGATACGCCGATATGTTTACGTCCCAAATGGGATAGGTGGCGTACCTACTGCCATACCGGGCTCAAAGTTTACAGTCATCAATATTTATGCTCCCGAAAAGAATTTCGAAAAGTCATTGGTTTGAACCAGTATTCAAACCAGCGACTTCTTGATTAAAAAACGGGGTGCTCGACCACTGGACCAACGTGACTTTATACGATACTTTCTGTATATAACTCGGCGATACACAAAGTAAATACGGCGGTTTATTTACTTTGTGTATCGCCGAATTAGTCGCATACTAATGAAAATGGTAAGAAATGCATATTAGATAAAAAAAATGTTATATAGGAATATTAAAAAAGAAAAATGACAATGTTACTTTTTTTAATTATACGAGTACACAAGTGCGCATAAAATAATTGTGTTCCGGAATCCCTTGCTCGGCTTACAATACAACATTGTAATCGTTCGCCTTCCTGTGAATTAAATTTAAGGCTCATAAGAAATTCCCTTTTTTGTCCCACTTGTTATGTTTAATCTACTATTAAATATGTACGCCAACATTACAATAAAGGTAGCCTATGCATTAGAATTCCTCTGAAGTTGAGCGACGTTTTATAATGCAATATTCATATCTTTTTTTAATTTTCGCAAAAAGATGGTTGTTCACAACGGAATACAATTAAATCCAATTAAATATTTATATAAATATATTTTTTTTAAGTTTATTATTACAATTAACTAATTAATAATTGTTAATTACACCATATTGGCAATGTTTTTGATATACATATGTATATTTATTTTTAGATCACGGGCTGCATTGGTTTCACTGGATAAAAATTTGTTTTTTTTTGGACATTTTAATATTTTCAATATTATAAACCAATTGCCACCTTAACTCAAAGGCAAAGACTTGAAAATAAAAAAACTTGTAATATAAACGAGAAATGTAAACACATTTGTGACATTTCTCTTGCGGCACTCTGAAAATCGCAGTTCGACATTGCTGCGGTTTAATCATTATTAATTAATGTATAAAATCATAAAGACGAGTTAATATACAAATCAATGTAGAATAACGGGAATGGTTTTTAATGCGATATTTTCGCTTGCGTATCGCTAATATATACGTTTGCGTATTGGACAAAATCTTTGCACAACACTTCAATACGAAGTATTCGTGACCGGCCACGACAAAAATACCTTTCGGGGTTATAACAACTGCATTTATTTATATTATTAGCCACATAGGGAGTGAATCAAATAGTGGTTTATTTATATCACGCGTGCATAAATATTCACCGACACCTGGCTATAACATACGTACAAAAGATTAAATATTATGGTTTGAAACAACAGAGTTTGTTTAATATATTCTAGGGCTTGGTGAGGAAACAATTTTTTTGTTAAATGAAAATTATTTCGCATGTAATTTTGTTGTGTATGACACTTCACAATTATTAGATGGCACACAGACTTCGGTGTTGATATGGATGTCTGGAGTGACGAAAATTTATAAAATACGGAATGCGTGTGTAAGAGGAAGTTTTAAAGTTGCTCCAATAACTGAGAGGATGAGAGGAAATCGCCTTGCGTTGTACGAGCATGTGATGAAGAGAGATTATTCACACGTCACATGTTGTGAGAAGAATGATAAAGCATGAATATAAGCTTAAGCTTATAAGGAAATAAGAGAAGAGGAATTTAAATAGTGTCAAGATTCGCACCCGCTACTTCCGGATTCAGAAGTGGGGTGCTCGACCACTGAACCACCGCGACTAAATTCTAAAAATTGAATGTATTATATATGGGGTTTAACATGTACGGCGCTGAGAAATAGATGTGGTCTCGTTCCTAGACCTACCCGATATGCCTACAAAATTTTATGAGAATCGGTCAAGCCGAGTCTGATAATGCACACCGTGACACGAGAATTTTATATAATAGATTGTAGGAGACATTGTTTGACATACAAACGACTTTATATGTGTAAGAATATGAAAAAAATATCACTCATTTATCTTGGACACAAATCACACAGCGCCCTCTAGTTCCAAACTAAACTACTAAACTCTTGTACTATGGATACTAGATAACGAATACTAATACATTTATACTTTTCTTTTGTAAATACATACTTATAATACATAGAAAAACACCCAGACGCCATATAAACATTCATGCTTGTCAATATTTGTACTCGGGTGGGAATCGAACCCGCCAACCTCGATTCTGCAGTCGGTAGCTTTACTAATGCGCACGAGGCTCTCGTTATCATGTTGTAGTATTTAAATTGCTGAAAATATATATGTACATGACGCACGGGATCCTGTTTTAATTCGCAACTTTCATTCGTACGACACCGACAACCAACTTTGTTCATATTAAAGTGATATATCACATAAGTGTGTGTGTGTGTGTCTTATTCGATAGACTTTTGCAGCTCAACTAGCGGTTGGACAACTTCTATCAGACGTATTACGAACATATAGAGTATTTACTTAGCAGCAGGAATTTAATCTCTCTTCAAAACTAATTGAAATCGGACATGTTTAACTCGCGGAAGAGAGAATATTTCCCGCTTCTATTTTTCGTAGCCATTAATTTTGGGAGAAAAGAGGGGTGTTTTTAAACTCAGATATAGCCGAAGCCGGACCTATAGTGCTCTCAGTATAGCAAAAATTGCTATCAGTATAGTAATAATAATGTTTCTAAAGTGACAGATTTAGGGAGTCGAGGACAGTCGCTACTCACTTTCTATGAGCAAATTGAACATGTCCTTGCAGAAGGTGACGCGTTAAAAACTATGGTGTATATGACGAATCATCTAAAAGTCGAGGAGGAGGTGTGTTAGAATTTTATGGCGTTCTGTCCTCTCTGCCTACGTTGGCGCGAAGTTAAGTATGTTTTTAAATAGTATCGAAACATAAACGATTGTAAATAGAATGGTATGGCAAGCTAACACAACAAAATCGAGCTGAAAAATATTATAAAATCGATAACGATCACCGTCCTAGTAATGACAGCGTCAGCTTATGACGGTGGAGAGCAAACAAACAATCATTAGAGGGGTAGGGTGAATGGTGGGGTGGGGTGGTGAATGCGTGCATATTTGCCGCAAGTGGGTAATGATATCGACGTATCAGTGGCGTGCGGCCCAACCTCGGGCAAAACGAAAACACGACTTTAAAAATGCAGTAATTTGCCGGTTTTGTATAATGACGCTTTGCATGCCATCTCCAGTCGCCGACGTACGTTCGACTGCTACTTGGAATACATTATTATTACGGCAGCGCCACTCATCGGTGAGGCAGCGGTAATTAATGTTGTTGGCGCAGGACATTATAATATTTAATTCCCGCTATACGTTACATTATTAACTTGATTATAATTAACTTGGCGCGCTGCTTGTACCGAGGCATGGGTGTGTTCTTGTGGTTCTAATTACTTTTAAAAACACTCCACCCTTCATATCGATAGAGATTAGTTGACATAAAGAACAATATTCTCTGAAATACCTTACGTAAATATAACGCAGGGTGTGTGTTCCCTAATGAATAACAGTTAACATTATTTTTTACGTAATGCTTACGATGTCCTATATACAAATTAAATTTTATGAAAAAAAACACTGTGCTATTAAAATTTTGCAATATCAACAGTAAGATTCAAATATAGATCAGTAAATTAATAAGTTATTATAAGTAGCCACAATCAAATCGTAAATATAGCAACAGACGATAGAATGAACCCGATGTGTTTGCAATCAAATTTCTAAATGTTTTTCGAAGTCGAGTGCTTTACTTAATGCAATATTATTATCGTTTGCTATTGTAAAAGTCAATGAAAAACATTTTAATTTTTTTTATTATATGGCCAAAACACACATTCCATGACCAAATAGAACGTGGTTTGGAGGATGTTAGGAGCCACAAAAATCGACGCGCGTGCATGAAGAGTTATGAAAGTCAACGAAGCGAGTGAGGTGTGTAAGAATCGTGTATTATGGTTCTCTCTGTCCACCCCGCAAGGGATTTGGAGTGAAGTTATGTATGTATGTATTATAAAAGTACCTATTACCTTAATTGAGACATGAGAAGCGATAAGGGATACGTTTTTGAAATTCGCTGTCACAATTCATATACCTACCTACAGCAAGACCAATCCACTGGACTTTAATATACTAATTTGTTACATATCAAAGTAAGTACCTACCATTAAAAGACTCCCAAAATTTCCATCAAAATAGGAAGCAATTTATTAGATAACAAATTTATAAATATATATTCAAAAGAACAATTCGAGTTAATTTTCGAAGCTATTTTCGGAAACAGGAAAAGCAATTATGACAAGACTCGTCGTTTATTTCAAGCTCGATGAGTAGGAGTCACAGACATAGGCAGGAGGGCACAACACAATTATAAATTATATAATACTAGCTGACCCGGCGAACTCTGTTTCGCATCAAAAGTAATAACTGCTGCCCCGCTATGTTAATACTGCAATATCTTCGACAAATTTGAAGTCGATAGCAGCTATAGGTTAAAAATGGAAATTTTCCATTGTTAACACCCCCGCAACCCCCCTTGTGGGTGGAGTTTCGTAAAATCCGTTCTTAGTTGACCTCTACTCGGCGAAAGGAATAATCCTACCAAATTTCAAGTCGCTACGCCTTATGGTTCCAGAGATATCGTGATGAGTAAATATATAGGTGGAAATCTCTTATATATATATAGATACGGTCTCACCCGGAAAACTGTTTCGCTTCCAAGTAAGAGTTTTTTTATTAGCTTCACCTGTATGTATGTTTGTAGGTTTGTAGGTTTGTTTGTAACCGACTTCTTTTTTAGTTTCCGCTGATTGCCACTAGATGGTGCGATTTGTGAACTATGAAAGTTCTAGACTAGAAAACCGAACTAAAAAATAGAAAATAAATTTTAATGAATTTAAATTAAGAAAATAGTGTTAAAAATTTCAATTAATATAAATTAAAAAAAGCGTGGGGTGCTTTTTAAGATATTATCGAAATGATAATCACTCTACTTATATCTGTCAATAAAATATTTATAACTATTGACACCATGCACCCCACGCTTTTTTGAACGATAGATGGTGCGATTTGTGAACTATGAAAGTTCACAAATCGCACCATCTAGTGGCAATCAGCGGAAAGTTTATGTTATCAACTTGAAACGAGTTCTTTATATAAGTCACAGATGGCGCTATTCCTCAAATTCGAAACTAAAAAACGCGCTGTCATACAAAACCGAACTAAAAAATTTAAAATAAATAATAGTTTAAAAAAACTAAAAAACACGCTTTTTATTGAAAACCGAACTAAAAAATAGAAAAATAAAAAAAAATACTTTATTTTAAAAAAAGCGTGGGGTGCATGGTGTCAATAGTTATAAATATTTTATTGACAGATATGAGTAGAGTGATTATCGTTTCGATAATATCTTAACAAGCACCCCACGCTTTTTTTTAAATAAAGTATTTTTTTTTATTTTTCTATTTTTTAGTTCGGTTTTCAATAAAAAGCGTGTTTTTTAGTTTTTTTAAACTATTATTTATTTTTTCTAAGTTACTCCTAAGTTACTCATTATATCAGATAATTGCCAATAAAAGTCCCGTCAAAATAGGCTCAGGCGTTTCAAAGATTAGTCGGAATAAACAGACAGGCATTATTTAATAAAAATTTTTTTGGTTAATGTACCGAATACTCATTTGAATATAGTAAAAAACAAAGTCACTTCAGCAAGTTATTTCAATATTACTAACAGACACTCCAATTTTATTTATATGTATAACTTTACGCCTTTTTCTACCTGAAGGTGTTGGCAGCGGCTATTAAGCCTTGTCTCGCTGTTATGTTCCCAAACGAAAAAAGTTTTCACTCATCGATATTTATCACACATAACTTTGGAACATAATTTCGAAAAGTCAGTGGTGTGAACCAGGATTCGAACCCGCGACTTCTTGATTCATAAGCGGGGTGCTGGACCACCGAGACCACTGATAGATATATAGATGATTATAAAAAATAACCTAATCGTCTCAATAAATGCATATTAATACTTTTTTTTTATGCGAAGTAGACTCGACTCTAGAAGTAGACTAAGCGAGTGAAGCGTGTATGTATCGTGTTTTGTTTGGAAGGAATAGGGGTAAGGAAAGGATGGGGAAAGGGGGGTGGGCCTCCAGAAACCTCTCTCACCGAACGAAACGCGGCATGAGCCACTTTACGTCAATCTTCTGAGAGGTCGTGGTATTTCACCGGTCGAGCCGGCCACTATTTAAATAGGTAATAGAAAATGCTTACCGCTCCAGTAACAGCCGTACAGTTCAACTCTCATGCACACAGTACGCCGATGGGAACTATTCGGTATGAAGCGTATTTTCGACGCCCATATCGGTGGTTCCAGGTGATTCTTCTTTTCTAAATATGTATTTATGTTTCCCGTCAGAATCTGTGAACAAAACTTGATGGTTATATTTTCTCTTTTTGGCTTCTTGGATTGTGGAGTTTTTAAGGGACAATTTGACCTGAACGAGTTAGTTATTGAATAAAATAAATGTTGGGAATCTTAAATGTGTATTTCAATATTCGTATGCCGTGATAATGTAACGCTATTTCTTAAATGTGTCAGTAACACGTTTGAAGTAAAACCAAGTTAGTTAGTTTGAGTTCTATCACGCTTAATATCAACTTGGGAGAGCACCACACAGCGCACATTGGGAGAGGCCTATGTCCAGCAGTGGACTGCAATAGGCTGATGATGATAATATCAATTCACTTTTTTTTGTACGAAATCTAAATGTAATATAATGTGATTTAGCAGTTTTGATACTTTAATTTGCAATCATGGCAATAATTTTCGCTTAGTTCCTACACAAATTTGTAATTTAATTTAGACGAGTTTTATATTTAGAACTCTTCACCTATATATAAATATAGGGTAAACATTTAAATAATATAGAAGTATTCAATAAGAAATGCGATTCCCTCACCTCTCTCTCGTCTTTATGTTAAACTGGGCCAATACGATGAGTAACGTTTCGTAAATTATATAGCTATTATTAGTTCCGAACACTAATGTATGTTAATGTATTATTAGTATGGTTAAATAGATCTTCAATAATATCAAGGCAAATCAAGCTAAAAGATCATATTAATTTAGCCGACGTACGAGTACCTACATCAAATAAACTGACATAACAAAAAATGCCAATATCCATTTTTCATGTAGACCAAAGTTCATATTTGTAAAATCTAGGTAGGTATCTCAGATAAGCAAATCACCAGGCGGAAAAATTGTCGGGTTTTTAAAATGTTTGGAGTGTTGCGCAATACTATGCGAGTACAGTTTTTTGGGGGTATAAAGCACAAATTGGAAAAGTTACTTGGAGAATGCAATGCAATACTGGTCGGAAAAAAAATTTCTACTTTTTTTTGTTTTGTGCGAATCATAATCGTGATCCTCCAAATCATTAAGATATATTTCCTGCTTTTTGTAACAGCTTATAAAAAAAATCTTAAGTCCCCTGATTACAGGACATACGTAGATCTAATTACCATATTCCCAATAACTTCATGTATAATTTATATAATTATAAAACATGACCAAATAGGTACGCATATGTCGAGGTAAAATAGTATGCGTAATATGAGCATGCTTTTCAACTGTTTACATTTGCTAGCAATAAGCACGATACTTTCAAGAGTGCTTCTGAATAAGCATGCTCAAAGCAAACACTTCAATACACACGCCAATCTATGCTCTCTATAGTCTCTATCAGTTCAAACGTTGACCATTATTTGGTTGGGTTTGAAAAAATTAAGTGATTTTTGGAAAATTTGTATGTCAATTGAAATGAAAATAAATATATATTTTTCTTTTCAAGTCATCAGACTATTAGCTGAACTTCGTACATCTTTCATAGACATTAGGATTCATTGCTTACCCCCATTTAGTAATAGTGATAATATTTAGCATGATATATGTTTTGACCTGACCTCTTGGTAATATTGATGCAAAATTGGAAATAACTAGATTGGATAAACTCTAAAAGTACTGCATGCTTTTAGAGTTTATCCGTGTCAAACAAAGACAAAACAGTCAAAAATTCTAAAAACACAAAAGTGTTCGGCTTCGATTGTAGATCGTGTCCCAAGTGTAAGGTACATTAACATTATAGTATTGTAAAAAAATTAATCAACGTACAGTTTTAACTTTCCTAAGATTTTCTTATATCTGCAGATAGATATGTAGGGAAGGAGGCCCGAAGCTCGAGTGTCTGTGTGTATATTTCTTTGGTCCTCGCTGTAACCTACACGACTGACAGCATTTAAGGTTAAGACGACTCATTACTATAACATTAAAACAACTTTTAGGATTATATCGCGTTTGTTTATTACTTATTTTTCTTTATTTCCCGACGTTTCGAACTCTTTACAGAGATTACAGAGATCATTTTCACGAGAGTCCGTATTGGTTTACATATTTATATCTCAGATTTTCGCGAATCACATTCATAACATTAAAACCACTTTTAGGATTATATCGCGTTTATTTATTACTTATTTTTATTTATTTCCCGACGTTGCGAACTCTTTACAGAGATCATTTTCACGAGAGTCCGTATTGGTTTACATATTTATATCTCAGACTTTCGCGAATCACATTCATAACATTAAAACCACTTTTAGGATTATATCGCGTTTATTCATTACTTATTTTTATTTATTTCCCGACGTTTCGAACTCTTTACAGAGATCATTTTCACGAGAGTCCGTATTGGTTTACATATTTATATCTCAGACTTTCGCGAATCACATTCATAACATTAAAACCACTTTTAGGATTATATCGCGTTTATTCATTACTTATTTTTATTTATTTCCCGACGTTGCGAACTCTTTACAGAGATCAGTTTCACGAGAGTCCGTATTGGCTTACATATTTATATCTCAGATTTTCGCGAATCACATTCATAATATTAAAACCACTTTTAGGATTATATCGCGTTTATTTATTACTTATTTTTATTTATTTCCCGTCGTTTCGAACTCTTTACAGAGATCATTTTCACGAGAGTCCGTATTGGTTTACATATTTATATCTCAGACTTTCGCGAATCACACTCATAACATTAAAACCACTTTTAGGATTATATCGCGTTTATTTATTACTTATTTTTATTTATTTCCCGACGTTTCTAAATCTTTACAGAGATCATTTTCACGAGAGTCCATATTGGTTTACATATTTATATCTCAGACTTTCGCGAATCACATTCATAACATTAAAACCACTTTTAGGATTATATCGCGTTTATTTATTACTTATTTTTATTTATTTCCCGACGTTTCGAACTCTTTACAGAGATCATTTTCACGAGAGTCCGTATTGGTTTACATATTTATATCTCAGACTTTCGCGAATCACATTCATAACATTAATACCACTTTTAGGATTATATCGCGGTTTATTTGTTACTTATTTTTATTTATTTCCCGACGTTTCGAAAGACGTAAAGAGTTCGCGAAAATCTGAGTAATAAATACTTACTTACTTACTTTCGTCTTAGCCGTGAAAATCATAGATACTAAAATTCCTACAGGTGAAAACTGTGCACAATTTTTTGCTTTATACTTATAATATAATTTTAATAACTCAGTTATTAACTCGCAAATATAGAATAGACAACAACATCGAATTTCCCAACAGACTACTAAAACTAATTTCCATATTGAAAGTTTTCTCCGTATGTATTGTTTGTGACTATCTGATAAAGTTCTGTATAATAAAATAAAGTCATTTCTATGTCCTAGATTGTGAATGGCAACAGTGTGATATGTAATTATACAAACAGGGGTAGGCAGAGTCAATAGAAAGCCAAAAACCACAAATCTTACACACCTCACTCGCTTCATTGACATTCATAACTCTTGTCATACACGCTTGTCGATTTTTAAGGCTCCTGGCATCACCTTCTACAAGGACTCTCCCCCCTCCTCAACTCTTACACCCATTTCCTTTTTCACTGTACATATTATATATCTATATAAGTGAACCTAGGTTATATAAATAAATAAATAAATAGTTATTGTAATAGTTGCCATACATCAGGTATAATGACAGTGTCCAGCAGAGATCGCACAGCTGTAACCTATCATCAAACAGAACTTCCGAAAATAAACCAAGACATTCCAAACAGAAGCATCTGATATAAACCAGGCTGTCGAGACTCAATATATAAATCAGAATATTCACACAACAGGTCAAATATCGATCTACAGAAAGCTATAATAATAGCATTCTGTAGATCGAAATTTGACCTGGTTATTAATAAATAAACAATTTAAATTCAACAAACTACTAAGTAGGTATTTATAACTCATTTAAATGTCTGCCCCGAAATAAGAGATTTCGGAGATAACTAGATAAGAAATCAAATGCTTAATTTTAACATTTCACGCATTGATTTATTAAATTTAATAAAATGGAATCTTTAAAATAATCATAGTGTATATTTGAACCAGTATTGCATAAGTTACTAGCGTTTAATATGATAATATAATAACGTTCCATTCTTGACCTGGTAATTTGATTACGTGATAAGCTGGATCTAGAATAGAAGATGAAAAAAAATGTTGGAAATTTAAAATTATAAAATTCTGCTCAGTGAAAAAGGGTTAGTCAATTACCTCTTGTCCATCCATGCCCCTATATCGCACCCATTTTCCCAATTTGGGTCTCCAGTATTCCAAGACATAGGCCTCCGCGTACTCCTGACCCTGACCGTTACCGAAACGTCCCTGTGTTCCAGTCGCGGTGATCACATGAACAGAATGCAGATCAATCTCCAGCCATTCTGTCGACTCCGTTGTAATTTGGGATCTTGGACACCAGGCGCCACCTTTTATATCTTGATTCAACCTGCCAAAGAGAAGCATATCTTTAAATGTACACTATTATTGGCTACATACGAAATATATATTTTTTTAGCGTCACGGTTTTTGTAGGCTAACGTCTATTGTCATAAACCACAATTTATCAATGATCCAGTGAGTCAGGAATCAGGATTCGACCCTTCTAATTTATAAGCAGAGATCTAAGACGAGACGACAATTAAGTATATACTACTCTGTGTAAAAAGTATCGGGTATATGTCAATAAAGAGACCCGCGTAAAAGAGGTCGTTCTAATTTTTTTACTGCATGTTGGTAGCACTGTACTGATTTAGCGCGCAAAATTTGAACGGGATCTGTTATTTAATTTGTTTTAAACTAAACTTTTTGTTGGTCATAGTTTTGAGTCCTCGGCGATTTTTACAATGGAAAATATTGTTGAACAAAGAGTGTGCCTTAAATTTTGTGTTTCGAATGATATTTCATGTGGTGAATCACTTAAAAATGTTGCGAAATACCTACGGCGAATCATGTATATCGAAAACAAGGGCTTATGAATGGTATAAGGCTTTTAAAGAAGGCCGAGAAGTAGTAGTAGACTTGCCTCGTTCTGGTAGACCTTCAACCGCTACGACCAAAGAAAACATCGACAGAATCAAGAAGCTAGTGTTGGCTAGTGAGGTGAACATATCTTTTAAGTCCGTCCACAATATTCTCATTAACATTTTAGGCATGAAACGCGTCGCCGCTCGACTAGTTCCAAAAGAGCTCAATTTTGTTCAAAAAGGGCAGCGAAAGCATGTCGCTGAAGACATGGTTTCCCGAGCTTCTACGGATCCGACCTTTATGAAACGTATAATAACTGGCGACGAGACATGGGTTTATGAGTATGACATGCAAACAAGCCAACAGTCTTCAGAATGGCGTCTCGAAAACGAGCCGAAACCCAAAAAACCGCGGCAAAGTCGCACCAAAATCAAGGTGATGCTGACAGTTTTTTTTGACTACCGTGGTGTGGTTCACTCCGAATTCCTTCCAGAGGGAGAAACAGTGAATAAAGAATATTATTTAGGCGTCATGAAGCGTTTGCGTGAGAGTATCCGCCGAAAACGTCCAGATTTGTGGCGACACAACTCATGGATACTGCACCATGATAATGCACCATCACACACAGCCATTATAGTGAAAGAGTTTTTAGCAAAAAATTCAACAAACGTTCGCGACCAAGCACCCTATTCACCTGATATGGCTCCGTCTGACTTTTTTTATTTCCCAAGTTAAAATTACCACTTCGAGGAAAACGTTTTGAGTCAATAGAAGCCATAAAAGAAAATTCGCTGAATGAGCTAAAGGCCATACCGCAAATAGCCTATGAAAAATGTATGGAAGACTGGGTGAAGCGGTGGAGATGTTGTATTGCAAGCGATGGGGCCTACTTTGAAGGCGATAAAATAAATTTAGATGAATAATTTGTATTTTTTGTTTTATTGACAAATTCCCGATACTTAGTACACAGAAGGTATATATGTGTGTGTGTGTGTGTGTGTGTGTGTAGATATAGGTAGCCTTTTATAAACACTCATATTGAGGGTAGGTACTATAATTAGTTTTTTATCCTTATGTGCATCGGCTGCTGCGCCAGTCGCAATTACGATTACGAATATACAACTGTGCGCTTCTTCAATTGTGTGTTTTACTGGACTACCGCTCCCCTGAAATATAACAATATGGAACAGGGGGCAAACGGGTCACCTCATGATAAGCAACTACCGTCGCCCATACACACCTGCAACACTGATAGTGTCTCGGTTGCGGTACCAGACTTTAAGTAAGTGGGATGGGACGAGATGGGGGGGAGGGAGCAGGCCTCTGGAGACGTTGCTTACCAAACGAAACGCGTTATATGCCAATTTACAATCGATAGCACAGTCGAGCCGGCCCACTCATGCAGCCAGTTGCGTGGCTATATACTTTGCAAATAGGACATCAGCTATATAATTATAAATCATATAAATATATCTATATAAACGTTCTGCGAACTGGTAATTCATAGCCTTTTTGAGCAACCGAGCCGTACTTTTACTTTAGCCCCGATTAAAGTATCAAACTTCATGGCAGAAATTTACGCCTCAAAGTGGACATAAAACCCAACTGTATTCAAACTATGCCCGCAGATCTGTAACAATCTCACTATAATAATTAATGGGACATAAAATATCCATTTAATCGGGCAGACGGATCGCGGTTGAAATGAAATCTATCCGGATGTTATTAAAAAGATGCCATTTTCAGCAACAATTTCACCGTTTGCGGTATTTGTAATTATCCCATGCGATGCTTGTATATTGTGCAAATTCCTCATAGTTTTGATATATTCAGGGCTTCCTAACTAACTTCTAAAGAATAATAACTAGCTGACCCGCGCGAACCTTGTTTCGCCTAAAATATTTTTTCTAAAAAAAATGTCTCAGTGGTCCAGTGGTCGAGCACCCCGCTTCTGAATCAAAAGGGGGTCGCGGGTTTAAATTCTGGCTCACACCAATGACTTTTCGAAATTATTTTCATAAGTTATGTGTGATAAATATCGATGACTGAAAATATATGGCAATAGGTTCGCCACCATTTGGGACGTAAACATAACCGCGAGACGATGCTTAACAGCCGCTGCCTACAACTTCTAGAAAAGGCGCGAAGTTATGATGAAAAAGTTGCCCAAGTTAGGTACTCCTTATTACACCGGCTACCTGCTAATAAAAGTCCCGTCAAAATCCGTCGATCTGTCCGATTAAACAAACAGGCAGACAGCTAAACTGCCGCTCATGTCCGGGAAGTAGACAAGGGACATGATGAGATCTATTTAATATATATCCATAATAACATTGATTTAATATCGAACAGTCAGTGGCCAGTTAAAAGGCCTATGGCTACATTTGTGTACATGAGCGAACATCAATATGGCCGGGCTAATTATTTAGGCACGTCGGTAACTACGTTAAGCCAAATTCACTGGCACATTTCGCATCCCTCCGCCCTGTGCCCGACAGATACGTTGTTTCTATTAAATTTTGTATCAATGGGGAAATACTTGTACAATGCAAATGGAATATCCTGTATGTTACATCATTTGGTTAATTTGAAATAACTATAGCCGTAGGAGTAGTAGGCGCTACTCGAATGGGCCGGCTCGACCACTCAGAATGTTTTCGATTCCAGTTTCTTTTGATTATAGAGGTTTCCTTTCCCATCCCAGTCCCTTCAACGCAATTGTAACACCATCTGTGTTGCAAAGGTCCATGGGATAAGCTAGTCACTTACCAACAGATGACCAGTTTGCTTGTATGATAACTATCCCATAAGAAAAAAGGTATACACATAATAGAATTCTCTAATTAATATACCATAGCATAACTTCACGCCTTTTTCTACCCGAAGGTGTAGTAGGCAGCGGCTGTTAAGCCTCCACTCGCCCAATTGTTATGTTACGTCCCACATGGAATCATAGGTGGTGAACATATTGCCTTACACCGAGCACAAAGTTTTCATATTTACCAATTTTATTTCGTATTTTTGAAAATCTACGGCACTCGGCAGTTAAGTATGTAGGTATTACACGAAAATTCTTGCATTTTAATGTCGCCTTTTGCGAATTCTGTCAGTGCTGCCAGTGAAGAATTCGGTGGTAGCTGTGCTAAAAGTTAGTTAAGAGAATAGTGAGTTGCATATATAAAACGAAGAGCTGAAAGAGGGGGGGGGGGGCATAACTTGTGTTTAAGATGCCGTCCAAAACTTCGCCTGCCTTGTTCATATCTTTTGAACTTTCCGTTAAACCGTTGAAAATTTCACAGAATACATTACGTAACCTAATACATATATCATATTCTATTATTAATATTATAAATGTGAATATTTGTAAGTGAGAATGTCTGTTTGTTACTCTTTCACGTAAAAATGATTGAATGGATTTTCTTGAAACTTTACAATATTATAGCATCAGAAATAGTTTTTACTTTTCTAAAAAAAAGTACCGTATATATGTATATATATATATATATATATATTCGAATACATAACATACATAAAACATACAACCGCAAGTTGCTCTGATGTGCAAATTTGTAACTGCAGATGAAAGGGCAGCTATTGGGTATAGCTGCCCTTTCATCTGCAGTTACAAATTTACCATGAGGTAAATAATTTACCTCACATCTTAGTGGTTCGGGTGGTTCCTAACTGCACGTCATTAGTACCCGATGGTACAAGCAGCAGTAGTTATGCCACGCGCTATTAATTTTCTAGCTCCGAATGTCATAGCTGCGGAAACCTATTGTCATGCATCGGACGCCATTTTGCTTTAGCCAATTTAATACAATCTTCATATATTATAGCTTGTTTAGTATTCCGGTGTATCAATCAGCTATAATATTGTAACATAAATTAAAATCCTCTCAGTGGCACGAGAATAATTAATATGCATACTAAATTTAGCTTTTATAATATTAATTACATATTGTTATGGACGGATGGTTGAATTTTATATATAAATGAGTAAATTTTGGATTAAATTAAATTCTATTGGAGCACGTCGGCCATGTAAAGATATAAAACGGTAAATGTGGGTTATCCCTAAGAGATGGACATACACCATCGCGGACTTTTTTGTAGTTTTAGTAGATGTAGTTCAGACTTTTTTAGACTTTGTTGTACTTTTAAGGTGTACAATAATTGGATCATTATTGGATTTGAACATTATTTGGGTCTGGGATGGGTTCAGCCATCGTTGGCAAAGCGCAAAACTTCGAAAATAATGCTGTTTCTTTATCTATATTATGCATGAATTATATATGTACATACAAATCAACCCTTTCTATCTATTAAAAGACCGCAACAAAATCCTTTGCGTAGTTTTAAAGATATAAGCATACATAGAGACACAGAAAGCGATTTTGTTTTATACTATGTTGTGATTATCAGACCTGTCGTCATGTATGGATCAGAATGTTGGGCTATGAAACTGATGGATGCAAGAAGAATATATGCTACGGAGATGCGAATGTTGAGATGAATGTGACAAAAATGGATAAAATACGGAATGAGTCTGTAAGAGGAAGCTTGAAAGTTGCGCCAAAAACTGAGAAGATAAGAGGGAATCGCCTTGCGTGGTATGGGCATGTAATGAGGATGAGACAGATGTTGCGAGAAGAATGATAGACCTAAAGGCAATAACACAATAGGAATACCTAAAAAATAAATAATAGTTTAAAAAAACTAAAAAACACGCTTTTTATTGAAAACCGAACTAAAAAATAGAAAAATAAAAAAAAAATACTTTATTTTAAAAAAAGCGTGGGGTGCATGGTGTCAATAGTTATAAATATTTTATTGACAGATATGAGTAGAGTGATTATCATTTCGATAATATCTTAAAAAGCACCCCACGCTTTTTTTAAAATAAAGTTTTTTTTTTTTATTTTTCTATTTTTTAGTTCGGTTTTCAATAAAAAGCGTGTTTTTTAGTTTTTTTAAACTATTATTTATTTTAAATTTTTTAGTTCGGTTTTCTAGTCTAGAACTTTCATAGTTCACAAATCGCACCATCTAGTGGCAATCAGCGGAAACTAAAAAAGAAGTCGGTTACAAACAAACCTACAAACATACATACAGGTGAAGCTAATAAAAAGCTAATAAAAATAGATAGATTTTGTGAAAGACGACGCGATTAAGCAAGGAAAAGGGGCCGTCCATTAATCCCTACACTCGGAATCGGCCCGCTCGTGGTGATTGCGTCCGTGTCTCTTTTTGTTCCACGTAGGTACTTTCCACAAGCGCTCGTGTTTGTATTTAATTTTTAATAATATGATAACTGTACTTGTTTACTATTTTTAAGTGTCTGTGAAGACCTATAAAAATAAAGTTATTTTGACTTTGACATCACGTGAGTATCTGGAGACCCATACCCCTTTCGCCTCCATTCCCATCCTGCACACTAATGGCAAGCAACGCAACTGGGACACTATCTGTGTTGCAGGTGTCCATGGGCGGCATTACTCACTTACCACCAGGTGACCCGCTTACTCGTTTACCACCCAGTCCGACAAACAATGCGTTATATAAAAATACAAGAAAAAATATTTTATTAACTCCAATGAACAAATACGAAATCGTAAAGAACAAGTCTACGACAAATAACTTCGTATTAAGAAAAATACACAATAGCCCTTTTGCTAACAACGAGTTCAGATCTATCCAAATTTTCATCTCATCGTAACTATCATATAACATAACATAACTTCACGGCTTTTGTTACCCGAAGGTGTAGGCAGCGGCTGTTAAGCCTCGTCTCGCCGTTAAGTTTACGTCCCAAATGGTAATAGGTGGCGAACCTATTGCCATACCGGGCACAAAATTTTTCAGTCATCGATATTTATCACACATAACTTCCGAAAACAATTTCGAAAAGTCATTGGTGTGAGCCAGTGTCTGGAATCGAACCCGGACCTCTGGATCAGAAGCCGTGTGCTCGACCAATGCGCCACCGAGTCCGCCATCTTAAATAATTGCTCCGGAAACTAGTTAAAATGCATAACTTTCATTGAATTCGCCTCAAAAGTGGATTGAAAGCAAAATCTCACTTAAATTTGTGTGATGAATTTTATTACTTTGAACTCGTACAATTGAACGAATATTTTCTAATTATTTACCAATTACTTACATAACTTTACGACAAGTCCCTTACGGGGTAGGCAGATAGAGAACGTTATAAGGTATGATTTTTACACTGGCTCATAATTTGTTGTTTGTCATTCACGCTTTTTAATATGACAAGAGTTATTTATGTTCGTTTTGGTGTGATTACGTACTAGAGATTGCAACCCGGTATGTTTCTCAACCCGGCCCGGCCCGGTAGCATTCGTCGCCAACCCGGCCAGGCCCGCCGGGCTCGGTCCGGTTACTAGCGAAAGTGTTAACAACAAAACTTTCAAAGTATTTTTCCAATTTTTTTGTAAATGAATGAAATAAGACAATTATTCAAGGTTAATATTTATTTCAAACGGGATTCTGAACTATTATCACAATAATCAGTCTCTAAAAATCACAAATAATACTGGACAGGAAAACTAACATTAGTCATGACATTAAAACTACTTTTAGGATTACATCGCGTTTATTTATTACTAATGTTATTTATTTCCCGACGTTTAGTCGTCATTATTTGAAAATAGTAACAAAATAGGAGACTAATAACGCCAAAAAAGTAAAGTTAAACTTAAGGCAGTAAACAAATAGTGAAGCGAAATATTATTAATTAAGTTGACAAAAATCATTCGATGAGCCATTGGAACTAGAATCTTCAAGAATAGTAACGAGCAGCACCGTTTCCAGTACTTTTCATCAAACAGCGTCATTTATTTTTAATACATTTACAAGAATAATATAGCACCCGGTAAAAATGGCCGGGCCCGGTGGGTGCCAAGAAGGGCACCGGGGCGGGACCCTGCGGGGCCCGGTTTGCAATCGCTATTACGTACCTTTTTATTGAAAACTCTGAGCCCTAAGTGATAGATCAAAACAATGTAATACATTAGTATACATCTTCAAAAAGTCTATAAAAAAGTCCGCGATTGTCTGTGTATCTCTTTGGGATAACTCACACCGACCATTTTTATTTCTTCACTTTTTACGAGACATAAAGACTTATTTACGAAGCGATTTTAAACATTACAGCATTAAATTTTTTCCAGTTTAATCTGAAATAGATTGCGAATTTAATAAATAAATAGCTCCAATTAAACTCATTAAAATCCAAAATTTACTCATTTATTGCTTAGTTCTAAAGTTCGCGGGGTCAACTAATAAAAAACAAAGTCAATTACATAGTAAATAACAAAGTCGCTTTCCGTTGTTTGTCCCCTTATATCTTTGAAAATACCCCATGGGTTTTATGCGGTTTTTTTTTAATAGATAGAAGGTTTCAACGGGGTGATTTATAGCTATAATTCATGTATGCTAAAGTAAAATAAAAGTGATAAAATTTACTTATTTATTGATGCGGAACATAATTCGCCGGGTCAACTAGTTGTAAATAAAACCTATAATAACGAATTTCTGATCCCTTGCTTACAAGCCCATACCTTCGGGAACCTCTCAGGTCGCTTTTAACTTACGGAGGTGTATCTTTACGTGTAACTTACTTATCAAATTTCGATGCTTTTTATTTTTCGTGCGGGATTGATTTCCATTTTAGAACAAACTTTTATACCACACACAGTGACGTGGGGTCGATAATAATGAAAATTACTGCACATAGCGAAACTGCCTACACCTGGTCGTTACACAAAGCGTGGTGATAAAAAGCGCATTGCTTTTGAATTCTTTAACAGATTTCTCAAAACCCAAAAGTATTTAGTAACACTATAAAATACATAATTGTATAATACGCTATTATAGATAAATGCACATCGTAAAACCAAAAATATAACCAAATAGCTTCGATGAATATAATCTGGTTCGACACGATATGTTGGCATCGATGTTAAAACGGCGACACACAAGATTGAGCTGTTAACTATTTTTCAAATCTTCACGCTTTCATCTTAAACAAGCAAAACAAGCAAAAAGCGCTGAAATTTTACGTCCCAAATAGAATATGTCGCGGAAACAATTGCAATATTTTAATACATACATACATAAGCTCACGCCTGTATCCTATAGGGGTAGGCTGATGCTTTGGCTTTCCACGAGCTACGATCCTTACCCACTTCTTTCGCTTCACCGTCAGTCATATATCTCAAAGGTACACCCGAAACGGTACCTTTAACTCGGGTACTACGCATTTTCCTATTTTAAACAGACCATTTATTTGGTCCTGGTAGCTCCGTCTTGGTCTCTCGATCCCGACCCGACCACTCACATTCGTTTCGTATACTCTTTTAGTCAGTCGGTTTTCATTCATTCTGGCAACATGACGAAACCATCATAACATTTTAATAATTTAATGAAAAGAAATCTTTGCATTGAACAATTTGAGACGCATACCACCTACGTATTTAATAGTGATATCAGAATCATCGATGGTTTCTATTACCAATAATTATTATGGATATATTGGTCAGAGAGAATGATAATATTAGTTTCGTTGTTATTAACGCATTCTACTGTCGTGTGTCACGCCGTCACTGAGGACGTTTGCACCAATCAAATACCGACGATGACCAGTCTTATTAAGCCTATTGAGCCGGTCTCTCTCTCCACGCCAGATATCAAACGATGCACGAACAAACACTCATCATTCATTACTTACCACAAATGTATAAATAAATATTAACACTACATATTTTCAAAGCGTAACGCGTTACGTTCTGTTGTCTCTTTCTTTAGTCTAGTTGTCAGTATATATGTTCAATTGCACATATATTTTACTGAAAATAATTTTCAAATGATATAAAAAAGTCGTTTTGTTGGTCTAAACGTCTTGCACCCTGTTTCCAAATCAAGAAGTATCGGTTTCGAATCCGGGCTCAAACCAATGATGTCTTTTCAGAAGTTTTCAAAACGTTGTCTAAACTATTGGCTATAAAAAGGCGTGTACGTGCTACAAAAAAAAAAGTACCGAAATATTAAAAGTGCGGTGTGCCAGCCTTTGATAACGGTAAAAAAAGCAGTCGTGCCTCGCACACTTTAATAAATTAATGAGTTGTTATTACGATTAGACAACAATAACCGTCCATTTCACGAGCGCGTGTGTTACACAAAACGCATGGCAACACCATTAAAGGTGTGTGCGACCATCACGACCCGATTCAAGATTGGACGGACAGTATAAAAGTTTAAAATACACCGACGGTCGTAAAAAAAAAGGGAGAACCGTCTGACCACAACCCGGGAATGATAACGTTAGGGAATTCTTACTATTTCGTAGAGCAGACAGACATGTTTAAGGGACACTTCGCAAACAATTTCAGTGCAATTCACTATAATTTTTTAAAATATACGCATATTATTATGTCTGTTTTCATATCTTAGCAGTGATTTCAAATCTTTCCCCACATAAATACAAAATTCCAAGTCTCTTTTAACAACATCAGTATA
This sequence comes from Euproctis similis, assembly GCA_905147225.2. NCBI lineage: Eukaryota > Metazoa > Arthropoda > Insecta > Lepidoptera > Erebidae > Euproctis > Euproctis similis. The sequence goes on along the minus strand of LR990107.1, from coordinate 20,318,687 downwards.
GAATAAAATATAATACATATATTTGTATGAACGTAAAGTGAGTATACCGTACTAATATTATTGGAGGGTGAATACCTCGAGGGCGTCGTAAAAGGCTACCAAAATATAAAATCATGTAATAGTTACCCGCAAGAGTAGAAAAAAAATATCCACACGGTTATCGCGTCGTATAGATGGATACAAATTACAATACATAATACATATCTATAATCTATATATCTGTAATAAAATTATAATAAGACTATGTATCTATACTTTGGAGAAAAACTGAGTTTGGCTGTCTGTCCGTTATTAAAGCAACAAAAACCAAATGGGAAGATATTACGAAACTACTAAACATATTTTCACGTATTCTGCTCCGTTTTTTCTCAATACACTCTTAGGGGAAATCGACTCAGCATTTCTTGCGATTACTGTGTTTAAATGAACTTACAAAAATTGTCATCTTAGGTTAGTTAGACATAACTCTGTAACAGAGCCGAAGGCCCTACTGCGTGGGTAGTTACTGAGGATATTATTGTAACTATTACATTACTGGTATGTTCATAGGGCGGTAAAAGATACAAAGCTAATTGAAGCGAAGAAGCTAATTGTATTACAAACCTTCCATTCTGCGCCGCCACATTGCCGTCGTTGTATGAGGAGCTGGCACTGATATCCCTATCGGGAATCAAGCCGTTCTCCATTCCGAGAGGCGCGATACATTGGGCTGTAACAGACATACTTTATTAAAGCTTTTTATATTATAATGCAACATAATATAGCATAACTTCACGCCAAGTTGCATGGTAGACAGGAAGAACTGGACTAGTAACTCTTATAATAGGTCGGCGGTTTTATATATTATGTTTATTTTAAAAATATTTTTGACTCGTGTTTTTTCTTGACTAATTTTCTCTTAATGGCTGAATCTTGAACATGTACATTATTGATATATATTTTTTTAGCGTTTTCTATTCGGGTATTAGTGAAGCTTTGGTTTAGGCATCAGTGTTGAGCAATAAAATATTTGTTCAAATGGAATAGTGTGTCATCCTATTGGAATATATCGGGCGCCAATTTGTAAGTCATCGTTAACTAAATGACAGACGATACACGAGAAGATTACCGAAAATAAATCGTGAAACTGAGAATGGCAATTATAAAGTTAAATATAAAACAACTAAATTGTAATATTATTAAAAAATCGTCAACCAGGCGCAGTCAATTTTGAAGGATGGGAGAGAAGAGAATCACATGTGTTAAAACTTTGTCAAAAATAGATAAATCACTTTTTTACCGTCAATTTGTTCTGAAGTCTAGTCTAAATGGTCAAGTAGTCGTGCACCGCGCCAATAGCCTAGCTCACACCAATGACATTGTCAAAAGTTAAGTGTGAAAAATATCCGTGCCCGGTATGGCAATAGGTTCGCCACCTATTCCATTTGGGACGTAAACATAACGGCGAGTCGAGGCTTAACAGCCGCAGTCTACACCTTCGGGAAAAAAAGGCGTGAAGTTATGTTATGTTAATATGTTATAAATATGAGTAGAGTAGTAGAGAGTGTTTGTATTCTTCTTCTTCAATTAAAAACACATTACAAGTAAATAATACAGAACAAGCAATATGAACCTAAAAAAAAAGAAAAATCGACGTTACAAAAATCATAACCACAACAAAAAGAGTTCGATCAATATAAAACAGTTTGAAAAGAAATGAAAAAATATTGAAATGTAATTTTAAAGTACATAGCTACAATACAAAAATCTGTATAAAATAATAACGGCCTATACTAATCACAACAGTCAATTTAAACTTTGTCGAGCGGCTGTGTGTCAAAAAGTTCTCATGGCGAATCGATAAACTGTACAGAGACCCAGTTTCGATAAATGAACGCGGATACGGGATACTTCGATAATTTTCTAAATAGCTATATAACAATATTAAAAAGTTAAAAACAAATAAACATCAACAATAATAATAATAATTGTTGTTTTCCAAAATTATCGCACAGCTTATTAAACAAATGAACGATGCGTTAGTTAATAATTTTCATAATAATTATTAATTGAAATGTTGGACATATTTTTTATTTGGATAGAGAGCCAGCTGATCAGCTGGCAAGCGACTATATAACGCAGCGAATTGACATCTGGAACTCATATGCCCGAATACTGAACTGCCACTCAAATATATAAGCTCTACTTAAGCGTTTAAGTAGCTGTCACATTAGACAGAATACGTGAAATTTGAGCAGTAAGTAGCACTTTATTGATTGTCAGATTTGAGTGGTGGTTCAGTATTCGGGCGATAGAGGCTCACAATAGTATAGCCGACATTAATAATGGGATAGATTTTAACAGTGGTAGAGCCAAGCGAGTAGTAATGTGTGTATATTGATAATTATTGACGGGGTCGCTTATTAGTCAGTCTATCAGACCTATAAGAGTCAATAGACTGATTACAAATATATATAACTATGAATGAAATTTATACATATAAATAAAATTTAGGTGTATGTTTGTAACATGGGAATAACTGCCATGTATTCATATGAATACATATACATCAAAATAATATTTTTTACAATTTTCGCCCGTCTGTCGTTCTGATTCTTTGTTCCAGGTAATGCCTGATATGGCTGGACTGATTTTCACGGGCCTTTTATTAGCTAGTGTTATGAGGAGTAAATTATGCAATATTTAAAAAATATTTTGTTTAATTGTTTATTGCTTCCGAGGCGAAAGTAAGTTCACCGGGTCAGCTAGTATACTATATATGTGTGTATATTGACAATCATTTAATGTACCTACTGCCAACGTACTGATAAGTCTACATCGTATGTGAAGCGAGACACGCTTCACTGAGGAGCAGGCGCGGACTGCACGATCTTACTACTCATCATTGTTTTCATTGTTCATTGCCCTTACGAGATTATGAACTACCGATTGTGAATTACTTCGGATTGTTACCAAAGTTTTGTTATAACATGTCAAATCATTATTATGAGATTTTATTATAAATAACGTACATACACTTAATTCAAAATTGATATATTTTGCTTTTATATATTTGATTTTTTTATTGAATCACATTTTTTTTAGTAAATTGTTATTTCGTCCAAATTTAGCTGTTATAATTGTATATGGCTGCATCAAGATCGTCTAATTTTCCTAATCAATCCATCTTCTTTAGATCTTTTTCTTTTATTTTATTGGTAGATTGGGAAGGAGCAAACATTTTGATTTCAACATACATACTATAAGTTATTTCAATAATCTATTACTATAAAATCATTAGGACGCGTCTGTATTCGAGCTCGGGACCTTCCTTCACTTTGTGATAAGTGAGTAAATTGCACATCCGAATCGGCAACACGACAAAGAAACACTTGCAATACCAATCGTGAATATAAAAAAAGGCTTACAAAAATATCGATTCAATCTGACACGCATATGAAACAAGATATTTATTAGCACCTAACTATAAAGTTATTTCGGGATCATTAAATGAATCGCTAAAGCTTGTCGCCTCTGCCATGTCTGCCGCGTCCGCTGGCTACAATGACTAATGGCCATCAATCATCCATTGAAGCACCACACGTCTCATGGTCCTTATTGGAAGAAAAATTTAATTTGAAACTGTTTCACAATCTAATCACAGAATGAGAGCAAGCAAGCGTCGAGAAACCCATCTCGGATGGGGCTTTGTAAATATTTGTTACATATACATATATGTTAACCAAGGGCCACACATCGTCGGCCTATTATCACTGTCGGCCGAAGCCAATAATCAATCTGTAGTTTAAGATTGAAGTCAATCTGAGATTACTGTGTATCTGTCAAACGATCCTCAATCCTCGTGCCAATAACAAAACTTATCTATCCGTCTTACTTTCCAACCGCAGATAGCCGGTAAACCGTTCCCTCTTTACTGTTCCGTTTCACACAAAACTGTGAATAATGCTTTAAGTTTATTCCGCGTTATATTTATACGAAACTAATTTGGAGTGTTAGAAATATTACATAGTACGTTAGGGGAAACTAATTTTGCGATTTCTTATAGAATAACACATTTATTCTACAAGAAAACACCAAAATAAATTCTTTATGTTTTAACAAAAGTTGTTGAACGGAACGAAATTTGACATATCACAAATAAACATTTATTTACGAAATACGCCGCATTCAAACAAGAATTTAATTAGCTGTAATTTTAGTTAGTTTTTTTAATAATAATCTAAATATAGTGAACATCAAATACGTTTGACATGAATATTGAATCTGTAAGTAATTTGTTTCTTTACAAAAGTATGCTGATCCGTCGCGTTCTCACATAACTTTCATGAAATTGAATTGTTATTTACAGATTAAAGGCAAACCTCTTACAAAGGAGGAAACTAGAGCTCTGATAGATTAATAGAAAAAAGCAAAATAATTACGACAAAGGCGACAAACGCATCAAATAATAAATTGAAGATGGAGGAATGGCTTCAAATAACAAATAACGCCAGCGCCGCGAATTGTCCAAGGAACCCACAGCAGCTGAGTCTAAAAAGGGAAAAATTTAAAAAAAATGCTCGCAAACGCTGCACTAAGATAAGAATAAACCAATTTAATTGTTGGTTAGTCATCGTAGTGTCATTATTTTAAGATATTGCTTGCCTTATTTTCATTGTTTAATTTACCTTTTTATTACTATTCATTTTAGACTGGGGGTGGCCCTGCTGATTATATACCACCTGATGAAGTATTACACAGGATAACTGCATTACTTGGTAGTACTGCCACTGGCTTTACTGCGGAGTTTGCTGGTGATAGTCAAATAGTGCAAGCAGAAAATGGTGGCGGTGATGCCATTGTGTCACCCATAGTCGAGGCAGATTGCGTTATTGGGGATGAAAATAATAATATTATAGTTGAAATATATGATTTCCGAAGAGAAAATACCCCAAACACAAAGCATTTAATTTTAATCAAAATCTCAAATACTTAATATGTATGTGATAAATAGATCAACTAAATGTGATTACTTAATATGTATGTGATAAATAGAGCAAGTAAATGTGATTACATAACATTTATGTGATAAATTAGCAAATAACTTTGATTTATATATATATGTATATATATATAAATATCTGTGATAAATATAGCAATGAAGTGTGATTATTACTAATTTAATAAACAGTCACATTAATAATAAACATTTGTTTTATTCCATAGTCAAAATTACAGTTTAATTGTTAGTGTTAATACTAATAAAAAACATTGAGTAGATCGATTCAAGTACAAATATTAAGTTACAAAAGTATTGTTTTATTTTCAACATTTTAATCACACAAAATAATTGTTTATTAGCTCAGTTCTTGAAATATTAAGTTACAAAAGTATTGTTTTATTTTCAACATTTTAATCACACAAAATAATTGTTTATTAGCTCAGTTCTTGATTGTGTATCTTGGTCCATATTTAGGTTCATATCAATAGAATCCGAGTTTGTCACTTCTAAGTTAGTTCAGTTAACCTCTGTAGGTATTCAATTATGTATTCTGCTTATATTGTGGAATACTGCTGTGGTAATTATTATTTGATGGACCTTAGGCAATAACAAGCGCATGGTAAGGCCCACAATAGGAAACTTGCGCTTCCATATACCGAAAGCTCTGAAACAATAGTAGTATACCTATAAAACTCATAACATTACTAGCTAGTCTGAAAGAGAGTCAGTTTTAAAGTAAGAATGAAAAATGCAAGAGTAACACAGCATATATACAGTGTAAAAGCAAAAAGATGTAGGAGTTGAGGAAGGGCACAGCATACCATAAATGACCAAATTGAATGTGTCCTAATGTGACGTCAAAGAAACAATAAGTATTTATGAAAAGAGTTATGAAAATCAAATAAGCAAGAGAGATATAAAAGAACGGTGTCTTATGCTTAGATTCTGTTCTTTCTGCCTACTTCACAAGTTATTTGGCGTGAAGTTGATTTAGGTTTACAAACTTAAGCATAACATCTGTATTTTTCAATTGTTACCTTTGTATGGTGTTCCTGGTTCTGATATGTGCTTTGTTATAGTTATGTTCTACCAGAGTAGACGGGTTTAAAATTGGTGTCAATAAATAAAATCGGTTTGGATAAGCACTATCACCAAGCATCCAGTGGTTACCAAAGTGACCTGACTCACATTTAACTACAAAGAAAATATAATGAATTATTAGATAAGTTGTTTTGATAATTGCACTAGTAAGTACTCATTAAATATTTCAATCTGCAATCTGGTAAAAACTTTCTGTATTTAAATTATGGACAATGATGTACTGATCATATAATTTGGCAATTGCATGCGATACATCATTCACTATTCTTCCTGGTGTTGATTTGGATACTCCCAGAAAGTCTGCAATAGAAATTAACATTGTGGCTAATGCAAAAAACCTCAATGATAGTAATAGTTAATGATATTCGTATTGCAGGAATCACGGTGCTTCATCAAGAAGCACCGTGATTCCTGCAATACGAATATTGATTATTAGCGTTGGTATTGATTAGTATTTATGACACTGAAAGATAAATTGCAAATACATATTTGATTATACAAACCTTGTGGAGGTTACCTACTCTGATATGTGGCACTATTTGAGTAAGCAAAGAATTCACAGCTACTTTTGACAACCGAAATCTAAAAGTAAAATCGGCATCCTCGAGGCTCTGTATATAATTTACCCTTTTGAGTCTCGTAGGAGCAGCTCTCACTTCGGTATCGCTTTCGCTATCCCAGTCTGATAGCAAAGCAAGGACTTCCAAATATCACTATCACTGTCCATTTTTAGATTATTTCAATAAAATTTATTGTAATCCTATCTCTAAACCAAGGAATTTCTCGGATTGAAATCTAAGATTGATTACGGTGATCGATGCCAGTGTCAAAACCATCGGATCGAATATTGGCACGCGCAAACTGTCATTTTAGAACAAATTTCAATCTTTAATCTCTGATCCGCCCTCCCAAAGATAGATTGATTCTAGAGATCGCTTATTCAATCCATAGATTGATTATTGGCACGCTTATTAACATAAATGGATTGAAATATTGATCTTAGATAGCAAAATTTGGATTGGGATTGATTATTGGTTTCGGCCGTGTATCAACACAAGCGTTATCATTCGTAATAAAAATTGTATCATTAAATTGTCGAGCAGTTCTAAAATATCCAAGTACATACCTCGTTGTTGGACAGAGCGATTGCTGCTGAATTATGATTTGATGAACTTATGATCTCGATAATCAATCAATATGTCAGGTTCATTTTTACTTTTTATTAAATAACTAGCCTGTTGGCCTTGTTTAAACCAATTAAAATTAACTTTCGAATCAATACTGATTAAATATTAATAAACAAACAATAAGATTTTCTTTCCGCTCTAGATCAGTTTCAATTATCGACGAAGGCTATGTACCATCACACCACGACTAATAGGAGCGGAGCACTAACCTATTTAGTGATACAGGTAAAACAATATGACGGTAAGAAATTCGCCGGGACAGCTCTGGTTAATAATATTAGTCGAGATCCACAGAGAAATTACAATCACGCAATTGCATTGATTGATTGCATAGATTGTTCTTGCTCATTAAATTAAACTGGAATATATATATATATATACACATAAACAGACACATTATTATAGACGCCATGGTACTATAGGCTCAATTGATATTCACACAGCAGCATAATTTACAAACATATAGATATACAAACGTGTGTATATATATACATATAGCAATCACAACTCGCATGGCGAAAGGACATTGTGTAAGCTGCCGGTCCCTGGCTACACGTGTAGCACATGACAATTATTTCATGTAAAAAACTAAAAATACACAGTGCATACACAGCACTGTCGAATTATTAAAACCTGAATCGTATTGGAAAATTCACAAGTTATTGTTAGTCGGCGTTAAATATACTCACCCCCCCACCCATCCCAGCCCCTGAAATTGAACAAAAGACAGGCGGCTTATAGGTCAAATGCAAATAGATTCGCTTGTCGCGTGCCTCGTTATTTAAGGCAAGTAAAACCTCTTGTCGCTCAGCAGCGTTCGACGAGAACAAATTTTCAATACGTTATACCTATTATTATATTAACGCCAGTTTTGAATATTTAATAATAAACACGAACAAACGATATCCCACAATTTGAGCGAAATCATTACTTAATAAGCCGGCGCTTGGCAAAGTACGCTTGCATGCCTTTGACATCCGGCAAATTGGGTACACAATTATCGCATAGGCAATTTTAATTATTTGCATTTTTTTTTTCGACTCAACAAGCGTAAATACTCTTTAGTGGAAATTGTTTTCTTTTTTTCTTTTGTAGATTTTTGAGTGAAAGGCGTTCATAAAATGTGGTGGAGTGAGGGAAAGTTTCAGAAGCACTGAGCTTGTGCGTGCTTATACTATTGCGTGACATGCTGTCGTCTAATGAATAATAAACAGCGCTGTGGCGACTCACCGCTCATTCATATCCATCCACCCGAGGCAATATTCTTTTAACATAAAATGATCGACTGTCAACTAAACCGTTTACAATATTGACTATGACTCTTATAAATTTGTATTTGGAACGTTGAGCGTTCTCGAAAATATGTTGTAACCTGGATACCGAGTCTGTTAGCGGGCGATCTTGATGCGCGACAATGTCCACATATTATGTATTATATTACTAGTAATGCCAGTTCGCGTGATATCGTTGAACTATTATTTTAATTACTTTCATTGTATAAAGGGGTCGTTAGCATTTTGTTTCTTTTTATGTTCAGTAGTTATTTTTTTCACGAATTTCAACTGTATACATATAGTTAAATGTATATGTGTAAAGCTGCCAACTGTAAAAACGGCTTTAATAATTAGTTTAAGAACAATTCTAACACGGTCGTAGAATTTATACGTGCGGCAAGTAACAATTACAAGGCAATTGACAGTAGTTCGATATCGGACGAAAGTACGTTAAATAATAAAGTACTACTTGTAAATTAGTTGCCGATATATTACGAGTTTTAACAATTTACAGAACGGCCAATTTTCAATAATCGATAATACGGGAATAATTTATTGAAAACAGCAATATATTTTCACAGTTGTATTCAATCTTTACATTATCATCACATTGCATAAAATAAAGTTGCTTTCCGCCGTCTGTCTCCTTATATGCTTATATCTTTGAAACAACGTAACGGATTTTGCTGCAGTTTTTTTAGTGTGTTTGTGAGGGGCCAGGTCAGGAGTGGTCACAACCGACGAGCATGTATGAACGCGATAATGAGAGCGGAGGAAGCAAGAAACGTATGTCAGGATCGTAGCAAGTGGAAAGAATTAGTCTCTGCCTACCCCCATGGGAAAAAGGCGTGATTGTATGTATGTATGTTTTTTTTTATAGATAGAGGGTGTTAACGTGGTGGTTTTTATCTTTATATGATGTACTAAAGGAAAAGTTATCAATCCAAAATTACTTATTTATTACTTTTGATGCGGAACAAAGTTCGCCGGGTTTACTAGTAATAATGTAACATGCTTTCAATGAATTATATGTATGATGATGTCAGAAATATGTATATATTTAAATCTTTAGCAATTTAGGTCTCAGTTATCCAGTGGCCGAAGTCTGGGTCTGCTTCTGAATTGAAAAGTCGCGTGTTCCAATCCTGGCACGCACAAATGACTTTTCAAAATTATTTTCGGAAGTTATGTGTGATAAATATAGATGACTGAAAACTTTATGCCCGGAATGGATATAGGTGCGCCACTTATTACCATTTGGGACGTAAACATAACGGCGAGACAGGGCTTAACAGCCGCTGTCTACGCCTTCGGGTAGAAAAAGGCGTGAAGTTATGTAATGTTACCAATTTTAATAAAGTAACGTACGGATTAAAATATAAATATAATATATACATTTTATCGAAATTATGAAATTAAAATACCCAAGGAGGGTTAAAGTCAAGCAAACAAAAGTCAAAACTTTTGACAACATGGATAGTTCGAAGGAATGACACGTTATGCCGAATCCACTTAGATTGGTAATAACGGCAAAGAAATCATGATGAAACTAAATGAAAATTATGCAAGGTTTTTGATGCCTACAAAAGTAGTATACTAATTAATAAATTAAAAGCAAAAATCCTTTTTAAAGAAGCTTTTATTTAAGCGCTCTAAAAATAAGAAAATAATATTTCCTTCAAAATTTCCAGTATCAATTTAGAGCCTCAGTATGTACAATTTATATAATAATAAAAGCTTGTCGCGCGAGTTGTAAATAAACTGTACTAATTTTATAATGTCAAATCAAATTAAAATAGCTTTATTTTCTTGGGTCTTCACACACAGTTAAATATAGTCCGTAAATACAGATATTTAACTTATTATTATATTTAAAGCATAACACATTATTTTTTCAGTTACTCTCAATGAGCCCTTTTACTTGATACCCATATTGTACAGAAGCTTAAAATATATTTTCCTCCATATTGGATTTATAATGACGTCATATTATTTTTTGAGTTACTATTAACAAGCTCTTTCATTTGATACCCATATTGTAGAAACGCAAATATTTTTCCCGCCATATTCGATTTGGAATGACGTCATATTTTTTTCGAGTTACTATTAACAAGCCCTTTCATTTGATACCCATATTGTAGAAATGCATTAAAAAAAACAGTTCCTCTATCTTGGATGATCCGCCATATTGGATTTAGAATAACGTCACATTATGTTTTCAGTTACTCTCAATGAGCCCTTTCATTTGATATCCATATTGTACAGAAGCTTAAACTATGTTTTCCTCCATCTTGGATATTCCACCATATTGGATTTAGAATGACGTCATATTATTTTTTGAGTTACACTCAATAAGCCCTTTCATTTGATACCCATATTGCAGAAATGCATTCAAAATATCCATTCCTCCATCTTGGGTGGTCCGCCATATTGGATATAGAATAATGTCACACATCATATCATGCATTGTCATCCAAAATAAACGTCTATACAAAATTTCAGCTCAATCAGTTGAAGATATCTACTTCAAAATTGAGTTGCAAGATTCCACCGAACATACATACTTACATACATACATACATACAGTGCAAGCTAACTAAAAGCTTTTAAAAATAACAAAAATACACAGTTATTCTAAGACAAATAGACGTTAAGATTTTATTTATAGGTATCATCATTATTATTATTATTACATAGTATAAAACAAAGTCACTTTCCGCTGTGTGTGCTTATGTGCTTATATCTACAAAACTACACAACGGATTGTGGTGCGGTTTTTTTAATAGTTAGAGGGTGTCAACGGGGTGGTTTTGATCTATAATTCATGTATGATGTTGTAAAGAAAAAAAATGTAATTTTCGAGATTTAGCACTTCATTTGCAAACGCTGGCTGAACTCAAGTGATAGATCAAAACAATGTTCTACATTATTAAACACCTTCAGAAGGTCTATAAAAAAGTCCGCGAGGGCATATGTCTATATCTTAGGAATAACCCACAATTACCATTTTGATTGTTTTACGAGATTACAGCATTAATTTTCACCCAACTAAGTGTCTTAAATAGATTGTGCATGAGGTATAGATGATCCTGGCCCTTTACAGCATGCAATTTAAACGAATATTTTCGATATTGCAGTATTAACATAGCAGGACAGCAGTTAAAGCCGATAAATAGCACAAATTGAATCTCATGATATCCAAAATGAATCATCATCATTTTACTCATTCATTACTTTTGATGCGGAACAAAGATCGCCGGGTAGCACAGACAGACAAACAGATTTTACCTTACAGACAGATATTTTCTAATTTTGATGTTATTTAAATACAGTATCTATGTATTTGAGAATAGTTTTTATATTTTCACGCCTATACGTACAATACAGGGCAGCATTTTCTTGAACTGACCACATGGAACATACAAAGTATATTTTTGTTTATATCCGTCATTCGGATTCATTACACATGCCTTAGTTCCTTTATTATGAGGAGTTGGGGTACATAATTACTAAATACATTTTTAAAGATTTCTTTACACCTACCCTTCAACCCCTTGTAACCCAAATGACCCCTTATTTTACGTAAAATGGAACGAACACTCGATGAAATATCAATAATTTACAGTAATGATAAAATAAAATAAGCTATTACTGACAGCCAGCACCCTTGTCGTAAAACTCCTGACCGACCGCGACACTCCTAAATTACTAGGCGTAACACTTGAGACGCTTAATATACTTGTAACTAGATGGCGTTGGGAAAAATGTTTCAAAAAAGAAACTACAATTAAACAAATATTAAACGGCCTTTTTGCCACTGACATTACAGAAGTTGTGTGTGATAAATATCGATGACCGACAACACTGTGCTCGGTGTACGGCATTAGGTTCTGTCATCTATACCTATTGGGACGTAAGAATCCGGCGAGCATTGGCTTAACAGTCGCTCCCTATAGCTGCGTATATAACAATGCGTGAAGTTAATATAATTTTTATACTACTACATATCTAAGATGCGTTCCCGGTTTCCGTTTGAGGTCTATAAAAGCGTGGAGCATGACAATGTACGTACCCATTGTGAGTCGGACACCGGCGGTATCTACGTGAACTGATTAAATGAACGCGAATAGCGAACCAGTGCGCGTACAAGAGACTCGACTACAGCCTTAGAAATAAGCACATCGTGAACTAAGAAAGCACCTAAATGTGCTTTTTAAACACACGCATTCACTGACCGATTCGCTACTCGTTTACTAGGCGACAATATACGAGGACAGGTATTTTATAAAGTTTTGTTGTCTCGGTGTTCCACTGGTCGAGCGCACGGTTTCTGATCCAGAGGTCGCGGGTTCGAATCCTGACGCTGGCTCTCTGTTGCTCTGGCTGTTTTCGAAAGTTATGTGTGATAGATATCGATGACAGAAAACTTTGTGCCCGGTATGGCAATAACTTCGCCACCTATTCCATTTGGGACGTAAACATAACGGCGAGACGAGGCTTAACAGCAGCTGCCTACACCTTCGGGTAACAAAGGCGTGAAGTTATGCTATGTTTGAAAAGGGGATATCAATACAGCAATTGCCCCTATAACGCGATTGACTTGTGCTGTGTTCATTTGTACAGTTCATAAATAAGCTTCGCATACCTTTGCATGTGCATCGCCATGACGCTATTTCCTATTACCCGGAACGAATATGTGGGTTAAATTAATTTTATTGCAAATATTTATAATAGGTTTTTTTTTATATGCAGTAATCTATGTAAAAAAAATGGAGTCGTCATACAAACATCTATGCTTATCATAAATAAGTAGTAATTAGGTGGGGAACGAACCCGCTGACATCTACTTATCAGCAGGTGGTAAAAACTGATACACCACGAGGCCCGTTTTATATCAATAGATCTTATAGCAAGTAAATACAACTACACTGTATACAGTATTTATTCTGAAATATTAGTAATAGTAACACAGTACCTAATATAACAAGTATCCAGCAATTGGAACTTGGTCGAATGCTGGTACGAGTACTTGTCGAATTTATGCAGTAGTATGTACTATTGGCACATGAGTTTCTAGCCCTATTCTTCTCATGATAGCCCCTAATCTCGGATTCGGGCCGCTCGTGGCGTTTGCGTCCGTGTTTTTTCTTGTTCCACAAAGGAACTTTCCACAAGCGTTCGTGTTTAGTATTTCATTTTAAATAATATGTCTCATCTGTAGTTGTTAAGTTTCTGTGTGATTTATAAAAATAAAGCTTCTTTGACTATAATCTCTCAATAAAATAAAAGTAGAGGGAGACATACGGTTGTACTGTTGCAGAACATTTAACAGATTTTACTATTCAATAAATTACTTTGCTAAGATTAAAGTAATTATAAAAGCCAGTTTATTTTTCATTAACTCAATCTATACTTAGTCATGCCATAAATATTGTAACAAAGAAAAATTTTTTTTTTAATTGCATATAACATTTATTACTTTTACAGTGTGTTACTTTAATACATAAATATAAAACGATATAAAATATAAAAAGCTTATTCGAAGTGGTCTACATTGGCTGCAATACAGGCCTTTAAATGTTGAGGCCAGTTATAAATAGAAACACGCACTCTTTCCATGGGAAAATTCTTCACTGCCAATCGTATGGATTGTTTTAGGGACTCTAAATTATTATGACGTTTAGAGCAAGCCGTACTCTCTAAAACTGACCACAAATCATAATCCAGTGGATTAAAATCGGGACTAGACGACGGCCAGTCTTCAGCTCTAATGAAGTTCCACATATTAAAAATCCAGGTGCCATTCAAAGAGTCAGTTGAAAATTTATATTTTTATATACAATTTAAGCTCGAGCTTATGGAGCTGTATGTAGGTATGACGTGTACTAAAAGCAATAAAAAGCGTGTACTACACTCCGTGTAGACCGATTTCGACGAAACAGATCAATAGTTGTTATGCAAGCAGATGGAATTTTATGCTATTTGGAAAAGTACTTTTAATTCCTTTAAGTAACGTTCATTTTTGTACAAAAATAAAACTAACTATTTAACCACTGTATTTTTGTTAGACTGCAATTATATTTACTTTTATTGGAAGGAAGCCGATCACTTAGTGGCAAGTAACTAGTGTCCGACCGAAGCTTCGGCTTCGGCCACCTTCGGGCAAAAATCCATCTTCGCGCGAGTTTATCGGCTTCGGCCAGATTCTGGGCCGAAGCCGAAGGTCCGAGACCAGTCGGAATTAAACGAACTGTTACGAAAGAGTGAGTGACTGACGCACCGGACTGCACTTACTTCAGTGCGAATACCTCTATCACCAAGAGAAAAGCGGCATGAGCCACTTTACGCCGATATTCTTCTTTAGCTGTGGATAATATTGAAGAAAATTATTAAGAGTTTATAAACCTTCGGCTTCGGCCGAAGGTTGTGGAGATTGCCGATTAATCGGCTTCGGCTTCGGCCAAAAATAGACCTTCGGTCGGACACTACTAATGACAAACATAATTTCACGCCTTTTTCTACCCAAAGGTGTAGGCAGAGGCTGTTAAGCATCGATATTTATCACACATAACTTTCGAAATGTCATTGGTGTGTGCCAGGATTCGAACCCGCGACCTATGGATAGTGCTCGACCACTAAGTGTATAAGCTATATTATTGTAAAGTTTCAACAAAATCCATTCGGTAGTTGGTACGTGAAACAGTAACAAACATACATTCTCACACACACACAAACTTTCGCGTTTACAATACGTATTAGTAAGATCAGATTGTATAAATGAATATAAATAATAATTTTAAGCGATGAGCCACTAAATTAATTGTCTGTATGTCGCAATTGTTAAAAGCAATTTAATAATTGCTTGAAAGGATTAATAATTGTCTGCAATGCATTTATATATAATATAATCACCCGTAGACTCTGTTGCATTTGTTGTAAGCATAATTCAATATTAATTAATTAATTTCAATGAAATGTATACGTTTACACAGCGCTGTTATTTTATTTTGTGATAAAAATTTTATCTGATTATTTTTATGATATTGGGAGGCAAACGAGGAGGCATTTCACCTGATAGTGTGCAACATTAGCCGCCCATGGACACCATGAACACAAATAGTGTTACAGTTGCGTTGACAGCCCTCACAATAGGATATGGAAGGGCTCGGAAGTGGGATGGGGACGGGGAAAGGGGTTGGGTCTCCGGATACCTCTCTCACCAAGCGTAACGCGGCAAGAGCCACTTTACGTCGATATTCTGAGAGGTCGTGATATTTACCGGCCGAGCCGGCCCATTCATGCAAGCGAACTGCGTGGCTCTACCACTGTGGAAACGTTACCTGGTGTCTGCCAATATGATAATTTCCAATAAGCTATAATTGTTTATTATTTAACATATTGTCATTTTTATAGATAATAATACAGCAATAGGCTGTCTAGCCAAAATTTACTGTGTCTACATCTTCAGGTATAAAGGCCGTGAAGAAACATCGTGGATGAGTGGTGCGATATGCAAATTTATAGTTAGGGACCATTTTATTAGTCTAGTTTTCTCAGTACATATATGTATATGTCGGGGAATATGACATGACGTAGTAATTGTTCTGCAGAACTCTATTGTATCATTGTATACTGATTTAATATTGTATAAACAAGATTAAAAGTGTTCGATAACAGTTATCAATTGTTTGTTCTCGGATTATATCCTGATTTGCCCACAATTAATGTCTCCAGTAAGGAATCGAATAAAAGTCTATCCGACATATATATTACTAGCTGACCCGGCGAACTTTATTCCGCATCAAAAGTAGTTTTTACAGCGTTTGCAATTAAAGTGCTAGATCTCAAAAATTATTACTTTTTTTCACTACATCATACATGAATTATATATATAAAAACCACCCCGTTGACATCCTCTATCTATATTAACAAACCGCATTAAAATCCGTTGCGTAGTTTCAAAAGATCTAAGCATATAAAGGGACAGACAGCAGAAAGCGACTTGTAATGATTATTGTATACTATGTAATGATTTGGTGGTGGTGCATTGGTAAAACTACCGACTGCAGAATCGAAGTTGGCGGGTTCGATCCCCACCTAAGTACAAATATTTATGACAAAGATGAATGATTGTATGGCGTCGGTGTGTCTATTTATTATGTAATATGTATTTAGTATATTATTATAGTCTCGGTGTTTCGGTGGTCGAGCACCCCACTTCCGAATCCAGAGGTCGCGGGTTCGAATCCTCACATTGGCTCACACCAATGACTTTGCGAAATTTATTTCCTAAGTTATGTGCGATAAATGTCGATGACTAAAAACTTACTGCCCGGTTTGGCCGGGACGTAACCATAACAGCGAGACGAGGCTTAACAGCCGCTGCCTACACCTTCGGGTAGAAAAAGGCGTGAAGTTATATTATGTTATGTATTTACAGAAAAAAAAGTATATTATTATATGTATTAATATCGATTATCTAGATTTTATAGCACAAGCATTTAGTTACTTAGCTTGGTAATAGATGGCGCTATGTGTATTGTCTCCAAGACGTTATTTCATTTTATAGCTCGTGATTGCACATAACGGCAATTTCCCTCAATGGTTCTTAGTACACCTAAGCCTGTCCATTAACAAGTGTTCAATTTCTCAAATAGTTTTTTATTGTCTTTGGTTATACCCACCGAGCGAAGAGTTTACATCAATTAAAAACAAGTTGAAAAAAAATATATAATATGAATTTTAATTGATCACGATTCTTTCATTGCATCAAGTACAAACACTCTTTGGACGATATTTTTATATTGAGACGCCTCCTTTCCCCGTGATATAAAAAAATAAACGACAGCTACAAGAAAAAAAGGGAACTGCACTTTTAGAGACGATTAAAAATTGTTTCCAGCGTTGCATTCATTAAAATGCACGGGCATTTATCGACGAGAAAATCTTCAAGTGTATTCCGTAACAGTCGTCGTCAGTTCCATTAGGGAAAGTAGTTGAACTAACAATTATTAATAAACAATTAATATTTCAAGTAAACAATTGATTGGTTGCTCAAAGGTTCCCCGTTGCTAATTCGCGAGATCCTCCTTTGATGCGTTTTAAAATCACTTAAGTTGCTGTTGAAAATTCTACAGAATACAATAAAGAAGAATCAATAATATAATATTTTAGACACAATCCACACAGCGGCATCTAGTTCCAAGCTAAACAACTAAATGCTTGTGTTGTAAACTAGATAACGGATACATATATACTATTTTTTTCTGTATATACACACTTATATAATACGTCGAAAAACACCCAGAGGCCATACAAACATTCATGCTAGTCAAAACTATACGTACTCATGTGGGGATCGAACCAGCCAACCTGGATCACGAGACCCATGCAATCAGTCAACATGATTTTTACTAACAGTATACACGCCACTGATGCGTAGAAAAACTATGGACTCCACAAGGTCATATTTGCTGGTCTGTAGTTTGCACACACTGCTACTAAATCGAGAAGTCGTGGGATAGAATCCGGACTTCACACCAATGACTTCTCTGAATTATTTTCGCAAGTTACGTGCCATAAATAGCGATAAGAAAATTAGCAATAGGATCCGCCACCAATATCATTTGGCACGCCGCTGCCGACCTTTGGCTAGGAAGCTTCGCAAGCGTGGAGTTTAAAAAAAAACCTTTACAAAGTAATAAATTGTTTGCATTTCTGCAATAAACAACTTAAGACCCAGTAGTTCTTGTCTTCTTCGAGTATCTTAAACGAGGATTTCATTTAGTTCCTCTATTTAATGTTGTTAAGTTTAACTAACAACTTCAACAGTAGAACATAAAGAATTCACTATATATTTTATAAAGTACCTAGTTTTTGTAAGTACTGTAAGCCTCGCCTCGGAATAAAGGGGCAGATAGGAGCCGAGAGTAGGTAGAAGATGCTCAGTAAAATCAGAACAGTTGGGCAACTTATTGGCAGCTACTGGGAATTTCGTATAAAATATTCAATCCCGGTTCAGGCAAACTCATCACGGCTTCACTCTATTGTGGAACTTGTTGCCTCGTGATAAGCGACTGACACCGCCCTACGGACATCTGCAGCTTCGCTAAAGTCACAGTAGTGTTGCCATCTTTTAAGATGCCTCCTGATACCTATCTCACCAAACGAACAGTGTCACGAGCCACTTCACGTAGATTTTTCTATAGTTTTATGTGGTATTTTACGCACTCAGCGGACTTCGAGTCTCTACCATATAAGTACCACACGATAATAGTTATGTATAAAACTGACCAATCGATTTATTCCCATCCTAACTGGCTTTATACATTCTGGTATGTCTCGGTGGCACAGTGGTCGAGCTCACGGCTTCTGATCCAGAGGTCCGTGTTCGATTCCTGACACTGGCTCACACCCATGAGTTTTCGAAATTGTTTTCGGAAGTTATGTGTGATAAATATTGATGACTGAAAACTTTGTGCCCGGTATGGCAATAGGTTCGCCACCTATCCCATTTAGGACGTAAACATAACGGCCAGACGAGGCTTAGCAGCCGTTTCTCACACCTTCGGGTAACAAAAGGCGTGAAGTTATGTTATGTTATGTGTAATGTATAAAGTCAGTTCACACTAGCGCACTTCAATTAATTGTTGCGTAAGGTATGCCCCACCCGTTTAGTTGAAGGATGGGGTAGAGAAATAATAATATCAATAATTATTATACATTGGCATAGGCAATATACACACCGTTTCTAATGTAATAAATTTAACACAAACGTTAACGTGTTATTTATCTTTGAAATACAGGCTTATTACAAAATGGTCAAACTGCGATGATCATTTATTTTGAACATATGATATTCCTATTTGAATAATAAAATATTTTAAATCGGTGAAACACTACGACCTCTTACGATTATCAACGTAAAGTGCCTCATGCGACGTTACGCTCCATGAGAGAGATATACAGAGGTCCAACCCTTTCCCCCTCCCTTCACCATGACACTTGCAATTCCTTCCCCATCTCACCAACGAAAACATCCCCAAGGAGGGTTCATGTCAGACAGACGGTCGGTCGTAAAACCACAGCTAAATCTCTTGACACCATGGATAGTTCGAAAGGATGACATGTTGTACCGACCCCACTTAAAGTGGGATAGCGACAGGCAAATGATGATATTATTTTTCTATTTTTAATTTATATTATAGATATCCCGATGACCAGGAAAGTACGCATCGCTAATTATTTTTTAAATAAATCAATGGGTTTCTTAGTTTATCTATACTATTAAAATATATGTGTATAAGAATAATAGAACTTTTTTTTTTTAAGTCTCTAGTTTAGTCTTTAGTTATATCTATAAGTAATTTAACGTTCAAATCAAATCGACCACAAAGCAAAGTGAATACATAAAATGTAGTCAAATTAATTAGTATTTGCCGCTGATTTACGGAATATTATTACATAATTAAAAGTGAAATGAAGCAAAATGTTATTGAAAAAATAATACAAAGACTTTAAGTTAAAAAAAAGTACCTACTTTCGTTATTAATTAGCGTTATTAGAAAACTTTTCGCAGTTTCCAGAACCGTGATGCAACAGAGTAAGTAGCTCACGGCGAACGAACGACTTTTTAAGTTCTTAGGTACTGGGTACAAGAGTACGAGATTTGGACTCCGACTTCAAGACAAATATTTGACTAACAAAAACGGGTCGACTTTAAAAAATCCGCATTCTATACGCTTAAACAAACCCAAGCTTGAAGTATTCGCACGTAACTATGTGGAATGTAAAGAAAATTGAGAAATTTTACCTTGAAATAAAAATCTTTTAAAGCTACTATTATGTAAATCGTTTATAAAAATATTCCGATTCCATTTCAGGTATAACATAACTTTTAATGTTAATTAAATTAATGCTTAATGCTTGATATGTAAAAGCATTCCATCAACAAATGTGTTTCTGTTTTAAAATACAAGTATTACAGTATTATGTTCGAAATTCACATGCAAGAAGTGTATTTCACCGTCCTTCAAAGCCGTCCTTTTCATTATACGCCAATATGTTCACGTTGAAATTCGTCAGCTGCTGGTTCATCCACCAGGCGAGGGCTTTTGTTCGTTATTTACCCCGGGAAATGTGTCAAAAGAACTTTTCTCTCTAGACTTTAAATAATTATTCTACCGCTAATATGCATAGGGCATAGGTAGTTCGCTGCATGAATGGGCCGGCCCCGACTCGATCGGTGAGACGTACTAAAATACAGACGTAGTTATGTTACAGTTACATATTACAGTACATAAGAGGATATAGAAGGAGTTTCGGACTGGGCCTCTCTCGCCAACCCAACTGTGACACTATCAGTTCAGTAACTGTCCATGGACGGCACTAGTCACTCACCATTAGATGACCCGCTTGTTTGTTTGCTTTTTATCCGTTAAGAAAACTCCCAACCGCGTTTACGACATGAATTCAATACACTCCTAGCCAAATATTTCATATTATTGGTTGCATTCATGTAGGATTTAACAGTGGTAGAGCCAAGCAGTTTAATGCATAAATGGGCCGGCTCGACCGGTGAAATACCACAACCTCTCAGAAGACCGACGTAAAGTGGCTCATGCCGCGTTTCGTTCGGTGATATAGGTACCCGGAGGCCCACCCCCTTCCCCATCCTTTCCTATTCCCTTCCCTTAAAGGTCGGCAACGCAACAGTAACACTATATGTGCTGCTGGTGTCCATGGGCGGCGTTAGTTGCTTACCATCAGGTGACACGCCTGCTCGTTAGCCCTCCTATCCAGTAAAAAAAAAAAAGGATAATAAAGTTTATAGTGTTACAGTAGCTGTATTTTAGGTTAGGTAGGGTGTTCCAGACACGGAGACAGTACGTGTTCCCACACGAAAACCTTCCCAGCCTTGACTTGACATTGGTGACATGGCCGTGCGGTTTTGTCATGTCGTCGCTCCACGGCTAATGTCATTCTTGATGGCATTTCAAGTTGTGCGGTTAGAGCGTCCATTTGTTTTGGGCTCAGATTATTCTGTCTGTTTACATTGCACGTTGTTGTAATATTACATACATTATAAAACGTAATATATATATATATATATTAACGTAATATGTACACATAGTATAAAACAAAGTCACTTTCCGCTGTCTATCCCCTCATATGCTTATATTTTTAAAATTACGAAATAGATTTTGATGCGGTCTTTTTTAATAGTGAGAGGGTGTCGTCGGGGTGGTTTAGATCTATAATTCATAAATGATGTAAAGAAAATATTATAACATAACATACATTAACATAACTTCACGCCTTTTGTTACCCGAAGGTGTAGGCAGCGGCTGTTAAGCCTCGTCTCGCCGTTATGTTTACGTCCGTGCACACCTGTAATTTTATATCCATTAATGATATGTTTTATGTTAAATAATAACGTTGTGAGTGCCAGGAATCAAACTCAGCACCTCTGTAGCATAAGTAAGTGGGCATGCTGCACCATCAAACTATCAAGGATTGACATTAGATCAAATCCATTGTATTTTATGTCATCTTCTATCATATGTCATCTTTTATCTATAGAAATGAAATGTTATTCATCATTATCATTTTCCTGCCTTTATCCCACTATAAGTGAGGTCGGCATAGCATGGCATCCTTTCGAACTGTCCATGTTGTCAAAAGATTTGGCTGTGGTTTTATGACCGGCCGCCTGCCTGACGTCAACCCTCCTTGTGAATAATTTCGTTGGTGGGGGAAGGGATCGGAACTGGGATAGGGTAAGGGGTTGGGCCTCCGGATACCTCTCTCACCGACCGAAACGCGGCATGTGCCACTTTACGCCGCCACTTTACGTATTCTGTGGCTACACCACAGTAGAAACGAAAGATTATTATTAAAAAAAATGAAACAAAGACTTGAGTCTAGACGAATTTCTTGAGAACTTGTTGAATAGGCGATTCTTTAAGAGTCATATTATTCATTTAAAAATATCACGACCTCTTCCAGGAAACGTATCTATCACAAGACTTAAGACTTGTTCGATCTAGTTAGTAGTCTGCAGACTTTTACTTCATCGTTAAAAATGAAAATTCATTTCTGAAAACTTGCTTTTGCCTGCGACGCCGTTCAAGCGGAATTAAATCGCTCCTATTTACGCGCTAACTCGCAAGACGCGTTCATGATAGCAAATAATTGACATCAAATAAGAATATTAAGTTCATAAAAAAACAGATAGTGAGACAGATAATATTAAATAACTTTCTTATTTTTTGTTTTTTACTCTTTTATATCATTTCTTTTTAATTGAAAATTTGTATTTTTACTAGAATTTACTTATAAGTTACTAAGTATTAATAGATAGTAGAAAAATAGTAAAATATACAATGGCAATATGACCTTATCCCGTGATCAAAACCTTCAGAAGAGAACATCTGCTACTCGTAGATAGTTAATGTAAGGGATTAAGGTTATATATTGAGCAAGGAGATCCCGGGGGAATCTTAGTTTAAATTACAGACAGGCTAGAGGGCCCGTTACGAACACTGTCCTGTGATAGAGAAGCGATTATAACTTTGTAATAAGTATATAATACTTTTTGTTATATGTATATTCTTTACCCAGTTGTATTAATAAAAAGTAAATTTTAAATAGTTTTTAAATAGTTACTAAAGTGTAACAAATTCATAGTTTTTTTAAACGTCATTAATAATTTTATAACATTTTTTTTAAAACGTTTTAAATCCATAAATACTAGTGCCTTTTAGAAAACACACTATCTACCTAAATGGCTCCTATTTTTAACATATTTCAATTGAATTCTAGTCAAATATGCAAAAGTAATAAATACAAAAAATCAAATGTGAAATAGAAATTAAAATTAAACAAATATGAGAACGCCGCAAAGCTAAGAAAGAAGAGGAACTAAAACACATTTAAACATAATATTCTTTCATATTTACTTACATATATCGAGGGCGTGTAAAGGGGCGGCTCGAAGGACCAGAAGCAGAGCAACCGCACACAGCACCATCGCGGCACCTTCACTTCACCATTCTACTGACACCACAACACTGAAAGGAAAAGAAAAAAGCTGTCAACATCAGCAAAAACCATAGATATAAGAATAATAGATCGGCAATAGTTAGTGTCCGACTGAAGCTTCGGCTCGGCTTCGGCCAAAAATCCACCTTCGGCAGGACCTTCGGCTTCGGCCCAGAATCCGGCCAAAGCCGAAGGTCCGAGAACAGTCGGAATTAAATGAACTGTTACGAAACAGTGAGTGACTGACGGACCGGACTGCACAAAGTTCAGTTTGAATACCTCTATCACCAAGAGAAAAGCGGCATGAGCCACTTTACGCTGATATTCTTTTTTAGCTGTGGATAATATTGAAGAAAATTATTAAATTACTAATAGTTTATAAACTTTCGGCTTCGGCCGAAGGTTGTGGAGATTGCCGATTAATCGGCTTCGGCGAAAAATAGACATTCGGTCGGACACTAGCAATAGTCACCCAAACATGGAGACCAAAATAAGTTGTTGATGTGTCAGTGACTTATCAATGTGTGCGTAAAAAGTGCCAAGTGTCAACTTTTACATAGTTATTGCTCATGTGTTGAATTAAAAACATCCTGAGAATCGCTTACTCGCGGTCGCGCTGTCAGTGTTTATTAGTAGTAAATTTTTACTGAGTTGTGCCATCTGCTACAGTCTATATTAAATCTTATGGCAAAAACACACTTATAACTTTACTATTTAAAGGTTATCAATTCGAATGTATACTTTTTAATGTAGGTATAACTGCATCGTGCATATTGATATGATTTGAAATACGATTATTATTTATATGTAACTAGCTGACCCAGCGAACTTTGTTCCGCAATTAATGAATGAGCAGGATGTCTTTTGTTATACGATACCACTTAAAACAAATTGACAAAAACTTTTTTGTTTTCCAGAAAATGTTACTTTAGACACCTCCAAGACCTAACTGTACAAGTTTTATGACGAGTAACAAGCGAAGGGACAAAAAAATTTAATATTAATACGACGATTAAAAGAGATTGAAATGTACCAAAATTTAAATACATACATACATACATAACTTCACGCCAAATCCCTTGCGGGGTAGGCAGAGAGATCGGAGCGCCATAAGGCGCGATTCTTACACACCTCACTCGCTTCGTTGACTTTCATAACTATTTGCATGCACGCGCGTCGATTTTTGAGGCTCCTAACATCACCTTTCGCCAGAACCCGTTCTATTTGGTAAAATTAAAATAGTTGAAAATAACCAAAAATAGTTTAAAGTATTTTAATTTATAAGACTATCAAAAATTATAAATTTAAAATGACGTATAAAACAATTCTATTAAGGTGCAAAATAAGATACTGGATTCTGCAGTGTGGCTGGGTTTAATAAAGGTGGGGGAATACTTTCGTTCAGACAAGAACATCTCACATGTTTAGACATTCATATCTCTCTCTCTTCAGTCTTCAAACAAAAGAATGTCTGTTCTCCAACAACAATAGGCTGAATGCTTGAATGTCATTTTAAACATGGACTCGTGTCAAGATCACTGCCGCGGGTTCCAGAGGAGAGCGGGTGACGTCAGTAGAGTACTACGTAGTATTTTAAAAATACACTTCTTTATGAGCAAAAATAGCCCAACTCCTCTTTTCATCCTCTTAATTAGTAGAGATAAAAAAGGAATTCAGAATCTTTTATATACCTACATAAATACGTCATAGGAGTATACAAGCATAGATACTTCATAACATTAATTAATAATTAAAACACATGTGTATTAATTATTATTAACATCATCACCCTCGGAGATGTGATAAGTACCTATACAAGTTTCAAGTTCCCTGAATCAGTTGCATAAATAATTTTTATGGCAACACCCGCACCGGCAATTTTAGTTAGACCACATTATATCGGCAGCGCAATTAGCGCATCGGTGTTGCTCGAAACACGGCAACCGTGGCGAGCCTCGGTAGACCAAGTTGGTTCACCGCCATCTAGTTCGTGGCATAGTTACTTTGAATTGCTAACGATGTCACTCAAATTGCAAGTACTAATGTACAGTCACGTCTACAATGTGCAGTATGACTACAATGTAAAAAATATACATAGTATGAAATATGTAAACTGCACTATCAATGATAATATTTCGATCAGATGGCTGTACTCTGTAGTCAACGCGTCTGGAGGTACGATGAAGTTCGCTTCGGCAAAGATTCTCGACGCTCAACACCGGTTGCGATAGAGGAAATGATACCGAAATCTGGAGATAGCCGCGTCTGCGGTGGCGCTACACTATATTAGATTTGATAACAATCGAGTCTTGTATAAATTTGTTCGTTTCATAGCTTTTTTTCGCTGCCGTTTGTCGATATTTTTCGTTATGAATATGTATGTCTAGGGATCAGCCTGATAGACTGTAGTTCAGCACAATGTATCTGACACTTATCTGACAACCATATTATATTCATTTATCACTGAACAAGTCAGTGCTCCGCATCGTAATGTTATATAGGAGTACCCTAAAGTCTATCTCGATAAAAGTACTATCTGACTCAAAAATAATTGCACCAATTAAACCAGTAGTTTGTGAGATTAACGCGTTCAACAAAACAAACAAAACTCTTCAGCTTTAAAATATCAGTATAGTACAGATATGTGCGGAGGACATTTTTGGAAAATTACTAGTCCGGTCAATCAGAAGTCGGAGTGCTGAAACTTATGTAGGTTAAAAAGCACAAAGGTTACGTACATACCTAATTGTATTTACATGTAAATAAAAAACAAAGATTTATTAGAAGGTCCGCAAGCTTATTTAAATGTTGAATTACTGTCGGCCCGGTATAAACACGCAGCCCCTTAACTGGTTAATGTTCTTGCATAAATAATATTAACATACCTACTAATCTAGTTTGTGATATTAATACTGTGCGACTATATTGTCGGTACTCGGTACCTTGGTCCCGAACAGCAGGACAAAACTTCTTGATGACATAATAACACTAAATCTTGATTGATTAATATTTTAAGATGTTATGCATATAGACTACGAATGTGATGTCTGGGGCCTTAAAAACTGATGAGCGTGTGAGACAAGAGTTATGAATGTCAAAGAAGCGAGGTATGTAAGCATCGTGCCTTGTTCTCTCTGCCTACCCCGCAAAGGACTTGGCGTCAAGTTACATATATATATGTGTGTGTGAGTGTAGATAACTGGTACATTTTGTAATCAAGTGAATGAAATTCCGTATTTTAGTTAACGGTAGCATTAACATTGAAGACAGGGATTTCTTGACTTGTGTTTTACAATCTCCATTACGACAAAATAAATTATATTTACTCAAACACAATAAAACACCCTTTTTCTACTGTTATTAATAATTTCTAAAGGAGGATGTACAGCCTTTTTGTGACGGCAGCAGTGTCTTTTTAAGTCACAAGTCAAAAAGAAAAAGTTTTCACCCCCTTCATCTTACAAAATGAATTAAGTATTCTTCAAGTCGACGTCGAGTCCGCTCTCAATAACGTACACTTCACTTCTAGTCTACAACTAAAAGCAAATTGAAAGTATAATATTTTATCATTAAGCTGCCGACATTTTAAGATTTTGAGACATAGCGTCTTAAGTTAGTATCGATTCGACTTGATATGAAGATAGATATGAAGCCAATATTTAAAAAAATAGAGCGTGGAGTCCCACCGCGGTAAAGAAGTGATACTTTGTAACATACCTACATTTATAACATACTAAATGTAAAAAGAGCACATCTTACTTACATTACGACGGGGCTGGTGGTGTCTTGGTAAAACTACCGACTTGGGAATCGAGGTTGACGGATTCGTGTATAAATATTTATCTGTGTCTAGGTAGAATCTCGTAGAATAACTAGAAGTTTGGATAAACTCCTTTGGATGGTCTGCCATATTAGATTTAGAATGACGTCACATTCTTTTTGTTAAGTTACTCTTAAGAAGCTCTTTAATTTGATAGCTATATTGTAGAAAAGCATTAAAAATAACTCCGTATGAGAGGACGTCGTAGTTTACCTTTGGAGCCGGCCCATTAATGCAGGGAATTGAGTGGCCTACCACTATTAATATTTTCATTCAAACTAAGCGTGTATTCAAAATTTCAAATCCGTTGCGTAGTTTCAAAGACATATAAGCATATAAGGGAACAGACAGTGGAATGCCACTTTGTTTTATGTCTATGCAATGATATATCAAAATTTTATTAACTTATGGAATCAAACCAATTTGAAATTTTAAAAATATAATTTTTAACATCGTGGAGTGTGTGAATTTATCTGTGTGACTATTACGTAAACCGTGTTCGCCAAAATAAAGCATCATGAACCTAACACATTTGCGCAAAAAGCTAGCAACTTTTTAGTAAAGTATCAAATAAATTGCCACACATGTGGTTTCAGACTTGGCTAAATATAACTATTTTAATGAACATAAAGATACTTATTTCAGAGCCTAGCGTATACTATTAATGTTTTCAATGTGTTTCAATTTGTTTTGAATGTTATACATATTGGTTATCCCTAAGAGATAGACCAGATAGATAGACAAATAGACATACACCATCGCGGACTTTTTTGTAGATCTTGTGAAGGTGTTTAATAATGTAGTACAATGTTTTGACCTTTCACTTAAGGTCCAGCCAGCGTTTACAATTAAAGTGCTAAATCTCGAAAATTATCACTTTTTTCTCCTATTTTTAAATCTAAGAATATAAGGGGACAGAGAGGAGAAAGCGACTTTGTTTTATACTATGTAATGATATGTATATATTAATTACATCGCTGAATTCGATCATTAGAAAGCTCTTTAAACGATAAATTATCGTATAACATAAAATAACTTCACGCCTTTGTTACCCGAAGTTGTAGGCAGCGGCTGTTAAGCCTCGTCTCGCCGTTATCGCCGTGGCGAACCTATTGCCATACCGGGCACAAAGAATTATCGTATATTAGGTTAAAAGTTGAGTATATTAATGCTAAGTATCGATCATGTAAGTGCAGTATTCCTAAAATTATAATATATCAAATACATATAACTATGTCCTCCGTATTGAATCCCGTTGGACAACAATTGAGACATAGTGGTGCATGTTCAGTTAGCGCAGACCTATCTGCAGTTGTTACGTCGGACAGAGGTTTCCAGACCATGTATTTGGTTGGCATATTTATAGGCCAATGGCCCAATTAACATTGCCATTTCGCGATCATTATATTTTAACATAGGATTATATTTTGGACGTCTGACAATATGCGGAGAAAAAATCGTGATGGTCGTTTGAAGGCATGGAGGTTTGACACTGGCATCGTACTATATGTAACATAGATTTATCATAGACTGTAGGTAGATGGCACATATCAGTAAAAATATACTACTAATCATCACTGACAACGCAACCGTAAGTAAGCGATTCTCAAGATGTTTATAATTCAACACATGAACAATAATTATGTAAAAGTTGACACACTGAAATTGTTATGTAGCCAGTATATATAGACAATCCAACTTTATTTCATTATTTTTTGTGGGATAGCAAACACACAAGCGGGTCACACAAGCGGGGTAGTGTGGGACTCCAAAAGCAGTAAACTGCAATCCGATCCTAGGGCTACCCACTAAAACCTCGCGGCGGGCCTCAGGGCCGCGTCAGGGTGGTCCAGGATACGGTTAACCACTCTGTACCACCCGCCCCCAAAACGTCGAGGGGACTCATCCTCGGCGAGCCTTTGAACACCTGCGACGTACGTAGAATCACAGTTATATTGCCGTCCTTTAGTATGGGATAGGAACGGTACTGAACCTCCGGATATGGCACCGAAAGAAACGCAGCAGAAACCACTTTACGACAATATTTTGCGACGTCGTGGCATTTCAGAGGTCGAACCGGCCCATCAATACAGCCTACAACGTTGCTCTACCACTGTAATTTCATGTCGAGGTCAATGATATGTAAACCCTTGTATCAATACCATTAATTTAAACTGAAATCAAAAACAATACGTTAATTATGAAAAAATAGACCACCGCAGCGCTTCGTGTGCGTGCTAGAACATATTATTTTATTAAAACGAATGGTAGTTGGTAAAACGCTGATTAGTAAAATAAACTATACAATATGGTCATCATATGACTAGTTACCGCCGAAGGTGTAGGCAGCGGGAATAATGCTTCCGCCACGTTAATGTATGGTGCCAAATATGGCGATTACGTAGCAGTCTAAGTACTGAAGCAAGAAGCCTTTGAGACTTATCAGTCAGATCAAATCCCTCAGTCACCTCTTACTAAGCCGGGACAAGAGTCGGGGGTGTCAGTATCCTCGAGCGTGGTGTCATACGGTATTCCCTTTTGCATACAATTTTATAAAATAAGCTAGTCTGTTTGAAAAGTCTCGGTGGTCCAGTGGTCAAGCACCCCGCTTCTGCATCAAGAGGGCGCAAGTTCAAATCATAACTTTTCGAAATTAATTTCGCAAGTTATGTGTGATCAATATCGATAACCGAACACTTTTTGCCCGGATGGCAATAGGTTTGCCATATTTCCATTTGGGACGTATAAATAACGGCGAGTCGAGGCTTAACAGCCGCTCCCTACACCTTCGGGTAGAAAAAGGCGTGAAATTATGTTATGTAAGCTAGTCTGTTATATGTGTAGAATTGTAGTTCGATATAAAAATGTAGAAGGTATCACCAATGACCATGTTGGGTCATCTTAGACCTTAACGGTGAAGTTCTACGAAAGCAATCTTGCTGATTAGTCCCAGCAACAATAATTTTGATAGACATTGAAAGCATCTCAACATTTTTTGTAGTATTTTCATGTGTCTTCATTACAATCCTTTTGATTCAAACGCACTTAAGTTTTTAAATTGTATCAGTCTACACATGCATCCTGGCCGGGTTTATCCCACACTTACCTAATTGTTTTCTATCTTATAAGTTAATGATTCCTTGAAATATTAATTAATTATTATTTTTAACTTCACACCTCCTTCTTCCCGGATGTGTAGGCAGCGTAATGTGTAGGAAACGCAATGTGTTGTCTCGACACGCTTCCTAATAATAATGGTCGAATCAATACGCTAACCTGAAACGATGTTGTTCCAAGGAATATTTCTAATATTATATTTTTATAATAACAAACGAAGATAATGAAAGAATAAAATGAAGCCAAAACACAAAGTGTTTTAAGTATGATTACATTTTTTTTTATATCATAATAAGAGCTTTAACGGACATTAAGAGCCTAAAAGGCACACAATCTGTGCTGTAACAAAAGATAGACTAGGATAAAAAAAAGTGATTAAAAGCAACGGGGAAAAAAAATAAACAAACATGATGCCGTGTCGCGACGTACCCTTTATGAAAGGCGACGACGACGTGGAGCCTAGTTGGAGAATGCTTCAACGCTTCCGATCGTACACAACGATGAAAGTATTGTCAAGCGGAAAATCTACGCCGTGAACTCGCATAATTTATTCGAGTAAACATTCTACATATATATATATTGCGCTTCTAAGCCGTCGATAGTATTTTTGTGATTTTACTGCATACTAAATACCTACACGTCCTACACTATACATACATTCATGGCTGTAAAATTATGATTAGCTATAGTGTTTTTTTTATGGGATAGGAGGGCAAACGAGCACGCGTGTCACCTGACCAGCGCCGCCCATGGACACCCGCAACACATGTAGGGTTACAGATGCGTTGCCGACCTTTAAGGGAGTAAGATAGGAAAGGACCCATCCTTTCCTATCCAAGGTCGGCAATACCAATACTCGGCAACTCCAATACTCCAAAGTCGGCAACGCAACTGGAACCCTGTTGAAAGAGGTACCACCAAGGGGGGTGGGCCTCCGGGTACCTCTCTCACCCAAAGAAACGCAGCATGAGCCACTTTACGTCGAGCTTCAGAGAGGTCGTGGTATTTCATCGGTTAAGGCGCATTATTTAAAAACTTTTAAAGTCAGTATAACACACATACGACGGTAATAAAATAATTTACTGATAGTACTAAAAATTGCTACAATTAAAAAGCTATAAAAAAAATTCAACGAGCGAGTACGACAAGATGAAAGTCAAAGAAGCGAGTGAGGTGTGTAAGAATCGTGAATCGTGCCTTATGGAGCACTGTTCTCTCTGCCTAGACTGCTAGGAAATAAGCGTGTGATGTTTATCTATGTAATTAAAAGACTAACATGTTTTAACGGTACAGAGTCGTGGATAAATTACAATTGCACAAGCAAGTGACAAATGTATATAAATTGAGATCTATGTATATTTATTTATATAAACATAGATTTATTTTGTGTAGTAGTATACAACTCTAGAGTCGTAAAAGTCGATTGTTGAAAGGTTTACTGCGGACAGACTGACTCGGACACCAACATGTTACTTAAAGCAACTGGCTGCCGGCACAACACTGCGTTGCTGGCCGGTAATAAATGAGAGACTTGTTTATATTTTGACTATGACATTTACCACAAGTTTAAAAAAAAATTGAAATTTAGAACGAATTTGAAAATTACAAATTGAGAAAAAAATTAAAAAGAATTCGCGCACTGCTCTCCAAAAGAATCGAATAAATCCTCTTTCAAAGAGGATTTATTCGATTCTTTTGAAATTGAAAATCACGTGGTATCGAAATACGAATAACTAAATCAGTTTTTTTTTTCTATAGGAAAACTTTTCCTGTCTTGTAATAAAATCTCTCAAATTATCATTCACTTGAACCATGTGGCGACAATATTGAAAAGTTAAACCGGACTTAGAACAAATTTCTTGGTGGTATTGCAGAAAATTAAAAGTTTAGGTAATAAAAGCAATTCAAAAAATAATTGTCACTTAATCCACACTTCTTAGACATTCTAGTAGTTAAAAACTGATAATTTAAAAATAATTGGACACAACGTGTTCTAGATTTATAACAAAGAAAGCTCAATCAAGTTAGCGCAACGATAAAAAAAAACAAGTGCATTCGTTTCAAACACTATTGGCGTCGATAAATCTTCTCAAACTATTTACAACACTGTACAAAGGCAGCGTTAAAAATATTAACTGGAAAATTTACAGTTTAATTAGTTTACAGTAAAGTACAGTGGTAGAGGCACGCAGTTTCACTGCATAAGTGGGCCGGCTCGACGGGTGAAACACCAAGGCCTCCCAGAATATCGAAGTATTAGGTGGTCCACGCCATATTTCGGTCGACATCGTATGACACGATTGCTCCTTTATCATGTTTTAGAAAATATAAAGTTAACAAGTTTAAACTGCCTCATTTATCTAAAAGTCGATATTTCTAACTGGCAACTGTATCGAGGTCCGAGATTCTAATAATTAATTTATACTGTGACTGAGAGAGTTCGCCCCAACTGAGATTTAAATATTACACACTGTGACCCCGGGGTTGCTGAATAGCCAAAGTAGCAAAAGTGCTTACACAGCTTTAATGAAACTGATACTATAGATATCGTGACATACTTAAAATGGTGTTTATTTTATACTTTGTTCAGTGGCCCGACAGGTAAAATACTCCTTACCAAATATCAAAGTAAAGAGGCTCATGTGGTGAGAGCGATACCTGGAAAGACCACCCCCATTCCCATCTCACTCAAGGCCGGCAAACCAACTGTATCTCTATCTTTAGTGCAGGTGTCCACGGGCGGATTCCTGACAAGTAACTGGTAAAGTCGTCATTAGAAATGATTAGTCACATTCAGAATATAAAGTGGTTTTTATTGGGAGATTATTTCTATCGAGCTGACCCGGCGAACTTTGTTCCGCATCAAAAGTAATAAATTAGTAAAATTTGGATATTAAAATGTTCAATTTGTGCTATTTATCGGCACGCGTCTCGGTCAGTACTACTGAGCGACGCAACTGCTATGTCCCGCTAAGTGAATACTAAAATATCTTCTAATAATAACTATCTATAGATATTAAAAGTACAATCTATTTAGTACACTTAACTTGATGAAAATTAATGCTGTAATGTTTAAAATCGCTTCGTAAATAAGCCATTATTTTACGTAAAAAGGTAAAAAATAAAAATTATAATTGTGGCTTATCCCTAAGAGATAGACATATGCCATCGTGGACTTTTTTGTAGACCTTTTGAAGGTGCATAATAATGTAGTACATTGTTTCGATGCATCACTTAGGGTTCAGCCAGCGTTTGCCATTAAAGTGCTAAAACTCTAAAATTATCATTTTTTCTTGAGTAAAGATTCTTTATAGATAAAAACCACCCCGTTGAAACCTTCTATCCATTTAAAAAAACCTGCATCAAAATCCGTTGGGTAATTTCAAAGATAAGCATATAAGGGGACAGACAGCGGAAAGCGACTTAGTTTTATACTATGTAATGAAAACATTCTATTCTTAGGCGTCGTTCCGTATATTTTTTGACTATGGAAATTCAAAGTAGGTTCTTTCGCTACTACCCACCTTCCTTCACACAAAAACTAATTGGTCTAAAATTCAAGATAAGTGCCACATATTATTAAATCATCAGACTATGTACAAAATTTGAAAAAAAAAAAAACTAATTAATCGGCATTGCACCCACGCAATATCTCCATTATAATTTATGAAATAAAAATAACTTTTTAGTGGGTTTCAAGATGAAGAAACCTTTTCACGGTTGGTTTTTTCCTTTACGACTTTAGGAGAAGCTAAAACTTTCCGCAATGTTAATTGTGGGGTGATTAGTGAATAGGGCCGCGTGATCTTCGCAACCAATCGCAAAGTTAGGAGACCACGTGCACTTATTTATTTTAAAAAAAGATTATAACCTATAGCACCTACAACTTGAAACTCAAGAATGAATACTAAATACACTACGTAATCAAACATTCTCTTTCTATATGTATTAACAAGCGTATTTTATCTTTGCGTGTAGTTTTAGCGGATCTGATGGAGTAACGGTTGAAACATGCCGTCGTCGGCGTAAAGCAGATGAATCAGGATAAATGCATCTCACTCTCTTAAGGTAATCGCCTAAGGATCATGTTTCTAAGCAATCTGCTAAAACCAAATAACTAGTTACTACTAGAAATTCATAATTGCTCGCTGATACCCATAGCAGAAAATAGCACGAAGCTAATAATCCGCTATCAATATAAATCTGAGAATTAGGGTAAACGTTTTGTTTTTTAGTGAACGGAAAATATTTGACTGTTGTTGTCGAATACGATCGGTTGAAAAATGCTATTATTGATGGACATACATCCCTACTTGAAGTAAAACTGGGGAGGAAGAGTTTTACGAGTATTTATTGTCAGAATTAATTCAATGTCAATTATTTTCTCAACTGAAAAAAAATGACCAAAACATTTTGGCCATAAACTTAATAAAACTAATCGTCCAAAATGCGGTTTAAGTAAGACGTATTGCCATATATGGCAATACAAACATAACATAACATAACTTCACGCCTTTTGTTACCCGAAGGTGTAGGCAGCGGCTGTTAAGCCTCGTCTCGCCGTTATGTTTACGTCCCAAATGGAATAGGTGGCGAACCCATTGCCATACCGGGCACAAAGTTTGTCAGTCATCGGTATTTATCACACATAACTTCCGAAAACAATTTCGAAAAGTCATTGGTGTGAGCCAGTGTCTGGAATCGAACCCCGGACCTCTGGATCAGAGGCCGTGCGCTCGCCCACTGCGCCACCGAGACTGTTAAACAAGACTGGCAATACGTCTTACTAATATAATATCATTAGTCGCATTTCTGTAATAATGATGCGTGCATTCAAACTTGGGCCATCTGAACTAAAGGACCGAGTGCTAGAATATCTTAAGATCCGAGAAATAGTTCACATCAAATCAAATACCCTGGTCACCATTTAAGATACCCTAACGCAGTATTGTGACCACATCCAAAATGAAAGCTTAAAATTTAAGTATTTTATTAATTACAAAATAAGTAAAAATACTAAAAGTGTTATAATAATACTCAATCAAAACTGTGTAAGTTAAAAACGTATAAATTGTAACTATACGATTGTGGCAAAGTAAGAGAGAGGGAGACAGACCAAGACCGAGAGAGAACTAAATACTACTTGCGCTAATACTTAACTACAATGTTAATTGGATATACCCGATTTCTGCCGGAGAAACGATGCATTCACTGCACTAATTAAACATGGGCTACGTTGGCTCTCTTGCACCGGGAACGAGAGAGACCGCGGCGGGACTAAGAAGGATCAAGTTCATTAGTTCATTCTATCGAATTTGTAGTTTAAAATACACACATATGAAGTTCATAAGTGAATGTGTGCTGCTGTCGAAGCAGACAGTTCGCTGGTTCCTTTGACTTGTTGAACTTGTGGGTAGTTGCAAACATAAATACAGATGTATTTCGAGAAATTCTGCACCAGTAATATGTATCCTATAAAGGATTCGTGGCAATTCTGTTCATTTAACTCATTGATGACTGAAAAATGTAATTTTGAAACATCGCCCCGGCCGGTTTCAACTGCAGTCTACAGTCCCTGGCCGAAATTGTTAGACACACTGAACTGTATTGTTATTTTAATGTTGTTAATGAGTTTTTATACAATATTATTGATTTTTATTTAAAAGAATTTCTACAGACTACATATTTGTATTTATTATTGTGGAAGTAATACAATAAAATGTAGAAGTACAAATCTGTATCAGTCGCGATCGAGGAATCAACGTGATTCTAGATTTATGGACTGTGATTATTGTTTTATACTGTTCCGCTCTTAGATTAATTTGTATGCAGTGTTAAAATAAATCAATTTAAAATAACAAAATGGTACAATATCACTTGTTAATTAATATTTTACATGAAATCTTGCAGTACATTTAATAAATTGGCCGGGGACGGTAGTTAATTAATCATACTAAATTATACTATAATTTATAAAATAAAACTATAGATAGTAAATAACTATAGATAGCCACAATAGATGGCCAGGTAGCCACGGAAAGTTTAGTTTGGATTTATCCGGATACCGGGTTCGAACTCTGGTACAAACAAATAACTTTCGGGTCTTATGGAAATTATCGATGAGGGATTGAAATTGTGTGCGATATGTGGCAACAATTTTCAGTGTCATCACCTATTTTCATGGGATACTTACGAGGAAACGGTGCCAAAACTTTTGAGTATTAAACGAGTAAATGTTTAAAAGGTTGTAACAATAATTGGGCAAGACTGGCGAAGTTTTTTTTTATACAGTCACGTCAAAATGACGAATGAATTTATATTAAACAGTGATGAAGTATGCCCATAGTACCCGTGGGATAAAATCTCACTTCATCAAAATCGCGATCGTTATATTTCGACAGGAGTCGATTAGAGTTAGCAACGAATTAGAATCGAAGAAGTAAGCATTTAAATTTGAAAGCAAGTACTGATTAAGAAAATGTGTTGTTTTTAGACTTCTTTAGGAATTTTTTAAATTATTTCATTGCTGTACTTCTAAGCAGGAATATTCCAAAAAAATAATTAGCGAAATCGAATCAATTGTTCTCGATATTTACGCTTGGCAACACATTCAGTGATTCATCCCTACTAATATTATAAATGAGAAAGTAACTCTGTCTGTCTGTCTGTTACGCTTTCCCGCTTAAACCTCTCAACCAATTTTGTTGAAATTTGGCACAGACAATCTTTAGACCCTGAGAAAGGACATAGGCTACCTTTATTGCAAAAAAAAAGGGATAAAGAGGTTGAAATAGGGGTTCAAAGTTTGTTGAAAATTTTGGACATGTGTCTCTATTATAATTTAATATATCTTTTCAATCACATTTTCAATTGTCTGCTCCAAAAATGTTATCAAATTATGTACTGCAAATTGTGTAATTATTAATTTTATATATATCATTGCCTCGTGTACTAGCATAAGTAAAATAAACACGGAACAAATAACAAGTAAATCATCCAAAAATATCAGTATAAACTAATAAACTATTGAAGTTCTAAACACGCTAATTAGAAAAGGCAAATCAGCACTTATAATTTTTTTAGAAAATTTCCTCAATAGTTGGAGTCCACCAACACTTTAAAAAATTGCCCTACAAAGTCTAAATAGATTTTTTTAGGGGTAAAATATGAGATAGTGAAAAGTGAAAAAGTTTTAATAAACTTAGCCGGCATTTTGCCATAATAATAATAATAATAATAATCATTTATTTCAGGCAACCTGGCCCATAAATACATATGAAGTTATAATACAATACAATACATAGTTACAATACATAATTTCAATATACATATAGATATAAATACAATACATAATAATTAAATTATTCAGCCGACCTATTTCCGCACACACATGCGTCACCGACTCGGTATACCATGCGAGATATTTGAGCAATGACCCACGTATGTGCAGTCCAGGCGGCTCGCAATCATGCTCAGGATGCTGTTAGCGCTGCCCCGCACCCTGCACACCAGGGAAGCACACCTCTTACGCATAGTGGACTGGAAGCAGTCCACGTGTGCGTCAGCGAACATCCCTGACGCGCTACAGAAGCGTGGCAGCCCCACCAGCACCCTGAACGCGTTGTTATACTGCACACGGAGTGCGCTGTAAGCCTTACGCGTATACCGAGCCCACAGGCTGCACGTGTAAAAAGATGTGCAGTAGGCACGAAACAGCGAGACTTTAACTGCAACTGTACATCGCGCAAACCTACGTGCCAGCATATTCGCGCGAACTGACAGCGCCCTCCGTTCTCTTTCTATGTCCTCATCATCCTTAAGGTCGGGAGTCAGTACATGGCCAAGATATTTAAACTTGTAAGTTCTCTTTAATGGCGTGCCATATAGGTTTATCGCTGGTACGTTATCTGGACATTTGTTCCCGGCCTTAAAAACCATGATTTCACTTTTTACAGTGTTATACAATAGTCCGTGTACTTTAGCATAACTTTCACATTGAGCTACCAATCTACGCAGACCACAAACCGATGCACTCAACAAAACCATGTCGTCAGCGTAATTAATATTGTTAACGCACACCCCATCTATGTGACAACCGAGTCGCGATTTACAAAGTTCGCTTATCAATCCGTCGACGTAAAGGTTAAAGAGAATAGGCGAGCTCAACCCTCCCTGCCTCACCCCACACTCCAATTTATATGCATCAGAAAATGATCCGGCCCATCGTATGATATTGACCTGGGTACCATACCAGTATTTTAAAATATTTACAATTTCCATAGGCATTTCTATACTCTGAAGCTTACTCCAAAGTATATCATAGGAAACCAAGTCAAATGCCTTGGACAGATCCAGGAAACAAGCGTAGATAGGTGTTCTACGTTTTGTATAATATGTTACGGTGTGCTTAAGACTCAACACAGCTGTTTCCGTTGACAGTCCAGGTCGAAATCCGAACTGGTTGTCATGTGGCTTTATAAACTTATTCAGTTGTTTATTAAGCACACCGTCAAAAAGACCTTACCTATTATAGTGGCAAGAGAGATAGGCCTATAGTTCGATGCATTCGCGAGATCACTATATTTATTTTTAACGATAGGAACGACTACTGTCCGCGTCATCTCATCTGGTAAATAACAATGAGCCAAACATGCATTATATAACAGCGATAAAACCCTCGAAGCATGTACACCGGCGTACCGAAGATGCTCAATGCTCAGCCCGTCATGACCCGGAGATTTACCTCGTGACATAGATGTTATTATATTACTGATATCTTCCATATTGATCTGAGTACCTAGTGTCCTGCCGGGCTCAACACTGAGCGCTGTGCGTGATGGTCCTAAGGGGGACTTTACATAGAAGCGCTCTCTAAAGTAGTTAGCTATATCGGCCGGACTAGTCATCCCGCCAATGGACACAGGAATACCCGGTCTACTGCATAAGTTATTAGTGTTTTTCCAGAAAGACCGAAAATCGTTTTTAGAGTGGTATGCTGCTAGGGTGTCCATTTTTATTTGATTTTCATGATCCTGACACCACTTCAGACGAGATTTAAAAAGTTTTCGAGTCTCTTTCATTTTTTCGTAATAATAACCGGATTCTGGTCTACCATACGAAACCCACAACATAAAGTAATGGCGCGCATCCCTATGTGCATCGGCTACATGCCTGTTCCAACCAACGACTTTCTTGTTAGTACATCTAGTTTTACAACAATTAATGGCTGCCTCACTAATAATGTTCACAATACTCTTATAAAATAAATCTATAGCATTTCTATGGCTACTGGTATTACATGTCAACCCACAGCAGTTACAGAGTTCGTGTGGGAGATCGAGCAAATTTAACTTAGCATTACACTCATTTTCATATAGTTCTATCTGTTTCGGGTTTCTCTCTCCCCATATACACTTGTTATACGAAAAATTTACATTAGGTATTAAGGATGTCAGAATATTTAAATTGCACTCAATCGCTAAAGGATAATGGTCTGACCATAGAACATCATATAACACAGACACGCCCACAACAGACTGAACAGTGGCTTTAGTAACTAGGCAGTGATCGAGCCAGCGCTTAGATCCGTGCGCCTCACTCACAAACGTGTGCGTGTCAGATGCCGTTCCTAACATGTCAGTATCTATACAATTCCAATTTTGCTCTGCACAGAAATCAACTAGTTCCTCATAGAATCTTTCAGATGGATGTGCGTTAAAATCTCCCAAAATATAAACATAATCTACACCAGAATTCTCTATAATAGCACTTACCGAACCGAGGATATCCGTATACCCTTTACATAACCTTTGTTAATTTAAAATCTGACATCTGTTTTCTGAGAAGAAGCAATGGGTTTTAAATTATTAGGTAAACGATTTTATAAATATCAACCTAATCGACAAAAAAATACTTACTTGAAAATTCTTCACCTTGTTATTTTTTACAGAAACCGTTTTTGGCTATTGCATTCCGATTATAGTCAAATCGAGCTATACCTACACGAACTGTTTTCAAAGTTTTTCTTTTATAACAAAAATCCATTCACAGATAGTTAAATTATAACACTAAATCACATGTACTGCTAAATTAGAACTAGATTTACTAAAACTATTCACGGTAATTTTGTGTTAAAAGTTTGAAGGTAAAAATAGCAGAATATTTAAGAATAGTACGAGAACTTATGTTAAGAATTTAATATTATCTAGACTCTAAAATAATAGAACACTACTGTAATAGTGCAAAAGTTCGAACAGCGATCGTAAACTTAGTCAGTTCAACAGGTCCTAGCTACGGGACACAACTTGCTAACGCAACGTCCGACGCGACACTAGCTCGCCACTTCCGCCTGATGCAAAATAATTCTGCTTCGGTGTCTGAGAGCTGACTGACTGATCTCACGGACACCGTGCACGGCGAAGGTGCACAATGTAAAACGCAGACGCGCATAATATTGCGATGCGACTATCTCGATGAGTTACATGGAATACAATATCTGCGTACGTATGAATGTTTGGATTGCTCTCCTAATTGCTGTACCAATAACATTATTTTTCAATCGCGGCTCATACAATTTGAACCACTACTGGTCTAGGTAACATTTAAGAAAAGCTTACCAGCCATGAGTTATTATAGATTTCACAATACATTAATTGTGTCAACTCAATGTATTAATTGTGAATGAGATAAAAAAAAACCTATATTTTTTTTGTTTGAATACAAATACTAACAGCGCCCTCTAGTTATCCAAGTTAAGCAATTAAATGCTTCTGTTATGGAAACTATATTTTACTGATAATATAAAGACGAAAGTTTGTGAGTGTGTAAGTAAGAATGTGTATGCTTGTTACTCGTTCACGTAAAAACAACTGAATGGATTTTGTTGAAACTTTAAAATAATATAGCTTATACATCAGAGTAACATATTATTTAATGGCGACAAGTGTCAAGAAAATTAGCCATAAAATGTCTTTAATCGCGGACGCGGTGAAAAATACGGATGATAGAAAACAAAATGTCTCAATATTATTGACAGTATTAATTTCTACAAAAAGTTAACGATAATTATTTTTTC
Organism: Euproctis similis; assembly: GCA_905147225.2. Taxonomy (NCBI): domain Eukaryota; kingdom Metazoa; phylum Arthropoda; class Insecta; order Lepidoptera; family Erebidae; genus Euproctis; species Euproctis similis. Next base: position 20,277,091 of record LR990107.1, on the reverse strand, counting down.
ACATTTTAAAATTTACGTAAAAGTGCCAATCAAAATCAGACCACCATATGTATATCTCTGTGTCTCATGTCTATCATCTCATATATATTGTCTCTTGGAAGGTGTATTATTTGTTCATTGCAGAAATCCAATAACAAAGAATTTTCCAAAACCTCAAAGAAAGTCAAAATGGGGCAAAATTGTAATGAGAAAAAGTTATTACTTGGCTCTATCGTCTTCAATTTTTTTTATTTCTTTTGTGTAGTTTGGGCTTTGAGCTTTTCTGTATAATTATCATTGTCATCATGCTACTACATATTAATATAAGTAAAACCTTATTCTTTCTTCGTTGTGAAGATTTAAAAAAAGGCGGTACTAAGTTCGCGGGATCTGCTAGTAATAGATAATATTAAGTACTTTTTTGCATAATACCTACATACATGAATGAATGAACGCTTAGCAGTGGTGCTTCAGCTGAACAGCTTGAAATGGCAATTAGTTTTTATTCTTTTAAGCTATTAATAGCCCTAGCAACATCAATACGATTTGTTAGTAATTATATACACACATTTTTTTAAGATAGAATACTTCAAACATATCAAGCTTCGAGATAATCGGGATTTACTGTTTTTTCAACTTCTGTAACATAATTAACAAATTCAGAACAATATAATGAATTAATTACAATTATACCTTCGGCAAATTTATATATTTATTGCATGTTTTCTGTCGATAGCAAAGCACTATAAAAAACAATCAATAATGCAATTCTGCTACACCAAGATATCGCAAACATACTGTAGTTAGCTAGTTCTTCTGGGCAGTTAATCAGTGTTTTAGATCACTATGAACACACGAAGTTGGGTTAACTGAGTCCACTTATTGAGTTTTGAACCTAACTTTACTAGTTTCATTAGCATATTGTCATTCATGGAAAAACTAAATAGCTTCGATTTTAACTTAACGGGATTATTTTTGGGAATCTTTCTAGGGTGTGAAGAAACTTAGCCTTAAAGGGACCACGTGGAGGGCCTTTTTGTTTTGCCGTATAAGGTATAGATGTACAAATACGAGAACACGCTGTCATAACAATTCTACAAGTTATGTATGTTATGGAACTATACCTACTTCCTGCCTTGTTCCCATCATTTGGGGTCGGTACAACAGACTTTTTGCTTATAAATCCTTCCCTATGATTCGCTTCTTCCAGAGGAACACCCTTCCTAATAAAATAATATCATCTTTCACATAATCTATCCATGTATTTAAAGCCCGAATACTGAACCGCCACTCAAATATATAAGCGCTACTTAAGCGTTTAAGTAGCTGTCACATTAGACAGAATACATGAAATTTGAGCAGTAAGTAGCACTTTATTGATTGTCAGTTTTGAGTGGCGGTTCAGTATTCGGGCGTAAGGTCTCCTTTTTCTCTTGTCTCCTTACACGTCCATCATTCTTTTCGCGACATGTGTACCTATCATCTCTCCTCATTACATGCCCATACCATGCCAGGCGATTTTCTCTGATCTTATCCGTTATTGGTGCAACTTTCAAAATTCCTCATACATACTCATTCGGTATTTTTTTTCCATTTTTGTCACTCTACCCATCCATTTTAACATTTGCATCTCCGTAGCATGTACCTATTCTTTTTTCATCCGTCTCTTTCATGACCCAACATTTTGATACACACGTGACGACAAGTCTGATAGTAGTTTTATATATTTTTCTCTTCAATTTGAGAGGCATTTCGAGGTCGCAAATTGTTTGGTGCGAGTCGCGCCCTATTTTACCATCGCTTTGCACTTTAGATACCAAGTATTTAAAGTCGGAGATACTGGCAACAACGCGCCGTCCATCGCTAACGTAATAGAACGGTAATGACCGCTTAAATATCAAAACATATATTTATTATACTGTTTTGGTTCTGCTGATTAGTAGCCCAAAAGTTTCTGTCTCAATTTCATGCATGCACAAGGAGATCCTCCTGTAGATCCGACTTCAAAACATCCTAAACTCACAGGAAGAGGTAAGGGGTCAATGCGGACTCTTAGCGCAGGCCCACAGCGACACGCAACTCATAGGTAGTGCCCGCAGCCGACCGGACGTATGTACCTACAGGGGTTCTATACATTGCATGAATTAGTCTCACATACTCGGACACAACTTAATCTCATAGAGCCCACAACGAAAAAATTCTCGCAAGCGACGAACACCATGTGCAGACAGCTTTAAGCACTCGTCTTATATTTCTCACAGAGCTGACGTGACGCGAAAATGGCATCCGCCGTCACTAGGGTGTGACATGAGCTATAAGCCCTCCATTTTTTCCACGTGTCCGAACGATCGGAGCATGCCAATTCTTACTGTTACACCAACTCTCTCTTTCAATCCAGCCTCTTTCCTTACAACCTTGTCTCTAACGCTGCCGCCGAGATTACTCGTGAGGTGCCCTAGTTTCGACCGCGTCATCGTATATTCATGCACACTCTGCCATACCCAACTCTTGCTTCCATAAATTAGCCATTGTGAATAGGAGCATTAAATCTTTTCCATAGTAATGCCTTAATCAGAAGTTGGTGCAGCGGCGTCAGTCCTAGATTATTACTTAGATTAGAGATTACTTGTGTCGCTATACATTTCCCCAAAGCACTCACTCCACGGACCCAACACATCGTATGGGTTTGCAAGAATGTCACCAGTCTTTGACATAATTTTGTCCATTCTGGATGTTGATGAGGAACCACGAGCCTTTACCCCCAGAAAGAAGCGTTTGTTAGTCGCCGCGAAAGTCTCTGTCTACCTTACTTTCTCATTCGCAACTACTCTTTCACGCTTCTCTTTCAACATTTGTAACAAACGGTTTTTGTAACATTCCTGATGCGGCGGTATATCTCATACTTATTCTCTGTCATACTATCTTTCTGATTCAAACTTGCAACATAATCAAGCCAGGTTTACTTCTTCCTTTCAATGCTGGATTTAACTCCTCCCACCAAGCATCACCTCTTACATCTCTTTGCGCAACCATATGCTTCTTTTGCACTATCCACTATGCTTGCTTTCAGTGTTTCCCAGCATTCTTCAATACCTAAGTCAGAAAGATTTGTGTTAGTCTTTTACTGACTAGATCTACATACATACTCTGTACACTTTCATCTTCTAGTCTCTTACACTTTATCCTCTCAGGCTCTCCGAAACGAGTATGCACTCGCCCCTGCCTCCACTTTTTGAAAGCTGGTTTACCATGGTCCGTATGAAGAGGACGGCCTTTGTAAGCTCTTGAATCACTTAGAGCATTTTGGAGAACACTCTCTACTAAAATAGATCAATAATAATTGTTCATTCCATTCATGGGTATACATGTGAAAAATGTACAAGAAGGTTCCGTTCCAAGCATATATATGTCCAAGATGAGCTTACCAGCATCATTCATTCTGTTGTTGTTCACACTATATGGAGCAGGGACAGCTTCCAAGACATCTTTCTTGGTCCCGAGTGATGGATTAAGATCACCACACATAACATTACAAAAGAGTACTTTCAGAGTACAGGATTTGAAAAGAGTAGGGTTTGCGAAAAAAGAGTACAAAACTCAGTAAACGAGTACAATTGGTCACCCTACTATAAGCAATAGGACCACTCATTGTACATATTTTATGTGTGGATTTTTTAATATTCAGCATTCTAATATAAAAGCGAACTGTTAAAAAATGAAGACAGCATATACAAAGATTAAAAATGAATAAATAAAGAACAAGTAATACTGAGATGGAAATTAGCTACAAGCAGTCCATATGCAATAAATACTTCTGGGTGTATTAAGCATGTAATTGTACCAATTTACTAAAATATAAGTTGTTTCAAAGATAGAGCAGTTTTTCGCCTCTTTGCTTTATTAGTTATAATATGGTTTAATGAGAAATATTGATTATTTTAGAGATACTTTAGCTTACTAATATAAGGCCGAAAGTTTGGATGTATGGATGATATTTGTTAACTCCTCCAAAAAAATTACTGAATGGATTTAGGTGAAATTTTACAATAATAAAGCTTATACATTAGAATAACTAACAGGCTACAATTTATAAAGATACTAGACTGAATATTAATTTAAAATGAACTTTGTATTAATTTTTAGCAAATTAAATTACTTTGTAAGTATAACTGTTTCAATACCCAGTGATTACACTTTGAATTGAGTTTTGAGTTTGTGAATATTTTTGTGTGTTTTACTTATTCGAGTAAGCCAACCGTTCAGCCAAATTGGCATATAAATAGAAATTATTTTCCCAGTAATGTTTCCTTTGGTGATTGATTACTCAAACTTTTAAAGACTTAAAAAACTTTAAGAACTTGACCAGACAAATATCCTGATGATTCATTACCCAGGGTCAATAGTTTAAATTTTATGCTTTTTAACAAAGCAACAATGAAATAGTTCAACATAATTTATTTTATTTTCAGCATAATTAATTAGTTCGACAAATTGTATAACATGCAGATATTAGTGATACATATGTTATCAGTGACAATCCAATGACTCTTAGATGTCTCAATGTCAGAAAAAATCATCTTTAAAAAAAATATAATCAAATTAGCAAAATTGCATACTGCATAGTGCGCTCTAGTGCACTTTTTTATTATTAATCTGAGTAATTTTCTGACACACCTATTTGAAATGAGATATAAATAGAAAATGATCAAAATCTCATAGAAATATTGTTAATACTGCATAATGTGTAACTCATTTTTAATCATTGCAGCAGCAGCATATTGCTTAACAAGTTACCTTCTAAGATATTCAGCAATAAGATTCCATTTCAACTCTGATGATAAATCGTACCAAATTTGTCTTAATAATCATGAATCTAGTCCTCAAATAAAAATATGCTGTGTGTATGAATAGATCAGCTATCAAGAACAATATAGCCAATGGAAATCTTGGTGAAATTGGTCCAGCCATTTTAGACATATGCCAAGACAAATGGACAGACAAAATAAATTTTAAAAAATTTTTTAATGTGTAACATGTATGCATGTAGTAAAAGAGGTTATTTTAATGTTACAAATAGACTCAATTTTATTTATTTCTACAGACGTTTAGTTAATATTATGTTAAAATTCAAAATAGTGTAGTAAAAAAAAAACAGAAATGGAAATAAATAAAATACAAATTATTATTTTATTACGCGATACATCACAGTATTAAAATAGAGGTAAATATATTTTATAATCGTCTTCTAATTTTAAAAAGGCATACGCTACGAACATCAAACGTATAAATTATTAAAGGGCACCGCGAATTTTGAGAATACATTTGTGAACAAGGAGAACCTTTCATATACCTAACAAGATATACTTTTACACAAAAGTGCTGAAAGAAACAAAGGCTCTAAGTGTACGTAAACCAATAAGTAGGTACACGCGTGTCTTATTAATACATAATGAAATGTAGAAGTAACAATATAATACAAACATGCAACGCACCTTGGAGTGCCAGGTACATAAAGGTGAAACCCGGTGATATGGGGAGTAAATTAACATAACTTCGTCCTCACTCTGTTCATAACACAAGCCATATTATATCAGATTCAACACAAAAAGTCCGTACAACATTAAATTTTAATTGTAAACATTATATTTCATATAAAAAATCACTGAATGCATAAAACTAAATGTTAGCGTAGTAGGTATGTACATTGGCTACACATAATCGACCACAGCGTACCTAAAAAGCTTACAACAGCACAGTATCTAGTGAGCCCGTCTGTGCCAGTGCGTTTGATCTTCATGGTTCATGCCAATCAGATTCAGGCAAGCTCACATAATTATTTTATATTAGCAACACTGACTAAAAAGGATAGGTTAGTGGACTGTTCTCATGGAATAAAATTATGATTAGCGCCATTTTGGCGCTGCACGTTGCAGATTAATACATAATAATTTGGAACTAAAAGTTAATAACCGTTTCAATTGACAAACTGTTGTGTTTAGAAACACAATTATATTAAAAGTATTTGAAAACTGGCATTAATTTTTGTGTTAAAATATTAATATTGCCACGAAAGTTTAATTAGTTAAAGCTTCAGCATAAACTTATATTTTGTTATTTGAATATGGATTAATTGTGTGAAAGGTGATGATAATAATTACGAAGGTATTGTTGTGGAAGAAGTGAATAATATGGACGTATCGTAAAAGAAAACCGATTGTGCTGACTCCAAACGATGGGAACAGGAGATGTAATGATATAAACGTGTTTAAACAAATTTTATAACCCCTCAGTATACTCAGTACGTTATAAGGTGCTTATATCTTTAAAACTACGCAACAGATTTTAATGCGTTTTTTTAATAGTTAAAGGGTGTCAACGTGGTAGTTTTGATCTTTAATTCATTTATGATGTAGTAAAGAAAAAATGATAATTTTCGAGATTTAGCACTTTAATTGCAAACGCTGGCTGAGCCCTAAGTGAGAGATCAAAACAATGTTCTACCTTATTAAATACCCTCAAAAGGCCTACAAAAACTTCCGCGAGGGCATATGTCTATCTCTTAGGGATAACCCACAATGACCATTTTTATTTTTTTACTTTTTACGAGAACTAATTGCTTATTTACGAAGTGATTTTAAACATTACAGCATTAATTTTTATGCAATTAATTGTCTTAAATAGATTGTGCATGTATTAAAGATGATCCTGGCGCTTTATAGTAAGCAATTTAAACGAATATTTTCGAAAATATTGCAGTATTAACATAGCGGGACAGCAGATAAAGCCGTAAAGTAAAAATAGCACAAATTGAACCTCATGATATCCAAAATTTACTCATTTATTAAAGTGAAACTTTTATTACATCGTCTCAAACTTTTTCGTCTGCGTGTTGCATGTCGCGTGACGGTCGGCCGCGGAGTAGGGATAAAGTGAAAGACGCTCGTCAGAGCGCCTTTCACGTCTATTATCGTTTATTTATTATTAATTAATTACCCAAATATACACTTTATTTTTGTAAATAAATACCGTAAAAACATGTAGAAAAACACCCCCAGACGAGGGATCGAACCCGCCCCGACCTTGCGTTATCGGTAGTGCGGTTTACCGATGCACCACGAGGGCCGTATGAATGATCGTCTAATTACCGTCCTCTTTACCAATTTCGACACATTTTCTAGGATCGGGTTTGTTTGTTTGTTTGTTTTTTACATACATACATATACGTACGTACGTATTGCAGGCGGAGAAAAAAAAAATATATTATTTATAAATTGTGTTTTTATAAATTGTGTTTTTTGAAAATTATATTTAAGTACGAATTACATACTAATAAAATAATGAAATATCAATAATATTTTTCGATCTTACCGACAGAATCATAAATATATACTAATATATACTATGTACTAACATATTATATTAGAAACATATACTTAATTTTTTGCAGTGATAAACTGTTTTAAAAGCAAAGCAAACACACATTGACTTCGTGTTAGTTAACAACGCCATCTGCTGGAATAGAAATTTCATGAAAATCGTTGGAGCCGATTCCGAGATTCCAATTTTATATATATACTCGTATATATACAAGAATTGCTCGTTTAAAGATATAAGATAAGATAGTGCTCTTTATATATGTATTTGTCACATTTTCATAATAAATCGAAATATCATATTTACTGGAGGAAAAAATATCGTTTTGTTTTGTAAAGATCCTTTGTTGTAATGTTGTTAACGTTTAATAGGTGTCGCGTTATCCCTAGTGCCGTAGCTGGAATACTTGTCGATTCGGGCGACATCTATCGATATAATACGATATTACGGCAGAATCATCAATAGTAGCAACCTAGTAGCGCCATCTAGGAATTATTGTCGTGACCACGTAAAATAAAAAACATTTATTAAACCCTATTAACAAATACAAGATGGCAAGTAAATTAAAATAGCCCTTATCGCACAATCCCCTGAAAGCCGGTGACGTCCGGTTCGATTTCAAATTAAACTAGTTTTCTCTCTCTTTGCAAAACTGCCACTGACTTGTAACTAACGAATTAGTGGAGGAAGCAGACTGCCTTTCTTACTTTACTTAAGTTTCCAATTCCAAAAAGTGTGCCAGGATTCGAACACGCGACCTATGCGATTCGGAAGCCGTGTGCTCGACCACTGGACCACCGGAACTACATATATGTGACACAGTTATGTTCGTCAATTTATTAGCGATAAGATAGTGCTCTTTATATATGTATTTGTCACATTTTCATAATAAATCAAAATATCATATTTACTGGAGGAAAAAATATCGTTTTGTTTTGTAAAGATCCTTTGTTGTAATGTTGTTAACGTTTAATAGGTGTCGCGTTATCCCTAGTGCCGAAGCTGGAATACTTGTCGATTCGGGCGACATCTATCGATATAATACGATATTACGGCAGAATCATCAATAGTAGCAACCTAGTAGCGCCATCTAGGAATTCTTAATCTTCAGTCGTTAACTTCCAAAGAACTTGAAAATGATGAGATTATCGAATTAATTGATTTAAATCTTTAACTTAAAGTTAAACGAAGCCAAAGCAAACTTTTAAAAAAATTGCTGTGAAGTAACTGTTTTACACTGTTGCACTCTAAAAAAATATAAATGTTAATCATTTTATCAGAATCATCAATTTAAAAAACTTACTAACTAAATTATTGTAAAATAATTATTGAAAAAATATTTTGTTTATGTATATTTAAAAAGTAGATTTAAAAATCAATAACCTAAATGTCTATAATGTGAAAAAAAGTTTCACTTTTACGGTGGTTTCATAAAACCACACAATTTTTTACTTTGATGCGAAACAAAGGTCGCCGGGACAGCTAGTAAAAGATAAAATCATGAATATTTGAGCAGGTCCACCTTGAAAGTAATCTGTCCACAGATGTAAAATTATTTGTACTTATTTACTAAGTCTATGGATCTGTCGACCTTTGTGCAGGAGGCAGGAGGTGCCAACCGAAAACAAATTGACTTGTGGTACCTACCACTCGGTATTTATATACTCTTTGGTACCTACCTACCTACTGACTAGCAATTTTCATGGTGTTTGTCTGTCTTGCTAAGTTGCTATCAGTCTTGTGTCGCAGTCTTTCTAAATTATTTGTTAACTAAGAGGCGAACATTCAATTTTCATCGCAATGGCAAATATAGCAGCCAAACGCATCAAACGTGAATTCAAAGAGGTCATGAAAAGTGAAGAGGTGAGTAGTTGTGAATTTCGTTTAGTACCATCTAAGTCTTTGGCAATTACCTAGTATTTCTAATTTAATTTATTGAAAATCTATTTGATCATAAACACGGTTAGTACAATGTTTATAAGGAACTGGATTTTGGCCGTTATATTACAAGGTCACTAAATTGCGTAAATAATATTAGCCTGAATGATTCAGCATGTATAGGACTATCTATCATAATAATATATAATATGCTCGTTGGTTTTGTTCTCTTTTTTATTAATATTAGAAATGTTTTTTACTGAAGGTTTCACATTCCCACAACCAAGAAAGTAAAGATTTTAATTTAACATTGTTTGTAAGATTCATCCTTTGTGCAGCTATCAATTGTCCAGCTTTCATTTTAATTATTTTACTGAAGTGCTTGCCACTGTGCACTGCTATTGGAAATTCTTATTTACTATTATTGTACGTAGGTATACTCAGAACGGTAATTGTTGTTTTTTCATTTTTTATAATAATATGGGTTATTTTGTCAAACCTTATGACTTATGACTAATATATATCATTATCAATGTTGAGAATTTTCATAAATTCAAGATTACATATTCAAAACAGTCTTAATTTACATGCATTTTCATAATTCCCTAAGAATTTTAAGAATTCATAAATATGTTTTATAAAGCTAAGTTTTTTATTAATTGTGACCTCTAGTAACTTGTGCCAACTTGTGGGACAGTGTTTCTTTACTCTAATTTCTGTGAAAATACAATATTTACTTAGCAGAGTAACATTAATGACTTACCCACACCATTTATATTTTACACTAATTTGGACCACCACCTTCAGAATGACCATAACTTTTGGTCATAGTATCTAAATACATATTATGATTATATAAATTTGTATATTACTTCAGGTTATTTGAAAAATATCAGCTTCTGCCTTCTATTTCACTTATTGTTTTTTTTGGCTTACACTAACTGCACACATTATACAAATAAATCTTTGGAAATATTCTCAACAGTTAGTTTCTAAAATATCAAAATGTTTGCAACTTCAGTGGTTCACAATTTAATGAAAAAAAATAGATGAGGAAGGAAGTTGGATTTATTAATGTTAAAAGAAAATCAGAATATTTATATACATATGTACATAAATTCACTCCAAAGCCCTTGCAGCGTAGGCAGAGAGAAGGGAGCGCCATAAGGCATGATTCTTACACACCTCACTCGCTTTGTTGACTTTCATAACTCTTTTCATGCACAAGTGTCAATTTTTGAGGCTCCTAACATCATCTTCCTCCAGATCACGTTCTATTTGGTTTATAATATTTAAAATAGTTATTATACAAAAAAATAATCTTTCAAATGTTTATTTTAATGCGTAAGTCAAATTGAGAGAATATTTCTCTGAAAATAATATTTCAATTATTATGATTCCTATTCATATATAATAAACAAAATAAATAGTCAAGAAAAAGTATGACTACTGACATGGTTAGTGTATTGAATATCTGAGTGAAAACATTTCATGAGATAAAATTGGATATATATTTGGCATGGATCACAAAAACATACTAATTATGCACATGTAGTGTGTATAAGACATTTTTATATGGATTTAAATGGTGTCTTTGACATCATTGTTATAAAAGTTAAAACTGTGTATGATTAAACATTTTTATCAGAAGTCCTGACATCATTTTTGTTTGGGAAATATAATAACAATATTCTCTTAGTAAATAATAACAGGTGCCTATATATATTTTAAACAAATGTGGATGAAATGAAAGAATGGAGACTGACTAAACAGACATATAATGCAAAAGGGGAAGGATGTTGGAGTTGAGGACGGCCAAGACATACATTCCATGACCAAATAGAACGTGTTCTGGAGGAAGGTGATGTTAGGAGCCTCAAAATTAGACGCGCGTGCATGAAAAGAGTTATGAAAGTCAATGAAGTGAGTGAGGCGTGTAAGAATCGTGCCTTATGGCGCTCTGTTCTCTCTGCCTACCCCGCAAGGGATTTGGCGTGAAGTTATGTATGTAGGTATGTAAATGTGGAATATGTTGATTTCACCAGAATGTTTTGTGGTTGATGCCTGACATTTCAATAAAATATGTGATTATTCTTGAGTTTTCTAATATTTTAGGTGGCTGGAGGCTCAATTAAACTAGAATTAGTACACGAAAATTGGACAGAACTTCAAGGCAAAATAGCAGGCCCGCCAGACACACCATATGAAGGGGGAACTTTCCTTCTCGAGATCAAAGTACCAGAGACATATCCGTTCAATCCTCCCAAGGTAAAAATAAAACTTTAAACACCAGTAGTCCACCAGAAGCCATCCGCCACTCTGTTCAATGAAAACCAAACAGAGTTGTCTCTGTCAATGTAATTATTACAATCCTTGATAGTTGCACTAAATAGTAACCTTTTCATTAAAATATACCAAATATCAAATTTAGATAAATGTAATGGCTGCATGCTGAAATGCTGTAACAAATTAGACTAATAAGACACAATATTGTTTGCAGATCCGATTCATAACCAAGATTTGGCACCCAAATGTGTCTTCAGTGACTGGAGCGATATGCTTAGATATACTTAAAGATCAGTGGGCTGCAGCCCTCACACTGCGCACAGCTCTTTTGTCTATTCAAGCCCTACTGTCTGCCGCCGAGCCGAATGATCCTCAAGATGCTGTGGTAGCTAAGCAGTATAGGGAAGATATACAAATGTTCAATCTAACCGCCAGGCACTGGACCAATGCGTATGCAGGAGGACCAATTGCTATTAGGGAGTTTAACCAAAAAGTTCAAGTTTTATTAGATATGGGAATTGATGAAGACCAAGCAAGAGTTGCGTTATCAACATTTGATTGGGAAATAGAGAGGGCGACCGAACATCTCTTTAGTTAGATTATATATATTTTCTCATTTACCGCTATTCTTTTTTAAAAACTTGTGATTATAAAAGATTCTCCATATACACTGACACTCAATCAATCCATATTGGTGTTTATAGTAAAGGGTTTTTTTTAAATTTTCACTGTTCATGTGCAGTCATGTTATTAGTATGTGTATGCAGTATGCGCGTGACATTTGTAGCTGTATATTATGATATACTTTCAGGATAGACGAAATAGACTTGTTATAAAAGATAAATATTTTTAGTAAAGGAAATCTTAAAACCAGGCATGTGGTCACGTGACAGTGAACGGCAATCTGAAAATGTCATCTTGAATGACGTCACGCCGTGCTAAAAATCGTTAAAAACATTGCCAACTTCCTCACACTATCACATAATATTTTTGCCACAGCGAAACATCATTTAAGACGCTATGCCATACTGAAGCGCAATTTGTTTCATTTTCTTAAAATGAAAAATACATACTGTAGATATAAGTGTTTTTCAAAAATATAAGTGTTTCGGAATAATATAAACTCTTAAGCTATATAATTTACAAACTTACAAAATTTAGTAAACAAACCTATTATTGTATCTACCACCAATCTATACATTAATGGACAAGAATAGATTTTCTGGCTCACATGTAATTTATATGTCGTTATATATACAATTCTTTAATGTCATATTAATCATATAACTATCAATTCTGGTTAACGTTGTAAGTGTATTTTTTTATCTGGCTATACCTAGGTATAGGTGTGATTCTCTATACATGGAATACTAAAATTATGGTCTCTTTCTTATGACACAAATGTTTAATGTTTTTGACTTGGCGAACAGATTGTTTTCTTTTTGCTTCTATTCCATATTATTTGACCAAATTTATAATACCAACATTAAATCATTAAACAAATTGCTATTCACCCATATTCTATAAGATGCTATCTCAAAGTCTCATTATTTAAACTTAAATAATACTACTTAAATTTGCGAATATGAGTTAGGTATTAGTACTATTAGAGAAAATTGTTGTTGATTTTGACAGTTGCCTAACAACCATAGTATTTAATTTGAAATTCCTCATTCCTGCGCTAGCATTTAGCACATCCCCTTATTTTCCATTCAAAATGTTTTGTTTCTCAATATGAAACAAACTTTATGTTATGGAGTGGAATCTTCATCATTGATAGATGGTAGGCAGCTAATAGGATATGTGGATGGACTTGTAATTGATGTTAGAATAAGGCTAATATGATCTACCTATTTCCAGGGTAGACGTGTGATGAAAATGATTGGTAATATGATTCAATGAACTAAATTAACATCCAATATATTAAACATTAACAATGTTTTTTTTTTATTGAGACACTAATATATTTGCTTTGGCGACTGGTGCAATGCAGCATGTTCTATTTTTTTTTTTGTTCAATTTAGCACTATCAATATTGCTCATAGTTTGAAATTGGAAAAAAAAACAACATAATATTTTAGTATGTAGCTCTTAGATTTAAAGTTGTGTCTGATTGTGATCATTACAATTATTACTTTTTCTACATTATAAACTTCTTTAGCTAATAAAAAATATATATCAGAGTGAATGTTAAGAACTTTGAATGAAATGTGAAAAAAATTAATATCAACTAAATCTTGCGGTGTGGTACTAAGGCAATACCTGTAACAAATGTATAGTATATTTACTTACATATTATTATCTGTTATTCGGACATCTGATATTGATTAGCAAGCGCATGTATTATTTACTGTGTTGTTTAGCATAGATGTCTGTAAATAATAAATTTTATTTATGTATCGTCATAGCCAGTATCATATCACTCATATTGAATTCATATGTATTTTTATAAATTCACAGCTGTACGACGTCTAGACATTGACAGCGGTGTTTAGTTAGATTTTTCACTAGATTAGGTACTTTTCTTTTTCGTCATGCCATTTATCATTTCTTGCCATCCAATACGAAAATGAATGTTGTATCTATTTGGTAGATTAACATGACAATGTTGTCATTGCAATTGTGATCATGGAGCAATACAAATAATTATAATAAATCAGAGAAATAAAGTAGTGTAGCGGAGACTTAGTTTCTTCTGTCAATTGAATAAAAAATTATGCCGCAAGGTAATATACAGCGCCACAAGTTCTTAAGATTCACATTTAAAAGAATAATAATATTTAGATATAATTACTTGAATATATAAATAGTTTGATTCCAACATGGTTAGTTAGTTAAAATCTATAAATTAAATGTGAAAATTTTGACATAATGAGAAAAAGAAATAAAAGTTATATGCGACGCGGTTTTTTTTTTTATTTCTTCGCTCCATTTTTTTATTGTTTTTTTTTTATAGGGATCGTGCGTGAAACATAGAGGCAGCACTACTGTCAGAATTAGCGCTCTCTGGTGTTTTATTCGTGAACTTAGTGGGATCAAAACAAACATTTAATAACATTAAAAAAAAGTTATAACAATGGAGAAAATCATAAAATACGAATTTCAACCTGTAGTTAATAATATAATACATGGCCGGAATGATGAGAAAGGTAAATGGTTAAGTCATAACTATAAAATAAATGTCACAAATATTTGAAATTTCATCAATTAAATGATCAATTATTACATACGTCGTATTTTAAATGTTATAATTTTACTGAATGGTGCATTTCGATTTTATAAATTTTAATTAATATTGTACTTACACGTAATTTTTACTGCATTTATCCACTGTTTACGTTTTAATATTTTCCATGAGGCTCCTAACACGCTCTCTGGAAATTTATAAAATTTCACTTCCACACCAAATCCACGTTCTCGACGTGATGTATTATTACATCCTAGAATACAACATATTTTTCTCGAAGCAGGCATTGTTTAAAAAAATGTTTTATTTTTTATTTATAATTATTTAAAAGTTAATCACATATGTTTACGTTGAATACATGATCCCAACTGTTTCGGATGCTTGCCACTAGTTGGCGTAAAAGTCTAGACGCACGATCCCTATTACGGAGTAGAATAATCTTCGGAGAGCGAGTTTCCAATCTCGATCCCCACGAAATGAGTGTTGGGTAGACCTGTAAATAAATGGACGTGAGTTTGTTAATTGTGAATTAATTAATATTAAATGATAGAAAAATACTTTGCAATAATGAGGATTATTATACTCCATAAATTTATATGAAAAACAAACAACAATATTCTTACATGCGAGCAATAAAGTATATATAGTTACAATGTAATATCATATATATGTATAGTACCTAAGTCATATGAGCCATGTAACTGTACCTCTGTGATCTCAGTACAACAATATATAATATTATTTTGATTATAATCGTTTTATTATTTTTAATTTTGCGTTTAGTATTAATTATGCTTACTTAAGTATGTACATAAGTTCACGCTTGTATACCATAGGGCACTTTCCACAAGCTGCGATGCTGACCCACTTTCGAGGCATCCACAGTCAGTATATCTCATCAGGCATTCACATCTGTTTCGGGTGCAAAATGCGTAATTTTGCCCCTTTTTAAACAGACCATGCATTTGAAATATTTTAGATAGAAATGAGAAAAATGAGAGGAAGGAACATGAGGAACAGCTGAGGTTTAAAAATAAATAGAAATTCTTATAGGAATATATCTAAAAAGGAAAACAAAAAACAACACCGCAATAAACAAAACACTATCTTCTAAATTCAGTTTTTTTGCTACCCGAAGGTCTGTTAAAACCTTGACTCGCCGAATCGTCACGTTTCGTCCCAAAAGGTGGCGAACCTATTGCCATTCACCGGGCACAAAGTTGTCAGTCATCGATATTTGTTAGAATCATCACACAAAACTTCCGAAAAGGTTTTTTAAAAGTCATTGGCGGGAGCCCGGAATCGAACCCACTATCTCTAAATGAGAAGCGAGTATCTCGACTAATAAAAAAACCAAGGCCATAAAAAAATTAAGATTTTAATTTTGAATAAATTTTGGTTAAATAACTTATGGAAGCGAGATTTGGGTATGGCAGACTGTGCATGAAATTAAGATAAACGCGGTCGAAATTATGAAATACTTACTAACAACTACCCTAGATGGCGTTGCAAGTTGGTAAAAAATAATTATGTGAAAAACTACTTCTATGGTTCTTGGTATATTTTCACTGTTTGTATGTAACTATACCTATATATTTTTCTGTTTCATATAATGTAAACGCCTACACTATTATTATTATTCACAAGTAAAATAGGAAATAGTAGGGGGTCGCGTAAAGGAGGTAAGTAAACATTTACACAATTTAAAAGTGTTTTTTAAGCAAGAAAAAGTGCGACTTGTGAACCGCAAACTCAGATCTCCCTTCGAGTATATAATCATTGATATTCAGTAAAATTATTCATTTATTACTAATATTATGAAGGCAAATTGAACTATTGAAAATTACGCTAAAACCTTTAACAGGTTGAAAGATTGAGTTAAAGATTAGTGCGGAAACCAAGTAATGTAAACTCGACGGTAATCTCGATTTATTACCATCGAATTTATTTTTCCTAACAATTCCTCTATTACTAACAATGTTCGCGTGTTTTATTTTTAATCAATATAATAAACTTAAAAATCGTTTTATCACGACTTGATGTCAGGAACGGCTCTTACTTTAATTCAATCGTGATGACGACTATTCAGTAAATGTATCCAATATCTATATAGGTATAATGGCTTAATGGACCAATCCTTTTTAGACAGGGGCCTGATTATGAGTTATGATAAGAATCTAGGTAACATTAAACTTTTAGATGTGCAAAGAATAATAATAGGTAACTGAATAAAATGTGCATAATTTACCCCAGCGTAATCGACACTATGATGGTTGACGAGCAAACAATCTATTTCATGGAAGAAACATTGAGTACGTCGAATATTATAGTCGAGTAAATAACTAGCGCCATCTAGCGATAACAGCAATGAATAGTTGCGAGGCTTAATAGAACCTACATTCAAGAGGCTGCGCTCGCGCCGCCGCTGACAAGAACAAACCTACCAGTAGGTACCTACGTAACTTGAACAACACACTGCATACCAAGCAAGGTATAGTTAATCAGTTATATTTGACGCTACTCTGTGAGCGGTGCTGTGTCGCGCCCCACCACAATGCTTTGTTACAACGCGGGGAAGGCAGAGTACATAACACATCATCAGAATGTGACATTATAGTTCACGTATTTTGTTATTAATCAAACTTCACCTTCCCTACATAATAAAGTTAATAAACTATATTTTTTTTGTTGCACTTTCTAAAAACGTATTTATTTTTCCGCGTGTGTAGTATAACAAACTTGCGTTTAACAAACGTTCTCGTCTCTCTCTCTGTGTGTGTTTGTTCTTGTGTGTGAGTGTTTATATAAATTAAAATTACGTAGTGTATTTTTTTATTATAAAACAAATATGACTATATCGTACGCCGGCGAAGTACCAAATGGCAGCAGTTTCGGATGTTTTTGGAGGATCCTTTGCAAGTAAGTATAGCTAGTGATCGCTGGTAGAGCGAGGCTTTGACCGCTGAGCGCCGCAGTATCGTAACTCTTTGGTTCGGGTGAAACAGCTGTTCAGAACAATGTCTCTACTACATTCTCACCTCCGTTCCTATATGACGAAACCCCACGAACACACCAATGAACCGTGTGCCACACGATATAACTACATGAAACAATAGCCACAACTGTGACGTGCAACTTTTGTAACCCACCAATTGTGTTAGGTACTTAAATATACATATGCGTTTTAAATATTTTATTTCGTAAATAACTTTATGGTTTATGTGTTTTTTTATTCACGTTCGACGTTCACAACTCAATCGAAAGTTTGTTTAACTGTCATTGGTTTTAGTAGTTATGAGAGCGACTTGCAGGCGAATGAACATCTACGTTTGAGTCGACCTCGCTGCGTTGGCTGAAAAAGAAAAAAAATACAATTCTTTATTCTGCAACTGACACTAAACTGGGCCTAGTCATCTGTTTTATACTATTATATCCTTTTGTGAACATCCTGTTCTCTCTATAAATGTAGGCAAGCCCTTGACGTCACTCTATTGCCAGTGTTGAGTGTGACGCGGAAATCAAATTCGCCGAAATACCTTCACCAGTCTCTACTAATTATTAATGACAACAAAAAATATTTGCACGATTTGTCGCTTGCACTATGTCATTCTGTCTTTGCTAAATTATTTTATCTTTAATTTTTTTTTATCTAATTGCTGAGTTTTATAAACATAATTTAAGCATAAACGTTGTTAATTTATTATACTTACTTAACATTTTACCTTCGTCTAAAATGTAGAAAAACAATAGAAGTGCCTAAGTTGTTTCTCGTTAAAATATAATAAGAAAAATAAACCTATTTATGGCAATACCACTGATGCTCGATCTCTAACTCTATTAATGGTATAAAAATGAATGTAACTCAAGCCCGAATACTGAACCGCCGCTCAAAAATATAAGCGCTACTTTAGCGTTTAAGTAGCTGTCACATTAGACAGAATACGTGAAATTTGAGCAGTAAGTAGCACTTTATTGATTGTCAGATTTGAGTGGCGGTTCAGTATTCGGGCGTCAGTCCTATATCTCTCTTTTATAACCTGACGAGTCAAACTCTGAATGAATAAAAAAAAACATTCAGGCCTATAACAAATAATGTTTTTTGATACTTGCGTGTACTGGACACCGCTTATTTAAAAGTAGGACCGCTAAACCATTGAGGCATCCGGGTGGAGGATTAAACACCACCGAAAACATTCCCAAGGAGGGTTGCCGTCAGGCAGGGGGCCAGTCACAAAACATAAAGCCTAATGTTTTGACAACATGGATAGTTCGAAAGGATATTACGTGCCGACCCCACTTTGTGTGGGATAAGGGCAGAAAAATGATGATGATTATATAAAGACCACTAATTAAATAAGGTTTTTTTTTATTGGATAGGAGAGCAAACGAGCATGCATGTCACCTGCAACACATATAATGTTACAGTTGCGTTGCCGACTTTTAAGGGATGGGAAAGGATGGGGAAGGGAGGTGGGCCTCCGGGTGCCACTCTCACCGAACGAAACGTGACATGAGCCACTTTACGTCGATCTTCTGAGA
This sequence comes from Euproctis similis, assembly GCA_905147225.2. Taxonomy (NCBI): domain Eukaryota; kingdom Metazoa; phylum Arthropoda; class Insecta; order Lepidoptera; family Erebidae; genus Euproctis; species Euproctis similis. Next base: position 20,257,848 of record LR990107.1, on the reverse strand, counting down.
GGTCGTGGTATTTCAAGTCAGCCCATTCATTCAGCGAGCTGCTTGGCTTCTACCACTGTGTATGCAATATTCGATTGCGTCAGCTGAGTTTACGCTGTCTATACATAGGCGAATAAAAATCTTAAGGGTAAATGTCTGTAAATATGACTATTGAACATTGCCGCGAATACGTATTGTTCTATCCGACATTGTATGAGAAATTTGTTAAATGTAATTTATTTGGTAAACACGCCTCTGGTCATGATTAGTTTGGCCCTGACAACGAAAGGCAGTGAAACTAATATTGACACCAATGATTGAAGGTCGTTTTGGTTTAGAAACATAACAACCTGCTGGTCGGCTTAGCTTACTAATCGCCTCATAGGGTGTCAATTATGATGTGACAGATGTCACTAAAGAACTCCAAGGAGATTTTCATATTACTACTAGTTGACACAGCGAACTTGGTTTCGCCTCATAAACATTAAGAAGAAATAAAAATTACTATTGTGGATTATTCTTAAAGAGATAGACATACGCCATCGGGGACTTTTTTGTAGACTTTTTGAAGGGGTATAATAATGTAGAGCATTGTTTTGATTTATTAAATAGGGGCTCAGCCACCGTTTGCAATTAAAAGTGCTAATCTAGAAAATTGACACATTTTTTACCATACCCGTTGATACCTCTTTACTATTAAAAAAAGCATATTGAATTTCGTTGCGTAGTTTCAAAGATCTTGGCATGTAAGGCGGCAGACAACGGAAAGTAACTTTGTTTTATACTATGTAATGATTTTACAGCAAAACTTAAGTTTTAAATGCCAAAAATTAATTATACAATTCCAACATAGAGGTAAAAAAATATTTTAACCAAAAGCATTCTGCTTAGGGCGGGTATTGTAGAAAACTATCGTGAAATTAAAACCCTATCGAAGCTGAAATTTTGTGAATTTGATTAAAAAGTTACTTTTTTTAATGACAGCTCTCGGTGCCACGTAGTAAAAGATTTAAAGATGTTAATTGATCTGAAAAGCAAATTCGCCGCGTGTGACATATTTTTTTTATTTAGTTTTTAATTAACGGTAAACTAATTAAATTTGTTGTCGTATGCTTGGATGCTATATTGAGAAACCCGTCGGTCGGAATAAGTCTACTTACGGTTTAACTATGTGCATCGAGGTGCTGATATAGCGTCTGAGAATATTTATAATGCATAGTAGGTAATGTTACATTTATTTTTTCATCTGTGGCGCATAATTTCATTGTTTTTATATATTTATAGATATTTAGAAACATGTTTTTTTTTATGGGATAGAAGGGCAAACGAGCAGGCGTGTCACCTGATGGTAAGCAACCAACGCCGCCCATGGACACCAGCAACACATATAGTGTTACTGTTGCGTTGCCGACCTTTAGGGGATAGGGGAAAGGAAAGGATGGGGAAAGGGGGTAGGCCTCCGGGTACCTCTCTCACCGAACGAAACGCGGCATGAGCCACTTTACGTCGATCTTCTGAGAGGTCGTGGTATTTCACCGGTCGAGCCGGCCCCTACATGTAGCGAACTGCTTGGCTCTACCACTGTTAAATGTTTATTTAAAAATACATATATTAGAATAGAATTTAACCATTCAAAATTAGTGTGTCTGTTATGATTTCTCAGATGGAATTCCTTGCTAGTTTTTAAAGTTATGCAATATGTTACGTTTCATTTAAACCACATTGTATTTTTTAGCCATTGAGGCTTCAATCAAATTAATAATTATACATAATAAAGTTCATTATTTTAACACGGATTCTCGTGACTAGATCTTTATCGATTTCCTTATATAAAAAAAAACCTATGATGATTTTTTCCTATTATATCAGTCTGTGGTTTTCTTAATACACCAGTTATGTTTATATATATATTTAACAAGTTCGTTGTGATACGGATTCAGCTGTTATAATTCCTCGATATACGACAAATAAGTTTTCATAAAGGTCGAGTTTGGTAAGGTACAGGTAGAGTTTGATAAGCAACAATTAATATTCACAACGGTTAATATTTAATCTTTATCTGATTTATTTTATTTTTGATTTGCGGTTCTGCGAAGTCTGTAAATTCTCTTGGCTTATTTTTATTCCTGAGAACCATACAGCGAATGTGACTTTCTAGAATATGCGCTAACCATCTGAAAGCGGTGAAGTATGTTGCGAATGAATTTTTAGAATCTGTATCTATCTACAGACGCCATATTAATAAACTCCGAAACTCCAATTTCGGATACTAAGTTTTTTTTTCAAATTTTGGTTATGCCTTATGATATAGGTATATGGTCCAGTGGTCGAGCACCCCGCGTCTAAAGGAAGAAATATTTTTCATATGTTATGTGTGTGTAATATCGATGAGTTCAACTTTGTGCCTTTTATAGGTTCGCTACCTAATTACATTTGGGATGTCAACATAACAGCAGCCTACACCTCCGGGTAGAAGAAGGCTTGAAGTCTTTTTATGAAATGAAATAATACTAGTTAGTCTCGGTGGCGCAGTGGGCGAGCGCACGGCCTCTGATCCAGAGGTCCGGGGTTCGATTCCAGACGCTGGCTCACACCAATGACTTTTCGAAATAGTTTTCGGAAGTTATGTGTGATAAATATCGATGACTGACAAACTTTGTGCCCGGTATGGCAATAGGTTCGCCACCTATTCCATTTGGGACGTAAACATAACGGCGAGACGAGGCTTAACAGCCGCTGCCTACACCTTCGGGTAACGAAAGGCGTGAAGTTATGTTATGTTAAATAATACTAAAAATTAACGTGCATTATACGGTACCCGCTTTTTCTAGATATGCCTCAACAACTGGCAAATTATCTATCACATTAGGTGTAGTACCAATACCTCAATTCAAATTCAAAGTCAATATAGCAAGTCGATAGTTTACTTTATAAAATCGATAGAGTCCAATTAGGAGTCAAAATCCTCACCTCCCAGTCGAAGTTTAAATCACCAGCCGCGCAGGAGATACGATATGATGCAGACGAAATGTTGTATACTCCTAACAACTATTCCCCACTATTAAACTTATTGTTTATAAATTGTTATTAAATAGTAAACATTGTAAACTAACAGCCAGAGATGTACAGTTATATTAACCTACAGTATTGTAAATCGGCTGTATGTTTGAAATAAATGCCTCATTTCAAGTTTCAACATGAAATAAGGATGCACTCCTCCAATGTTTTAGTTCCATTTACCTATTTTCTATTCCCATTTACTCCTGCGATTGTATTTTTTTAATATAAACAAATAACATACTTTGTGAATTGAATAAGTATTCAATATTATAGCGGCTGTCTGCATACTTAAGCATATATATGCTTTAATTTGTTGCTAAAGTTGCTATACTGTATAGATAATATTACCAAGCTCAAAATATAGCCAGTTTTCGCGATATCTTTGTTCTAACATATCTTACATGTTGTTAGAATATTACAAGCGTCAAACTGTTTTGTGATTATATGCGATAACATACTAAATAATAATTTATAAAAGAGAGTTTATATATGTTTAATATATTCGTATAAATAAGCAGGAAAATTCTAAACCTACATGCTTACCAACATATCATCACGCTACTACTTAAGGGTAGAGGTAGAGGTAGAGGGTAGAGTATTTTACGATAATCAGCCATTTTATTTAAAAAAAAATATACGCGATCGAGTTTCGGATATAGTTGTTGTGTGTATGATGGAGATGGAACCCGCCGACCTTTAATCAAGTTTTTAAAATCAAAAACAACATAAATAACAAAAATGAATACATTTTAATCACATTTATCCAAGCCATTTCACTTATTTATCTCACCCATGCGCCATCACACCTTCCAAGCATGGTATTGGCCAAAATCTCAAACGGCAGAAATACAGAAACCAACGTTTATGTTTTTGAGCCGTTTGGGGTTGAGACTCTAGGGACATGGGCTCCGAGTGCTTGTGCACTCTATAACGATCTTGCAAAGAGATTGATCGAGGCCTCTCGTGACTAGATGGCTGGCCTATTCTTCGCACAGAGGATTAGCATTGCTATTCAGCGTGGTAATGCAGCCAGTCTTCTGGGCACTCTGCCAGTAGACCTAGATGCGGAGAAATTTGATTTAATTATTATATTATTATTATTGATTTAATTTATTTCTTCTTATTATATTTATCTCTTTATTTCGGATTCTCTCCAGCTTTAAAGGTTTTCCCAGCCTACCCAAAATGACTTGGCGTGAAGTTGTTGTTGTTTTTGAGCATAAAATTATTGGAAAGACAGCTAAAGAAACCCAACACGTGACACTTTGGGTTTTTTATGTCTCATGCACACCAAATATTCAATTAACACTTACTTTTTGGGCAGAATCTTTGGGGATTTCTCTTGTCGCTGTCATCGGAATATGTTATCATTACATAGTATAAAACAAAGTCACTTTCCGCTGTCTATCCCCTTATATGCTCATATCTTTAAAACTACGCAACGGCCCGTTTGAAAAATGCGGTTTTTTTAATAGTTAGAGGGTGTCAACGGGGTGGTTTTGATCTATAATTCATGTATGATGCTGTAAATAAAAAATGATAATTTTCGAGATTTAGAGCTTTAATTGCAAACGCTGGCTGAACCCTAAGTGATAGATCAAAACAATGTTCTACATTATTAAACACCTTCAAAAAGTCTACAAAAAAGTCCACGAGGGTATAGCTCTATCTCTCAGGGATAACCCCCAATGAAAATTTTTATTTTTATACTTTTTACGAGAAATAATGGCTTATTTACGAAGTGATTTTAAATATCACAGCGTTAATTTTCATCCAATTAAGTGTCTTAAATAGATTGTGCATGTAATATAGATCAATATGCCCCGTTACAGCATGCACGAAGATATTGCAGTATTAACATAGTGGGACAGAAGATAAATAGCACAAATTGAACCTCAGGATATTCAAAATTTACTCATTTATTACTTTTGATGCGAAACAAAGATCGCCGGGTGAGCTAGATAGCTGATAAGTAAAAATATGAACTCTTTTACGAACCCTCAACAATCTGTTAGAGTTGTCATAAATGACAAGGGAATAATAAACTAATAAAATTAGTAAGCACAACAAACTATTTAGCTTTATATATAAGCTGAAGGGTTTGTTTTAACGTGCCAATCCGACGAAAGTATGTGTGAAGTAGGTACTATCTGAAATTTTCTGTCAGTATTAGAGTCCATTTGTTAGTCTAAAAATTACTTTAAAAAAAAAGTTAAACCGACTTCTAGAAACGTAAACCACAAAATCTTTAAGTAAATGGAAACAGTACCTTCATAACTAAAAAGCGATAAATAACGAAACTTACTAATTTGTATACTTAATACAATATACAAAACGTAATACTTTTATAAAGTAATCTTTAACTGTTATAATATTTACTATTGCCACTTATTTTTGGAGTCGGTGCAAGCCCAGGTAACGTACTCTATTGTGTTGCACCGACTTCAAACCTACTTAAAGATTTTGTGGTTTACGTTTCTAGAAGTCGGTTTAACTTTTTTTTTGAAGTAATTTTTTTCATGAGTTTTAGTGATATTAATGAGTTGTGAACTTCAATAGAAGTTAATTCATTTACATGGCTTTCAGATTATTAAATATATTATCACTTGTTACAAGTCCGTTTGTTAAATGGTTGATATTTTTAGGGAGCTATAATTATTATTATTAAGTACTTATCTAAAAGAGTTTTATAATACTTGTTAAGTATTTGTTTCTAAGACTTTCGCGAATCTCACTCATTGATTAAAACAACTTTTAGGATTGTATCGCGTTTATTTATTATTTATTTATATTTATTTTCCGACGTTTCGAACTCTTTACAGAGATCATTTTCACGAGTATGTAGAAAAGATAAGTTGTTGAATGGTGGTGGTTGTTCAAAAAGATGGTAGTTGTTCAAAAGCTATCTTATCTAAAGCTAAGATAGCTTTTGAACAACTACCATCTTTTTGCTCAGATCAGATCCTGACCTGGTGAAAATGGGACCATCTCGAAAGTAAACACTATCGATCAAAAAAAAAGTTTTGAAATCGGTCCATAATTGACAAAAATATCGGTGAACAGACATAAAAAACAAAAAATATTATACATACAGACGAATTGAGAACCTCCTCCTTTTTTCGAAGTCGGTTAAAAATAAGATATTTTCATGCTACGATTAATAGGAACAAAGCTCTACCCTCTTTAATGTACTACTATTATGAAACCATGACGAAACCAATATTAGCAAAATGGCTTATATTGACATATTCGCTCATATGCATATGGGCTATTATTGGAATAAGAGAACCAACGCGTCAACGGTCACCTGAATGTAAGCAACTACCACCACCCATGGACACCTGCAACACAGATAGTGTCATTACCAGTATTTAAGGCAGATTAGGATTGGCAGCCTATTCATGTGGCGAAATGCGTGGCTCTCCCACTGTTTGCCACGTGGCTATAAAATAAATGGACTAACCTATCCATTTTCTAAATCTGAGTATTGTCTCTTTTCGATTATACAACTGATAGATGTATGCAAATTTAGTTACGAAAGATAATTCGTTATTATAAGTAAGAATACCTTTGAATTATATGAACATGTCATCACTTATGGCCTAGTTTTTTTTATGCACTCATTTGAAGGTTGATGTGAAAATGCGGGCGTTTGGATTTTAGATCTATGTTTAACGCACACACTGTTATAGTGTATTAATATATCATTTGAAGTCGGTATATATTGTTTTATAATCTGGGGACCAGTCTTCTTTCGAGAACGGTTTAAGGAAATTGGAATATTAACAGTTGTTTCTCAATTTATATATGCCAATATAATGTTTGTTAGGAAAAACTTAAATAGATATATTATACATAGTGATGTACATAATTTTAATACCAGAGGCAAGCATAAACTTGTGTTACCGTGTCATCGCCTGAACAAAGTACATAAGTCGTTTTTGGGAATGGGTGTATAGTTCTATAATAAGGTCCCTGCGCATATTCTGGCTCGATCGGTTTAGGCGAGCTGTGAAGGATCGTATCGTTGCTGGTGCTTACTACCCCATCAATAACTTCATGACGTCATCTTGGGACCGTCAAATTGCTTGCTCAACGCGGATTGTGTAGTTTGCTTGTAGGAATTTGTTCACTTATTTTGGAGTGCAGGCGTTCTGCAAACATTTCTAATAGTAATCAACATTTCTAATTTTGAGATTTCCCTCATGTTGTTTTGATACATGCTACACTTAAGTTTTATTATTGTACATACTTGTTGCACAACGTTACCACTCTAAATAGAAGATGTCGCGTCAATTGTGCTCGACTAATATCATCGACTAATATCATATAATATCTCTCATTAATTTGTAGGAAGATGATTTTAAATTGGTTGGGTCATAACTGTGATGGTCGACTATTCTGGCAGCTACACCTTCAGTAGCGATATTAATACTATTGTATCAACTTGTAATGGTTTTGAAAACAGTATTTGGCACGTGAGTTTCTTGCCCGATTCTTCTCATGATAGCCCTTACACTCGGAATCGGGCCGCTCGTGGCGATTGCGTCCGTGTTTTCATCCACGGAAGCACTTTCTTCAAGCGCTCGTGTTTAAGAATTTTAAATATCATTTTAATTATAAATATTTTTGTACATTTACTATTTTTATGTGTCTGTGAAGGAAGACCATGAAAATAAAGTTACTTTGACTTTGACTTAAGTTATCTCGGTGGTATGAAGGTTAAGCAATAATAAGTTGAGGTATCGAACCCTGGCTCGCACTAATGACTTTTTGGAAGTTATTTGTGATAGATATCGATTACTGATAACATTGTGACCTATGTGGGGCTTATATGGTTTTTATATATAACCTAAATACAACTCTTTGATTACTGCAATACTCGCGGATTTGAAAAGAATATGAACAGATATTAAGAAAGATTTTAGAGGGTTATACAGGGGTTGAAACTTTACATGAAAGTACCATGTCTTTGAAGGCTTTAATTTAAAAGTAATTGCTCTATAGTGATGTAAACGTGTATTTATTTAATGTATCAATGGAAATCAACACTCATCTGAAGTATAACAAGAGTATGTTTTTTGATTTTACACGGCCGTATTGGTGTTAGTTGTGTATTCACTAGGGATGTAACTAGTTTTAAGTCTATTAACTTTTTCTAACAAATATACCTTTAATATACAATAATACAATTGGGAAAAAATCATTGGAGAGTTATTACCGCACAGTAGTTTCTTGTTTATAAATTTTCATATCGATACATTTGTTATTAACTTTCTAAAGTGAGAGAAAGAGACAGAGAAGAAGAGAGTTTCTATTTCTAGAGTTACTCTCATCTTATAGAGCGGTAACCTAGATGTGACCCCCTTTGTGTTGCTGATGATGTCCATAGGCAATAGTCAAGTGAATAGTCGATATCCATCACGTGAACCTCGCGATGGATATCGACTCCATTTGCCGCCTTTTCCCACAGAAAAAAGGTTTTAATAAAACTGAAGTAAAATTGACAAAACCGATTCTGACCAGATTTAATCTGTTGTAACAGAAAAAATGCTTGGTTTGAAAAATTATTTTATGATTCGATAAATAAATCGACAGGAAATTAAAAAGTTATTGTTTTTGAACTGAAACTTCTTTAGAATCGTTGTGATTTCAAACCGGATGCAACGGAAATACGACAGGTAAGAGACACAAATACAAAAATGTGTAGGATGAAGCCCGGAAAGAATGAGACAGAAATATACATACTATTTTATTTTATATTATCGGTCTCTCCTCTTTGTTTTATGGAATTTCAGTCTACATTGACACACTGTATAGAAACAATTTTTATAATCACAAAAACATCCAAAGGCTAAACTCAGCTTCAATGTCACGCAATTTAGTGGTTGTTCGAAGCGGCGTATCCACTAGGCTACGGATGGTAGTTAAAGTGACTGTCAATACCCGTATATATAATAACTAACTTCCTCAACTTTATTTAAGGTTTAGCGACATCTATGAACTAAATTAATAATTATCAATAGTGATAACGATTGAACGAGTTGTTTTTAAATATTTGTGTCAGCCATGAGCCAGTATTACTTTAGTTCGTTTTATATGAATAATACGAAAAATAAATGCTTATATTGGAGTATATATATATATATATATATACTAGCTGACCCGGCAAACGTTGTCCGAAAAATAAAATTTAAAAAATAGGGGTTGATCGTAGGGGGTTGAAAATTTAGGGTTGCATGTATTCTTGTATCCCGTTTTAGAAAAAAAATAAGAAACAGAAATATGTCGAAAAATTAAAAAATGATTTAGGGGGATGAAAAATAGATGTTGTCATATTCTCAGACCTACCCGACACGCACATAAAATTTCATGAGAATCGGTCAAGCCGTTTCGGAGGAGTTCAATTACGCACATCTAGACTCGAGAATTTTATATATTAGAAGATGCAATTAGTACAGAGAAAAATAACACATGAATATAAATAAATGAAACGTGACATTCCAAATTTAAAATATTTTTCTTTTTAAAATATTCTTAAAATAAACTAGAGTTCACATCAAAAGAATATGTTTAAGTATATGTGTGTTATTATTTAACTGCGTGTTTGTGAGTAATTTTATATCTTGTTGCACTTAGTAATAAATTTTATAAGATGCCGGAAACTAATGCTGAAATGTGTCGTCAATATCGACCCAAAAAAATAAAAATAAAATTAAAATGAAAAAAAATCCAGGAAGAAGTTCAACAGAACGCAGTCGCGAGTTTCGTGCACGTAAAAACAATTATTGAACAATCAAAATAGATGTTCAAATATAAATGTTAATGTGTCTGATGTAATAAATGATAAGTGTAAATATTTTTTAATCCTGTTTTAAGTATAAACTAATGTTTCAATGTTATTCAATCAATAAATTGGATTTTTAATTTATACTGATCATGGATTGTATTATATATGTATATATATACTAGCTGACCCCACAAACTTTTTTTCGCATCAAAAGTAATAAATAAGTAAAATTTTGGACCTTAAAAAGTTCAATTTGTGATATTTATCGGCACGCGTTTTGGCGCGCTATGTTAATACTGTAATATCTTCGTAAATACTCGTTTGAATTACATGCTGTAAAGGGCCATATTGATCTATATTAAAAACAAAATCTATTTAAGACACTTAATTGGATGAAATCGTTTCAAATCGCTTCGTAAATGAGCCATTATTTCTCGTAAAAAGTACATACATACATACATAACTTCACGCCAAATCCCTTGCGGGGTAGGCAGAGAGAACAGAGCGCCATAGGGCACGATTCTTACACACCTCACTCGCTTCGTTGACTTTCATAACTCTTTTCATGCACGCGCGTCGGTTTTTGAGGCTCTTAACATCACCTTCCTCTAGAACACGTTCTATTTGGTCTTGGAATGTGTGTCTTGGCCGTCCTCGACTCCTACATCCGTCCGCTTTTGCATTGTATATCTGCTTAGTCAGTCTTGCGTCAACCATTCTTTCTACATGTCCGAACCATCGGAGCATGCCCTTTCTTACTTTTACACCGACACTCTCTTTCAAACCAACTTGCTTCCTTACAACCTTGTTTTCTACGCGGTCAGCGAGAGTCACTCCGCAGATTTTGCGTAGAGCCCTCATTTCTACCGCGTTTATTCTACTTTCATGCACACTCTGCCATACCCAGCTCTCGCTTCCATAAGTTAGTGTTGGGATCAGGACTGCATTGTGGATTGCTAACTGGGCCTTTCTGCTAATATTTTTTGCGCCCAGGAATCTGCCCAACACTCCGTTTACGCTATTTCCTATCGCCACTCGTCTTTCTAAATCCGCGGTGTACCTTCCATCTCTGCTAAAAGCGCATCCAAGATATACAATTTCATTCACCTGTTCCAGCACTACATCATCAACCATTATCCTTGCATCTGTTCTGGATTCCTCCCTTTCAAACACTCGTAAAAAGTAAACAAATAAAAATGGTCATTGTGGGTTATCCCTAAAAGATGGACATATGCTCTCGCGGACTTTTTTGTAGACCTTCTAAAGGTGCTTATTAATGTAGAACATTGTTTTGATCTATCACTTAGGATTCAGCCAGCGTTTGCAAATAAAGTGCTAAATCTCAAAAAATATCATTTTTTCTTTACAATACCATATATGAATTATAGATCAAAACCACCCCGTTGACACCCCCTAACTATAAAAAAAACCGCATTAAAATTCGTTGCGTAGTATTAAAAATATAAGCATATAAGGGGACAGACAGCGGAAAGTAACTTTGTCTTATAGTATGTATACCTTTATATATACCTTCTGTGTACTAAGTATCGGGAATTTGTCAATAAAACAAAAAATACAAATTATTCATCTAAATTTATTTTATCGCCTTCAAAGTAGGCCCCATCGCTTGCAATACAACATCTCCACCGCTTCACCCAGTCTTCCATACATTTTTCATAGGCTATTTGCGGTATGGCCTTTAGCTCATTCAGCGAATTTTCTTTTATGGCTTCTATTGACTCAAAACGTTTTCCTCGAAGTGGTAATTTTAACTTGGGAAATAAAAAAAAGTCAGACGGAGCCATATCAGGTGAATAGGGTGCTTGGTCGAGAACGTTTGTTGAATTTTTCGCTAAAAACTCTTTCACTATAATGGCTGTGTGTGATGGTGCATTATCATGGTGCAGCATCCATGAGTTGTGTCGCCACAAATCTGGACGTTTTCGGCGGATACTCTCACGCAAACGCTTCATGACGCCTAAATAATATTCTTTATTCACTGTTTCTGCCTCTGGAAGGAATTCGGAGTGAACCACACCACGGTAGTCAAAAAAAACTGTCAGCATCACCTTGATTTTGGTGCGACTTTGCCGCGGTTTTTTGGGTTTCGGCTCGTTTTCGAGACGCCATTCTGAAGACTGTTGGCTTGTTTGCATGTCATACTCATAAACCCATGTCTCGTCGCCAGTTATTATACGTTTCATAAAGGTCGGATCCGTAGAAGCTCGGGAAACCATGTCTTCAGCGACATGCTTTCGCTGCCCTTTTTGAACAAAATTGAGCTCTTTTGGAACTAGTCGAGCGGCGACGCGTTTCATGCCTAAAATGTCAATGAGAATATTGTGGACGGACTTAAAAGATATGTTCACCGCACTAGCCAACTCTCTCAGACTCATACGTCGATTTTTGAGCACTAGCTTCTTGATTCTGTCGATGTTTTCTTTGGTCGTAGCGGTTGAAGGTCTACCAGAACGAGGCAAGTCTACTACTACTTCTCGGCCTTCTTTAAAAGTCTTATACCATTCATAAGCCCTTGTTTTCGATATACATGATTCGCCGTAGGTATTTCGCAACATTTTTAGTGATTCACCATATGAAATATCATTCGAAACACAAAATTTAAGGCACACTCTTTGTTCAACAATATTTTCCATTGTAAAAATCGCCGAGGACTCAAAACTATGACCAACAAAAAGTTTAGTTTAAAACAAATTAAATGACAGATCCCGTTCAAATTTTGCGCGCTAAATCAGTACAGTGCTACCAACATGCAGTAAAAAAATTAGAATGACCTCTTTTACGCGGGTCTCTTTATTGACATATGCCCGATACTTTTTACACAGAGTAGTATATCGATTTACTGAAGTTTCACTTCTACCGTGTGTGAATCGCACACACACCATTTTTTCTTTGGTGTTGTTTTTTCTGATGTCAATGATACCGAAACAGACTAATCCATAAGGTATTATTAAAAGCTTACGACAGATTAGAATGATGATAGAATTTATAAAAAACAACGACATTCACAATTAAACGTTTTATAAATTCGTAAAGTATATTCTACGTTTCTTATTTTGGCCAGAAATCAAATAACAATTTTATATTTAGAATCAATTTTTATGTATGTACCTACATACCGTGGAACACACCCAATTTTAGCAAATGCCCATTATCTGACGCTCAATACAAAACAACTTTGTCAATGGCCTTTTATTCGATGGAACTACACGTATAAAAATAGGTAGTAGTCGTTGTATTTGTGAAGTGTTCTGACAGACATTACAATGTTATTTACGAACACATTCCGTTTGAAATTACCCGGTGTTGTTTCAGATTTGGATATGAATTACTTTTGTGGCCAAAACGTAAACCGCGTTCGCTAAAACAAAAAAATAAAATTACTTTTTTTAAATTTGACGGAGGCAAACAGGTTGCCACCACCAATGGGCGTATTGTAGATTTTCAGGACGTACAAACCAGTCTCAAAAAAGGTTTCTATGTTTGTTACATACATATATACATAACTTCACGCCAAATCCCTTGCGTGGTAGGCAGAGAGAACGGAGCGCTATAGGGCACGATTCTTACACACCTCACTCGCTTCGTTGACTTTCATAACTCTTTTCATGCTCGCGCGTCGATTTTTGAGGCTCCTAACATCACCTTCCTCCAGAACACGTTCTATTTGGTCATGGAATGTCGTCCTCGACTCCTACATCCATCCGCTTTTGCATTGTATATCTGCTTAGTCAATCTTGCATCATCCATCCTTTCTACATGTCCGAACCATCGGAGCATGCCCTTTCTTACTTTTACACCGACACTCTCTTTCAATCCGACTTCCTTCCTTATAACCTTGTTTTCCAGGCGGTCAGCGAGGGTCACTCCGCAGATTTTGCGCAATGCCCTCATTTCGACCGCGTTTACCCTTCTTTCATGCACGCTTTGCCATATCCAGCTCTCGCTTCCATAAGTTAGCCTTGGGATCAGTATTGCATTGTGAATTGCTAGCTGAGCTTTTCTGCGAATATCTTTTCGCCCAGGAATCTTTTCGCCCAACGCCCCATTTACTTTATTTCCTAACGCTACCCTTCTTTCTACATCAGCGGTGTACCTTCCATCCCTGTTAAAAGCGCATCCAAGATATACAATTTCATTCACCTGTTCCAGCACTACATCGTCAACCAATATCCTTGCATCCGTTCTGGATTCCTCCCTGGTTCCTCCCCCTGTTTGTTACTGATATTTTAACAACAGTCAACAACCAAATCTTTCCCATACGTCGAGACTTATAAGACTAATAAGAGACCGTTAATAGAAAGTGCCAATTAGAGTAGAAGTTACTTATCTGTGGCAATAACTGAGGTGTACCTGTAGTTGTCACTTATTTAGTTAAAAAGTTCTCCGGTTAGTTCTGCAATTCTTGAACAAAATTTAAAGTGACAGGACTATTCAAATAGTTGTTAATAATCAAAAATTAACTTGAAGAATTAAAAACCTTTGCCGTATAATTATATACATAGATGGAACTATGTGAATTTATTTATATAAAAAAAAACATGAGAGGTGTCAAAGGAAACCCGGATGGAACGAAGTTCCTTTCGATTAATTAGTGAAGGAATTTTAATAAAATTTTAGAACTAAAAAAAACATATATAAAATATGAAAACATGGAAAATAAAACTTCAAAAAGAGTTCCGATACCGGGAATCGAACCTGAGCCCCCTGTATGAGAGCAAGGTATCCTAGCCACTAGACCATTTGGACAGTTATACATTTTTCTAAATAAGCCGATACTTGAAAGTGCAGTTTGGCATGGAAAAAGTGTCGTGACAATTTTTTCCATCTAGGCCCCTTATACAACGCGCGATAAGGAACTTCGTTCCAAAATATAATTTATTTTCCAAGTATTTAAGTTCAGCAAATGGAGTTCTTGGAATACATTAGGTTAAAATCAAACAATGAAATAAAGCAATCAAAACAGTTATCCCCTTTTTAGCTTTTTATTAGCTTCACCTGTATGTTTGTTTGTAGGTTTGTATGTTTGTATGTTTGTAGGTTTGTAGGTTTGTATGTTTGTATGTTTGTATGTTTGTTTGTAACCGACTTCTTTTTTAGTTTCCGGTGATTGCCACTAGATGGTGCGATTTGTGAACTATGAAAGTTCTAGACTAGAAAACCGAACTAAAAAATAGAAAATAAATAATAGTTTAAAAAAACTAAAAAACACGCTTTTTATAGAAAACCGAACTAAAAAATAGAAAAATAAAAAAAAATATTTTATTTTAAAAAAAGCGTGGGGTGCATGGTGTGAATAGTTATAAATATTTTATTGACAGATATGAGTAGAGTGATTATCATTTCGTTAATATCTAAAAAGCACCCCACGCTTTTTTTAAAATAAAATATTTTTTTTTATTTTTCTATTTTTTAGTTCGGTTTTCTATAAAAAGCGTGTTTTTTAGTTTTTTTAAACTATTATTTTTGCTTGGATATTAACTAAGTAATGAAAAACTTTCAATATTATTTCTCCGTGTCTTAAAAATCACAACTCACGATGATAAAGCTGTTGACAACGACGAACATTCGAATTTACCTAAAAGTGTGTTCTAAATTCCCGCTTATTTTTATTTTTGTAATTATGTATCTGTATACCTACATTTCCTATATCCGTATAAACTATTATTATTATTTTAAGATTTAACGACCTGGTTGCTAAGACCTTTAAGTCGAGTGTTTTTGTTATAAATAACATCTTCATTCTTAACCTAAACTAATCCTAACCTAACCTAGCCTAAACCTACAGCTTAACCTAACCTAACCTAATCATCCATAAAGTCGTGGCACTTTATGCATGATTTTCCGAGGGAGTTTTGACGCCACTGTAGAAGAGCACACTAAACACGATATTTACACAATTTCCCACATTTGCACTCATATACGAACACTTATTAAATAAAACGCCACGAATTCTATCCAATAATATCCATTGAAATACAAATTTGAGAAAATAATGCAAATAACGGACATGTTTCCTCCACAATCCCGCCAAAACTCGATCCGTAAAAACTGATCTATACCTAACCACAGAGCAGAGCGCTCAAATAATAATCGACTAAATATATAGCAATTAAAACCTACGTTCGATTGTGTGTGTTATTAGTTTCCAATGAAATAATTTTCGAATGAGTCATGCATTCGAAAATTATTTCATTGGAAACTAATCGATCTTCTTTATCGCGTTCAATTACTTAGAGGTTTAACAAAATTGTTCTGGGTAATTCCAGAGGATGGTGGAAAGCCGTGTCGAAATATTAATTTCCCCCCAATTAACCAGTTCGATAATTGTGTTGCTGATTCTAAACAACAAGTTATAATATAAATAATATATGTATATATGGATGTAACAAGCGATTGTGATTACGTGTTGTATTTGAGTATAAATGTATTTAATTGAAATTTTTATTTACGAGGAGATTTAATTATTTTCTGACAACTTTTTTATATTTAGGTAGGTATACTGATAGGCATTTTCAGGCTTTATTTTTTGTCTGTTTATTGATTTGTTGAATTATCCTTAACAAGCTAGATTCAATCAAGTTGAAAATTCAATCTTATATGATGTATACAATTGTTATTTGCGTTATTTTTTTATCCATAGCAGATCAGAAGACCTACTGAGTTAAAGTACTCTATTATCAAAAATAAAAAAAGAGATTGATTGATATTTACTAATTTGTATTCATAATACAATATTCTATATTCCTAACCATATCAAACTTTTAGATTTTAAATTGCACAAACGGCGGTCTTAAAGCTACGGTAATTTCGCCAGATATAAAATAACCTAAATTAGGGTAGATATTGGTGTTTAAAATAAGAATAGATAGAAAAGAGACAATTTAGGCACTTTCATGTTAATTTAACTAATATCAAATTATCCGTCACCATATTATTGATATAATATGATATATGAAGCTAACAATAACTTATATATTCTGCAACAATATATAACACACAGCAAAGATTAGTTTGCCAATGACCATTGGCAGCGTTGAACACGTCACATTTCAGAACTCGTTTTACATCAAGCAAAAAGAAGCGTATAATTGCATACACATAGATTGGTATAATGGTTTCAACGTGAGTTCAAAAATTCTGAATCCTTGGGCAGTTTGTGGTTAGTTATTTAATATTATTTTATAAAATAAAGTAAAACTCATCAAAAGAAAAAAAGCCGTTTCGTTAAGCATATATTTAAAAAAAATGCTCATGAATTTTAAATTTCGAACAAATATATATATTCTTTTAAATTATGATGTTCCTCTAATTAATGTGTCATTTAGTGAGTGAGCACTATGTGCTCTGAGAAACCTGTTGATCTGTATTCGTCATAGTGCGTCACTTGGTCGACGGCAAGGTCGAGCCTGGCCTGTTCTGGCGAAAGTACCGCTACATGATCTGTCCACCTAATTTGTGAACTTTTTTATATATATCTTTATATATATATAGAGATCGGCAACACGCCCTCGTTTCGCTTCTGTTTATAATAAAAGTTATCCGGCCATTTTGTCTATGGCCAATAACCTCAAGAAGTTTTTCATATCTTCGCAATCTTATCTTTATTCGTTTGAATCTGGCTACAAATAAATGAGTTTTTGTAGGCTGTATATATAAATATGATGAAGGTGATGTTAAGAGCCTCAAAAACCGACGCGCGTGCATGAAAAGAGTTATGAAAGTCAACGAAGCGAGTGAGGTGTGTAAGAATCGTGCCCTATGGCGCTCTGTTCTCTCTGCCTACCCCGCAAGGGATTTGGCGTGAAGTTATGTATGTATGTATGTATATATAAATATCAGTTAATTAAAAATCATTTGCACAATGTATGGCTTCAACTTAACAAGGTATTAACCACAAGGCTTTCATTTGGCGAGAGAGATCTTGGAAAGCGCAACTTCATATCCTTGCCCGTACCGATCCCATTTCAAACCCCATCAATTGATATTATAAATTTCTATGGTCTTCGCTAGACCGTACCACCATCTCTTGTGAGTCAATATAAAACAATATAACAGTCAAAGACACACAGGCACAGACACATTCCATGACCAAATAGAACGTGTTCTGAAGGAAGGTGATGTTAGGAGCGTCAAAAATACGCGCGTGCATGAAAAAAGTTATGAAAGTAAACAAAGCGAGTGAATTGTGTAAGAATCGTGCCTTATGGCGCTCCGTCTCTCTGCCTACCCCGCAAGGGATTTGGCGTGAAGTTATATATGCTATCATCAATGCTATGTATATAACAGTCAAATGTATAAAATGTATGTTCTTCTTGAATATTAGTACAGCTTGTAATACTTCGTTTGCAGATGGCGAGGAAGCGTGTACAAGCTGGTGTGGCGGGAGCTATTAGCTTATCTCACTCTCTACTACACTATCAACCTATTATATCGATTTGCGCTCACAGAGCAACAACAGAGGTTAGTATTTTAAGTTAATCTATACATACATCTGTCTATACAAAATAACAAGAATTTGATTGTCTATTTGTAATATTACAATAAAATAACTCATTTTTACTGAATGCATTTTTATGTAATAATAATATCTAGGACACAAATCACACAGTGCCCTCTAGTTCCAAATTAAGCAACTAAATGCTTCTAAACTAAATTTTGTATCTGCCCTTAGGACACCGTATTTATACATGTATCTATGTTATGTTCGAACACGTGGTTCATTGTTGAGATCTAGATTATTAGAACGGAAGCAGTAAAATAAAATAAAAATTTTTTTAATGTACTGTCGCTTCCAGTATCTAGTAGTGACGTAACGAATATTGCATTTGTTATTTGTCAAATATTCACAATCAATTTTTGGACTTTTGATTAAAGGTAACGTTGCGAGGATATAAAAAAGGAAAATGAACTTAAATTATATTCAAATTTGATTAATGGTTATGAAAACACAATATAATTAAGAGAAATTTACAAAACGTTACTTTTGAAGTAGTTTGAAGTGAACAACTAAATTAGATATACCTATTTTGTACTTCGTCTCGTTTCCTCACTCTCATCAGTCCAAGTGAATAGGTAATGAATCCCATCGCAGCCTTGGGATGTGGAAGGGGTTGGAAGTGGGATTGAAACACCGAGCGAAACGCAACTGTGACAATAAGACAAGATTCTTACACGCCTCACTCGCTTCTTGGACTTTCTTATCTCTTGTCAAATGACAAGAGTTATGAAACACAATGAACAAAAATTTGTTCATTGTGTTTCATAACTGTAATATCATTTGTTATTTCTAAGAAATAAACACACAATATTAGAATATTACTAATTTACTACGATTTCTATCGAACTTATAATAATAAATACTAGTTTGTAATTGCCTTTCTAATGGCGAAAAATTTCTTCTAAAATCAGATATTTTGGTGACAAAGACTTAACTTGACGCGTCGCTCGGTGAGCCGAGGCTTGAACAACCGCTGCCTACACCTACGGTTAAAAGGCGTTAGGTTTACATTTGAAGTCAAATATTGTTTTCAATAAAAGCTAATGAACTATTATCCCCTATCCCTTAAAGGTCGGCAACACAATAGTGACACTATGTATGTTGCTGGTGTCCATGGGCGGCGTTGGTTGCTTACCATCAGGTGACACGCCTGCTTGTTTGCCCTCCTATCCCATAAAAGAAAAAAAAATCGCTATTACGATAAAATCGGGTTCATTAAAGATTTGTTATCTACATACCCTACTGCATCATTGGCCTTCCCTCTACCAATATGAAGGACGGACGAAAAAGAGATGGATCTGTTGTATCAGAGTCGATATAAGCATGAAGATTTTAAGTTTGAAGATGTTGAGTGACAGAATACAATGGTATATACAGAATACATGTTGTGCCAGACAAACTAAATGAAATATTGAAAACTATATGATTATAAAATTATTGACTTCTATTGGGTTCTTTTATATAATTCACATAAACAATATATTGTCTTGTAATTATTACATAGTAAAAAATAAAGTCGCTTTCGCTGTCTTATAAGCTTATATTTTTGAAAATACGCAACATATTTTGATGCGTTTTTTTCATAGATAGAGGGTGTCAACGGGGTGGTTTGTATTTATAATTCATGTATGATATAGTAAAGGAAAAGTGATAAATACAAAATTTACTTATTTATTACCTTTGATGCGGATCATAGTTCACCGTGTCAACTAGTAACTTTATAATTTTAAATCTTTTCAGTTGTGATATCATTCGTCTTGCTCAATACCAAGATACTAACAATTTAATTGAATTTGTAAGGAGTTTCGCTATTCAGAATACCTCGGTTAAAGTTAATGAACGGGTTACGATCTACTGCTACGGCCATCATAGTAATGTTTAGGCATTTGTTGGTTCTTAGTTAATAGCAAAGCTTACGAAAGTGTTAAAAATTTCTCTCATCTGTGGTTTATTGCAGTGCCTACTGTTGTTTTTGAGAAACTATTTTATACTAAAGCTACATACACCACCAGTTCTGCTCGAAAATAGCAAATAAATTTCAATGAGAGAAACTAATCATGGGTTACGGATTACCAGAGTATTACATCAGCAAAGAATGTTTACGAAATAAAAAAAATATATTATGGAAGTAAGTACTATAAGGAAAACACGTCATTTATACAAATCAATAAAATTTAACTATCTGTTCGTTGTGTTATAATCAATTACTATTACTATAATTGTTTATACTCCATCTATGTTAACTAATGTCGGTTCCTTAGGATAGCGCGTACAAACAAACATCAACTCTTCAGTTTTATAATGTTTGTATAGATAAAAATGTTTTGGACACAATACATTCAGCGTTAATTTTACAAGCTATTTTTTTCTCTTAATGTCGTGTGTGCGTTATTGAACTCCCCCGAAACTTGCTTGACCGATTCTAATAAAATTTTGTAGGCATATCTGGTAAATATTAACGATAATCCACCACTAAATTAATTTATTAACTTTTAGATATTTTTTTAACTTAGAAACAGAGTATGTTGAAAAATTTCACCCTTCTGCAATCAACCACTATTTTTTATTTGTTTGCCAAAAACATCCCTTTTTGTGACAAGACATCGTTTACTGTGCCAGCTAGTACAGAGTACAAATAAACAAACTTAAGTTAGAATCAAACCCACTTACCTCTACTCATCAGTATGTTGTAAAGATACTTCTAAATATTGTAATTATTATTGTTGCCAGTCACAGAACTATTATTGTTACCCGATTTGACTTTTTGCCGCCTGTAATTACCAAGATCATATATACATACATACATATCATATATATATATAATAAGTTACTTTTTGTAGTTCATGAATTTCCATGACTGCAAAAAATAAATGAAAAAATAACCACGTATTTCCACTTCAAGTATCAACAGCTAAAACAATGAGATAATGGACAAATTTATTCTTGCCGGAGGTTTCTTCTGAAGCTTGCGGAATGTCTTTTGTATTACATTCTGCCGAATTATTTATTGTTTGCAGAAAACTTATTTATAAGTTGTTTTTACTAAAGAATAATTTTGTTTAGTGAGCAAATTTTTGTGCTTTATATTTTACTGGGTAATGTGTACTTAACGTGTTCTGGAGGAAGGTGATGTTATTAGCTTTAAAAATCGACGCGAGTGCATGTAAAGATATAAGAAAGTCAACGAAGCGAGTGAGGGGTGTAAGAATCGTGCCTTATGGCGCTCTGTTCTCTCTGCCCCTAGCGGGGGCAAGGGATTTGGCGTGAAGTTATGTATGTTTGTGAATTTAAATTAAAATGATTTGTGTCGGTGTAAATGTAAGGAAGGGCGTGCTCCGATGGTTCGGACATGTAGAAAGGATGGATGATGCAAGATTGACTAAATATGATGCAAGAAACAATGCAAAAGCGGACGGGAAAGACACACATTCTAGACCAAATAGAACGTGTTTTGGGGGAAGGTGATGTCTGTTTAAAAAAGGCAAAATGCGTAGCACCCGAAACCGACGTAAATGCATGACGAGATGTATGACTGTGGATGAGGCGAAAGATGTGTGTCAGGATCGTAGCTTGTGGAAAGCCAAAGTCTCTGCCTACCCCCATGGGATACAGGCGTGAGCTTATGTATGTATGTATGTGATGTTAGGAGCCTCAAAAATCGACGCGCGTGCATGAAAAGAGTTATGAAATTCAACGAAGCGAGGAATCTTAGAATAGTGCCTTGTGGCGCTCCGTTCTCTCTGCCTACCCTGCAAGGGATTTGGCATGAATTTATGTATGTATGATTTGTATTTATAAAATTTTATTTATATTATCTCTTCTATATTTATATGTATAGATAGTCTGTTGATTGAGAAAGAGATTTAGGAAATAACTACTAAACATACTGCACGACGCGACTATGAAATTATTTGTCCATCTGTCCGTTGAGTTTTTAAATATATTTTGAAGATGTGCAGCGCTTTGTGATAAGCTTATAAAACAGTCTAAGTGTAATTTTGTTCAATCTTTTATTTTATGCAAACGTCTTTAGTCTCGGTCCAGTGGTCGATCATCCCGCTTCTCAAACAAGAGGTCGCGGGTCCTGGTTCACACCAATGACTTTTCGAATTTAACTTCTACAGTTATGTATGATAAATATCGATGACAAAGTTTGTGCCCGGTATGGCAATAGGTTCGCCACCTATTCCATTTGGGACGAAAACTTAACGGCGTGGCGCGGGTTAAAGGCGTGAAGTTATGTTATGTTAGGTTAAGTCTGTCAAACATATTTCATCGTTCATCCTCTAAACGAGATGAAAGACACGTAATGATTACATACTTAGTTCTAAAGAAAATCAGCGTATTGATTGTAACTACTGCAAGTTCGTGGGGTAACATAGTAAAAGAATAGTTGAATTGTCTATTTTTATGGCATAGGAGGCAAATCAGGTGTGTCATGTGTGATGGTAAGGCACTAACGCCGTTCATGGACACCTGCAACACAGAAAGTATTGCAGATACGTTGTCGGTCTTTAAATTGGGTTAGGGAAGGAGTCGTGTGCTATGGGGAAGGGAGATGGGAAGAGGATATCTCTCTCACCGAGCGAAAACACGTCATGAGCCACTTTACGGTGATACTTTGAGAGTCCTTGTCTTTGTCTTGATTAAAAAGTTTTTAAAACATATATACACATTATACACTATTGTATCGTAAAACAAAAAGGTAGGGTAGTATACATACTTAGTCTGGCCATAAATACTGTTACAACTAAAAATAAAAAAATATTACATTTGAATTTGGAATCTGTCATTTTTATACGAGTGTACATTGTGTTTTCTCGTTTTGGCGCCAATACATTGTACAATATTTTGCGATATTAAAATGGAGTGGGGTGATAAAGAGAACTGAATCGCTGTGATTGCATTACACAAAGTAGGTATGGAGCCAAATGCAATTTTTAAAATTCTCCATACACTTGGTATTAGTCAAATGTTTGTGTACCGGGCTATTAATAGGTACAATGAGACCTCCTCTGCTTGTGACAGAAAAAGACCGGGCAGCCCACGTAGTGTTCGTACGAAAAAGGTGGTCAAAGCGGTAAGGGAAAGAATTCGAAGAAATCCTGTCCGCAAGCAAAAGATTTTATCTCGAGAGATGAAGATAGCACCTAGAACAATGTCGCGTATTTTAAAAGATGACTTAGGATTTGCAGCCTATAAGAGGCGCACTGGTCATTTATTATCTGATAATCTAAAAAAGAATAGGGTGTTAAAATCTAAACAACTACTGAAGCGGTACGCAAAGGGAGGTCACAGAAAAATATTGTTTATGGATGAAAAAGTTTTTACAATTGAGCAACATTTTAACAAACAAAATGACCGTATTTATGCTCAAAGCTCTAAGGAAGCTTCCCAATTAGTTGACAGAGTGCAACGTGGGCATTATCCGACTTCAGTGATGGTTTGGTGGGGTGTTAGCTACGAAGGAGTGACTGAGCCATATTTTTGTGAAAAAGAATATCAAAACAAATTTTGTGACAAAGAATATCAAAACATCGGCACAAGTGTATCAAGATACCATTCTTGAAAAGGTAGTCAAGCCCCTTAACAATGTTCAATACGAAGTATGGTCCTTCCAGCAAGACTCGGCACCGGGTCATAAAGCTCGGTCCACGCAATCTTGGTTGGAAGCGAACGTTTCGGACTTCATTAGAGCTGAAGACTGGCCTTCGTCTAGTCCCGATCTTAATCCACTGGATTAGGATTTGTGCTCAGTTTTAGAGAGTGCGGCTTGCTCTAAACTTCATAAATAATTTAGAGTCCCTAAAACAATCCATACGATTGGCAGTGAAGAATTTTCCCATGGAAAGAGTGCGTGTTTCTATTGATAACTGGCCTCAACGTTTAAAGGCCTGCATTGCAGCCAATGGAGACCACTTCTAATAAGCTTTTTATATTTTATATCGTTTTATATTTATGTATTATAGTAACACACTGTAAAAGTAATAAATGTTATTTGCAATTAAAAATTTTTTTTTTCTTTGTTACAATATTTATGGCATGACTAAGTATTTTGTATAAACTTCACAATCTTTTAATATGAATATTGATTATTGAATAAAGAAACATCCTTGAGAACTGGTGCGACAACTGGAGCAATAGTAAGAATATAATATTAATTTCAAAGTCTTGAGGACTTGTTTGTATGAAAGTAGTTTAACAAGTTCACAGAACAGGAAGTTATTAAACATTATGGATAATTATTTTGTCGTTTGCGATGATTTTTGATTGGATTATTTCACGATTTGAGATTATAGATTTAAATGCAACACCGTTCTAAATTTACGCGTGACTAGGCATGACTGGTCAGTCAATATCGACGCACATAGTGCATAGAGATGCAACATCTCTCCGCAACGCCAAAGGATCTAGGCCGTTGTTGGATGCCGTCTTACACTGGGGTTTACCAGCAAAAGATGAGAACAGTATTCTATGTGAGATCGGACTTGAGCCTTGTATAGTTGCAAACGGTGACCTTAAGTGAAATACCGTCCTTCTCTATTGACCACACCATGTTTTTTGAGGTCAATTTGGCATACAAACCTGGGGACGACAGCATTCACGGGTTTTAAGTCGGAGCATGAACCATCGGCCACAACCTTAATGCTCCGAACCGCGTGAATACTGGAAACCTAATCGCTTAATTTCTCGGGAAGCCCATAACAAGTAAGTCTCGAAAGAAGTACTTTGTACCAAATCCGATCGAAGACCTTCGCTGCGTCCGAACTAACGTCCAGCTATCAAGGAGCTTACTGAGTTACGTCATGTGAGAGCTTTATCCAAACGCTCATGCCTCTTCCACTTGCCCCTCTCTTTCCCCGCCCCTATGAACCTCTGGGTGCTTGTGACTCACTGAGTGTTTCAAACATGGGCGGTGCTGCTAACTTACCATAAGATGACTCGCTCACACGTGAAAAAAATACTTTGACAATTCCACAGGTTTGAAAATGACATTAATTACGTCACAGTACTGTGCTACGATTCTTGTATCATACATTTACGCTGTTTAATTATTTAATTATATTTTATATAGGTAGGTATTAATAACAATATTTTTCCATCAATTAAAAACGATTATAATATGTCTTATTGTCATTAGAGGGCGATGTAATGAATAAAGTTTATAGAAACGTTCCCGCCATTCGAATGACGTCGGTTACCTTTATATGCTGGTTTTTTTAAATTTACTAGCACCTCTAATCAACAATTGATCACACAATGAAATAAATAATACATAGATAATAAGAAATAAATATACAAATAACAATATTATCTTAGATTTGAACGTCAACTTCCTTATAATTAAGTAACATAAAAATTATACAATACAAATGATAATTATCTTCATAATTTGAATTAATTATGAAATGTGCGGTGCTCGCTTACTTACCTACTTGGCCGGTGTTATGTGTAATTGAAAGTGAATTAAAAAGTGAATCTGACTCCATTGTTTACTTGAACGACTGTAGCCGTACCTCAATAAGATTGATTCGATTTAGTCTTCAAATCAACTATTCTGAACTGATAATTTTAATATTTTTTTTGTGTAGGAGGGCAAACGAGCAGTGTGTCAGCATGTCACCTGATGGTAAGCAGTCAACGCCGCCCATGGACACCAGAAACACATATAGTGTTACTTACTGTTGCGTTGCCGACCTTTAAGGGATAGGGGATAGGGAAGGATGGGGAAGGGGGATGGGCCTCGGGGCACCTCTCTCACAGAACGAAATGCGGCATGAGACAGAGACAGAGGCAGAGACATTATTAACATATAATTTGAGTATATTCACAGCAGTAAAGAAAGCTGCATGCGTGGCCCGGTTCGACAGGCGAAATGCCAGGATATCTCAGAATATCAACGTAAAGTGGTTAAATTTTACAGACACATAAACCATAACAACTTTCGACCCTTTCTCTGTCTATAGGACCAGCAAGGCGGCAACACAACTGTAACACTATCTGTTTTGCAAGTGTCTATGGGTAGCGCTAGTTGCATACCATCAAGTGACCCGCTTGCTCATTTGATTTGATTTCTATTCCATAAAAAATATAAAACCACCCCAAGTGGATTATAGGGTAGACAGAGAAGACGATTCTTACACATTTCACATATTGTACAGACACATAATACATAGATACTCAAGAGTGGTAGAGCCAAGCAGTTCGCTGCATGAATGGGCCGGCTCGACCGGTGAAATACCACGAGCTCTCGACGTAAAGTGGCTCATGCCGCGGTTAGTTCGGTGAGAGAGGTACCCGGAGGCTTACCCCCTTCCCCTTCCTTTCCTATCCTATTCCCTTAAATGTCGGCAACCCAACTGTAACACTATATGTGTTGCAGGTGTCCATGGGCGGCGCTGGTCACTAACCATCAGGTGACACGTCTGCTCGTTTGCCCTCCTATCCCATAAAAAAATTCATGAGTCCTTGGGTTAACTATGACAACCTTTTTTACATACACTCCTATTAAATCTCGCTATTCACTGCTGAAGACGGCTACCTTAAAAACGGTAAAATATTTTAAAAGATCTAACCGAACTCTTTTTCTAACCGAAGGTGTAGTTAGCGGCTGTTAAAGCCTCGACTCGGCGAATCGTTACGATACGTCCTGCTGGTTTGCCCTGCCCCTGAATGGAAATGGGAGCGAGCTTATTGCCATACACCTGGCACAAAATAGTCACTCGTCGATATTTATCACACTTAACTTCCGAAAACAACTTCGAAAAGTCATTGGTGTGAGCCAGTGTCTGGATTCGAACCCGGACCTCTGGATCAGAAGCCGTGTGCTCGACAACTTGGACCACCGAAACTTTTTAGAAGAACTTTAAAGAAGATAATATACTGAATTTATAGTAAACTCCATTGATTTATTATACGGTATAGATTACTAAGCGTGTACTTCAATGTCACAACAACTAACTATACAAAGCCGCCATTTTATTGAAGTATTGTTATTTGTTATTTGGTTATGGTGAAATCGTTAGACGATACCTCAATTCGTTCCGGTACGTATCTTGTGATGTTTCTTTAGTGATGACGACGTTTATTGTTTTTTTTTTTTTGTAAATAACAAATATACACAAATACTTATTATTGGCTAGCGGCCGGGGTTACCATATCTCGGGATTTGTCCAGAGCTTTCAGGATTTTAGACTGAGAAAACTGTCTTATTATCATAAGATTTCCAATAAAACGCAGGTAACCTTTTGAAGATATTTTTTAATAAAAGTAAAACCAAATAAAAAATAGTCTTCTTTTGGTAACACTGCTCCTACAATACTTATTTATCCGAATGAAACAAACTAAAAATAATCTTGCTACTATTTATTTTGAGTCTCATGATGTGCAAGTTGCAACGCGTGAGCTAGACCCTCAGTGTATAAAACGATAATAAGACGTTTTTGAGAAAAATATTTTCGACTGTATAAAATCTCAGGACTTTTCTCATGCTCAAGAAAGCAAGCCATTAGCTCTCTTTTGCTTACAACTGTCTTTTGGTTTTTTAATCTGATAACGCTTTTAGCAACTGTGTTTGTTTCAAAAAGAGATATAATTTTACCCGAGATTCTTCTTCGTCATCACCCTTACCCAGTTTGCTTCACCTCAGTCACAAATTTATTAAGATTAAGGTCTTTGTGAGAGCAGCCGAAGTTAAAACAATAGTATTTGGAATGTTTGGTTTTTTGTCTGTTTGTTATTGCTTGTTGGAAGCGATCCAGCAGCACGTTCAGTATTTTAGGTCAGGACTATAGCAATATGTAATTGAAAAATATATTAAAGACGATACATCAAATCGCAGTAGTGTAAATCTAATTTCACGGGCCTTGTGGTGCAGCGGTAGACTAACTGTCTGCGGAGTAGAGGTAGGCGGGTTAGATTCCCATCTGACTATTAATACTTAATATGATTACCATGAATGTTTCTATGGCGTCCGAATGTTTTTATATTTATGTTCTTAGCGAAGAAAGTATACTCAGCCGTTATCTAGTTTTCATTACGCATTTACTTTCATAACTTGAAAAAGTAAAAGGACAGCGCCATCTACATTTAGATTGTTGTACAAGTTAATGATTGTGTTTGAGTGTATTGTGTTCATAAATATTTAAGTTAGACAAATAAATATTAATACTCCTTTAAGAAACACCAGAACTTTGGCACCAGTGTTTGTTATTAATGCCTTAAAGTCCAACTAACACTAAATAAAATAATATTCAACTTCTATCAAGGACATATACTATTAAAACAGCATCAGTTCACACAGTTTATAAGATACAAAGGTGTATTAAAATTAAAATAACTCCTTTTTTTGTTGGAAAATAATAAACCTTCAAAACACACGTTCTTTATAAATATATTATTTTAAGATGTTTGTAATTAAAATCATACGATCTGTACCCAAAGTAAAAGTCTCAAAATAACTTGCAATATACAAAGGAATGCAAGTAATTTAAAAATAATTAGGTGTTAAAGTATTGCATTTATTAAATCTTATCCGTAATGAACTTATGCAAAAAGTAAACTAGTGCTTTAAGACTCACATATTAATACTAGCTCTATGATTTCTAATTTCTAATCTAACAATTAGAAGAAGGTACTGCTCTTTCCTACGTCTAACTCGAAATATAAATACCCCTAAACATTTTCGGAAAGATATGCCTTATACCCTGATACGAACTCGGGTCTCTCATTGAGAAGTCGGAAGCAAAACACAAATATATTCTCATACATAATATGTGCACAGACGCGTGCTCATCACATAGCTACTTACCCATATCATAACCTGAAATTCTAAATTAATCTCACTTTGTACATGTTAAAAGAATTAAAATATCTCAATTGTATTCATGAACGAAGGCTAATATTAGCGTGGGAAGTTTTAACAATGAAATAATCAGAATCTATACTTGTTTGTCCAAGTCATGTGGCGTTTGGTAAAAACCAGTGCACAAAAGAAAAAAAAACAGATGCGAACATCATCTCTTTACAGAACACACAATACTAAACAAATAACACTATATGTATTAGATAGGTAATAATATGATTCAGTGAAAACATTACTTTATTAGTTAACTAAATAGATTTTTAGCTTGTTCACGGCTTTGCGGTTTTCATAATAATTTATTCTCAATTTGTTATACTTTAAATGATGTAGAACTATTTTAACATAACAATAACTTCACGCCATTTTCTACCTGAAGGTGTAAAGCGGCTTTTAAGCCTCCACTTGCCGAATCGTAGCGAATTCGCCTTCAGGAAATCTGAATTCATACCACATACAATCTATAAATATTTAAATATGTTTTTACTTTTTAATAGTTTTTAAATAAATTGGGTTGAAAGAGAGTGTCGGTGTAAAAGTAAGTAAGGGCATGCTTCAATGGTTGGGACATTTAGAAAGAATGGACATTTTGAAAGTCAACGAGGCGAGTGAGGCGTAAATATTACTAAATATGTTGTGGCCGCGACTTGGGCTGCATGGAATCTAGTAAAAATAAAATATAAACAGCCCACGTTACTCCTTAATACAGCGGTCACATGCTAGTGAATGTCCCATCAAAATCGATGAAGCCGTTTCAGAGATTAACCGTTACAGACAGACTGAGAAATTATTGTAACAAATGCCTTACTTTTTACATTTTTTTTTATTTTTGATGTCATTTTTATTTTCAGGATATTCGAGAAAGTTCGCCAATATTTCGGCGCTCAAAGTGAATCGATACCTATGTCGTTCGTTTTGGGCTTCTACGTGAGCCTCGTCGTCAAGAGATGGTGGGAGCAATACAAACTGCTGCCCTGGCCAGACACGTTGGCACTCTTCATCTCCGCAGGAATACCTGGAGCGGTCAGTAAAGTAAAGACAAGTATTCAACTCATTTATATAACTTAGATAAGAATAAAATAATTATGATTTAACATCTATGTGATTTCTACCAAAATGGCGACTTAGCAATATATATATTTTTATCATTTTGCGTTTGCGAAATGTATAAATAAATGTAATGTTTGCTGCAAAGCGAATTTTCTATTTCTTTTTTTATTTAAGAAAAGTGTTCGTTTACTTGCATTTATATGAATGCATACTTTAATTTATTTGATATAACTTCTTCTATTCTCCTTTATATATTTTAGATTTATATGCTGGTTCGGATATTTTATAATTAACCTTACTATTCTTGCTTCAATAACGGTCTATATGTATTTCTACATTAAAGTTTAGCTCGGTATTAGAATTGCAAATGTTGCAAAATTACACACATAATACTTATTTTGTTAACTGTGTGGCGCCTGCTTAGGACACCGCCACCCCATCTCTTCCCGTGGGTGTCGTAAAAGGCGACTAAGGGAAAAGCTAGAAGAATGGGCAGCAGCATTCTCTCTCAAGAAAATACAGCCTACTGCGATCGCTAACCCGGCTGCCAAGCGTGGCGATTATGGCAAAAAAACCCCATTATTGAGCGGACCGGCAGTTGTGGCGCTCTATGGGGGAGGCCTATGTCCAGCAGTGGACCCCAAAAAAAGGCTAATGATGATGATGACTTATTTTGTATTTATTTAATAAAACAAAATAAGTACACAATAATAAGTACAAAATAAATTATTTTATAAGATGATATTGTTGGTCACAGACCTCGTCTTACTTGCTTACCCTCACCATTACAATAACTTGGCTAACTGAAGTCGCTGAATACAAAACTATACAAAACTAATGGTTTTGAAGTACTTCAATCAAGATCAAATCAGGTCTTTAATAAGTTTCAATAAGAATTGTCATCCTCTTCTATCACTCGTCATCTTCGTATTTAGTATTTACTCCATTCATACTCATATCAACTTTTTATATAGTCCATTCATCTCTTTTTCGGTCTTCCTCTACCAATGAGTTAATCCACAATAATTGTCACCACTCTCCTTGTTACGTGATCTTCGTCCTTTCTTATAACATGTCCACACCACGCCAATCTGACACTTCTATTTTGTTCCGTGATTGGTCCTACTTTCATACTTCCCCATTAATATTCATTTCTTATCCTATTCAATAGGAATCTCAATATTATCATAAAACCGTGGGAAAAATCAGTCTTGTCATGAAACATTTCTTCACTTATTTGTGTATATATTTCTACATACATACATAAACTTATGCCTATATCCCTTGCGGGGTATGCAGAGACTTTGGCTTTCCACAAGCTACCATCCTGACACTTCTTTCGACTCATCCCCAGTCATAAATCTCATCATGCATTGACGTTTCGGGTTTCGGGTGATACGCATTTTAATGTTATTTTATTTTTAATGTAGGTACGTTATTCTTTTTGATACTACTCAGAACTTACATTTTTCGTTTTATTAGGTTCATAGTTCATAGGTATTAATCGTATTAGACGTATTTAAGTTTTATAATGTTTGCATGTCAACATAACATAACATAACTTTTGTTACCCGTAGGTGTAAGCAGCGGCTGTTAAGACTCGTCTCGCCGTTATGTTTACGCTCCAAAAGTTTTGAGTCATCGATATTTATCACACATAACTTCCGAAAACAATTTTGAATAGTGATTGGTGTGAGCCAGTGTCAGGAATCGAACCCGGACCTCTGGATCAGAAGCCGTGCATTGCATTGTTGTTGCATTGTTTGCATGTCGTCTGTATATAAGTTACACAACGTACATACGTACAATGAATTAATAATTATTATAAAACAACACGCCCAGCGAATTGTCATCAGAACGACATTATTATGAGAATTGTTTGAAATTTTCCAGTTTTTCTTTTACTTTAAGGTTGAGAATACATTGTGCTGATATATTTATCCAGCTATTTATGTGGAAACATACGGGGCTATCTTCAGGTACGTGTGATGTATGTAGAACTATGAAAAGTTATTTATTTTTTCCGTTTTTTTTTTCTTTAATATTATTTTATTATTATTCCATTGTAATATTATTCTTAAGTATAGTAATGAATACTCTTTGCTAACTATAATAATTTATGTGTGACGCATTCGTATCGCAGCTATTGTTGTATATATTTTGTAATGAGCATCAATGTACTCCGCGGCGTGGTTATAAGCTTTAATTTATATTGCAATTTTGAGTTTGGTTGGAAACACCTTTGTATTAAATATTATATTATTATAGTATAAATAAATGAAAATAAATAAATGAGTGTTTGATCACCCATAAATTTAAAGGTATGTAAAATGGATGTTGACCGATTCTCAAACCCAATGCAATGCTTACAAAGTTTCATCAAAATCAGTCGAGCTATTTCGGTAGCGTTTGTTAGTGATTAATATTACTGGAATGCTAGATGGCGTTATATTAGCAAGATGGTGATTTTTTTTACAAATAGTTTCTTTCTTTATAAAAATAAAATAAATAAAAAGTATCCTATCTTAACTCAATTTCACGCGCAGTTTCTCGTGAAGTAGACAGAGAGAACATAGCGCCATAAGATACGATCTCTACATCACCACTAGGTGGAATTACTTAGGAAAATGTGTCGACCCCGACGTCCTCTTGCTTTTGCATGATATATCTGCTTAGTAAGTCTTGGATCTGCCATTGTTTCACATGTCCTAAACATCGGAGCAACCCTGAAACTGCAAAATAGCTCATGGAAACAACCCATTCTAGCTATTCCATTCCATTCCAGTTTAGTATTTCTACTGCATTGAGTGCTGGGCTTTCCTAATCAAGTTCCCAGCACTTGGAAATCTACTAAGTCTCTAAAGTCATTTTCTGGCTAATAAATTCTGGCTACCGGGACCAGAAATATATGTTTTAAAATGAAATTGTAGCTTACTTTAATAAAATTATTTACCACTCGTCTGGGGTGATATAATGATAATATAATATATAATAACTTACTTGATAAATAATCAAGTAGGCGTCCTTGTTTGTCGTTTCCTAATTTAATTTTATGCAATCAGAATAAATCAGATTCTTAGTTGATATCATAATAAAATTTAATTTCATAATATTCAATTTGATATATGCAGAGGTCATCGGAAATACTTATTCGGAATGTTTACTTTATTGATCCGCCAATACTGTTACACATGCACACCGAATCTTAGACTACGAGTAGTGTATCATTTTCGTCTATTTGAACGAGAAATATGTTTTTTTTTTTAACTTTCAGTGATGATTTCTTTCTGATTTTTTTTCATTTAATAAAATCGTAGGAATGTTGAAACTGTACATTGAATATAATTTTTTTAGAATATCTGGGATATGATCTACAAGCGATACGAACCCAAAAATATTATTTTAAGAATTTTTGTACGTTTATCTGTTTGTCTTTATGTTTGTTACAGATAAACTCTAAAAGTACTGCATGCAAAATGTTAAATTTTGCATAAATATAGCTATGAGGTCGGGTCTACATAACATTACATAACTTCACGCCCTTTGTTACCCGAAGGTGTAGGTAGCGGCTGTTAAGCCTCGTCTCGCCGTTATGTTTACGTCCCAAATGGAATAGGTGGCGAACCTATTGGCATACCGGGCACAAAGTTTGTCAGTCATCGATATTTATCACACATAACTTCCGAAAACAATTTCGAAAAGTTATTGGTGTGAGCCAGTGTCTGGAATCGAACCCCGGACCTCTGGATCAGAGGCCGTGCGTTCGCCCACTGCGCCACGGAGACCAACATATAAGCTTAATATTATCACGCTATCACTATGTCTAACGTCTTCGTGGCATTAAGGCTCCTACTAAGCTATAATGGAGAGTTTTTGGTGCATTTTTTTGCGATTGACGTCTTTAAGTTAGTTCATAAACAAGTTCAGACGTTTCAAGGTTATAAGCACATTTTTTTTTGGTTACGGCGTATGTATATAGTATAAGTAATGAGTGTTTATCTTTACTTTATAACATATGTATGATATATCATTTAATACACTCATGTAATTTAGTATAGACAGACAGAAATTCCACAGACTTCCGTTCAGGTTTTATTTAGACACGTCTCTCCTTCCTTCCATTCGTTTTTCTCCGATAGCAGTGACAGAGGCACGCAGAGGCTGCTTGCTGCGTGGATGAGCTGGCTCCACTGGAGAAATACCATGGCCTCTCATAATATCAACGTAAAGAGGCTGATGACTCGTTTCGTTAGATTAAAATGTAGTGGAACGCCGTAACAAATAAAAACTGTAAAATCTCGAAATCTAGCGCCAGTCGATGGATCGTCATAAAAAAATTGAAATATGTTTTTAATAGCCTTTAGGAATATGATTAAAAAAAATATTTTTCGGCCATTGAATTTTTTTAATTCTATAATAAAATCGGAGTTTTCTTTTCTTA
Source organism: Euproctis similis (assembly GCA_905147225.2). Lineage (NCBI taxonomy): Eukaryota > Metazoa > Arthropoda > Insecta > Lepidoptera > Erebidae > Euproctis > Euproctis similis. The sequence goes on along the minus strand of LR990107.1, from coordinate 20,223,149 downwards.
TTTTATTAGATCATTGTAAATGTATTAAGAAGAACTTGATTTCCAAAACTTGTCCTTGAGTACAGTACACCTATATGTGTTATATTATATTCTTACTGTATTATCTATTGCGTTATATCTATCGTAAAGGATAGTGTTACAATACTGATTTGTGAATTGTGACACCAGGATGTTGTGGCCACGTCACTCCAATAACTGTACCTAAGTGTTGCTGTTTCGTAACGAGATCACAATCTTCATGCCTTTATTTTGTTTTAAATTATTTATTTATGTCAAGTTACAAGCAACATCAATATACCTTCTGTGTACTAAGTATCGGGAATTTGTCAATAAAACAAAAAATACAAATTATTCATCTAAATTTATTTTATCGCCTTCAAAGTAGGCCCCATCGCTTGCAATACAACATCTCCACCGCTTCACCCAGTCTTCCATACATTTTTCATAGGCTATTTGCGGTATGGCCTTTAGCTCATTCAGCGAATTTTCTTTTATGGCTTCTATTGACTCAAAACGTTTTCCTCGAAGTGGTAATTTTAACTTGGGAAATAAAAAAAAGTCAGACGGAGCCATATCAGGTGAATAGGGTGCTTGGTCGAGAACGTTTGTTGAATTTTTCGCTAAAAACTCTTTCACTATAATGGCTGTGTGTGATGGTGCATTATCATGGTGGAGCATCCATGAGTTGTGTCGCCACAAATCTGGACGTTTTCGGCGGATACTCTCACGCAAACGCTTCATGACGCCTAAATAATATTCTTTATTAACTGTTTCTCCCTCTGGAAGGAATTCGGAGTGAACCACACCACGGTAGTCAAAAAAAACTGTCAGCATCACCTTGATTTTGGTGCGACTTTGCCGCGGTTTTTTGGGTTTCGGCTCGTTTTCGAGACGCCATTCTGAAGACTGTTGGCTTGTTTGCATGTCATACTCATAAACCCATGTCTCGTCGCCAGTTATTATACGTTTCATAAAGGTCGGATCCGTAGAAGCTCGGGAAACCATGTCTTCAGCGACATGCTTTCGCTGCCCTTTTTGAACAAAATTGAGCTCTTTTGGAACTAGTCGAGCGGCGACGCGTTTCATGCCTAAAATGTCAATGAGAATATTGTGGACGGACTTAAAAGATATGTTCACCTCACTAGCCAACTCTCTCAGACTCATACGTCGATTTTCGAGCACTAGCTTCTTGATTCTGTCGATGTTTACCTTGGTCGTAGCGGTTGAAGGTCTACCAGAACGAGGCAAGTCTACTACTACTTCTTGGCCTTCTTTAAAAGCCTTATACTATTCATAAGCCCTTGTTTTCGATATACATGATTCGCCGTAGGTATTTCGCAACATTTTTAGTGATTCACCACATGAAATATCATTCGAAATACAAAATTTAAGGCACACTCTTTGTTCAACAATATTTTCCATTGTAAAAATCGCCGAGGACTCAAAACTATGACCAACAAAAAGTTTAGTTTAAAACAAATTAAATGACAGATCCCGTTCAAATTTTGCGCGCTAAATCAGTACAGTGCTACCAACATGCAGTAAAAAAATTAGAACGACCTCTTTTACGCGGGTCTCTTTATTGACATATTCCCGATACTTTTTACACAGAGTAGTATATCATACAACTAGCTAGAAACAATACTTAATCAACAATTTTCTATGGTCGTGTCATATCATTGAAGCCACAACGAATCCATTATATGCTTCTAATGTTTTCATAATAAATACAGTGTTATCGTAAATACTTGCGACGTATATTTCTCAGCGAGGACCTAATAATATCCAAAATGTTTTCAGTATTTATATAACTATATGTTCTTAAACAGCTATCCTCAAACTATTTTATACAAGGAAATATTATTTTAGAAAATAAACCTGACTTGTCGCCACTCGCCTCTGGGCCTCGACTTCGGCCCTGAGCGCGAGGATCTCGGCCCGAAGTTGGGCGACCTCCTCCGTCTCCTTTCTGGCGGCGAGCCTGCGGACGGCCTCAGCCACCGTCGCCACCGCCTTCCTGATGTCAGCCACGTGCTGGCACTTCATGCGGGTTTGCTTGCGGGCAAGCGAGCCGATCAGCTCTAAGGCTGAGTCGGCCACCCCCACAAGCTCCTCCGCGCCGCACGTGGCCGCCACCTCCCCTTCCTGGGCAGGGTCCGCCGGCGACACCGCCCGGGACCGGTCTCGCAGGGCCGCCTTCTTCGCACAGGTTTTAAGTTTTTTTTGTGGGAGGGCAAACGACTAAGTGAGTCTTGTTGAAAGTGACTAGAGTTGCCCAGGGGCACCTACAACACAGATTGTATTACTGTTGGGTTGTCGGCCTTGAAGGGAGTAGGATGGGAATGGAGTGGGAATGAGGTGGGCCTCCCGATACCTCTCTCACCGAAAGAAACGCGGAATTAAGTGCACTTTACGTTGATACTCTGAGAGGTCATATTACTTCACGTGCGTGGCCCCACGACTGTAAAAAGAAAAACCCTAAAACTTTCCATTTCTCGTTTTGTTCTCGATACAAATTACTTATCGATTTAAAAAAAATACATAAGACATGTATAAATAAACTGGAAATAATTTACCCATTCAAAATAAATACAAATAATTAGATATTAATATAGTTTTCAACAGTCAGTTAATATCAAATGTAATTAGTGTAATCACTTATGCAACTATGTCGACAATGGACATCAGTGAAATTGAAAATCTCTCGTGAAAATGATCTCTGTAAAGAGTTCGAAACGTCGGGAAATAAATATAAATAAATAAGAAATAAACGCGATATAATCCTAAAAAGTTGTTTTGATGAATGGACATCAGATTACGAAACTAAGGGGTTGATATTGACAATTTTGAGAAACTTGGATTACTAAACATTTGTTCCGGCATGTCACATTTGTGAAGGACGACAAACATTGTATGTCTGAAAATGAATTCAAAATATCAAGGGTCATTTTTGCTGCATATTTATTATAAATGAAATTTTAATAAGTATTTAATATAAACGGCTGGACCAATTTTAATATTTTTTGTGTGTGTGCTCAAGTGGATTCGAGGAAGGTTTATTATTCACAAATGAGCCCGGCAGATGGCGCTGCGGTCGGTATCTAAGCTATTTATGTAGACTACTGGGTACACTACCGGGCTTATTTGTGAATCTGAGCCATCCTCGAATATCCATGAACACACGCAGAAAAAATCATTCAAAACGCTCCAGCCGTTTTGGATCAAATTTAGCAAAAAACATTATTGATTCGAATAAAATGTTTTTAGAAAAATTGATATTATTGATATTATAAAATTATAATATTATTTATCTTTTATTTCCTACTACACTACAAGACACAGTCTGACCGGTTCGCTAGTATTTGTTATAGGTATAATGTAGCGCAGAGTTTTTGTCATTTCAGGTATATCCAACGTCACTACATTAAGTCACAGAACAAACTAGCCATAAATATGTTACACTTTTTAAAATACCAAAATTTTCCTTGTTTTGAGACAAATAATTCTATCATATTGTTTTTATGTATTTCTTTATCACTTATAATACGTAAAAACAATATCCATTGATCATAAATATCGTCAATATTGATAGAATTTAAAAAAAATCTTTGCTGTAGTTATTGACTAAGTGCTGTAATCCATAAAAGAAGATACAATAGAAGACTTACGCCCGAATACTGAACCGCCACTCAAATCTGACAATCAAAAAAGTGCTACTTACTGCTCAAATTTCAAGTATTCTATCTAATGTGACAGCTACTTAAACGCTTAAGTGCCGCTTATATATTTGAGTGGCGGTTCAGTATTCGGGCGTTAGATGAGTAGTTATGAGAAGTATGTTAAATGAATGTCAATATTGTAAGTCATAAGCAGAACATGAGTCAGAGAAGGCGGTTATTATTTACAAGTTAATACATGCACTCAGACTCGTTATTGGCCAGCTTTGTATCTACATATATAAATACATAGTTTGATTACTCTAGACATATTATTTAAACGACTTCTTAAAAGGAAGTATTTAATAATTGTTTTGATATATATCCGTGTATGTACGTATATATTAATATAGATTTAAATTATTAAGAAGAAATAAATTAATTACATTATGTACAATATATACAATTGAAAAACTATCTGAAATCAAATTTCTCCGCATATCGGTCTACTGGCAGCGTGCCCAGAAGACTGGCCGCATTGCCACGCTGAATGGCAATGCTAATCCTCTCGCGACCAGCCCTCTTCGGCTTCGATCAGCCTCTTTGCAAAATCTTTATAAAGTGCACGAGCACTCGGACCCCATGTCCCGAAAGACTCAACCCAAAACGGCTACAGGTTAATATAGGTTTTAGTTTAAATTTATCTATTTAAAGTTTTAAAGAAATAAATTGAACACATGAATTATAGTTAAAAACCACCCCGTTGATACCCTCTAGCCCGAATACTAAACTACCACTCAAATATATAAGCGTTACTTAAGCGTTTAAGTAGCTGTCACATTAGACAGAATACGTGAAATTTGAGCAGTAAGTAGCACTTTATTGATTGTCAGATTTGAGTGGCGGTTCAGTATTCGGGGGTAAATATATTAAACGAGTGATGAGAATGAGAGTATAAATAAGCATTGCAATGAGTTGCGTAGATTCAAACATATAATAAGCATTCAAGGGGACTGACATCGGAAAGCAACTTTATTTTATTAAAAGCTTTTATTTAACTTGCACTGTATGTATGTATGTAAGTATGTATGTTCGGTGGAATCTTGCAACTCAATTTTGAAGTAGATATCTTCAACCGATTGAGCTGAAATTTTGTATACACGTTTACTTTGGATGACAATGCATGATATGATGTGTGACATTATTCTATATCCAATATGGCGGACCACCCAAGATGCAGGATTGGATATTTTGAATGCATTTCTGCAATATGGGTATCAAATGAAAGGGCTTATTGAGTGTAATTTAAAAAAATAATATGACGTCATTCTAAATCCAATATGGTGGAATATCCAAGATGGAGGAAAACATATTTTAAGCTTATGTACAATATGGGTATCAAATGAAAGGGCTCATCGAGAGTAACTGAAAAAATAATGTGTCGTCACTCTAAATCCAATATGGCGGATCATCCAAGATAGAGGAACAGTTTTTTTAATGCATTTCTACAATATGGGTATCAAATGAACGGGCTTATTAACAGTAACTCGAAAAAAAATATGACGTCATTCCAAATCCAATATGGCGGGAAAAATATTTGAATTTCAACAATATGGGTATATGGGGAATACGGATACCGACGGAATACGGATATATATGGATACTCAAATGAAAGGACTTGTTGAAATTAACTCAAAAAATAATATGACTTCATTCTAAATACAATACGGTGGACCATCCAAGATGACGGCATACATATTTTTGATCCATTTCTACAATATGGCTATGAATTAAAAATCATCATTGCGATTAAATGGAAAAGGAAGCTCCAAGCTGAAATTGAGTTAGATTATCTCTTTATTGAAGAAATGGACTGTTTGAAATTAAGCGATAAACTAACTTGCAATAATGATGCGTTGAATGAAATGACACTAACCAGCTATAACTAAAAATAAAAAATAAATTAAAAGCAAAAATCCTTTTTAAAGAAGCTTTTATTTAAGCGCTCTAAAAATAAAAAAATAATATTTCCTTAAAAATTTCAAGTATCAACTTAAAGCCTCAGAATGTACAATTTATATAATAATAAAAGCTTGTCGCGAGGTATGACTCCTTATCAGTAGGTAATTGAATTGCAATAGATAATATAGTAACGTCGGGAAATAAATATAAGTGAATAATAAATAAACGCGATATAATCCTAAAAGTTGTTTTGATCAATGAGTGAGATTCGCGGAAATCTTAGAAATAAATAATATAGTAAAGTTAGTAGATTAATAATTTACATGAGTGTTTTGCCCATTTCTTCTCATGACAACCTTACACTCAGATTCGTCCGTGCGTTTTTGTTCCAAGAAGCAATTTTCTCCAGCGCTCGTGTTTTAATATGTTATGCTTTAAATATAACATTAAGTTAAATATCTGTATTTACGGACTATATCTAACTGTGTGTGAAGACCCATGAAAATAAAGCTATTTTGATTTGATTTGACATTATAAAATTAGTACAGTTTATTTACAACTCGCGCGACAAGCTTTTATTATTTTATAAATTGTACATACTGAGGCTCTAAGTTGATACTTGACATTTTTAAGGAAATATTATTTTCTTATTTTTAGAGCGCTTAAATAAAAGCTTCTTTAAAAGGATTTTTGCTTTTAATTTATTATACTATGTAATGATTTCAAAAGGCTGATAACTGACGGCTATTGTAATCATTTAATAATTTTAACTTGCATGTCTGTATTAATAATTAACGACCACAAGTCACGCCTGTACATTTCTAAAGGGTACACAGAAGTCAATTGGATACTATTATTATTTACTAATTTTGCAAGTTCAATTAAAATAATCGTCGGTAATTTGAAATAATTATCGTCTAATTAAAAGTGTTGTGTTGTTCTAATGACGTATGTATAATCCCGCAAATCTTAAAGACATGTGAATAATACTGCTGCATTTAACGCACGACTGATCCATATAATTGAGGCTTTTAATAAGTTAGTAGTGTACAAGTGTCATATCTAGACAATAATATACTCCTAACTGCTTATTAAACTACAGAAATTTGAACCAAAAAATCCAAATCTAAAAATATCAATCAAAAATTTCTACCAAAGGGTAGAAATTAAAAAAAAAGTATTATTAATCTGTACATAAATGACTATAAAGTGAAAAGTCTCGGTGGTTACAGGATCACAGGAGTCACCCTTTGTCAGTCGACCCTTTGGTCGAGCAAGCACCCCGCTTTTGAATCAAGAGGTTGCAGGTTCGAATTCTCGTTCACACAAATGACTTTTCGAAAGTTATGTATGATAAATAACGATGAAGGAAAACTTCGGGCTCGGTATGGCAAACCTATTTTTAGGACGTAAATATAACGGCGCGACGAGGCTTAACAGCCGCTGCTTTCACCTTCGGGTAGAGAATGGCGTGAAAATATACCTCTATATCTTGGACACAACACACACAGCGCCCTCTAGTTCCAAGCTTAGAAACTAAATATTTGTATTATGGAAGCTAAATAACGCATTTTTAATTGGAAATATTCCTATTATTTTTGCCAAATCAAATTATTTAAAAAAAAACATATCGTCAGTTATAATATTAAAATTTTGTCATTGACAACACCGTTACTTATATCCGCTAAAGAAGACATGTCCCGACTGACTAAACATTATTCCAGGTAATAAAACAATGGACACATAGCTTGAAGATTTGCGTAGAGATTATATTTACAAAGGTACGGTATCAGTTTTGTTGTCGTCATATATTATTTTTATTATGAACTGTAACTTATGGAATTTATAACATACCTATATGATAATAAGCACCCGTGGGAAGGTGTTGTATTTTTTATTTGGACAGCTGAAGTCAAAGAGAAGAGTTATTTTACTCTATTAGGAGTTTCATTTAGATTAGGTAAGTTCGGAGAGTATTAGTAAACAGTATTTTTTTTCATTTACTCACTAAATAGTTTGATCACAAATAGAATATGAACGTTTGATCAATTTCACTAAAATACGACAATACATAAATAAGTTGCCTGACTATTGAGACATAGATAATTTCAAATTGAAAAAAAAATATATTGGAACGTGACAAATAGAATACTAATAGAACGGTTTGATTTATTTAAGGAAAATTTTAATTATACTAGAATTTAAATAACTTGTAAATTATTATTGTATAACGCCGCATGAGTCATGTTTTTTCCTGCCTGCAGCCGGCTCCATCGAGATAAAGGACGTTGTCGCGTCAAAAAAAAGATTAAATCCGAGAAAATTACTCGTGTTCGTTCTGAAATCAACTTAAGAAGACTTAGTATAGTCACAAAGTAACAATATCAGCTATCTCAACTATTACTAAGAACATAATCAGTTAATTATTATTGTTTTTGTTTTAAAATGTTAATTTTATAATTAACGAGTTGTTGTAATGCGCCATCATTAGTACCATACCCCACTATCAACGTGCCTTGTTCCAAATACATTTTTAATATGTTCGTTTCAATGTCAACAGACAGACAGCAGAACTGTAACTAGATTTATCACGTTACATAATAGTGTCTCCAATAAGCAGGTATATTTTTCTATATATTTTTGATAAGTTGTTTTTGGTCGGATTCGGATAATTCTGAATGAAGCATCTTTAATATTGTAAAGTATTCATCGTGTGGATATCAATGTATGTGTATACAAATTTATTCACAACATTTCCTTATTACAAATGTAATTTTCCAAATGATTAGATACAAACTTGTCAATTGTCACTTATGTTTATTGACTTTGTGGTCTAATCATACTTGAGTCTGTCAGCCACGAAGTATACGAAACAGAGTTCCGAATGGTCTAGTCTTTTCCATAGTGTTAATGTACACTATAATAAACTGAACTGAACTGAAACTGAGATCTTAATTCTCTTTTCTGCCACTGACTGCGGTTATATTTCGGACACACCGAGCTGTCAATGGCGATAAAACTTCACGCGTAAGGATTTGAACGAATAGGTACTTCTCGAAGGATGGCGCACTCTACCGGCGAAAATTCTTTCCCGTTAATAGTCCATTCGTTCAACATTACGTTTAGACTCCTGTGTTTCTACATTTCGTGTAGTCAGCCGTCAAGTAAATTGTGAAACTAGATTCTAGAACATCGTAGTTCTGGAACATTGTAAGTCAAAACTACTGAACTAAAATTCGAATATGTAATCTGCAGTATGATATATTATTTACTAGCTGACCCGGCGAACTTTGTTCCGCATCAAAAGTAATAAATGAGTAAAATTTGGATCTTAAAAAATTCAATTTGAGCTATTTATCGGCACGCGTTTTGGCGCGCAACGCAACAGCTATGTCCCGCTATGTTAATACTGTAATATCTCCGTAAATATTCGTTTAAATAAGATACTGCAAAGGGCCACATTGAACTTTATTAAAAGCACAATCTATTTAAGATACTTAACTGGATGAAAATTAATGCTGTAATGTTTAAAATTGCTTCGTAAATAAGCCATTATTTCTCGTAAAAAGTAAAAAAATAAAAATGCTCATGGTGGGTTATGCCTAATTTGTTTAATATCCCCTGTAGTTCCAAGCTAGGCAACTGAATACTTATGAATACTAGATAACGGATATTAATACAAATATACTTTTCTTTTGTAAATACATACTTATAATACATAGAAAAACACCCAGACGCCACACAAATATTCATGTTTGTCACAAATATTTGTGCTCGGGTGGGAATCGAACCCCCGACCTCATTGCTGTAGCCGGTAGTTTTACCAATGCGCTACGAGGCCCATCAATATAAATAATAGCAGTCTATTAGATTTTTATTAGTTAATTGTCAGTTCGTTTTTGTCTACAATCGTAGGTGATCTGTTGATGATGCTTACCTAAAATATTTAATCTACTCTGTTGTGGTCTGTTAAATTAATACCTATGAGCATTGGGGGAAACGTAAAAAGAGTCATGTATGTACTTTGTATTATTTTCAAATATATGCGTTTCAATGGATATGAATAAAATCGTGACTTTTTATTTATAAGCATTCCTCTGCGTAAAAAGGTTAAGAATGAAGATGATTAATAGCAATAGTAACAACGGTTGAATTCTTAAATAAAAATACCTTAAATTAAACCTAGTAAGGTCGTAAAATCTCAAAAAAAAGAAAATAATAATGCCTGTACTGTAAAAGGGGGGACAGTTGTAAAAGGTTTCCTAAGGAAACCGAAATTGCGCGGTTTTTCACCTAGTTTAATATTTTTTGTGTGTGTTTTTTGCATTGTTTTCTTTGCACATAGTGTTATCGGCTATTCTTCAAATTGATGCTTGCGAAGCGATTTACAGCTAGTTTATTCCTAGCGAATGATTGTTTTTTGTATTTTAGTATTTACGACTTTGTGTTTATTTAGTGTATGAAGGATATTTTTGCAAAAACTGAAGGGATTTTGCAATAGATTAATCTCGAAAATTCCATTTTGTTTGCCACTAGGTACTTGTAAAAGTTCATATATAAATATTCTTATTGAAATTTACTTTCAATAGGAAACCCTCGTGTAGTAGTTAGTTCAGATAACCAATTTAAGAATCAATAACTCAGTTAATAATAACTTCTATCTCGTAATAAAAAAGAACAAAATAAAATAAATAAATTTTTCGAAGCCTCAACAAAATAAAAAAAATTCGTAACACGTTATTATTTAAATTAAATTTTTGATTTATGACACTACAAGTGCTGTATGTTTTGTTACAGGACGAGACCGGTCGATTGATGAGAAGGAACATAGTGAGATATGCAATCTTAGCATACGTAATAACTCTACAGAGGGTGTCGTTGAGGGTGAAACGACGGTTCCCTACTTGGCAACATGTCGTCGATTCCGGTAAGTTATAATAACGAGAATACATTCGTTTAACAAACACTGACTCCAGTTATAAGCACCATTTAAATATTTATGCTATTTATGCCAGTCTAAGTGGGGTTTAAAAGATTTACAAATGGTACTGCCATTTGTAAATCTTTTCCAAAAATCAATATCAGCTTAAAAATAAAAGAGAGAGAGAGAGAGAGAAATAATGAAAGCCAAAAATATTCATTCTTCTTATTTTCAGGTCTTATGCTGGAGAGTGAGAGAAAAGTGATGGAAAAAATGGATGGCAAAAGTCCAATGTCCAAATACTGGATGCCACTCGTGTGGGCAACTAATATAATTAATAGAGCGAGGAAAGAGGGATTGATCACCAGCGATCACATCGTACAGACGCTGCTGGTGGAACTGTCAGATATCAGAAGACGGTTGGGTGCACTCATAGGATATGACACCGTTTGCGTACCACTTGTCTATACCCAGGTTAGTATAAATAGACATATTGGGTCATAATTGTCACAAAAATGGTAAGATTTTATGGAAAAGAGAACCATTTTAACGTAACGTAACGCGTTACGACGCCAGTATATCTTACTTGTCTACCTTCCCTTTCTCTCAGGCATATGGCGGTGACAGACCGGCTTTTCTTGCCTCAGCACTAGCCGTTGCTTCCCGCTATCTCTGCTCAGTGAATAATGTGGTGCGGTATTCTTGATCGCCCGATTGATTCGATCCCCTATTTGGGAGATCCCATTTTTGGAGTGTTATGTTATATTTTTGTGAAGTTGCATCAGAATTTACTTTTCTAATCATAGTCCCCAGTGTCCTACTGTCGCTATTTACGTAGCACATCCTTCCATAAGCCTAACATAGTACATATACCCTTATCAAGTCAAATCACTTCATTTTTAGAGTCCTTACAGCAACTTAATATTCGCCAGCCAATACAAATATTTAATACAACTTAATATTAGTAATTGCGCTTGAAGGAAGTACGGAGGTATTTAACAAGAAAAGATGGAAATGCTCATATTCTTCGAAATAGATTAGATATTAGGTTTCAAAGGAACGACAACCTGCTTAGGTCTCTCGTTATTGCCGATTATGCCTCTACTAGTCACTTTTTGGACATTAATAATCGGTTAACTGCTCGATACTAACCGATAGTCCACTAGTGATAACTATACATACACATACATAACATACATAACTTCACGCCAAATCCCTTGCGGGGTAGGCAGAGAGAACAGAGCGCCATAGGGCACGATTCTTACACACCTCACTCGCTTCGTTGACTTTCATAACTCTTTTCATGCACGCGCGTCGGTTTTTGAGGCTCTTAACATCACCTTCCTCCAGAACACGTTCTATTTGGTCTTGGAATGTGTGTCTTGGCCGTCCTCGACTCCTACATCCGTCCGCTTTTGCATTGTATATCTGCTTAGTCAGTCTTGCGTCAACCATTCTTTCTACATGTCCGAACCATCGGAGCATGCCCTTTCTTACTTTTACACCGACACTCTCTTTCAAACCAACTTCCTTCCTTACAACCTTGTTTTCTACGCGGTCAGCGAGAGTCACTCCGCAGATTTTGCGTAGAGCCCTCATTTCTACCGCGTTTATTCTACTTTCATGCACACTCTGCCATACCCAGCTCTCGCTTCCATAAGTTAGTGTTGGGATCAGGACTGCATTGTGGATTGCTAACTGGGCCTTTCTGCTAATATTTTTTGCGCCCAGGAATCTGCCCAACACTCCGTTTACGCTATTTCCTATCGCCACTCGTCTTTCTACATCCGCGGTGTACCTTCCATCTCTGCTAAAAGCGCATCCAAGATATACAATTTCATTCACCTGTTCCAGCACTACATCATCAACCATTATTCTTGCATCTGTTCTGGATTCCTCCCTTTCAAACACCATTACTTTCGTTTTCGTCGCATTCAACTGCAAGCCTTTAATCATGCAATCATCTTTCATAGTAGTGACTAGTGTTTGCAGGTCCGACGGCGATTCGGCTAAAAGCACGGCGTCATCTGCGTAAAGCAGGCAGCTCACAACTAAGTCACCCATTCGCATCCCTACATCCATCGATCTCATTCTCTGGAGACAACTGTCCAGGTACAGGATGAACAGTCGAGCGGACAGCACGCAACCCTGTCTGACGCCGATATTGACGTCAAACCAGGGGGACAAGCCGCCGTCAACACGCACACACGCTGTGCAGCCCTCATAAGTGGACTGCACAGCGCGGCAGTGCTCCGCTCACCCCGTAGCCCGGGAGTATATCCCACAGATCCTTTCGTAACACTCTGTCAAACGCTTTTTCCAGATCCACAAAACCGCAGAAAACCTTCCGGTTAACAGCCAGTTGTTTCTCCACGATGTTGCGGAGAGAAAAAATCTGATCCATGCACCCTCGTCCGCTTCTGAAACCACCCTGAGCCTCCCACAACACTCCATCAGATATCACCCTCATTCTCCTTTCAATAATTTTCCCATACACTTTTGCTGCTAAACTGATCAAACTGATGGCCCTGTAACTGGCGCACTGCATACGTGATCCCTTACCTTTATACAAGGGCACGATGACAGCGCGCCTCCAGTCCATGGGAACCTTACCCGACCTCCAGCACAGATTGCTCAAGGTCAGGAAAGCGTCCCGGACACAGGATCCACCGTGTTTGATCATTTCAGCAGACATCATATCAATTCCAGCTGCCTTACCATTTTTCATACTTCGTATCGACCATTCAATCTCTTCCATAGTAATGTCCTCATCAGATGTTGGCGCAGCGGTGTCAGCCGTAGGCTCACTCGCGGTGCCCACATCCGGAACATACTCGTACATTTCCCCAAAATACTCACTCCACCTGCCCAATACATCGCTTGGGTTTGCAAGAATGTCATAATTTGATTGAATCACTTAGACATAATTTTGTCCATTCTGGATGTTGACGAAGAACCCCGAGACTTTCTAACTTCCCTCCAGAAGAGTTTGTTATTCGCCTCGAAGTTCTCCATCAACCTCACTTCCTCATTCGCAACAAGTCTTTCACGCTTCTCTTTCACTAAGGCTTTGGTAACATTCCTGCAGCGGCGGTAGCTCTCATACTTTTTCTCTGTCATACTATCATTCTGATTCAAACTTGAGACATAATCCAACCATGCTTTTTTCTTTCTTTCGACGCTGGATTTCACATCCGCGTCCCACCAGGCGTCACCTCTCAGAATCTTATGCCTCTTTGCACTACCACATACTTCTTTTGCACTATTCACTATACTTTCTTTCATTCTTTCCCAGCATTCTTCAACACCTAGGTCAGAAAGACTCGTCTCATTGAGTCCTTTACTGACTAGGCCTACATACATACTCCGTACACTTTCATCTTCTAATTTCTCACATTTTATCCTTTCAAGCTCTCCGAAATGGGTACGCACTCGCCAGTGTCTCCACTTCTTGAAAAAGCCCACGAATCGGCTTACCACCAGGTAGTGGTCCGTATCAAGAGTGGGGCCTCTGTAGGCTCTTGTATCCCTTAGAGTATTTCGGAGACGACTATCTATCAAAATCAAATCTATCATACTCTTTTGCTCATTCCGTCTCCACGTATACGTGTGAATATCTTTATGACGGAATAATGTGTTAGACACAAGGAGGTTCCGTTCCAGGCATACGTCCAATATCGGCTTACCAGCATCATTCACTCTCTTGTCACCATTCGGACCAAGGACAGCCTCCAGGCCGTCTCGCTTGGTTCCGACCCACCCATTAAGATCACCACACAGAATTATCCTTTCATTTTCCTCAGCTAGATCCAGAATATCCCTAACAGTTTCCCAAAACTCTTCGAGTTCGCGGGGATCCGCGGAGCTAACGGGAGCATAAGCTGCGACCAGGAAAACTCGCGTGATCCCCAGTTTTATTCGAACCCAAAGATGCCTTGGGCCTACCAACTCATAATCTTTCACTCCGGAAACAAAGCGGGAGGAGAGGACGACTCCAACACCCCCACTGGCACGGACGTCCGGGTCCACTCCGGACCATAGGGCTACCATGCCACCGGGGAGGTCCTCGGTCTCCCTCCCCCTCCGCTTTGTCTCCGTCAAACATAAGGCATCCAGGCATCTCTCATTTAATACATCCATCATCTCATTCATCTTTCTTGCCATGCTACCTCTAACATTCCACGTGCCTATACGGCACTCCCCTCTCCTCGTCCCGCCAGGATTGGCGCTGCGTGAAGGGTGGCGGCCCCCTTCGCCGCATGCGCATGCAGCCGCACCGACGGGGGCTAATCGGTGCCCGTCGCTTGCGGGGCACGCCCTAGCAGCCCGTCCGGCTGAGTTTGCTTTGGTCAAGATTGCGTCCCACTGGGACGGCAGGGATCGCGACGCGCACGCTCTTGACATGACCCCCAAATGATAACTATAAACAGATTTATTTAAATATTTCCTATTGATCACAGAGTAACCCGCGGGCTGTCCATTAATCACGTGATTGTTTTATAACTTTGTTTTTACTCGCCTTCCCCTCGGTGATACGTGGTGAGATTGGAGTTTTGGCGGGACTGTGGAAGAGACATGTCCGCTATTTGCATTATTTTCTCAGATTTGTGTTTCAATGGATATTATTGGATAAAATTCGTGGCGTTTTATTGAATAAGTGTTCGTATATGAGTGCAAATGTGGGAAATGGTGTAGGTATCGTGTTTAGTGTACTCTTCTACATTCTCGTCAGGACTCCCTCGGAACATCATGCATAAAGTGCCACGACTTTATGGATGATTAGGTTAGGTTAGGTTAAGCTTTAGGGTTAGGCTAGGTTAGGTTAAGATTAGTTTAGGTTAAGAATGATGCTGTTAAATATAAAATAAGACTCGACTTAAAGGTCCTAGCAACCAGGTCGTTAAATTATATAAATAAAATAAACGTGGTGAGATTTAAAACTAATTGTGACATTTCATGATTTGTGTCACACCCCTCCCCACAATTTCAAGCCTCACGTGATTAATGGACGGCCCCTAGCTTCTAAGTGCGCTCCACTAACATTAAATGCTACTCTTGTTGGATCAATCACTTGGAACACCAGCTATGACAGCAACGTTTTATTATAATTAATAAATAAAGACTCTTATAAAAATAGATGGTGATATACTCTGACAGGTGTCCACACACATCACGTTGTTTACGATCAACATAGAACCATAAATATAATAAATTTAATTACTGAGATCATATAACTGATATTGTTGTGTAAGCTTGGTGATGCATTTTAATCGACTTCAAAATACTTTAATTAAAAACATTGATTTTAACAACAAAAACAAGCAAACAACACGTAGCTTACTGCATCAATTTGCCGGCACAATCTGTGAAATACCACGACTTCTCAGAAAATTGACGTTATGTCACTCATGTCGCGTTTTGTTTGGTGGGCGAGGTGTCAGGAAACACGCACCACTTCCTTCTCATCTCACTTCTTATTTTCCCATCTTAAAACGGGAACGCAATTGTAATAGGCGGCATTATCACCAGTTAACTGTATACCTCACTTGCCCTCCTATCCCATTATAAATTGAGTTCGGATTGTACTCCGAATTAACAAACGTAACCGTAAAACTTACATGAATTAAGTTATACGTTTGAAACAAAACCATATATAATTACGGCTGTTATTTGAAATCAGATTAACAGACAACGATTCATAATTAAAGAGCTACCTACTTACTGCAAGTGGTTAACTTGCAGTACAATTAACCTTGGCCTGATCATTTACTTGCTTGATAGCAAAAACACTAAAATTTACTCGGCAATTGTGTTTTATGTAGTTACCTACCTGCAATTGTTATTATTGTCTGCAGTTATCTATTATAAAATCAATATATGAAATTGTTTTGTCACGACGTTTGTGATACACCTCGGAAGAACTGATGGCACGCAATTCATGAATGCCGGCTCTGACGGTGAAATACCATGACCTCTCAAAAAATGGATGTAAAGCGACTCATACTGCGTTTTGTTTGGTAGATCTGGAGGTTAACACTCTTCCGTTTCCTTCCCTAAGCCCTCCCTATACCATCTAACAATAATTATAGTGTAAAATATTTGACAGATTTTAATTTTAGGTTCGTACAGTTGTTTTAACAGCAAGAGATACATAGCATCACTAATTTGAAAAATTCTTCTGGAAAGAAACAAGAATCACGGTATTTTTAGCAATCAGCAGTTAGCAGCTTGTGTTAAGTGAAGATGGTGTGGCAGCAGATTCAAGA
Organism: Euproctis similis; assembly: GCA_905147225.2. Classification (NCBI taxonomy): domain Eukaryota; kingdom Metazoa; phylum Arthropoda; class Insecta; order Lepidoptera; family Erebidae; genus Euproctis; species Euproctis similis. Next base: position 20,206,344 of record LR990107.1, on the reverse strand, counting down.
GTAGATTAGACGTCAATCCAAAACAATAAATATTTGTAAGGTTTGCCAATAAATATTCACCTGGTGATATTGTCAATAAAAGTTTGTGTACATTGTCTGTTTGGTTCAATTATATGAGGAACTGGCCTTCGTATTATGCCGTTTGCAATGGTGTCCAACTGCGTCGTCTTTTGTGCCGTGTTTGTTCGTGATGTGACGTTTTTTAATTGCTTACTTGTGACTTCTATTTACTTATAATTTCTAAACAGATATTATTATCGATCTATATTTGCTATAATTATTTTTATCTTTATAAAATCAGCTGACTGCGTAGCTCCATATCCATAAAACGTAGGTATCCGCATATAAAACAGTCCGAAAAAACAAGTACTATGTTGATTTGTTAGATAGCTAACGCCCGAATACTGAACCGCCACTCAAATCTGACAATCAATAAAGTGCTACTTACTGCTCAAATTCTGTCGTATTCTGTCTAATGTGACAGCTACTTAAACGCTTAAGTAGCGCTTATATATTTAAGTATTCGGGCGTTAGATGAATAGATGACTGCTAAATCCATGCTCAAATAAATGCTTATTTTACTATTTCTGGTGTGTCTGAAAGTATATCTAAGTTACCATATTTTCTAATTTTTAGTAGTGGGTGAACCCACTATAAGTTGCCTATACTATGAGAACCTATACTATGAATTGCCCACCCAAAAGCCATTCTTAGGAGTTCTGATCATATTTTTATAGATAAACACGTATTCGTTATATATTTTATCCATAATCATCATTATCCCAAATAGAATGTACAGGTAATCTGCTCCAAACAAGCAAATTTTGATAAAATAAGAACTAATTTAGCTATTTTATCGCTATCAGTGACATCAATTTTATTTGAGAATATTATATAAGATTATATATATATGTATATATATATATATATATATATATATATATATATATATATATATATATATATATATATAAGAATGTATTTAAGAATATTAGACAAAAATCGGTGAATAAATCTGAAATCATATCATTATCATTACATAGTATAAAACTAAGTCACTTTCCGCTGTCTGTCCCCTTATATGCTTATCTTTAAAACTACGCAACGGATTTTGATGCGGTTTTTTTAATAGTTAGAGGGAGTCAACGAGTTGGTTTTGATTCATATAATATGATGTTGTAAAGAAAAAATGATAATTTTCGAGATTTAGCACTTTATTTGCAAACGCTGGCTGAACCCTAAGTGAACACACCTTCAAAAGGTCTACAAAAAAGTCCGCGAGGACATATGTCTATCTCTTAGGGATAACCCACAATGACCATTTTTATTTTTTTACTTTTTCCGAGAAATATATGCTTATTTACGAAGTGATTTTAAACATTACAGCTTTAATGAACATCCAATTAAGTGTCTTAAATAGATTGTGCATGTAATATAGATAGGCCCTTTACAGCATGCAATTTAAACTAATATTTTCGAAGATATTGCAGTATTAACGTAGCGGGATAGCAGTTAAAGCCAATAAATATCACAAATTGAACCTCATGCATGATATCCAAAATTTAAGCATACAATTTATAATACATATATCAATATAATATGTGTTTTAGAACGCATTCTGCCATGTTGAAATTTATGTCGCTTCAGATGTAATAAATTGTACTCGTTGGTAGAATTAATTATAATACATATAACTATATGTTTTCAGGTAGTGACATTGGCACTATATACGTACTTCGTAGCTGCACTAATGGGACGTCAACTGGTACCGCCAGCTCCGGGCAGTACCTCCAAATATGAGCCTGATGTTTATTTTCCGCTCTTTACTGCATTACAGGTATGCATACTTAACTATTAAAATAACATACTAATAAGTAATTATTCATTATGACATCATATTTCGCTATAGAGGACAGAAATGTCACATAAAATTGGATCAGATTTCTGAATCAGAGCTATTTAATTGTTGCTTTGCTTAAGCTCACAACAAACAAACAAACTCTTCCGCTTTATAATATAAGTATAGATGAGCTGATAAGCTTATGTAGCATATAACTGTGTTGAATTAGGATAAAATTTTAAGATATTATTATTTACAATCAAATCTAGAATAAAAGCTAAAGAGGTGTCAGCTTTTTGTGTAATATATATATAACTAGCTGTCCCAGCGAACTATTCCCGCCTTCGAAGAGATATGTGAATAAATAAAATATATTTTGCTAAGATAAAAATAGCTTTTTAATTTTTTATATTAATGTAAATAAATAAAAATACCTGCCAATAAGAGTTCCGTCAAAATCGTTCCAGGCATTTCAGAGATTACTAGAAATTTGATTAGAAAAAAAGTAGTAGAAAGCAATAATTTCATTATTACAAACCGTCACTTCAATTACATATATTTATATGCATATGTATAGATTAAATGCATCATAGAAAAACGTTCAACTTGAATAGGTAGGTACCTATTGTATTCTCCGTTTCATATCAGCTGCTACAATTCACAGTTGGTGATTAGTCACACGGCAATGTTACTTATTATGGTTGCGATAAGGCACGTAGAAAAAGAATTACAATAATAAATACACTCTTTATTAGATGCGTCAATTTGCCGTTTACCATTCTTACTTGCATAACCTATTGTTGCTCAACCGAGCCGGATAATTGGATTTGTTTTCGAATACCTAACGTATACTTATCATTACATAGTATACAATAAAGCGCTGTCTGTCCCCTTATATGGTTAGATCTTTGAAACTATGCAGCGGATTTCAGTGCGGGTTTTTTTTTAATAGATTGAGATTAATATGATATAGAAAAGAAATTTTATTTATTACTTTTGATACGGAACAAAGTTCGCCGGGTCAGCTAGTAAACGTATATTATTACTAGCTGACCCGGCGAACTCTGTTTCGCATCAAAAGTAATAACTGCTGCCCCGCTATGTTAATACTGCAATATCTTCGACAAATTTGAAGTCGATAGCAGCTATAGGTTAAAAATGGGAATTTTCCATTGTTAACACCCCCGCAACCCCCCTTGTGGGTGGAATTTCGTAAAATCCGTTCTTAGCTGACCTCTACTCGGCGAAAGAACGAACGAACGGCGAAGAAACCTCTAATGCATAATAATATTATCTATGAAATGGGTGAATAACAAGAATATCCATGGAAAATAGAACTCTGATTTTCTGTGTGGTCAGATTTAAAAAAACATATCTTCTCTTTTTTAATATAGGTACCTGTTATCTATATAATAAAAACGAAAGCTAAAATACTTTTATGCTGTTGTTTATTAGCATAGAAATATTTAGACAAAAAAACCGTGCAGTTTGTGGCAAGAATTCGCCAGCTTCTAGGTACTTGTGTACACATTTTAGGGGTTGAGTAACGGAGTTCGCTGCACGAATTACGATATTATCACGCTATCACTAATTGGGGGGTGGGCAATGAACCTTTATATCTAAGAAAGTGGTACAAAGCAGTTCGTAATGTTTCCGTGAAGTACGGATATTACAAATTTGGGCGTGCCGTATGAACGGGGCCAAGTTCAATTACTTGGTAATGGTGACCTACGTCTACCAAACTACCTCACCTCAGATCACCTTCTTAAGAATAATTACTATCAAGTGATTACTTATTGTATACGTCATCGATTATGCACGCAATTTATATAATAAGCTTTTCGAGTATTCTGAAGGTTGAAATAAAATAGAAGTATCTGTTTGTAATATTGAATTAAATGCTTTCTATCTACATTTATATTAATTTATATTTGGTTTTGTGTAATTTATATTGTATACACAAAAATATCAATTTTTTTCCAATTTTTTTGTATCTGACAAAAGTTTGGTCCCGCTAATCTCTGATGTGGCTAGACCGATTTTGACGGGACTTTTATTGGTAGGTAGCTGGTGTAATAAGGAGAAACTTAGATAACTTTAAAAAATAATCTTTTATGTATCCTTTTATTGCTTCGGAGGTAAAACAAAATTCGCCGGGTTAGCTAGTAATTATATTAATACTAAAACTCTGTTGATAGGTATGGGGCAAAAACCTGTAAGAGGAATCATAAATAATAATAAGCAGAGGCAATAATAGTTTAAAAAATGTCAGTTTGTATGTATTTAGGTTAGGATCTGTCCTAATTTTTGAGTCTTAACCTATTTATTTTAAGATTCAGAATAAAATTCAGTCTCGAGTAGGTACGAGTTTGCTATCATCAAATCACTTTTAAATACTTTTGTTTGATATGTATCAACATTGATATATAACATAACAGGAAATAACACGAGTTTTTTAAAGAACACCTATCTCCAAACCGTAAGAAAAGTATCATAGTTCGTTGTCGCTGGGCCACCTGAATATGTAATGTGACAATTTCATGTAATATATATAAGAATTGCTCGTTTAAAGAAAAACAATAATAATTTCTAAAGCAAAAAAGTATTAATGACCAATTACCATTTCCTCCCATCAGTTTTGCTTCTATGTGGGTTGGCTGAAAGTGGCCGAGGTACTAATCAACCCATTCGGTGAGGACGATGACGACATCGAACTGAACTGGCTGATAGACAGGCACATAAAGGTGAGTTATTTAATAAATCAACTCTCAAATTATGCATCGATACAGAAGGTTGACATATAAGTTCGTGGCATTTCACCTTGCGAGTCGCGAGGCCAGACAAGAAGGCGACGCGGTGTACCGAAAATGAACAGGTTTATTCTGTTTATCATACATACATAATTTCACGCCAAATACCTTGCGGGGTAGGCAGAGAGAACACAGCGCCATAAGGCACGATTCTTACACACCTCACTCACTTCTTTGACTTTCATAACTCTTTTCATGCACGCGTGTCTCTTTGAGGCTCCTAAAATCACCTTCCTCCAGAACACGTTCTATTTGGTCATGGAATGTGTTACTTGTCCGTCCTCGTCCGTCCATTCATCCGCTTTTGCATTGTATATCTGCTTGGTCAATCTTGCATCATCCATTCTTTGTACATGTCCGAACCATCGGAGCATGTCCTTTTACAACGACACTCTCTCTCAATGCGACTTCTGTTTTTTATACGCTCGTGGCGATTGCGTCCGTGTTTTCTTGTTCCACGGACGCACTTTCCTCAAGCGCTCGTGTTAAGTAGTTTAATTAAAATAATAAAGTAAAATTGTACTTGTTGACTATTTTTAAGTGTCTGTGAAGACCTATGAAAATAAAGCTTATTTTGACTTTGACTTTGACTTTATTACGCATATATTATTATTTTTTAAGCCTTTCAATGGGACTTTTACTCGTCTTATCAAACGATTTAAATTCAAATGCATTGAAATAGTTACAATATAAATTTTATTTTAGATGATTGAAATATTTGATTTTCTAGTTTTTAAGGAACTGGCTCTACGACTCTTAAACAGTGATAGCGCAATGCAGTCCACTGCTTAAATAGAACGACTCTACTAGTGAACTCTCGCCCGAATACTGAACCGCCGTTCAAATCTGACAATCAATAAAGTGCTAATTACTGCTCAAATTTCACGTATTCTGTCTACTGTGAGAGCTACTTAAACGCGTAAGTTGCGCTTATATATTTGAGTGGCGGTTCAGTATTCGGGCTTGTGACTCTCAGACTATAGGTGTATAGTGGCTACATACCGCGTATTGTTGAGTAGGAGAGGCATCTGGACAACTACATCTCTCATCTCCCCATCCCTTTTCTTATCCCTACTATCTGTGTAGCGAGTGTCCATGAGCTCGTTACTCGATTAAATCAGGTGAAACGATTGTTTGTTTGTCCCCTTGATCAAAAATAGAGATATCAAGCATGGTTACATATTTCTGTTGAAGATATGGTTTGCTATCATATACAGCGCTAGTTTTTATAATAAGTTCATGAAAAACTTTTAGTTATAGAAGTTAGGTTTTTATCTCTGTACAATTACAATAAGTATTAACGTTAATTATGGTTTCGGCTGTTATTTTAACAATTTTGTGTCTTATTTTATATATTATATAGCATAACTTTAGTTTAATGGTTTTTTTTTTTCATACAGTCTGAATATTTATATAAAAATCACGTCAATTTAAGGCCATGAAATTCAAACGAGTCGCCAAATTCACTCAATGCCATATATATTTATTTGTAGGTACATAAAATTTCAAATGTGTATTTCAAATATCATATTACGTCTTTGTTTAGGTATAATAATGTGTAAATAAACAATTAAACAATAATAAGGATTAGTTAATAACAATTATTAATTAATTACGCAATAAAATTCATAATTGAATGTTATTTTTTGGTCACGGTACGTGGGCGTGTTGAATATAATTGTGTTAGAATGTTTATAAAGAGTAGGTACTTATACTTATATACTTGTGTACTGAGAGCCTTCTCTGGAGGCTTCCTACACAGCTTCATGCCATTTAACCGTGGGTGTAGGCAGTGGCCGCAGACACCTATTCGGCGAGTCGAGGCTTAACAACCACTGCCTACACTTTTCGGTGCATTTTTTCCCCGCATTTCCGCCTGCTTGGCTATAGATTCCAGTCACGATAACATATTATAGGAAACCAAACCTAGGCTTATGTCATTCAATCTCTTCACGGACAGACATTCATGAAATAGTTTCCGAGTATATTGGAAAAATATATATGATTCTTTTATAATTTTGATAGATATTTACAAATGCATTGACATGATTATTTTTACTGATTTTAGCTGTGACAAATTATAATAACTTTCTTCATATATTCAGGCTGCCTACATGATAGTTGACGAGATGCACGAGGAACACCCTGAACTACTCAAAGACCAATATTGGGAGGAGGTGGTGCCCAAAGACTTGCCGTACACAGTAGCATCAGAACATTATCGTCGACATGAACCACCATGCTCCGCTGATCATTACAAAGTGAAGGCAGAGGACGCCGTTTATGCCAACGTGCAGGCCCCGAGGAAGAGTCACGACGAAACTTATGCTGACTATGTGAGTGATAAAAAAGGTTTAATTGTATTTTTCTTTTAACAGTGGTAGAGTCTTGCAGTTTACTGCATGAATGCCTGCTCGAACGGTGAAATACCACGACCTCTCGGAATATGATCTTGGGAGGTATCCGGAGGCCCCTTTCCTTTTTCCTCCTATTTCCTATCCCATAAAAAAATCAACAGATTAATAATCATCATCATTCTCAAAGTACCCAAGGTCATGTTACTTATTTTATTACATACTTCTAAGGAATCCAATCGAATTAAGTGGATATAAAAGCTTTTAATTATTAACGCAACACTAGGAAATGAAGAGGAACGTAGTAGACCTTGGTCATTTGTAATTTGTGAATATTTCCAGGTTTTACTATTTATTAATTGCTTTGCTTTTTGATTTAAGCCAAAATAAGTTTATGTTAAGTAAAAAATAATAACAAAGAATGAGCTGAAATGCAATCATACTAATATTGTTGCAGGAAAGTGTCGATACGCCGCTTGTGGAGAGAAGGAAAAACTGGTTCCAGAGACAAATATCAAGAATGGGATCAGTTAGGTCTGCATCCACGGCATATTCCTCGGGTGGTTTCTTCGGAAGGAACAGACACAACTCAGTGGTGTATTCAAGTCCGGAGGCTGGTCAACCAGTTGTTCCACCTCCGCCGCATCATAAAATGTCTTTGTACGAGAGACTCGTTGGCCGCAAGTCTGGTCGTGGACAACATAGACAAAATTCCAGACACGGTAATATTCCTTTTTAATTATTTATCATATTGGTCTCGGTGGTCCAGTGGTCGAGCACTCCGCTTCTGAATCTAGAGGTCGCTGGTTCGAATCCTGGGACACACCAATGACTTTTTTGAAGTTCTTTTCGGAAGTTATGTGTGATAAATATCGATGACTGAAAACTTTGTGCCCGGTATGGCAATAGGCTCGGCACCCATTTGGGACGCAAACATAACGGCAAGACGAGGCTTAACAACCGCTGCCTACATCTTCGGATAACAAAGGCGTGAAGTTATGTTATGTTATGTTATATCATAATTTACCAACGAAAATTATTATTTTAAAGGCAAATTAGTTGCATGATGTTAATTTTTGTAAAATAACTTTTAATTTAAATTTAATTAACGCTAAAGAACAGTCTCGGTGATCTGATGGTCGAACTTTTGAATCACGAGGACCCGGGTTCGAAAATTCACTCTTATCAATAACTTCTTTTCGGAAGTTATGTGTGATAAATCGATCATTCGATTCACCATCAATCCAGCGATCGCCAAATTTGACGCTTTTAAGATTAAATAACATAGACACCGGCGTAACGTAAGATATCAGAGGTCTGAATGTAATTAAATTTGCTTTTTGAATTTGCAGGTCAAAAGACCAACGGTTCAGCTGTGCCTATAACCTTACGAAACCGACCACGTATACCAACTCCAGATGTCACAAAAGAGGTATTTGACCGCGAGAATCGAATAGCAATGGGCATGCAGAATATGGGTGTCATTATGGCGCAAGGTTATCAGAACGAAGTGCCTGTTCTTGGAGCTCTGGTACTGTCACCTATTCAGGAGCTGGATAGTGGTTCTGTGAATAATACATTGCACGCTGGACAGCCAGGTACCACGGCGTTAGCCCAAGCTGTACTCTCACCAGCTCTCGCCACTGGAGCTATAACGCCAATGTTGACAGCTGCACCTGTGACTCTATCACCAATGGGAGTTACGCAGCTTACAAGTCTAGTAAATTCGACGCCGTCTACTCCGCGTGCAGAGAGAGGCGCTGCAGATGGATCTGGTGGTTCACCACATTCTCCAAGAGCTACAGTCACCGAACTGCCAGTTTCAGATCGTGAAAGTGAACATAGTGCAGCCAGTACTGGTACTCCACCAGAATTCACCAGAAAACGTACTAGTTCTAAAAGAGGAGAAGTCTACGTGTAGATACTTCATTACAACCAGAATAGAAAAAAAAACGGTGCTGCATTGATTTGCGATTGCAAATATTATATTTTTTTTTTACGTCGATTTCATAAAATTGGTACAGTGAGCGTCAGTTGATGTTTATTCTATATACTATAGACTTTGTATTATTTTAAGTAGAAATAAATTAATTACATTATTTACAATATATACAATTAAAAAACTAGCTGAAATCAAATTTCTGCGCATTTCGATCGAGTGGCAGCGTGCCCAGAAAACTGGCCGCATTGCCACGCTGAATGGCAATGCAAATCCTCTGTGCGAAGAATAGACCAGCCGTCTGGTCGCGAGAGGCCTCGATCACTCTCTTTGCAAGATCTTTATATTTATAGAGTGCTCGAGCACTCGGACCCCATTTGGGCCGTTTGAGGTTGAGACCCTAGGTCTCAACACCAAACGGCTCAAAAACCTAATCGCCTGCAAGGTTTCTATATTTGTGTCGCTTGAGATTTAAGTTAATTAATAAGTTTAGGTTCTTTCTTGAGCGTCTTGGGTTTCAAATGATTTTTGTTCTTCATTTGGACCATTTGTATGTAGGTACATATATTGAAAGAGATTGCTTTTACGAGTTTGATAATATTTGTATGTAATAAATTAATAATAAATATATATTTATAATCTTCCGCAATTTTAGAAATAAGAGAGAGTTGGAGGAATAGTCATTGATAGTGTTTGGACAATTGCGGAAAAAGATGATTCCTAAGAAAATATTTTATTATTTTCTGGGGTATATATTAAGACTACTACGTGTAAGTTACATAATCTTGCAGACGGAAAGCCTTTTTTAGCTATTGCATTCATTAACCAGTCCCTTCTATTTCAATAGAGGCATAGAATTAAACAATTGGGTAGTTGATCTGTGCTAAGATGTGAAATTTCTATAATTCAAAGACTCCTTGCGATTAGCAATAACTGGTATTGTAACTATTTATAAACCATTCTTTGTCAATAGTTATGGTAAGTATTATAAATATATATTTACCAAAACAAGCAAATATATGTCTAACCCTTCCATTGTCTAATTATTAAAACACATGCAATGGTTGCTTAGTTTCGACATTAGATAGCGTTGAATATATAATGTGCAATAATGATATATCATAATTATTTAACCATTTATAATTGTAATGAAATATATGTATGTATGGGCTAGTCACATCTATTGAAGGACCGATGGTAAATGGAACAAGAAGGTCATAAAGTGGAGACCGCGACAGGGAAGCGTAGTGTAGAACGCCCACCAGCCCGATGGTCAGACGACCTCAGAAAGGCTGCTGGAAAAGACTGGATGCGGAAGGCAGAGAATCAGATGTTGTGGCGCAAATTGCGAGACGCCTATGCCTAGCAGTGGACTGCAACAGGCTAATGATGATATGTATATTTAATATCTAAACATTTTCTATACGTACATTGTATGTTAATTGCTTATTAATATTTTTTTTTCTATAAGTATTCTATAAACCATGACGCAATGTTTCTTTGTTGATAAATAATATTCGTGACATTTTGATTTGTTCTTTTATTGTAGAGAGTTTTATAAAAACATATTTTTCTATTTTATAGTCCAACATTTTTGACGCTCATTGTACCAATGTTATGATATTGACTCGTTAAATAAATTAAAATAAATTTTAAAGAGCAGATATTCCTATACCTATATTAATTAGTTAGTTCGATTTTCGATAAAATTACATGAATAAAAATTGTTAAAATATTTTTTGTGCACAGACAGGGATTGATTTATATTGATTTGTATAGATTTAAACAAAGATTTTTTTTATTATTATTATACATATATATCGATTTTAAACTTATCTTATTGTTGCAGTTTAATTTTATAGAAATCCTTATATTCTCTCATAAATGTAGATAGTTTGAGTGTAATAATAGCGGGTACAGATATTAAGAATTCATTATTAATTATGGTTAACAGCTAAGTTTTACAGAACAATTAAATCATTTGCTGTATCTTAAAAAAATTGCAAAAATTTAATTTAATTTGACTGTGTCTCACATATAAATGAGCCGTTTAAACCATGGATAATTCGACCTTTAACCGTTTGCTTACCTCTATTCTTTTCTCTATATTTCTTGTGAAATTAGGTGCTTGAATTAAAATTGAGTTAGGGTAAACATTTATTTAACTATTTAATTTGTTTAAACTTACTAGAGATAGAGAGATATAATAACTTTTCACTATGCACTAAAGGATGAACGTAATGTTAAACGAATGGTCTCTATTTAGGAGAAAGTATTTTCGCCGGTAGAGGGCGTCATCCTTTAAGAAGCACTCGTTCAAATCTTTACGCGGGAGGTTATGTCGCCGTTGTCAGCTTTATTTATTACTAGCAGACCGCGCGAACTTCGTACCGCCATATTTTAGACATTATCCACTAAAAAGATTATTACCGCGATCATATTAATACCTCAAAGCTTTCCTCATAAATGGACTATCTAACACTATTTTTTTTTTCATTTCAAGTTCCTTATACATACGTACATAACTTCACGCCAGATCCCTTGCGGGGTAGGTAAAGGGTACAAAGCGTCATAAGGCATGATTATTACACACCTTACTTTCTTAGCTTTTGATATTAGCGACTAACAACCTAGATATGATGAAAATAATGGCAGTTAAAATATTGAGCTGTTGAATGAATGCATGAATGGGCTCAACCGGTGAAATACCACCACCTCCCAGAAGATCGACGTAAAGTGGCTCATGCCGCATTTCGTTCGGTGAGAGAGGTACCCGGAGGTCTACCTCCCTTCCCCATCCCTTAAAGGATCGGAAGGAAAAGGAAGGGAAGGCCCTTAAAGTCGGCAACGCAACGGTAACACTATAAGTGATGCCGGTGTCCATGGGCGGCGCAGGTTGCTTACCTTCAGGTGACACGCTTGCTCATTTGCCCTCCTATCCCATAAAAAAAAATATTATCAACTTCAATCAATAGCAATACCAGGGACTTTGCCAGAAGTTTTTTGTCAATCTTTAGTTTTTTTTAAATACTACCTACTTGAACCTTTTTTTTTAAATTTGTCATTGTCGTCGATTTAAAAAAAACCTGGTCACCACATGTTCTTACCAGTATGCCTAACTCACAGTGAGTATTTTTTGTATATTTTAAATGATGTCGATTTGGCACCTTGGTATTACTCTTATCAAAATAAATTCACTAAATTTTAAAAGAGATTACGATATTAAAAATGTAAATATATATAGATGGGCAACTATGTGGTATGTAGATGTGTAACAAACTCGCTAAGTCTTTATATTTTAGCAAATGACGCCAAGATTGAGGTGCGTAGATATCTTGCGCTTCGTCCATTTATATGAAGTTGCAATATTGTAAAGAATTATAGATAATATTATAACATCTGCGTGAAGAACTAACTGTAAACTAACTCTAGCTTTGACCCATGACTTTGGTTAATTAAGTATGAACATATTTTTAAATCTTTTAATATTCGCGTTCCATATTACATAAATATAATAAACGGAAAATAACGCGACACATTTAGGTAAACAAATTATCTGTCTGCTTGTGACTACGGCCAGTGCAACCAGGCCGAAACGTCAAGCCAATAATAAAAGTAAGTATTTGTTTACCTACACTTGTCGTGTTATTTCCCGTTTATTATACTCTTAAATAGATCAAATTCTAATCTAATGTGTCTAAATAGACACGGGGTCACAGATGTTACAGGTTCACATCACCTATTAGTTATTACAAAATAAATATACATATACCCCAAAAGACGATTAAATACTACAAACTCATTAGGACAAAAAGAAAAAAAAAGTCTAAGAAAATTAAAAAAAAAATTATCTGCCAGCTATGAGCGGCGCTCATGACCGAGTCAGGCGGGTCTCCCGATTATACGAGTATATATGTGCGCGGAATATTTGCCTAAGAAACGTATACTTACATTTTGTATTTTGCGATATCTTTTGAATTAAATGTCCGAATTGAATCATTCAAAAATTTCTAGAAAGGTATTGAATCTATCTTTACATTGAAGTAATTTATTTTGAGTAGAGTTAATACCAAAGTACAAAATAAAGAACTTTTAAAACGACCTCATTATAACTATTTTTAAAAATTCAAAAAACACTTATTGTGCGATAACTACAATAGTTAGACATATGGCGTCGCGGACTTTTCTGTCGACAATTATATGTTCTGTGAAAGTGTAGTACATTGTTTTGTTCTATAATCAATAGTTTTTGCAGCGTTCGCGATGTAAGCATTATTTTCGGGTCTTTTTCTTACACCTTGGGTTACATTATTGAATTTATAGTAAGGATCCCTAATTTATTTGAAAATATAATATAGCCTAAAGCCTTCCTCGATAAATGGACTATACACCAGTGAAAGAATTTTTGAAATCGGACTGGTGGTTTCTGAGATTAGCGCGTTCAAACAAACAAACAAACAAACTCTTCCGCTTTATAATATAAGTATAGACAAGTATAGAAGTATAGATTATTTAATACTAAACGCGACCTACGTACGTACGTCATCATCGATGCATCCGAAATTCTAACGCAGCCAGTGGCAGAAAAGAGAACTAAGTTTATTGTTGTGTACAGGAATACCATGGAAAAGCCTAGACCATACGGACTCCTGTGTTAGTTACTTCGTGAAAGGAATTAATCCATGGCATAAAACAGTTTTACAACAACGTCAGTTAAATTCTCTTCAGAGATCTCGGTGGTCCTGTGGTCGAGCACCCCGCTTCTGAATCTGGAAGTCGCCGGTTCGAATCCTGGCACTGGCTCACACTAATGACTTTTCGAAGTTGTTTTCGAAAGTTATGTGTAATAAATAGCGATGACTGAAAAGTTTGTGCCCGGTATGGCAATAGGTTCGCCACCTATTCCATTTGCGACGTAAACATAACGGCGAGACGAGGCTTAACAGCCGCTGCCTACACCTTCGGGTAACAAAGGCGTGAAATTATGTTATGTTTATGTCAGTTAAATCTAAATAGGACTCGTTATTGTGAAATAATGATTACGATCTAGTTGGATACGTATTGCAATAAGAAATGTCGTCGCCGTCATCAAATTTTGAATCTAACCAACCGAAATATACAAAAGGAGAGAAATGTATATTTATACATACTGCAATAACTTCCGCCTTAATAATTGTGCTATGCATTATATATGTGGTTCATCTAGCAGTAGTGTCCCACACAGAAGATCAGCGGGTCTCGCAGGTTGACGCAAGTCAAGGCAAGTACGAGTATCTGTACTTCACCAAACATAACCACCAGTTGGTTTCTCCAAGCTCGTGGTGTTTGATACTTTGATAATGTGAAAAAAAAATGATATTTAACAACCATCATAACTCAGTTCAGAAGCAAGAAACACTCTAACCTTCTTGTATATAACTTCACGTCTTCTTCTACCCGAAGTAGTAGGTTAATGAAGCCGCGATACGCTGAATTTTACATTCCAATTATAATAAGTGGCAGAACCTATTGCCTAGATTCCGAAATAAGGTGCTCGACCACTGGACCAGCGAAACGACATATAAAAATACATTTATCTTCTAGGTTAAGATAAATAAGATTTGCATTAAATCTATTGATCGTCTATGGATACGACAAATTATACCACATCTTTATATATCTATATACTAGCTGACCCGGCGAACTCTGTTTCGCATCAAAAGTACCTAATAACTGCTGCCCCGCTATGTTAATAATGCAATATCTTCGACAAATTTGAAGTCGATAGCAGCTATAGGTTAAAAATGGGAATTTTCCATTGTTAACACCCCCGCAACCCCCCTTGTGGGTGGAATTTCGTAAAATCCGTTCTTAGCTGACCTCTACTCGGCGAAAGGAATAATCCTACCAAATTTCAAGTCGCTACGCCTTATGGTTCCAGAGATATCGTGATGAGTCAATATATAGGTGGAAATCTCTTATATATATAGATATTTACTACATATATCCAGAGGCAGTAGGCAGCAGGGAACTTAGCGTAATGGTAAGCAAGTAATATTACTTGCTTAACATTGCGCCAAGTTCCTTGCAGAATAAACAAAGAGCCCAGAGCGCCATAATAGATACACGAATATCACGCACCTCACTGCTTTGACTTTGATAACGCTTGTCATACACGCTTGATTATTTTGATATTTATATAGACAACATGGAGAGGCACGTTGGTGACTTCGTCAGCAACTTCGTCGGTCTGGTGTATCTAAATACAAGTAAAGCGCAGAACATATGTAATACATTGATAATTCATGAACGGTGGTCTTTGGCACCGGCCCAATGCACCGTCATGCGATCAGAACCGGCGATGGCTGACTATCTGGTCTATTGGAAAATTAAATATAAAATTCATGGCAAATATATACGTAAGTTTTTAATTAGCTCATGCGTTAAGTGCAAGGTCATAAACATAATTACAGGCCTTTTCCACCCGAAGGTGTAGGCAGCGGCTGTTATGCATGGTAGGTACTGCAACTTATTGCTATACACTAAGGCCACAAAGTTGTCAATCATCGATATTTATCACACATAACATCCGAAAAGAATTCCGAAAAATCATTTGTATGAGCCCTGAATCAATCCCACGATTTCTGAATCAGACGCGTGGAGCCCGACCACTGGATCACCGAGACGATGTGCATGGTCACTTCTGTAAAGTTTTCTGCGTATGTCCTCCGCATACCTCTCTTAACGGGGTAAGGAGTAGAGTCGAGGTAAGTTTAGACACGGGACATGAGCCACCTTACGCCGGCCCTTTCATGCAGCGAACTGCTTGACTCTACCACCAGTTGTAAGATGATATTAAGCAAAGATAACAAAACTTCTGAGAGTGGTAAAATCACGCAGATATTTGCATGACTGGGCTGGCTCGACCGGTGAAATACCACGACCTCTCAGAAGATCGACGTAAAGTGGCTCATACCGCGTTTCGTTCGGTGAGAGAGGTATTCGGATGCCCACCGCCCTTCCCCATCTTTCCCTATCCCTTATATCTTAAAGGTCGGCAACGCAAATGTAACACTATATGTGTTGCTGGTGTCCATGGGCGGCGCTGGTTGCTTACCATCAGGTGACACGCCTGCTCGTTTGCCCTCCTATCCCATAATAAAAACAACTACCAGAATATATAAATTAATAATTCTATTCAGATATGGATATCAAGAGGACGTTAATCCATCCAGATTTCAGTATAAGGAATTATCAAAACAATATTGGACTATTTGAACACGTTGAATCGATTAAATCAGAATATTATACTGGTAAGTTGAATTCCTTTGGATTTTAAACACTCTTCTGCCAGGGATGACCTGACAAAGATTAACGGTCCACCTGATGGAGTACCGTCCACCGTCGAATGATCTGATCGTGGCCTTCACAAAGAATCTTTCTTGATAGTGATTCTACCACTGTCTACTTAAGTTTGTGAAGTTGGACTTCGTGAGGTTGAATTTAGAGTCTTCTTACTCTTTTGACGAGCCTTGTCTTCTCTTGGCGGGTTCGATTCCCACCCGAGTACAAATATTTGTGACAATCATGAATGTTTGTATGGCGTCTGGGTGTTTTTCTGTATTGTATCTTGTATTATCTGTATGTATTATTATATGTATACTTTTATTTTATAAATACATACATATTTATAAAATAAAAGTATATATGTATTAATATCCGTTATCTAGTATGCATAGCACAGGCATTTAGTTGCTTGGTTTTTAACTAGAGTGCGCTGTGTATTGTGTTCAAGATATTGTTTAAATATTAATTAGTTAATTCTCGCTTATGGTACCTACATGACTTCTTCACTAGTTGATATATATGTTGTGTTTGAAAGAAAAGCTGTGTTTATATTAATTTAAAATTCAAATTGTATGCACGCTGATAATGTTGTTTAGACTATATTAAAGATCACTGGGGCAGAGGTCGCGACATCTCACGGTGCCCACGTAAGTCTACGTATAACTTATTCTTAAAAATGTTTTTATTTCTCCCATAACATAAACCTTACATAACTTCACGCCTTTTTCTGTTATAAGGTGTAGCCAGCGGCAGTTACCTTGACTCATCGAGTCGTTATGTTATGTTATGTCGGTGTGTGGCGAACCTATTGCCTTACGGCACAATATTGACATTGTCATATCTATTTAATATTAATAAATTTATTTTATTATATATATTAATGTATTTGAGCCGTTTGGGGTTGAGACTTTGGGGACATGGGGCAAAGAGGCTGATCGAAGCCTCTCGCGACCAGACGGCTGGTCTTTTCTTCGCACAGAGAATTAGCATTGCCATTCAGCGTGGCAATGCGGCCAGTCTTCTGGGCACGCTGCCAGTAGACCGAGATGCGGAGAAATAATAGAGAGCGGAGAAAACAAAAAATAGTCTTGATGATCTCGTGGTCGAGCACACGGCTTCTGAATCCAGAGGACGCGGTTTCGAATCCTGGCACACACCAATGACTTATCGAAATTAATTTCGAAAGTTACCACCGAGACTATAAAAGTTCTATTGATTTTATAGTCATCGTTAAAGTCAGACTCTTCAAAGCAATATTAAAATAGAGTAATGCCTAATCCATGAATATTGTACCAAAGGAGATTTGTTCTTAAATTTTCTTATTGTACAGACCACAGAAATAGATCAAGATAGAACGGCCGCGATGTCATATTTCCATACATTTCGAGCGTGTCACTTTTTTAAAAACCACGCCCACAGCGTGACGTCATTTTCATTGTTAGCGACTAGCGAGCGAGCGACTAGTTAGGAGACACACACATTAGATTATCGATGTTAATATCGGCAACGTGTGTTAATTTAATTATTTTTATATTTTACCAACTTTATTGATTTTGTGTAACGATAATCATAGAAAGTAAAACATGTTAAATACTTTAATCCGACATATTAAAACCTAAAACATATTTTTTCAACAGTATATAAAATTTAGTTATAATTATTATACTGTCCTTGAAACTATACATATTTATTAAATATTTGCCTTTTTGTAAGGGTTGGCCTCACAGTCCTGGTTAAATAACGAAGCCGAACGTCTACATATACCTCGGTTACTGCCCGTTTGAGAAGAACGAAATGATTTTCCATCGGCGATTGGTCAAATTGGTGAAAACTTATACTGTCAAATAAACTGCTGCCAATGTAATTACGAAGCACTTTGGTTGAAATTTGTGGTGTTAGAATAAAGTAGGGACAAAGCAAGACATGACCTGATACTCAAATTATTATTGAATTAATTTATCGATAAGTCCTAAGACTCAACGATACATGGAGTGCCCATCTCTAACATTTGAAGGCCAAACACAGCGATTAACAGACACGGCGATCAACTAGCAGGTGTATTGTGTATTTCGTTCGATTCGACGTACATTACGCGTATAATTTATACGCGCAATGTTTTTGTATACGAGCGTTGAATGCGGACAGCAATGGATATGTATCATAACGAAAAAATATACAACTTGTGATCGTAATTATTGAACATAGTAAAAGTAAAACAATAATTTATAATCTCAAAAAAATACTTTCTACTGATTTTCTGTACTTACTGATCATACGAAATATTTCCTTTTTTCATATTTGATTCACTACTTTTGTTTTTAGAATTTGCCACAGCATAATAAGGCATATATGTGAAGTTTTATCTATTTTTTTACGTCCTGAACGCATGGCAGGAACGCTCGTTGCGTAATGAGAGCGAGTTTCGAAAAGCATGCAATATAGTGCATGGTTATGGCACGCTTGCCACGCCTATTCGCCGTTCTATCTTGATCTATTTCTGTGGTACAGACAGACAAATCGTAGGTGTGCTGTGCTGCCTACTGGCTACTTATCGAAAAAATTATTTATCATTATAAAATATATTTCTAGAAGAATTTAGTTAGAAGTTTTATCAAGAAAATGATATATTCTTAACAGCTAACAACACCCACTAATTTTTATATTATTAGAATTCCCTTTTATATTATGTTAAGTTATGTATGAAACCCACATTAAACAAAGATTTTTAGATGTGTCTGATGTATTATAGTATACATAACATATAACTTCACGCCTTTTTCGACCCAAAGCCCCAAAGACGGCAGCGGCTCATAAGACTCGCGTCGCCGTTATGTTTACGTCTCAAGTGGAATAGGTGGTGAACCTATTGCCATATCGGACGCAAAGTTTTCATTCATCGATATTTATCACACATCACCGAGACCTTATTGTATACATAAAAAAAATTAAAAGGACAATGATATTGATATGAGGTCTAGGTGGTCCAGAGTTCAATCACAACGCTTCAGAGTGACTTTTCAGAATTAATTAATACCTGTACAAATTCACATAAAAATGCCTAGAATGCAAAAAAACAAACATTGTTTCAGTTCCAAACAGCATGCCATTGAACGATACAATGTTTCAAAAATATTCCGGTCAACTGTTCCTCGTTAATTGGGACACAGATAAAACGAACAGCGGTTGGTATTAATTTTTATTGTTTGACTAATGTCGACAAAATTTTATTATCCTGTGGGTAAAATTTTGCTAACGTTTAAGTTCTACCTGATCCTAGCCTAAGCTATACGCTGGTGAAACACATATTATAGGGCGCAGAAGTGATAAGGAGATGCGTAGACGACAATACAGACAGAAGAAAAGAAGATGTATTAATGATTTATTATTTAAATCTTACAGTTTTCTATCACAAGTGGAAGTAATTAACATCAGCAGTTTTTGTCAGTCCTACTTAAGTCCTCCAGTTCCTCCAGTTTCAGTCATACCTAACTATGATCTCCGTGTTGGTTCTGATGAGACCACCCGTATCATGTTTCAGGTCCAGCTATTGTTCCCGTCGCCCCGCTATCCTTGTCCATATGTTCAACTTATGCTACATATATAGTGGAAACCTTAAGGAATTACGAATTCTGTGTTAATCATACTTTGGATACGATATTGGGTTAGTAAAATATTCATAAAAAATTTTAATCGAGCCCTAAAAACAATAGGACTAAGTTATTTTAATATTTCCCTGGGCATGCTATAAAATCTTATTATAATCTTATAATCTAAATATACCTGGTTTTTTATAGATCATGGAGCAATGTTCGTGATTAATTCACAAATAATCGGATTCTTCTCATGGGGTGATACAAATGGATACAGTGTACCCTTTTTTATATTAAATATATTACATTTCAAACCGTGGTATGAAAATATACTTCTGTATTATTACGTATGTCTTTATTCACATAAAAATATCGCCTTATTTCAAATATAGACGAGGAGAGGAAAAGATAAACCGTATAGGTAAATTTATTAAAAAAAAATGATTGGGAATCACTTCGAAATAAATCCGATCTTGGCCTACGATACTGCCGAGTAAATTACGAGACAGTATTCAAACAGTATAGCAGTATAGAGGTGTGCTTCTATTTAAGTGTTTATTTTAGTCCAGCGAAAAGAACACTAACTTAGAAGGTGGCGCCACAATTGCATCAGTGTTAAAGGTAGAAACCAACTAACAACGCAAGTCATTGAGATTATTCATTCTACTATTCCATACGAATGCCATTGTGATGATTTCAGTACAGTTGTAGAACACACACGTTCCTTCCATTCCCATATATTATTGTAAAAGTAACTTGACGTCTATTTCGAAGCCGTAGATGTAACGTATGTATTGAAGTTAACATGAACGATAGTAGCGCCGCTAATTTTTCTATCTCACCCTTACTTTGGTGGCAAAAACTAAAATATGAATTATTATTAAATTTACCTCTCCGAAATAGATTGTTGAATGTTTGTACATATTATTATAATGGTGCTTAAGATGGGTACCTAGTTAGTTTATAAACTTAGCTTCACGCGAAGTAGACAGGTGAAACTGAGTGCTGTAAGATTCTATAGATCACTAATCTAAAATAATCTAAATATTTTTTGTTACTCACTTCTTGAGATTGATTTTATGTATTATATTGACACCTTAATCTAATTCTAAAAATAATTTATCATTGAACTGATTATTTTAAGAACAAATACGATTATGACATTCAGAAAAAATAACTTGCAATTACATTACATACCTACTTATTTTAAAAATAATAAAATTAATTAATGCCGTCAAACTTTCCAGTTGCCATAAATCCGTGAAAACCCAAATCCTGATAGATTTTAGCCTTTAGATAAAAAAAGAAACACAAAAATTTTAACAATCATTTTTTATTATTTTGTTACATCTGATAATATGGTTATATATATTTTAACAAAAATCTAGTTTAGAGGGCTGGATCAAAGTCGTGCTAAATGTTGACATTCAATATGGCGGTATGTCGTCAGTGCTATGCTGTGTCGTGGTGAGATTTGATTATTACATGATTTTGTAATCATTTGCTTTATTATCATTTTAAATTAATGTCGGCAAAAACTAGTAACAATAGTGTAGTTCGTATGTGATACCTATGACACTTGCCTATATGGAACTAGATCAAAGATTAGGGCCCTGTCTTACGGCGTTATAATTTTTGCACATCGTTGTATTGACGGCTGATACCAATTGAAATAGAAATATTAAAATGTAGGACAACGTATTACCGATGCAGCGCTTTGTTTTTTTGTGGCATTGAGCAACAATTTTGAGTTATTTTCGTGGATATGCAGATTAATTGTAAAAGGCTAACTAAAGTGTCTCTTGCAGCTTGTGAATACCGAAATACACGTATAGATAGCAACAGAGTTATACGATATCTACCTTCATCCAAGCTAATGCACCACGGGCTCCGACTCAGCAAGCATTGAAGACATCTGAGGATTTAGTTTATCATAATTTTAAGTTAATATATTTTGAAACATTAGTGGTTTTGGTGTTTAAATTGTGATTTTTTTTTCTAAGTTCGACTAACCGCTGGTGTTCTTCTGAACACAAAGACTAAAAAATGTGATTTGATGTTAAATTTTATAACCTCAACTGACAATTGAACACCACACTAAATAAACTCTGTGATATAATTGGTACATAGGGACTAGTATTTTCTATTTATATATATACAAAGAAGATAACTACTGTTGACACAGAATGTCTAGCAATCCTCAGTGGAAAATGTTCCAACCGCCAGATTCACACTCATCACCCCTGCAAGACATTTTAGATTTACAAACTAATTCTAATATGCAGTCTAAATCTGCTTATCGTAATGGTGAGTACAACTTTTCATTATTTAAAGTATTATATTTATTTCCATGAAATCTTTCTGTAAATATTCTATGTCTAAAGAAATTCATTCATTATTTTTTTATTAATATACTTGTTTACGTGGACCTCCAATTGTTGTTAACTGCTTCTGCAAGGATTTCATGGTATAAATTTTGTTTACGAACCCCTTTCATTTTGCCAACAGTTGGACATGTTTGGTTATTGCTATGATTGAAGTAATTGTAAACAATATTCATTGTGTGTACTAATTCAGTGGCTTTGCTTCTGAATAAAAGTCCTATCAATATGTTGTTGAATTATACTTTCTTAATAAATTATGTACTCTGAGAAAGTGTATTAATTAGTTCTGTGCATGTAAAAGGGGAACACATTTCATTAATGAGATTGATTGCTTCTGAACAAATAACTTTTTAATGGTGAAAGAATTTCTATAGATAATCTCCATTGCATGACGCATTTACTTGTTTATTTGTGAATATTTTTCTGCACAAATATACATTTAAAAATGTTTCAGAGATTTTTCTTTACATTTCTTAATGATATTATTAATCCCGATTAGATACTCAGTAGACTAGTGAACAACATCTATCTATACATTAATACAATGATTTATTAGTAGGAAAATTATATCTGTATATTCACAATATTTATTCCGTTTTAAACATGTTTATGTGGTTAAAAATCATTAGAAAGTGTTTACGTAATTTTAAAAAAATATCAATTGTAACAACAGTCTAACACTAAAATATTTTCATAACGTAATTTAAACAATTACCATTCTCCTGTTGTTCTAAACTAAAAATAAGTGTCACAAAAGTATGCTTGTTTGATGTAATTTTATTTATTCACAAATCAGTCAGTCAGAAACAAAATTTGAACTATCTTGTCCCATATAATAGTCACAAGGTTTATTATCATTGCTATAATTTTAATTCCATATTTAATTCTGACATCTACTAAATTTGTAATTTTTGTTCTTCAAAATTTGTATTGTCTCTTTGATATCATTGAAAGTTTACCAGGATTAAATTTCTGTGGTTACTTGGTAAATTTAATACTGGATACAATAGGAAATAAGCTTGATAATAAAAATAAACTTGGTGGTCTTTGATGGTCCTATATTTGTAATTTAACTGTTCAAACATTTCTGCATAGCATAATAATCACATTATACTGTAAATACTTACACATTAATATATGAGTACTCATCTTGCTAAGAAGATATTGAAAAGATAGGCAGTTGTCTTCTTAGCTTTGGTTTTAGTTCACATAATAAGTACTTTAAATTCATAAGCATAATTATTCAATATTATATAAACAATATTTCTTTGTCCATAGGTGATTTTACAACTTCACCAAGGGATAATTATAATACACCTAAGACTGGTGGAGGAAATCGGTTCTCCCTTTCCTATAATATAGACGGCTGCCCCATGGGTGACTCTGTATTTTCTTCTGGATCTACCAACAATACATCTCAATATGACTCTGTCAATCACCCACCTATTAGAGAAACTGGAATAATTGAAAAACTACTTCACTCGTACGGATTCATTCAATGTTGTGAAAGACAGGCTCGGCTGTTCTTTCATTTCAGCCAGTTCAGTGGTAACACCGAGCATTTGAAAATTGGGGACCCTGTAGAATTTGAAATGACATATGACCGTCGTACTGGTAAACCGATTGCATCGACTGTAACAAAGATAGCACCGGAAGTGGTAAGCATATAAACAGGGATACTAATGTTTTGGAGACTTTTCCAATTTACTAATATAGGTATACTTCTTAGGTAATGAGTGAAGCACGTGTGACTGGTACAGTGACCACTGAAGTTAAGGGAGAGGGTTCCGGAGATAATACTGGTAGAATTTCGTATGAAAATCGTGGTGAATGTTTCTTTTTACCTTACACCAAAGATGATGTTGAGGGTAATGTCACTCTGCGCACTGGCGACGCAGTCAGTTTCCAAATTGCTACCAATCAAAGGTAAGTTTTTAAAATTAATATCTTATTCTCGATAGCTATAAAGTAGCAAACATAGCAGTTATACTAATTGTAACACTTTTATAGGGGTACCTTGGGAGCTTGCCATGTTCGTTTCGAGAATCCGGCCCACCCTGTTAAATATCACGGTGTGATTTGCTCGATGAAAGAGAACTTTGGTTTTATTGAACGTGCGGATGTTGTCAAGGAAATCTTCTTTCACTACTCTGAAGCTAAGATCAAGGAGGAGTTGGTGTTAGGGGATGACGTTGAGTTCATTATACAAACTAGAAATGTGAGGTTTCCTATTTCCGTAACGGTATATTGTATAATAATATAACATTTTGGGAGGCTAAGTCATCACAGGCGGTTATTGTTTTAGGGTAAAGAAGTGGCATGCAATATAACAAAGTTACCAAGTGGTTCGGTGGTGTTTGAAGATGTAAGCCCAGAGATTATGCGTGGTCAAGTTTTAAAACCTTTAGAGCGCGGAAATATGGTTAGGGTGCCTCAGAATGATCCGCTCCCGGGTAGAATTAGATACCGTGCGGCAGATCACTCCGAAGTTGAGGTGAGATGTTATTGTTGCTGTTTGGTTCTTGGATTGGTTATTATTAAGGTTGGATCTATCCGTGGTTTTAACGGTGTTATATATATTTTAGGTGCCATTTGGAGATAAAGATCAATCTGGTGAATTTACCCTTCGTCACGGTGACTGGGTTCAATTCCAAGTGGCTACAGATCGTCGAGACCAGCTGAAACGTGCTACAAACATCTCATTGCTTGATGAATCTTTTAATGTTTCCGGAGAACGGTAAGTTTTTGAAGAATTTACAACACATTTGTTTGGAGTGGTTCAAATACATCTCGCGATAATTAGGTCAAAAATTATTATTACAAAAAAAAATCGAAATTCAAATTATCTATGTTGTAAATATCATTATTTAGTATAAAGTCAGCTAGTATTATATATAGTATATTATTAATAAAATTTACCAACGAAAATGAGTTAGATATTTTGAGGTGAAAATATATATATTTAGTACAGGCAAAATTTTTTACTTGATTCGAAATTGAAAAGCCTTTATATATTTTATCAAATGAATTTCAATATATCATATTCCCCATTATCCATTGTACATATTCATAACGACCCGATACAATTATATTTCGTTTGAATTCTGTTGAAAGACCGTCAATTTGCATATGCGAGGTGTAATGGGTATACCGCGCAAAAGACTTCTCATGAAGTGTTATTGTTATGTACCTAATACCTATTGAATTATAAATTCCCTGTAAGCCAATACAAAAGCATACTGATTAAAATTTTGCACTCACTACTTTATGATTACTGAAAAATATAAATATCACTTGCATTTTTTTTTGCTAGATTCTAGAACTTTTTTTTGTTATTGATAAGTATTTATATCGATGCCCTAGTGGATCAGCACTCTGACTTCTTGTCCACTTGGGCGTGTTTAGTTATTTATGCACCTTCGTATTTAGTTTCAGAAGTGATAACGTTTATGCTTAGCCCTCCCATGATTCAATGGTGTAGAATAACGGGGCAGATAACAGTTGTTATTGTAAATAATATCGGTATGTCCATAATATGCTGATGCTGCCAAATGTGTGGCTTCATCTAGATACACATATAACTGCTTAATGGTCGACTATGCATTGGACTCAAATTGTTATATTATCAATAAAAATAGGAGCCTCAAACATCGTCGCGCGTGCATGAAAAGAGTTATGAAAGTCAACGAGGCGAGTGAGGTGTTAAGAATCGCGCCTTATGGCGCTCCGTTCTCTCTGCCTACCCCGCAAGGGATTTGGCGTGAGGTTACGTTATGTTCTCAATAAAAATAACTCACAGAAAGATCGGAGTGTGCGCCATGATTCGAACCCAGGTCTTTTGAAACGTATGTCCATATTAATCTATCAGGCAATCGAGACCAACTCACTATGTAACCTACCTATATTTCATTACAGATTTTTCATGAATATTCTTTCAATTAAAACCTGTTGAAATTGATGTAAAAAGTAATTGTGTTTTACGCGTATTTGTATACAAACTTGTATTTACAGACTTTCTTTTTGTTGTCCCAACAGGAGAGAGCAGGGAGTTGTTTGCTCTCTGAGGGACGGTTTCGGATTTATCAGATGTGTTGAAAGAGAACAGACAATGTTCTTCTATTTTGCCGAAGTGCTTCGTCTTGGAAAGGAACTCAGTGTAGGGAATGAGGTATGCGTGTGTAGCGGCTAAATAAGTACCGCATGAAAACAAATAATTTTAATATATCACAAGAGTTATTTTATTTCCAAATGAAATTTTTATGATTTTATTAGTGTAAGTGAAGTTTTGCTATAGCATAGATGTCTGCCTGCCAGGTGGAATTTACTGTCGACCCAGTGACAACATTCTCCAATATGAACAATCGTCAGTCTGCAATCCGTATTAAATATCTGCCACAAGGCACTGTGAAGTTTGAGACATTGATTGAACATGGTGCCCGGGGTGTGGTCACCAAAGAAGCTCCGATGCAATCATCCTCGTCAAGCCCAACCAGGGCACCTGCGGTAAGCAATTATTGCCTTTAAATTATTCATATAATACACTTATATATTTTCAATTCAATTCTCGTTTCGGTGGTCCAGTGGTCGAGCACCCGCTTCTAAATCTAGAGATCACAGTTTCGAATCCTCACATTGGCTCATGACACGACTCAATGACTTTTCAAAGTTCTTTTCGGAAGTTATGTGTGAAAAATATCGATGACTGAATACACAAAATATTCAGTATTGCCCGGTATGGCAACGGGCTCGCCACCTATTCCATTTGGGACGTAAACATAACGGCGAGACGAGGCTTAACAGCTGCTGCCTACACCTTCGGGTTGAAAAAGGCGTGAAGTTATGTTAAGTTATATATTTTCAAGACATTTCTAATTTGGTCATATATATAACACAGGATCAAAATGGTATGATAAGCTGGCAAGTGAATCAACAGACAAAAAAGAACCTGCCGTTTTCGTCTAAAAAATGTGAATCGAAAATGCTGCCGCGCGTGGGCGATGTCGTTACCTTTGATGTCTACCAGGTACGAGGTTATGAATAAGCATAATATTCTACATTGGTTTTTATTCGCGACCACTTTCCAAGGATTGAAATTTTTTATGGGATACCACCTGATGGTAAGTGACAAGCGCCGCCCATGGACACCTTCAACACATATAGTGTTACATTTGCGTTGCCGACCTTTAAGGGAGTAGGATAGGAAAGGATGGGGTAGGGGGATGGGCCTCCGCGCACCTCTTTCATCAAATGAAACGCGGCATGAGCCACTTTACATCGATCTTCTGAGAGATCGTGGTATTTCACCGATCGAGCCGGTCCATTCATGCAGCGAACTGCTTGGCTCTACCACTGGTAAAATTTTACACAATGGAGAAATTTTGTGCAAAGTTTTAATAGGCAGTTTTTGTTTTCTATATTTGTCTGTATTTTGAGATATAAGTCAAAACATCTATACTTACTTAATATTATAAATGCGAATGTAAGTTTGTTTGTTACGCTTTCACGCAAAAACTACTGAACCGATCATCATGAAACTTTGTACATATACTCTTGAAGGTATTAGAAGTAACATAGGGTACTTTATATTAAAAAAAAACTTTTTTACGAAAGATAAAACAATTGTTTGTCAAAAAATCGTCAAATTTAGCTACTTCAGTAATGAAGTTTTACAGTATTCGTAAATTAGATAACATAACGTAACTTCACACCTTTTTCTATCCAAAGGTGTAGGCAGCGGCTGTTATGCCTCGCGAGGGACGGTATTACAGTATTCAGGGTTGATACTTATACTTATACTGAACTTTACTTATTAATATAATAAATTTGAATGTAAGTTTGTTTGTTACGCTTTCACGGGATAACTACTCAACAGATCATGAATCTTTGTACACATATTCTTGGGGGTATTAGAAGTAATATAGGATACTTTCTTTTTTCTTATTTCTCTCTTTAATTAACATATATTTGCACCCTAAGGAGAAACTTATAATATAGTCTACAAAAATATCCTACATTAATACTCTGTATTTATATCATATAAAATTGTTAAAGTCCAAAATTATTTATTTTTGTTACAGAGAAATATATTTTACCGTTTGTTGTTGCATTTTAATAAACCATATTGTGAGATTTTAAACGTCATACCTAATGTTGTAATTTTGAAAATTGATAATCCCAGCTAAGTAAGAAAATAGAGTTATTATATATTGATTCAATTCTATGGTAATGATTTTGATACTTATTTATTGGCTTCAATGCGAGCGAAGCCGCGGGTAAAAGCTAGTAAGTTATAATTAAACAGTCCGAGTTCTGATTGAGATGACCCGTTATCGAAACCAATGATTTTAGATATTTTCAGGCACAAGATTCAAACGCTATTTATTTGATTGAGATTGGGCTCAGCCACCTATTTTGTTGGTTCAAATAGTTCCTCCGATAAATTTACCTATGCAGTAGGCTAGTTTTAAGATTTTTGCCGTGGACTTGTGATTCTTTAGTGGGACAATATTTTCATTTCTACGGTTAAGATATATATGATGTGCAACGGGTATACAAAAGGGTGTTTAAGGGATTACTATTATTACTTTTATACAAAATGCATGCAAATTATGTTGGTATCAATTGAAAGTGGACAGGTCAAAAGAAGAGATTGAACTCACCCCTGAGTGGCTCGATTATTCGCTCATTGCGTCACTTAAATCGATATTGTGTCCCAACAATGGGTGCTCGTTAAAGAGTCCTTGCTGAATCTTGAATGTTTGAAGGCCACTTTTTTATACCTATACAAATATTTCATAACTCTTTCCCACAGAATGAGAAGTCGTAAGAGATTCCCTCGTGCACGTTTTTACCAATATCTCACCCCTGTTACCGAATTTTTTTTTTTGTATTATTAGTTCCCTTTTCAAGTCAATTAGCAATTTCTTTTATTAGCAATCTGTGACCTATAAATGCGGTTATTACCTAGATAACTATATATGTATATACAGGGTGGAATCCACTCATATGTAATAATTGATACCAGATGTAGATCATAATTTCAGTAAACGTTGTACAAAATATTAAGACGATCGGTACAGTAATTAGGTCAATAACGACAGTTTTCATTTTCATGTAATTGAACACTCCCTATAAATGTATGAACTGGAATAAACTCTTCTCAGCTGTTCGTCCTGTCAAGGCCGCTTCGACTTTGTCATAAACGAAAATCATTCACAAAGAAATGTGTGTGTGCGCATAAGGCGGGCGCGGGTTGAAGTGCGTGGCCCCCCCGCTTGAAGTACGGGGGGGGGTTTTGAAATTAGGGGCACGAAACAATTATCGTCCGTCACACCTTAGAAATTAATAAAAAATACTGAAGTAGTTTTATGTGTTGGGATTTTCATTCAATTTATAATTAATGGAATTTATAGCTTTAGTTACGACATTTTATTTTCAGAAATATTATAACTGTAATCATTTTAAAGAATTGACTAAATATCTAACTAAAGTACAAAACTTTAAAAGCTTACATTTATTTGTTGTTATGATATTTCTGAACAAAGGAGAACAGTTTAAAAAATTGTATTTATGACAATGTTATTTAAGGAAATATCCCCTGGACAAATCAAATCTAAATAGACAGTAGGTAGGTACCAGTTTATTACATAGTAGAATAAGATAAATCGTGAAAAAACCCTTTATTATCATTTCTTTTATGATACAACTTTTAAAATCGTAATAACACAATTATTCTTATTCTAATGTAATTATAATTTTTCTAAAGCGCATTGACATAAATGTGGTCGTTTACCCTATTTACCTATGATTTTCGACAGATTTATTATTTCCAATAATTTTGCTTTTAGTTGACCGCCTGTTCCGCTTTGTGTGTGACGTATCGCCTGCAAATTACTCTTTTCGAATTTGTATTATTTATTAGTCTAAGTTATTTTATTGTTTTATTAACACTTAGTTATTTGAGTTTTGTGTGTGTTATAGTGTTATTTATAGTAAAACACTTTTGTGCAACTTTTATAAAATGCCACGACATTTTTATACCGCTAGTGAATATACGGACATGGTACTTAGGTATGGTGAGTGTGGGATTGATTTCTTTTTGTGGGGGTTCATAAAAAATGAAGTTTACTCAGTTAATGTACGCTATGTATTGCTGCTCGTGGTGGACATTTTGAAAACTTGAAGATTTAATTTTGTGCCTAAATAATCCGCTTTAACGGAATTTAGTTAGTTCAGTGTAGTTAACATTAATTCATGTTAACAATAGACGTAGGTACCTATTCGTAAAATGACAAATTACTATCAACTAGTGACAGTGAAATTTGATAGTCAAAAGAAAAGTCAGTGCCACACGCACACGTTGGCACACCGTGTACCTCTGACGGTGTGGCAACGTGTGCGTGTGTTCTCTATACGGGTGATTTAGTTTTGATGCATTTTAATGCGATTTAGTTTGTTTGAAATTTGTATTTTTTTTAAATTCGCCCAGGAGTTAAAATGTTATTTTTAAGAGACTCCTATGGACTAGTACTACAGCTGATTTCGTTTATATCATAAGAGTAAAATCCATATTGTATATAAATAAATATATACGGAAAGAGTTTTATGGCCTCCTAGTAATTGGTTCTTTTATACTTTTTCTAGCTTTAATTTTTAATAGTTTAACATTTGTATAGTTTTAGTATGCAGCATAGCACATTGCCTTGTGTATTAATATTAATAATATTTCCGAGAGCCTACTTTGAGTGTGTACCAGAATCCGAACCTGTGACACAACAGCCAGCTCCTTGTACTCCAATCACTATACTAGAGGCAAGCAATTCACTGCATGAATGGCCAGCTCGACCGGTGCAATACCACGACCTCAGAAAATCGACGTAAAGTGGCTCATGCTGCGTTTCGTTCGGTGAGAGAGGTACCCGGAGGCTTACCCCCTTTCCCATCCTTTCCTATCTACTCCCTTAAAGGTCCGCAACGAAACTGTAACACGTGTTGCAGGTGTCCATGGGCGCTGGTTATACTTACCATCAGGTGACATCCCATAAAAACAAAAATACTTTATTATGCTTTGAAGACTTATAAAGTAAACTTTTTTATTATTTTTGAAAAGGTAAAACGCACTAAGGAGTTGGTCGCCAAAGCCGTGCAAGTGCAGCACAGCCTCATGACGAACGGCAGCAGTAGCAATGGTGCAAACAATAGACCGGTGATGGCTGGTTTCATTGCTGCACTGAAAGACGGCTTCGGATTCATAGAGACATCGGACCACACGAAGGAAGTCTTCTTTCACTTTAGGTATGTCTCAATATTTTTGGAACTTGATAATAGCTGAAGGGCTCATCCCACCTTTTAAAACTTCATTGTATAGATTGTTTTGCTTATTTGATATATGCTTAAATAGTTTTGTACCGAATATTTAGATATGAAATTGCTAGATCTGTCATTGTTTAGCTGTGTATGCATAGCTGAGCGTAGGTATAGCCCAAGAGCTTCTCCCCAACGTCAGGACAATATTCCCAATAGCGACGAAAACCGTTGAAAATAAAATATTTGCTGTGCTTTTATTTCCACTGTGTGTGGCGAATTAGTTATTTTGGACATTTGTTTGTAGTATTTAGCTTGCAATATCTTTTTGATATATTCATAAACATAATATAAATGTAGTGTTTTTTGTATATTCTTTGTGCTTGTTATAATTTACAGCTATTCTTAGAATGTCGCTTACATTCTGCCCTTATATTCTGTTGTCAAATTGTAACTTGAGCCTCGCAATTCAATTGAATTAGCCAATTCTAAACGCACGGGAGATACCTACAGACATAGTCTATTCTTAGATAAACTTATGATTTTTTATTGTTGCGTTGCGAAAAGACGACAATTGCATTGGCGATTGTATATTGTGAACCATCTGTCCCAGCTACCCGCCCACGCTTTGCTTCGGCAGTTGTTTGTTTGTTTTTTAATCTTTTTCTTCAATTATTCTGTTATCTTGACTCTGGGGGTCGAGATATGAGAGGGAAGTATTAAAAGGTCAGACAAATGAATAACCTACATGACTCAGTTGGTCTTTTATTAGTATTGATGAATTCAATATTTTTTTCAATATCGACGCAATTATTTAGTCATTTGCGATTTAATTATTGGCTTCTTAACTAAATTATATTGTGTAAAATTATAATAAACTAAACACTGAATAGTTTTTATATATTAAAACCAAATTTATTATCAGGTACCTTGTCAAATTTCTGGATGATTTTTTTAAATTGGTATCCAAAAATTACCATGTGTTGTCTATGGCAGATGAATGATAACAAATATAATAACTTTACATTTTTTTCTCTTCACCCTGCGATAGTATATCCACGGGAAAAACGGTGAAAGATTTTGTCAAGTGTGTGCATTGGTTGCAAAGGTTATCCCGAACATACATTTCACAAAATTAGTCCGGGTTCCGTAGAAAATAACATCATATTAGAACGCTTGTCGTAAATAATGCCTATTGCCCTGCTAGTGACACCCAATTGCCAAAATCATCCCAATAGTGGCTTGGCGATCTTACTTAATCAAAGGTACTTACGTCTTAATTGGTCATAGTTAATCGTCATAACGACAGACTATTTTTCTGGCAATAGTCTCGGTGGTACAGTGGTTACCCCGCTTGTGAATCAAGAGGTGGCGAGCTCGTAACCTGGCTCGCACCAATGACTTTTCGAAGTTAATTTCGTAAGTTATGTGTAATAAATATCGATGACTAAAAAACTTTGTGCCCGATATGGCAATAGGTTCGCCACCTATTCCATTTGGGACGTAAACATAACTGCGAGTCGAGGCTTGATAGCCGCTGTCTATACCTTCGGGTAGAAAAAGGCGTGAAGTTATGTTATGGTATAACGCTGATATGACTACAAAGTAGTGCAAAATTATTCGTTGTTGTAAGAAAGAGAAAATCTATAGCCAATCTGTATTAAGATGTAATCTGTTCCTACTTAGCTACTAGTTAGCTGTGCGTAAATACTAGGGACTCATGCTTTGCTTCGGATCATACCAATTTTCGATTTGGACAGAAAATTTGTCTGGTGGAGAGTCCCCTGTGGGATTTTTTTGTAACTTATCAAGACAATTTTAAAATAACTTGTACACACACAGCACCTAGCCTATAACACAGAATACTACTCATTAATAGGATAGCCTCGTAATTAGTGAAAGCATATTTCATGTAACTATAATGATTCTGATATCGCTGGAAATATATGGATAAAAATTCATGATTCATCATCATTTTTCATTTCACATTAAGTGCCACAACTTGGCACAAGGCACAACATGTTATCTTTTCGAACTGTCCATGTTGTCAAAAGATTTGGCTGCGCCTGCCTGACGTCAACCCTCCTTGTGAAAGTTGGTGTGTGATTGCTGACTGATACTTCTGGTGAATTTCATTTGGCAAGTTACGATAACAGTATAACTAAAGACCCACCGTACATAGGTTTTGACAATTTTATTGAAAAAAGTAATAATAGTAATATAATTTATATCTTGGACACAGCGCCCTCTAGTTCCAAACTCAGCAACTAAATGCTTGTGCTATGGATACTAGTTAACGGATAATAATACATATATACTTTTCTTTTGTAAATACATACTTTTTATTGAAAAACACCTAGACGCCACACAAAGATTCATGTTTGTCACAAATATTTGTACTCGGGTGGGAATCGAACCCGCCAACCTTGATTCTGCAGTCGGTAGCTTTACCAATGCAACACGATGCTCGTCAATAATATATAAATACAAAGGTTACATACATATTAATCACTCGGTCAGCTACTCAGGTACTGCTGTCTAAAACTGTACATGATATTTCTACAATTGTAATACAACAGAAACATGAGCTGCTTATTGTTAATATATAACTGTATTTACTCTAGTTATATTATGTCTCTTCGACGTTATCTAAGACCTGGCCTGATTTAAGTTTATATTTATGACTTGAGATAACTAATATTAACGCTTAAATATTAAGCAGTCTTTAACACAACTTAAATACTTCTTTACTAAGCTAACCTACTTATAATATTGTCAATCACTAAAAGAGTCTATTGAAATAATCAAACATACGTATGGTCATTAATACCACGCACGCACCATTACGTACACCTGTACGTATACGTATACGCACGCACACATCCAACCCCCCCACCTTTTTAATTTGCTTCGTCTATTTGTAGAAGTGTCCCGCTAACAAGATAATGCGGTTTAATTTTAGGTGATCTGTAATTTATTTCGCATCTCATCTCTTTAGCCTATTGCAGTCCACTGCTGGACACAGGCCTCTCCCATTTTGCGTCACAACATCCGATTCTTTGTCTTCCGCGTCCAGTCTTTTCTAGCAGCCTTTCTGAGGTCGTCTGACCATCGGGCAGGTGGGCGTCCTATGCTACGCTAACGCTACGTTATTTCGCATAAATCATTTAAATTGCATAGATTACGCTATTTTAATTGTACAAAATATATATGTGTGCCATTGTATATGGCATGTATTAGATTCTGGCTGAGCGAGCGTCATCGCTGACTATGCAATTGTGTTGTAACTAAATATTGTTTTTGACTTGTGCTTGCTGTAATTCTATATGTTAACCGACTTCATAACATCCTTTGATAATTACCTACTGTAATTGATATGAATTTTTTTTGCTAACCATACACAAAAATTATCATTGACAGTTTATGTGTGTAAAAATATGTCAAGCCAAGCTGTCCATTTGCTGTATATATTTTTATTGATTAAAAAGAAAGCAAATGTATGTTACTTTAACATGCAATATTCATCGCTTAACCGTGCTTCGGATGCGTTTACATATTATTATTAAGAATTGCTTTCTAACCATTTTCATCTTGCCTCCCAGTTCTCAGTTGTTACTCTCTGTGCAATTTTAATAGCATCTAAATTGATTTATTTTATGTTGAAATAAATATAACTATGTGGCGGTGATTATAGAGAAGTACTTAAAATAGCAAAGAATACAAAAATATTTAGATTTCAAAAGCTTAAGAAAGAACCCAGTAACAGGGTCTCATCGAATTAGACTAGAAATACAATAATAATTAAATGTTACATACCAATCAATTTGGAATCTTGGCTGTATTTTTGAGTACAAAACTTACGATAAATTAATGCGAAATAATATCCCCAAGAATTATTACATTTTGACAAAAAATATACTCCTATATAATATCTATTACTTCTTGGTTTACAGTAATTTGGAAGGCAGCCCCGATAATTTGGAACTGGGATATGAAGTGGAATATACATTGGGCCGCGCGAATGGATCGGGCGGTGGATGCGCCAGTGCCGAATATGTTCGAATGCTGCCCCGGGGCACTATACCTTTAGCGAAACCATTAGACCCGACTCTCAATGGAACTGTCACCAGAACTCTGCGGGCACTCAATCCTGATCAAGCTCAGTACTCAGGTAAAAAAAATTCGTTGTTTACTATCGTCTAAGTGATACAGTGGTCGAGCACCCCGCTTGTGAATCAAGAAGTCGTGGGTTCGAATCCGGGCTCACACCAATTACTGATAAATATTATCAAAGAGATTGATTGCCAATCCGGCACCATCTGCATCCAAGTTTCCAGCACCTATTCTAAGAAAAGGCGTGCAGATATGTATCAGCTAACAAAATGGCTATCTCTGGTTGCGATGATTTGTAGGTGGTATTTAAAGGTATAATCCAATTATTATTATGTTAATAAATGCATAGTAAACTATTGTGTTACCTCACTACATCTTTGCTTCGCAAATATAAACTTAAGCAGAACATAGAACAATATTTTTATTTTTAATAAGTCCATTATTGGACAGGCTAAAGCTTTAAGCCATACTGCCTTGTCTGACGTTATTTTTTATTATGAAGTAATGATGATGAAGATGATGATGAAACTTAAAACCAACCTAAACTAACCTAATCATACAGAAAGTCGTGGCACTTTATGCATGATGTTCCGAGGGAGTCCTGACGACACTATAGGAGAGCACACTAAACACGATATTTACACCATTCCCCACATTTGCACTCATATACGAACACTTATTAAACAAAATGCCACGAATCTTATCCAATAATATCCAGTGAAACACAAATCTGAGAAAATAATGCAAAAACGGACATTACTCTTCCACAGTCCCGCCAAAACTCAACAACAAGATAGAACAATAAGATTAGATGTGATGATTTTGTTTTCATTTAATATAATTGTCACTGGAATTGAGCGTTGGCCAGTTTGGGGATCTCCCCATGTGTAATTACGGAAGTTGATCTAGCATGCCGTCAACCCAGAAAACCAAATGGAAAATTGCAGTTATTAAATTGCTCGCAACATTGTTTGCTGATGCATACAGGATATGGGGCGTTATTACTAGGATAAAAAAGAAGAAATAAGTTTGTATAGCCCCCTCGCGGAACATGACTCCCATATATATCAATTACATTGTTGAGTACTGTTTGTACTGTTCTAAATTTGGCTTGGAACGTGTTGAATTAATATCAAACCAGTTGATGCTCGTGATTTCGTGTGCCATTTTATCCAATCGGGGCTGTACGTTATTCCGCTATAGAATGTAGCCTAAACATACTTATTTTCATCCAAGTTATTCTGGCGATCTGATTGAGTAATGATCGTCGAGTTTGTAATTACAAATTGTGTTTTTTCTTATAGCCCAATCAATGCCTACTTAAATATAGATTTTAATACGATTTTAATAAGTTTCGAAACCACTTCTGAAGGTTATAGAACCTACAGAAGTGGTTTCGAAATTTACCTTCGGATACCTCTCTCACCGAATGAAACGCGGCATGTGCCACTTTCCGTCGATATACTAAGAGGCCGTGGTATTTCACCGGTCGAGCCGTCTCATTCATGAAGCGAGTAGCGTGGCTCTACCACTGTTACTCTACCACATTACTTACAAAGACAATAGTTTGACAAGAAGTTTGTTTTTTGCCAACAGGAATGATACAGATTGAAGGCGGTACCTCATACGAGTTTGGTATAATGGGCTTGGCTTGCAAACGGGAGATACTGCAGGTTGGAGATCCCGTTACCTTTCAGGCTGATGTGGAAGGCAGAGCCACCAATATTGTGCCAATCAGGAAGAAGAGGCGTGCCACAGTAGATGCTATTAAAGGTGAGGATATTACTAGCTGACATCCGCCAGACATTGTTCTGCCAGAAAAAAAGAAACTTACGGTAGGCGGTATTTTCGTGTTAGATTTTTTAGTTCATGTTCGATTGTCAGCATAGTTATCTCTGTATACACTGCTAGGTGTTATGGGCACGAATTTGCAGCTACCCCAGTATATATGTGTTAAATTATGTCTACAAATATACACACACAGAGAAAAAGACCCCAATAATTCTGTTTCGAGTTCCGTTCCACTCGTAAAGGCTGAGAATGACCTACTTTTTCTCCAATATCTCTCGTATATACAGATCGCCCTTTTTCAATTATATTATAAGTAGTTTATATATTTATTTATTTTGAAACTTGCAATACGATATATAAAGGAGAAACTTAATGCCGGTGACGTATTATTAAAAAAAAAAACTCAGTCAACTCCTTTAAGAACACACAGGTGTGGGACAATGCATTTTATAATTTGTACTAGGGGGAGAACATCTATTATATAAATATTTAAATAGATTGTAAAGGGCTGATTGACATGGTCTCTTATGCTTATGAAAATAGGGGACACTTACCCTTATTTAGGTCAGTTTTACATAAGCACACTTTTATTTATAGGTATGTATATGTTTACTTTTGTATTCTGGGGGTAATGTACATAATATGTAATTTTGGTCAATAGATGAAACTGGTTTTGTGTCATACATTCTTACTTAACATTAGATCATGCTTCATAATTAAAATGCATTAACTCGTTTAGGCCAAGGAGTGGGACAATTATAAGTACATATCAAATTATCAATTGCCGTAGTATAAACCACTTGTGCAGTCGCATAGTTTTTTATGGGATAGGAGGGCAAACGAGCAGGCGTGTCACATGATGGTAAGCAACCAACGCCGCACATGGACACCAGCTGCACATACAGTGTTACTGTTGCGTTGCCGACCTTTAAGGGATAGGGTATAGGAAAGGATGGGGAAGTGGGGTGGGCCTCCGGGTACCTCTCTCACCGAACGAAACGCAGCATGAGCCACTTTACGTTGGTCTTCTGAGAGGTCGTGGTATTTCACCGGTCGAGTCGGCCCATTCATGCAGCGAACTGCTTGACTCTACCACTGTTAAATTAAATTTGGAAATTCTCGATACTAATATTTGTGATACTAATTCATGATGTTATGTATGTATAACGTATTTATATTAACAAATACTAAAGACATGGGGTCCGAATGCTCGTCGACTATATAAAGATATCGCAAAAAGACTTATAGAGGCCTATCGCGACCAGAGGCCTAATTTATTCTTCACACAGAGGATTAACATTGCCCTTCAGCGTGGCAGTGCTGCTATTCTTCTGGGCTGTCAGTAGATCGAGATGCAGAAAAATTTTATTTCAGCTAGCTTTTAGTTGTGTATATTAGGGTGATTCAAAAAAAAAGAATATTTTTTTTTTCGTTTGGTACTCTGAAAAATAGGTTCCTGGACACCTCTCAGAAAGCCTCTCCAAGCATGAGTTCTTAATTGTAACGGGAAGGTCCTCCTTCTTACAGTTTTCTATTTTTTCTTATTATCAGATAGAAAAATTTATATCTCGCTTCCAACTACTTGAAAAAATATCTTGTTCCTTAGATTTTGTAGGAAATTGAATGCTCTACAAAAAAGGTCTATCACGATTTTTTCGTAAACCCAACCGTTTAAAAGATATTTACGGTTAAAGTTTGATTATTTTTGGGAAAATTTTTTATTTCTTATGAATTTTATAACTCAATGAAAAAAAATCATTATGAATGATGAAACTCATAGTTTTGTAGGAAATTTACTGCTCTATAAAAATGGTCTCTTATGATTTTTCGATCAAGTTGAGCGTTTACGAGATATTCATCGTCAAACATCAATGCATATCAATTTTTCTAGTTTTTGATCAATAATTCGAAAAATTTCAATTTATTCTTTGAGTTTCAAGGAAATTTAGACAAATTTGAGTTTTTATTATAAAAGCAACTCCTATAGATGTTTTCTGTTCAAAAATTCATTTGAAAGTTTTTATTCTAATAATATTTTTTTTTAATTTTATCTTTAATAATTTAAAATCTTAATTGCGTTGTCATTTATTATTATGAAATTTGTTCAGTGCGTATTTTTAAATTGTTTTTCACAAAATATACATAAAATTTTCGTTCGAGGGGATTTTTGTTTTGAATTCCATTTCTTCTTCTGTTTGTCTTCTGAAACTAACGCCATCTATGTTTTTTACTCTCAACTATCTTCAGTATCTACCCATTTAATACCGTATTTTCAGTGTTCCTAAAACTGATCATCTTGAATACGTAATAAAATAATTCATTCCAAATAAGTCTTATAATCATCACATAAATTTATTTATCATCAATTAACCTACAATGAATAAAGAAATACGTTTTATCGGAATACCTCTACAAAGAATTTCGGAACGTAAGTTACCAAAACTGAAAGAGGTTATGCGTGTGTTTTTCTACCAACTTAAAATTTTAAAGTATTCAATCAAACAAAGTGCTAAAAATTCAGTTGACCAAGTTATTGAACTGTTGAGAAAAAATCAGATTCCAACTAGTGGAGCTCCTAATGCAGTCAAAAAATTTCTTCGCTATCACAGTCAATGGTTAAAATTACAACAAAATTTCGATAAAAAGAATTCGGCGCAAAACCAAAAGGAAATGAAATTTCAGACTGATCTTGAACTTTCAAATGAATTTTTGAACAGAAAACATCTATAGGAGTTGCTTTTATAATAAAAACTCAAATTTGTCTAAATTTCCTTGAAACTCAAAGAATAAATTGAAATTTTTCGAATTATTGATCAAAAACTAGAAAAATTGATATGCATTGATGTTTGACGATGAATATCTCGTAAACGCTCAACTTGATCGAAAAATCATAAGAGACCATTTTTATAGAGCAGTAAATTTCCTACAAAACTATGAGTTTCATCATTCATAATGATTTTTTTTCATTGAGTTATAAAATTCATAAGAAATAAAAAATTTTCCCAAAAATAATCAAACTTTAACCGTAAATATCTTTTAAACGGTTGGGTTTACGAAAAAATCGTGATAGACCTTTTTTGTAGAGCATTCAATTTCCTACAAAATCTAAGGAACAAGATATTTTTTCAAGTAGTTGGAAGCGAGATATAAATTTTTCTATCTGATAATAAGAAAAAATAGAAAACTGTAAGAAGGAGGACCTTCCCGTTACAATTAAGAACTCATGCTTGGAGAGGCTTTCTGAGAGGTGTCCAGGAACCTATTTTTCAGAGTACCAAACGAAAAAAAAAATATTCTTTTTTTTTGAATCACCCTAGTGTATATTGTAATTAATTTAGTATATTTTATGTTTTCAGGCGGTTTTGGATTCTTAGCGTTCGAGGTGGAAGATTCTCGGCGGCTGTTTTTTCACATGTCGGAGGTACGCGGCAATCCGGCTGAGTTGCAGGCCGGTGACACTGTTGAGTTTGTGATGTTAACCAACCCTAGGAACGGCAAGTCGTCCGCTTGCAATGTTGTTAGACTTGGGTAAGTGACTAATATATCTTTAAATATATACATAACTAGCTGACCCAGCAAACGTTGTCTTGCCGAAAAATAAAATTTAAAAAATAGGGGTTGATCGTAGGGGGTTGAAAATTTAGGGTTGCATGTATTTTTGTATCCCGTTTTATAAAAAAAATAAGAAACAGAAATATATCGAAAAATTAAAAAAAAAATTGAGGGGTGGGCTACCCTTGTGATTTAGGGGGATGAAAAATAGATGTTGTCCTATTCTTAGACCTACCCGACACGCACATAAAATTTCATGAGAATCGGTCAAGCCGTTTCGGAGGAGTTCAATTACGCACATCTAGACTCGAGAATTTTATATATTAGATAACAATACTGATCCAGCACATAAAGATTTTGATAAACAAATAAGAAATAGCGGTTGATCGTAGAGGGGTGAAAATTAGGGGCTATAGGTATTTTCTATATCATAAAAAAATAGGGGTGGACTAATAGTGTACACTTAACAATTAGGAGGATGAAAAATAGTTGTCCAATTTTCAGCCTTTCCCAATATTATGCACACAAAATTTCATGAGAATTGGTTTATCCGTTTCGAAGGAGTTTAACCCCAAACACCGAGAAAAGAATTATACATATTTGATATTAATCTTGCGAAGCTTATTTCATATTTTTACTAATATGCTGTGAATTAAGTCAAAATCATCTATAAACATGTACATGGAGCTATTATCCGTGGCAATTTCATCACCAACACTGTCCAGATTTCTATGGGATAATTGATTATCCCAGAAATAACTACCTCTGAAGTAATAGTTCCACTTAACGATTTTCAACTTTAATTAAAGCACGTACGCGAGTAACGACTCGGAAACTACTTTTATTATATAGCTGACCCGACGAACTCTGTTCCGCAATAAGTGATTTTTATAGCGTTTACAATTAAAGTGCTCAGTCTCCAATATTATCACTGTTATTTACTACTTATATATGAATTATAGATATAAACCGCATCAAAATTTGTTGCGTAGTTCCAAAGATATAAGTATTTAAAAGGGGAGAGAAAACGCGTTTACTTTCCACATAATGTTAAGTCTTGCTGGTACAGTGGTCGAGCACCCCGCTTCTGATTCAAGAATTCGTGGCCTCGAATCCGGTCTCACACCAGTGACTTCTCGAAATTCTTTGCGAATGTTATGTATAATAAACATTGATGACTGAAAACTTTGCCCAGTGTATGGCAATAGGTTTGTCACCTATGTTCCATTGGGTATGTAAACATATAACTGCTGGTATAACTTCTGGTAGAAAAAGGCGTGAAGTTATATTATTATATAATATTACACTTAATTTTAAGATATTATATAATGTAAAAATGACGTTTATCTTTCTTTTATTTCAGCGGCAAAGGTTTTCTCGGAGTGAAAAGTAGGTCGGAGCGACCGGAACGCCTTCTTGCTAGGCTTCGCACGGCTTCTTTGGAGGAATCTAATGTACCGAGAGTTGTGGTAGTCCGCCCA
Source organism: Euproctis similis (assembly GCA_905147225.2). Taxonomy (NCBI): domain Eukaryota; kingdom Metazoa; phylum Arthropoda; class Insecta; order Lepidoptera; family Erebidae; genus Euproctis; species Euproctis similis. The sequence goes on along the minus strand of LR990107.1, from coordinate 20,163,861 downwards.
CCTCGTGGTCCCGACGGTACACGTGGTTTCCGACCTCGCCGTCCGATCTCAGGTCTGCTCTTGCATATATACATACACAACTTCACGCCAGGTCCCTCGCGGGGTACGCAGAGAGAACAGAGCACTATAAGACAAGATTCTTTCATGCTTTTCACTAGCTTCTTTTACTTTCATAACTCTTGTTGACACACGCTCGTAGGTTTTTAAGACAACTGGCATCATCAACAAGGACAAGGGCTCGTACTATTTGGTCATGGAAAGTGTGTCTTGGTATAAATGGCCTCTCAGAATACCGACGTAAAGTGGCTTATGCCGCGTTTCGTTCGGTGAGAGGTTTCCGGTTACTCCTTGAGCCAGGCAACGCAACTTTAACTCTATTTGTATTGCTGCTGTCCATGGGCGGCGGTAGTTGCTTAACATCAGGTGACCCGCTTGCTCGTTTGCCCTTCTCTTATTTCTTAAAAAGACCGCTAGATTTGATTAGGAGATTGAGTATTTCTAAGTCGAAGTGCCGACAGACTTTATTTTGCTATACAGATTAAAAAGAAGAACTCGTTTTATGAGTTCTATTTACAAATATATAATTACACGCCAGGCTCCTTGTGGGGTAGACTGATTGGAAACTATACAGAATTATAATAAGTATGTTTGTTTTTGTTTTACAGAGCAGTTGAGTGAGTAAAGAGATATACATACCACCAGCACCATGGCCTCGAAACGTGTGGGTAGAACATCTGCAACGGTTTGATTTTCCACCAAGAAAAATTATTTCATTGTTTACATGTGAGACTGATTGAAAACTAATTTCTTTAGCAGCATTTAGAAAATTGTTTTGTTACTAATTCTACAATGAGCAAAAAAAAAAAAAATCTTGTCAGCTGTCATTTATACAAAATAAAAGTAAAACGCGTCATATTGTACGACGATGGATCAATAAGCAAGGTAACATATCAATTAATCAGAACACATTTGCTTTGCTTATTGAATGTGTTTTTTTTTTTATATATCTATATATATAAAGAGGTTCTTTTTCGCATAACGACGTTGTTCAAAATTCCCTTTACACCATTCCTCTGTCCAAATTCTGTATAATGGTTTGCCAAGTTCAATATATTTCACGATCAATCTCTATAGTATGTCACATATGACATGTTATTTATGACGATGTGGGACCGAACAAGTTGTTACTAAAAAAAAAATTCATGACACCTGCTCGCTGCATTGGGATTGCCATTCAAAAACAATGTAAATATTATATAGAAACTAGTTGTAGTGTGTGTGTGCTTGTAAATGCTTGTCTTAACAATAATTAGTTTATTGATATAAAACATGATTTATTTGAGTTTTTTTTTGAGTATCGATTGCTCGATATATTTTCTTTTGGCAAAAAACATAACGCAAGCTTATAAAATATTATTTATGATGTGTATATGGTGTGGTGGCTATGATCAATCAATCAACAAACAAGTTCTATCCTGCCCAAATATAATAATAAAAATTTGACTATTTAGTTGTTTGTCAAAAGAGAAGAATATTTGGGTTATGTTGTACATAGATTATAATTACGGTTTTGGATTGAACATATCATATTTTTGTACAAATTCATTCGCACATCAAACGGAAATTTCTGCCATTACAGCATTAATTACAACCGCGGTTTCTTCTCAGCACAAAGATTTACTAGCAGATGATACCTTACAGTATACGCTTTGTGCATACAAATGGAAATAACTACATAAATATAGCACAATTTTATGCCAAAACAGATAGAAAGAGGTCTTCCTGGACCTGAGTGCCATAACACATGATTCATAAACCACTCTCTTACTTCTCTTTTTGTACACGCTTCATATTGCTTCTTGACTTCTGGTAAGTCACGATCAATTTAGTCATAGAATTTGAGTCCAGGCCGTTCTTAGCCGGGGAATACATTTCTTTACCTATCTGCTTATAATGTTAACATTATTTTGCAGATTTAATAATGTGTGCTTGCATATTGACCGCAATTGTTCTAGTTAATGATCATTCTTTGCCCAACTTAACCAATCATACCCCGGTATGATCTATATAAAGATCAAATTAATAAAGCATATATTATTCTGAATCCCTGTGATAATCACATAAAACATTGTGTTAAATCTTGTTTTCTACTTACCTCAGTTCTTTTTAAAATAACATTGCCAGTGAATGCTACACAATTTTGTAATGTGCATAATAAATATGTTTAGCATGAAGTTTGTACAACCAATCGATATAAAACTGTATTATACTTAATTATATAATATTGGTCTGTCTTGTGATGTATATTATATATACATTTGCTTGGTAATAATTATTTAACATACTTTTGTGTGTAATATATATATATATGTTATTTATTATTACATATTATTTATTATATGATAGACGCTATACAGTCAATTTAGGACCCTGGTTATAACGATTTAACACTCTTGATGTCTGTCAAAATTCAATGTGTTATTGTAGTATTCGGATATATTATAGCATTCGAATCCACATTTGATGACAAATTAATAAAAACATACCTTAACTACAGTTTCATCCTATCAGAAATAAATACACAAATGCTCATTTCTTTATACAATTTTGTAGACAGATATGATCAAAATTTTAAAAATTATTATCAAAAGTTTATAGTATATATACAGCTTAGTACGAATATTACGACATCGGGATTTTGACATACATTTGAATGGAGTATTTCTTAGTTGTCGTTATAACCAAAGTCTGCTCTGTATTTATATTGCCTTGCCTATAATATATAGAAGTCTTTGTGTGATTGTGATATGGCATGGGTTTTGGATATTTCTATGCACATTGTTGCATTTATTGTTATTATATAGTAGATATCTTTATGCGGCTTAATACTGTGATTAAAAAAAATTATTAAATATTGTGCAATATTTATAAAGATTTCATGCCCTCTCAGGGCAGAGCTAGTCTTCGTAACTCCTAGTATTTATGCAATCCCCGCTGTATCAAGCACATCGTCTTTCATATGTCATATGTGTCCTACTACTTAATGGCTAACCCTTGAATCGAACAAAAAAAAAAATACTAATAGAAAAAAAATAAAAACGGCATTTATAATGCTTATATTATAACGAACTGGAATGGAACCAAAGACTGAATTTAAATATTTATAAACAGTACTACTTATTGGTATTAGATTATTTTGGTGGGTTTGGACGATGTGGAACTTTGGTTTCACCATTGTCACTGGTGAGTGCGGCTTTTGTAACAGGGATTTGATTTTTTTTTCACTTCTAAAATTTTAATTTAATTTACTTTTGACTACTTTGACTAACAAGTGTTTAGATTATAAATGGTGAATAAATATCGTATGTACTGCAAACAATGTTCAAAATAAATGTATTGTGTAAATGTTAACGTTCAAAGCTTATTGTATAATGTATTTCATCATTTATTCATAATAGACTAGGGCCATATCTATTCACGTTAATATAATCTGTGCTCTGTGTAAAATTTGGCCACAAACAAATTTGTAGTATTTACATACAATATTATTTATATATATAATTTAGAATGTACAGTTCTACATACTTAGTAATTTTGTATATGACAGAGAACGGCACGAATAGAGATCTCATTGAAATTGTTATTATAATATATATATTATTATTATATATCTTTATGTTATGTTGGATTTTGCAAGTAAATACAAATATAATCTGTAGTCATCAAGTGCCGTTCTCAAGTCGTATGTTGGAATACTTATTCGAAGACTCTCCGAAGAAACTTACTGGGAAGTGTGATGATAGTTTTGAACCGATCTGGGATCCGTGTACAAATCTTGCCTCTTCAGACATTTTGTGATCTTTGTAATTTTCATGTTGACTTTTGATGTTATCGCACCAAAGTAAATTAAAATAAAGAGTATGTTATCTTACAATTTGAGCATAAAATGGGTTAAAAAATCTCATTTTTCATGTTCATTCAATATGCTTGAACAGTTTAAAAGTAGCCGTAGTAACTTGGTGCCGTGACGTTTACATCAATTTGAACTCGTTTCTTACAAAGTATTGTTTGGAAAATGAGACTGCATTAAATTGTATGTATTGGAATCCTGATAAATTACAGATGATCAACATAATGCTAAGGAATCTATAGTGTTAACAGGCGAGTGACAACCTTATTATAACTCTAAAGAAAATATCATCAACATTATAGAAAAAAGACACTTCCCTTGTATATATTGGAAATATCCATGATGCGTTTTGTAAGTTTGTTCATCATTGTATTTCCAAGTCATAGGATTGCCAGTCGTTTCTTGTGATGTTGGTAATATACTTGCATAATTAAGAAATCTGGAACCTTCAAATGTGTTCAATGAATACACTGACAACCCTAAAGATTATGAAAAGACCAGTTTTATAGACTCTTATAAACTGCAATAAACAAACAGTAGTTGTTTATTGCAGTTTCAGTTAAGATATTTCTTTATCTTTGTTATAACAAAATAAAAAAAATAAAAACTAATTGTTATCAAATAATTAGTAACAAAAAAAACAAATGTCCAAAATATTTTGGACTCGCTTAAAACTGGAAATTCATGTTAAATTAAATTCCACTTACAAATTTTCCAAGTTTAACTGTTTATTTAGTTACAACAAACATATGACTGAATTTATTTGATAGATGTACTAGCACGCAAAGATCAGTTATAAGCGTCGAGAACTCTGCGTATTAGAAACTGGTTTTTTTTTTCATTAGTTTTCCCAATTCATTTCTTGCAAATAAAATTGAAAATGTCTATCTTTGGGCTCCGAAATTATTTATATTAATTCGATAATCAAGTACTGGATAATTATTTCCAGTGCTTCGTATTAGTAAGCACAATTTGAAAGGATTGCTATTTATGAAAATGCTAGTGTTTCTAAAACAAGCTGTAGTAAGCTGTAAGTCTTTTCCGGTACGAATAAAGCTTAGAACTTACAATTAAGATACAACTTCTTAAGTTATTGCTATTTCCTGATATATGCACCTAACCAGTGTTAGTAGCCCCGTGATTTACAATAAAAAAAAAATCTAATCCATAGATGAGATCTACAAATTTGACTTGTAGTATTTAAACAGGCATAAGTCGATGACGAAACATGATTAGCTTTAATAACAATGTATCGTATGCATTTTCAAACCAGTGCATATAAATGATTTGAACGACTTAATAAATTTTGGCCTATTCGGAATAGCCGTGGCATTATCTGATAATTAAAAAAAAAATACACAAAATAAACTTTAGCAGTATTTTTGTTTCAATCGTAAATTGTTGGAATAAAACATAATATAAACAATAGTATTTGATTTAATGCGGAATAAAATGCTATCGGTTAGTACACTATATAAAAAGTATATGTAATTACTCTAAAAGATCAAGAAAAATGGGGGGTATTATTGGCTCTATGACTACCAAAATCGTTCCTAGATTTGATATTGTCTATGAATCCGGTGAGTTGGCGATATACGAATGTAATACGAATTAATCAAGATGTTATCGATTATAAGTTATTATTAAAATCTTTAAACTTAACAACATTTCGAAATTATCGGATAAGGCTGTGAGTTTGTATGCAAGTTGGTTGATGTTTGTTACATACCTTCAATACAATAACTTGATTCGTTGGCGACTTATACGGTCGGACAATTATATATTCCTCTAGACTCACGAGTGTTTGCCACGTCCTGCTGCAGATTGTCCACTGAAGGTTGTTACATTCTTTTACCCCCTGATAGTATACTGCCTATCCCCTATGATATATGTTTTACTCTGAGAACAACCTGTACGTAATTTACTAGAGATTAAATATATAGGGTGCTCTTTTTTGAACTATTCGCACGCGTCACTTAACCGAATGTCAAAATTAAATCTATGAGCGATTTAATTTCTTTTTTAGTCGTGTTTACGAACTTCTTGTAGTTTGAGAGTATTAGTCGACTGATGACAAGAGCAATATACTATGTAAGTGTTAGAGTACACTTGGTTATGTAACATCTAGTGATGAATGTGCGTCCACGGCGGGATATTGATTCCAAAGGGAACATGGCGGTGTTAAAATAATAAAAAAATAAAATAAAAAAAATGGCGGGAAAAATATTATTCACGAAAAAAAATAAATTGAATAAATGTCGTCCATGCTGTGAATATTATGAATTGAAGACTCGCAATATTTATAATTATTTAATCAATCAATATCGGAGCAATGAATTGTTTGTTTAACTACATTTTTTTTTATTAATAATGTTATGTTTCGAATCGTCTGAACGAGGCGCAATCCCCGCGGTGTGATGACGTTGCCTTTATAGATTAATGGACAAATGCGATCTATTTAAATTGATAAATGATAATTGTCTTTGGCAATTTGACATCATAACAAAATGCGCAATTAATAATTGCATCGATTTACACATGTCTCTATAGTTGCCGAGTGTTATACAGTTGCCGGAAACTGTTGCTGGCAATTCGTATAGCACTCATGATACCGGTTTACAATATTAATGATAATAATTGAACACCGATTAATCATGGCCAATAGTTTTAAGGTGACGATGTTTTAGTATTATCGACGGACCTGTGTGAAGCAATATCTTTTTGTAGGTAGAAAGCAATACCTACTGTCGTCTAGGTATTTTGTATTTGCTATTGATGAATATATTTTAAGTAAGATCTTTTTCAATAATCACCATTGATACGAAAAAAAAAACAAAAAATAGAATTTGTATATACATATATGTATATATAATATATATAAAATTTACCGAGTCGTATGTATCTATCCGTTGCTGTTGTTTAGCCATAAATAAATAGATTAAATAGAGATTAATAAATCATTCATCGGTGTCAAATTGTCTGTCTGTCTGCCCTGTATGTAATGTAAGAGTGCTGATAAGTGCTTGATTTGTTGTTTTTTTTTCTCTCTCTTCTTTTTTATTATTATTATTATTACTATTGTGTAATCCAAAGATGAATAGGAATTTTGAACAAACGTTTTATGTATCTGCTTTACGCTGTATTAGTAAAGTTGTTTTTTTTTTTTTCTTAAATAATTTGCGCGGTGTCACATATGTACGTATATGCCCATGTAACCGAAAGTAGATAGTGATAGGAAACAATGTGTAAGGAATAATAAAATAAAATAAATAATTAAAAAAAAAAATGAATATTCGATGTTGTAGCGTTGTGCGAAACTTGACGAGCGAATTCGGACACGATAAGTATTATTGTAAAACTAGTCTTTGAAACATGTGGTGTCACGGGCGGATTGATGTAATTTTGTAAGATGAATTTTGCTAACAACAAAAAATGATATCCAATCTTATTATCGAGAGATCTGATGAGAGCGTGGGGGGGGCGCCCGCAGTGACCCCGCTCCCCGCTTTTCGTTCCCCGAATGTGTTTCTTGTATGTATGTTACGTAGTTATGAATTTGGCGAACCACACAAAAAGGAAATAAATGAAATCTATTTAGTGCCTAAAAGAACCTCTGGGAGACTAAAAACAAACCAAACAATGTGAAATTATTTAAGCATTTCAGAATTAAAAACTTTGAATAATCATATTGTGCTGTTTTTATTTTGTCCTTTTCAGGGAGGACTGCCACGGCGCTTTCCAGGACTTTAAAAACCGATGTGCATGTATTACAGAGGTGAAGCGCTAAATCATTACATAGTATAAGACAAAGTGGCTTTCCGCTGTCTGTCCCTTATATGCTTAGATCTTTGGGACAACGCAACGGAATTTGATACGGTTTTTTTTAATATATTGAGGGTGTCAACGGGGTGGTTTTTATGTATAATGTAATAAGAAAAAGTGATAATAAAAATACTTTTGATGCGGTACAAAGTTCGCCGGGTCAGCTAGTTTTTAAGTAAACGTTGAATAATTTGTTTGATCGAACGTGCTTACCTCTAAAACTACTGAACTGTTTTGATAAATTCTAAATATTACACCACGGGCAGTGGAATTTGGCACTAACCGTTTTAGTAGTAATGATATATGTATAACATGGTGGTACCTATGGATGAAAATCGGGAAATAACCTACTGCAGTAGGAGGAGTAGTATCTCTTTACAGAGATCATTTTTACGAGTAATGATCTCTGTAAAGAGTTCGATACGTCGGGAAATAAATATAAAATATGCTCTAAATAAACCCGATATAGTCCATAAAAAGTTGTTTTAATATTATGAATGTGATTTGTGAAAATCTAAGAAATAAAGACGGGCAGTAAGTTGTTTAAACAACTTAAATTTTTTTTAATGCTTTATTTTTTTATATATTCAGCTTCGATAACAATCATGAAGGTATTATATTTACACATAATATACAATATAAACTAATACATAAATTAATATGTGTCAAGTTTGTCAAGATAATTTTTACAGTACAATCTCACGAGTGTTCCAATTATTCGGTTTGTTTCATAAAACCGGCGATTACGTTCTAATTTATAATATGGTAGAGGAGCCCATGAAAGGACACATAAATATATAATTTGACGATTTCCCTTAGCCGAAATGACGGAAGTCGTCAGTCAATAAATTTAGATGCGTGCTGCCGTATTTCCGCATTTCATTTGTCACTTTATTTATAAATTTAAGAATATATCCACGTTATATCCTGAGCTTGTCAATTAATTAAATTCAATGATTAAAAAAAATATATTCTAATTTGTCGACTCCCTCTAGCTAGATAATGTTCAGATTAGGAGACAGCACGTTTAGAAAGTCATTTTTATCATCTAAGTTTTGCAACCCAAAAGGTATCAAAGACGATAGTACGAGAGCTAGCAACGTCGGGAAAACAAGGAATTTAGGTCGGCCAGTTTTAAGATATGTTATTCCTCTTACTCTCCTGACCGTAACACTGGCAATCTGGCTAGCTGTAGTGGTTGCGTTTGTTACTGCGCAGCCTATTTGTACACGTAAAATATCTGTTTTTCAAATCATTTTAAGAAGATTTTTGTTTGTTACATTATGTTTATTAAAGTTTTTGCAACATATATTGATTTTGCCAAACCGTTCTGATGTTGCTAAAGCTGTGCCAGACGCAGTTTAGATGGACAAATTTTGGATTTTTCAAATCAATTTAGTATGGCTGAAATTTTGATATGATTTTATATGGGTATCCAAAAACCCAGATTAATTTTGCCAGACCGGTATCTGGTCGCTACCCTTCTGCCAGACGCATCCAAAAGTGAAACGTGATGTAGATCAATTTGCTTTGTCTAGCAATCGTTGTCGAATAAAATACAGAAAAGGGATTGAAAACAATGAAATAAATTTGTCAATCAGTACTGTATCAATGTGATAACACATTGTTGTAGAAAATTAAGATAATGATAAATCTCAACTATGAAAATCTTACTTATGAAGGCGAAAATTTGTAAGTATGGATTTGTTCATGTTTCTAACTCTTTCACGTAAAAACTACGGAATGAATTTTAATGAAATCTTACAAGATACAGTGTAAACATCAGAACAACACATAGGCAACATCTTATAACGATACGGTGTTTATTGCTGAAAATATTGCAATAAAAAAATGGATATTTTAAGAGTACAAATAGGCTGCGCAGAAACAAACGCAACCACTACAGCTAGCCAGACTGCCAGTGTTACGGTCAGGAGAGTAAGAGGAATAACATATCTTAAAACTGGCCGACCTAAATTCCTTGTTTTCCCGACGTTGCTAGCTCTCGTACTACCGTCTTTGATACCTTTTGGGTTGCAAAACTTAGATGATAAAAATGACTTTCTAAACGTGCTGTCTCCTAATCTGAACATTATCTAGCTAGAGGGAGTCGACAAATTAGAATATTCCTCCTATTATCTCCTATACTACGAGTAAATACCCATTTAGTATCGCGGGCTCCTCTAGTAATACGAATAATACTCGTTCATAATAATCTCAGCAAGCATAAAACAAGAATCCATCCATCTATCTATCCATTCATCTATCTTCATAATAACAGACTAAAAATATGTGAAAAATAACTTTTTGTGATTAAGGCTTTTCTAAAATTATTTATCTCTCCTCGCTCACAGGTAAAATGATGTGCTGTAATTATTACAAAATTGCCAAGTTTCAAAATAGTTTTTTTATTTAAATTAATTTTATTTCTCGTGAAGTTTCGAAATGGGTGTTGGTGAGATTCCTAGTTGACGTGTTACATCAATTAAATATTTTGTATGACATGTATGCGAAATTTCTATTTTCCATGAAGTTCTAGATAAAACCTCATGTAAAATAGTTCTCGGTGTAGCAAAGTTTTCAAATAGCAAGAATACAGAAATTTAAACTGGAGCAGAGTTTGTCAGCAGCATTCATTTGGTAATTTTACAATTATTGTATCATTTATAACGCTAATGGCGTAGCTACGTTATTCAAGAATTAAATGTTATCATATTAATCAAACCACGATTGAGGATTATGAGCATTCGAATATATATAGCCTTTACCGGCTATGCAACCTTATATAAATTTAGTAAATCTATTTTTTTTCTTTTAATCAAATCTGGCAGTCTATCCACGTGTAAGACTAAAATGGATCTAGTGCTATATAAAGACAGCTAGATTGATCAATTTTATTCTGACACGTACCTACCTATATCGTTCGAAGTTCGTACCTACATTAATTTAATCTAATAAAATCAGTCAGCCTTCTTTACCTTCAATGCAGTAGTGTTATTACTGTTCAATTCATCGTAGATTTGTCCACATTTTCTGTCCTTATATATATTGTTATGTGCATAATGTGGCCATTTAACAATAGCGTTGTACACGTTTGTACCCGGGCTCAACGTTGTTTGTAGATCGTTTGCGCCGACCACTTCAAACTTGCTGTGTAGATAACCTTGTTCGACACCTTGGTCGAACAACATCAGTGCTCTTTGTAGCTGTAGATCGGTGACTTTAGTGAAACCTTCCCTGTAGTCACCTGAAAGTAATATATTTTTGTGTTAATTTTAGTGTCTCACCTAAGCTTCGGCTAAGTCTGATAAGCCAAAGGTCTGAGAACCCGTCGGGATAAAACGAACTGCGAGTACGTCTCTCCCTGAGCGAGAAGCGGCTTGAGCCACTTTAAGCCGATATTCTTATTTAGCTGTAGATAATATTATTGATCAAAATTATGAAATTACTAAGAGTTTATTAACCTTCGGCTTTGGCTGAAGGCTGTGGAGATTTCCGATTAATTGGCTTCGGCTTCGGCCAAAAATAGAACTTCGATCGGACACCAGTTAATTTACACCTTTTCCTACCTGAAGGCTGCCACTCGCCGAAATTTTAGGTACGTCTCAGGGATCCTCAAATTCTAAGTGGCCTTTTATTGTAGAGCCTTGTAGAGCCAAGCAGTTCGCTGCATAAATGGGCCGGCTCGACCGGTGAAATACCACTACCTCTCAGAAGACCGACGTAAAGTGGCTCATGCCGCGTTTCGTTCGGAGAGAGGTACCCGGAGGCCATCATTTCCTATCCCCTATCCCCTAAAGGTCGGCAACGCAACAGTAACATAACACAACACAACAGGCGTTGGTTGCTCACCATCAGGTGACACGCCTGCTAGTTTGCCCTCCTATTCCATAAAAAAAAGAGTGGAAGTTTAGTATTTGGGCGTGGAGTGTCTCTGACGGAACCAGTCCAGTATTGCTATTGTTGTAGTTGCAGTGATGTAATTATTGTAACTATATATATTGTTAGATTTACAAAGGTAACTTTGCCAGGTAACTTTATACCTTACTTACCAACAAATGCCACTCCCAGGGTGCAGTTATTGTAGCCGTATGTATGTGCACCCACAAAGTTCCAGCCGCGACCTTCGTACACTCTACCGTCGTTTCCAATGAGGAAGTTATATCTGAAGAAAATAATTTAAATAATAATAATTATACTTATGAAATGAAACTATGAAATTGTAATTGTCCAAATACTGCACCAACTACATGTAATAAGTATTTAATTAAGTCTTTGTTTATATGTATTTTTATTAGCTTTTTATTAGCTTCACCTGTATGTTTGTTTGTAGGTTTGTATGTTTGTAGGTTTGTGTGTTTGTATGTTTGTTTGTAACCGACTTCTTTTTTAGTTTCCGCTGATTGCCACTAGATGGTGCGATTTGTGAACTATGAAAGTTCTAGACTAGAAAACCGAACTAAAAAATAGAAAATAAATTTTAATGAATTTAAATTAAGAAAATAGTGTTAATAATTTCAATGAATATAAATTAAAAAAAGCGTGGGGTGCTTTTTAAGATATTATCGAAATGATAATCACTCTACTCATATCTGTCAATAAAATATTTATAACTATTGACATCATGCACCCCACGCTTTTTTAAACGATAGATGGTGCGATTTGTGAACTATGAAAGTTTACAAATCGCACCATCTAGTGGCAATCAGCGGAAAGTTTACGTTATCAACTTGAAACGAGTTCCTTATATAAGTCACAGATGGCGCTATTCCTCAAATTCGAAACTAAGAAACGCGCTGTTAGAAATATATAGAAAACCGAACTAAAAAATTTAAAATAAATAATAGTTTAAAAAAACTAAAAAACACGCTTTTTATAGAAAACCGAACTAAAAAATAGAAAAATAAAAAAAAAATATTTTATTTTAAAAAAAGCGTGGGGTGCATGGTGTCAATAGTTATAAATATTTTATTGACAGATATGAGTAGAGTGATTATCATTTCGATAATATCTTAAAAAGCACCCCACGCTTTTTTTAAAATAAAATATATTTTTTTTATTTTTCTATTTTTTAGTTCGGTTTTCTATAAAAAGCGTGTTTTTTAGTTTTTTTAAACTATTATTTATTAATGACTTACTACTTTTACTTACGGTATATCATAATCAAGTTTATTGATGAAGTATCCCTGTAGGTTTCTCATTTCCGCAGCACAGTTTATGAAGAGAGTGCACACCGAACTGACTGTATGGGCGATGATGACAAGCCTCACGGGCTTGTAGTCATCACTCACTGGGGTATTATTATATTTTTCGGCGAGCCACAAGTCCCTGGTGATATACCATTCGTGAGGTGCTGTGGACAATATGAAGGTTACTTTATAGCTTAGGTTATAGAGTATGATTACATAGTATAAAACAAAGTCGCTTTAATATGCTTAGATCTTTGAAACTACGCAACGAATTTTCATGCGGTTTTTTCAATAGATAGAGGGCCGTCAACTGGGTAGTTTTTATCTATAATTCATGTATGATGTATTAAAGAAAAAGTGCTAAATAAAAAATTTACTTCTTTATTACTTTTGATGCGGAATGAAGTTCGCCAGATCAACTAGTAATATTATAAATAAACGTTTTTTTAAAAGTATTCATTTTTGTAAGTCTCCGCGAGAATAATTTATATCAAATAGCTAAAACTATATTTTAGAATTTTATCAGATCTTTTAAATGCCTGTTAGCAAGCAGACTGCAAAGAATGAGTATCGGCATGACAAATAAATGGAACAAATAAGGAATTAATGGCAAGAAGATAGAGGAGAACATTTCAGAAAGAACTAGATATAGCCTTGACACTAAAATTGACACCAAAAACTTCTGCAGTAGTTACTGTTACTGTGGGAGTAGATACGGTACCAGCAGTAGATACTTCTAGTGCTGTTTTTTTATAAACTTACTAGCTGACCCGGCGAACTCTGTTTCGCATCAAAAGTAATAACTGCTGCCCCGCTATGTTAATACTGCAATATCTTCGACAAATTTGAAGTCGATAGCAGCTATAAAGGGTAGGTTAAAAATTGGAATTTTCCATTGTTAACACCCCCGCAACCCCCCTTGTGGGTGGAATTTCGTAAAATCCGTTCTTAGCTGACCTCTACTCGGCGAAAGGAATAATCCTACCAAATTTCAAGTCGCTACGCCTTATGGTTCCAGAGATATCGTGATGAGTCAATATATAGGTGGAAATCTCTTATATATATATAGATAGATCCGGTGTGATCTGATAGGTGGCATGCAAGATGAAGGGATTTCTTTCACAGATATACCTATAACCATCGACCAGGTCGGGGAGAGATCGTTTACTCACAAAATTCTACTGTTTATTTTTCTTAGTTACGTGTGATAAATTTTCAATGACTGACAACTTTGTATCCGGTGTATGGCAATAGTTTCGGCGTAGAAAAATGCGCGAAGTTACGTTTTTTTCTTTATCAAGTGATAAGGATCCATGAAATAAGTAGTTCTGTCGTGTAAACGTTACCAGCATAACGAATAATATTCGCAACATGCTCATTAATATGTTAGTGAATAAAGTGCACAGTTATTGACCAAATCGATGAGCTCTATATCGTGTAATTACACGCTTCGTCCTTGTATATCTTATCAAATGTTTACTTACACTCCATATAGTCTATTGACAAAGGAATTCAAGGTTAATTCATACTAATAATAAATATTGTCAAGCTTAACTATTATTGAAATATATAGCCCGTTAAAACGAATATTTATTTACGACCGTCCACTCTGCTTGTCTCGCCAGATACTTGGCGTGAAGTTATGTATTAATTATGAACTCTGTATGCAACTCGTATGAGACTGAAAAAAATGTAAAGGTGTTACAAGGAAATGCATGATTTTAATCATAAAACTAAAGTCAATTACATTTATGCATACATTACTTCACGCCAAATCCCTTGCGGGGTAGACAGAGAGAACAGAGCGCCATAAGGCACGATTCTTACACATCTCACTCGCTTCGTTCACTTTCATAACTCTTCTAATTCATGCGCGTCGATTTTTAAGTCTCCTTAAATCACCTTCCTCCAGAACACGTTGTATTTGTACGTGTTAATTAATAATAATTCCATCTCATTCCGTTGAATGGCAAAATGTTGATTGAGTTACCTACTTCAGTACCTTCCAACGGAACTTTATGCCGGTGTATTCGCATAAAACAAATATCAATTAAAAATTTACCTCGTTTTTATATATACCTAGAAGCACAATACCTAATTGTAATGTATCACTCACTCATTTTTCAATCGCTTTGAATTGAAAGAATCATATAATAAGATAAATATAACCTTTAATTTAATACAACTAAATATACTTTTCATTTTTTATCAAAATATCGTAGTAATTATATCAGTATATATTATACTTATAGTAGTGTCTACTGTGCATTCTATAAATGTTATTTCGTTACTTTGAAATTACACTATAACATAAAAGAAAACGTAACTTCACGCCTCTTGTTATCCGAAACAGTAGGCAGCGGCTGTTAAAACCTCGAATCGCGTAATCGTTACGTAACATTCCAAATGGAATACTCGGCGAACCTATTGCCATTCACCGGGCACAAAGTTGTGGATCGATATTTATCACACATAACTTCCGAAAAGAATTTCTGAAAATCGACATTTTAAAGACATTATTAAAGTTAGTTTTTAATTTTAGCCTTAATAATATTAGGATGCTTACCAACGTCAACTTCTGGGTCAATATTCTTTGCTCTTAAAGTGAAGTACACTATGAGTATAATGCAGATTATGAGAATCACCATTGCCACGCCACAGGAGATCCTTTCAGCCTTTGTAGTATTTTTAATAAGGTGCCATAAGTATCGTGGGAGAGCTAAATCTGAAATTGTACAGTATCAGTAATTAGTACTTAATTATTAATGAAGTTTTAGTAAGTCGTCTAAATCGTAAGTAGCTTAAACTTATTACAACAAAAAGCGCAAGTGTGCTTTTTTGCTGTTTTAAGTTTTCAAAATTTATTGCTAGATTTTTTGATGCGTTATATACTACGACTTCTCAGAATATCGACGTAAAGTGGCTCATGTCGCGTTTTGATACGAGAGAGCTACCCGGAGGCCCAACCCCTTCCACTCTTCCATTACTATTACACTTTCGACCCCTTCATGGATATGGGATATAATGGGATCATTATAAGGGCCGATAACTGTAACACTATGTATTCTGGTGTCCATGAGCGGCGTTTGTTGCTTGCCATCGGGTGACACGCTGCGCCTGCTCGTTTCGTTTCGTCATTGTTTCGTCGTATCGGCGTTTCGTCACCCGATAAACCCATAAAAAAATTAAAAAGATAACTTTATTTTGGTGCTGAATCAAATATTATTTTCGGTATTTATTTCTTAGATTTTCGCGAATCACATTCATAACATTGAAACAACTTTTTATGGATTATATCACGCACGTAACTGCAAAACAGTGTTACAGTCGCGTTAGCGGCCTTTACGAGAGTTGAATGGGAGCGGACGGGGAAGGGAATGGTCCTGCGGATACCCGACTAACCTTACGTAACAGGAAATGTGCCACATTACGTCTATATTCTGAGGGGTTCGTGATATTTTACTGGTCGAACCGACTCATTTATGATGTCAACTGCATGGCTCTACCACAGTAAAAAACTCCATTATAGTAGATTGCTTGTAAGATACAGAACTCGGAATATTTTATAGACAACAGGGTAGTTTTGTATGTAAAAAAAGAAATTAGTAATTGTATCTAAAATATTAAACAGAAATATACATATAAGTGAATAAAATAATGAAATGAAAATTAAGTCATTCTTAATCGACTTCCAAAAAATAGAGGTCCTTAATTCGGTTGTACGTTTTTATTGCTAGATGTTGAAAAAATACTGCATTATCTTTAAAAGAAATATGAAATCAACCTGGGTAAATATTGTCGGTAATAATAAGGTTATACCGTATGTATATTTAATATCATTGCGTAATTTACTTTTGAATTGTCTCACTGGTTCTCACACATTATTTGTACCTATAATATTTATATGAACTGCATCAATCAAATTAAAACAACTTAGTAATTTGTTGTCTTATATGACTTGTATTTATTTTATAAAAACTAGGTACAGTCTATTCACATAACTTAGCCAATATTTACAATAACTTAAAATTGAAAACTTAATTACTTATGTTAGATACTAATTAATAACGTTTTCTCCGGGCATATCAGTTATGTACTGACCTGAGACCTTAGACAAGTTATAAACCAGAGGCAGTTTCCAATCCATTTAATTATGCTGTTCAATTTAAAAATTGTAATAACTCGATTCTATTATCGAGTGAAATGTATCGTAATAAATAATAATCGACTAGCTAACTAACGTTAGTATTTATTATATTATATTTCCTGAGATAATTAAGAACTGAATTGATATTTTGGGTTTGCAACTTGTCTAGGGGACCATATTTTTTAAACTTTAATAGCCATTTAAAAATATCAATAGGTACTTCCTATATATATATTATTTAATAAACTTATTTTTAAATTATGAGACCACTTATAATTTTGCTTTAATTTTGCCCACAAAAACTTGACGTTTTTCTATGTAGGAACCAGTTCCGTACACTTTTTCTCGGCCGATTACCTACTACCAATTTATTATCACTCTAAAAAACGTATTTGTAATTATTATTTGTTTATCGGATTTTCTCCAACCATTTTGAAGAAACAGAAATACAACGTATTAAAACAACTTGGCTAGCTTCTCTACGCACATAACTTTGCTCGTGTAAAAAGTGACAATGAAATGATTCAGAAGACTTAAAAATAATATAAAAATACAGACTTACGTTACGTTACTTTTAAATGATTTGGTGTATCATGAATGGTGATAGAAATACCAAGGTCTATCTACCAATTACTCTCCAAGCTATATAGTAAAATAAAAAATACAAAATCTTTTTCTTACATCTTTGCAACTATTATTTGGGGCCTGAGGATATTTCTGTTCTCAATAAAATGCTTTTAATATGAGTATCTGATATTCTAATTCAAATTATATATACTTATTTAAATACTAAATATTCTTAAACAATAGTAGGTAATAATACTAGTAGTTTTAGTTGAAACAATTTATACTACTAATTTATACTATGCAAGAGGAAGCCTGAAAGTTGCGCCTATAACTGAGAAGATAGAGGAAATCGCCTTGCATGGTATGGGCATGTAATGAGGAGGGATGATGCACATGTCGTCAAAAGAATGATGAACCTGAATGTGGAAGAAAAGAAGAGGAGAGGGAGGCCGAAGAAAACATGGATGAATTGTGTAAAAGATGATATGACTGGGAAGGGTGTTTCTGTGGAAGAAACGAATGATAGGGAAGCGTGGAAAAGAAAAACCTGTTGTGCCCACCCCTAATGATGGGAGAAGGGCAGGTAGATGAATTTATACTACTAACCAAGCAGGCGACTTCAGATAATAAGTAATTACATCAAAGTGAACTATCATATTTTACAATACAAAATTTTATATACATATATCAAATTACTTAATACGAGGTCGAGCACACGGCTTCTTATCCAGACGTCTCGATTTTAGACACTGACCCACACCAATGACATTTCGAAATTATTTTCGGAAGTTATGTGTGATAAATATCGATGACTGAAAACTTTGTGCCCGGTATGGCAATGGGTTCGCCACCTATTCCATTTGGGACGTAAACATAACGGCGAGACGAGGCTTAACAGGGGTAACAAAAGGCGTGAAGTTATGTTATGTAATATAAATGCTAGTATATAAATCGTCTATTTAAGACTAGGATTTATTGAAGTGCCCATAATAACCTCCATTAATTGTATATTATATATACCACTTTGTATATAATGCAATTGACAAAAAAAATATTCAATCCCTAATTAGTTCACTAGTACAATTAATAATTATATAACTCAGTGCTTTATATATTATTACTAAATGTTGAATTTATCACAATACATTTTATATAATTTGAGCTAACGAAGACAACCATCCAAATTATCCGGAACCCATCGTTCAAAATTATGCAAATTGTCTACTAAATTTTTACCCGGATACTCTATTCCACCTATTAACTGACAGTGTCCATATAATGTATAAGACTCAGTCAACACACCTTTCTTAACCAACTCTTTAAGAAGAATGTTAACGTTGGCGAATTGTTCTTGATTTGGCATATCATGAACATAATTACCAATGAACATAACGCTTATGATGTAACGATTCCATCCCGCGACCATAACACCCAGCATATTGGCACCACGACCTTCGAATACTAAACCATCACCTCCGACGAG
Organism: Euproctis similis; assembly: GCA_905147225.2. Lineage (NCBI taxonomy): Eukaryota > Metazoa > Arthropoda > Insecta > Lepidoptera > Erebidae > Euproctis > Euproctis similis. The sequence continues at coordinate 20,144,743 of LR990107.1, read as the reverse complement.
GAAGTTAGGTCCGATATCGTCCCAACCACGTCTTTGGTGATCTTGTTGCACTTTCAACACCTCCTTTATACAATAATATCTATCGGTGCAAAATGCTGTTGCCGTGTGGCCGATGATTACCTTGGACACGGGCATGTCTAATGGCTCTACTCCAAAGTCGGGCATAGCTTGCCAATCCGCACGCCGCAGGTACCAACTCTCGTGAATATCTAGTCAGAAGAAAAGATATTGTTTTCAGTGTTTTTTTACTCGTAGCTGATAAGCATAAAAGTAAGCAAATAAGCTTAAGAAAATAACTTCTTGTATTGCAATTTTAATCTAAGTGACATCGGAATGTAATCTCAAAGTAAGGCAATTGTCAATTCTTTCCATTCATCGCGTCTTATTAGAAGAAACTATAACGTTCTATTTCGTGAAGTTGTGTTCGGTCTCTTAAGGGAAATCTCAGATTATTCCGCAGATATCAACTTTATAACTGGATATTAATGGGGCCATTTACATGTTATAATAAGGCAGTAACCTATATACAGACGGGACTAATAAAAGTTTGGTAATTCTGTTTTGTTCTGTGAAGTCGTCTTCCTTCGATCTAAAATGTAATTAGGTGTCCCTACTTCTCAAATTCCCTCTGCGTTAGAGATGGATCTACAGCTTTTTCTTATGATTTTATTATATGTCTAAGTTTAAATATTGTTAAATAAATTAATGAAAATGACTCGGTTGAGAAATTCAATTTTGTCCATACGCGAGAAGCAATAAAAGTTAATAAGCTTAAAAAACATCTAGCTATTGAGTTATTATTGCCACAATAATGGCTGAAATGGATTTTTACCTAGGTCTAGACGGATTGGCTTTTCTGCCAAAGCAAAGTAGAAGATGCAGAATATAAGTGCGGATGCCACAACGAAGGCCCAGCATACGAAGACAGCGATGCTACAGCGAAGTCGTTTTGTGTTCTGCGGCGAAACCAGCTCCAGGCCCAGAATACGGCCTGCAACATCAATTTCGCGACCGTCAGAAATTTGTTGTCAATCATTGGTATAATTATATTAATTGAATTTTGTAATTAATATCTTATGACTATATCGAATAGATGTGGAAAAATAATTGCACCCTGCTGTGAATGCTATGTTTTTTTCGAAGTAGATGCCAATTTTCATCCGTTTGAAAGTTGACCAGTGATTGAATAAAGAAAATCCAAACATATTCACTGGCTTCATTATTCATAATATTAATAAGATCACTTTATATTTTTGGGGAATATTTGGACGCTGGACAAATCATCTAGTGTTTATATTTAATTTGAGAATGTTACTGATAAGAGATAGATGTCGCGTGGATGTCGCGTACAGTGACGGACAGCTAATTAAAAACCTTGGTCCTTCACACTGGTCAAAAACTTCACCGCAATCAATTTTATTTACAAATTAAACAATAAATAGGATAAGAATATAGAATATAGATATTTGAAAAACAATATAAATCCCACAAAATAAGTGTAGTTTTAATAATACATCACGTGAAAACATGTAAGTCAGTTTTAAGATAAGAACAAAATGGACAACTAATTAGAAACAACAACATTAAATTATAAAAAACAATATTTTTTTTAGGTATTACTTATGCACGAGTCATTAAGTGTGGACCGCGAAAACTCGGCAACTTGCACTACAGACGTACGTAATTTAATAAAAAATACACTTTTATTTTTTCCGTAACCTTTGTTTAATAAATATTTTTTCTATAAAAAGTGCGAACCGCGAATGTCCTTTCATTTTTTAAAATGGACCCCAAGCGAAATTATTTGGCAACCCCTGACTTATAAGGATTGTTATTTCCAAAATAGCCACTAACCTTAGGAAATAGATGTAATAAATATTTAGTGGCGTATCGTTTATTTACACTGCGACCATGTCGTTGCGGTGTAGTCTTTTTAATAAAGCTTTCACCGAAAGAGGCCCAGCCTTTTTCAAGTTATTTTATACAGTTTCATGTGTTTTATAATGATTAATAAGATCTGTACTTGTTGGCCCAGCGAACTTTGTTTCGCCTCAGAAAAGAAAGTTTTTTCAGTTTTCCTTAGACTTTTTTGTAGACCTTTTCAAGGTGTTTAATTATGTAGTATTTTTGTTTTAATTTATTATTTAGGATTGTCGAAGTGTTTGCAAATAAAGTGTGCAAAATCTCGAAAATCATCACTTTTTCTTATGTGTGATAAATATCTATGAATGTCAAAGTTTATGCCCGGCAAAGCAACAAGTTCGACACCTATAACCATTTGCGTATTCGCAATCCTGCAATTGCATAACTATATATGCTTAGATATTCGAAAATCAGCTATCAGTAGTTTCATGCTCGGATTTTATCCTGATTTAGCCACAACTAATTTCTCCAGTCATTAATCGATTACACGATAGTCAGTTATATATGTATTATTAATGTATGTATGTATAGTAGCTTCTGAGAACAACTTGAATTCGGATCACTTACTGCGCTTTGAATTCGGATCGCTTAAGTGGAGAGTAAGTGGAGTAAAGTCGATAAGATAAAATAGACAATACAGAATACCTAATATTTATAACCACTTTTCTAGAACGACTTGATGCGTGGAGGAACGCTATTTTTCCAGAAGCCTGCATTGCTTTGCTTAACCACGTTTAGAAGTTATAAAAAAATGATATTGATAGAGCAAATGTTTTTTCCACAATTGCTTATTAATATCCGAAATAAAAAAGTATTTATTGCATACTTGTTTAAATATTTGTTCATATTGATTTTAAGGATATTTAAGTATCGGTGGCCCAGTGGTCGACCACACGGCTCCTGATCCAGAGGTCTGGGTTTGATTCCTGACACTGGCTCACATCAATGACTTTTCGAAATTATTTTCGGAAGTTATGTATTATCAATATCGATGACTGAAAACTTCGTGCTCGGTCTTAAAATAGGTTCGCCATCTATTCCATTTGGAACGTAAACATAACGGCGAGACGAGGCTTAACACCGCCGCCGCTGCCTACACCTTCGGGTAACAAAAGGCGTGAGGTTATGTATGTATGTATGTTATATTACATACCCCATTTGGGTTACATTTATTCCGTGTTTTTGTGTTTGAGAGATTTTTATTTGGTTCATAAGTTTAAATGACCACCTATCCTATCTATTTCTTCAGATCCTGAATATCTGATACTCTGATGTCAAAAATACCAGAGTATCAAGTGTTGTTTCGCGTGTTTTTTTTTTATAAATTATATAAAAAAGGTTATAAAGCAAAAATAAAGTTACAGTTACAATTTTCTTACATTTTTGCTCATAATTCAACATCTTCATCCTTTAATTATAACTTTAGGGCAACAACTTATATGGACATATTTATTGCCAAAGCAATTTGCTATAAGTTACGTGTTTACATTTTTCGTGGGACGTATACTTTCTGAGATATCGCTGCACCCCCTTTTCCAAGATGATGACCAGGGGGGCAAGTGCGGTAACCCTAAAAACTAAGGGTTATGTTTCTATTAACACCCCACAGTGCACGTCCTCTAAAATTTAAGGTTTTAAATTGTAACATTTCAATAAAAAAGCGTCAGTCAACACTGTACCACCATATGCGTAATGACATTATCTTTATTTTGATCGATCATTATTACAATTATCGGTTAGTTACAAAATGCGCATATTGCGAACCTGTTTAAATCAGGCAACCCAACAGTTTGCACTGGAAAATAATAGGCAACCTATCATTTCCATATTCTATGAGATTCATACTTTGGGTTGGTACCTGTAGAATTGGTGAAAATTCTTAAGCAACCCATAATATAATAATATATGCCTTGTACATATTGACATATTCAATTTAATTTCAAATACGTTTCATGAAATATACTCGACAATGGAGGTTTGACGTTTGTTGTTCAGCGGATCTACTACTAAATGCAGTACAAACCACAAGTATATCATTCATTGAGGCTGATCTGTATGATATAAATAAATTATTTATGTATTTATAATAATTATAGACGTATCTAAGAATATTTTGGACTCTGATTCTAGTTGAGAATAAAAAGGTTTTGTGAAAAATTTAAACAAACTCACACGTGAGGCGGGTAAATTTATTTAATCCAATAATCTCTATTATTAGAACATTAAATCATATTATACACAATTATAACTAAACGACCACGTAATTTAACACTAATATTAATAACCTACAAATAAACTACTAAGAAAATTATAACAAATAGTAAACTCAATTATTATAAAAACTTTTTACCTGTAATTGACATTCTTTAGTTTAAATTGACTACATTTCACTTTTGATTTATCTACCTCTAAAAGAAAAAAAAACTCATTTCTTAATTGTCCTATTTCATAATAATTTATTCTGCATTTATTAATTAACTTTATAGGGATAAAAAAGAGAATTAAATGAAATGTTGTCTGGAAAAGCAAAATTATAAATATTCTGCATAATCTAAATTATTTCAATGGAATAAAATAAGCATGCTATAATTTAATTAGAATGTTGTCATTAGATATTACGAGCGTTACATATTTTATGCTTATTAAACTAGTTCGAATAAAGCTATTGTTTTTCTATGGATTGGTTCTATCACAATAGTATTTTGTCCTTAATCTTTATAATAACAATTAATTACTAACAAACTATTAATTACTGCTATTTATTCTAACGAATGCATCTGGTTACATTTGTAGGCTTCCAATGTTCAAAATTTTGTTCTAATTTGTCCAATATATTTTTACCTGGTGGTTCACCCCCTCCTTGTGCCTGACAGTGTCCATAGACAGTATAAGTCTTACTCAACACTCCTTTCCTCACCAACTCTTTCAAGAGAATGTTTACGTTTTCGAATTGTTGCTGATTGGGTTCGTGTTGGTTATAACTACCAATAAACATGATAGTTATACTAAAACGATTCCACCCTCCAACCATAACACCCTGTACATTTGCACCGCGACCTTCAAATACCAAACCATTCCCGCCAACAAGAAAGTTCGGGCCGATATCGTACCAGGTCTGTTCGTGGTGGAATCTTTGTATAGCCAATACTTTGTTTATACAATCGTCTCTTTCAGTACAAAGATCAGTGACCGAATGACCAATAAGCACGTTTGGTACCGGCAGCTCTAGGAACTCCGTTCCGCGCTCGGGCATAGCATGCCAGTCAGCACGCCTTAGATACCAGGTTTCGTGTATACCTGTTCGAAGGAAATTGAACAAAAAATTAATTTAATATATGTTATGTGTATTTATATATGGAGTTCTAATATATCTTTTGAACACAATTCACACTTGTCGTCTAGATCATAAAAGAAACTAAGAAATTAATTCTTTAGTCAAACTTGGACCTCTAACCTAGATGTTGAAACGGAAGCTGCTGAATAACCGAGATTTAAGTTAAGGGAATTTAAAAAAAAAACGGTAAGAGAATTAGTCGCTAAGTTATTGTATGTTAGATCCAACATAAAAATAAAAATTAATATTATTGGTTTTCTTTTAACATAACATAACTTCACGCCTTTTGTTACCCGAAGGTGTAGGCAGCGGCTGTTAAGTCTCGTCTCGCCGTTATGTTTACGTCCCAAATGGAATAGGTGGCGAACCTATTGCCATACCGGGCACAAAGTTTTGTTTAAATTAGTTGATATGAATATTTACCTAGGTCTAGACGATGAGGCTCTCTGTCCAAAGTCAAGTAGACAATGCAAAATATAATTATTGATGCAACAACAATTGCTGAGCAGACCACAGCAGCGATGCGATAGCGAACCCTCCTAACGTTATGCGGTGAATCCAGGTCCAGGCCAAGTATACGGCCTGAAACATTATTAATTTAACGATACAAAGAAATATTTTTCTTATTAAAATGTAAGCAGTTATGTAAGCGTTATATTATTTATAAAGAACTGCTGGTAAATATGATAATACATTTTTAACTATTTAAAATATTAATCGAATTTGTACTAGGTAGTAGTAACTATAATTTTGATTCAACATCGTAATATTTATTTGTGTACATGTTTTTATTGGTTTCAGGTATGTTTATTATCTATAGATCTATATAATGTTTATCTATAGTTCTATATAAATCTATTGTTACTGTCCGTATTACATTATTTTTAATGTATTTAATTTTATATTTTTTATGGTTCTGATAACGAGTTTTTACTTTATCTATTTTGTTTGTCGGCATTTCTATAAGTTGACCGGTCTTCATGATAATCTGTTTTCAAGATATATAATACAGAATGTAATATATATGTGTATATACAACTTTACCATCGTAAATATAATGATGCCAATATTAATAATTGTAATTCAACAATATAAATTATTATAATTAAAATGTGTTTAATTTATTTCAATTAATATCTCTATAAAATAAATAGAATTAGAATAAATAGAATTAAATTTAATGTTTTAAAATTGTTTTAAAATATATTAAATATTAAACGGAAAAGTAAAACTTATTTGTTCGGTTGTTGAAAATTAAAAACAAAATGAAAACAGTAATATGAAAAAAAAAAAATTATGAAATTTTTTAATTATTTTAAACTTCCCGGTAAAACCTAAGGGTCTTCCAATAAAATTGAAAGTCAGTGTATTGTTTTAACTGAAATAAGTCTATCCCAAATATTTTAAACTATAGAGTATAGATACAGAACCATAGATTTACCTATACTATAATGTTTAAGAGCAGTTGTTATAATCATTTTATATGATTATATTATTTAATTTAATTATATTTCATATTATTTTGTATATTTATTTTACTTCAATACTGAAAAATAAATTTCTGATATTTATTGCCGCTTTAGCAAATATTTCCAATTTACGCAAAGCCAGTACTTAGATAAACTATAAATAGTAATTAATTTTTAATTAATTTGTAAATTAATTGTATTAATTAGCAATATTAGAGCAATAATAATATAAAGAATGTTAGCTTACCTTTGTCGCTGTAGGTCATTGTTGATCTTAGTAATATGTACCTATGTATTGAAATGGTTTATTCTGCGAACACCTTCTCAAATAGTTCTTCAGCGAAATATTGGAGTTATACTGATGACTTACCATTGGAAACGAACAAATTTATTTACCGATTAAACTCTTATCGCCTGATGATTAAGGTATTTTGGCAATGATAATAATTTCCCTACTTTTACTTCTAAAGCTGGTATCATCAGATATGAATGGCATAGATATTGTTAAAAGGTTGATAAGTCGCGTAAATATATAGGTAACGCCCGGGTTACCTATATTTAATTGGAGTATCTAAAACTTAAACAAAATGATAAGAGAACAATGTCTCCAAAAAAGCAAGCAATCACGACAAAGCTTCGTGTACAGTAAAAATGATGCTTTTCTCTTTCTGAATATTAATATATCATGATTAAATTTGAGTGACAGAAATATTCAGTGTTATGATGTTATTATGGACGCAATATGCGCAACGCCATCTTGTTTTAAGTGTACAACTAACGTTTGTGCTAGACATCGGATCAATATCCGATGTCTAGCACAAACGTTACATTTTTAAAAATTCACTTTAACGCTTATATTACATAGAGAAACGCCCAGTCGCTATACCAATATTCCCCGATCATCATAAATATTTGCACCAGTCGACCTCTACTTAAAAACCGGTAATTTAAATTTTACCAATGCACTAAGAGGCCGGTCAAATATGTGTTATAAATATTTTTGGTTGCCAAATTGTAATAGATATATTGGGTCCCTCAGCTAATAAATGGGTCTAACTATTTCGCGTCTCAGGTTAGTATTGCCCTATTTACTTATTATAGTTTTAAGGTCCTGAAGTATCAAGAAATATTTGAATGTTGAATACTGATATGTTCCATATAGTTTCGATAAGACATAACTTACGATTGATGTGTAGCATAAAATGTGTAAAAAAGAGAAACATTGGTACGGAATTTATGAGTTTCTACCAAAATTGTTTTGAGGAAATAAGTGATCATACCTAAGTATTACATGTGTAAATGTAAATTATACATTTATACATTTAATTCTTAGGTATCAATATGTATATGTCATGGTAAGAGTGAATAATTGAAGATTATTAATAATTATCTATTATTATTAATAATTACCGAAAGTCGAGGTTAAAGTGATAAATTAATCACATTTGTCGGTTATTATTAATAGTTTAACCCTAGTGGTGATAAATGTAATAAGTGGCTTGGCTTAGTTGGCTCGGTGTTATTGTTTTAAAAGCACGTGCACGTTATTTGTTGTTGCTTACTAGGGTTAGTTAGTTGTTTAGTTTAGGTTTAGGTTAGGTTAGGTTTTAGGTTTTTTTTTCTAGTCAGGAGTCGGAATCCTCATGGACACCCAAACTACGTCACGTATGAGGTAGTTTGGGTAGTGCCGGACTCTTACCGGCTAAACCTGTCTCCTGCCCTCTATGCTTTCTCCATAGACTGAAGGTCCATGCCCTTTTTGGATTAATTTTGATATTATTTGAATTTGAGTGATTTTAAAAATTGTTCCACAGTTCTAACTAATTCGGTATTGCAAAATTTTAGTTTGATTTACTGTTATCTTATGTTTGTGATAATAATTCGTTTTCGGTTTAAGTAATAAGTATAGTAATTTACTCGCGCATTTATGTTTGGATATGTGACGATGAGGTGAGTGAAACAAAGAAAGTGAAATAAGTGGTTAGGTTAGGTTAGTTTTAATCTTGTTTGTGTGATCTCTAATTAATATAATTGTAAGACTGTGTTTAATATTATAAATAAATACCTGCTGGTCAAAAAACATTGGGTTTTTATTTATTTTATAACTTTTACCAATATGTGTCATGAATTATTAGTAATTACTACTAAAAGTAATAAATTTCGATCGTTTATTCACATTTACCAAAACATGTGGTTATTATTAATAATTTTGTAAAAATATTAATAATTTTTCAATTAATCAGATTTACCGTAACATATATGTAATACTTAATAACAAATTGTTTTTTTACTGAGAAGTCTTAACTTGTTTTATAATAAGAAGTTCAGGGTCAACAAAATACAAATAATTTGTGGGGAAATACCTTTTCCTATAAATGTATTATGATGAATCTTAATCGTTATCGATTCCCGTTTGTCGTAAAAACATCATGTTTATAATAATTTTTTAAATAATAATAACATAATTACGTATTTTTTCAAATACTTAATACTAATGTTTCTTTTCTCATCAGCGAAGTGTAACAAATCTATTAGTAGTTTAAAAGCTCGATTATTCGTCGTTAAAAAAATCTTTTAACGACGAATCTCTTTTTACAGTGGTAGAGTCACGCAGTTTCCTGCATGAATGGGCCTGCTCGACCGGTGAAATACTACGACCTTTAAGAATAAGACCTATGATGAAATAGAGACACTTTTAACGATTCCGGTGTAACTTGTCTTCAGCTTATTCTCTCTTCCAAAGGCATGAATCTGTTCGCGCACATGAACCCACTTGTGCTCTTACACACCAAAACCACTCACCACCGAACCAAAAATAACCTTGATATAGGTAAAATATACCAGCATATAAGTAAGCATGCAATACATGAGCACCTTAGGCACGGGATTTTGACGTTATTTAATTGACTTTCTAATATTGTTTATTTACTTTTCCTATTTTTCTGGACTTGTTATTTAATGAAGTGAATTTTTATATAAAATAGAAAAGAGAACATTTGGCTGCACAAAATTGAAAGGCACTCATACTAATATCTTAATTAATATTATGTCTGTCACTCATTTGTAGAGGGAGCCTGGAGTTCTGTGGGACAGGTTTTAACCTATTACAGACTCCAGACACTCGCAAGGCAGCGACTTAATTACTTGTTTATATGTTACACCTAACTTGTGAGATGTGAATAAATATTTATTTCTAAGACTTTCGCGAATCTCACTCATTGATCAAAACAACTTTTAGAATTATATCGCGTTTATTTATTATTTATTTATATTTATTTCCCGACGTTTCGAACTCTTTACAGAGATCATTTTCACGAGTGATGAACAAAAAGATGGTAGTTGTTCAAAAGCCATTTCCATTGATACAGAGAGCACCCACTTTTTGGAAATAAAAATCAAAAAGTTGATGTCAAAAATATGATTTTTACTATTGGTAACCCACATCAGACCATGATAACAAAATATAGCGATTGTGCTTCACAACCGCTATAATAAGTCTGGTGTTTGTGAACACTATAGGGAGGGCTCAAAATACTACATCAGGTTTGACAAACCACAAATCCTCGCCAAAGAACAACATTATCGTCCCAAGATGATACGCGAGGCTATTGAAATCAAAAAACATCCAAAGAATTTCAATAGAGAAGATGGCTGGAAACTATCACCTAGCTGGAACCCAGTCATAAGTCTCATCAAACCTAGCCCACAATCAAACAGCTCAAGACAGCGAGATACTATTAGTATAGTTTGCAGGTCAGACCCACATCAGGAACCAAAATAATGTAGAATTTTGAGTAGTGCAGTATATATATAATCAAAACAAAATAATTTTAATTTAATTTTTATTAACCTAGAAACCAAGTCCCTTTCTTTTTCTCAAAAACTTTATAAATAATAGCAATATCAATAGCCCGTTCAAAATGAAATAATAATCAGTTTTGCAGAACAGCCGCTGAGTTTTCTTGCTGGGTCTTTCTTAGGACTGGCCGCGTTTTTGACCCAGTAGTAGATTTTTTAATAAACACTTTACCTTTTAATTTAAAATCAATGAATATTTAATAATAGTTATACTTTAATCTCAACCAACTTAGAAAATAAGATAATTTGTAATAATTTAATAATAACAACTTTTACTTATTAAATCATACAACAAAGGATCTTTAGAAGCAGGATATATGAATGCATCTTATAAATAAGTATTTAACTTTTGTTCTCATGGTCTTATGTGGGTTACCAATAGTAAAAATCATATTTTTGACATCAACTTTTTGATTTTTATTTCCAAAAAGTGGGTGCTCTCTGTATCAATGGAAATGGCTTTTGAACAACTACCATCTTTTTGTTCATCACTCGTGAAAATGATCTCTGTAAAGAGTTCGAAACGTCGGGAAATAAATATAAATAAATAATAAATAAACGCGATATAATCCTAAAAGTTGTTTTGATCAATGTGAATAAATTATTATTATTATTTGGTCATGGAATGTGTGTCTTGGCCGTCCTCGACTCCTACGTCCATCCGCTTTTGCATTGTATATCTGCTTAGTCAGTCTTGCATCATCCATTCCTTTTACATGTCCGAACCATCAGAGCATGCAACAACTTCGTTTGATGTGTAATTATAAAACCTAGAGTTTAAAGGATTGAAGAAAGATTGAAAGAATTACAGCGTCGGTAAATAACTCACAGATTTCACATGCTTATGGTATGGACTTAGAAACTCGGCTATATTATATCACTGGTCAACATTGCATACCCCCTATAGTTATTCAAATAGTTGGGTAAGTAGAAAGTTATGCTTAATTATATGCAAACAAAATTTTTGAGGATATTTTTTTGCGAATGTTGTCCATTTATTCTCATTATATATAGTTAAGGGTTTTCGAAACCTCGACACACGCTGGGGCTAGTCCACAAATTTAAAGTCGCTCAGCGAGCTATGGAGCGGGCTATGCTCGGAGTATCTCTGAAAGATAAACTCAGGAATGAGTATATCCGCCAGAGAACTGGGGTAACCGACATAGCTCGTAGAATAAGCTCGCTGAAGTGGCAATGGGCTGGTCATTTCTGCCGAAGGACCGACGGTAGATGGAGAAAGAAGGTCATAGAGTGGAGACCGCGTCTTGGTAAATGTAGCATAGGACGCCCACCAGCCCAATGGTCAGACGACCTCAGAAAAGCTGCTGGAAAAGACTGGATGCTGAAGGCAGAGAATCGGATGTTGTGGCGCACATTGGGAGAGGCCTATGTCCAGCAGTGGACTGCAACAGGCTGATGATGATGATTCTGAACTTCTTCTGTAGACCTGATGATTGTATTTTTTGGTAGTTTTTTTATTGTCTTGCCATTATCTAATTTCAGTGAGGTCAGCACAACAAATCATACTGTTCCATTCTCTTCTAACACTCGTTATCTCCATACTTAGTCTTGTCAATGTGAACCGTCCAAAATTACGATATTAGCGCAAATGACAAAACGTAAAAGAACATGTGATAGAACTGATCTGTGATCTGAGTCGGACAAGACTCAGAGGAAGACTTTTTTTTATTTGCACGTTTCTTCGGGAAATGCCAACATTGTTGTTTTGATTGCCTTACTAGTAGTGACTGGTTGGTACAGTTGTTTTATAAATAAATAGTTATGCCTGAGACAATAGCAGTTCCAATTAGTCTCATTAAGAAGTTTGCATCTTTGCGCGTAAATGAACTAGCGTTTTGAAATGATGAACTCTATTTTAACTTGCTCTAATCATTACATAGTATAAAATGAAGTCGCTTTCCGTTGTCTGTCCCCTAATATGCTTATATCTTTGAAACTACGTAATAGATTTTGTTGCGGCTTTTTTTAATAGATAGAGGGTGTCAACGGGGGAGTTTCTATCTATTAGTAATTTATGTATGATACAGTAAAGAAAAAAGAAGAAAAAGAAGTGATAAATTCAAAATTTAGTCATTAATACTTTTGATGCGGAACAAAGTACGCCTTGGTTAGTTAGTCATACATAAAACTACTTAAAAGGTTAGAATAATAAACGTTTTTAATTAGCTCCTTATTGTTTTTTTTTCAACTGTTTTGCACAGAAACCGCTTGCATCAAAACCATAAATCCATTCAAGATCCATATCTCTCTCATATTTACTATTTTCCAAATTTCCTATTTGTTAGTCGATATGTTTTCTAAGATCATAGAACTGTAATGGTCTGATATTATAATAATATAATATCTTAGACACAATACACACAGCGCCCTCTAATTCCAAACTAAGCAACTAAATGCTTGTGTTATGGATACTAGATAACGGATATTAATACATATATACTTTTCTTTTGTAAATACATACATATACCTTCTGTGTACTAAGTATCGGGAATTTGTCAATAAAACAAAAAATACAAATTATTCATCTAAATTTATTTTATCGCCTTCAAAGTAGGCCCCATCACTTGCAATACAACATCTCCACCCCTTCACCCAGTCTTCCATACATTTTTCATAGGCTATTTGCGGTATGGCCTTTAGCTCATTCAGCGAATTTTCTTTTATGGCTTCTATTGACTCAAAACGTTTTCCTCGAAGTGGTAATTTTAACTTGGGAAATAAAAAAAAGTCAGACGGAGCCATATCAGGTGAATAGGGTGCTTGGTCGAGAACGTTTGTTGAATTTTTCGCTAAAAACTCTTTCACTATAATGGCTGTGTGTGATGGTGCATTATCATGGTGCAGTATCCATGAGTTGTGTCGCCACAAATCTGGACGTTTTCGGCGGATACTCTCACGCAAACGCTTCATGACGCCTAAATAATATTCTTTATTCACTGTTTCTCCCTCTGGAAGGAATTCGGAGTGAACCATACCACGGTAGTCAAAAAAAACTGTCAGCATCACCTTGATTTTGGTGCGACTTTGCCGCGGTTTTTTAGGATTCGGCTCGTTTTCGAGACGCCATTCTGAAGACTGTTGGCTTGTTTGCATGTCATACTCATAAACCATGACTCGTCGCCAGTTATTATACGTTTCATAAAGGTCGGATCCGTAGAAGCTCGGGAAACCATGTCTTCAGCGACATGCTTTCGCTGCCCTTTTTGAACAAAATTGAGCTCTTTTGGAACTAGTCGAGCGGCGACACGTTTCATGCCTAAAATGTCAATGAGAATATTGTGGACGGACTTAAAAGATATGTTCACCTCACTAGCCAACTCTCTCAGACTCATACGTCGATTTTCGAGCACTAGCTTCTTGATTCTGTCGATGTTTTCTTTGGTCGTAGCGGTTGAAAGTCTACCAGAACGAGGCAAGTCTACTACTACTTCTCGGCCTTCTTTAAAAGCCTTATACCATTCATAAGCCCTTGTTTTCAATATACATGATTCGCCGTAGGTATTTTGCAACATTTTTAGTGATTCACCACATGAAATATCATTCGAAACACAAAATTTAAGGCACACTCTTTGTTCAACAATATTTTCCATTGTAAAAATCGCCGAGGACTCAAAACCAACAAAAAGTTTAGTTTAAAACAAATTAAATGACAGATCCCGTTTAAATTTTGTACAGTACAGTACAGTGCTACCAACATGCAGTAAAAAAATTAGAACGACCTTTTTTACGCGGGTCTCTTTATTGACATATGCCCGATACTTTTTACACAGAGTAGTAGTACAAAAAAAAGCACCCAGAAGCCACACCAATATTCATGTCTGTCACAAATATTTGTGCTCGGGTGAGAATCGAACCCCCGACCTCATTGCTGCTGGTAGTTTTACCAATGCGCCACGAGGCATTATAAACACATCCAATGAACAAACTTAGATGACACTTAATTTAAAGATGAATATTTTAGTTGTTGCATTTCAGCTGTTGATTGTACGCACGTTCTTGTAATGTAAGATGTTTTTCATGTTTTCACAGTCTTCAATGCATATTCTAGGTATTACTGTGTATTGTGGTCAGTAATTATTTGTTAGAATTAAAATATTTTCCGTTGCTAATACTTAATAACTGTAATACTGCTAGTAATAACAATACATACTGATATTTCCACAATAAACAATTGAATTAGTATATTGCAATAAAAATTATGTAGAAACTGGAACTGGAACTTAATTTTCATTTAAAATCTCTTAATTCAAGCAAAGAAATGATGTCCAATGTAAACTGCATCTGTATCTGCACTGCATTTTACTCATCGAGACTAAGCCATGCTGTCTGTATCATTTATGATGAAATATAATATTGTAATATCTGCTGCTATATCTGCTGTGTGGCGCCGGCTTTGAATACCGCCATCCCATCTCTTCCCGTGGGTGTCGTAAAAGGCGACTAAGGGAAAAGGCTGGAAGAATGAGCAGCAGCATTCTCTCTCAACAAAATACAGCCTACTGCGATCGCCAACCCGCCTGCCAAGCGTGGCGATTATGGTAAAAACCCCCCATGAGTGAATGGAACGGCAGTCCGGGCGCTCTATGGGGGAGGCCTGTCCAGCAGTGGACCTCAAAAGGCAAATGATGTTAATAATGTAATGTTACCCGTTTTCGTCATAAATGATACACCTACCATTACATAGTAGAAAATAAAGTCGTTTTCTGATGTCTGTCCCGTTATATGCTAACTGCTTAGATCTTTGAAAGTACGCAACGGATTTTGATGCGTTTTTCTTAATAGATAGAGCGTGTCAAAAGGGTGGTTTTTAGCTGTAATGCATGTAGTAAAGATAAAGTGATAAATCCAAAATTTACTTAATTATTACTTTTGATGTAGAACAAAGTTCGCCTGGACTTCTATATTATATAAATGACAACTATTGATTGTAAAGTGGGTTTGATGAGGTGTGATCATCATGGACACATCATGAATCATCATCATTTTCAGCACTGAATGGATACAGAGGTAGCAAACGTCGTAATCTTCTACCATTTCACGCAGCATGATTGCAGAGGCTTACTTCGAAGGGATATGGACTATTAATTATTTTTAATTAATCAGAAAATAGCATAATAAGACATTTTATCTTGAAAATTTGTGCTATCAGACGACTACAGAGGCATAGATCTGACCACGTCATATTGTATTCCATTCCAAGGTGAGTACATTATCCTTATGAGTCACTTACATCAGACAGTGTATAGCTTGAATCAATCAATCAAATGGCTTGTTTTATAATCGATTAGCGTCTTCCGTGTAACCAAAGTAATCAAAATCGTAGCATATTTTTTTTTTTTCAGTTTTCATTTGTATAGTAAATATAAAGCCAGAACGTTGTCAGTTTACTTCTTCAAACTGTCCTTACTGATTTATCTCTAAATGGAGATGTCTCAGTAACTCAATTGTAAGTCAAGCCTAAAATTGCTTATTCGGTGTAACGGATGTACTCAGGGGGCATCACTAATAACTTGTAGTTATCCCTACTAATCCCTACCCTATTCCTACTAATATATAAATGTGAATGTAAGTTTGTTTGTTTCGCTTTCATGCGATAACTACTCAACCGATCATCATGAAACTTTGTACACACATTCTTGGAGGTATTAGAAGTAACATAGAATACCTTTTTTCTTCTTTCTTTCTTTAATTTACATAATTGAAAAAATAATTTTTGCACCCGAAGAAAAATCTTATAATATAGTCTACAAAAATATCCTACATTAATACTCTGCATTTTTTTAAATTTAATTGGCATATTTTTAACCGAGAAATATATTTTACCATTTCTTGCGTTTCTTGTTACATTTCAATAAAGTATATTGTAAGCTTTTTAAACGTCACTGTATGTTGTAATTTTAAAAATTGATAATCCCAGCTAAGCAATAAAATAGAGTTATCATATCGATTCATTTCTATAGATCTGTGATACTTATTTAATGGCTTCAATGAGAGCGAAGCCGCGGGTGAAAGTTAGTAAACACTTCTATGTACCCCTTTTGAGAGTACAGCGGTGCTGTTAAGTTGTGTTGTTACATAGTAAATAATGCTTAGATATAAGATAGCAACAATCACGACTTATCCATTGTTTGCCGAAGAAAATAATATTATGAAAAATTGTCATATGAGATATTTCATTGTTTGATAAAGGAATATTTTTATAAACACGAGTTAGCCTATACAATATTTAATCAATAAAAACCATCCGAACTGAGAAGAAACTCCTATTTTTTTTATTGTATTCGATTAAAAACGACATGCACAGCCAAAGAGGTAACAGGAAAACATTTAACTAAAATATTTCGCAGAAGACAAAGTCAATTAGCCTCACAGAAGGACATATCTGTGTACACAATGAATTGTATGAACGCTGTGATGAAAAATAATATATTATTATGTTAATATTCGCAAACAGCCGTTCTAATGCTATAAAACATACTAAGTACACATGGATTTGTTTACTTATACATGGATTAGTCACTCACCTTTAACCACAGATGTGTTGTCCACGTTCTGAGTGATGGACACGAACTTCGGCCCGACATGGACTCGTGACGATCTTGTCACATTCAGGTTCGTCACGGGAGGTTGTGAACGTGCAGCTGCCTCTATCACCCTATCGTCCATCATCACAACTTCAGAACCGCAACTGGATCGACCCATTGTGGCAACGGGTTGACTCAACGTCTGTTTTGGTTCCACCCACATGTCATTCACTGATGATGTTGTTGGGAATTCCTGTTCTTTCACAGTTTGTTGCCGTAACGTACCGACAGATGACAAATAACCAGTCAGACGTCGGCTCGCTTCGTCGTCTCCAACGCTACTAACTTCGGGTTTATTTGCGAGTATAGCATACTGCTGATTCACATTTAGCAATACACTGGCAAACATATCACTCTCTTCTGTAATACTCACATAAAAATATACTTAAAAAAAGACGTATAAAGTTAGTTGATTCAAATTAACAAATGATTTTAGATACACGTACGCATGTTTCTTTGTCCAAGTGTAACAAATTGTTGACCCGTTTTGGGTTTATCATTAATTTATCTGTATTGTGATAATTTTTATTGTTTGATAATGAGTGTCTAGCGATAATGGCTCGTTGCAGGGAGCATTTTCAATTTTATAATATGTTGTAAATTATTTTTAATGCAATAAATTTCAATCATCTGAATTGACATTTGGTATAAGACTAAATTGTAGTTCAATTAAAGTTCCATCGTCGTTGGCTCAACGCGATGCTTGAATAAACTATATTTTTTTCAAATTTACATACATACATACATAACTTCACGCCAAATCCCTTGCGGGGTAGGCAGAGAGAACAGAGCGCCATAAGGCACGATTCTTACACGCCTTACTCGCTTCGTTGACTTTCATAACTCTTTTCATGCACGCGCGTCGGTTTTTGAGGCTCTTAACATCACCTTCCTCCAGAACACGTTCTATTTGGTCATGGAATGTGTGTCTTGGCCGTCCTCGACTCCTACATCCATCCGCTTTTGAATTGTATATCTGCTTAGTCAGTCTTGCATCAACCATTCTTTCTACATGTCCGAACCATCGGAGCATGCCCTTTCTTACTTTTACACCGACACTCTCTTTCAAACCAACTTCCTTCCTTACAACCTTGTTTTCTACGCGGTCAGCGAGAGTCACTCCGCAGATTTTGCGTAGTGCCCTCATTTCTACCGCGTTTATTCTACTTTCATGCACACTCTGCCATACCCAGCCCTCGCTTCCATAAGTTAGCGTTGGGATCAGGACTGCATTGTGGATTGCTAGCTGGGCTAATTTCAAATTATTATATTATTTATTTATATTTATTATTATTTTTTATTTCTATTTATTTTTATTTTTTTCAAATTTTTGTGCAAATATTTTGCTTGCGATACGTGATTTCATTTAATTACATGATAAAAGGCTGTCTGTATCTTTGGATGTGAAAGAAACAAAGACATAAACAGAGGGGGGGTATAAAGTAGATCTCTTCAGACTTCTAACAAATGCAACTTATGTTATTTTTCGTGCATCTTCCTTGTGCAATGTAAAGAAGTACTTGATAAATATGAATACTACAAATCATTTTCCTGCCCTTATCCTACTCTAAGTTGGGTCGGCACAATTTTAATAAAATAAATAAACATTAATAATAAATACGTCTACTATTAATAATTCTAGTACTGTTATTAAGATGTTTTCAGTAGCGACATTAATTTTATTGTTATTAATTTTTAATGGTATTGAAAAGAGTATCGGGCAGATGAGTTCACACAGAAATAATAAATAATATCTTGGACACAACACACACAGCGCCCTCTAGTTCCAAGCTAAGCAACTAAATGCTTGTGTTATGGATCTTGGACACATTACACACAGCGATATATATAATAAACTTTGATATTTCTTTAAAATTAATTAGTGCACACCCTTTTTTGAGTATTCAATTGATGTGTGTCAGTCAGGCCGCCTGACCTGTAAATTAGAAGTCAGAGAGCTGACAAGGTCTTTAATGCATACGAGAAAAATATGCTGTATCAGCTCAAATCCCTTAGTCTAATTAAGTGCCTTCTAACGTGGATTCAGTAATAAAATGCTATCGGATAGTAGTGTTTTAATTTACTGTAAATATTTTACTATAAACCTAAGTTTTTATTACAAAACGCCAAGAACATTACTTGATAAATACTAAATTCTCGAAACTAGTCATTTTCATGCACCTTATCTTTGTAAGAATGCAGATAATTACTATTACCTACTTACTGTACCTAAATAAATTATTTGTTTAAACCATTTTATCTGATAATCCATCATATTAGTTATTATACGATGGAGTTCGTGTATTATCTTAATAAAAATGTGGTCTAAAAGACCTAGACTATTTAGGTCTTAGTAGCCGTGGATTTCCGTTTTGAGTGTTACTGACAACAAATCTGGCAAATTTATAAGTGATAATTTATTCCTAAGGACATAATTGTGTACAGTTTGGCAATAGGTATCTCACATAAAGAACTACTGTTTATAGGTGAGGTACCTATTGCCAAGAAGACTTAAACAAACGATAATATTTTTAATATGAAACAAATCGTCAATGATCGATTGATACTTTATTGTCTCAATGTTGGTAGTGTTGGGGACAGTCTGAATGGAAACACCGGGTCTACGTTGAAAGGCACTTCGCCGTATTTATTGATTAAATAAATAGGTTGCAAGGTGGTAAGGTGGTATACGCGACGGAGTGCCCTAACAGTTGCTCTTCACGATGTCTTGAACTGTCTTCCCGTAGGCTCCCGGCTGCTTCCTCTTCCTGTTCGTGACGTCCCCAATCCCAACTTGAATCTTCTTTCTTCAGTGTTCAGTGTCCACCAGTGTTCTGCCGAAGGTTTTCTTGTTGCCGATGTTGACCGCTTGACGACTACAAATTTGCACCGAAACGTGCGCGCTTAGGTAGCTCGAAAAGGTCCGCAAGTTGTGGGTGCCGTAGCGAGCGGGCGGGGCGCGCCGACCAATAGTACCTATGGACAAAGTTATTATTTTCCTACTGCGGGTACATTTATTTTCTTGTGGAGACTTCGTTCCCGTTCATATTCGTACATGTTTATGCTACTACCCGGCGCCGCTCGTCATCCGCAACAGCCTCCTCCCGGCGTAGCTCCGCGAGCCCATCTCTTGAATCGAGGATGATGAGCCGCCTCACTGGTCTCCTGAATGTGCCGCTCCGCGTCCGCACGTCCACGCTGCGCACCACATCGTCTGGTCCCATGAAAACTCTTGATACTATTCCCTTCGGCCATACGTTTCTTGGCAACAAGCCGTCCGCTATTATCACTATGTCGCCTTCCTTAGGCGGTGACGTAACCGTTCTGACGTCACCGCGCGGTGTCAACGTTGGTAAATATTCTTTTAACCAACGCGACCAAAACCGATCCGCTAGCGCCTGCGCCGCTCTCCAGGTGCGCCTGTCTGCTACGTTACTGTTTCCTGTGACCGGTAGCCCAGCCGACGATCCCAGCAGGAAGTGATTTGGCGTCAACGCTTCTGTGTCGCCCGGGTCCATTGATATATGTGTGAGAGGTCTTGAGTTAATAACGTTTTCTACCTCCGTCATAACTGTAGCCAACGTCTCCTCCTTAGGTGCGCGCTCCTTTAACACGACTGCGAGAGCCGACTTCACACTCCTTATTAGCCGCTCCCATGCTCCACCTTGGTTGGGAGCGCCGGGGTCGATGAAACGCCACTCTACTCCCTTACTGAGTGCGTATTGTTGTAGGTCGTCTTTCCACTCGTCTTGCGCTTTTCTTAGTTCGACGTCGGCGCCGTGAAAATTTGTTCCATTGTCTGTTATTATGGTGCGCGGCCATCCACGCCGCGCAGCCATTCTCCTTAGCGCCATAATAGCGCTATCCGTACTAAGGCTCGGCAGCAGTTCTATATGTATCGCCCTAGTTACTAGGCAGGTGAATATCATGCCCCAGCGCTTTTCTTTTCGGCGCCCTATCGTTACTTGCATAGGGCCGAAACAGTCCGCTCCGCTACGCGTAAATGGTCGCGAAAAAGCCTCCAATCTTTCCTTCGGGAGATTTCCTTTTACCGGGACGTTTGGCGCCTTACGACGCGCACGACATACGGTGCACTTGTCTAACACCGTGCGCACGCTTGTTCGTAGTCTTGTTATCCATAATCGCTGTCGTAAGTTGTTTACAATATGCTCTCGTCCTGCGTGCCCATTGCGTATGTGTTCGCGGCGTATTATCAAACGCGCGAGCGGGTGTCTGCCGTCCAATATAGCGGGTCTCTTCCGTTCGTATTCTACGTCCGCTGCGTTAATTCGTCCGTTAAGCTTGATGATTCCATCTTCATATGTCCAGCTTTCGTAAACAACTAGATTTGTTTATGCTACGACCGTCGGACAGTCTCGCAATTTCCTCCGGGAAGCTGTCCTGTTGCGCCTCCCGTATTAGCGTTCGTTCCGCTTCTTCTAAGTGACGTAATTCTAGCGTCGTAGCGCGTTTACGACATTTTTCCATAAATAGATGAACGTATGCTGTAGCTCGTAACATACGATCATAGTTCGAGAAACGATTCACACATATGACGTTCTGTCTCTCCTGCACGTGAGCGACTATCTCCGACTCGCTCTGGCTATCCTCTACCGGCCATCGTTCCTCCGGTTCGCGTAGAAACGCCGGTCCTGTGAACCATCGATCGTGCTGTGTGAGTTCGTTTGTTCCATTTCTCGTCGCGTCATCAATTGTTTGAATAGCTATTTCCTCACTATCAAAGCTATCGACCCAGTCGTCCATATAATGGTTCGTGGTTATGGGGTACAAGGCGCGGGGATGCGTGTCCCTGCATTCCTCCGCGTTTCTGTTTCGTACACTATGTGCGAGAAAGGGAGAGCTCTTCGCACCGAATATCATGGATTTCATTACATATTTCCGTGGCGGATGTTTTCGTTCGTCGCCTCTCCATAGGAATTGTTGCGCAGCTCTATCCTCCTCCCGTATTTTTACTTGTAAGAACATCTCTCGAATGTCGGCCGTGACTGCTACCGGTTTTTCTCTGAAGCGGAACAAGATCCCGTACAGCGTCTTCAGTAGATCGGCCCCCGTAAGCAACTCGTCGTTGAGACAGCGACCTCCTGTTTCGGCGGCGGCGTCGAAAACTAAACGTACTTTTCCTGGTTTGTTCGGGTTAGTGACCGCGAAGTGCGGCAAGTACCAGTCGATCGCCGACTGCTTGTCGTTTTCAACGGGAGCGGCGTAGTTCTTGCTTAACAGGTTGTCTATTTGAGCAGTATACGCTTGACGAAAGTTCACGTCTCGATCCATTTTCTTCTCTATGGTACGTAGTCTTCGCACAGCCATGTTGTAGCTCGGCGGTAATCGCGTGTCGTCCGTTCGCCACGGTAGGCCGACTTCGTAGTGTCCGTCGACGAGTCGCGCAGTCCTGTTGAATATTTCTTTCGCGCGTTCGTCCTCCATGACGGGCTTGCTTCGACATGATATTCCTAGCGCGTCAATCGCGAAATGTTTAGTTACAAGTTCGTGCAACTCTTCATCGATTCGCTGACGCTCGCGGCGTTCGCGCGCAGATACGTGCAGTACGGTAGCTCCGCTCGTTGAATCCTCCTTCGCCACTATTGTCCGTGGCACCGTACCGTGTACTACCCATCCTAAGTGAGTCAATGAGGCGGCAGGTTCATTCTTACCTCCCGTAAGGAGTTTTCTAGATACTATCAGGTGCCAATGATCTGCACCGATCAGTATGCGCGGTCTTGCGTTTGCATAGCAGACCTCGTTCCGCGGCAGCTCCTTCAAATGTTCATAGTTCAAACATTCTACCGCGACAGTTTGACTAGTGATGTTGAGACTCTTGACGGTTCGCGCCCTTATTGGCTGGAAGCTAGTTCGAGCTCCCCTTACGTCCAATAATACGCTTTCACTCTCGGGTTCATCGCGTGTTGCAGCGAGTCCGTGCAAACGCAGCGCACACTTCGATCCGTGCGCGTTCACTTTTCTAGCGATTTCCTCGTCGATCAGAGTAATCGTAGATCCCTCGTCGAGTAAAGCGTGAGTCTCAACTTCCAGTCCGTTCGGGCCCCGTATAGTGACGGGGCATACTTTCAGGAGTACCGTATCCGTAGATTTAACGGCATGCGCCGACGCGGTGATTCCTTCGTTCTCAGTTCGTTCGATTTTTCGTTCATGTAACATTGCGTGATGCGGGCGGCGACATTCCTCCACGCCGCACTTCGTCGCGGTACACCTAACGCGTCGGTGACGGCCGCTCAAACATTGGAAACATACTCGTGCTTCCTTCGCCCACTCCCATCTCTGTGAGACTGTCATTTCTTCAAGCTTCCCACACTTCGTCGTGTTGTGGTCGGCTCCGCAGCATAGACACTTGACTTCCTTTTCTGTAGCTGTGTACGCGGCCGCGCCTCGTCGCTTGTCCTTTGACCGAGGCGAACCGGTGTTCATCCTTCTCGCGGCTGGCGGTGCACGTATCTGCAGTTCGCGTGCGGTGCTCGTTCCTGTCGTATATGCGAAACGTACGGCGCGGTCGGCTTCTCGCGTTAGGAAGCGGGACAAAGTCACGATCTCAGGTTCGCTGAGGCTTCCGTATTGTTCGGCGTAGTCGCACCATCTTGCTTTGACGTGAGGACTGAGCTTTTCCGTGACTTGACGAGCTAGCATCGGGTTCCGTAGGTATCCTTTCCTATCCATGCAGGAGAGTATGCTTACGATGTTTTGCAGCTGAATCGCGAACGCGTTTAGTTCACTGGCAGTCGTGCCCGGACGTTGTAATCTCCGTATATCATCTAACGCTTTGTCGATGATTATTTCCGGACGGCCGTAGCATTGTTCGAGCGTCTTCATTATAACTGCGGGATCGGCGGCTGTATACAACAGAGCTGCCACTGTTTCTCTCGCTTCGCCTTTCAGGCATGTCCGTAGTCGCGCTAAGTTTTCGGCCGGCGTGAAGTTGTACATCTTCGTTGAGTCCCGCATTGCAGATTGAAACAGTAGCCACTCGTTCGGCGCTCCACTGAAGCTCGGTAGCTCTTGAGCTTGTCTCGGTGGCGGGCGACGCAGTGCTATGCGTTCTATGGCTTCGGCTAATCTGTCTATTCCTCTCTCTCGGGATCTCGCGGGCGTAGGCGACCTATGGAGTATCGGAGTTATATCTCTCGGTCGACGTCGAGTGGACGACCTAGGGCGTCTAGGAGTTTCGAATATAACCTCTTTCTGTTGTTCGGGTAGCGGTGCGTATCCACAGAATGAGTGCCTTGATCCTTGTTCCTCATTATCGCGCTCTGGCCTAGCTTGATTGTCGTCTTTGTTCTGTGGCTCGCGGCGACTTCTCTCCTCCCGTGGATCGCACGGGTCCGCGGCTCGAACGGTTCGTGATCTTTCTCGATCTGACGTCAATCGGGATAGTTCGTCTCCCTTCGGCGGCTGAGCTTTGTTCAACCAATCGGTGATTCTGTGGTCTAATTCTCGAACGCCGGTGCTCTCGCAGTCGGTTTCCTCTTGAATTAGTGCTACGTCGGCGGCTAGCCTTTTCTTGATAAGTTCTGCTTCGATCTGCAGCTCTCTTCTCCTTATTTCGGCTAATTGTTCTTCCGCCTTGAATTCGGCTTGTCGTATTCGGGCGATGGCGCTAGCGGTCGACCTGTGTGAACGTATGGAGGGCGCTCTTGTTCGTTCTCTTCGTGTTTCAGATGCGGCGGCGGCGGCGGCGGCGGCGGCGCTCGGGTTTGCGGCGGCGGCGGCGGCGGCAGTAGCGGCGCTTCGGCTTGCGGCGGCGGCGGCGACCGGGTTCACGGCGGCGGCGGCGGCGGCGGCGTTAGCGGCGCTCGAAGTTGCGGCGGCGGCATTCTGGCTCGCGGCGGCGGCGGCGGCGGCGGCAGCGGTCTCCATGGCGTCCTGTCTTGCGGCTGTTCTAGCGGGTGCGGTGGCGGTGGTGCGTGTTGGCGGCGATGCGGGCGGTTCCTCGTGCACCCTCAGGGTTCTCCTTGTGTTCGGCATCTTCGGCTCTTGACGCCTCTTGAACCCTACTCCTAACAATCCTCCCGGTGGGTTACACCGAAAGGGATGGAGGGCGTGCGGGATCGGACAAGGTGGGACCTACCCAGCAGAGGGTCGCACGCAGTACGGGGTGCTCAGGGACCGGGATGAGTGTCCGGCCCCGTCGGTGGTGCCTACAGTCCGGCCCCCGCAACACGTACGACCTTACCGGCGAAGGTGTGCTATTCGGTCGCGAGACCGGTGGTATCGCACAGTTTACCACACCGCCTTGATCAGCGTTAACCCTGTATCCCGCCGTTTAACACCGCTAGGTGGCTAAGGATACGGGGCCGCGGTACACCCGCTAGGGAGTAGACTAGGCTTCCTGACGTCTTCTTTTTTCGCCTCTTCCCTGGCAGGGAGTTGACTAGGTTCCCGACGTCTTCTTTCTTCGCTTCTTCCCCGGCAGGGAGGTGACTAGGTTCCCGACGTCTTCTTTCTTCGCTTCTTCCCCGGCAGGGAGGTGACTAGGTTCCCGACGTCTTCTTTCTTCGCCTCTTCCCCGGCAGGGAGGTGACTAGGTTCCCGACGTCTTCTTTCTTCGCTTCTTCCCCGGCAGGGAGGTGACTAGGTTCCCGACGTCTTCTTTCTTCGCTTCTTCCCCGGTGTTTTCCTAGAAACAGTAAGCGGAAGTAACCCAACGATCCGACTTCGAAGGACCAGACAGACTGTTGGGGACAGTCTGAATGGAAACACCGGGTCTACGTTGAAAGGCACTTCGCCGTATTTATTGATTAAATAAATAGGTTGCAAGGTGGTAAGGTGGTATACGCGACGGAGTGCCCTAACAGTTGCTCTTCACGATGTCTTGAACTGTCTTCCCGTAGGCTCCCGGCTGCTTCCTCTTCCTGTTCGTGACGTCCCCAATCCCAACTTGAATCTTCTTTCTTCAGTGTTCAGTGTCCACCAGTGTTCTGCCGAAGGTTTTCTTGTTGCCGATGTTGACCGCTTGACGACTACAAATTTGCACCGAAACGTGCGCGCTTAGGTAGCTCGAAAAGGTCCGCAAGTTGTGGGTGCCGTAGCGAGCGGGCGGGGCGCGCCGACCAATAGTACCTATGGACAAAGTTATTATTTTCCTACTGCGGGTACATTTATTTTCTTGTGGAGACTTCGTTCCCGTTCATATTCGTACATGTTTATGCTACTACCCGGCGCCGCTCGTCATCCGCAACAGGTAGTTTAGCGTCATCTAGATCCAAGCAGACAACAGATTTGGAGAACATTCTGATACCTTATAAACATTTGGTATCAAATCCCCCAACCTCAATTCAACAGCCAGTATTACAAATTACGCCACCAAAAGGCTCGTAGAGATCGACCAAATTAATCATCAACATTACTGATATTTAATTAAAAGCTGCGTATTATAAAAACTAGGCCATACACTTAAGTAAGTATTTTTTCTACAAACAAATAAATAATCTACAAGATAAAGATATCAAATATTAACAATAATAGTACCATTAACCGCTGAGTCAGTTTTTTTTAGTCTTTATTTTAGCACTAAGAACTGGGTCCTCCTATCTGTCAAAGGTTTAGTTTAAAAACTTGTCTATAATTAGTTTTATCTAATATATAAAATTCTTGTGTCACGGGGTGCGTTATTGAACTCCTCCGAAACGGCTTGACCGATTCTCATGAAATTTTGTGTGCATATGCACACAAAATTTCAAATTTTGTGTGCATATCGGGTAGGTATCGGCTGAGAATAGGACAACATCTATTTTTCATCCCCCTAAATCACAAGGGCAGCCCACCCCTCAATATTTTTTTTTAATTTTTCGACATATTTCTGTTTCTTATTTTTTTTATAAAACGGGATACAAAAATACATACAACCCTACATTTTCAACCCCATACGATCAACCCCTATTTTTTAAATTTTATTTTTCGGCAAGACAACGTTTGCCGGGTCAGCTAGTTTTTTATATATAAACATTCACAAATTAGCATCTTGTACTAGTAAACCTACTCTCGCGATAAGTACTGAGACAAAGAAAATGAAAAAATATTATATTTACAGTGTGTTAAGTTAATAACTTCACGCCTTTTTCTAGCCGAAGGTGGGCAGCGGCTGTTAAGCATCGTCTTGCCGTTATGTTTACGTCCCAAATGGAATAAGTGGCGAACCTATTGCCATACCGGGCACAAAGTTTTCAGTCATTGCTTCGAAAGTCATTGTAGTGAGCCAGTGTGAGGATTCGGACCCGCAACCTCTAAATTCAGAAGTGGGGTGCTCGACCACTGGACTAACGAGACCATTATAACTTGTAAGTTATTACAGAAATATAAACCAATTAAAAATGTAAAAAGCTTATTTAAAGTGGGCTCCATTGACTGCAATACAGTCCTTCAAACTTCAAGATCAGTTATAAGGTATAATTAAATGCATGGACTGTTTTCATAGGGAAAGCCTTTATTTAGATTTAGATTGCTTTAGCTACTCCAAAATTCCAAACTGCACATAAATCATAATCCAGCGTATTATGATCGGGACTCGACGACGGCCAGTCTTCAGCGCTGATTATTAAGGTTTGAACCGACTTCGCAAAAAGGAGGATGTTCTCAATTCGTCCGTAGGATGTATATTCGTATATATAAGTTTTTCTTTATGTTTATTTACCGATATTTTCGTCAGATTTTAAATTTTGAAGCGGGGTGCTCGACCACTGGGCCACCAAGACGACGTCAAACTACTTCTTAGGGGTATGCTTAATGGTGTCAACATTTGAAGATGCAGTGCTGATGAAGAAGCCATAGAACTCCTCAACAGTTGGCCTTCATTCGGGCCGCAGTGTTATTGGGTCTACCCATGATAATAACAAAAATATAAATACTTTACAGTTATTATCAAACTCTTTTAACTAAGCACTTATTAATAATAGTTATATCTTCCTAAAATATCAACCATTTAACAAACGGACTTGTAATTAGTGATAATATATGTAATTAACTGAAAGCCATGTGAATGAACTAATGTCTATTGAAGTTCAAAACTCATTAAAATCACAAAAAAATCGAGATATAAAATTACTTTAAAAAAAAAGTTAAACCGACTTCTAGATACATAAACCACAAAATCTTTATGTAGATGAAAACAGTACCTCCATAACTAGAAAGCAATAAATAACGTAAGTAACTAATTTGTATACTTTATTATTTTTCGTGTCATTTTTATTTATAGCGGTAAGCGGAACCATTGTTTGTAATCAAAGTGAGAAATGATGAACCCTGAAATGTGTTCTTTCAAGAACACGTTTCACTTCTTAAATTAAATGTCTAGGGCAAAAGTGTGACTTTAAATTAAAGAAGTTATTATGCAAAAAAAGGACAAAATTTATATAAAATTTTTCATTTTTGCTCTACACCCATGCATGTCAGAAAAATAAAATTACATAGGTGCTCTAAAAAAATAAAGTTCATGTAGGTAACATTTCAATGGACTGTTAGCTTTTAAATGCGTAATCGTATATCCTGCCATTGTTTGTATAAAATGCGTACAATTACAAACCAATCTATACCAAAGTATAAAGTATAATAAACTTTCAAGTATCACAAGGATTTTCGTATTCATAGTTCGTTTCATACACAATGTAAGCATAGAAATATCTAGTTATTACTGCTTTATTTTACTTATCGTTTATATCTATCACAAATTATTATTCAATTTGTATTACGATGAGTATCGAAATAATACATCCATTTTAATGTATAAGTACGTCATTTTCCTAAAACGCGGTGATTCCCCGCGCGAATTGCGCCGGTGAAATAAAAAAATGAGCATTATCTCGTTAAGAAACAAAATGTAAGCGGCCAGTGACGTCTTACAGCCAAAAGTCGCTTATAAAGGAGCATTGAATAATATTTTAAGATTATGATTGACTAATCTTTGGTGATTGATAATTATAGATTAATTAATATTGTGTTAGGTAAATAAATAAAAAAAAATGTTGAATGATGATGATATTCGTTTTATGCTGTTAGTTTTTCTCATGTTAGGCTTTTATTCAATATTGTTAAGGAACACACACAAACACAAATTTCTTTCATTTGACAAGAGTGCTAAAAGTGAACTGACTATTAGGTATTACCTAAATAAAGTATGAATCATAAAACTTTTAAAATTTGTCTATTTCTGTCGAATAAACGTCTAATTCGTTGGTCATTATTACAGAGACTGTTCACAATGTCTTTGAAAATACATTACGCAATTACAATTCGGGTTACAAATATTTACCCATAATTTTGAGCAAATATATCATACATAATTAAGTAGGTATGTGTGTACACAGTTATGGCAACCGCGAAAACATACAATAATAGTCACCTACGCAGGGTATTTTTTTATTTATCGTAGAGTAAATAGCATAAAAATCATTTAGAAATATAACAAAACTAGCTGTCATGGCGATTTTGTTACCGCCATTTTGTCGTTTATATAAGATCTTTAAATTCCCAGTTGATGCAGAAGTCTGCAGAAACCACTGCAGCCGTTGATAAGGGTCGACCGGAACATAAGAGCTTTACTCATTAGCGTATGTGAATTGACAAACGAATGTTAGTAGGTTATGAGTGATCCGGACAATATTCAACTTCGGGCTTAAACACCGTGTAAGTTTTTGTTGATTCATTTACTTCAATTTAAGCTGTGATACAGCTTAATTATTTTCTGGGTTATAATTTGTTTTACTGTTCAGATGAATAAACTGTCTAGAACATTTTGTTATTGACAAACGTTACTGTTAATAAACCAGCATAAACAGAAATCCATACGTAACCAGTGCGAAATTGACGGGAATGACAATCCTGGAACTCCCTCACTGGCTGAACTCGAAGCCTTCCTATAACAGAAAGTGGCAAGTCGTAACCGCTGGGATACGAGCCAGATAGAAGAAGTTCAAAATTTAAAATATTTTGTTAAAAAAAATTAAGTCCATTTTGTTTTTGTTTTTATTATGACTTATTTATGGCCAGCATTATTTTTATAATAAATTTAGAAAATATCTGATAAATGTTGCAAAAAAGGTGATAGGGATAAATAATGAGATTGATATAGCCCGCTTTAACTGTCATAATATGTGTTACCATTTAATTTGAGGTGCGGCTTTATCGCTAAAGAAATTGATAAATATCGATACTAATAAATAATTGACGTTGTTTTCATTTACACGTTTATATGGCTTTGTTACTAACATGGCCTAGTTTGAAATTTGTCATGAGAATAAATTATAAAGGACTAAATTAAATATTGAATCCAACGTAATTTTCTTCTATCGTAACTATTTAAGCAGCTTTTAAAACAATTGCAATGTTTAATTGTGAGTGTTTACGAAACGTTCTCCTTGAAAGCTCCCTATATTTACGATGTTCTTGTCATGTCAAAGTCATTTTGAGTAATTTGTTGAATACCCAGGTATATTTAATACAATAAAATTAATATGAATAAAATAAATAGAATATTAGTATATACCATAATAACACCTAAAAAGAGAATAGAATAATCTGTATTATACACAAAATAATGAAATTAGCAAACAAATTATAGACAACACAAATGTGCACATGTACAATTGGCGGCCCTATCCCACAAGGCAATTTCTTCCGGACAACCATCATGGTTGTCGGCGGTATACAAATTAAGATACATCTAATGAATAAGTACACAAATTAAATATATAACAACAATAAACGTATCCATTATAAATACATACACATACATATTAAAAATAAATACACCACATAAATACATTTATAGATATTGACATAAACATATGTATTGATACACAAATACATATAAAGTACATACATATACAAATATAATAATGCTAGCAATGCTATAATAGTGATAAATAATGCTGTTATTCGTGATTTAAAAATGGTAACGGATTTCGCTTTTTTGTTGTCGACGGGTAATTCATTCCACAGCAGTACAGCTTGAACTGTAAATGATTGACCAAAGAAGTTTGTGGAATGCCTTGCAATAGATAAGCTCAAATTGTTATAAGACCTCAGGCACTTCGAATGTGTTTCATTTAGGAACACGAAACGTTCTTTGAAGTGGTTGGGTGTTTTTTGACTAAATAAAGTAAAGTAAAACTAAATAAATAAAAAAGTGAGGATACAAGTATTCCAGCGAAAACGAACAGGAAGCCACTTATGTTTTTTACGAAACTCAGGGATGTGGTCATATTTGCGAATAACAAATATAAACCGAATACATACATTTTGAAGTGTCTTAAATTTATCCAGTTGTGCTTCAGTGAGATTTAGATAGCTGACATCGGCATAATCGACTATAGGGAGAAGAAGACATTGAGCTAGTGCAGTCTTGGCGGCAATGGGCAAAACGTTTTGTAATCTTTGCAAAGACCCCGCCGAAGCAAACAGCATATACCTCATGTTGCACGGAGAGTG
Source organism: Euproctis similis (assembly GCA_905147225.2). Lineage (NCBI taxonomy): Eukaryota > Metazoa > Arthropoda > Insecta > Lepidoptera > Erebidae > Euproctis > Euproctis similis. The sequence continues at coordinate 20,113,103 of LR990107.1, read as the reverse complement.
ATGACAATATCTGAGAATGGACGAATTGGTAGACACTGAGGACTGTGATAAAAGCGAATGGAAAAGAATGGCATGTTGTGCCAACCGCACTTAAAAGTGGGATAAACACTGGCGCTGCAAAAACATGAAGGTACACGTCATATGCTACATGCAAAAGGCTAGTATTTTTTCCTTTTTCAACAGCTACAGGGAGTTATGGTATTTTAGAAGTTGCTCAAGAAGCCTGCACCCGCTCAGTAATGTAAGATCCTCCATTTTGATCCAGCTTCAGGGATCATAAAGCTATAACTGAGCAGCAGTTTGGCATTACTTTTATATACATTTTTTATGGGATAGGAGGGCAAACGAGCATGCGTGTCACCTGATGTTAAGTGGCCAGCGCCGCCCATGGACACCTGCAGCACATATAGTGTTACAGTTGCCACTTTACGTCGATCTTCTGAGAGGTCGTGGTATTTTACCGGTCGAGCCGGCCCATTTATGCAGCGAACTGCTTGGCTCTACTACCACGTTTAGATATCATAATATATCATAACTATGTAGCGCCTGTAACATCGAGTTTGGCAACATTGTTTAAGCAATGCAAAAATAAGCGCATTTTTTTGAATATAGGCGTTTTTTGTTTTGTGAGTTCCAACTGAAGAAAATATTAATAAAAATATGTTGCATAAACTTTTTTCTTAACGTTTTCAACTCAGTGTTTTATTAATATTTAAATTTGATGGATTTATTTATAACAGTTGTTTGTTTCCTAATAAATCTTTCAACAGTCCTGAGTTTTACTTTAGACAACTATTTGACTTTAATCTTTCTTCGTGCTCATCGTGGTGACATTTTGTACCTAAAGTTGGGATTGGGGCTTGGTGAAACCAAATAATTACTTATGAATGGGATATCAATGTCAATTTTGTACCTAGAGGGCTACATGCTATTTGATGCATTTATGGACCAGCTGTTATTGTAAAGGTTATTGGATTCGATATCCATCCATCCACTTGCAATCATCCATGTCCAAGTATGTATTTACTAAGAACATTTTATTAAGTAACATATTTGTTGTTTTAGTTGCTTTTGTTTATAACTAGATGGCGTTAAAAATAAATAAATAAGAGACACAAAAAGTGACCAAACAATTCTGTTTATTTCATCACAAACTCATGATAGATTAACATTATCTTATTCAAACAAATTATATGTAATGTCTCAAAAAAATAAAATAGATCATGAAATTCAATTATCATTATTATTATAATTATATAATAGCCTTAAATAACTAACCTCTAAAATTATATAATTAATTTACATTTATATATATATATATATGTCTACACATTATTATAAATACATTTTATTGATAATTTATCACGTGGATTTGATACACTCACTTGCCATATTCAGAATATGCGTTTTTTTTAAATATTCTGCTATAATATATTATACCATAAAATATTTTCCTAAACGACCAATATTAAATTATTATTTTTTATTATAATCTTGGATTATTATTCCAACATATTATATGTTCCGAATTGGATATTTCTCGATGCCTATACCTTCAATATTAGCGTAGTATATATAAATACATTAGATTCTATCATAAATATTGAAATCACGTAGACATAATGTGGTAGGAAGCCATACCAACGTACATACATTTTAGCTTAAACATTACGTTTAAAATTGTCTCCATCAAAAACAATCACAACATCACAACATATAAAATACAATTTTAAACGTCGATGTTTGAATTTACACAAAACAAAAAAAAAACTAACTTATTTTCTATATGTATATATAGTATATATAAAATAATATCGCTATCACTTAAAAACTAAAATTAAAATTTGATCTACGTTTCCTTACGAACTAATTTTACTGTTTTTATTTAAATCTTATCGCAAAAAGGTCTATTATAATAATTCAAACGAGCTACACGATAGTAAGCTGTCTTAATGTGAAAAAAAAAGTATAAAAAATATATAATTCGAAATGATCGATGATGAATAAAAAAAATATTCTAAGTCATCTGACAAGTAAAATAAATGAAATATCAACTGAAAGCCCGTATAGTTTTGCTCTTAATACTGTCAATAAATACATTATTGTAAATTTGTTAAAAAGAAAATCATAATACAAATATGCAGGCAATTAAAATAAAATAAATAATTGATCCGACTGCAGAATAAAAAAAATTGTCAGTCATAAAAAAATAAAAATCAAATTCCTATCGTTACAACATGATGTTTAAAAAATATATTTTTTCGTATACAAACATTTTATTAAAAATAATATAGAACACATACTAACATGTACAAAGAATAAATAGAAATTACTGTTTTTTTAAACGCAATTGAACAATTCTATAAATATTTAAAAACTTTTTAAAATCTCTTAATTTAATTTCGCATAAAATACTGTAATTGTGATATAAGATTGAAAATATAATTTAAGCTGTCAAATTATTAAAACAAAAGTTTACATTACATAGGATTATATAGTCGATAAAATAAAATAAATTTTACTATTCATTAAATAAATAATTGGTCGGCTAATAGTCGTGTGAAAATTTAATTAATTCACAAATAGAAAATATATTAACTGGGTTATGTTATGAAGTTCTGATCTTCGGCTCCATAATGGAATCAAGAAGAAGTAAATTCGCTATGTAATAAAAAAGAAGATCCAGAGCAGAGAGATCTTCATCAGCAGAGCAGAGCAGAGCAGCATCAAAAATATTGACATGGACATTACGTCCATGTCAATACGACACTGAATTATTTATGAGTTGAATTGTGGCAGAAGATGGCAAATAAAAGTTATATTATCATCATCACTAAATAGTGATGATGATAAAAATAGTGAGAAGGAAAAATGTCACGAATCTTTAAAATTTACCTTTCATAGTTTGCAGAATATAGTTTGGTATATAAATATTTTTATAAAGCACTTAATTAGATTTTCTCTTTAAATGAATCATTTGACAAATTCAAATATCAACTTGTAAATGATGTAGAAAATGCATCTTGGCCTTTTTAGATAAAAGCCTAGTACCAGATCGAAAAAGGCCTTAGTCATTTTTACATCTATAAATTATATGACACCAAAGTAATGAAGTTCTCATCAAAATTAAACTCGCTTAGATGTATATATCGACTATTAAGTACATAATGAAATATCGAGTTCATTTAAAAAAAATGTTTAAAATAATTAATGAAAATGACATTAGAAGCGCTTAACATAAAATCGATTTCATGTTTGACAATAAAAGAGAGTTAGCTATACATTATTATTTGTTTGCCTCTTATATTAAGCGAATTTTTTTTTACAGATAAATAAGATAGAGAGATTCGTATACATCGGACGAGATGGTGATTTTTATTTTCATTTTGTGCAAAAACAGTTTGGAATATGAATGAAATATTCTGACAACTTGTTAAATATTTGTTTTTATTTTCAAACGTTGTCAATGCAAATATATTATTATTGGTCAGTGGTCATGATTCACTCATCATTTCAAATATATTTGAATATATATATATATTGTTGACGTTCCATCCGACAAAATTTTTATTTTTCTGTTTACTTTCCTTTCTCTAGTGTTTGTTTGTACTTGTTAAGTCTTTTAAATAATTTTAGTCACGTCACTATAAACTTATAATTACTTAATTATTGGATACATATACATAATATATAAATAGACCTAATTAACATTTCTTGATTATTTATATAATATGGGTTTAGTCATTGTGATTTTGTACATGCCCCTATACTTGTGTGTATGGCCAAAAAAATGGATGATGTGCGGGCACCGTAAAGATATTGCTGAGTTATTCATCGTAAATATCATTAGTGTTTTTTTATATCACCGTGTTGATGGGTCGATATATTGGACTGATGACGCCCTATGGCCGTCGGTTATGGCTTATAGATGAGTTATGATGATTTCATCATCGATTTCATCCTTCTCATCATCTTCCTCGGGTGGTTGTTTAGCTGCTTCGGCTGCCACAATGGGGTCCTCTGCAATGGCCTTCAGACGGCGAGTCTAAAATAATAATGGTTAATTTTAAGTATCTATTTATAATCATTATTTAATCTATTTAACTTAAGATTCAGTAGTATCTAGTAGTGAATTTGGTATTTTTGATATTGCTGGCTTCAGGCAATTAAAAAAATATATAGAGTGACTCACCTTCCTCTTATGTAGAATTTCAACGACAATATAGCCAGCTACACCGATAAGCAGCATAACCATCATCACATACAGCTTCATCCTGGCACAGAGATGAGTGGAGTAGGCATATGCGATCACGAAACCGGCACTCTCCCACAAACGGAAATTGGAGAAGGCAGCTTCTTTGTTACGCCTGAACAGTACACCGTACAAACCTGAAAAGAATATATTAATTTACTATTTTTCCTATTGATTTCTGAATAATTTTATCTTTTCACTGTGGTGTTTAGTTTTTATTATACAAAATTCACTAAACAAATGATGTCCTTAGTGGGAATCGAACCCCCGAACATAGCTGCCGAAACAAGTATTCCATTATAACATAGTCTATTCAAAACTGTTTAATCTTGTATGGTGTAAGACTAAAATAAGACAAATCCCTACCATCATGAACGGCTCGTATTGAAATGCTAGACGACCTAATTGGAAAAGGTTCTCGTAATTATTTTAGTCATTTTTAATTCAACGGGTAAATTATAAAGACAAATTATAATATCATATGAATCTATAACTATTATGCAATGTAAAAAAATACTCAAATATAAATTAAATAATCATGGATAAGCCCTCGTTTCATTTATCTGTGCGCCTCAAAATAAATTTAGTGTCATTAAACATCACTGCACACAGTTCTTCCATATTTGCTGGAAGGTCAAATTTATATTAAATGGAATAAGGACATAACAATAATATCGTTTTATTATGCCTTTATCCGTTTTTAAATTGTAATTTATTGACCAGTTTTTATAAGACAAATATTTCTAAAGTGCTTTATGATTGAATGACAAATGAATTATGGTAAATTTGCTATTTTTTAATACAGATTTACAGTTTTCTATCATACTTTAATATTCCATATTAAGTTATTTATCTGTCTATTAAAAGATGAAAGAACTATATGAATCTATAAATGTAAACGTAATTTAGACTCAGTTTCATAACTTTGTTGATATTACTGAAATTCAGAACGATAATCAAATTCTGAGTATATAATAAAACAATGGGTTATATGGACGAGAGACAGTAGAATTAAGTCTCTATCCTGATTCGAGAATTTTAAATGTACAGCATTTAAAATTCTCGATTCAGGAGCGGAAATACCTCGAGCACTTCGTTTTTATTTATTCTTCTATCTTGTTGTTGTTTATTGATAGAAATATTTTCTTATTCTTTCTTATACATTTTTTCTTGTAAATACAATACATACAATTATTACTAAGAACTGTTCAGTATCCAATGATGATTTCAATAATGTTAAGAACAAAATAAAATATATTAGCAGATTTATTTTCTAAATAAATCTCATGAATTCTACAAGGTTATCATAATACAGAAAGTAAGTGGGAGAAACCCCAATAATTTTACGACTAGCAAGAAATGACCACAAACTGTAAAGTGTGCGGTTATTTTCTATATCCTGTAAAAACATAAAGTTAATTTACGAAGTGGTTTATGTTCAATTACGTCCATCTGTGTTTTCTTCTGCTGTTTATTTATGATTTATTTTAGTATTCAAGGGCATTTATTAATATGTTATATTTTCAGATTTACGAATGAGTTGATATTTAATTACAGTGATGTTGTTTTATTCTGTAACTTCACGTCCAAAATTAAACTCACCGTTAATCTGAGTTTGCCACACAGCGTCTCCAACACCCCACAGTCCAGAGATCACGAAGAACACTGTTGGTGAATTGGGATTCGGTATCCAGATGAGAAGCCAAACAATCAGGCCCAAATGTAGAGCTGCACCCATAACCAGTATAGGAAATCTTCCGATATACTTCATGGCTGTACCGAAGAGTAGTGAACAGATGGCGTTGACCACGCCGAAACATATCATCACATATCCAATCGAGCGAATACCCAGAGCGCATGAAACGTATGCCTGAAAAATGAAGAACTCTATAAGAAATTATGTAATATACAATGATTGAAATCAAATCTTATAGAATCTGCCTAGAGTACCAGTACGAAGAAACTACGGTATCAAAGAGTTATGGGTAAAGGGTAAGTATTAAAATAGTTCTTAATATAAATATATTATTATATAATTAATATATTTATTTCCGATATAATGTTAGATATATAACAGATAGGGGTAGTTGAAATAATCAATATGAGATTTTGAAACCTACTTGGGTATAATCAGCTCCAATGAACGCCTGCTCCATTCCGACCCATAAAGTAATTGGAATAAGTAGCTGCTGGTTCGGTTTCTTCAATTGATATGCTGTGGCGGAAAGGAGTTGTATCCCGGTCAATTCCTTGGAGGGATCGGACTTTCTTTGTTTTTCACCATATCTGCGAAGGGATACATAGATTTAACATAATTGTAAATAAGAAATATATTAGTTAATTAAATACAATTTATAAACGTATAAAATAAAATAAAAGAGCTTCAGAAAAGGAATACAAGTTTCTGATGCATAATCAGCAAATACAGTTTTGGTTATACCCAACATCTTTTTAGTGTCAATAGTTATAAAAAATAACCTTTTCTAACTTTGCGAATGAATTTTCGATTTACATATTTTATATATCTATGTTTTTTATATATAAAATAATGTATAGTAACAGTGGCGATTAATCTAATATATAAAATTCTCGTGTCATAGTTTTCGTTCCCATACTCCTCCGAAACGGCTTGACCGATTCTCATGAAATGTTGTATGCATTTCGGGTAGGTCTGAGAATCGGACAACATCTATTTTTCATCCCCCTAATTCACAAGGGTAGCAGCCCTCAATATTTTTTTTTTATTTTTCGATATATTTCTATTTCTTATTTTGTTATATTTTTTCATAATATATATATATATATAAGATTCCCGATAAAATCACCTGTTGAAAAAACTGATTAATATGATTTAAAAACCTGTTTATCAGTTTAACAAAATTAATGTAACATTAAAAGACACTCGAAAAATTATATTCAATTTTAAAAGTGTTTTAGTATATTTATCTTAAAGATAGTTACAGTACAGCACATATTACGTAATAGTTTAAAAATTGAATCCATTTATTTTCTATTGAGAGATCATCATTTTCTATTCTCTTCTATCAATCCTCCTCTCCACAGTTATTCCCTATAAACTCATTATTATCAACTTTTATACAGTCCGTCCATCTTTTTTTCAGCCTTCCTCTACAAATGTGTCTATCTACAGCTGTTGTCATCACTCTCCATGTAACCTGACTTAAATATTGGATAGATATTGTATAATAATATGCTATTAAATAATTTTAGGTATTATTGTTCAAAAAACAACAATAAAAGATATAAAAATACACCGTAAGTTGTTGTTTTTTTTTTGTTCGTCGGACTCTCCGCGGATAAACCTGAATTATTATAATTGATATAAATTGCATATTTGCTCATTCACTGACAATATATTTATGATTGTGTTATTATTTGCGGAACAAAAAAAACATACTAATGATTACACAGGGTTATCACAAAAGGTGTGTTTAAACACGAATGAATCCGTAAATTGGCTTTTAAGTTGTGACGATATTATATTAGCTACAGAAGCGTTTCAATAAATATCGGACATTTCGCTAAGCAGTTCTGCAAAGCAGTTCGCTGCATGAATGAGCCGGCACGACCGGTGAAATACCATGGCCTCTCAGAAGATCGACGTAAAGTGGCTAATGCCGCGTTTCGTTTGGTGAGAGAAGTACCCGGGGGCCCACCCCTCTTCCCCATACTTTCTTATCCTACTCCCTTAAAGGTCGGAAACGCAACAGTAACACTATATGTGTTGCTGGTTTCCATGGGCGGCGCAGGTTGCTTACCATGAGGTGACACGCTTGCTCGTTTGCCCTTCTATACCATAAAAAATAGTCAAAAGTTAATGAAATTTTGGACTATTTTTAGTATAATGCATGTCCTAGTGTCATGCCATTACTTCGCAAGAGTGTTAGGATATAAAAAGGCATTTATTGATAGAAGACTGGTTATGGCTGATGGTATAGTAGTCTATCATTCCTAATTCTAGATAGCAAGTGCCGATTTCGAACACTGGTTCTCACCAAAAACTTCCCGAAGGTATATCTATGAACATCGATGACCAACACATGTAGGTTTCAACTCTTTATTACATTTGGAACTAAAATATTAACCTGACGCAATTATCTCTGGCTACAACGTTGTGCATTAAAGTCGTGGAATTACAGAGTAGGTACTGACCTTGAGAGCGGATCGACTAGCAATGCCACCATGAGAACAGCAACTCCGACACATGCGAGGTATATGGCACTGATCTCATATATCTCGCTGTCTGGAGGTCTGTGCAGGTTCTGGTTGTCATGGTGACCACCTCCTATCATGCAGAAATTAGCTCCGCACGTGTTCAGTAGAGTTTTGCTAACATTTTCAGTTGTAGCATTGCCGCTGTGCACTCCTGATGAGAAAACTGTTGGAAAGATAATGAAGCACTAAATCAGTAAAGGGGTCTTAGAAAAACATATATTGGTGGTTTCATGTTGTTTGTCGTTAACATTTAGATTATATTGGATCTTCTCATGACCCTTTTTCAACTACTACAAGGGCTTAGAAATAGAGACAGAACATGACGTAGAAAAAATAAAAGTTTAGTAAAAATACGCCCTTACTTATTAGGTCACTTAGAATATTAGCTTGGGATAAGATTTGAAAAAAATACATTCTCTAATCTTACTTATATCATCAACGGTCTCACAAAATTCATATGATATTAAAAAAATATAAAATATATTGTTTTGTCATACATACCTAAACTGGAGATAAGGTTTCCCCACAACTCAGCCGTCTGCCAAGCAAGAAAGAAGAATCCGAAGAATCGCACAATGATGCCATCGACAGGTTGATCAGTTAACTTTGCGTATACACTGCCTGCTTGTGTTAAGTAGGTGGCTTTAGAGGTCCACATAGGAGCCGCTCCCAGTCCTACCACTACTCCGGCTGGCACTAAAGTATAGAACGCTGGATAGAACTGCGCCCCTATGTACGGGGCGTAGCACAGCATGGACAAACACAGGGTCCATTTGACCGTTAGCCTCTTAATTAAAAATGTAGGTACAAATATACATGAAACTACAAGCGCTGCATAAATCGAACTCAATGATACTGTTCCAAGTCCATCTCTGGCATTGATTGATGACTGCAGATTAGCAGTACCCTGGAATGCAGTGAACTGGACCATGAACGCTGCACTGACTGCAGCAATGTTCTTTAATATTCTCCATTTTTCGTTTCTTGATAGTTTTACTTTTCCAGTTGCGAAGGTGTCATCCTCGGCGGGTAGAGGTGGCGGCTTCACGATGTCATCGTTCGAATCTCGGTCGTGCTGGTATCCGTCGTTTTTAAATCCCGTCTTGATGGTATACACAGTGTCTTTGTCCGGACGATCATCTTCACGTCCGCCTCCGTGGGTAGCAGTCATGCCGTGTTATCTCCTTTTGTCCTGGGAACAAATAATATAAAATTTAATGATATATTTAAAAAAATCTCAATGGATTTATAATATGGGCAACCGATTAAATTGCAGCTTACATAATTCTAGCTTTTACCTACTTCAATGTGATGTATATATATTTCTGCAAAACCTATTTTATTTACATATTTTTCTCTACTCTCTGTTCTCTCTGCCTACCCCGCAAGGGATTTGGCGTGAAGTTATGTATGTATGTATGTATGTATTTTTCTCTACTGAAACAATACACTATATGCTTCATAATATGTGTCCTAAGCTTTATATTAATGGATTAAAATGTTTATTTTTACAATTACAATTTATCCTACATTCACAGTTCTAAAACTAGTAAAGATTTTACAAAGAAAAACAGCGTTGAACTCCTTTTTCGCAATAAAATAATTTAAAAGTTAAATTCATTATTTGTATGCAGACAGTATATGTATACAAAGGTTTTTTTATATTTATTATACTCGTTTTAAGATTGAATTTTGTGTTTGTACTTGATATATTTTGATGTAAAATGATAAATGTATACAAGACCTTGTAAATAGTAACAATCTTAACTAAACAATATTTCATTATTCGAGTTTAATTACAAAGTTGATGCGTTCTGAACGATATATTAGAGATATCGTTGAAGATTTGAGGTGTTTCATACATAATTCAGAACGCAACTGGCGTATATGGTTCTGTACATAGAATGCTGAAATTTTCGTGACAATTTCGATTTGGTACGCATACTATATAACAATGAACAATATTGACTGTGCACAGTATTACCCTATTGTATGGTTCACGTACACAGGTATGTTTCTGTCATGATCAGTATGTTATCTCGTGTGGTCTGCGCCATTTTTAAAACTGATGTTTTTAAAATTAACTACCTACATAATTTAAGTCATTTACATTATTTTTTGCATATGTTTTTAAATATTCAACATATACCGGTACAATTTTGAATCGAAATATATAAGCTGTTAAGATATTTTGGGTTCGTGTGGAGGCTCCACAAGGTGGATTATTTATATTTGTACTTTCAGATATGATAACTGAATTCATTACGGATAGAAGATCATTAGAAATATCATCACCATAAGCGCCTGCCAATATTTAATGTCACAAAATGACGCGATGATACTTACGAAGAAAAGTAATTTCAGTAATTTCCCCCAACAACTTGTGAAATAATTCTGTTTTTTGTTTTATAGGATAGGACGAAAACGAGCAAGCGGGTTACTGGTGATGGTAAGTTACTAACGCCGCTAACAAACACCTGCAACACAGATAGTGTTAAAGTTGCGTTGCCAACCTTTAAGGAAGTGGGATAGGAAAGGGATGAGGAAGGGGTAGGGGGCCTTCGGTTACCTCTCTCACCGAACGAAACGCGGCATGTGCCACTCTACGTCGATCTTCTGAGAGGTCGTAGTATTTCACCGGTCGAGCCGGCCCATTCATTAGCGAACTGTGTGGCTCTACCACTGGTATGTTTAAAAATTAAACGTTTAAATGAATTAATATCTACACACATATGACATTTTTTAAAATCGTAACAAGAATCGCTAAAGGAATTGAAACGCCTTTTTATACATAAATAAAAGTTTTGTAATATCTTGTGTGCGGTATGTGATTAGCCATGGCATGTACTGCCACGTGAGTACTGACCGAATCCAATCTGCCATGTCCAAACAATACTTAATAATACTGACTGTGCCACACTATGTGGCATATATTAGTCATATCAATCATTCCCTAACGTATATAGAGATTGTTTATGAATTCGGTAAACGATTTGATCGAATAATGACGACATACATATTGTTATGCTTTCTTTTTTAATTATTATGGAAAAAATAAATATTAAAAGAAAATTCAGGTTATGGTTTAATTTTAACCTATCAGGACTACATACCGTGTGTCCTAGAAAAATCTAGAATAACTATTTTATCCTAAATTAGATCCTAAATTATTCTAATCATCTGTGACTTAGGAGAATATGTAGCAGGAATGGCGCTTACATTTTATAATAACTTGACTTTATTACATGTTATGCAAGTTACTAAGCGCGTTAGCACAATCAAAAAAATATGTGAATCTGCATAACTATGTAGGTGTAGCATAGATACCAGTTAACATCGATAAATGATGAGAAAAATGCTATAAAAACCCAGCACTTTTCCAGTACTTTATAACTAAGATTTTCAGTTTTAATTCTAAACTCTAGTATCTAATATCATTTCTCATCTACCTGTGGTATAATAAAGAATTTTACTGACTATCTTTGAGTATAAGTCCCGTCAAAACAATACAGACAGTTTAAACAAAAAAACGTACGTAATCAGTATAAAGATATTATTTTTAACATTTGCAAGCGAATACAATTAAATTTTAATATAATATTTGTTAATATACATAATTATAGTATGTTTTGATTGGCAGTTTTGTAATGAAACTATGATCGGTCGGCTCGGCCGTGCTGCTGATGGCGAAACGAGTGCACAAGTTATTCAAATCATGCTTCCACCCAAATCGTACGGCTATCGAATGCCCCATTGTGTAATTTAATGATTGCTCCGTACACGAATGTTGTTTATTGTACAATTGCTAACACAAACTGTTTGTTGCCTAGAATTTACATTGTCAGGTGCGTCGAGGAAAATTGTAAACTATAAAACAGACAACTACCGTATTACCGAACATGCATACGTCCTTTTGTTTATAGTTAGCTCATAAAACGGGAAAAGCATTTTTAAATATGTAATTAAAGAGATTGGTGTTTTTTTTAATGTAAATATTTTTGACACTAAAAAGTCAGTGTTCTGCTCCTATAATATATAAGCGTGGTGTTTTATGTTCGAAGTGCTAGTCAAAGAAGCTTTATTTTTATAGGTATTCAGAGACACTTAAAGAAAGTCAACAAGTACAGATGATATACTATTTAAAATGAAATACGAAACACGAGCGCTTGAGGAAAGTGCCTTCGTGGAACAGAAAAAACACTAGCGCCTTCTACGATAGATAGACTATTCAAAACAAAAATATTTATCTTTTCTATTTAACTCAGTGGTATGTAAGGTCAACGCGTTCTAAAATTAAACAAACTTATACTTATTAATATAGTTAAAACTTAAAATATTATTAAAATATAAAACAACTGAATTATTTTACACATCAGACGTCTACATCGTGAGATTAATTAACATTAAATAGAATAAAATTAGACAATTGATTCCCTTAAAAATGTTCAACACACCTGATTCCTCTTTATTAAGGTGTGCGATTAATTCTCAAATCTGAAGCGATTTTGTAGTCGGTTATGGTGTGCGGTCAAATTCTCGGCATGTTAATAAATTATAAATTATCTACTAATAATCTACGAACAGAATTCAGTGCGAACTATTGTTTGTCTTACGTCATTATATATAATACGTTTAGTGTCTTTGATAAGCCACTAGTTATAACAAGGTATATTGTATCCCATTGTCTACGATGTTCCCATAAGTTATTACTATGATAATACATAAACACACCGGCAGAGGGCGTTTATTGTGTTACTAAAACGTGACTTTAAATTATCTGTAATCTGTATAGGTATATACTGTTTATAATTATTGTATCTAATATTAATTTTGAATTTGTAATATTTTATTAGTATTATTATTTAAGTCTCGGTGACCCAGTGGTCGAGCACACGGCTTCAGATCCAGAGGTCCGGTTTGATTCCCGAAACTGGCTCACACCAATGACTTTTCGAAATTGTTTTCGGAAGTTATACGTGATAAATACCGATGACTGAAAACTTTGTACCCGGTATGACAATAGATTCGCTACCTATTCCATTTGGGATGTAAACATAACGGCGAGACGAGGCTTAACAGCCGCTGCCTACACCTTCGGGTAACCAAAGGCGTGATGTTATGTATATATATATGTTTTTATTTAAACAAACTTTAAGGTCACCGTATGTTTAGCATATTCTAATTTCTCTTTCCCCGGGACATATACAATATATTATATTTTTGCAACATCACGCTTGGAGTATTAGACTGTAGCGGCAGGTATGCCGAATTATTTGTCCATTATTAATACGTGGCGTAGTAAGCGTGTTATTTTAACGGTCGCCAGTGTTTACTAATACCAAACGTTTTGCGATAAAGTCAATTAAAACTTGAGACCTGGGAACCAGAAGCGGAGTATTGAACCATTGATCCTTCGAGACTTACTATTCGAGACTTACTATTCGAGATTTACTATTTTAACAGCTGAAGTTACACATTTAAGTAGTTCCTCTTTTATCAAAATATAAATAAGACTTAAATTGGCAAGAGTAATCTCATTCTGCTAGTTATTAGATGTCGAGGATAAAGTGAGCGGATGGATAAAAGGCTGTTATTAAAAAAAAATGCAGATACTAGGCTTCAAATTCTTTCTTCAAATTTTAAACTCCGTTCAATAGGAATCTCAATATATAATAAAGATTTATGTTTTTTTATTAATTACTTTTTCAATAATAACAGGATAAATTTGTTGAAGTGATTAATGATTATGTATGCTTCATCGACTGCAAGTAATTGTGATGGAGATGATGATGATGATGATGATGACCGTGATGATGAAAATTGATGATTGAAATTTTATTTTTAATCACTTGCACGTGGCATGAAACGTGGTGGTATACAACCAATAAATCAATTTTATACTCAATAACAACAAGAACATAACATACATTCAGGCCTTTTTATACCCGAAGATGTAGGCAGCGGTCGTCTTGCCGTTATTTTTACGTCCCAAATGGAATAGGTGGCGAACCATTTGCCATACCGGGCACAAAGTTTTCAGTCATCGATATTTATTACAGATAACTTCCGAAAACAATTTCGAAAAGTCATTGATTTGAGATAGGATTTGAATGTGACGTCTAAATTCAGAAGCGGGGTGCTCGACCACTGGACCACCAAGACTGTTAAACAACAAGGACTATTTTATAATTGTTCTTCAAATTCAATATTATTAATACTTTGTTAACTTGCATTAATAAGCTCATCATTGCTCTTTTTATCCGAAGGTATAGGCTGTAGCATTCAATTTCGATTCGCCGAATTGGTACGTTACAAATGGAATATTTGATGGAACCTATTGCCATACCGAGCACAAAGTTGTCAGTCATCGATATTTATCACACATAACTTTCGTAAAGAAATCTGAGATGTCATAGCTTGGATTCAATCCTAAGACTTCTTGATTCCGAAGCGAGGAGTTTCAACATATAAAACATTCATAAACATAACATAACTTCACGCCTTTTTCTACCCGAAGTTGTAGGCAGTGGCTGTTAAGCCTCGACTCGCCGTTATGTTTACATCCCAAATAGAATAGTTACGGCGAATCTATTGCCATACCGAGCACAAAGTTTTTAGTCATCGATATTTATCACACAACTTTTCGAAATTAATTAATTACGTAACGTCATTGGTGAGTGCCAGGATTCGAATCCACGATCTCTGTATTCAGAAACCGTGTGCTCGACCACTGGACCACCGAAACTCGAGACGCGAGGAGTTTAATTGCATTTATATATTTGAGCAAAGAAATATACTACCCAAAACAACTTCCTTGAGGCAGCGCTCTCTAGAGAATAGTGCCACAATCAAATCTGAATCTTATTAAAAGCAGTATAAGACAGTTTTTGGGTTGACTATAAAATGAGAATAATAAATTAGTATTACTGCCTCATTCCTAACAAATAGTTGCATTGAAGGCCACATTACCCATTTAAAGGAATCCATGATGAAACCCTAACATAAAGGTGAGCATTTGTTACATAACGACCCGGTTATTTTGAACCTCAGTGTTTACTGTTACACATACATGACTTCACGCCAAGTAAATAACGAGGTAGGCAGATAGAATAGAGACGCCATAATAGAGAATTCTTACTCACTCGCTTCTTAGAATTTCATAACTCTTGTCACAAACGCTCGTCGGTTTTTAAGATAATAAATAAATAATAATAATATCTTGGACACAATACAAACAGCGCCCTCTAGTTCCAAGCTAAGTAACTGAATGCTCGTGTTATGGATACAAGATAACGAATATTAATCCATGTATACTTTTCTTTTGTAAATATATACTTAAAATACATAGAAAAACAACTAGACGCCATATAAATATTGATACTTGTTACAAATATTTGTATTCGGGTGGGGATCGAACCCCCGACCTCGTTTCCGTCCCAAATGGAATAGGTGGCGAACCTGTTGCCATACCGGGCAAAAAGTTTTCAGTCATCTATATTTGTCAAACTTAACTTCCGAAACTAATTTCGAAAAGTCGTTGGTGTGAGCCAGTGTCCGGATTCGAACCCGGAGCTCTGGATCAGAAGCCGGTGCTCGACCACTGGACCACCACTGGACCCTGTTTTCGGAATTTATGTGTGATAAATATCGATAACTGAAAAACTTTGTGCCCGGTATGGCAATAGGTTCTCCACCTATTCCATTTGGGACGTAAACATAACGGCGAGACGAGGCTTAACAGCCGCTGCCTTCACCTTCGGGTAACAAAAGGCGTGAAGTTATGTGTTATGTTTAATATTAATAAAATTTATTGCACATATACTGTGATATAGTATGATTCAGAAAGTGATCTCTGCGTAGAAATGAAAAAAAAAATAAAAATGTAACCTCCTATTACAATATATGATAACGAGCCATGAAATGCCATTAAGGTTTCATTAAGATCATTCAGAGTCTGTTTAGACCAGAATAATTTTATATGCATTTGACTAAATTTTTATTGGTTGTAAAAAATCTGTAATATTACTAATAATATTTATTCTAATCTTTCTAAATGTAATTTTCCTTCTATTTGAAATATAAAATGATTTTTATGTGTATATATATACAAATCATAATCATATTACTGCCTAATGTATAAGTAAATCTAAAACATTTAGTCAATTATCATAAAATACCAGCAAAACGTCGACGTCTCATACCTTTATGGTACCTATTGGCTGTGTAATGTTTGCCCGGAAGAGATTGCCCTGTGAGATAGGCGGTCCTTAACATTATCCACTAACGTAAATTCTGTTGAATGTATACAATAAAACTTTATGCTTTATATTAATTTAAAAAACAGGCTTAAACAGTGGTAGAGCCAAGCAGTTCGCTGCATGAATGGGCCGGCTCGACCGGTGAAATACCACGACCTCTCAGAAGATCGACGTAAAGTGGCTCATGCCGCGTTTCGTTCGGTGAGAGAGGTACCCGGAGGCCCACCCCCTTTCCCCATCCTTTCCTTTCCCCTATCCCCTAAAGGTCGGCAACGCAACAGTAACACTATATGTGTTGCTGATGTCCATGGGCGGCGTTGGTTGCTTACCATCAGGTGACACGCCTGCTCGTTTGCCATCCTAACCCATAAAAAAAAAATCAGAATTAACTTGATTGTAGTTATTAAAAATTAGGAATATTATGAACTTTTAACAACGTGGAGAGTTCAAAAGTCTCATAAGTAATCAACCCCTAGATGTATCGATATTATTTCTATGAAATAAATTTCAACGTCAAAAGTTTATATAAAACCGACATTTGGTGGCTAAACTAAAATGAAAATATAACATTTGAAAAGTGGTTCACTGGTATTAACATAGGTTTCTATCTTTATATATAATAGATATTTTTTATCAGGAGTAGTTCCAAAATTTTTGATACTACTCAAAAATTTGAAAAATACGCACATACGCAAATGCCGCTTATTTATAGTCACAAGTGAAAAGTGACCCTACTTTATCATCATCATCATCATCATCATTAGCCTTTTAAGGTCCACTACTGGACGTAGGCCTCCCCCATAGAGCACCACAACTGCCGGTCCTGTGCAATCATGGGGGGTTTTTGCCATAATCGCCACGCTTGGCAGGTGGGTTGGCGATCGCAGTAGGCCGTATTTTGTTTAGGGAGATTGCTGCTGCCCATTCTTCCAGCTTTTCCCTTAGTCGCCTTTTACGACCCACGGGAAGAGATGGGGTGGCGGTATTCTAAGCCGGCGCCACGTAGCTACTATATATTAATCGCCAATAACGAAAGAACTAAAACTGGAGTGATTTAGACCGGCTAGCGATTGACACCTACCCAATGTCTACATTGGCCCATTATTTAAATAAAAACAATGGACATTCATAACAGTTAGCTCAAATTATCAAAAAGTTTTTCATAATTTAGTTTAGTGTAGTTGTTAAACAATTATGAAAAACTTAACTTAAAAAAAAAATATTTACATGAAATCTCACCTCGAACAAGACCGCAATATGTGTGTGGCACTAACTTGCAATATAACTTTTAACTCAAAGTTAACAAACGTGTCGCCAACATTATTTTTTCTATAATCACAAGTTATAAAGAAGTATAATACTATTTATTTCATTCCCACGCTGACAAAGAGTGATCATTCAGATGATCGTCGATTTTCACTTCCGCCGCTTCAACCCCGTCATCGTAGTAATGAGGCTTTCAAGGCTATAGTCTAAATTGCCCCAGTCATGTGTTCACAATATAGCTTATAAAATGCTATTGTAAATAAACCATTGTTAGAGAACGTGGCTCTTTACTACAACTATGGACGGTAGTGCTATGTCAACTGCGTTTCAACCTTCTTGTTTATAGACTTGGGCATATTCAGTAATGGCACTTTGAATACATTCTGATAACGGCTCTATTGAATATTTATTTTTTCCAGTTATTTCAGTACATTTATGATGGAAATTATAAATTTTAGAAGTTTTACTCAGTAAAAAGTACAGCAATATTAGAATAATTTACAAATCAAATAGGGTAATAGCTAGAACTCCAAATTATTAGATTAGGCGGCAAGGAGACTGCTACGCCTCAAATCGCCATTTTTTATATTTTAAATAGTAAATCATCCACAATAGTATTGTCAACATCGTTAATTTTCACGCAGAATTCCTAAAAGTATTTGGTGTGTACCATGACTAACCAGTTGCTCATGTTCCCTACGAGACTGTTTATTTTATATCTTTTTAATACACACTTTGAACATCTATACCATACATATTTAAATATATATTTAAACACAACAATTATAACGTCAATAAAATCATTTGCAGTCTGTCTATTCATCCACAATTTAACACTGTTTGATCAAGTTTGAAATTATCATCACCATCAGCGCGCGTTCCCGGGCACAAATCGATTATAAACACTTCAATAGCTTTATTCTTCAACTATAGATAATTAATTACATGTACAATTAATTGTTTTGCTTTATTAATTAATGATTTCTGAAGCCTTCATCGCACTTTTGTCTGTTTGTTCGACCTCGAGTGGCGGCGCTGCATCTAGAGAAACATTAGCACGATTACGTTACCACGAGAGGTTTTTGTGTTTATCTTTTGTTCATCTGCAATTTAGTTTACTGTTTTGAGTATTAGTTTCATTTTATTTTAAATTATAATTATATGTATTAGTATTTAAAAATTATAGGCATGTCAGTCATATCACTGTAGACATACCAGTAGTGCTGGACAATATATTTATAATTTTACGTATGTCCAATGAAATTTAGATGATATATTTCTTTCTGATTTCCTAGACAAATGTTGAGGTCCAAAATCGAATAGATGCTTGATCCTTTTGACGGCGTATGACCTTAGCACTCATCGTTCTTTATCTCACATAACTTCCGAAAAGTAAGCCGAGACGTCATCGGTGTGAGCCCGGATTCGTTCCCACGCCTTCTTGATTGAGAAGCGGAGCTCTACCTTCAGACTAGATATTTTTTTCATGTGTACTTTATTTTTGAAGTAAAACTTCTAATGTCTCGTGCAAGAGCGTTTAACGCTTTTAACGCCCCCTTGCGGCCCTCGCGGGGCAATATATATTAATATTTAGAACTACTTTAAAACATCGAAGTATATATGAAGCTAACTTTTCAATTTGTTAAGCTTGAATTGTAATAGTACACAGACATCTAGTGACAAGTGGAGGTACTAAATGATTTGGAATGTCAATCATATATAAACCCTACGGTAGTGAAACCATAGCGCGATTTAATAAGTTGACGTATGCGAAGCGCGACCTCTATGACCGAAAACGTAAAAACATATTATTAGTAAATAATCGTGACAGTTCGGTACTCTGCTCTATTTGTTTGTTTTTATTAAATATATTCAACTATATACTCCAACTGTAAAGTGTAAATTGGTTTAGGAGTACTTTGTTCTGTAGTAAAGCTTATGAACGTAAAAATAGTGTATAACGAGTGACGATGAATTAATTTTACTCTGTGAAAGACAATACGACAAAGAGCTTTTGCTTAAACCAAAATTAGTCGTGATTTGAACAAGTATATTACTTGTTACTGGATGTACTTACGAATATTTTGGTAATTATAAATTGTATTTTCTTTTTTTAATTCATCATATTTAAAATATTGCAAAGCATACCTAAACAACATTAGCTATTTACAGTTTTCTTTATATATTACATAAAACTATGTTATTTATCAAGTAACTTGATGTATAATTTTCATTTATAATTTTTAAGAGAATTAATTTTCAAGGATAATTTAATGACAAACTGACTTCAATCATCACTCATGGTTAACTAATCTTATAAAAAAAAAATTCGCGTGGAGTCTCTCCGCGCTATGGAAGTAAAACTTTGTAACAAACATACATTTATAACACGCTTAATTTAAAAAGAGCACATCTTACTTACATTACGACGGGCCTCGTGGTGCATTGGTAAAATCGAATGTAGAACGGAGATTGGCGGATTCAATCCCCACTTAAGTATAAATCTTAATATGGGTCTGAGTAGAATTTGGTAATTACTCCTCTATCTAAGAAGTACTCCCCATATTCAACGTCGTATTGTTCTTTGATTTAGGTACTCCCCGAAGCTCAAGCCCATTCAACCCATATTGTAAAAATGCATTAAAGTACTTATTCCGCAATATTGGATTTAGGATGACGTCACATTTTTCAACATACTATCGAAAAGCCTTTTTATTTGATACACAAAAAAGCATTAAAACTATCTGTGAATGAGAGCTATTGGTATTTCCCGGGCGAGCCAGCCCATTCATGCAGCGGACTGCTTGGCTCCTCGTGTTTAAAAACTTTAAAAATGAGTTGTAAGATCAAGAACTACGTAATACATATTTATTACATTCATAATATATACCTACATACTACATTGCAAAATAAAAAATTCGATCCATGCGGTTCGAATAAGAATATCGACGTAAAGTTGCTCGTGCCGCTTTTCGTTCGGTGAGGGAGGTATCCAAAGGTCCGAGCCCCTTTCCCTCCTACTCTCTTAAAGGAGGGCAACGCACCACAGTGTTCATGGGCGGTGTCAAATTGCTTACCATCAGGTGACCCACTTACTCCTTTGCCCTCCTATCCCATAAAAAACTAAGAATTGAATTGTTATTATCATTTTCGCGTGGAGAATTATCCAAATCTCTATTTTTACCATGGGTTACCTACCTAATATCAAGTAATTCAGAGAAATCATTGGCTCGGAATGGATCCCACGACCAGCAAGACTATTAATATTAAAATAATATAGGTTATTTTATTCCAAATAACTCTGGTTCAGCGCTTATTTCTAAGATCTTGTAACTTGTAATTGCCAAACTAATTATGAATTAACTATATATATTTATTACACTTGAACAACCAAGGCTCATGTATATGTAAAAATTGGATGGGTAGATAACAGTATCTTTGTATTTCATAATATAGATTTTAATTGACCGAGGACCAGAAACAGACTATTATTTAAACCCATAATCTGAACTTATAAATGTTTTTTTTTTATAAGATTAGTTAACCATGAGTGATGATTGAAGTCAGTTTGTCATTAAATTATCCTTGAAAATTAATTCTCTTAAAAATTATAAATGAAAATTATACATCAAGTTACTTGATAAATAACATAGTTTTATGTAATATATAAAGAAAACTGTAAATAGCTAATGTTGTTTAGGTATGCTTTGCAATATTTTAAATATGATGAATTAAAAAAAGAAAATACAATTTATAATTACCAAAATATTCGTAAGTACATCCAGTAACAAGTAATATACTTGTTCAAATCACGACTAATTTTGGTTTAAGCAAAAGCTCTTTGTCGTATTGTCTTTCACAGAGTAAAATTAATTCATCGTCACTCGTTATACACTATTTTTACGTTCATAAGCTTTACTACAGAACAAAGTACTCCTAAACCAATTTACACTTTACAGTTGGAGTATATAGTTGAATATATTTAATAAAAACAAACAAATAGAGCAGAGTACCGAACTGTCACGATTATTTACTAATAATATGTTTTTACGTTTTCGGTCATAGAGGTCGCGCTTCGCATACGTCAACTTATTAAATCGCGCTATGGTTTCACTACCGTAGGGTTTATATATGATTGACATTCCAAATCATTTAGTACCTCCACTTGTCACTAGATGTCTGTGTACTATTACAATTCAAGCTTAACAAATTGAAAAGTTAGCTTCATATATACTTCGATGTTTTAAAGTAGTTCTAAATATTAATATATATTGCCCCGCGAGGGCCGCAAGGGGGCGTTAAAAGCGTTAAACGCTCTTGCACGAGACATTAGAAGTTTTACTTCAAAAAACATTTATAAGTTCAGATTATGGGTTTAAATAATAGTCTGTTTCTGGTCCTCGGTCAATTAAAATCTATATTATGAAATACAAAGATACTGCTATCTACCCATCCAATTTTTACATATACATGAGCCTTGGTTGTTCAAGTGTAATAAATATATATAGTTAATTCATAATTAGTTTGGCAATTACAAGTTACAAGATCTTAGAAATAAGCGCTGAACCAGAGTTATTTGGAATAAAATAACCTATATTATTTTAATATTAATAGTCTTGCTGGTCGTGGGATCCATTCCGAGCCAATGATTTCTCTGAATTACTTGATATTAGGTAGGTAACCCATGGTAAAAATAGAGATTTGGATAATTCTCCACGCGAAAATGATAATAACAATTCAATTCTTAGTTTTTTATGGGATAGGAGGGCAAAGGAGTAAGTGGGTCACCTGATGGTAAGCAATTTGACACCGCCCATGAACACTGTGGTGCGTTGCCCTCCTTTAAGAGAGTAGGAGGGAAAGGGGCTCGGACCTTTGGATACCTCCCTCACCGAACGAAAAGCGGCACGAGCAACTTTACGTCGATATTCTTATTCGAACCGCATGGATCGAATTTTTTATTTTGCAATGTAGTATGTAGGTATATATTATGAATGTAATAAATATGTATTACGTAGTTCTTGATCTTACAACTCATTTTTAAAGTTTTTAAACACGAGGAGCCAAGCAGTCCGCTGCATGAATGGGCTGGCTCGCCCGGGAAATACCAATAGCTCTCATTCACAGATAGTTTTAATGCTTTTTTGTGTATCAAATAAAAAGGCTTTTCGATAGTATGTTGAAAAATGTGACGTCATCCTAAATCCAATATTGCGGAATAAGTACTTTAATGCATTTTTACAATATGGGTTGAATGGGCTTGAGCTTCGGGGAGTACCTAAATCAAAGAACAATACGACGTTGAATATGGGGAGTACTTCTTAGATAGAGGAGTAATTACCAAATTCTACTCAGACCCATATTAAGATTTATACTTAAGTGGGGATTGAATCCGCCAATCTCCGTTCTACATTCGATTTTACCAATGCACCACGAGGCCCGTCGTAATGTAAGTAAGATGTGCTCTTTTTAAATTAAGCGTGTTATAAATGTATGTTTGTTACAAAGTTTTACTTCCATAGCGCGGAGAGACTCCACGCGAATTTTTTTTTTATTTTAATGGCTTATGTCTGTAAGCCTATTTTAGATAATTAATAATTTATTTAATCAATATTTTCATTTCGTTGACTCATAATTTATTAAGTTATTCTATACGTGTATTGAAACTTTGTTCTTTAAATTCGTGATCATTACATATGTACCACAAATATTTGCTTATTAACAGTGTCCTTTGTTCGGGACATGCCATGACATTTGTTGCAATAACACAACCTCGGTGATAATCAGCGATGTTACTGGCACATTATACTCATTTCGTATCCTTCAAAATAATTTACATTGTAATCTGCAACCGAATACCATCTATAATCTTCTTCCACCTCAATCATTATCTAGTTATCATTAACTAAATTAACAAAAGAATTCGATTGATATACCTCTACCTACCTACAGTCTTAAATAATATACAAGTCATATTTTGTTCTGTGTTTAAGTTATTTATCAGTTAAGTATATGTTTAGTCGAAAAAAATAATTTTAGTGGATATTTTTCGTGCTGCCTATAGCCGAAGGTTTATAACGCCACTTAAGGCTCATCATCATTCATCATCATTAGCCTTTTTTTTTTTGAGGTCCACTGCTGGACATAGGCCTCCCCATAGAGCGCCACAACTGCCGGTCCGCTCAATCATGGGTGGTTTTTGCCATAATCGCCACGCTTGGCAGGCGGGTTGGCGATCGCAGTAAGCTATATTTTCTTCAGAGAGAATGCTGCTGCCCATTCTTCTAGCTTTTCCCTTAATCGCCTTTTACGATGCCCACGGGAAGAGATGGGGTGGCGGTATTCTAAGCCGGCGCCACACAGCTTAAGGCTCACATTAATAGATAACTTTTCGGTATTTATCCGAAAAGTTAAGTATGAATAACTGTCACAGTTACGTATCGATGTATCGAGGCCCTTGACTTTGGTAAAAAATGCGTGAAGTAATAAAAAAATACATTTTTTTCGTTTGATTGTGCGAAGGAATTCATATTTCTAAAATTGATTACTTGGCTCAATATAATAACTTCAATGGGAGACTTATTTATTTTTCAATATTATGCCCCGGAAATAATACCCAGGCTTGTTATCTTCGTATCCGATGCTAAATTAATTGATGCCCAAGGTCGTAATACAATGGACACGCCGCGGCCATAATAACACACGACACCATTGCCGAGTGGTTGGGAAAAAAAAACGTCATGTGGATTACTTGTCATTCGTCATTTGTCATATATGTACACTGTACAGGGTAGTATTTGTTTGTAATGTCTAACAAATTTAATTTGTCTGTACCCTTAACTTTGACATGGCACAAGGTATTTAATCTAGCTTTTATCGATGATGGTTGGTTGTGTGATACGTTATTTTTTTAATTTCTATAAAAAAATCTCAAGATGTTTTGACCTCGGGCAGGCGGGCGGTCGTAAAACCACAGCTAAATCTTTTGACAACATGTATAGTTCGTAAGGATGTGCCATGTTATGCCAACCCCACTTAGAGTGGAATCAGGGCAGGAAAATGAAAATGATCTAAATTAGTAGACACCTATCGAAAATGTATTAAGAGTATTTATGAAAATAACGTTAGTATATTTAAAAGACACCGGTACATTAGATGGGAGGTCAATTCAAATAGTCACTGAATGGACATAGTTTCATAACAAACTATCATTAGTTCAGTCACGCAACTTCGACTAACTAAAACAAAGGTCATTAATATTATTATATACAGTGATTGAATCATTGACAATAATATTAGTATGGACTTGTTAATACCGAGAACTACACTTGCGTATCTTCAAGTAATCCTATCAAAATCATTTGAACAACAAAAAACAGAAGAGAAAGAGAGTGTCGGTTTTAAATTAAGGAAAGACGCGTAGAACAAATGAATGATGTTAATTTGACTAAGCATGTATATAACGCAAAAACAGAAGAATATAGGGAACATGTCAGGAAAAATGTAATTATATTCATCACTGACAGCGCAACCGCTTATATTAGATTTTCAGGATATTTACATTTCAACACATGAACATTAACTATGTAAAAGTTGACTCTTTGAAGCGCTTTTTACGCGCACATTGATAAGTCACTCACACATCAACATCCCATTTTTGGTCTCCTTGTTTGGGTGACTATTGCCCATCTATCTATCTTCTTATATCTATGTTATAAACCGACCCAGCGTGTATGACAAGAAATAAGAAAATGGAAGAAGCGAGTGACGTATGGTCAGAATCGTGTCTTATATCGCGTTCTATTCTCTCTGCCTAGCCCACAAAATATTGACCTGAAGTTATGTATGTGTGCAACATAAAAGTGAAACTATACATTAGGGATCATAATTTAACACCGTTTATTATAAATTCTATTAAATTTTGTAAACATCAATTATTTCTGTTAAATGGTTTAGTAGATATGTAATATATAGGTACTGTATGACCCCAAAAACTGTCACCGTATTTGTGTCTACAGCGGGCAGGCCTTGTAACAGAAACGTATCTCGTAAAATATTGCAAAATTATCAGCCGCTTGCGAAATATTCATTGAATAGACTTAATGATGAGGATACATTATATTTTAATGTGTATTATAGAATTTACACAAATATAAAATATAAGACATTACAGTTTGAAGAGATAATTAAATTTTTAACCAACATTTCATTAAATTCAATGAATACATTTAATTTTCTAAATGTATTATGACAGATTTTAAATTTAGAACAGGTAAAAAGTGCGCGAATAATAATTTGTACAAATAGGTCTAAATACTTATTATTAATTATGACCAATAATCCTTATATGAAAGTTATGATCAGCTTTTTGGTATCAGCTAATAGGAATGATTATTAACTTAGCGTATACCATCATCGAAGTTCCTTAAAGTAAATGGAAAGTTGAAATTGTACATTAAACTCTAAAAATACTACATGTCCAAATTTGCTTAAATATTGCCAAGAGGTTGGGTCGTCACATAGGCTAAATATTATCACGCTATCTCCAATTAGGGGTGAGCAATAAACCTTTATAATGGCACAGGCATAGTTTTTCAGCTTTATAGCATGAACAAGTCACGGGCAAAAGCTAGCAACTAATAAAATAATACCCACCAATAGTTTAATAATTTATCGCCTTAGTTTTTATTTAGGTATGTTCCAATTTCCAATGTTCCTTGGGTATTTCAGTTCACATGCGGTATATTTTCTTATTTGTGATATTTTATCCTTTTATTGATTTAGCGGCACATAACATAGCTTCACGCCTTTTGTTACCCGAAGGTGTAGGCAGCGGCTGTTAAGCCTCGTCTCGCCGTTATGTTTACGTCCGAAATGGAATAGGTGGCGAACCTATTGCCATACCGGGCACAAAGTTTTTCAGTCATCGATATTTATCACACATAACTTCCGAAAACAATTTCGAAAAGTCATTGGTGTGAGCCAGTGTCAGGAATCGAACCCGGACCTCTGGATCAAAAGCCGAGTGCTCGACCACTGCGCCACCGAGACTTTAGCGGCACAAAAGTGATATAACAAAACCAACATAGATGACCCGACTGAATAAGAATATAATGTCCATATCTTAATACTAAGCTTGAGTTCAGTTGTAAAACCGGCTTCAGAAAACGTTAGATCGAATGCAAAATAATTTCAATTAAATAAACATACATACCTATAGAGTTCCGCAATGGTTTACATTTTATTAGGCGCGGGCATTCCTATTCACTTGATAGTTAGTTTATCATTATTTATTAAATATGAATTTTCCTGTACTATTATTCTGTACTGTTTATTTAATATGCATTTGTTATTAATTTGTATCTACTGTTGAGGCTTCGGTTTGTACATATATTTTATCACGTTTACGGATGAAGATTTCACTTATATATTTTTTTATGGGAAATATGGGTAAACAACCAACGCCGCCCATGGACACCAGCCACACATATAGTGTTACTGTTGTGTTGCCAACCTTTAAGGGATAGGGGATAGGAAAGGATGGGGAACAGGGTGGGCCTCCGGGTACCTCTCTCACCGAACGAAACGCGGCATGAGTCACTTTACGTCGGTCTTCTGAGAGGTCGTGGTATTTCACCGGTCGAGCCGGCCCATTCATGCAGCGAACTGCTTGGCTCTACCACTGTTAAAATTTATTTCTTTTTATAATTTTATAATATTTTCAAGTCTTTTCAGGGTTTATTCCAGTATAATTCAGGCACCTATAAGGTCTGAAAGACGCTATACAAACTCCTCTCTCTTTGTTAGATCTCTAAATCAGGAACTTCTGGAAGAAGTTGACGTTAAGAGTCTAAAAAATTGACGTGCGTACATGAAAAGAGTTATGAAAGTCAACGAAGCGAGTGAGGTGTGTAAGAATCGTGCCTTATGGCGCTAAGTTCTCTCTGCCTACCCCGCAAGGGATTTGGCGTGAAGTTATGTATATATGTAAAACAGCAATAGCTAAACAAATTACTGAAATTTATTGTCCCAAAACTTACGCGTTCGCACTGAAATAATATCTAGATTCCTATAATATACGTACAACTTAATACCTTTTTTTGTTATTACACTTAATTTTCCCAATATAATCAATTATTTTCAATGTAATTAAAAAGTCACTATTTAATTGTTTTTTTTTATTTGTGAATGTGGTGTGTAATTTTTTTATCTATTCTAACACACAAGAAACTTAACTGCTCTAACGAATCTCTTAATGATAAAACCGCGATAAATTAAAATAGAGGCAGAATGTTCACAAATTATTCATCGCATTGAATTATTACAAGACAGAATTCAATTCATTGTATATTTTATTCATTCATTTATTGTTGAATTCAATATAAAGACTGATTTTCATTACAATTAAATTAATTAGATTATTATTTACCTTGACGCAATATGCTTCCCAAAGATGTTGTCAGTGCCTATAAAAGCATCGAATCGTCGAATTTTACGTCTCAAATGTAGGCGGCGGAAACTATTGCTATATAACAGGGAAAATTGTATATATCTTAGATATATATCAAAACATATTTTTGAAAAGTGTGAAGTTTGAGCCTAGTTCAGAAACCGAGACTTCTTGATTCAGAAGCGTGGTGATCAATCATCAGACCACTGAGATGTTAACTAATATTTTGGCAATTTTCATGACATATTATGTATTTGAGTGAGTAAAGTTAAAAATATATAACTATACTAGATGACCCAGCAAACGTTCTCTTGCCAAAAAATAAAAAATAAACAATAATCGTAGAGAGGTGTGCTGTGTGGCGCCGGTTTAGAATACCGCCACCCCATCTCTTCCCGTGGGTGTCGTAAAAGGCGACTAAGGGAAAAGCTGGAAGAATGGGCAGCAGCATTTCTCTCAAGAAAATACAGCTTACTGCGATCGCCAACCCGCCTGCCAAGAGTGGCGATTATGGCAAAAACCCCCCATGATTGAGCGGACCGGCAGTTGTGGCGCTCTATGGGGGAGTCCTATGTCCAGCAGTGGACCTCAAAAGGCTAATGATGATGTAGAGAGGTGAAAATTTGGGGTTGTATGTATTTTTGTATGTTGTTTCATAAAAAAATAAAAAACAAACATTTATCGAGTAATTAAAAAAATATTTAGAGGTAGGTCACTGTTAACATTTAGGGGGATGAAAAATAGATGTAGTCCTATTCTCACACCTACCCGATATGCTAGCTAGATGATAAAAAAGTCTATCATTTCCATTAATTCCTCGGCAGTAGGGTGCGATTACATTAATCGTCGTATGATTGTCTCTGCCTTGGACGAGCTTCTGTCACCTATTTCCCACATCATTAACTTTTCTTTATCCTCCGGCCAATTTCCTTCACTATGGCGTAAAGCTTTAGTTTGACCATTATTCAAATTCCCAATCCCTCTCTTCCAAAACACTATAGACCTATATCTATCCTTCCTTTTCTTTCTAAAGTATTAGAGAAGTGTGCCTACATTCAGCTGTCCAGATTTGTATATCAAATTAAAATTCTCTGTCCTCTACAATCAGGGTTTCGGCCGGGGCATAGCACAGTCTCTGCCCTTTTGAGGGTAACTGCCGATGTCCGAAAGGGTATGGAAAATACCATGGCAACTCTGCTTGTACTAGTTGACTTCTCTAATGCTTTTAACAACGTCAGTCATGATATCCTTCTTTCTATACTTTCTTCTCTTTCCATCTCAACCGAGGCAAAAGGATGGTTCTCGTCTTATCTTCGGGGCCGCCAGCAGTCAGTATATACCGAAAACTCTTCATCAGATTGGCGTGTTCTTGACTCTGGCGTTCCTCAAGGCGGCATACTTTCTCCTCTTCTGTTCTCTTTATTTATTAAGAAAATCACCCATAACCTTCTGTGTTCGTATCGTCTTTACGCCGATGACCTGCAGCTCTACGCACAAGCTGGTGTAGACAATCTTTCTACTGCAGTCGATGCTATCAACGGTGACCTAGTGGCACTTAAACAATGGTCCGAAGAGTTCGGACTATCAGTCAATCCAGAGAAATGTCAGGCCATCCTCATTGGTAGTCCGCGCTTGATGAGCAGGGTCGACAAATCCACAATTCCTCCAGTGACTTACGATAACCAAATCATACCATTAGTCTCGAGTGTTAAAGATCTTGGCCTACATATTGACAGTGATTTGGATTGGCGTAGCCAAGTAACGCATATTAGCAAGAAGGTTACCGGGACCCTCCGTTCTCTGTATCGTCTGAGGAAATTCTTGCCACCTAAACAAAAGTTATGCTCATTCGAACATTAGTTTTCCCTATAATTGACTACGGTGATGTGTGCTATCTCGACCTGAATGCAGATCTCCTCAATAAACTTGACCGTCTTCTCAATAATTGCATTCGATTCTTTTTTAATCTCCGCAAATATGATCATGTCTCTTCTTTTCGGCGAGAACTGAATTGGCTTCCCATTCGTCAGCGCCGGAGCTTACACACACTATCATTACTGTACTTAACTGTGTCCTTAACTCTAATAATACCCCTAACTATTTATCTTCGGACTTTAGATATCTTTGCTCTACTCACAATTCTAATCTTCGTTCTTCAAATAATCTTCTGTTAAATTGTCCACGACACTCTTCTAGCCTTGTTCACTCTTCATTCCATATTCAAGCTATTCTCCTTTAGAATGCCCTCCCTGCCGAAATCAGGCGGTCCAAATCCCGTAAAAAATTTAAGTTTAGAGTTCACCAATTATACTTCGATCTAGTTGTAGCTAACAATACATATACAATAAATTCTTCTTTGAGTTATCATATATGTATGTATATATAGTGTTTAAGTATTTGTTTACATGAGTATATGTTATTATTATATCTATGTATTTGTTGGTTTATTTACATGCATTAGTTTGTATACTGTCTATATATATATTCACTTATTTATCTATGTATGTACATTAATTTATATTTATATATACTCATCCATATATATAATATATATATTTTTCTTTTTTTTCTTTTTAACCTTGGTCTCCTACACCTCCTTATATGCGCACCTACAATTCTCCGTCTCCTACACCACCCAAAGGTTGACTGGTAGAAAATGCCTTAAGGCATTAATTCCGCCGTTGTATATATAGTGCATTAAGCTTATAAATAAAATATGCACACAAAATTTCATGACAATCGGTCAAGCCGTTTTGGAGGAGTTTGGTAACTAACACTGTGACACGAGAATTTTATATATTAGAAGATTAATCAAAGATAAGCAAGTTTTAATACGAGAGTTGTGCTGTTAAGAAAAAAAAAAACACAACGTTGAAGTCTTAAAGCAAGTTTGATCAGCTTGATCACGCGATATAATAGTTAATTCTTAGCGACAATTAGTTACATTGGCTACAGCTGGTTAGAACAAGTATGGACTGATGTCATGTGGTTGGTTGGACAAGATGAAAGCGGTTTTAAGAAGTCGTTGATCTGTCTCTTATAATAACACAATGTTCCATAAAACAACAATAAATATTATATGTGTCACAAGAATTTTGTGATCACTTTTATAACTTGTATTCTGAATTTTAATTTTCCCGCGAGACCGGTTTAATCCTTGACGTTGAAATCGTTAAATATATTTCATACGTTTTGCATATCCTTCTTTTATGCGAGCGTTTTTTTTATTTATAATGTTAGCATGAACATTTCCTTAATGCAAAAATTTAAATTTTGAAGACTTTTCTTGAGGTTTTTAAAAGAATCGGATGTCTTTTGAGATAAAAATTTTGATATGATCTATCACATTGAAACACAGCGTGATTTAAAATAGATTTTATAAATAGATTTAAAATAGATTTGGTGGGCTTGCGTAGTAGATTTGCAATACATCCTAGGCCTACAAAAACTTAGTAGTTGGCTCTTATGTGGCCCAGGGACGGCTGTTTCAATATTGTTGGGCTAAGTAACTTCATGCGAAAAACCATAGACTTCTTAGGAATACTGTTGGATGGGCAATTTTACTCCAATATAATTTAAAACTGTCTTGTAGGTCCGGGTTCGAATCCTGACACTGGCTCACACTATATGGCTATATTATATCTATAATTAATATTTATGTTTAACTTGTTTAATGTTGCGCAGACAGAGGTAAATGTATTTTTGGGGGCAAGTAAAGCCTAATTATTGGCAACTGACCCATACGCCTGTAGAGTATATACTCTACAGTATATCAGCGTATGGGTCAGTTGCTGACAATTATTACACTGAACTTCTAAAGAGTCAATGACATGTATCCAAATTTAGATGTAACATATCCCTAATCAAAATTGTTTAAACGCAAGATCGCTAAAATCATTGTCTATGCTTGATGCTATATAGTTATTAATATTATAATTTGTGAGACATTTTTTAATGTTTGAAAATTGAAATTTTTGTAATGTTTGTATTTTTTTAATTTTCCTTTAATACACAATATTTTTACATAATAAGATGATGTTAGGTATTAAAAAAAAATAAGATTATCTATGCATAACGAACTGAACGTAAAACCTCATTGATTTTTAGATATAAATTATGAAAGGAAAGTGAAAGTAAATGTATATTACTCAATATCTGTATTATGTTCAAATGTAAATATTTAATGTTTTTAGAAGTCGAGCTCTTTATGATAAGTATCAGCAATAGAATTGTGCACATGAAGCGCCTTGGCATTTTAAATCCTAGCGAATTCCTTTTTGTATGTATAAGTTCCATTGAAAATGACCGGTTTTAAACAGACATTGAAATTATTAAACACTTAAATTATTAGCCGCTAAATTATATGGATATTAAATATGACATTTACTTTAGCCATAGACAACGAAAATGGGAGAGAAGTGAGGTCGTTACGTATTCTAACAAGGACGGAGGACCTCCGGCAATTTTGGTACAGTCACTATATCCTTTGATATTGGTTGGAGTTTAAGTGTTCGACATTGATTTTTAATACAATCCTAGTCACTAATATGTAATCTAGAGGCGAAATCAACGTCCTTATTATGTCTGAGGCTTTCCTGTGATTTTAGCATTGGGCCATTTGATTTTGTTATTTTTTTTGTATACTCGTTTATTTAAACTTTTTCATAACAACTAAACTGATTAACCGAAAGGACAAAAGTGGAATCTTTTTTAATTCCTAGCTGGTTAATTATGTAAATATTTAGAAGACTTATATGTACTTTATAATAACGTGTTAGAGAAAGTCAATAAAATATAGCTCACATATTATTTACAACCTACTTAATTAATAACAATAATAATAATAAGTAGATCGACTGTATGTTTTTCTTTCCGATTGACAAAAAAATATGCTCGTTATCAAAAAAATAAGCCTTTGCAGCGTTGCGATATTTAATAAATATATTTACGCTTGTAAGTCAGACTCTTATCACATAAACTGTAGGTATCCATAAGATGTGATTCTGTTTGACTGATGTTTTTCACAGCGTTTTAAAGGTCTATGGAGTAAAAGCAACGGATATAAATATTAATTAGGCTTCGATATTCCTTTTTATTTGGTGTGTATATTGTATTAAATCTTTTTTTTTTTTCTATATAAATCCTTCTATATAATATGCCTTTCGTCCACATTATCAATAATACATAATAGAAATATAATATAACTAAAAAAAATTAAAAAAACTATTGTGATAAATTTAAAGGTAATTTAGTTTTGTTTTGTACCTGTTATAATATACGAGTAAGTAAGAAGAAACAAAAATCGTGAAGGACAAAAATTTTACCTAAGGATATTGATATCTTCGGATTAGTAATAAATTAATTAAAAGACTGTTCTCATTATTATATCACCTGTAATAAATAATACGTTTGAGATCGTTCAGAGACGTAAGAAAAAAAAAGACACTAATTAAGCTAACTAGTTCTATAAAGAGGAAACATTTGTATTCTTTTTAATAACGAATAAACTCAAAAACTACGGGACCGATTTCAAAAATTCTTTCACCATTGGAAAGCTGCATTCACCCAGATTAACATAGGCTATATTTAATCATCATCGTCATCGCCATTTTGTTTGTAAGCGAGTAACACCGCGAAGCGGAAAGCTAGTACCTACCAATGAAGTTAATAAAGCAATTATTCTAGTAGACCTTTGATATATAACGTATGGATAGTTAAAGGCCA
The DNA here is from genome assembly GCA_905147225.2 of Euproctis similis. NCBI lineage: Eukaryota > Metazoa > Arthropoda > Insecta > Lepidoptera > Erebidae > Euproctis > Euproctis similis. The sequence goes on along the minus strand of LR990107.1, from coordinate 20,078,917 downwards.
AATAGTTTGAATATTAAGCAGTTAAGCAATATTTGTAAACACCACATTATCAGTTATTAAATAAAGCTTTGCTTTAAACCTGTCGTATTATTATTCCGTCGTAAGTATAATTAACCTGTTGTTTGTTTTATAAATATACTGGCTTATAACTTATTTATAGTATTTCGTTATTTATATAAAACTATTTATAGTTGCATCATATTTGTTTAGACAAAATATGGCGTCACATATTCTGTTATGAGAGTTCTTATGTAATATGTATTAAAAAAAATATGTAGTGATGTTTAAACAAACGAGTCGTTAGATATGTTTTATCAAATTAAAATAATTGATTTTTTAAAGGATTTTTTAAATTCTCACAAGAAATAACATAACTTCACGGCATGTCACTTGCTGGGTAGGCAGAGCGAACAGAGCGCTATAAGGCAAAATGTGTACTTTTAATAAATCATATTTTTATTTATAGTAACCCATGTTTATTCTTTGAATATCAATTCTCTTCTTTAAATATGACTCCTCGGTGGTCTGGTGGTCGAGCACCCCACTTCTATATCAAGAAGTCGTGGGCTCGACTCCAGGCTCATATCCAATGACTTCCATTTGGAATTTATTCCATTTGAGGCGTAAATTCAAGCCGCTGTCTACACTTTTGGATACAAAAAGGTATTCCATTATAAAACAATGTAATCTATATATTAGGGACGTTATTCGTTAAATAAATAATCAGTCTTTAATATAGCAATTATTAATCCGGTGACCACTACAGACAGGTAGTACGAGTTCTTGAGAGTTTCATTTACCTAAATACCTACTTAGCCAAATTTCTTGATTAATTATCCACATCATTAAGTGTTCCAACTTATTTATGATTCGTAGAAACTATAAAAAATGATTTTCAGTGTGGCCTTAAATCAAATAGCGAATATATGTATTCATAGTTTGATATAAATATAGAGTTAGATTTTCCTTCTAGATATCGTTAAATTCCTGTTTGAATTCATTCATAATTAAATTATTTTCTAATTCAAAATTGATGTCATCCATTGGTAAAATAAATAAATATTTATTACGAAAATTTTCTCAAAACTCCTTAATTAAGTGTGTCAACAACTTGAATTCCACAACAGATGTCGCTGTTACCAATTTGAAAGTGACTGACACATTATGTTTCTTTTTGCCGCTTAATATCTTGACTGTATATTGTCGAGGGACGAGAATATTATACGGATTTTTGTACGTCGTTTTCGTCCCTCAGACTGAGCTGTGCTCCAACAAGAATACTTAAATAGTTGCTTGGTCGTAAGTGAAAGGTGCCTTGTACTTTGCACAGAAAAACATAACGAAAAGACATTAGACATTAGAAGTTACTGGTGAATTTCACTATTTCCAACAAACGACCATTGATCCTTGAGGAGTGAACTCCAAAAAAAATAGTAATAGATTTATTCTGCATAGTAATTTGAGTACTTTAAAATATATATAATTAGTTTTTATTATATGAATAGATAATCTGACTTCTAATTGATAGGTCCTGAGTTAAAATCTGAGTACATCCACTTGGTAGGTAATATTTTAAAACATTCCAAGAATATATTATTAGTGATATATATTTTCTTTTATAAAAGGCTGATAGGTTTTATAACAGTCAGCATTAATTTAGCAGTATTATAGACATTATTTCGAAAAACAGTCTTTAATCAATAGTGACACGGGGGCAAAAATTTATTAAAAAATATACAAATACAGTGAAATATAAAACCTCCTTTTGTTTCGAATTATTAAAAAAAAAAAGGCTATATATTATTGTTCCTTTTTATCGCAATTATAAATTTAAATATGCCACGTAAAATTGATAGTTTATAAGTAAACTAATGAAGACTAGAACATTTTAAGTAACTATAGTAGGGTACTTGCATTCCGCTCATTAGCTGTAAGTCAGACTGAAATTCTATTTATAACTCAAGTACTTTCTTGTATCTATACATATTTATATATAAATACAGTGGCACTTATAGCAAAGCTAGTTTTTCCAGTTTAATAAGACCTGTTTGATACAAGAGCCGAGAAAGAAAATATATTCCCGAGACAGTTGCAATCAAACGCACTTTTATTTTCTATAGACAATGTATAAGAATCGTCTCTGCGGTCGTAAAGGTTCTGAATTAAAAATGTCTCGGGTTCCTATCTCGGCTAATATAAAGAACTTTCCATGATTGTTTTCTATTCTTACAAAATTGTGCCATTTTTCATAAGTTTTATTTATTTTTAATAAATCAAATCATCAGCATACGTATAACATTCACATGTGAATTGGTGCGCCAGAAACTTTATTCCGTAGTAAATACTGAAGAAAGGTATTTTCCATTTTTATTCAATTAAATATTGTCTACTATTAATATAGCTAACAAATTAAACAAACTAAAATCTATAAATACAAAAGCAAAACCAATTGTAAAATAATAATTCCTAGTATTATTTTTATTGTATATTGAAAGGTATCAGTCACTGCACCACTAGAGAAAAAAATACTAATGGTAAAAGAAAGACATACAAAAACTTATTTGTTACGCCAACCGCGATTTAGTGAAAGTGTCCGTCGCCGACGACGGCGCAACTCACGCTTGTCACTATTTAACGAAAGCCTTCACAGCTAAATAGTATTATATACATATACCTAATTATTTTATGGGAAAGGGGTAAACGTGCAAGCGGATCACCTGATGGTAAGTGAGCAGCCCCACCCAATGGACACCTGTAACGTAACGTATTACAGCTGCATTGCCGGCCTTGAACATATGGAAAAGATTGTTATGACAAAACCTGCGGATACCATTCTTACCGAATGAAACTCGTATAGGCATGCGCCGCATTACGTCGAGTAGGCCCATTCATGAGGTGAACTGCGCGGTGCTACAACTATAGAAACTAGGCATATCAAACTCTGTATACTAATAAGATTCTTCTGACACAAAAATCGTGGACTATCTGCTCTAAAATGTCACGTACTTATCATCAATGACATAAGCCTTTTTATCTATTGAAAACTACATTTAGAGAGAAAATCTCTTGCGTTATTTCTAATTTAAATAATAATAATTAGCGATATCTCACAATAAACCATCAGATGTTTTTTCTCTAAACATAAATTCAATTCCCAGTCATATATATAGTATTATAGTGATAGCATAAAAACCAAAAATAAATTTTAAAATAGACTTATTACATACGTAAATATAGTATATATATATATATATATATATATTATCTATAAAAATACAAGAAATTGCATTGTGTACCTACACTACTTTCACTTAACGATGTATCAGCTTGGTAACTTTATTAATTTAGAAGAAATTAATTTAAAAGAAAATAATAATTCTTTATTATTTATATACATATATTTTTTGGTAAACTCAGTAAACTGAAAAGTTAAAATGAAATTGTAATAATATTGTAAAATATATTTGTAAAATATTTATTTAAGTGACTCAACGAAATCAAGTTTTGTTCTGCTGCAGCTGATGGGTGTCTGGTGTTAACTGCAAAATTCCAGATGCAGCCTCTTAGCTAATAATACTGGTCCCGTAGAGTTGCAGCTCTTACTGATACGTATAAGCAATTAAATAGTGACGCGATGTGCGACGAATCGTTTCGCAGAACAAATAAATTAAAATGTAGGAAGCACTACAATACTTATAATATGTAGAAGCAATCATTTTTATCTTAGCTAAGTATAGATATACTTAGAACTAGACCCTACTTATACTTAACGGATCTATACGTCAAATATTTCCACATAAAGAGTTAAATATCATCGTGGAAATAAACACGTTTTCAGAATGTTTATATTCTTTTTCTTGATGAAGCATAACAAAAAGGAACAAATCTATACAGCCTATTTTTTCATCATTGGTTAAAGGGATCTTAGTAAGAAAAAAAAATTAAAATCGTCATTGCCTACTTTTTTCTTACTTTTCACACTTAAATAGGCCGGAGTTATGTCCTGAGGAGCATCTTTACCAGGATTTGTTTTTAATATCTTGATAGATGAATAGTTTTTATACTGCAAAGTATATCAACAAAGTTGAAAAATCATTAGAAAGATATCAAAATTAAAATGAACAAGGAGTAAATGTACCTAATAATACTCTGCCTACTCTGTCATTATAATTCTGTGTACACCGCGGCAATGTATACACTGCCAATTGTTTACAATTGAGACAACCACTCATGGTGAATAGCACTTGATTGATCGGTAAACGATACTGCCCCTTATAATTATATCGTGTGGACTATTGTTCTCCTTTTTTCCGTATTTAAAAACTTTTTTGCTAAAATTATAAGAATCATAATTTTAATACCCATTTTATAACTCTACGGATGTTTAGGCAACGGCTATTAACCCTCGACTCGCCGAACTTTAATGACCCAAATGGAATTGTTGGCGGAATATATTACCATACACTGGGCCCCATGTTGTCTGCCATCGATTTATCACACATAACTTCCGAAAATACTTCCGAGAAGTTATTAGTGTGAGCTCAGATTCGATCCCGCGGCTTCTTTATTCAGAAGCTTGTTACTCTGCCTCTAGACTACCGAACTCCTGATTAAATTTTCCTGATAAAGCTAATAATAACGACTTACCGCGGAAATATAAAGCAATATAATAAATCTGTACTATTAATAAGTAATTGCTAATAAACTCCTCAATGTATGCACTAAGTTAATTATAATTAAAAGTATATCTAACTAATGGGTTGATTACCCTTCAGGTGGCGCCACGATCGCGGCGTGTAAAGAGTCTCCACGTTGGCTGTACTTAATTTTATATGTCAGCACGCAGACGTTAATAAATTTTTCAGAGGCCAAAAGCCTTACGACCAGGCTTTTATAAAATTGCTTGTGGGACATATACTTGTAAAACAAGTTTTCTCGTTTGCATCTCCACAACCCATGGCGATATAGGTACAAATATTTACATGGATTACAAAACACGAAAATATTCCCGATGAGAGTTGTCATCAGGCAGGCGGACACAGCCAAAACTTTTGACAGCCTTGATAGTTCGAAAGGATGACATGTTGTGGCCGTGGCGACCCCACTTGGAGTGGGATAGTGGCAGGAAAATGATGAATACACTTTGATTAGACTCCATTTTAGAATGAGAATTGTCGGATAGAAACTGATCTACTAATTTACTTAATTCAATGATGACTTATAAAACTGTCCCCGATGTCTAAAAATTTCCACATTTGGGACCGAAGAAATTGAGTCACGTCGAGCTATAATAGCCGCTGTCTACGCCTTCGTTTATAAAAAGCGTGAAGATATAATAGACAGCTTGCACACAGGAATTCTGCTAGAACATAAAACTCACCGAACAGGTTCGAGCTACAAAAAAGCCATTAAAACTTATCACTTTCGAAATTGAATGATTGTGACATCGTTTTCATGACCGTTCGCTAATTTGCAACAGCACGCCAATACTTGAACGTGTATATTATAATGTATATACATAACTTTACGCCAAGTCCTTTGTGGGATAGGCAGAGAGCACATAACGCCATTGTCGTGCCCAATGGCGTTTTCAATTCTTACACATCTCATTCGCTTCTTTGACTTTCATAACCCCTGTAATTCGCGCTCGTCGGTTTTAAGCCTCTTGATATCATCATTATATATATATATATATATATATATATATATATATATATATATTAGTAGCCTATAAAATATATATATATATTAATTAAAAGTATATTGGTGGTTTAGCAACTGCTGCTGCTGAATCAAAAGTCGTGTACACAATTAATTCCGGCTGCACACAAATATAAATATAAGGAACTCTTTTCTGAAATGCATATATTGTTATTTATTAAACGACAGCCATTTATATTGTTAAAATATTAATGTTTTAAGTTGTTGTTTTAATTATTAGTTATTTTACAATTATTAGTTGCCTTGGTTTTGGATGTTTAACGGAATATTACTTAAAGTGTTGAATTATTTTGTAAATAGGTTGAATGACTTGAACAGCCAAATAGTGAACAGGCCAAGAAATGTTTGTGGTATCATTTCCAATGTTTTTGTTTAATATAATGATAAATAACAAAACAAAGAATAATAAGAAAGTTAGGTGTTTTTTTTTTCAAATACTTTTACAAGATAATATCTATCTATTTTGTATTGGTAGAGTTTAAACGTGTCTTTTTATGGGATTGATGTTTAAAAGAATATCTATCAATAATATTAAAATAAATCAGTCTAATATTTAAAATTCTGGTGTGTGTGATTCACAGAGTGTGTTATTGATTGAACTCCTCCAAAATGACTTGATCGATTCTTATGAAATTTTGAAGGCATATCGGCTTCCCCCCTCCCCATGCTAAGTGGAATACACCTCTATTTTTTATGGACCAGTATACTAAAATGCAAACAACCCTAAATTGTATCCCGTATTTTTTTTTGTTTATTAAAAACTTTTTTTTAAAGTCTAGTCTAAGTTTGCTGGATCAGCTAGTATAATAACTCGATTTGTCCTTTAACTCTCAAAAATTTGACTTAAATCTTCTCAGTGTCTGTCGCGAATCTTCAATACTGTGTGACCTCGACAAATCAATTTGAGCCGCGGTTCCATTTCTGACTAATGTTACATGACCTACAGGTCAATTATAAGCTGAAAACAATATGATGTAATCTTAACACTTGTTATGTTTAATACTTGAAACAAGTACGACGACATTGTTTTATGTTTTCTTTAAATGCCACCAAACTGGACAATGCAGTATTTTCATAATTTGCAACATGATTCGAATTCAACTGCACCGGAAACGGGCTTTATGGACATCCAAATATATAACAGCGCCATCTAGTTTCTAAGTCCCCTTTGCCTACGGAGAATTTTTTTGTTAATAGTAACTACCCTCCGACTTAGAAAATATAGACAGCAGACAATTTTACATGGACATAATATTGTGCCAATCCCTGGTGGAATAAACCACCGACGAAAACATTCTCAAGGAGGGTTGATGTCAGGTGGTCGGTCATAAAACCATAGCCAACACTTTGGACAACGGGGGTAGTTTAAAAGGATGACATATTGTGCTGATCCCACTAAGAGTAGGATCAGGGGAGAAAAATAACCGTTAATAATTTTAATATACAAAATTTATGTATTTCTTATCTGTAAATATATACTTATTACACATCGAATAACGTCCAAAGGCCATACAGACATCATATATGCACGGTTGGGGATCAAACACGCATACCTCCTTTTAGCAGTCAGTACTTTTATAAACCCACTTCGAGGCTTGTCAAACAGGATTACGCCAAGTAATTAGCCCAAGTATATATTGCCTATATTTCTCAAACGTTATGGCACACCCTTCTCCACAAAGGTGAATAAGAATATTGCAGATAAGTAATATTTGTAAACTTCACGCCAAGTCCTTTGCAGGATAGGCAGAGAGAACGTAGCTTCATATAATTGCTATCGTCCAAGACTGGTAGTTCCTGCGTGGGCGCTTCAGTTTTTAAGGTATTTCAAAAGAATTTAAAAATAGCTTTCACCAGTTAAATGTGGATGGTCTCCAACTATTTTGTAGTAGGTGTTAGAATTAGAAATTAAATTAGCTTATCTTGTACACAATACACACAGCGCCCTCTAGCTCCAAACTAAGCAAAAAAATGCTTGTGCTATGGATACTACATAACGGATATCAATACATATATCATTTTCTTATGTAAATAAAAAACGCCCAGACGCTATACAAAGTTTCATGCTTGTCACAAATATTTGTACTCGGGTGAGAATCAAACCCGCCAACCTCGAATCTGCAGTCGGTAGCTTTACCAATGCCGGAGGAGGCTCGTCTATATATATATATACTGTCTGTGAATTAAATAAAATATTTCCTTATGAATGAGTATTGTGATCATAATATACAATACAATATATTAAACTATATATATTACATAGAATATAAAATGATCGCTAAGACCTTAACGCGTGTGTACGAGATTGTAAACAGGAATTGATTTTTAAATAATAAATAAATACCGCGATGATTTTGCTTCAACTCATCGGCTATATGTAAATCAATTGTGCGCTTCCTTAAATGGTTTTATTATAAGGAAATAGATTCGTATTCGAAAAATATTTTTTAAAAAAAGATAAAACATTCCAATAAAATTGGAAATTTGTTAGTTAATTACTTTGGTAAGAAAAACATGAAAAGTTATGCAGTTAAATTTTGTTAAAACATTGACTTAGAAGAACACAATTAGTAGATGGTTAAATTTCATACTCTCGGAATATCGGCGTCAAGTGGTTCATGCCGCGTTTCGTTCGGTGCGAGAGATATCCGGAGATCCGATCCCTTTCCCCTTCGTTTTCCCTTCTATACATGTTAAGGATAGCAACGCACCGCGGTGTTCAGGGGCGGTGAGTAGTTGCTCACCATCAGGTGACCTACTTGCTCGTTTGCCCTTTTATACCATAAAAAAAGTACTGTCTCTAACTGTAAGTTCACTACCTTAATAGCAGAAAGAAGGTACCGACAGAGTTAATGTGTCGAATGAGATAGAATTTGCCATTTTAACAAAATTGTGATTTTGAAGGTCTTTTTTCAAAATGGATGAGAAAAATCATTCAGGTTTGTTCTTTAAAAAATGACAATAACATATCTAATTACAACAATTCTCTTTAAAGACTTTGAATGTAACCATGGTAATCTTTTGACACGCAAGGGTTAAGCTTTAAACTCTTCGCGATGCATTGAATGTTTCAAAACATGGTTTAGGATGTTAGCAATGATATATCAATATGTTCATTGATCAATAATATACCAGGCCGATGTGGTCATTGAACTGAATTTGTTCAATACATTGATCGGCAAAGAATATAAATATTGCAAATCTATACAAATCTATACATCAATTAATTACGTCAAACTTTTTGGTGCAGCACTGGCTGTTGTTGTTGTAAAGAAAAAAAACATTATTTTCTTAAGTTAAGAATTTCTTTTTTCGATGGATTACCTACTTTTTAAAACAGGTTTTTTTTTGTTTTTTATTCTTTTAAACATACATTTTAAGATGTTTTTGAATCACTGGCTGTTAAGAGAAACAAGCTATTATTTAATACTTAATCTACATTAATATCGAATTCAATATATTGGCATTGATTGTTAAAATGATGCAAAATCAACTCGGCATTGGATAAAATGATTTTTCACACTTTGATAAACAAGATCTCAAATTCACAGAATGTAAAAATGTTTTTATTGGTATCGTATTAAAAATTTATGCGTTCTCAATACGCGGTATTGGTAATTAGTAGTAATTCACGTTTTCTGACACACTTTTGACTTAACGAAATATTTATACATACATTTGATATACTTGATTGAGTTAAAAAAAAAATAGAGGTCGTAAGTTATTTTATTTTATTTATGGAAACTCTATCATTATTGTAAAAAATAATGTAACTCTTCACTTTTTTTTATAATGCTGTTTACTTTATGCAAAAATTAGACATTAATATTAGACATTTAAAATACTACCTAATGTTGTAAATGCCTTCTATTTACTTAGCATAAGTTTGTTACATCAATTGCTGAGAAATTTCTGAATAAATTTAACAATACGTACAAAACTTTAACTATATTTGTAAAAATATAACCTTTCTTCGATTTAAAATAAGATTAAAAAACTTAACGATAATAAAATAAAGCTTTTAAGAGTATTGAGCTCATTAATTCAACTTAATATAACGAATTCACGAAAGCAATTCTTAAATTATGGAATGTCTTTAAAATAAAAATTCATTTTATTGGCTTCAATCTAAATCAAAAGTAGGCACAAATTAACTGTATTATATATTTTTTTAGGAATGCGATTATTAATAATAGTATTTAAAAATACGGTAATTTTAAAACTATATTTCAATAATGATGTTATCATACTAGAATAAACACTAACAGTACATATTAATGAAAACTATTTTTAATTTTATTTTTTATAGATTATATCCCCTTACCAAAATAGTTATATACTGGTCTAATGTATGTAAATATGTGCTTTCCTCTTTGTTAGGGGCTGTACATTAATCATTGTACCACCCACAGGCGGGGAGGGGAGCCCTTGAGAAAGCCAAGTAGCAGATTGTCTGTTAGTCTCTTTGTTCCGGTCGGGTAATCTCTGAAATTACTGAACCTTTTTTGACTGGACTTTTACTGGCAGGAAGTTGGTGTAATAAGGAATAAATTAGGCTACTATTTTTTTTTAATCTACCATTTATTTCTTCCAAGGCGAAACAAACTTCGCCGGGTCAGCTAATACATCATATACATGTTGCAAGTAGGCATACCCTGGCATGATATAGATCAATAGTTGTTGATGAATTTTCACAACAATTTCTCGAGGATAACCGGTCTCATATATACCAACAGACCTCTCTAATACGCTGACGTTATTCCGTCATAGTAAATACAGTTGATTTCATTATACTGTTTAAAACAAAGAAAACGTTATAATTAAATCTCTGATTATTATATTATGACGTAAGTAAATTCGATATTGCGTTTTATAATATTAACCTACTGTACAGAACTGGCGCCGGCTTAGAATACCGCCACCCCATCTCTTCCCGTGGGTGTCGTAAAAGGCGACTAAGGGAAAAGCTAGGAGAATGGGCAGCAGCATTCTCTCTCAAGACAATACAGCTTACTGCGATCGTCAACCCGCCTGCCAAGCGTGGCGATTATGGCAAAAAACCCCCATGATTGAGCGGACCGGCAGTTGTGGCGCTCTATGGGGGAGGCCTATGTCCAGCAGTGGACCTCAAAAAGGCTCATGATGATGATGAATGATGTACACAATATTTCACCCTAATGATAATACCTACCACATACAAGCTTAATAGTAACTGCAAATGTCAAATAATTGTAAACTGTCAAACTATGAGACTAAGTCTCGGTGGTCCAGTGGTTGAGCACACGGCTTCTGATCCAGAGGTCCGGGTTCGAATACTGACACTGGCTCACACCAATGACTTTTCGAAAGTGCTTCCGGAAGTTAAATGTGATAAATATCGATGACTGAAAACATTGTGCCCGGTATGGCAATAGGTTCGCCACCTATTCTATTTGGGACGTAAACATAACGGCGAGACGAGGCTTAACAGCCGCTGCCTACACCTTCGGGTAACAAAGGCGTGAAGTTATGTTTATGTTGAAAACACGAATAAAATACACGAATCAAATTGTAAAACGTAAGTAAAAGGGGTTATTTGTTTTGACTCGGGGCAGACAATAGGTTTTCTTTGAATTGCCAGTCATGTCAGCTGTAAGGCAAATAGACTGTTAGTAAAAGTTGCCATAATTGTACTTATACTTGATATGTTTATTAGTGAATCACTGTTCAAACACTTTTGTCATTACGTAGCGGCAACACAGCTGTACCCAGTATGAGTGTGTTTAGATAATATACAAGTTTTAAAGATAACAATAAATGCAGAAATATAAATATGACAGTAATGTAGAGCGTGAATCACGAATGCACTAATTATTTTACTGAATTAATTATTTATAATAATATTAATATAATTAGATTATAGAATATAGTAGAGTTTATTTGTGAATACTTAGAGACATAGGTTCGTTTCGTAAAAGGAATAGCATTTTTTTTAAATAAGTTAAATAATTTATAGTTTTTTTTATGTCAAAGATGCCAGTGTGGCTGTTCTCGCTGCCTACACCGCATGGGATATAGTGTGAAGTTATGAATGTGTATGTACGTTTTCTTGTTTATTTAGCGTACAGATGTTTCATGGCAATTTTGGAAAACGAACCGAAGAATGAAAAACAAATAATATACTTGGTCAATACAGAAAAAAAAAGAAGGTGAAATATATTGTATTTATATTACGATTTAATAACTCATCAAAATTGCTACAGATAACTTCGAATAGGGATTCGAAAAAGTCATTGAAATTCATCAGTCATCCGGATTCGTATGTACTCGGGACTTAGAAATGTCCCGGTGAGTAATCAGTATGATATTAAAAATGAACAAAAAAGGGACTAGAAATATCTCATTATGACTATGTCTACGTCATAAGAGCTGTTAATTATAGTCGGTATTTAATAATAGAAACTTAGTTACTCAGAGCGTAGTTGTCAACTTATAATTTATTACACTAGGTTGTATTTCTTAACATTGTCGCAAATGAACCGTGAAACTGAAAAATCGAAGGTCGCCAATATCGATAAGTCATGTGTACGTGTGTATTATAACTTCAGGTGGACTTTTGTATTGCCAGATTATATTAGTTTGGCAAAATATCTGTATATATATACATATTTATTTATTGTTATGCTTTGATAGCAGGCAGTCGACAGTTCAAGAAAACACATCAAAGTACTGCTTTGTTTTACACGACTTTGTACAAAGGCAAATCACATATTCATTATAATTCGACGACGATTTAAAAATAAACCAGAATATAATAATATTATATGGATAATTACAAAAAAAAAAAATACAATTGAAATGATTGTTAATTTTCAATATTACACGATCTCAAAACTGTATCACTAATAATATTTTATCTAAGTACAAATATACTCGTAAGAGATCCGTCTCGCTTCAGAGCAATCTTGCCAATTCCAAATAGAGCTAGTTGAACATGAGCGTCATACATTCAAGCATAAAAAAACCCATGGACACAAAAAAAGACGTTTGTGTTCCACTTCGACTGAACTTTATAGAAGTCGCGCTTCCGTGATCGAGCCAGTCCAGTCATGATAAAAATAACTACCGTTCATTCCTGGGATTGAGCTTAAGTTAAACAATCATAAACATTAAACAGAATATTGTCTATTATTTGTGTTATATAAAAAGAAAATAATTTTAATCGTTGTATATTGTAATACATACTACGTGTTGGATGCAATCGCGATGTAAGGGCTTCGTCCCCGCGGGCTCGTGGCGGGGTCCGGGCGAATGGCAGGCCAGTCCTCAGCGACTATAACCAGACCACACCGGTTAGAGCCGGTTTACACTCGAACGCAAAGCCAACCACAGTCGCAACAGCAAACGCCAGCAATTGAACACTTAGAGGCAAAATATTTTTACACACTTGTATGTATAAAAAAACTAATCATTTTGTTTGGTGAAGCCGCTTAAGAAAATACAGCTCGTATGTTACTCACTTATAAGTTCATAAATATATAAAACAATACTTTAACTTTTATTAAAATGAATAATTCTGTTAATAACTTTCTATTTTCTTTATTATGTCGATTTGTGTCTCATTATGTGGTAACTATTAAGTAAATAGCACAATTTGTTTGCTTATCGGCTTATCCTGTATATTTTATTAGTACATATCCATAAATTAACTACTCGTAAATAGTCTTATAATATAGCAGTTTTCTTTATTTAAGTCGATATATAAAGACACAAGTATATGGATAATCATACGAATTCATGCTAGAATTTCTTTCTTGATAAAGATCAATTTTAAGAACTTGTTAAAGAACAATTTTATTAAAATTAAACAGTTTTAATAAAACAGAGTATAATACTGACGACTTTAAAGTCAAACAAAGACTCCATTATCTTTATCTACAGAGTCACATTACAGCTAAGCAAAGCCAAAGATGGAGTGGTGATTGGTGACAGTTAATTTCTATTAGCTCCACTAGATTTGTGTGATGAAATGAGTGATTGAAATAATTGTTCTTTGATTCATCATCCTTTTCCTGCACTTATCCTACTATGAGTGGGGTCGGCACAACTATCCTTTTGAACTATCCATGTTGTCAAAAAATTTTGCTATAGTTTTATAACCGGCTGTGAGCCGTTTACCTGAAGTCAACCTTCATCGGGAATGTTTTCGTTGGTGGTTTGTCTCCTGCCATAATCATTGTTCTTTGATTGTTAGACAAATGTTTAGAACAAAAGAAGACAGTTCACCAACTTTACTACTGACCATTAAATATATATCACGTCAACTATTTTTATTGACATAACATTATTCATGATAGTTAAAAAAAATACACAAAGAAAATGTACGAACGCGCCTATTTCCTCATACCATTCTAATATTTTCTAAGCCAATAAGATACTGTACGTACATATATTTTTAATTATAAGTATTGTTAAAATTAAAACCAATTTTTGTCGTGTCTTTTTGGTCATTGACAGACATCTTGGTGTACCTGATTGATAATAGTCAAATACTGACAAATTTAAATAAATCTAATCTATTTCAATGAAATAGACTTGTTTTTTTTTTAAATTTCAAATCGCTTATACACAAATATAATATACATAATCTGGATATATTTTTTAATAGACGATTAGAAATTTTAATGTGTCCCTAAACGGAATTGCGTTTTTGTTTCAGGTTATTTGATTTTTAGTTAGTTAGTTTTTTATTTTATGAATCGTCCGTCGATTAGTGCTGGACAAATCTGAAACATTTACTCTATACCACTATAAGTGAATCCACTGAGAGAAAGTGACACCACACAGTATCTGCCTTGGATAAGAAGAATATGATGAATACAGTACCCATTCTCCTAGACACATGGTGCAGGCAGTGGAAAAGTTACTCCATCTTCTCTAGCCTATTAAACTCCGTTGAATATTACCCGGCTAGCAAATGTAAACTTTGTTTAAACCTATATACAATTATAAACGTCATGACGAGGAAGTCGTTTAACTTCAGTTATTTATATCTATAGCCTTACCAATAATATAAAGAGGTAAGATTTGTTTGTTTGTTTATATTTAAATGATAAGTTATGAAAAATAAACTTTATTTAATAAATTTACAATTGATAGACTTGAATATATTCAAGTCAAATTGGCTATACAATACAAACGAACTTGTATATGGAAGACAAATAGGCTATATGGAAAACAAATAGGCTATACTACGTTTATTTTTTTATTAATTAGTGTTCCCTAAATATCTTGGACGATATAGTCATATTTCGATTTGTTGGGGTTCGATATATATTTTTAATCTCGGGCGGACCAGCAAAATTAAATGATCTTTTATTACCAGTTTAAGGACGTTTACTTTTTTTTTATAAACATCGCCGCAGTCCACATAGTAGTAATTGCACGTCATAAGCATCCAAGGCAACTTTAAAGCTACACATGAAAATTATATGCGTAAACGTCACAACAGGTCCCTTGAGGGGCAGGCCGAGAGACAGAGCGCCAAGAGGCATGATTCTTACACGCCTCACTCGCTTCTTCGACTTTCATAACTCTTGTCATACATGCTCGTCAGTTTTAAAAGATCCCGACGTCCTCTTCTATGATAAATTACATTGTTTTTTCAAGAATAAAAACCTGTATATACCTAATAATTCAGAAATATATTTACTTATATATAAAGGTGCAAATATAGCGTGTGGTGTGGGCATGTAATGAGGAGGAAAAAACCGACACACATGTCGCGAAACAAGAGGAGAGGGAGACGGAAGAAAACATGGATAAATTGTGTGAAAGATCATATGACTGGGAATGATGTTGGTGTGGAAGAAGCGAATGATAGGGAAGCGTGGCAAAGAAAAACCTGTTGTCCCGACCCCTAATAACGGGAACAGGGCAAGAAGATGATGACATAGGTGCAAATATAATAATTTTCACTTCAATTGTGACTGTATCGTATAAAATATTACATTTGGTTTTTCAAAATTTGTGTTGAAATATACTTATATATTAATATATTAACATTCATTTCCATTTCATATTTAATTATATTTAACCGTTTCTTAGAATTGTTTTACAAAAACAAGCAACGTTCCGTCCGTTCCGTTGACATTGGCGGATTGATACATCCTTTGCAAAATATTATTCACTCGACGTTCGAAATTCGACTTGCTGTGTCAGTTTTAGTTTTTCTCACAGCATATCGTTTAAAGTGTTTCAAATAGTCTATTGAATGAGTTTAGTTTACAATACACTATAATTGACGTAGATATTTCATAGGTTCTACCTAAAGTAGTGTTATGTTAATTATTAATAAATTTATTGTTAAAGTTAAATGTGTTTATGGCAATTAGATAATTAGTGTTCTATTATCGTACAAGAGAAAAAAAGATAAGCCATAATTAGTAGATAAGAACAGTCTCGATAGCCCAGTGGTCGAGCACACGACTTCTCATCCAGGGGTCCGGGTTCGATTCCTGACACTGACTCACAGCAATGACTTTTCGAAATTGTTTTCGGAAGTTATAAAATATATAAATATCGATGACTGAAAACTTTGTGCCTGGTATGGCAAAAGGTTAGCCACCTATTCCATTTGGGACGTAATCATAACGGCGAGACGAGGCTTAACAGCCGCTGTCTACACCTTCGGCAACAAAAGACGTGAAGTTATGTTATGTTAAGTAGATAAGAAAAAAATCCGATTTCTGGGCATTTATAGCTAAACATAACAATCAATATATATGTTTTTAATTGTATTTAATGGTAAAGGCAGTAGTTTACAGTTTTCGAACCATTGAACAAAATTCAACACAAGCCAGTGGCCAAGAGTCGATACTCTGAGAGATCGTGGTATTTCACCGGTCGAGCCGGACTATTCAAGAAGCGGGCTGTATAATTCCACTACTGCGTAATACATACAATAAGCAATAGTCGTAAAATACGAAAAAGAAATAGAACTTATGTCGGAGTTTGTTTGTTTGTTTATTTTTTTTTTGCGGAACTCGTTTATCTATAATAACAACGTTATGCAGTTTTGTTGATAACCTCATACTTCCGCATCTAAAATACTATAAAGATATATATTATTACTTACCCGAAATTAGTTCTCATCATTTTGTCATGCAATCATTAAACGCAGATGAAAATTAAGGAAATATTTATATTATAATTGCAAACAATCATATTTAAAAAAAAAATCATCATTTTAGAAAAAAATATTTCTAACTATTTAAAAATAAATTGTCCTAATGTGTTGTAAATGTCGTAAATTATACACTAAGCTACTATGCTTCTGAAAAATGTATAATAGACAAATAATGGTATGTGTTTTATTATAATGAGAGAAGGGGGCAAACGAACTTGCGGGTCACCTGATGGAAAGCAATCACCGCCGCCCATGTTTTATTTTGTCTAGAATAGTAGAAAATGCAATATAATGTTTCATGATGTGAAAATAGTATTTATTTTCTCGCATATTTTTGTTTTATCTAAAGGTTTTATTTACGTATTGGCTAGCGATTAAACATTGCTTCTAGTAGATGAATCTAAAATATGATGCAATCAGTATACACTTATATGTCAATATATATAAAAAGGCACATTCTATTTAAAAAAAAAAAAGAAATAACATGAACTTGGAAAATCAGTGAATTGGCGTTTATAATCAAAATCAAATATCGAACGAAATGGAAACAGGCGATTTGATCAGTTTTAAAAAACCATTATCTTTTACTGGCCGGTATAAATTGTTATAAATTTAAATTCTGTAATACTAAATGTAAGTTATTTGTATAATGTAAATTATTTAATAAACCATCTTTATGGTT
The DNA here is from genome assembly GCA_905147225.2 of Euproctis similis. NCBI lineage: Eukaryota > Metazoa > Arthropoda > Insecta > Lepidoptera > Erebidae > Euproctis > Euproctis similis. The sequence goes on along the minus strand of LR990107.1, from coordinate 20,061,347 downwards.
TTAATATTAAACATCGCGATAATCCTTCAACTGCAATATTAAACAACGCTGATAAATTTATTTAATACAATTAACAGTGGTAGAGCCAAGCAGTTCGCAGCATAAATGGGCCGGCTCGACCGGTGAAATACCACGACCTCTCAGAAGATCGACGTAAAGTGGTGAAGCGTTTTGTTTGGTGAGAGAGGTACCCGGAGGCCCACCCTTCCCTTCGCCATCCTTTCCTATCCTACTCCCTTAAAGGTCGGCAACGCAACAGTAACACTATATGTGTTGCTAGTGTCCATGGGCGGCGGAGGTTGCTTAACATCAGGTGACACGCTTGCTCGTTTGTACTCCTATTCCGTAAAAAAAACTATATAGCTGACCCAGCTAACGTTGTCTTGCTAAAAAAATCAAGTTTCTCATCAATAAATAGTAGTAGGAGTAGAGAGCTGAAAATGTTGGGTTATATATTTATGATTGTTTCAACATTCATCATTAGCCAGTTGCAGTCCACTGCTGGACATAGGCCTCTCCCAATTTGCACCACAACATCCGATTCACTGCCTTCCGATATTTCTGCCGTGCGATATTTTTTTATGTTGTTTCACAAAAAAATAAAAACACAAATCGAAAAATGAAAAAAACAAACAAATATTTAGAAGTAAATATATTGATCTCCTTAACATTTATGGGGATGAAAAATAGATGTTGTCCTATTTTCAGACCTACCCGATACGCACAAAAAATTTCGGTCAAATGAAAAATTACAAACACCGCGATACCAGAATTATAGTATGACAAAGCTTTGCTCGGTATATTTTTTTTATAAATTGTGTTTTTTGAAATTATATTTAAGTACGAATTGGTGACGGGCCTCGTGGCGCATTGGTAAAACTACTGGCTGAAGCAATGAGGTCGGGGGTTCGATTCCCACCCGAGCACAAATATTTGTGACAAACATGAATATTTGTGTGGTGTCTGGGTGTTTTTCTATGTATTATAAGTACGTATTTACAAAAAAAAAAAGTATATATGTATTTATATCCGTTATCTAGTATCCATAACACAAGCATTTAATTGCTTAGCTTGGAACTAGAGGGCGCTGTGTATATTGTGTCCAAGATATTATTATATATTAGGTCGGGGAAAAAGTCTTTTCGCATAACGTAGGTATAAACTTATTATAAAATTTCTTTGACTGTACTATTTGTGTCTGGCTGGTTTTGGTAACATTAAAAAGGTTACATTATAAAGAAAAGAAAAAAATAAAAAAAAGTTGTTTCCCGCTATTTTTCATTTGTTTTTCTCTCCGTAAAAATGAGTGAATCTAATGAAGAAATTCGATACATTTTAAAATTTTATTATAAAAAAGGCAAAAATGCAACTCAAGCAGTGAAAAAAATTTGTGATGTTTATGGACCTGATGCAGTGTCAGTAAGAGTAGCACAAATTTGGTTCAAACGTTTTCAGTCCGGAAATTTTGATGTTAAAGATGCACCTCGCTCTGGTCGCCCTGTTACGAATAAAATGGACGCCATTTTTGAAAGAGTGGAGCAAGATCGGCATATTAGTAGTTACGATGTAGCTGAAGAACTGGGAATTGACCACAAAACAGTTTTGACCCATTTGAAGAAAGCTGGTTATACAAAAAAGCTCGATATTTGGGTGCCACACGAGCTCACTCAAAGAAACTTAATGAACCGTGTACTCATTTGCGATTCATTATTGAGACGTAATGAAACCGAGCCGTTTTTGAAGAGATTGATAACTGGCGATGAAAAGTGGATCACGTACGACAAGAACGTGCGAAAAAGGTCGTGGTCGAAAGTTGGCCAGGCTTCACAGACTGTGGCCAAACCTGGCCTAACACGAAATAAGGTGATGCTGTGTGTATGGTGGGATTGGAAGGGCATTGTTCATTATGAGCTTTTACCGTCCGGCAAAACCATCGATTCTGATCTTTACTGCCAGCAACTGATGAGATTAAAGGAAGCAGTCGAGAGAAAACGGCCGGAATTGATCAACAGGAAGGGTGTGGTCTTTCATCACGATAACGCTAGACCACACACATCTTTAGCCACTCAGCAAAAATTAAGAGAGTTCGACTGGGAGGTCCTAGCGCATCCACCATATAGCCCTGACCTTGCGCCTTCAGATTTTCACCTGTTTCGGTCTCTTCAGAATTCTTTAGGTTCTGTAAGGTTGACCTCAAGAGAGGACTGCCAAAACTATTTGTCCCGTTTTTTTGATCAGAAGTCCCAAAGTTTCTACAGTAACGGGATAATGTCTCTGCCCACAAAATGGCAGAAAGTTATTCAACAAAACGGTACATATATATTGTAAATAAATGTAAATAAACTTTGAAAAAAATGTCTTGACTTTTCATACAAAAATACGAAAATACTTTTCCCCCAACCTATTAATTACATACTAATAAAATGGTGAAACAGGAATAATATTTTTCGATCGTACTAACAGAAAGGATATATATATATATATATATATTATTTTTATGTTGATTATCGATAAAACGCGGTAAAATGACATTTTCTAAAAATGATTCCTAGCTAGATCGATTTATCCCCCCCGAAACCCCCATATACTAAATTTCATGAAAATCGTTGGAGCCGATTCCGAGATTCCAATTATATATACAAGAATTGCTCGTTTAAAGATATAAGATACATCAGATACGGAATTTTCATATAAGTAGGTACTTTAATTTGTCCTGAAATTATAAGATGATAATATGACGCGCCTTTGTAAAAAGATTTGATCATTGTTCACACACACGTAAATTACCTAAAATAACTTAAGTTCACTCGCCTCATCACAGCTAACATTATGCTATATTATTATTTTATTTATAAAGGTATAAAAAAGGCAACTTGGAGGTGTCTCGTATCAATCTTGATTAAACTTAAATTTAAATAACCCACGTTTTGATATACAGTACGTTAAAAAAAAGATTAAGCAAATATAACCATTAGATCATGCAAGACATCTCTGACACTTCCTGTTATGTAATAACAATGGTAATTAAATGTAGTTTTTTCTTATTAACTACCGTCAGATAATCTGTGATGATTTTTGAAAACACCTTCGTGCTTCCTCTCTACTCTTCATCCCCCTGCTTTTAAGTGCGAACCTCCCGGAGGCTATATCTGCCATACCTTTCTACATAAAAATCACAAATTCTAATATAATTAAAAATATATATCGCTAATTCCACGAATTAAACTCAAACAGCTCATTAAATTCAGGTCTATTTTTTAATTCTAAATAATGAGATCCGTATTAAAATCACAATAAAATCATCATATTTTTATAAAGAGTTGATAAACACTAAACGTTAGTAGAAAAGTACATACATTAAGGCTATATCAGCAATACAATTCTATATAAAAATCACAAAGGCTAATTATAAGTAAAAAAAAAATTACACAGTCCACAGATAAACTCTTTCATAGTCAATTAAACTCTATATAATTTTTTTTCTAAATTCTATATACGGATCTCAAATAATAGACACGACACAATTCCATGAACGGAATTCTTTTGATTAGTGGTACGTACATGAATCAGAGAATACCGCGCTCCACTATTTTAGTACCCACAGACAGCATAGCCTCAAATAAGTCAAGTAGTCGAGATAAAAATTAAACGATTCCGCTGTCATTGTAGTTATATTAAATAATACAATGAGTCTAACTAATCCCGATGTGATGTGAGAACTGCTACGTTGCTATTATTGTGTAGACAATGGATACTATAATATCATATCTTGGTTATTTAGCAATGGACGTGTACAATAATAGAATCATGAGTTCTCCGCTGTTTAACCTTTGACGACGAGTTTGAATTTGACACACCTATAGTTGCACAGGTCACATAATATGTTCGATTTTTTTTGTTTAACAACTAAATACCTAATAGTCCAGTCATTTAAGGTTAAATTAGGTAAGAATCTCGGAATTTGAGATACCCGGCTGTAACTCTGTAAATATTTATATATTGACACCCTAAAAGTTGTCTCAAAACCTACATATGGTAGGGTGTCGGCAACTATTAAATTTTAAGGTCAAAAGTCACAAAAATCGGTGTTTTGAGCTTTCTTCGTAAATATCTCATTTCTAATGAGATTTTTGTTATATGTATTATGTATCAATATTGTAGATTATTAAATTCTCTACAAATTTTGATGAAAAAATATTTTTTTTACGGTGAACCATTTTAGAGATACAGCGCGGAGAGCGCGCGGTCACAGGACCACTTCAAGTCAACCAGTGCCTCCGCTCGAAAACGCGCCATATATAGTTGTTGAACTATCGATAAATCAATGAAATAAATATTTGTCACATAAACATAACTTCACGCCTTTTGTTACCCGAAGGTGTAGGCAGCGGCTGTGAAGCCTCGTCTCGTCGTTATGTTTACGTCCCAAATGCAATAGGTGGCGAACCTATTGCCATACCGGGCACAAAGTTTGTCAGTCATCGATATTTATCACACATAGCTTCCGAAAACTATTTCGAAAAGTCATTGGTGTGAGCCAGTGTCTGGAATCGAACCCCGGACCTCTGGATCAGAGGCCGTGCGCTCGCCCACTGCACCACCGAGACAATATTTGTCAATTTTCACATAACTTGAAATTATACCTTAACGTGGAATTATCCCAGAAAATTGTATTTAGCAAATCGTCTGGAGCAGGTGGTAAAATTGTCAATGGGCAATACGATGGTTAGAAAGTTAGAAAGTTTGAACTGATAATATACTGGTGGAATATTTGAAAACTGTCCAGGTTTATTAGGTTTTGTAGACTTGACATAATGAAGATGATCGAGACTTTTCACAGATTTCGGATTAACAGCTACTACCTAAACCTTCGGGTATAAAAAGGCGTGAAGTTATGAAAAAATTGACAGTTCATCAACTATAAAGGCGCATTTTTAACCGCAGGCACCGGTCCAGTGACCGCGCGCTCTCCGCCTTTTATTTCTAAAACGGTTCACCATATAAAAATAATTTTATACAAAATTCGAAGAGAATTTAGTAATCTACAATATTGATACTGAATACAAATCGCAAAAATCCCATTGGAAATGAAATATTAACGAAAAAAGCGCAAAATACCGATTTTCGTGACTTTGGACCTTAAAATTTAATAGTTGCGTACACCCTACCATATGTAGGTTTTGAGACAACTTTTAAGGTGTCAATATATAAGTATTTACAGAGTTACAGCCGGGTATCTCAAATTCCGAGGTGAACTTACTATAATGACTGGACTATAAGCCGTTTGCTTGATGGTAAAACTTTATGGACTCTGTATTGTCAATGGTTAATATTGCCGAATATCTAGCAGTCATCACCCATAGACATAAAAGCAATATTAAAAAATTGAATCAAAATTAAGAAAAACATTGCGTATCTAAAAAAATCTAAAGCTATACATAAATGTTATTTAAAAACTTTATCTACGAGCGGATTTAATTAACGTAATAATATTGCGTATAATAAAAATGATATCATGAAAACGTATGTTAGGTACCATTAAATGATTAAGCGCCATAGTTTTTAAGGATTTATAATATACCTTGGCTAGACCGCAAATGTTAAAAATGCGCTTCGCCTTAACTGTATGCGCTTTTTAAATCTGTTTTTTTTTTTAGCATCAAACAAGTTTAAACTCTATCATTAGTCGAGTGGTCTCTCAACAAAAAAGAAAAATATTGCTCCTACGATAGTTCTTGAGATACTGGATGAGGTCAACATTTATAACTAAAACTCTGTTACCAATTTTTTTTTTATATAAATTGAGTTCTGAATAATTTATATTAGTTACTAATTGTTTTTCTATATTATTTAATTATATTATTTTTCAAACATGATTGCAGGACCAACTAGGTACCAAGCCGATGTTTACGCCACAATATAGTTTGAAATCAATTGTTAGTAACGATTCGAATCAGGATTTGAAATTGAAACCTAAAGATTAAATTGAAAAATAAACACCTTCGAATAGTGATAATCGTCATTTGAGTGTAGCTAAGGTGAGTGACCGTCAGACATGGAACCTGAATCTCCCTGCCATTTGTCCATCATTCAGGATGAGGGTAACAGGTCATTTCATCTACACATACCTGACTTCTACAAAACCTTCCATAAACGTAGCTTATAACACAATTTATCCATAATTTCTAAGGTTTAATATCTCCCATATCCCTTCTAATATCCAGAGAAATTCAGCCGACAAATAAATATCGTTAAAATAGTATTATTTTTGTTATAAACCAAGTAGTTAATTCGAAGACATCGACGGATGTTAGTTGTTAATAAATTATGTCCACGCAATCATACGTACAGTTGTAACAATCACACAAACACAGGAATACAATAAAACTGATGAGTTTGTTTGAACAGCTTATTATTTCGTACAATATGAAGTTAATGATATAATATATATATATATATATATATTTAAATATATATTTATAGATATTTTTTTATATATATATTTTTCGCAAAACACAAAGAGTTTGGTTCTAACCTGTACCAAAACAATTACACATGTTCATGATTTGATCGTTGTTTTTAAAATCACACTAAGGCAGTGTGATTTTAAAAACAACGAACGAATAATTTACACAGAGTTTGTATATATATATGTAGATATACATGATATTATGACTTGAAATATCTTCTAATTTATAATAATAAATAATTAAATAAATGTATTGCATAGTTTAACGCGTAGTTGTTGGATGGCATAGATATGTTTATCTATGTTTTAAAACGATACAGATATCTAAAACAAAAATTATCTATAGCTCACATGAGATTTATTTCAATCGATACATCAATCAATAAAATCATACTCTCAACATATACATAACTTAAAGCCTTGCGGGTTAGGCAGAAGAGAATTGAGCGCCATAGGACACGATTCTCACACACCTTACTCGATTCTTCGGAAGCTTCTATGGAGAAGCGCGGGGGCCCGCATTACGCGCGGCAGTCTATCGCTCGCGCTTGTACCTCGGTACCTCGAAATATCATACGATCTCTGCCGGTTCATGCTGTTACTTGTGAATCTCCAAGTTATGCGCGGTAACATTTTTATATATCTACCCTCAACTGCTAGCTTTATCATAAAAAGAAGCTTTGTGTTACATCAAAGTCATAAATATGTCCATAAAATGTATAGCTCAACTAAAGCGTACATTAATAATTATATATTATTCTAAATTTCAACTTTACCTACCTGCATGTTACTACTTAAAATGTTTATTTCACGAGTTTTTAATAAGTTATTTACTTTTAAAACATGTGTAATTTTATTGTTTTTGTCGTGCTAGGATTGCAATTACACTGGCTTGTACATGTTCTTATTAATAATATTATTAAATAAAGGAATTTGAAAAACAAAAAACTCGATTCTTCGACTTTTAGACTTTCAGACTGTAAGTGCTGTTGCATGCTCTGACAAATGATTCAGTATCTATTCATTCAGTATCTTAATCAAGTTTGAGTACACCCTGTATATTCCAATACCTACGTATGCCAAAACAATAATGTTCTGCTCGTAACAATCGGTGTTACCCGGCGACCGGTACCTACTCAAGAACAGAACAGAAACTACCGTCATCGGTGATTTGAATAACAATATTCTGTGAGATAAGTATGAAGGTAAAAAAAAAAACAATTGGCCAACACCACAACATCACTACGTCTTTGATCGTTTGTGTGCAAAATGTTTGGCAAATCAGAAATATGTTACTTACTATGATGAAGATAAATTGATACTTATACAGTATTATTTTATGGAATATGAGGGCAAACGAGCAAGCGTGTCACCTGATAGTACGCGATCCAGTCCATGGATATCTGCAATAACTACTGGGTGTACTTTAAGTTGGGCAAGGGGTAATATAAGGAGGTGGGGCTTCGGATACCGCGCTGACCGTACGCAACGATGATAGGCGATTTTATATCGGTTTTCCGAGAGATCTCAGTGTAATATCACTACTTGATACAACCGATTTATGCAGAAAACTGGATGACCCTATATACGAAAACTGAAAAAAAACTAATATTACTTAATTACGGGTTAATACATACATTAGGTATATTAAACGAACAGGAGAATCGCACAATTAACAAGTCGTAAAAGCAATTTGAAAATTCCATTTGATTTTTTACATATTTACTACGTTAGAATCTAATTTAAATGTGTATAAATCTTTAACACCAATTAGTAACGAGGAAAAGATAAAAACTATTTTGATTATCACGAGTGCGTGCCGTCACAACGTTCAACGGAGTTAAAGCTGGGAATCGTGAAAGATCGGATCGTTAGGCGAGCCTCACGCTGATTATATCAGAAACACTCGTATATACTTATATATTAATAATCATACAAAAACCTTCAATAAAATACGTGATGATGCGATCATAATATATAAATTCTTTATAAACATATATTTAAAGTAACTTAAGATATGTTAATTTTGTAACCCTTTCTAAGAATAGAATAGGAGAAGTGCAGAAAAATAGCACTTAGTTCACGAGGGTGTCTATACGTATATATTTCAGACAAAAACATATTAAAAATAGTTCTTGTACCTATGTTTTTTTTTCTTTAATAAATAACGTTCTTTTAAGAATAAGAATTAAACGTACTGGTCGTATTGCGATGAAACTAATACATTCGAAAAAAAAGTTGTAACAATACTGGCTGCTAGGTAGGCTGATAGAAAAACAAACACCTACATAATTCCGAAATGCAGTTTTGGAATTATGTAAGGTTATTTTTTTCGCTAAGCTAAAAATAACGATATAATGTTTTTATTCTACTATTTTGTTTAATTTCTTTCAATTGCAACGATAAACCGAAATCATTGCATATTCCTTACACTGTATCAATTGATATCGCCAATTATATGAAAGTCAATAGTCAATTGTGGCTCATATTAAAACGCCATAATGGTAAATAATGTGAACTCTGTACTTTGCTCCTATGGTTCAGTTATTTTCTTATCGCGAGTGTAATACAAACAAATGGGGTAATTACTTCAATATTGTTATAGTGAATATATCTACTTCAATATCCAAAAAACTTATTATCCGAGTGTAACTTCATACTCTTAATATTTGGTAAAACCCAATTTTGCCCATTTCAGTAACACAAATGAAAATCCAATAAATAGAATGAAACTAACATTGGTAGAGCTACAGTTTGCTGCATGAATGGACTAACTCGACCAGTGAAATACCACGACCTCTCAGAATATCAACGTAAAGTGGCCCTTGCCACGTTTCGCTCAGTGAGAGAGGTATCCGGATGCTCAACCCCTTCCTTTCCCTTCTCAATTCCGACTCCTTCCATATGCCTTTGTGAGCGCTGGCAACGCAATTGGCGTTTGTTACTTACCATCAGGCGACACGCCTGCTCGCTTGCCTCCCTATACCATAAAAAAAAGGAAAATAGGATTGATATTTTTCGGTCATGAATCTATGATCACCTAAATACTAAGACATTTAAGGTTCATAAAAACATTTGTCAAAACTCTACCTTTTTTATCTTCATATTGCATGGAGTATAAAATTTAAGTCAGGCAGACTAAGAGTACCTAAGCCGTCATTCTGTAACATCGCAACTTTAGAGGTAATTACAAAACTTAAGCTTCTTCCAACTGGTTATAAAGACAAAAAAAAAAACAAACAAAATCATGAATTATAAATACACTGTATTTCGAAAACTAATATTTATTATTAACAATAAGTCACAGGGACTCTGAAAATAACTGTGTATTTAATCTTTCTCAATACTGTACTAACCTAGAAATCTCATAATGTTATCGGCACCTACTTACTGAATGGCACTTAGTGCCACTCGGCCAACGGAGCTTTTGTTATTTTAACAACAACAGTATTTTCTCTACCTGGTGTTAATTCTTAAAACGCAAACTGGAATTATGCTTACACATTCCTGGGAAAACCGATATCAGCATTCTAATAATCCAACAACCTTATTCAAACCAATAATAGCTTCACTAAAAACGTGAAAGAACTGTAAAGTTCTTTTCAATTATTCTATATATAAAATACCAAAGACAAGAGAAAATACTAAGAAAATAATTTGTTTTGTGTAAACAACACAACATTACACAACACAAATTAGTTGACAACTTTTTTTATAGAAATTCAAAAAAATCCTCTTATCAAAATAGGTTGTATTCATCATCGACGTATAGACAATTGGTAGTTCGGACAAAACTTCGTCATAATCTAGCTCTGGACATAGACTATAAACCAATGTGGCAATACAATTTGGGCAAGGTCGTGCCATCAATGGTGGAACGGAATTTTTGGCGGACTGTCTTGCCCGCGGCCAATAATTAATATTATTTGTAAATAAACACTTATTTTAAATGTATCCCGAGTTGTAACAACATTTGTAATATATGTAATTAATACATATAATTAATATTTATTTGTATATAGGTATCTATTTTATATTAAATTGATGTGTTACATAAATGCTAAGAGGTAAATATGGTATGCAGGCTTTTAAATATATTTAGCAATATATAGATATTATGATATTGAAATAGACACATGAGTTTTGGAGTTAAGAATAACACTAGTGATGTTTTTTCCTTGTTATATGAATTTCAATAAATAGGTTATTGAACATTTATATTTTAATAAGTATTGACGTAAAACAATTCTAGTAGCTTTGGTTTTTGAATGGTCAAAATTTACCAGTAGAAAACTGACGCCAGTGGCTCCGGATTCAAATCAGTGTGGTATGTTTTATTATCTATATCATCGTTGTCATCGCCATTTTGTTTGTACGCGAGTAACACGACGAGGCGGAAAGCTAAAAATTTCTATGTGTAAGAGCAAGCTCCTTGCGTATCCTGTCGGAATAAATTTTAGAGCATGGTGAATTAATACTGCTTACACCTGCCAGTATTAAAGGTAAGAAGGTACTAAATGTATCGCGTGAATTTCATATCATTTTCCTACAGAGGTTCCTAGAGATATATTTCTCAAGGAGTGTTGATGTTATAAAATCATAACCAAATCTTTAAACAAAATTTAAAACGATGATATGTTGTGCTGACCCCACTTGGACTGGGATAAGGGCAGGAAAATGATGATGAGAGATAGAGGGTAATTCGGTGATTTGGAATTGATTTAAAGGACCTAATATACACATCTACCTGATGTATTTTATATATATTTAATTTATTTTATTCCATTAGAAACCACAAATATTTACATTATTACATAAATATAACAAGAAATTTTGATGTTTGATTTATTCATCGGAACGATCAATATTATTAGGATATGTTGTATAATATGTTACAAAAAATACTAAGAGAAAGTTATTTCGTATCTCATATATACATATATATATATATATATATATATATATATATAATAGTTTTCCTTAAATATATTCGTCCCGACTAAAACATGCAATACGAATGATATTCTCATATTTATAATGAAGCATAATTATATAGACTACACGGAGACTATGTAAAGAACACGTGAACACATTTATATACATTAAAACACATTATAACAATGAAATTATATACCACCATTTGCTTGATGAGATCTAAGCAAGGAAAAAATATATTATCTTTGTTGACCATATAAATCATAGAAAATTATAGTAAGTATATATACTTAATGCAGATTTTTTTTTAAATAATACCAATTTCATAAAATTGATTTTAAACTAACATACTACCATCTTTTTGTTCATCACTCGTGAAAATGATCTCTGTAAAGAGTTCGAAATGTCGGGAAATAAATAGAAATAAGTAATAAATAAACGCGATATAATCCTAAAAAGTTGTTTTAATGTTATGAATGATGAAATGAAAATCTAAAAAATAAATATTGATTTTGGAGTTTAAGATTTTGATGGTATTATTAACTTTCAAGAAACTCAAGTGGAAGGACGTTTGAGTTGTAGATGACCACGTCTCAGTTTTTATCATCAACATAACATAACTTCACGCCTTTCTTCACCCGAAGGTGTAGGCAGTGACTGTTAAGCCTCGACTCGCCGTTATGTTTACGTCCCAAATGGAATAGGTCGCGAAACTATTGCCATACTGGCACAAAGTTTTTAGTCATCGATATTTAATCACACATAACTTTCGAAATTAATCATTGGTGTGAGCCAGGATGCAAACCCGCGATCTCTGGATTAAGAAGCAGTGTGCTAGACCACTGGACCACCGAGATTTAAACATGACTGCTGATTGGATGTTGAAGTCAAAAGACATAAAAATTGAAAAGGATCTACGTCAAGAGTATATAAAGCTAAAGCGTGTGAGTTCTCTCTGGCCACCCTTTAAAAACTTGACATGAAGCCATTTATGTTGTTGTTGTAATTATTTGATAGTATTTATTGGACATTCAAAGAAACTATACTGACTCAACCGTTGCACAACTTTTTGTCTACTAACTGACAGACATGAAGTGTATCGCAAAAAAGTGGTTCTATCTGTTTATAACTAAGACACTTGAACATCTAACTATCTCGAAGTACACTAGATAAGATCTAGATGAGACCGTAATTGCCTTGCCTAGAATAACTTGATTATTAATGACCATGACTGGGGCAATTACGTGCCTGAAGTACAGCACTAACAGCCACTGTTCCATATCTACAATCTGGCAATACTTGGTCGGTATAAAGAGATTGTAAAATGATAAATTTGTATGCAGTTGAAATCATATACAGGGGTATATGGTCCTATCTATATATTGAGTTCGGTAAGAGTGGGATTTGGGGGGCAAACGAGCAGGCGTGTCACCTGATGGTGAGCAACAAACGCCGCCCATGGACACCTGAACACATATAGAGTTACAGTTGCATTGCCGGCCATTACAATGGGATATGAAAGGGGTCGGAAGTGGGATGGGAAAGGAAGGGAGATAGATTTGAGCCTTCGGAGACCTCTCTTACCGAGTGAAAGGTGGAAAGAGCCACTTTACGTCATGATATTTCACAGGTCGAGCCAGTCCTTTCATGCAGCGAACTGCGTGGCTCTACCATTGTTTATGTGCGGGAGGTAGGGGTTTTATTAAACATTAACCAATTGTCATGATAGTTTTTTATGTCACAGTGTATCCTCGCGGTCTTTGTCCAGAAACGCTTGCTATATTTCTAGAAAGTTATTCGCGATAGCCATCGACAACTGTATACCTAATAGCCTTCTGCAAGTACTAGACTATTCAAATTAGTATTAATTTTACAGATTAAAACAAACAAACAAACAGACAAACAAACGGCGCTTCACTATACAGATAATACATAAACATTACAATTTTTTTGTGTTTTAATTGGGTAAATTTACATGAAAAAAACTTGTCTCATTTTCCTCAACCGACTGGATATTATTTAATTATTATGTGTTTGAACCAAGTATACATAGTTCTAGTAAATGAGTCAGTTGAAGTTATTCACTGATAGCGAAAATATTTATGAATGAAAAACTAATCGCGTGCAATGCGGTAAATAATATATGCGTCACGTGACACCTAGACACCTGCCTACCTTGATATGGATTTATAATTGTTTGCAGTGTACAATTAGCTATAGTGCTGTTCAAAACAAACATAATTGAATGTAAAATTAATTGAACGACCGATTGAATAGAGCCACGCATTTACCTGCAAGATAAATCGACGTAAATTGGCTCGTGCCGAGTTCAGTTCGATGAGGGAGGTGTTCCAAGGCTCCCGTACTAAACCCCTCTCAATCACATCTTATGGCCGGTAACGAAACTGTGGTTAGGAGAAGACACAAAAAAATCACGTCTGGATGTATTTCTATGTAGTGTGAGTACGGCTATACTTTCCATTCGGTACAGCTTCGAAAACTAGATGGCGCTGTGTATTATTGTGTCTACGAACATTATGTATTATTATGTATTATTGAACTTTTCGTCATCGATGTGTGATTCTTTAAGAAATTTCCATGAATTTAATTGGTATTCACAACAAGTCGATTGGCTATTTTTCGTTATCGGAGTTTATTGCAGTTTAATTAAAATAATAATACTGACCGGTGAACATGGAGGTACATATTTACCCAAAAAAGCGTAGGTATCGTTACTATTAGCAAATATTCTAAAATATTCTTAAGGTGAGTTCTAATTCCCCAGAGAGGTAGCCAAAATTAACCATGTATGTATCGCAACAAGCGGTGCTGTTTTTTTTATGGGATAGGGCAAACAAGCTGGCGTGTCACCTGATGGCAGGCATCAAACGCCGCCCATGGACACCTGAACACAGACAGTTGCGTTGCCGTCCCTTACAATGGATTAGGGAACGAGCGAAACGGTGCTTGAGCCACTTTACGTTGATATTCTGATAGGTCGTGGTATTTCACCGGTTGAGCTGGCCCATTCATGCAGCGAACTGCGTGACTCTACTAAAGTTACGCTCAATCCAACATCTTAAATGTATGTAAATAATAGAGATTAATAATAATTGCAATACTTTTTGAGAAAAACCCGTTAAAATATAATTGGCAATAGGTACGTTCAGCTTTTTTTTAATAGGTATGTTATTTACTAATTTTTGCTTTGTTAAGTTTTTTGTGTTTATTTTGAAAATAATCATTCGTTTTGCAATATATTATTCTTTGTTTTCTTTATAATTATTGATGCTGAATCATAATTCAGTAACTAAGTGATAACACAATACCTAATCCAGGCAAAATAAATTCATGAAAGTATTGAATTTAAAAATAAGTAATAGTTAATTGGTTTTTATTATTTGTTGAAATATTTACACCAACGAATGGAACTAGTATCGCGGGACTTCAAATGTTAGATTTTCAGAAAGACAGCAAATATTGCGCTCGGGTTTATTTCCTTTTTCAGTGATAATTACTTATTACAGGTAGTACTGTATTATATTACTATAATTAATATATTTATCCGATTACACAAAAAAAAACCTGTGTTATGTAAGTTCCCATGAAACATTTGAGAACATATGTAGTTATGTGAGTGCTATGAAAATTTTTAACGTAGTACAGACACATGTCCCGAAAAGCAAATTACTTTTTCTAGCGTAGACGAATAATAAATTTATAAACTAATTTAAACGCTTAATAATGTTAACTTTATTTTGTCTAGGATGATGATTTCCTCCATGAATATTATTATTTATTATATAAGGTTATTTCAGCTTGTGTGCAATTTAAATGCTTTAAGAACCAGTTTTTATTTTAAAACAATGACAACGAGCGTTAGAGGAATTATACTAATAATTTACTATTACAATAAAAATATACTAAAATATATAAAAGTTAGTGTTAGATGCATCGTATTAAATCTTAATTAAACTAAGAGTTTTATATTATACTAGCTGACCCGACCAACGATGCCACATCAAAAGTAATAAAGAAGTAAATTTTGGATTTATCACTATTTTTTTTACTACACTATACATAAATTATATATAAAAACCACCCCGTTGATACCATCTATCAATGAAAAAAAATCGCTACAAATCATCATCATCCGTTGGTTAGTTATTTATTTCTAAGACTTTCGCGAATCTCACTCATAGATTAAAACAACTTTTAGGATTATATCGCGACGTTTCGAACTCTTTACTTTTCACTCGTGAAAATGATCTCTGTAAAGAGTTCGAAACGTCGGGAAATACTACTCTGTGTAAAAAGTATCGGGAATATTACAATAAAGAGACCCGCGTAAAAGAGGTCGTTCTAATTTTTTTACTGCATGTTGGTAGCACTGTACTGATTTAGCGCGCAAAATTTGAACGGGATCTGTCATTTAATTTGTTTTAAACTAAACTTTTTGTTGGTCATAGTTTTGAGTCCTCGGCGATTTTTACAATGGAAAATATTGTTGAACAAAGAGTGTGCCTTAAATTTTGTGTTTCGAATGATATTTCATGTGGTGAATCACTAAAAATGTTGCGAAATACCTACGGCGAATCATGTATATCGAAAACAAGGGCTTATGAATGGTATAAGGCTTTTAAAGAAGGCCGAGAAGTAGTAGTAGACTTGCCTCGTTCTGGTAGACCTTCAACCGCTACGACCAAAGAAAACATCGACAGAATCAAGAAGCTAGTGCTCGAAAATCAACGTATGAGTCTGAGAGAGTTGGCTAGTGCGGTGAACATATCTTTTAAGTCCGTCCACAATATTCTCATTGACATTTTAGGCATGAAACGCGTCGCCGCTCGACTAGTTCCAAAAGAGCTCAATTTTGTTCAAAAAGGGCAGCGAAAGCATGTCGCTGAAGACATGGTTTCCCGAGCTTCTACGGATCCGACCTTTATGAAACGTATAATAACTGGCGACGAGACATGGGTTTATGAGTATGACATGCAAACAAGCCAACAGTCTTCAGAATGGCGTCTCGAAAACGAGCCGAAACCCAAAAAACCGCGGCAAAGTCGCACCAAAATCAAGGTGATGCTGACAGTTTTTTTTGACTACCGTGGTGTGGTTCACTCCGAATTCCTTCCAGAGGGAGAAACAGTGAATAAAGAATATTATTTAGGCGTCATGAAGCGTTTGCGTGAGAGTATCCGCCGAAAACGTCCAGATTTGTGGCGACACAACTCATGGATGCTGCACCATGATAATGCACCATCACACACAGCCATTATAGTGAAAGAGTTTTTAGCGAAAAATTCAACAAACGTTCTCGACCAAGCACCCTATTCACCTGATATGGCTCCGTCTGACATTTTTTTATTTCCCAAGTTCAAATTACCACTTCGAGGAAAACGTTTTGAGTCAATAGAAGCCATAAAAGAAAATTCGCTGAATGAGCTAAAGGCCATACCGCAAATAGCCTATGAAAAATATATGGAAGACTGGGTGAAGCGGTGGAGATGTTGTATTGGAAGCGATGGGGCCTACTTTGAAGGCAATAAATTTAGATGAATAATTTGTATTTTTTGTTTTATTGACAAATTCCCGATACTTAGTACACAGAAGGTAAATATAAATAAATAATAAAGAAACGCGATATAATCCTAAAAGTTGTTTTAATATATCCGTTGTTTAGTTTTAAAAATATAAGCATATGAGGAGACAGACAGCGAAAAGCTACTTTATTTTATACTATGTAACAATGATGATAAGAATATACCGAGAAAAGATTTGCTTTTTTTTGTAACCGGTTTTATTTTGAATTGTATTAAGCAGTAACTCTAAAATTATATCAAGAGAACTTTCATTTTATGTTTTTTTTTTAAATCGACGAAGCATTGGTTACAAGCTAGTACCTAATTTTTTTTTTAAATATTTAGACAACTGCATTAACACGAGGCTCTCGACTTCCAACTGCTACCAAATAATTTTAATACTATTACTCAGATCATTAGAATTAATTATAAGTAATAATTATTTTAAGAACTTGACATAATTTCCGATAGATTTAAATTAATTATGTTTCATTTAATTAAATAAACAGATTTATTATTACATAACCTATTAATTTATTTACATTTATATACATTATATTTATGTGTGTGTATCGATACAGAATAATTAAATGCGTATCTTGTTTTTTTTTCTAATACTTTTAACGACTTCATTCGGTTACAGTATTGCAAGGTTTTTTTTTTATCAAATAATTATTTCATTGGCAATGAATTCTATATAAAAAATAACCTAATTATATATATCTATGCTAAATAGACAGGACGTGTGCATGCAAGTTCAGAAATGGTGGCATAAGTTCAATGTCAGTACGAGACTAATTTTAAAATTACCTTAACGTAAGAACTGAGTATTGCTAATGAGTATGAGTTTATATATTTTTATTACTAACACCGACAGTTAAAACTGTTGTATTTACTAACACCGCGTCAAGGTCAATCACCATTTGACCTTAGGTAAATTTTCTTGGTATTTATTCTTAAGAGGTCTCGGTGACATTA
Source organism: Euproctis similis (assembly GCA_905147225.2). Classification (NCBI taxonomy): domain Eukaryota; kingdom Metazoa; phylum Arthropoda; class Insecta; order Lepidoptera; family Erebidae; genus Euproctis; species Euproctis similis. Next base: position 20,043,383 of record LR990107.1, on the reverse strand, counting down.
TATTTATCTGCACTTCTTTGATGTACGCTTAGTCAAAGAAAATTATATAAAGCTTATATTTATAACTTATTATCCTTATTTGATGTGAGATAGGTTTCGAATATGAGACTTGATTCAGAAGAGGGGTGGGACCTATAGACCTATAGACTTTACATATTTCCCATTTTACTAGATATCATCATTACATGGTATAAAACAAAGTCACTTTCCGCTGTCTGTCCCCTTATATGCTTATATCTTTAAAACTACGCAACGGAGTTTGATGCCGTTCTTTTAATAGTTAGAGAGTGTGAACGGGGTGGTTTTGATCTATAATTCATATATGATGCTGTAAAGAAAAAATGATAATTTTCGAGATTTAGCGCTTTAATTGCAAACGCTGGCTGAACCCTAAGTGATAGATCTAAACAAAGTTTTACATTATTAAACACCTTCAAAAGATCTACAAAAAAGTCCGCGGGGGCATATATCTATCCTATCTCTTAGGGATAACCCACAATGACAATTTTTATGTTTTACTTTTTGACGTAAAATAATGACTTATTTACGAAGCAATTTTAAACATTACAGCGTTGATTTTCATCCAGTTAAGTATGTTAAATAGATTGTGATTTTAATATAGATGAATGTCGCCCTTTACACTATGTAATTTAAACGAATATTTACGAAGATATAACAGTATTAACAGAGCGGGACATATCAGTTGCGCTTCGCGCCAAAGCGAGTGCCGTTATATTGAAATAATAAAACTAAAATCCAAATTTTACTCATTTAATACTTTTGATGCGGAACCAAGTTCGCCGGGTCAGCTAGTTACATAGTATAAAACAAAGTCGCTTTCCGCTGTCTGTCCCGTTATATGCTTAGATCTTGAAAAGTACGCAACGGATTCTGATGCAGTTTTTTTATTAAAGAGAGGGTGACCACGGAGTTCGCCGGGTCCTCTAGTAAAATTTGGAGTAAAAGTTTGGAACAATGCTGATGAACATATTAAGATTGAAATTGTCCGCGTTGAAAATAATACAATACTCGCTATAATTTAAATATGTGTTTGAGGGAAACGCAGCATGAGCCAATTTACGCCAGTATTATGAGAGGTCGTGGTAATTCACTGGTCGAGCCGGCCCATTCAGTCAGCAAACTACATGGCTCTACCACTGATAAATGCTGTTCAACTTAATCGTATTCATTTATATAGATATTAGTAATTTAATTGATTTTTTTTATATGAAGCAGGCCGGCGTCGTAGCTCTAAAGTATGACGAAACATAAAACCAAGGCAAACTAGTTAGTAATTATTATATATCTAATATAAATGTAACATTATGCAATTTAATGTGCAGGTAGTAGGTAGAGTGAAGTGTTCGTGATATTGAACATTGTGTTTTATTATTTTTATTACTAGTTTTTTTTTTTAATATTTGTAACACGTAACATTTCCAATATGGTATTTGATATGTATGTTTGATTTTACATGTTTTTATAACTCTTTTTTTTAATTAAAGAATAATGTATTTTACATTTGTCTTTTTTTTTTGAAAATCTTGTATTATATATATCGTACGAGTTTCGTAACAATTTTCGGACATCTCTAATATTTATCTTCATTTGATAGTAACCTATCAAATGAAGATGATGATGAATGAATTCAAAGCCGTAACTGAACTCGAGAACACAAAACAATCAGAATTAGATGTTATTTTCTTGATGATATTGGTATAAATATTGCAAACTGAGGTATCTTTTTTTTTCTTCTATTGATTCATTATAATGTATAGAAGATTCCGAAACAAAATATTCTTAGATTCCAGGAACACTAATGTGATATTATTGTGGAAGATTGTGGTTTTAATATCTGTATAATAAACGAGTTATTATGTCATAAATACTTGAATATTGAACAATAGTTAGTCTTATTGTGAATTATAATCTTTTCCAGTTAACTATTATATTCATTACAAAGTCTTTGATTTTTTTTATCGGATAGGGAGGCAGACAAGCAAGCGTGTCATCTGATGGTAACGAACTAACGCTGCCGATGGACACCTGGAACACAAATACTGTTACAGTTGCATTGCCAGCTTTGAAAATGGGATAGGAAAAGGGTCAGAAGTGGAATGTCGAGGGCTGGGTGGAAGAGGTTGGGCCTCCGGATACCTTTCTCACCGAGCTAAACTTGTCATAAGCCACTTTACGCCAATAATCTGAGGGGTAGTGGTATTTCACAGATGGTTAAGCCGTCCTCCCGGCTTAACCATCATTAGTAACATTTCTTCATTGGTAAATTTTGCGAAATCAGTTTTTGACACATATGTTTCACTTTTATGCTCTGTTCTCTTTGCCGATCCCGCAAGGGACTTGGCGTGATGTTAATTGTATATATATTTTACTTTAAAAATTTGCAACAAAATCTCGAAAGTACTAAAAAGAATCTTAAACAACTTTATTCTTAAACGAGATTGTATTGTTTTTAATCGCTCGGTCTCATGCAGTGTGCAGTAAAACGAACGTTCCCTTAAAGTAATGGCTCGTAACCGTCTGTATAATTGGTTTAATATTTTATTTTTTGCAAGATTGATTGATCAAGAAAATCTTGAAAATCAAGGTGATGCTGACAGTTTTTTTTGACTACCGTGGTGTGGTTCACTCCGAATTCCTTCCAGAGGGAGAAACAGTGAATAAAGAATATTATTTAGGCGTCATGAAGCGTTTGCTTGAGAGTATCCGCCGAAAACGTCCAGATTTGTGGCGACACAACTCATGGATGCTGCACCATGATAATGCACCATCACACACAGCCATTATAGTGAAAGAGTTTTTAGCGAAAAATTCAACAAACGTTCTCGACCAAGCACCCTATTCACCTGATATGGCTCCGTCTGACTTTTTTTTATTTCCCAAGTTAAAATTACCACTTCGAGGAAAACGTTTTGAGTCAATAGAAGCCATAAAAGAAAATTCGCTGAATGAGCTAAAGGCCATACCGCAAATAGCCTATGAAAAATGTATGGAAGACTGGGTGAAGCGGTGGAGATGTTGTATTGCAAGCGATGGGGCCTACTTTGAAGGCGATTAAATAAATTTAGATGAATAATTTGTATTTTTTGTTTTATTGACAAATTCCCGATACTTAGTACACAGAAGGTATTATTAAACGTGTTCTGGAGGGAGGTTAGTTTAGGAGTATCAAAAATCGACGCGCGTGCATGAAAAGAGTTATGAAAGTCATCGAAGTTAGTGAGGTGTGTAAGAATCGTGCCTTATGGCGCTCCGTTTCTGCCTACCCCGCATAGGATTCGGTGTAAAGCTTGTAACATTATAGGCAACTGTAACATTATACGTGTTGCAGGTGTCCATGGGCAGCGCTGGTCACTTACCATCAGGTGACACACCTGCACGTTTGCTCTCCGACCAGTAAAAAATTAAATAAAAACTACAGTTCATGTCTGCGGTATGTTACTCTACTAAAATCTGTTCGTATTAGATTTTTTCTTCAATATTTTCAATACAAAACAAATAATGGATACTTGCATTTTATTATATGTAGTAAAATTACAGATAAAACATACAACCTACCCACGGCTACTATTCTGATGAGTAGGATAATAGCATTTATATATCAGTAGGCTTTTGGTTCTGATGACCCTTGCACGTACAGGAAGGTAGTCAATTTATCTAGGACACGAGGAACCAAGGTTTATATACTGTGACACCACATCCATAATTCAATTTATAACTCTATATATAGTTAATAATTTACCAAAAATGAAAATATATTCCAAAATTTGTATATTATGCACTTATCTAAATTTTTTTTTATTAATCTAAGCTAAAACTTAGTATTTTGTCTCTGACATTCAGCAGTATCTAGAAGAACTATATTAATATTATACACACGAGCAAAGTCACGTTAAAATATTAGCTGGTGAGTACTAATTTTCCTTATAACACGAAGGACATCATTAGGGATTTTTTATATAAATTACTGGTCAGCAGACCGGTTTGGTATAATAAGGACCGGATACAAAGTTTAAATATATTTAAAGGTACTCAATCTGTACTAACAGGTGCTAAGCTCATTACTGTTCATAAATATGAATGCACATCAGTATTATATTGTATTTACTGAAATAACAAAATACAAAAAAAAATACCATTCATAATCTATTGTTACTAATTTCAATTTTTCTCCAAGACGCGGTCAGTACTGAGAAAAATTTATTCGATTATGAATATGAAATAGAAAAGTTTAATTTAACATAAACTTACTTAAATCACATTATACGCCCAAAACGCAGAAATAGATCAAGATCTTGATCGGCCCAAAAGTTTATAGAGGCATGGTTTTAGAAGTAGATACGGTCTTTCATACGTATCATATAAACTAAAAACTAGGTATAAGATTATACATTACATAATTAATGCGTGTGCGGTGTACGCGAGCGACATCTTTTTTTATTGAACTCAGTTGAGTAATTAAGTTCAAACACTTGAATACTTTTTAAGTTTATTTCTCACAAGTATTTATATACTTATACATACGTAACGCGTTACGGCGCTAATCTTCTCCTCTCACTCACACTGTAATTCGAAAAGACGCTTCCCCCTCTCAGCTGTCAACACTTATCCTTTTAAATAAATAACATTTTGATAAACACTGCCTTAGTAGATTCGAGTTGTCTCCTACCAAATTGAGTAAGATAAAATTCATTAGAAAAGTAGGAAGAATCAATCGATAATTGTCGAGACGTCTAATTATTTAGTTTTTGTATCTTTTTATCGATAAAATAAATACCAACTTTTCCATTTCAATGACAACGAAACCTTCACTGAAATTCCAATTAGACAATATCTAGTTAAATTAAATTACTTTTCATGATTTGTTTTTTTTTTTAAAAAACAACTTAAACTAAATATTTGTTTATGAAAAAAACAAATAAAGGTAAATATTTGCTTATAACAAATATTTACTTTTTTTTATAAACATTATTTACCTTTTACCTTATTAAAAAAAAACAAATAAATAAATAATAAATAAATAATAATAATAATAAATATTTGCTATAAGCAAATATTTACCTTTATTTGTTATTTTTTATAAACAAATATTTGCCTTTATTCGTTTTTTTTTTAAAAACAAATCATGAAAAGTAATTTAATTTAACTAGATATTGTCTAAATTGTATTTGTTTGTATTGTGTATTGTATAAAAATTTTTAAAGTTATATATGTGAGTGATATTGTTTTTGTATAACATATTGTCAAGAGATTCAAAGTTAATATAATATGTGAATATATTTTAACAACTATATATATATATATACATATACAGCATGTAACGTAATTATTATTTGTTCGCTTTCGGAATCTGGATCGAATTTGATTGGTTTCTTATGTAGCCATTTTTTTTCTCAAATTTAGCTTGAACTCAAGTCATCTAACTAACTAACAACAGTCATCTTACACGTAGTTCATAGTAACGAAAATGGACCGTAAGATCGGGTATTAAAATTATTTATAATGAAACATTAACATTGTACGAAACAAAATTGGAATGACTACTTTCACAAATAAACAATGCTAATAATATTTGGTGTATGCATTGCATTAATATTATTATATTCCAATTGGGGTGTATGAGGGTGTGCGTTAATTATGTTACACGCTGTATATATATTTAAATATAAAATTCTCGTGTCACAATGTTCGTTCCCATACTCCTCCGAAACGGCTTGACCGATTCTCATGAAATTTTACTACTATTTTACTGGTTACTATCTATTTTTCATTTCCCTAAATGTTAAGGATAGCCCTGCTCTAAACATTTTTTTTTTTAATTTTTCGATATATTTCTGTTTTCCATTTTTTTTATAAAACGGGATACAAAAATGCACTCTAAATTTTCAACCCCCTACGATCAACAACCCCCAAATTTTCAACCCCCTACGGGTCAGCTAGTTATTAAATTTATTTATAAATATTTTACATTATTCTCACTAAAGACTTACGATTTCTGCTGAGATTATCTGGTTATGTTCACCTATTGCCAATATTTATTTTCCTGTTATAGACATAAAACTTTGATGAATATTTTTCCATTGAGTAGGTAAACGACAACAGGAAAATTGTACAAAACATTCAAGACATTTTGTAATAGTTTAAGATTTAAAAAATAAAAACAGCACTTTAGTGTTATTCCCCGATGGCCGGTTGTATAACGACTTTTTAAAAGCCTTGAAAAAATTAAAACTAAAATATGCGAAATAATATCGAATTGAACGTATTAGGTAAAGTATATATTTATAATATTTTCATTTCCAGTTACTGTTTTAAACTGCCTCGTTACTGCATCGGAACTAAGTTATGAATGCGTTTGATTGAGTATTCAAAAAAAAAAAAAAAACTCCACAAAAATTTGTTATGTCTGTAACAGTAAACCGGAGTTATAAAAGCTAATAAATTCATAGTTTAATTGTTGTCGAGTACTCAAGCATTCAAGCAACTAAATCTAAAATCTCAAATCCACATCCTAGATGAATTCCACTTGTTGCTTACAGAAGACATTAAATAGTCTCAGCGATCTATTTGTTAAATTATATTATTATGAGGGTCTAATTCTGCGAATTTCCAGTAATATTAAGATGAAAATCAATACAAATCGACAATATTAAAAAACATCATACTGTATAACGCATTTATTTAATACTCGCTTTCCACCTCGCGGTGTTACTCGCGAAAAAACAAACTCGCGATGACTTATTTTATTATTACGTTACTCTGGGATGAATGTAGCTTTGTAATAATTGTAATACATATTTAAAGATTTTTTTAAATCGGTCCAGTAGTTTTTGAGTTTGTTCTCTACATACGAAAATATAAATCTTTCCTATTTATAATATTAGTATAGATATAATTTTATTCTTGAGCTTGAAGTCGATTCAAATTTACAATCTTATCTTTAATTTTTAACAATATTCTCATCAGTAAACGAACACTAGCAGCTAAAGAATAGGCTATTAAGAGTTAAGAGTAAGCTAACTTTTTTTATGTTACATATAATTACCGTTCCTTCGTAAAACCAGATTTAGACCAAGTAGTTATTAACGTATTTATATTATATATATATAAAACGGAACCGTTTTAGTCTTTAGTATTAATATTTTGTGGCTGTATACTGTGGAACAATTTCGCACAAATATCAATCCAAAATTATACAACGCAAAACCATTGAATTCGTTGCTATGACCTATTGTTTGCGAGATTACGAGTGTGGAAGAATCGATAATGGATTATACATGGGTGGCTTCGATATTGTTCGATGATCGATTGTAATATGAATTATACTGACAACATGTACCTGAGTACTTGTTTTTAGTATTATTGGTACCAAGTAAGTACTGTATAGTACAGTCGTGGGATCTTATTACGACACTCTGCTGCGCCGAGTCGAATATAATCGTTACCAATATAATATTACCATTTAGAAATAATGGAATGAGTTTTCCAAAAGAAAATTCCATTAAATTTGTAAGAAAATTATTTTAATCATATCCGGTCACCTCGATATAGTTAAATGTCAACTAAATTCAGGTTTACATTACATACATAACTTCAGGCCAATCGCTGGCAGGTTAGGCAGAGAGAACAGAACGCCATAACGCATGATTCTTACACGACTCGCTCGCTTCGTTGACTTTCATAACTGGTTTCATGCACGCGCGTCGATTTTTAAGGCTCTTAATCACCTTTAAGGTTAACATTAAAGAGCTTCTATGTATATCATCACTTGTGTAAGATATGTTAATAAATATGACACACCTATGTATTAAGAACTTCAAATTCAGAAAGGAGCTCTATGAGCTAAAAAAATCATTAAAAAATATCACTAGAGGTGTGAAATTTATTTAATTTAAATGTTTAAGTAATTCCATCTCAAATGACAATACAATTGTGTAGTCATCTTAGTCAACAAACCCGTTTAGGATACCGTTCTTGGTCGCGAGTGAGAATAATGTTAACTACATTATGTATTTGCTGCAAAGTCCGTTCATTCCCCGTTAGTTAATAAATATATGTTCAAAATTGGAAAATCCAATAATATTAAGCCTCGTCAGTTTTTTAAAATTCTTTATGCAATCAGGCAACGTAACATTGAAGACATTCAAGCCGTTATTTCTTGTTAGAAAATATAATCAGTATATACTTAGAAAACAATACTTAGCCTTAAACAGAAGTGTCATTTTTTTCAAGAACACACAAACCTTTGGTGTTCGAATTTTAAAAGCGAATTCATATTTATTTAAAAATACAAAACAATCGGCTCAGTCCATGGTTTATCTTTAAATAACCTGCTTTTGTAGCTGAAACGTGGTAATTAATACTCAGGGTCTACCGGTATTTTTTTGTGCCCAATCTTTATTTTTTTATTCTTCAATATGAGTACTGAATTTTTATAATAGTATAGACTGGCATAGTGCCTGTATTTTTAAAAGCTTTTATTTAACTTGCACTGTATGTATGTATGTAAGTATGTATGTTCGGTGGAATCTTGCAACTCAATTTTGAAGTAGATATCTTCAACCGATTGAGCTGAAATTTTGTATACACGTTTACATTGGATGAAAATGCATGATATGATGTGTGACATTATTCTATATCCAATATGGCGGACCACCCAAGATGAAGGAATGGATATTTTGAATGCATTTCTACAATATGGGTATCAAATGAAAGGGCTTATTGAGTGTAACTCAAAAAATAGTATGACTTTATTCTAAATCCAATATGGTGGAATATCCAAGATGGAGGAAAACATATTTTAAGCTTCTGGACAATATGGGTATCAAATGAAAGGGCTCATTGAGACTAACTGAAAAAATAATATGACGTTATTCTAAATCTAATATGGCGGATCCTCCAAGATAGAGAAACAGTTTTTTTAAAGCATTTCTATAATATGGCATTTCTATATCTATATCAAATAAAGGAATTGTTGAAATTAACTCAAAAAATAATATGACGTCATTCTAAATCCAATATGGCGGATATTCCACCATATTTGCATTTATACAATATGGGTATCAAATGAAAGGGCTTGTTGAGAATAACTCGAAAAATAATGTGACGTCATTCTAAATACCATACGGCGGACCATCCGAGATGACGGCATACATATTTTTGGTGTATTTCTGCAATATAGCTATGAATTAAAAATCATCATTGCGATTAAATGGAAAAGAAAGCTCTAACCTGAAATTGAATTAGATGATCTCCTTATTGAAGAGCTGGACTGTTTGAAATTAAGCGGTAAACTAACTTGCAATAATGATGCGTTGAATGACATGACACTAATCTAGTCAGCCATAACTAAAAATTAAAAAATAATTAAGAGCAAAAACCCTTTTTAAGGAAGCTTTTATTTAAGCGCTCTAAAAATAAGAAAATAATATTTCCTTAAAAATTTCAAGTATCAACTTAGAGCCTCAGTATGTACAATTTATATAATAATAAAAGCTTGTCGCGAGGTTTGACTCCCTATTAGTAGGTTATTAAATTGCAATAGATAATATAGTAAAGTTAGTAGATTAATTTACATGAGTGTTTTGCTAATTTCTTCTCATGACAACCTTACACTCAGAATCGTCCGTGCGTTTTTGTCTCAAGCGCTCGTGTTTTAATATGTTATGCTTTAAACATAATAATAAGTTAAATATCTGTATTTACGGATTAAATTTAATAAGACCCAAGAAAATAAAGCTATTTTGATTTGATTTGACATTATGAAAATAGAAAATACAGTTTATTTACAACTCGCGCGACAAGCTTTTATTATTATATAAATTGTACATACTGAGGCTCTAAGTTGATACTTGAAATTTTTAAGGTAATATTATTTTCTTATTTTTAGAGCGCTTAAATAAAAGCTTCCTTAAAAAGGGTTTTTGCTTTTAATTTATTTACACATTCTCTTTGGCTACTATTGCCTGTTAAAGTAAAAATTATCTCTTTCCGGTTATAAAAAATATACTAAATCATTGGAATACATATTTTGTAAATGTCTTACATTTTTGTTCGGCAACCAACTGCACAATTGCATCCAGCTTTAAAGGTACCTATAGGAGGACCGGAAGAAGAAATAATGGAAAAGTGAAATTTGGTGTAATCTCTGAGGCCTACTGCTTAAAAAGATAGAATAACCCAATAATGTCAGAGCCGGTTGATTATGACTCCTTCGATAAATAAAGCTTTTACACATATAAGAAATTTAAAAGTTGTTTTAATCAATCAACCCTGACATAATTATCACGCTTAACGATATGCGCAATACATCTTATTTGATTGTGATATGATTTTATTAATTTACTTTAGGGCTGGTCTATTCTTCGCACAGAGGATTAGCAATGCAGCCAGTCTTCTGGGCACGCTGCCAGTAGACCGAGATGCGGAGAAATTTGATTTCAGATAGTTTTTAAATTGTATATATTGTAAATAATGTAATTTATTTATTTCCTCTTGTTATTTACTTTTAATTGACAGAAGCAAAGCATCTAGTAAATAAATGTTTTAATAACAGTTGTATTGTATTTGGAGTAAAATCTCTGCCCGTGATGTGGTGAACATGTTAGTAATAGTCACTTCACATTCATAATAATCAACAATTGTAACAGAAACGAACAAGAAAAAATATCAAAATATAAATATATTAAAACATTCACAAAAACAATTATACCTATTATGCATATTATAAGGACGTGACGTTTGATCGATGTTACTTCATAATTTTCGTATTTACTGATAAAACACAGGATGTGTTTACCTTGATCAAAGTCAGTCTGGCGCCGTCAAAACGGGTTTTTTTTTCAATATATATTTAAGTTTCAATTCAAGCGATAATAGAATATTCGTACAATTTTCACAAAACGACATCTTCAAGTCCGAACGATAACCTTTTTTTCCACGGTCAAATATCAGATCCAATTGTAAGGCATATTTACTATTCAATATTAATATAAATAAATTAATAATTTGTTAAAAACTGTTGGCCTTTCAACTAATTCTGCCTTTGGTCGTCTCACTTCCGGTCGGTTTGTTTACCGGAATAAATAATATTTAATATGCATAATATGTATTCTTTTGGGTTGAATTAATCTTCCTAGTTTAGTTCGTTCATGTTGAGGCTATTTGCCTTGAGGATGCAATCAGTAAATACATTGAACACATACAAAGTAGGTGATGTTGTGTTAACTTACTTAATATATTTTAAAAGACAGTAACCGAATCAGATGAGATTAAAACAGAATTTATGACCCATTGAATCTACTAATAAAATAAATATGATATTTTTACACAAAAGGTTTCTTAGGAGGTAATATAAAAAAGCGAAAAGATATTATGATTAATAAATATAAAAAAATCATGCTACGACATTGGGCGATAGCTCCTTGATGATGAATGATATATAACATAGACAAAGGACATTCATTTAAAAAAAAAAGTTTTTGTTAATGTAAAATCAGACAGAAATTAATCATTCACAAGCTTGAAAATGTGTACGCCATTAAAAAAAAATTCTTATAAAACGTCGTTGCTTCAGTTTAGAATATGTCTTTTTGTAACTAGTATATACAAAGTCTCGGTCGTCCAGTGGTCGAGCACCCCGCTTCTGAAACTAGAGGTCGCGGGTTCGAATCATCACACTGGCTCACACCAATGACTTTTTGAAGTTATTATCGGACGTGTGAATAATATCGATGAGTGAAAACTTTGTGCCCGGTATGGCAATATGTTCGCCGTAACGGGGATGTAAACAACGGCGAGACGAGGCTTAACAGCCGCTGCCTACACCTCCGAGTAGAAAAAGGCGTGAAGTTATGTTATGTTATATACATAAAATTCATTCATTACATAAGTTTAGTAAATATCAAATTACTACATATGCGATAACGGTCCATTATTTGGGACATAATATGTATATATATATATATAGTCAGCTCTATGTAAACATAGATACAGACGGACGACAAATACCGCAAGTTATTTTATATTTGTTGAAATGATTTGTTTAGAAATTAACGGGTGTCGCGCTCGTGTCTGACACTAATGACACACTTCTTGTATATTTACTTATCGATAATAAATAATAACATAACTGTGAACAAGCTTCATCATTACATAGTATAAAACAAAGTCGCTTTCCGCTGTCTGTCTCCTTGATCTTTGAAAATATACAACGGATTTTGATGCGTTTTTTTTGACAGATAGAGGGTATCAACGGGGTGGTTTGTATGTATAATTCATGTAGCATATAAAAAGTGATAATTTTCAATATTTAATTAAGACACTTTGATTGCAAACGCTATGCTGTAAAAATAACTTTTGAAGCGGAACAAAGTTCGAAATCCGTTGATTACTTACTGAGCATCTATTGGGACAGACAGATAAAAGCGAGTTTATTTTATACTATGTGATGAATAAGGATATGTATTATAAGTATGTATTTACAAAAGAAAAGTATATATGTATTTATATCCGTTACCTAGTATCCATAACACAAGCATTTAGTTGCTTAGCTTGGAACTAGAGGGCGCTGTGTTTATTGTGTCCAAGATATATTTATTTATTTATTTATTTATTTATTTAAAACATTTGAAGTTATTATTTTGTCAAACAACACAATTATGATGATTTCCGTTTTAAAGATTTTGAGTCGTTGTAAAAGATGTAAATCATAATATTTACGTACAATTCAGAACCAACTATACACCATACTTCAAAATTAACTAAAAAGCGTAAAGTTACATTAGTTTGTTTTAGTCATAACTTCGCAATTTTCTATGAATAAATATTCCAGGTCAAGGTCATTTCTTAAAAGACTAACAAATAATTTCCATCAATGTATTTTAACCAAAACAAAAGCTTCAAATATAGTAATAATTTAAAAGTAATAACAATATCTTATGTATTGTAATATTTATTAGACATAAATACTTGTAACAATGATCAGATAAAACAGCTTAGTAAATAAAAAAATGGGAACTAAACAAATGGGACCTAACATAACGAAGCAACGAACATTCAAAATGGAGAATAGGTGGCGAACCTATTGCCATACACCGGGCACAAAATTGTCAGTCTTCGATATTTATCACACATAACTTCCAAAAAGAATTCCAAACTTGAAATTCAAAAACTTGATTGCTTCATTACAAGTACATAAAAACGACGATACATTAAGAGAGGCTATTTTTGGTTCAAACCGGGACCCGAAGACCCAAGTTATTTAAGTTGTCCAGACAAACCAGTAATCAACCCGTTCTCTCATTAATCAGCTGTCTTCGCGAATAAACGGCATATATTCCAGGCAAACTTAAAAAATACGTATTACCATATAGATGATGTTATTTTTTATTATTATTTAGTTATTACTTTCAATTAAAAACTCCAGAAAATTATCAATAAATAAAGTTGATAATAATTTTTCTATTACAATTTTTTTAAAACGTTTCAAGACTGTGTTTCAGAGTATTTCAGATGTGACTGTATTTAAGTGATAGTATAAAAAAATAAACACTAAAAATTAATAAAATATACAGGTACTTTATATTAATATTAATTGTAATTGCTGTAATAATAATTACATTTTAGAAAACTATTTCACATCACTTTTAAAAGATCGAGACGCAAATAAAACGAACAGTATTACCTATATATAATTCTGCAAGGCTATTACGAATTCCGAACACGCAGCATCAACGCCGAATCAACCTTGTTGCAAGGCTTTTTACGTTTGTAACGCGACAACTTCGGTTATGTGACATGGCTTCGGTGTGACCGACTATAGATACCTACGTCGGGACTGGACAGAAATTCTTAATAAACTAGCCACAGATATTAACATAGATTATACGGATTTATAAGCTGTTTTGCATAATTAGTTACCAAGCTTTTTCCTGCAATTTGTATTAATATTAAAATGTTATTTAGCCTGTTTTATTTAAAAGATACTTGTCAAGTATATATAAAATATTTGTTTAATGTTAAATTGATAATTTCCTTGCAATTTTAATGATCAATGCGGTTGAGAGATATTATTAAAGTAATTTCAATCTGTATCGACTAATTCTCTTCCAATAGAGAAAGTGCCTTACAATTGCGTTTAAATTCCAATTTTTTTAAGGAACAACTGGAGTACATCAAGATATTGAAATTTTCATAAATAAAAAATAAGTATTTTTATATCTTTACGCCTCTAATACTTGAAGGTATGCATAGTATAATTTATCATCATTTACAGCCACAACTTCTTCAGTCCACGTTATTGGCTAATTAATTTCTGAATAGTCATTAGCATTAAGAAAATTAACGCTTAGATTATCGAAACTAATTAATAGATACATGAATATTTTCTCGTAGTGCATAAATGGTAAAATAAATGTTGTATCAAAAAGAGGAAATAACTCTCACGCGCTTGACTGGGTACAGTTATAGGTGGCGCCACTTGACATATGTGAATGCCAACTAATACAAACATCATGTATATATTTGCATATATTGCAAACGATTCATCACGACAACAATACTTGTGCCTGGGTTTCTCCCATGTGACAGTGTCCCAGTTTGAGCAGTTATTTTATAGAACACTCACTAGCTTGTATTTATATATATGTTATTATTGTCGATAAATGATTAATAAGTTGTGATCAAAAACCTGTCATAATTCGACCTAAATATTTTGAAAGCAGTACTTATAGTAGCAAAATAACTTAACGATTGCCCCGTAGAGCTGATTGGAACTCGGTTGGTAACGTCTTATCCACTTCATTTCGTATGACTTGCAGAACTCTTACGCAAATAGGTTTTTATTTATAAAATTACCACATCATAATGGCAATCGGCCTTATAGTTGCTGAGATTTCCTGAGGAGTGACATGGCTGATAGATAGCTAACCTGCAAAATTCGTACCGGGTAACAGTCAGATTCAGCCGGGTCACGGGTCGGCCACACAATTAAATTATGTCAAAGCATAAAAAAATAAAATACACCTAATCGTCGCTTCACGGGACCTCTCCAGTAACATTTGATTTGTTAAGGAAATAAATTTCCTGAATCTTTTCTATGGGAGTATAGAAATAGGTACATTTTAGACTTTTAATGGGATATTTTTATTTTATTCTCTCCGTAAGATTCATCCTTATTATTCAAGGAATAATATAAAAAATAATTAGTGAAATCTGTCCAGCTATACGCGTGTGATCCCATGACCATTGGAATTATGGATTATTTTATATATTATTATATTGATTTATCATCGATAACATATTACCTATATACTGTCACATGACTCAGATTTTCTTTTACAAATATAATTTTAATAGTTAATGACTGATTATATTTTAAATAATTTCTATTATATTTTCCATTTGAAACATGTATGATTTTTAATTCCTTATTGACGGTTCATTGCTTGATCAAAGTGTTGCTGTGTGCTGCTGAAAGTATTAAATGACAAGAAGGATTGTAAGTGTATCTGTTTGGTGATGATTTAAAACCGATAAACGTGTTTGACAAGAGCTATGAAAGTCGAGGAATCGATTGAGGTATGTAACAAACAAACCTTATGGTGCTCTGTTCTCTCTGCATACCCTGCAAGGTACTTGATGTTAAGTCGAGTATGTAAGAATCAAAGACAGTCAAAGTTGGGAAATGTTTTAATGTATCCGCCATTGCCGGTCGGGATTTTGTTGTTATTGAACGTCTGCCAAAATGTTTCAACAAAATGCCGTTCGAGGAAACTAAAAGCTAAAATTCGCAAGAACTTTCTCAGTAACTTTAAGTTGAATTACGAAGTACAATGGAGCGCCCATCGCACGGAGTCATTGACTGGGCGTAGTGCGATGAACCATACACAGCCATTTGTTGTCAGTATTTTATTTGGCAATAATAATGACAAAATAAAAAATAAACTATAGCTCAAGTCTTTTGTATCCCCTGACAACAAACACGAGGCACAACGTTTTTACAATTCTTAACTTTAGTTCGATTTTTACAAATATCATGAACTGCCTGTATACAGTCTGCTTATATGAAAGACACTAAAAACTCTTTGAGTCGTTTAGTACACTAGCTGACCCAGAGAACTTTGTTTTTCCTCAGAAGCTATAATTGAGTGAATAAAAGATATAGCTAAAATAAAAGTAGCCTATATCACTCCTTATAAAATCGGCTTCCAGTCATTTCAAAGATTATTTGGAACAAACCACGGATGTCACGGATTCGTTTTGTTCGAATATCTATTTAACAAGTAACAAACAGGGACACAAACAAAATTGAAAAAAAGAATGAGATATTTTGGTGTATGTACCGTATATAAATTCATAAGCATGATGCAAAAAGCGGTTTTTTCAATTTTGCAAACAGACTCTCCAATTTAATTTATTTATATAGATTTCTCCTGGTATGGAAGCAGTTTTTATTTAATTTCAGCGTGTATAACAGTTGTGTTCGAGTTTAAATATGAAAAATATCTGTGAGTCGTTTGATTATTAGACATTATACATTTAGTAATTATTTAATTAATCTAGGTTTTCGTTAATTATTAATTGTGGTTGATTGATTAAGTTGACGAAATAATTGTGGGTTTTTAATACTCTATAACAGCAAGCGGCAAAAGTTTATCCATTTCAGTGGAAAAGCGCCTTCATTGATCCAAAACTGGCCTCTGTATATAATATTTTCAAGCTATTAGCTAACTGGTTGTAATGATTACTGCAGATGGTTTAACGACAACCGGGAATTGGCAGACATCCATTTCCTTTTTATCTTTCATATAAACATGCTTCATAAAATAAAACTTCTATAAATGGCATATTTTAAGAACTGAAGAGATGTGATC
The DNA here is from genome assembly GCA_905147225.2 of Euproctis similis. Lineage (NCBI taxonomy): Eukaryota > Metazoa > Arthropoda > Insecta > Lepidoptera > Erebidae > Euproctis > Euproctis similis. The sequence goes on along the minus strand of LR990107.1, from coordinate 20,026,491 downwards.
ATATAATTTTATTGCTTTTAAAAAGCCCTATTAACAAAAAACTAACTATTACATAATTTTATCGAATAGTCAGGCCGTCATTTATACCTTGTTGAACTGCTGGAATATTCTCTCGAAGACCACGAGGCTTTCTTAGGTAAACCGGTCAGTAATCTATATGTTGACTCCGAACTATCATCCCCACGCACTAATGCCCATCAGCAAATGTAAATTAAATCGAGGGATAATGTTGACACGATTTTTGGTTTCAGTAGTTTAGATCTCGACCATTGGACCACAGAGGAACTATTTTATTTTTAGATGTCCTTATTATTGGTCGGCACTTTTCGCAGAGAAATGTAGACGAATGGTATCCATTACGGACAAAAAGTAATTACTTATGCACAAATTATAATAATAATATCTTGGACACAATTCACACAGTTCCCTCTAGTTTCAAACTAAGCAACTAACTGTTTGTAATATGAATACTAGATAACTACATATATAGTTTTTTTTTTGTAAATACATACTTATAATACATAGAAAAACATCCAGACGCCATATAAACATTCATGCTTATAATAAATATTTGTACTCGGGTGGATATCGAACCCAACTTCGATTCTGAAGTCGGTAGTTCCAGCAATACACCACGAGGCTCGTCAATTAAACCAATATGTTAATAAGTATGTCTTATTTGCGTTCAAACAATAAAATTCGAATGCACGAACCATAACATGACTCCATGGTAAATAGGAGGGACGGCATATCAAGTTTTTGCAAGACCATAATATTTTTTACACGAAAACTAATTTTTTTTTAAGATTCTCTGCGGCCATTGTTTTGTGACGGATGTGATGTAAAAAGTCTATTAATCCACGTACCTACCTCATTCGTCGGCACAGGTAATTTACGCGGAATCTTGTTTCTAGAAAATGTTTCTCAATTATGTGTATACATATAAGCACGTAACTATGTGCCTAACTTCTTGGTTCAGTGCGAAAATACTAAATGCATTTAACAATTTATACATTCTAGATAATGGAATTTGTCTTAAATGGAGGCATGATTTTGTAACATTGCACTTACATAAGAATATATAATATTTACAGCTCAACAAAACTTATAAAACAAAGATCAGGTTGGACAGAATTAATTTGAACGATTTGTGGAATTTGGCTGCGCAATATATCGTCCTAATAGCTTAGAGGTTTGGCATTCTATCTTTTGATTCAGAAGTCACGACTACGTATATTCTCAGTTCATTCTATGGTATCAAATAATTTAACTTTAGTCGTATAAAGGTCCACAGAGACACTTTCAGACAGAAGTTTAGAAATATAAATATCATACCTATCTAAAAAAAATATAACTGGTTTATTAGTGAAACCGTTAAGCCATTGTGGTTTAATTTTTTTTAGTATGTGCCTGAATTATTGTGAACGGAAGTAATTGAGGTTAGCTGGGCGTGTCGATAAACGCATCATGAAATTACTGAAGACTATTTTTTCAGTGTTATTATTCTTATTTACGTCACTTGTTGTATAAATATGTACTTATGAATGCACATGAATAATTTTAGTTTAATTAAAAATCAGTATACAAGATAATATTCTTGTAAGCTAGTATAACAGTGCTCTTTTTTGTCTGTGCCTAGGCATTTTCGTAGACAAGCGATTGCTCTGTATTTGTTCCCGGTATTGATGTTCTGAACAAAAAAGTTTTTGATGTCGTATTAATAGATTCACTATTTTTTTATCTTTTCAATATTATGTAATTATTTCTATTTTAAGAAGTCCATGATACGACGAGTCTTACGATTTCAACACAGAAAATTTGGCCAAATAAAAATTATGCCATAGAAAAAAAAGTAAAAAAAAATAAAAGAACTTCAAATTTTAAATTCCATACTATTTTTTGAAAATACAAAGAAGCTGGATTTGTTGGGTGGCCGACCTCGTTTATGAAACGTGAAACGGCTCAGTCTTTTGATAACTACAATAGGTACATGTCTTGGCTGAAATTGTTCAATATCATCACGGTGACAAAATAGCAAAAAAAGAACACTGAATATTTCATGCAGCCATATATTAGTATTACTAATATTGTATTGCTATTGTCGTTATCAATGAACATAAAAGCCTTACGCGAGGTTTTCGTAAACATTTTTTCGTAGTTAGGTAAGTATAAACACGTAACATTTGTGTAACGGTTGCGGTATTTTTCAAGGCAATTGGCTTACTTTCAGTGATAAAAGGTGAAATAAATAGATTTATTTTATATTATATATCTTTTTTTCATGAAAAAATTAAAAATAATAAATCTTATAGGCAGCGGCTGATAAGGCTCGTCTCGCCGTTATGTTTAGGTCACAAATGGAATAGGTGGCCGACCTATTGCCATAGCGGGCACAATGTTTTCAGTCATCGATATTCACACATAACTTCCGAAAATAATTTCGGTTCGTGCCATGATTCGAAACCGCGACTTATTGATTCAGAAGCGGGGTGCTCGACGATTAGACCACCGAGACTTATAAATACTATATTGTAATGATATTTCGTGTTTGTGTTATATATTTTTAATTCAAATTACAATATCACTAAAAGCAGATGTACAATACAAAATCAGAAAATATAAATTGTCATAACTTAACTAACGTTGGAAAAACGGAAAGATTGTTGACTTGAAGGTGGTAAATATGTCTTGGTACGGAATTTTCCGGTCCCAAATTTTATTAGTGATAAACTCTATTATTGATAATAGACACTTCTTATAGACAGCATTGTATGTTTAGGTGCTATTATTGACAATTTTAATTGAAGAATATATTAATTAATTTTTAATCATTCACATGGCACGTGTCTGTTTTAGTCTGATATTTAGGTACAATTGTATATGCAAAAAGCCATCGTCACGCGTCTCTGATGTTTAATATACACGTCATATGTGATGAAACTTATATTTTTTTTAATTAAATATTGGCACTAAACCTTTTTTTAAATGAAAGAAAAATAAGTGAAGTGGAAGTTACAATGAAATAACGCGTTTTAATTGAGAATAACTCGATATTTAGGTATCAAAGTGTAAAGAGAAGAAGAAGAGTCATAAGACATGAAATGCATACTAAAGACCAGTTCAGTCTACTTCTTTTGGAGTTTGTTTGCAGCTGGTATCCTGAAAGGTAGCTCATCAGTATTATGGGCTTCCTATCTTTGGTACATGTCATACTTATTAATAGTTTATCGCCAAGTTTACTTATTACATATATAGTAATAAGTAAAGCTTAATCATATCAAAAGGATATAATTTATACGTACATTTTTTTATGATTTTTTTTTTCATTATTTTTAGCAACTAATAAAGAACTAGGAAATATTTTTATTTGGCAAATTATTAGGTATTACAAAATTTTGGTCATACCCAATTTTTTTATCGAGGATTTTCAACCTGTTAGACGGTTGTTATATTCTTATGCATTAATATTTCTATCGACGGATCCAAGTTAATTACAATCGATATTGTATTGACGTAACTCGTTGTAACGATATATACACAATTAGTTTCGCGTCTGGTTTGAGAAAAACCTATTTTTTTTACAAGCAAACATGTTGCGAAGAATGGAAGATTTTTTTTTTACTGGAAACAATTCATCTAGACCGTGAATTTAATCTTTTGCAGCATTCTTGTTAGTGTACTGTTCAAAAACTTAAACTCGCATTCTGGAAACTTCGATTCAACTTGAGTATGAAATACGTTATATATTTACTGAACATTAAAATATGGGCTTGAAGAGTTCCTAAAAATAATCTTAATATTCAGCGTTTCTTATCTGATTGGATTCCTACCTACTAAAGGACGGCGTAGTTATTTAAGGTTTAACATATTTCTCCGATTGCATAAGCAGATGGAAAGTATGAAAAAACTGATAGTGGTTAGGAAAATTAATGAAAAAAGATCTTGCATCATATTCGATATTAGAAGACATAACTATAGAGTATATAAGTATATAGGGCTATAGGAGTAGACTTGGTGGAAGGAAGAAGTTGGTGTTCTTCAAGGGTTTGTTGATGCCTTGCTTACTTATAATCGCGATAAAAAAACTTCAAAATGCAATGGTACAATAATATACATACATACATACATAACGACACACCAAATCCCTTGCCTGGTAGGCAGAGAGGACAGAGCCCCCATAAGGCACGATTTTTACACGTCTCACTCGCTTCTTTGATTTTCATACTTGTTTTCATATACCTTCCAGAACTCGTTCTGTTGAGTCAAGAAAGGTGTGGCCGTCCTCGACTCCAAAACAAGCCTATATATCTATATACAGGTATATTTACTTTTTACAAACGGCTATTTTTTAGGCTACATATTTTCAAGATTCTTTTTCAAACTCAAGACATATTTCGACGATCTTGTCGTGTAGTAAGTACGCTTATGGTCCTACAAATGTAAATATTACATTAGAAGATCCACACCAATTGTTGTATCAATATTTGCACATAGTTATCGAATCAATACAGAATCCAATTGTAAAAGGTCATTTTATTGTAAAGATGTCGCTCAAAGGTAAACATAATTTAATATTTGTTTAATGTTCAGTTTAATGTTTTTTATGTTTTATATATTGTATTTAGTGAATATAGCCTGATGGTATTTCCGTATTATACTCCGCTAACAGTTTAGAGATATCAGGTTTGATACTTTTCTATGTTGGGTGATTGGGTCTGGTAAAAGTGACTGGTAAAACATAACGACGAGTCGAGCTTTAACAACCGCTTCCTCCACCTTCGGGTAGAAAAAGGCGTGAAGTTATATATTAGCGTTATTTTAATATTTCTTATTGGTTATTTATAACCATTTATAATCAGTATATAATAGGAAATATTAAAATGTAGTCTTTAGCGTTGCGCGTAGTAGTAGTAACAACTGTTGGTTGTGATGTTGTGAGTATATTAAAAATGATATTGTTGTCCAACAACCGTTTATTATTATTTATAATGTGTATCCAATATCTTATTGTATCTTAAATAGCGGAATAATTATTTTTGTTTCAGCGTGACGTAAATACAGTCGAATATCTACGCATTCTACAAGAGACATACCAAATATTACAATAACATTGGCAAATGTCTAATAATAATTAATGGCATTGCTTGCAAAATATTACGCCTGAAAATAGTAGATTCTGATGCAAAACTTTGTCATTAATAAAACTGATAACTTTTAGTGTACTAAATAAAATGAGCGTAAGGTTCTATCGGCCCACGTTTAGCAGTGGCGCTCGAAAAGCTAAATCATGATGTAAACTAGCAAGTGGGTTATCTTATGGTGAGCTACAGCGACCATGGATAATATAATGCACTTTAATTATTTTCTATTATGTACATTGTAAACTTAGGTAAGCAGTGAAGCAGTGAAGTAAGCATTTGATATGGAAATTCCAACCAAATAATTATTGGAGGCGAAAAGTACATCGCTGTAGTTGCACCAAAAAAATTCCATCTGCCTAATTCATAGGTCTATTTATTAATATGTTTTTGAGCCAATAAGTATAGAGATAAAATAATGGATTGCTGTGCTTAAGCCTTGGACTAAGTCGTGATCTAAGTGATCCGGAGTGTCTCACGCGGATTTGGAAAAGGGGGACAGATAGAGTCTGAAGGTGTTTTAACACGCTTGCCTGTGACCCTACTACCTGTGGTAAAGATGAAAGCCTAATGAGGTGTGATGAAAACCAGGAAAGGTTTGGTACCTCTGGATTTTAGTCGGTCCAGTGGCGGTATTTAGGGGAGACACATATCTTTAAAAGGTTTTAAGGTAAAAAAGGGCTCAGCCATACTATTTGTCGTTTTTTGGGACCTAAACCTGGACGTAGATTGTATTTTGTTTTATGTGAGGTGTGTAAGAATCGTGCCTTATGACGCTCTGTTCTCTCTGCCTATCCCGCAAGGAATTTGTCGTGAAGTTACGTACGTATGTAAGTAAGCCTTCTCCACACTCTATTGGTCATTTACAAACTAATTTGCAATAGAATTACATATAGTGTAGATAAAAAATAACCAAATGTAATAGTGTCTGTCATTGGTATTTGTTATATGTTCACATTAGGGAACTAATTAAAATTTTACTAATAGATATTTAGAAATAGGTCATAGAGAAATATTATATGTCCATTCAAGGATTTACAACGGATGTAAATTGATCAAACGTAAAGTGTTAATTATTTTTTTTTAAATATATACCAATTATTTTCAAACGAAGGAGCCGTATACATTTTTTTATACTTTTCAGGAAATTGCATACAGTCTTCCTGTCTGCATAAATTTTTGAGAACTGCTCGCTGCTGCGGTTTGATTTTATAATTACTCGAGATTATGCTATATCGTTATAAAATTCAACAAAATACGGCTACGAAGACTGAAAAGGTAATTTATTTGGGTACGAAAAAATTTATTGTGTTGTCTTCTTCACGCCTTTAAAATTCTTATTTCAAAGATATCACAGTAGTATTAGTTAATGAGATTATAAATCATTCATTGGAATTCCTTTCAAATTTAAGAATGAGCGTCCTCCCTCTGCTATTTTTAAATTGACCAGCTTTAAACACGTTCCATTACACGCAAAGACTCACTACAAAAAAAAAACAACATTTTAACTCAACCGATAACACGGTCTTTATATATATATCATCAATGCAACAGCATCTGTAAACGATGTCAATTTATCTGTGCCTAACGGTCATCTTCTTCTTGGTATTTGCTCTTTTAAATTTGTATTTAAGTTGAATAATATTAAATGAAATATAACATTTTACTATTTACATGCAAGTGTGTCGATAAAACGTGTCACTCACTCGTTCATTTCAATCGCGATAAGAACCTGCGGAGCCTTCAGCTTATCAAATATACATATTAGAATGTTTGCGTATCTCGAACAACAGAACTTATTGAAAATCCTTAACGACAAATGAAAATTTATTTTAATTCTTGGAAATATAATGTACATTAAATTGTATGTTAGCATAAATGATAGATAGTGTTACTTATTTTCTGTGAAGCAAAAAATATGCAAATATTTCTTGCAAACAAATCAATTAATTCTTGTAAATGTAACAAAGAAAACTTTGATGATTCATCATTTTTTTAAGTAGACCTACAGTGGTAGAGCCAAGCAGTTCGCTGCACGAATGGGACGGCTTGACCGGTGAAATACCACGACCTCTCAGAAGACCGACGTAAAGTGGCTCATGCCGCGTTTCGTTCGGTGAGAGAGGTACCCGCAGGCCCACCGCCCTTCCCCATCCTTTCCTATCCCCTATCCCTTAAAGGTTGGCAACGCAACAGTGACACTATATGTGTTGCTGGTGTCCATGGGCGGTGTTGGTTGCTTACCATCAGGTGACACGCCTGCACGTTTGCCCTCCTATCCCATAAAAAAAAAAGTATGACGTATCGGTCAATTTTATAAGTATCCGGTTATGAAGTTATAATAATCCACAAAGTATGTATCAGGGTAAGAAAAGATTGAAAAATTAAGAATTGACGCTGATGCTCCATTTTCTACTGTTTTAAGAACAAATACAAAACATTTTGATTTTAATCGTACAGTACAAAATAATCTTACTAAATACTAGCTGACACAGCGAACTTTGTTTTGCCTCGGCCGCAGTAAAAAATAGTTTTTCCTAAAATAAATTTAGCCTAATTTACTCTTTATTATACGAGCCACCTGTCAATAAATTTCCCATCTAAATCGGTCCAGCAAATCGCATTTCATTACCCGGAACCAATAGACAGACAGACAGACACTTTAATTTTATTTATACGTTGTATAGATAGTACAGATTACGTGTATATATTTATAAATAAATATTTCCTGTTTAATCGTACTTATTTGTTGCAAATTCTCTTCGTAATTTTTTGTGCAGCCATGCTTATAATTACTAGCTGACCTACAAATTTATATTTTATTTTCAATGTGTATATTTAAAATTTAATTCTTGTATATGTTTGATTATCCCCTATAAGTAAGGCTGATATTAAGATCGTAAGTAAAAAATATATCCCTATAAAAATATATAGGTATTTCATTCATTTAACAAAAAAAACTATCCTAACTGCTGTACCAAGTTCCTTTATAAACTTAGCAACGAATTTTAAACAGGTCCGGTTTCGAAGCATAAATGTGAACAGCTAACAAACAATATATAATCTTTTGCGAATGAATTGATAATATCATAAAACTAATTAACAAGATTTATATTAAGATTGGTATCAAAGTTATTTACCAAAGATTTTAATTAAACTAAGTACATAAGTAACCTGACCCATTGTATTGTACCACAGTATTTAGTTTGTGTGAAGTATGTGAACTATTCGTAGGAGATATAAATATTAATATATTTAGTGATGAGATACTTTAGTAATGAACGAGAAGGATTCAAAGTATTTTTTTTTATCAATTTTAACATTTAAAACGTGTGACTAATGTTTTTGTTCTTGAACACGATATATTAGAATTTGGGAAATTAATTGAATAGGTTAACGTTATCGTGAGGTTAACAATATTGGAGATTTGATTAAGTTACTACTGGGGACTTCTAGTAAGTAAACTAAGGCACGATACTATTCGAAAAATGTTGATACTGCTTAGTTAGTTATTTTTAATTACATAATCACGAATTTAACTTTCCACTTGGTAAATGGTACCTGTATCAGACGGACTACTACCACACATGTATTGGCTATCTTTTGAAAATATTTATTAAGTCTTAAGTTTTTTTAAACACGTAAGTGGAACAATACAAATATGGACAGTAAAGAAAATAACGCAGTTGACGAAATATTGTACTGAATATTGTACCGAAATATTGTACTGTACTAGCATTGACACTAAATTGTTGCCTTCTGATATTGTTTATTGTTATTAAAGTTGTTCTGTAGATCAATCAATCAAATTGAAATTACTACATTATAAAAATAATCCAAGTATGTTCTCTTAGTGGCGATTAGCCTCAATTACATACCAAAAATACAGTATAAAGTTTGACTGTTTCAACAACATGAAAAAGAAGGCTAAAATACAAAAGTTCCGGTTTTGTTGAAGCCGAGTTCAAACAGACGTATATAATATATATACAACGCAATACATTCCTGGCATTTTTATAAAGGTCGCGCAGTAAAACTCACACATACAAACGAAGTTCTTGTCGCGACACTCGTCACTTACGTCACTTCGACCGACTCCTTGCAACTCGTGCAGACATGCTTGTCAGTGTGCGTGTTCCGTTTCGAGCGTCTGTATGAAGTTTCTATACTGTTCATAAATTTACAGTACTAGCGCTTCATTTACTTCAGTAATTATTATATCCAAAACGTTACAGTTCGTCTGTATATTTCCATTCCATATATTTGTTTGTGCAAATCTATATATTTAATATTTTTATGGTCCATAATAATTATGGCGAAAACATTTACACGAACTGCCATTACAATATTTATTACCAGTCATTAGCGGTATAATAATGCCGTTAAACATGTCTGAAAACTTTCAGTCAAAACATGTTCAAATGAATTATAATTATATTGTTTTACTTTTTGTCTTGTCTTTTGTTAATATTCGGAAATTACTAAGTTCAAACAAAGTGTATCTTCTGGATGTGCCAATAAATATATGCCATATTTATTGGCACACTGAATTTATGGAAGCACTGCCTATACCTTCGGTTACTAAAAAGGCGTGTAAATGTAAATGGGATTTAATATGACATACATTACGCTCGCTATCGGGCGTAAAACGGAAAAGTGAAAGTTAGGAGCGATTGAATTACTCGCACGACTGTTTTAATTCGAAATAAAATTAAATAATTTCTAAGAACTGGACCTAAATTTTTTTATAGTATTTAATAAATAAAAAAAAACATCGAAAATCATGTATGTAAATACATTTTATTAACTCAAATATAACTAATATTGAAAAAAGGTAAAATAAAATTATATTTAAAAAAATATCTCGACATAAATATATAATAGTTAGTACGTTGAAATATAAATATAATATATATGACACGTGTGTATATACATATTGTACATATTAAATAGTTTACAAGCGGAACAAAGATTCTACAATGATTAATTCCGCGATTTTTTTTGCAAATAGATAAATATGAGACGTCCTCTTTATTGCTCAAAGGGTAACCGGCAAGACTGAAGATGATAGGGCAGTAACGTTTTATTACAAAGTATTTAAAAACGATACATACCGATATTTTTACATTTATAAATGATACGATTTATGTAAAGATCGCCAAAGGTTCAACAAATAAAAGACGACAATTTCAATGTGCGGAATCGGGTTTTTCCTCTGGAGATTATGTTTATAGGTTGTACGATTAATCTTCTCACGATAATGGGGTCCAAATGTACCTCCGCGCCTATAACAGAGATTCCTCAGAAGTCCTAAAAAAACAGGTAATAAATTAGCCGGATTCGAGATTTTAATATATTCTAAGATGAAAAGATTTCATTTTTTGGTAAAATAAAGAATTTGTTGATATTATTTTTTGAGTAAGCATAATATAAAATATCGTCAAAGATGCCTTGATACATTCTTGCAAGTGAAAATATGTAGAAAGTCTTGTGCTAAGGGGGGGGGGGGCAAAAATGACGTGCGGAAAGATGTGCGCAAAATAACGCAAGATGGCGTATAGTAATGTCATTAGTATTTTTTGTATGTCACGGCCTTACTGAACGAAGGCATGGGTAGCGGCAATTAAGTACCAACACATGTAAATCTTTAAAACTCCACAGATAATCTATGTTTTAAAAACAACATTATTAAACATTGTTTAATAATAATTACAGAAAATAATCAATTTGTCTTGATTGATAATAAATAAAATGGTTTGTAAACGGTTTAACGAAATGCATACAAAAATTGATTGATTTTTAATTATAATAATCACTTGAATGTTGTTTTGTTGTGTTCTTAATCTTTTAGATCTAAAGGAAAAGCTACAAGATATGCCTAAGGTACATAATTTAAATACAACAAAATTTTGCTGTGCCCTATACATAAATATTATCTATATATATATAAGAGATTTCCACCTATATATTGACTCATCACGATATCTCTGGAACCATAAGGCGTAGCGACTTGAAATTTGGTAGGATTATTCCTTTCGCCGAGTAGAGGTCAGCTAAGAACGAATTTTACGAAATTCCACCCACAAGGGGGGTTGCGGGGGTGTTAACAATGGAAAATTCCCATTTTTAACCTATAGCTGCTATCGACTTCAAATTTGTCGAAGATATTGCAGTATTAACATAGCGGGGCAGCAGTTATTACTTTTGATGCGAAACAGAGTTCGCCGGGTCAGCTAGTTTCTTATAATTCTTGTTTTGAACTCAGCAAAATCAAAAACATAAATTATCGGAGGCATCAGTGCTCGCACCAATGATTTCACGGAACACTTTTTCGGAAGTTTTAGTGTGATAGAGAACAGAGCACCGTAAAGGATTATTCTTACATGCGTTACTCGTTTCTGGGACTTTCATAATTAAAATATTGTCATAGACGCTCTTCCATTTTTAAGGCATTTAAAAATATTAGTTATTATTATTTTTTCATCTTAAAATTTGATATTCGGTTATATAAATCAGATATCTTTGGAGTGTCAGAGCCACGCCAGTAATCCGGCTCGGCCGGTGAAATACCACTTCAGAATATTGGCTCATGCTGCGTTTCGTTCGATGAGAATGGTGTTCGGAAGCCCATCCCTTCCCTCTCACTCGCTATCCTATCCTAACTTAAAAGCAAGAAACGCAACTGCTATACTATCCATGGGCGGCCTGCATATTCCCTCCCTCTACCATAAAAAGGTCTTGCTTTTAATAATTCATTGCTCGTAAAGTAAATATTTTTATTTCGCCGTTTCTTCAAGTTCAATAAAATGCAGGACTTTATTTTTCTTAGTTAAAATAATTGATAAAATAAAGAATGATTTTTTTTTGTTACCCTCGCCAGTTGTGAACAAAAAATTGTTGTTCTTTAGTTGAGCAGTTAAATATAATAAACAATGTTCTAAAATCAGATATGTATGTTTACCAACATATATGATTATGGAAATAATAAGTATTAAAATTTTAATGTGATATTGCCTCTTTACGATGCGGCTTAACCGTTATAGTAAATACTCATTAATTTAACATAACATAACTTCACGCCTTTTTTGCACGAAGGTGTAGGCAGCGGCTGTTAAGCGGCCTCGACTCGCCGTTATGTTTACGTACCAAATGGATTATGTGGCGAACCTATTGCCATACACCGAGCACAGTTATCAGTAATCAGTCGTCGATATTTATCACATATAGATAACTACCGAAAGTAATTTCGAAAATTGAGACCATTAAATTTTACTTTATATTAAAACTTACTTATTCAGTCGTATATACTGTATCACTTAAGAATCATTTTTGATACGTAAGAATGGATCACATAGTATTCGGACTGATGCTATATTTAGAATTTAATATTTATTCTATGAATATCTTAATTCTTTATTTTAACATAATTTCAAAGAGAATATTACGAGTGTTTTAACTTTCTAAATGGATTTTAAAAGAAAACCTATGACTAACAGCATAATGACGTTAAAATTAAATGTTTAAATTGTATAATCATATCATCTCTTATCTGGTCCGCTTGACCAGATGTTTCTTTGATCCCAAAGTCTGGGATATAGACTTAGTATCCTGGATTCAGGACCCGTTATTCTATCAAGCCCAATATATAGGTATATAGTATTTTTTTTCTCTCATATTTGGAGATACAATGCAAAAAACAATCAATCTTAAATTACAATTGAAAAACGCTACTATCGAACCGATATCTATCTACTTTAGATGACTCGGTTAACAATATATAATAGACACAACACAAACATCGAGTGAATGAAACAGTAAGCAGCAGTGGGTCAGGTTTACTAAGTCGAATTCAATTTGAACATTTGTGTATACGTTTCAAGTATGTAGTTGCGCCGGAGATAAGAAGGTCCGTTGTTAATGACTGCATTGGACTCAAACCTGTTCATATCTCTACTATACATTAACATAACTGTCCTCCTAGCTGTGCCCTCTTTTTGTTAATTTGTTAAAACTATACATGGCCTGTCGTGCCGTCTGACCGACACTCATGGAGAGACACTCATGTATAATGTACCGACAATATTTGTACATGGCGCATGTGCTAATGAGAAAGTGGACAGGTTATTCGTGTTCCAAGACTTGTATATATATATATATATATAAAATAATAATAATGCAATGCAAAGATTTTAAACTTAATATTATGTGTAATAATTATTTATATCAAGTTGATGACTGTTCGCTTTATTGTTTGATTGAACGCCTTATTATTTGGGTTTAATTATTGGTTTTGAAAAAAATTCTTTCGCTGTTCGTTAGCTGATTTATTTGAGATGGATATAGTTTATATATCATCTCGTTATGCCAAGTAGGAGCGGAGAATTGCACTTTTTAGTGGTATGTTTTATTTATGAGAGTATCATCTTGATAAGTTGTCTCAATAGTTTGATAGTCGATACATCAAATAAGCAATAATCTGAAGTAATCTAATTGCTTTTTTTATATTATACAGATTGAAAATAAGCCCAAGTTTATGTTTTACGTCTCATATAAAATGTAACCTAGTAACTCTAAACATGTTGTTATCTATAACAGGATATAATCAGATGTGTAACGGTATATTGCGCTGGCGCTTTTAAATGTGAAAAGAAATGGCACGAAATGATCCAACTGACCAGCGTGCGCATGTCTGGCGTTCGAGATACTTACTGTACTTTTTAATTATTTTTGATACCTTGTAATCCTTGTCTTTTGAGTAGGTTATATATTTATATTATTATTTATATGTCTTCACGCGTTTTTCTAACCGAAGGTATAGACAACCGCTGTTTAGCCCCAACTCGTCGAATTGCGACGTTTCGGTGACGGAACTTATTGCCATACACCGGCCACAATGTTGTCAGTCATCGATATTTTATCACATTCGAAAATAATTTCGAGATGTCGTTGGTGTGATCCAGCAATCGATCCCACAACTTCTTAATTTAGAAGCCGGGAGCTCAATCACTTGACCGCCCAGACGATTTATGTAAAAGACGATTTATTTTTATAAAAGTAAATCAGCATGGAATATTTGGATTTTTTTGGATATTCTGGTAATGATTTACAAGAATATGTACGATTTGGGATAATAGGCTCCATAACCTTTTGTAAGGGATCAAAATAAAACATAATTACCGCCGGAATCACCTTTGGTTATTAATGATGTTGAAAATTACCAAAAAAAGGCTGTTTCTTTAATTGCCAAATTCAACTCGTATTGTTTGTTGTAATTATGTTTCCACAAATTTCATTCCACATCACTATCATTATGCATAAACAATTAAAAGCTTATCTCAACGTTGGCGATAAAAAATAATGATTTTTTTAAGTAATAATCTTCATAAGTACTTCGACCAGTACTTTATCGCTCAACGATAAAAATTATAAAGTCTAAGAAAACTGAGAAAAAAGTTTGATCAAGAAAATTTATTTTTCTTTCGTACTTAAATAAACATAACTTCATCTTCTACCCGAAGCTGTAGGCAGTGGCTGTTAAGCCTCGACTCGCCGTTATGTTTACGTTCCAAATGGAATAGGTGGCGAACCTATTGCCATACCGGGCACAAAGTTTTCAGTAAATCGATATTTATCACACATAACTTTCAAAATTAATTTCGAAAAATCATTGGTGTGAGCCAGGATTTGAACCCGCGACCTCTTGATTGTAATATATGCAAGTTCCTAAGTACTTAGGTGATGTTAGTAATTAACCTAAATTTTAAATAAAATTCATGTATTATTTTAATATTATAAGAAGCACGTATTGTAGAACATTTTAAAATCAATTTCTACTTTTTATAAAAGAAAAACATAGTTGCGTTCACAATAATACACGCTTAACTGATCATCTAAATGCAATTTAATGATATTACAGAAAGTACTCGACACCAAACGTATTTAAGAGAAAAGTTTTCTGGAAGATACAAATAAAAATACTTTCAAATTTTATGCCTTTGTTCTGATATTTTGTTAAACACAGTTTCGTAATCTGAAGTCATAATTATGAAGGATACATTCACGGCATTAAATATGACACACGTGAAAATATTTCGTACGTCTTTGACCAGTGCGTCTTACCGGTAATGACCTACGGACCTACGGTGTCGAAACGTGGACACTAACGGTAGGGCTAGTCCACAAATTTATATTCGCTCAGTGAGCTATGGAGCGAGCTCGGGGTATCTCTGAAAGATAAACTCAGGAATGAGTATATCCGCCAGAGAACTGGGGTATGGGGCTGGTCATAATTGAGGAAGGACCGATGGTAGATGGAGTAAGGAGGTCATAGAGTGGAGACCGCGTCTTGGTAAACGTAGCCTAGGAAGCCCACCCGCCCGATGGTCAGACGACCTCCGAAAGGCTGCTGGAAAAGGCTTGATCCGGAAGGCAGAACATCAGATGTTGTGGCGCACATTGGGAGAGGCCTATGTCCAGTGAAAATATTAGAGTGGTTAAGACTTGGGTGTATAAAAAATATTATTGGACATATGTATTTATGTTAATGAGAACAAACGTTGAAGTCAAATGAATCAAAGAGCTATTTAAAAATTGGAAAAAAATGGGAAAATTTGTTTGATATAAGAAACTTCAAGATTTAAAGTCATTTTTTGTAAGTGCTCGGTAAACACTACCCACTGACAGTTATCAGTAATAATGTTAACCAATTTAATTTAATAAATAATGTCTAACATGAATAATTTGCTTTTCATGTGCAATTTATTTTTAATAACTATGTATGGGGTTTTATATATATTATCTTTAATGTATAATGTCCTTACATATAATGTAACAAATTATACCTAAATAAATATAGAAAAATATAGAAATAGAATTAATGTATTATTTCAATATATTGAAAACTTTGTGCCCGGTATGGCAATTTGGGACCTAAACATTTGGGACGTAAACATAATGGCGAGATGAAGCTTAACAGCCGCTGCCTACTACCTTCGGGTAACAAAGGCGTGAAGTTATGTTATGTTTGTTTTCTTTATCTAAATTTAGAAATAATTTTTGGTTCACGATGATGATGTCATCAAAATAGTTTGCGTAATTTAAAACATACAAGCTAAAACATACCAGGAGTTATTTTATTTAATACTAAATAAAAATAAAATGTTTCTTCTAAGCAACTTAGCTGCTTACAGTTATATAATGTAAATGTTTATATAACGTCTTAGATATAGTCAAAGCCAGATAATATTCCTATAGATTTTCTATTAAGTATACAAACAGGCTACGGAGTAGATCAGTAATGTAAGTGACGGCAAAATTTGCATGAAATTATGGTTTGTTCGGCAAATTTCTGTATGGGTCGCAGGAATATTCTCAGAGCTACGGATCATAACTAGTATTCGCCTTATATATACACTCGAGAGCAATGAATCCGGGTCACTTAAAGAATCCTAAAAATCTCGGAAACTAAAAATGCTAGGTTAATGCAATAAATTGTATTTAATAGACAATGTAATACTCCTTAAATGAAGGTATTAAAACTTCTTAGATATTGTAAAGTTATATCATAAAAAAATCAAATTTGAAAAAGGGTCACTTTCGAAGATAGAACTACGAAATTACAGCATTTGGTTTTGCTTTTGTTTCTAATCTGTCATTTATGTGGTTACATAAACCATGTTGATAGTGCTCTATATTCATTATTCAAGCTGAAATTATGTCGCTTACGCCTGAAGAATGCACCAGAATACTTACAATGCTGGAAACCGGCCGGAGTCAGCGCGATACAGCCAGGACTGTTGGTGTGTCGCTGTCAACAGTACAAAGAGTTCTCCGACGTTACGAAGAAACTGGTTCTAACCTACGCAGACCAGGAACGGGCAGAACCAGGTATACCACAGCACGAGAAGACCGATACTTGGTGAACACCATGCTTCGAAATCGCTTTCTCACAGGAACTGAACTCACCAATCAGTTTCGACGCCTCGGAGGAAGTAACCCAAGTGCATGGACAGTAAGACGTCGGCTTGCTGAATCTAACTTAAAACCCCTTAGACCTGCAAACGGCCCTAAACTGGAGCGTGGGCATCGTATTTCAAGACTAAGATATGCCCAGAGCCACGTAAATTGGAGTATTGAAGATTGGTCAAAAGTTATGTTCTCCAACGAATCAAAATTTATGCTCTACAAGCACGATGGAAGACACAGAGTGTATCGAAGACCAGGGGAAAGATTCAAGCAAGCATGCATCGAGGAAAAAGTAGCCTACGGTGGTGGGTCTGTACTTGTGTGGGCCGGAATTTCTTCTGAAAGTCGCACAGAGCTGGTGATCATAGAAAACGGCTCTTTAACTAGCGTAAGATATGTGGAAGAAATCCTCAATGATCACGTTGGTCCATTTATGGTCAATTTAGGTGAGGATGCTATATTTATGCATGACAATGCCCGACCTCATACAGGTAGGATTGTGAATGACTACCTTCAAGAAATGAACATTACTCGTATGGAGTGGCCAGCGCGCAGCCCGGATATCAACCCGATCGAGCATGCTTGGGACGAGCTAGGCAGATGCGTAAAACAACGAAACCCTCCCCCAATCACGCTTCGTGAGCTCAAAATTGCTCTCACAGAGGAATGGGAGAATATTCCCCAAAATCGTATAAGGAACTTGGTGTACAGCATGCCAAACCGCGTAAACGCAGTAATGGAAGCACGAGGAGGCAATACGAAGTATTAAAATTCAAGAAAATCGTAATAAAGTTCAAAAATTTCATGTTTCCTATTTTTGTTTTAAGGAGAGATCAGCAGATTTTTTCTTTATGTAATTTTGTGTTAATAAAATGTATGGTGACTCATATTTTTTTTACTTTCATTTAAGGAGTATTACATTGTCTATTAAATACAATTTATTGCATTAACCTATCATTTTTAGTTTCCGAGATTTTTAACATTCTTTAAGTGACCCGGATTCATTGCTCTCGAGAGTATATTGAAATATTTGTTTTCCACTGACATTTTTTTGCATACTCCGACGGTTCGGACATGTAGAAAGAATGAACGATAAAGAAATGAAGAACGGAAGCACGTAGGGGTCCAGGACGGCGGAGATTTCCATGATCAAATTAAGCGATTCGTCGAAGAAGGTGATGTCAGGTGCTTAAAATCGACGTATGATAGGAATTAAGAAAGCTCTTTAGTGAGGGAGGTGTGTAAGAATCGTGCCTTATGGCAGTCTGTTCCCTCTGCCTACTTCGTAAGGGAGTTGGCGTAAAGTTATATATGTATGTATATAAATATGATTTGCGACCTAAGTATCTATCTTTGCTGCAGGAACTTAAGTAAAACAATATTTTCGCTAATTACTTATTCATATGTTGGCTAAAATGTATGTGACACAGCAATATTATCAATACTTTCGAAAAAGTTAAAAAAAAAACCATGAAGAGGATAATATAAAGATTTTGTTTTGCAAATGAAGCTCTCCAAGTGTGTCAGTGGCACGCGTAGAGGTAAATATGTGTTTGTTTTAGATTCCTACAAGATAACACTCGCCAAAATATTATTTGCCAACTGTCCAATAATATTTTAACGATACACAATTAATATTTTTTAATATATACTTATTTATTGTTTTTGTAATTGATGTAATTTTTTTACAGTCCATAAATTATGTTGTTTACCAAAAAGACTTAGATTTGTTTAAAAATGTAGTGCTCGAAGCAACGGAAAAATAAATTCAAAATAACATGATAACATCTGAAAACATCAAACATAACAATTTGGAATAGAATGAACGTCGAAATATATAAGACGGTAGTTAAAAAAAACCTCGATGATAATTACATGATGAATTAATTACTGCTTAGAATAAAAACATACCTGAATGACGCATTGACGGTCGAAACGTTATTAGTTGGTACAATTGGTAAAATTTATTTGTACAAAATCGTTAAAAACACAGGACTATTATTAATATGAATCTACAAAAATACGTCATAGCAGAAATATATATGTAATCGTATATATTGGAAATATAAAAAAAAAATGCACGTCTTACCAAGGTTACATCGGTGTCGTTAACACTGGATCATTTTTTTTATATATGTATACCTCTTTGCTTTAACATCTCGCAAAAAGTAATAGGCCGTTTTTACGCATCATAGATAAGTGGCTGGTTCTTTTTTTTTAAATTAT
Organism: Euproctis similis; assembly: GCA_905147225.2. NCBI lineage: Eukaryota > Metazoa > Arthropoda > Insecta > Lepidoptera > Erebidae > Euproctis > Euproctis similis. The sequence continues at coordinate 20,007,163 of LR990107.1, read as the reverse complement.
TTTCTAGACTCGTTTATTATACACATCTATACTGATAGGCGAACAAAAAAAGTTCTGGTTTCCCTCGTAAATGTACAATCTTTTTGACAGTTTTAGTAAAATTGGTATTGATAAAAAATATTTATAGAAGTAGTGAAAAATACTAATTGTTGAGAAAGTCGTACCACAAGCACTACCAGTTTGTCGACCACAAAATTTGAAACTCTTCGTGGACCACATCCTGATTTTGCGCACCGCTGGCTGAGAACCATGGGTGGCAAATATTGTACAAATAATAGTATATAAATCTCATTTATAATTACAATTATACTTATAATTCATATCAAGATCGAAGTATAAAAAAATAGATAAAAAAAACTGATAAAAGATTTTATTTTTATGTATACATGTTCCGTCATGTCAATTCACGTCAGTAAACAATATATTTAGACCCGTTAGACATTATTAATTACGTGTATTTTATGATTAATAAACTAATTTATGCGGATCTTGTAACTAATTATGTACATTCACAATTCGATCTAGTGACCTATCACGTTTTGCTGAGCTAGATCTGATGATAATACACGCCGTTAAAATATTCAAATTCCTCATATAGAATAAACCTCAATTCTAATGTATGTCTTCTAAGGGCCAATAGACTCGACTCACACAATGAATTTAATTAAAAATATATAAGTGCCCATAAACTCTGTCCATATAAGAAACACATAAACGTTTTGACAATACTCTGTTAAGTTTAATGGTTTATGTGTTGACCACAAAAGAATATGTCTACTTACTGTCTTCATCGATGTTAACAGATGAGTGTTTTATAAAGAGGAAGAATCGACAGAGTTTGGCCTCTAGAATATACCACCTTCTTCCATAGACATACGAACTTTTTAATTTAATATTTCCGTGTTCTATTGTCTATGCCTATCTAATACTAAATGTAATTTACGCTATACTATAGCGTAAAATACCTATATTTGATAAAAATTAACGTCTTTTACCATTGTGGTAAGTTTTCTTTTTATTTTCCAACAAACTTACGAGATTACTAGCTGTCGCCCGCAACTTCGTCTGCGTGGATAGCAAAAATACTAAGCCTGTGCCTTAAGGGTTCATTGCTAACCCCTAACTAGTGATAGCGTGATAATATTTAGCCAATATGTTGATCCGAACTCTCGGCTATATTTATGAAAAATATGACGTAAAAGCATGCAAAGCTTTTAGAGTTTATCTGTAACAAATATAGAGTTACAAACAGAATCTGTGTGTTACAAACAGATAAACAGATAGAAATTCTTTAGGTGTGGTATCGATTGTAGATCATATCCCAATTATTCTACAAAAAAATGTGGAGCTTCAAATTTCCTACGATTTTATTATATGTATAGATGAGTCTTGTAAATTACATAATAAGACAATGTACTCGCAAATAAAACACTGCATTGTGTTAATAAAAAAATTGATAGCGAACAAAATAAAACGAAAAAAAAGTATTAGATAATATATTTTAGTCTCTTTCATTCTCAAACGAATGTAAAATTAAATGAATTTATACAAGATTAAAAAACTATATATACATTCATTATTATGTAACTGTCCACTTCTAGCCGCAGAACTAAGAAAAGGCTATAAAGCTAGTTACATCTAGTGGGTGTAGGGGGAAAGATTATTTTTAAAATAAAACCGTGTGATGTTAGGAGCCTTAAAAAACGAGTTATGAAAGCCAACGAAGCGAGTGAGGAGTGTAAGAATCGTGCCTTATGGCGCTCTGTTCTCTCTGCCTACCCCGCAAGGGATTTGGCGTGAAGTTATGTATGTATATAAAATAAACTATTATATCTTTATAGAAAAACAGTGATAAAGTAAAATAATTTATGTAGGCTCTTAATTTGTGATTATATAATCATCTATTTATAATACCTAGCGCCAAATAAATATTAGGTCCTATGCAATAGGTTGCGAACCTATTTCCATACGTAGCTATAATAATTATAACTAAACGTAACTTCACGTCTTTTTCTACTCGAAGTTGCTGCTTAACAGCTGCCTACAGCGGCTGTTAAAGCCTCGACTCGCCGACTCGTTACGTTACATCCCAAATGAAATAGGTGGCGAATCTATTGTCATATACTGGGCACAAAGTTGTCAGTTATCGATATTTATCACGCTTAACTTCCAAAAATATTTCTGTCAAGCCATTGGTTATGTTTATATTTGGATAGATTACATTGAAATTCAAAGCTAGGATCGCTCAATTGCTTCTGTTTTAGGATATCCCCCTCTAGAATTACAATCTATTTAACTTAACAATAACATTATCAAAAGTTAACTGTAACTGTATATTAATATATTTTTGTTGAATACATATTAACTGAACACAAAAATTGGTTAAAACATTAGCTCCAAACGTGGAGAAATGGATATATATGTATAAATAAGCTAAATTAATTACTACTTTAAATGTTATTTAGTTAATATACTGTGAGAAGCCTCCAAAGGTTTTTTATCGGTTTTAAAGGTTTAATTTCGAAATCGTTATCGGTATTTAATTAAATATAGAAGTGTCACCGCAGTTACAACACATACTTTAATAATAATTTAGTACCGTAAAACTATCAGATTAAATCAAACTAAAGGGAACTGATTAATAATAAATTGTAATGAAATAATTATTGACCAATCAAATATCATTTTATAAGTATATTAGTTGGTTCACCAAAACGAATAAAAACGTTCATTGTGGGTTATCCCTAAGAGATAGACATCGCGGACTTTTTTGTAGATTTTTTGAAGATGTTTATGTAGTACATTTTTTTGATCAATGACTTAGGGTTCAGCCACCGTTTGCAATTAAAGTGCTAAATCTGTACACCTTTTTATTTGCTACTGTATACATACATTATATACACTACATATAATGTACCACCCAGTTGACACTTTCTGTCTAATAAAAAACGCATCAAAATCCACTGTGAAGTTTAAAAGTTCTTACCACAGGGGGACAGACAGCAGAAAGCATATATATGACTATATATGTATCTATATATATAAAAATAGAGTAATATAAAGTAACATCACTAATATCACACACTCTATTGTCACTGCCTACCCCGTAAGGCATGTAGCGTGAAATTGTGCGTGAATGTATGTATGTTTAAACATTTGTAATACTACTACACCAGCGAATTTCCACCATATACAACAGAATCATATATTTAAGTATGTCTCACCCAAAAATAATATTTATATTTTTACGTAATAACAACTACACAAATTTAATTGTTTAATTAGAGGTTAATGCATTTAACTGGTTTTAAAAATTCGTAACAAACAACAATTGTACGATTTAAAAACACAACCTTTGCAGTTAAAACGTTCTTATTATCAATATCATTATTTAAAAGGTTATAATACCCATTGTGTACAATCTATTATGTGTAATACATTGTTTAGTTCCATTAAATTTATAAGATAATATTAAATATATAACCCCATGCATAAATAGTATATGGCTTTTATGTCATAGTAAAATAATATAAAATAAATAATTAATTTAATCATTGTAATTAATTATCACGATTATGTTTGTATATTTATGTTGTGTATTTTTTTTTAACTTAACCTTCAATTAAAATTTTAAAAACCATATTAACTCCACAATCAATGGTCAATTAATATTTATTAAATTTATTTTGTATGTAAATAAATAAATTTATTGTGAAACATAGTAAGTAGATGTTTTAATAGTTTCTTTTTGAAGTCGGTATGTAGGTGTATATTATATTTGTATATTTATAAATACCGTTTTTCTCCTATTCATTTTATTTGATTCATAATTTAAGTGACATTGGCTTCTTATTCGATTTTAATTAATATCGATTAAATTCATTACAATTAATAATAATCAATTGAATATATATTATCTGTTATATTTTTTACGGAAATGTATTAATATAATATTTTTAAGTATAAATTGTATAACTCTCAAGCCCTCAAGCAGAAAACCACATAAGTCAATTACTGCAAAATTACTATTATTACTGTAAATATTACTTTCACTAAGTAAAATATCCCAAAATTATCTATTATTTATACTAGTAAATATTGCCGATAGACATATTTCTATGTAGCAAATACTTTACATATAATTTTTAATTATGACATAATATATCAATTACCGTAACATAATTATTAATTATGAAATTATGTATTTAAAATCTATATATACATACATATATATTTAATTATATGTATTTACTTGACATACATTTAACTAGAGAAATATGTCAAATAATATATATTGTATTTTTTTTACGAAAGAAGCAATAATTGAAACAATTTCCTATATATATATATATATATATATATATATACGTGCCTTAATTGACAAACAATATAATAAATTGAAACAACACAATTAGTAAAAACCAATAATCATATGCGCATAGAAACAAAAATATCTACATTTGTATAATTATTATCTAGAATTACACTAATTATTTCTTAATTAATTGTGTACAATAACTCCAGATATCCACGTACATATTTGATTATAACTCACACGTTATATGTCCACTAACTCGAACTTAGAAGTTCATATATTATAAATAAGTAATATGTTATGGTTTAACTATTTACATTTACTTAAGTATTTATTAATGTTTGTACGAAGTACGAATATTTACAAACGCATAAAATAATTCCATACCAGTCCGCGGTAATATTAAAATAGGCTTTATGTATACTGATACCACCAGTCGCGAACGGAACAAAAGAAACCGAAACATACGTGTCCAATCGTTTCACCATAAAATTTTAATAGATGACAAAAATTCTTTTCAATGGTCATCACTTAAATTAAGATGAATAATAATAAAAAAACAGATAAAAATAATAAATTAAAATTCGATCTTTGTGTTAGTTTAGAAATATACATAACGAAAGATAATTAATATTTACGTATACCGTCAGAAGATATATAAACCATTATAAGTAATTTATCGTGTACACAGTACAGAGAATAAGATAAACCAAGTTACTATGAGGGAACGCCAACGCATAAGTCTACGAAACTCGTGTAGGATACATAAGTTTCGCAGTTAGCGCCGTTTCTTAAGGCGGCCGCGGATACTCCTTTGAAGGAGCAATATTTTTGGAAAGTAACAACGAAACAACACTATGTATTCGTATTCGAACTTCGGACGTGAACTCGCAAATGCAGACAGTCGCTGGGCCTGACGAAAATAATAAATAAAATATATATGTAAAATACTCACCCGTGGAAAAGTTGGTGATGTCCAAACGGCTGCGGATTCCTTGCGGGCGTCTCGTGTCAAGAGAGTAGTCCGGTTTTGCATTCACGTACCAAAGCACGATCACAGTGCGTGAGAGAAAGGGCGCGCAACTCGTTCACAAGTGAACAACGATCGCGTGTTGTGGCTCGGCGGAGCGGTGCGAGAGTGGGCGACGTGGGCGTCGCGAAATAGTGTTGGCGTTCGCGGGACTCGGCTTCAACTGAAGGCCGCGAGGCGCGGGGGCCACTTTATGTCAACACGCGAGCACCCCGCTGCGCCGGCGCATCATCCACTACCAAACCGGCGCAGCGGTAACCCGCCTCCACAATACACGCTGAAAATATTTTTATCACAAAGAAAATCTGAAAATCTGTTAAAAAAAGTCGTGATTTTTTTCATTACTCTAGTGATTACTGAATATTCTATTTAAAATCTATCCAGGTCGGCTTTTCTTTTATAGAAAAGAAAACTCGTGCTAAATCCTGAATCGAACATGAAATGAAAAATTAAAGAAAAAATACTAGTCACATCAAGTAAATACTATTTAAATGTCTATAATAAATGCAGCAAATCTTAAAATAATTCACTGCTCAACGAGGGAAAAATCGATTAATATTTTAATTAAAATTTCTTCGGACAAACCAATTAAAAAAAAATGTTAACATAACACTCACACACATCTAGATAACACCTTTCCAATACTCGAACAAACATCCCCTAAAAGTACAAAAACATCCCCTACGAGAAAATTTTCGCTAGATTCTTGTTAGTGCCTTTTAGCTAACATGTATAAAAACTATACTTACATAAACTTATAGCAAAACCCTTTTAAATCTTTTGCAACAGGGTACCAGAGGCATTCACGTCAGAAAGGATGCTGGAAAAGACTGGATGCGGAAGGCAGAGAATCGGATGTTGTGGCGCACATTGGGAGAGGCCTATGTCCAGCAGTGGACTGCAATAGGCTGATGATGATGACCAGAGGCATTCACGTCTTGACGTGTCGAATTTTCAAGATACAAATGTACTTGTAGCACTTTTAGTCAGTCATCGATATTTATCACACACAAAAAGAAAAGTCATTCATGTGAGCCAGGACTCTAACACAAGACGTCTTGATTCAGAAGTCGGGTGCAGGCTTGAGACAGCAGACTACTAAGATGACAAATATTTGAAAAAGAAAACCTATTAAATTACAAAAAAAATACTTACCGGCTTAAATATCGTAAACTACACAATCATTTTAGAAAATCTGTAGATACAAAATAAGGTACAGTATAGTTTTCCAAATATTGACATATGTTTTCCAGGAAAAGAGGGATTATCGTAAGTATGTTAGTTTAATTTGTAGGAAACATTCAAATGCTTCAAAAAAAGATAAGATGTGTTTGGTCATACAAAAACTTCTCTCGCTCATTCTCCATCAAAAACTCAACAGATAAAACGGTTTTTAGTACATTAATTTTGACTACTGTCGATGGAAAACATGATATTTGTTTACGTTTTTTTAATCCTTCATCAAGACGGTAGAATACTAGCTCAAAATCGCCGCAAAACATGAATATAACATAACTTCATAGCATAGCATAACTTCACGCCTTTTGTTACCCGAAGGTGTAGGCAGCGGCTGTTAAGCCTCGTCTCGCCGTTATGTTTACGTCCCAAATGGAATAGGTGGCGAACCTATTGCCATACCGGGCACAAAGTTGTCAGTGATCGATATTTATCACACTTAACTTCCGAAAACAATTTCGAAAAGTCATTGGTGTGAGCCAGTGTCCGGATTAGAACCCGGACCTCTGGATCAGAAGCCGTGTGCTCGTACCACTGGACCACTGAGACTGAATATAAATTTTAATTATTTTCACCTATTCTATCTTTTCTTTAATTTAAATTTCCATCATAATATTGATATATAAGGAAATTCTTTATAAAACCACAATGAGTCATAGATAAATATATTAACTACCCGTAGGATTTTGTTTTTCATGCGTCCGTTTGGTTAAGACAATTTTAGTCATTGACTCACACTTTTGTTAGGATCATATAATTATTCCATTAAAAACAACAACTTCTTGAGTATATGTTTTTGCACAACATGTTGCAACATGAAATACCTCACTGATATATTTCAGTTCGTCATATCAATCATCATGAGTTTCATTCCTTCATGATGTCTCTTAAATGTCGCGAAATGCTGCAGCAGCTGCACAACAGTCAACGACGCGAGAATATTTTTAATTGGTTTGTAATTGATTTCAGCAGGAAAAAATCGTTAGAGAAACCAGATTTATATAGAAATGTCTGATTTTCATATTTTTGAAAATGAGTATTATTTAACTAGGCGGTATAGACTGGGGCTTTATTAAAAATCGCATTGTCAATTACTACATAGTTTAAAATAAAGTCGCTTTGCGCTGTCTGTCCCCTTATATGCTTAGATCTTTGAAACTATGCAACGGATTTTCATGCGTTTTTTAATAGATAGAGGGTGTCAACGAGGTGGTTTTCAGCTGTTACATGCATTACTTGTAGTAAAGAAAAAGTGTAAAACCAAAATTTACTTATATATTACTTTTAATGCGGAACAAAGTTCGCCAGGTCAACTATTAGTTGTTTATCAGAAATCTATGAGTTGTTCATAGATTTCTGTTACATTTAATATAAATCCGTCAAAATTAAATTAAGACAAAATTAATGACAATGTAATTATAACATACATACATAACTTCACGCCTGCTTCCTTGCCGGGTTGCCAACCCTGGCGTGAAGTGAGTAAAGGAGAACAGACCGCCATAAGGCACAGTTTTTTTTTACACACCCTGCACGCCTTTTCGACTTTCATAACTCTCGTCATTTTTAAGGCTCCTGACATTACGTTCCACATGAAATTATAACGTGTATTATGTTTAGAAACTGACTGTTAATAAAAACAAATTATGGTAGTTTTACAAGCAACAGAATGTAAATGATAGGTATATTAACTTATATTGTACAAAAATCACACAGCGCCCTCTAGTTCCAAACTAAGCAACTAAATGCTTGTGCTATGGATACTAGATCATCATTCATCATTTCATCATTAGCCTCTTGCAGTCCATTCCTGGACATAGGCCTCTCCCAATTTGTACCACAGCATCCGATTCTCTGCCTTCCGCATCCAGTCTTTTCCCGCCTTTCTGAGGTCGTCTGACCATCGGGCTGGTAGGCGTCCTACACTACGCTTACCAAGTCGCGGTCTCCACTCAATGACCTTCTTGCTCCATGTACCATCGGTCCTTCGGCAGACGTGACCAGCCCATTGCCACTTCAGCGACCTTATTCTACGCGCTATGTCGGTTACTCCAGTTCTCTGTCGAATAAACTCATTTCTGAGTTTATCTTTCAGAAATACCCCAAGCATAGCTCACTCCATAGCTCGCTGAGCGACTTTAAATTTGTGATCCAGCCCCATCGTAAGTGTCCACGTGTCGGCTTCCTTCTCGAAGTTTCGTCGACCTAACTGAATAGTTTGGCCTAGGCAGACGTATTTGTTTACAACTTCGAGAACCGACCCTTCGACAATTTATGAGTCTAGGCACGACATGTTCATTGAACTTGACCTTGGTCTTGTCCAAGTTCATGCACAAACCGACAAACCGGGAGGATTCGACTAGACTACGCAGCATTCCGCTTAACTGTTCCAGCGACTCTGCCAATACAACGATGTCGTTGGCGAACCGAAAATGCGAGTTGTACTCACCATTCACGTTGATACCCTGTCCAGTCCAGTCTAAGGTCTTGAAGACGTCATCCAGAGCGTTGGTGAAGAGTTTGGGAGATATGATATCTCCCTGTCTTATACCTCGATTCAGCTCATGGAGTTCGTCACTTGGTTCTGGATCTGGACAGCCATCGTGACGGTGTCATACAAGCATCTCAATACCTAGATATAACGCCAGTCAATCCGACATCGCTGCAATGCCACCAGAACTGCCAAAGTTTCAATGTAATCGAAGGCTTTTTCGTAATCCACGAATGCCATACACAGCGGCTGATTGTACTCTTCGGTCTTCTGTAAAATCTGACGAACAGTATGGATGTAGTCCACGGTACTAAAGCCTTTTCGAAACCCAGCCTGCTCCAGAGGCTGGAATTCGTCGAGTCTTGCAGCGAGACGATTCGTGAGGACCCTCGAGAACAACTGGCTCAGGAGTGAGAAGGATCTGTAATTTTTCATTAAGGTAACCACCACGTTCCAAGCCTGTGGTGTTATACCCTGGTGAATGACGGAATTAAAAAGACTTGCTAATTCCCTGAGTACTGGAGTTTCGCCGGATTTTAGAAGATCTGTTGTAATTCCGTCTTCTCCGGGTGCCTTGTAGTTCTGAAGTTGCCTGAGAGCCGTCCTAATTTCGCATAAAGGAGTCCATAAAATATTCGATCTCTTCGAGAATCTTAGGCTTAGTGGTCTCCATCCGCATTTTTCAGCTTCGTCAAATGGAGGCCCCATTTGACGATTAAGCTGCTGAGACCCTTTGTTGCGATCGATCGCGTTCTCGATTACTCTAGTGTTCGCTCGACGAAGGTCGTGCCGCATCAGCTTTCTAATATGCTGGTTTAGGTTTCTCCATTCTGACGAAGACAGCTGATCGGATGGAGTTTCTCGCCTTTGCCCTCGAGCTGATGAGGAGCTCGAGCGCCTTTTTTTATGAGAGAAGGGGGCAAACGAGCTTGCGGGCCACCTGATGGAAAGCAATCACCGCCGCCCATGGCGTCTGCAATACCAGGGGCATCACATCAGCGTTGCCGGCCTTTCAGATGAGAATAGGCTCGTTTCTTGAAAGTTCCTAGGTTGTAGCGGTCCGGAAATACCGTCGCCGGCAACTGGTTCCATGAAGGAACAGTGCGTGGCAAGAAGTGCCTGTTGAAACGCACTGTTGTCGATCGCCAACCATTCAGCCAATGCGGGTGGTAGCGTTGGCGCGTCGAGCGGTGGCGGAAATCAGCTGGCGGTATTAATCCGAACAATTCCTCAGAGCACTCCCCGTGGTATATGCGGTAGAGAATGCATAGAGATGCCACCTCTCTCCCCAACGCCTGAGGATCAAGCCGATCGGTAAGAGCTTGGTTGTCGACAAGCCGAACCGCGCGTCGTTGGATGCGGTCAAATGGAGTAAGCTGGTACTGGGGTGCCCCCGCCCAAAGATGTGAACAGTATTCCACGTGAGGACGGACCTGCGTCTTGTAAAGTTGCAGGCGATTACCTGACGTGAAATACTGTCCCGCTCTATTGAGCACACCAAGCTTTTTGGAGGCCAATTTGGCCTTGCTCTCCAGATGACCGCGGAACTGGACGTCAGTTGACAAGTTGACACCAAGAATTCCGATAGCGGCTGAGGGAGTGCTCTCAAAACAGGGAGCTACGACAAAGGGTCTCTTTTTAGCGGTAAACGCGCAGACCTGTGTCTTCTTAGAGTTGAATTGGACCAAGTTTAGTCGGCCCCAGTCCGAAACTTGACTAAACAAAGTTTCGATTTCAGACACAAGTTTGTTCCGGTACTTGTCGACGTTTTACCTAGAAATACGCGGGTGGCTGGTAATAAGGCATCCCCGGTACTGTCATCCGTATAACAATGAAGATTGCTGCTAAGCAGCATGTCATTGATATGCAGAAGAAACAGCGTAGGGGATAGCACACAGCCCTGGGGGACTCCAGCATTCACAGGTTTTAAGTCGGAGCATGACCCGTCGACAACAACTTTAATGCTCCGAACCGTGAGAAAGCTGGAAACTCAATCGCATAATTTCTCGGGAAGTCCATAAAATGGAAGCTTCGAAAGAAGTGCTTTGTGGCAAACCCGATCAAAGGCCTTCGCTACGTCCAAACTAACGGCCAGCGCCTCTCCTTTACTCTCAACCGCCTCCGCCCACCAATGGGTTAAGTACGCTAAAAGATCACCAGCTGAGCGACCTTGACGGAATCCGTACTGACGGTCACTTATCAACTGGTGCTCTTCTAGATACTTCTAGAACAGAGTCGGTAACGACGTCAGGATCATCCGGCAAGAAGCAAACTTGCCTCTATGGGTAGGATGCGAAGAAATTTCGCATCCTATCCCAGTCTGCTGACCTATAGTGCCACATACGGCCGCGGCTCGCAATATGCGGTCGAAGTGGGCACGTGAGTGGCACCGTACTCCTTATCAGACAGTGGTCCGTAGAACTCAAAAGGGCGTCTACAGAAACCACATATCCGTCCGGATGGGAGGTCAGCAGAAGATCCAACAGGGAAGGTATATGATTATCAAAATCAAAATCAAAATCTCATTTATTCAATTCAGGTCATCAAAGACACTTATGAAGGTCAATATTTTAAATCCGCCAATTCGATTACTCACGTCCTGAGAAGAATTGGCAAGAAACTCAGGGGAGTCCTTTTTTTTTGTTTTTACTTAATTATAAGTAAACTAAATTACAAATTATTAGAATAACTTATAGAGCAAAATGAGGTTCCTCGCGTCAAACTTAGGACACAGTACGTTAATATTCTTTGTACGCTTGAACAGACCAGTCCCCACAAACAGCACCCGTTCACGAGCATGACCCATATCTCAGCCATCGCCTCCCTCGCCATATTTTAGGGAAGGTGGCGACCCGATCAACGACGCCGCTATAAGCAAGGACTTTTCAGTGAGCATGACTTATTCAAGATCCCAGACAAAACAAAAAAAGAAATTAGTAAGCTTGCCGGTGAGAAACGTCATGTTGCACACAATCCTACTAATTAACAGTAATGTTTAGTTAGCAGATTAACAATATTTTGCTACAGCAAATACAAACAATATAACACAAGAGAAGCAATTCAATTCCAAACGGTTTTATCATTGATATAATCTGCGATACAGTAATAAGCCCTTGAATATAGTCTACTTTTAACATATTTCTTAAATTTACCTAACGATAATTCAACCGCGTCGTTTGGAAGCTTATTATAAAAGCGTATACATTGACCTGGAAACGCGTTAGAAATTTTATGGAGCCTAGTAGTGGACACAGCAAGTTTGTTTTTATTTCTTAAGTTTAATTGATGAATATCACTGTTTTTCTTAAATTTAGTTATATTTTTATGAACATAGATTAAATTATCATAAATATATTGTGAATGTAACGTCATTATTCGTATCTCTTTAAATTTACTTCTCAGTGTATCAACATCTGGGATTCACGTGGGGGCTGTAACCAGTTGTGTTAGATAATATGCTAGAGCAAAGTCATAAACAGATCTACCCGCGTGGTCGGTGGTGCGAGATCCAAGCCAATCGACGTGGTGGGCATTGAAATCGCCGAGGATAATGATTTCCGCGGATGGGACCTGTTGAAGTACGGAATCTGCAGCCGTTTGAACGTGGTTCATGAGTCGGTCTGTTTCGGTATTACCGCTATGGGACCTATAAAGACATGCGTAGATGCGGGGATGGTCGTCACTATCAACACGCAGCCTGAGGGTCGATAGGTCCCTTCCTTCAAGACTGCCGAGGCGTCAAGCACAGATATCCTCCCGGACAAACACACAAACTCCGGCCCGCGGTACAAAGCTGTATTCCAGTTTGTATTCGGGTCTGGGCAGAGAGTTTGCACTCCTTTTTCTGCGATCTCGGGAACAACCTTTGAGTCACTTTCCTCAGCGTGTTGACCACAGTGTTGGTCTTTTCGTCCACATCGCCCACAGGCGATGTGGACGAAAAGACCACAGTTTCCAGCAGGTCAAATCGATTTTTAAGTTCAGAGATTTTTAAGATTTTTAAGTAAATAGAAGCTTTTATAGGTTTTCAAGATTTATAATGTGTGGATAAAATTATATAGATTGTAATAATAGTGTATAGGTAGTATATTTATTTGATTATTTGACCGAGGGCCTTAAGCATATTATTAACTAGGTGACCTGGCGAACTTTGTTCCGCATCAAAAGTAACAAATAACTAATTTTGGATTCATCACTTTTTCTTTTCTATATCATACACGAATTACAGATAAAAACCACCTCATTGACACCCTCTATCTATTAAAAAAAGCGTGTTCAAATCAAAATCCGTTGCGTAGTTTCAAATATCTAAGCATATAAGGGGACAGACAGCGCTAAGCAACTTTTATATTGTCATTGGTGTGAGCCAGTGTCAGGAATCGAACCCACTGGACCACCGACACAATTTTTAGATTATGTATCAAATAGTATACCTACTTTATTTACATATAATATTAGTACTAAATAAATGAATGTGTTGTAGAAACAACGTCGTTCGAATCTATGTCGTTTAAGAGAAAAAATATGGAAGGCCGAAAAGCGAATAATGTGTTTAAGAATTCTTATGGCGCTAATTTCTCTCTGCCTACCCCACTAGGGACGTGCGTGAAGTTATGTCTATCAAAACCTATTTAACTATTCCTTATAAGAAAAAAATGATCTAGCTGTTTACTGAACTACCGATACTGAAACACTCAAGTACCTAACGTTTTAGCACAGTTCCCCAGATATGTTGAGCAGCAGACACCCCTCTGCTGGGGTAACAAAAGACAAAAGACATAACCCTCTCTCTACGGTTGTCGGAAAAAAAATTGGCGATATTACAACCCCAAACTTTTGCGTTAAAATTTAAGTGAAAAAAGAATTTAACGCAGTCAAATCGAGCGATATTCGTAAGCGTATACTAGTTGATGCCCTCCGCTCGGTTCGCGTGGGTTGTTTTTAATGATGGTGACTTAATACAGGGGCACATTTAAAACACAGTTTCTTTATTCCTTCGATATGTAAAATATAAAAGCGCATGTAAATTTGTTTAAGTATTTAGTTTTGTAGTTATTTGTGTATTTAATTTTACGTGATAAAATGGTGGCTATATTTTAACTTTGACTTTTCCAGTTACATATCTGTGAAAATGCATTGACAATGGAACAATGGTAGTAAATTTACAAATAAATATGTTTTGTCGTCTACTTTTTTAGTGAAGACTATTAAGTTATCAAAAAAAATATATTAGTTTTCCTCTAATCTTTAAAGTACAGACATATCGATGGAGGGGGTATAATGTTTGGATGAAGACTGGAACTTCATTGTGCGTCCATTTGAATCAAGAGCTGTTAGATAGAGTTATTTTCGCGTATGTAAAGTTTGAAACCATATTATAACGGTGTTAGAGCCATGCAGTTCGCTGCATAAATGGGCCGGCTCGACCGGTAAAATACCATAACTTCTCAAAATATCGACGTTAAGGTGGCTCATGCAACGTTTGGTTGAGTGGGAGGGTGTCCAGAGGCCCAGCCACTTTCCATCCTACTCCTTAAAGGTTAGCAACTCAACTGTGACATTAATTGTGCTGCAGGTGTTAATTGGCCGCGCTAGGCGCTTACCAACAGGTAATCTATCACTTATACATATTAAATTTTAAAAATTTCTCTACTTGGCTGTTTAAGGCTGAAGAGCTCACAGATAGACAGAGTTCCTTTTGCATATTTAGCAGTAGCTAGTTGAAATAATGGACATGGATTGACAACATTTAGTTACGAAATATATGCACCTAATGGTTCTTCAGGTAGTCAGATAAGTAATCATAAGAGACTATATATAAAAAACATATAACTTCACATGGCTAGGCAGAGAGAACGGCCATAGAAGATGATTCTTACCTCACGCTCTTTCATAGTACCTGTCTTAGACGCTCATCGGTTTTAAGACTACTCCTACTGATATCTATTCCTGCAAGGGCACGCTCAATATAGTAATGGAAAGGGACTCGTGGCAGTCCTCGACTCTAACATCCTTCCGCTTTTGCACAGTATATCTGCTTAGTCAATCAAATCATCAATCAATAGTCTAACGATAAGTTAAGTAGTAATGCTCAAGGAAGCAAAACGCCTTAATAGTGTGCATGCGCAATGCTGATCAAATCATCTTTTTAACATATAAATATCACTAAATGTGTATTTATTTTGAAATTTAGTAAAGTTCCTTTTTTTTCACTACGTCATACGAAGATTGGTCTATCTGATAGTAAGCGGTCACCATGGGACTAGTGAGCTATGGTTACATTTGTATTGCTTCAGTGTCTATCCTGCAAATATTTCAGTAGTTAGAATAATAAGAGAGAATAATAGAGTTATAATAATAAGGAGCATTACCTACATGACTTTACGCCTTTTCAACCCGAAGTTGTAGACGGCGGCTGTTAAGCCTCGTCTCGCCGTTAGGTTTACGTTCCAAATAGAATAGGTAGCGAACCTATTGTCATACCGGGCTCAAAGTTATTAGTCATCGATATGTGTCACACATAACTTACGAAATAAATTTCCATAAATCATTGGTGTGGCCCAGGATTCGAACCCGCGACCTCTTGATTCAGAAGCGGGGTGCTCGATCACTGGACCACCGAGACTAATGAAGATCTAAAAAGAGTGTTTTTAAAATTACAATCGAAGTAAACTTACAAACGTGGCTGAGTATGAGTATTGTAAAAGTTTCTTTGCGATATTTAAAATGAGTGAAGTACACGTCTCCGTGAACTTACCTTACCAGTCGGAAACCTGTTCACATGAATATAACCCTAATGCAAAAGTAACTGCGTTTATAATACATAGGGTTGTTATCTGTCACGCCCAAACTGCAGAATCAATTTAGATAAAATAAATGCACGGATATAGTTTCAGTTTTGGAGTGGATATGGAATAGCTATAAAAATATTGGCATATAATTGTTTACATATTTATTCCTAAGACTTTCGCGAATCCCACTCATTGATCAAAACAACCTTCAGGATTATATCGCGTTTATTTATCATTTACTTATTTATATTTATTTCCCGACGTTTCGAACTCTTTACAGAGATCATTTTCACGAGTAACGAACAAAAAAATTTACAGTATTTTTTTTTGTTCGTTACTCGTGAAAATGATCTCTGTAAAGAGTTCGAAACGTCGGGAAATAAATTTAAATAAATAAACGCGATATAATCCTGAAGGTTGTTTTGATCATATAATTGTTTCTTTTTTATATTAATATTATTTTAACATAACCTTGCATTTTTCTTTAAGACGAGATATGAATCGAGAGAAATTCGTATTTTTATGAACTTGGCAAGTAATATAAATTATAAAAGTAACACCGAGGAATGCAAAGTTAACAATGAATACACCCACAAGAACTAGTTTTAAAGAAACATATCAAGTACATAACTATCTGTCAGTACCTATACATAGATGTATACAATTTATAAAGCCTTACATTGTTGCAAAAGGCCACGTAAAAGGGAATCTAATGACTTAGATGACTTTAATGACACCGCGGATATGTTGCATTATATCTAAGACTAGTTTCTGCCCGGTACATCGCTCGTGCAAAATGTAATACAATCTCTTTACGAGAATGTTTGTACAACGTCAAGATGAACACAATTTTGTAAAAAAGTTGAATCTGTACATTGTATATTTTTTTAGAATACTTGGGACGTGATCTACAATCGATACCGAATCCAAAAGGATAGTTTTTAGAGTTTTTGTCTGTTTGTCAATTTATCTGTTTGTCTGTATGTTTGTTAGGGATAAACTCTAAAAGTACTGCATGCTTTTGCGTAAAATTTTGCTTAATATAGCCAAGCGGTCGGGTCAACACATAGGCGAAATATTATCACCCTATCACTAATTAGGGGTGAGCAATGAACCCTTATAATGGCACAGGCACAGTATTTTTGCTGTTTTATGACGTCCATGCAGACGAAGTAGCGGGCAACGGCTAGTAATTAATAAATGGTCCCGCGGTTGTTGACATTCCACCATAATTAATTTAACTTATAAGTTAGAACACTAATAAGGTTCTATTTTTAAAGACTGTACTTTTATTATTACAGGTCCAAGATTAACGTGTCACATCACAATTATGCAAATGAGATACTTGATGATTACGTTTCATTTACGTGACGTAATGAAGATATTCATATAATTTGTTTGAAAAATAGGCAAATTAGCATTAATCTTGGTTTTGTATCTGTAATTATGAAAGTATTTACTTATTTACTGACCGATAGATGGTCCGGGAGGTGGCATTGCATTTGAGGTTGTGATTTTTAACCCTAAAGACTACTAATCGATTCAAGGGTCAGCTGGCGCACTCCTGGTAGGTTTTGGTGATAATCAACCTGTTAAATTTCACGATCACTGACACAAATCAGAGGAAAACGAAATGGACATCCGTATAGTCAACGCCTGAAGATGCCCTTCACAAAGCGTTGGTATCCAAGTATTAACCAGAAAATTCAATTTACAAAAATTCGTATCTTTAAAACAATCGCTAGGCTGATTTTAATGTACGGGTCGAAAAATTGGGTGCTAACTTTGAAGGAGAAGAACAAACTCGTAGTAGCGGTACGAAAGATATTACGCAAGATCCTGGGACCAACTACAGTAGAGAACGAGGCATGGAGGCTTAGATAAAATCGACATAAGTGCAATTTTTAGACGTTTGTTAATTCGTAGGAGACCGAAAAAAGTATATCCTATGTATGCAACTGACTAAACTACATCTTAGATGGGATAAAAGATGGGGCTCAGTCGAGACATTATATGATAATAATTTCTGAATAAAAACAAATGTTAATGCATTTTTTCAGGAAATTACACCAAGTGTGTCAAGGTATAGCATGGCCTTTAAATTTCCATATAGTTGAGCATTCGATTGTATGCATTATTATACTGCCAGCCAACTTAATTATATATGTAATCATACTGTACTGTAACTTCACGCGAATAAAAGCTGAAAGTGTACACAGCGGTATTGTAGATCAGCGACACAAAAAAGTAATATTCTTGGCCCCAACACACACACATTGAGCACAATTTTCTTATCTCTCAATATCTAGATATATTGATATATATCTATATATATCATATTACTATATATGTCGGAGCGTGAACACAGTGGCGCCATCTGAAGAGTATTCGTGAGCTACTTTTGGTGTTATAGCTCATAATACGGGTAGTATTGATAGTATGCAGTGATTAATATTCAAGCGCGCCAACCACGTGAACCGAAAGTTTCTGAACTAGTATTACACAGTTAGCCGACAAGTATAAGAAGAATGGATGCGTAAATGTGTGGAGCACTCTTTTCTGGTGGCAGCGGCGAGGTGAACATACGGCCACCGAAGCAGACCGAAGTTTACCTCTTTGGATGTGCATTGGTAGTGGGGTATTGAGGTTAAGACGAGACGATAGCAACCAGTGTCGTGAACCATATTATACAATAATTATACTATAATGAAGAAATATTATTATTTAACTATCTGACAAATCTGTTACCATCAGCAGATGCTAATGCTTACAGATTTGTCACATTATTTGGAAGCTGAGCATGGTGATCATCCACCACCGCATGGATGAAGCAAGACTGACTAAGCAGATATACAATGCAAAAGCGGATGGATGTAGGAGTCGAGGACGGGCAAGACACACATTCCATGACTAAATAGAACGTGTTCTGGAGGAAGGTAATGTTAGGAGCCTCAAAAACCGACGCGTGTGCATGAAAAGAGTTATGAAAGACAACGAAGCCAGTGAGACGTGTAAGAATCGTGGCTTATGGCGCTCTGTTCTCTTTGCCTACCCCGCAAGGGATTTGGCGTAAAGTTATGAATGTATGTATGTAGGACCCTCTCAACTAGCAGTCAGAATGCAGAACCACAGAGCTATCGTGCTTTATGAAACCATATAATGAAGTCTATTTAATAATTATCTTTATTTACCTGTACATAAATAAATACGACAGTGAAACGTGATCAGAACACGTGTGTTCATTCATTTGACTAGCACAAGATAATAGAGCAAGAGCCTAGCCTTACTTATATTCTAATAAATAATAATACCTATGTACAATAAATCATTTCAATTAATCGCCTCGGCGGTCAAGACAACAGTGGTAGAGCCAAGCAGTTCGCTGCATGAATGGGCCGGCTCGACCGGTGAAATACCACGACCTCTCAGAAGACCAACGTAAAGTAGCTCGCGCCGCGTTTCGTTCGGTGACTTACCCGGAGGCCCACCCCCATCCCCATCCTTTCCTATCCCCTACCCCTTAAAGGTTGGCAACGCAACAGTAACACTATATGTGTTGCTGGTGTCCATGGGCGGCGTTGGTTGCTTATCAGCAGGTGACCCGCCTGCTCGTTTGCCCTCCTATCCCATAAAAAATGAGATCCTCGAGCATCCCGCTTGTGAATCAAAAAGTCCTGAGATCGAATCCTAGCTTACACCAATGACGTGCGTTAAATATCGATGCCTTACTGTTCGATGTAAGAAATTGGGTGCCGCCACCTATTCCGTTTCAGACGAATAAAATTTGTCGAGATGAGGCGTATATGCCTAATGCAAAGTCGGAGGAAAAGGCGTTTTTTATGCGAAAGGGACAAGAGAGCCACATCTTGAGCACTAGAGGGTCACATCCATAGATATAAGAATAATAGATCGGCAATAGTCACCCAAACAACAAGATCAAAAATGGGTTGTTTATGTGTGAGTAACTTATCAATGTGTGCGTAAAAAGCGCTTCAAAGTGTCAACTTTTACATGACTTACTTGACTTAAAGTCCTATATCCCCTAGGTGTGGCAGAGGGCGTCCACAGTACGTCGCCATCCCGAACGGTCTTGAGCTTCGCGTTTTATTTCGCTCCAAGTCATCCCCACCGCCTTCGCTTCTGCAGTGATAGTCCGTGGCCAAGTCTGCTTAGGGCGGCCGCGTTTCCGTTTTCCTTGGGGATTCCATTCTAGGGCTTGCCTCGCTATGTGATCTGGATCCCTTCGGAGCGTGTGGCCGATCCATTGCCACTTGCGACTTTTAATTTGCTGGTCGATCGGAGTCTCACCGCAGCGTTCCCAGAGGTCCAAATTTGTAATTTTCTCGGGCCAGTAGACTTCGAGAATTCGGCGAAGGCAGCGGTTTATGAAGACCTGCAGCCGACGCGAGATGTCCTTAGTTACCTTCCACGTCTCACATCCGTACAGCAACACGGTTTTTACATTGGACCGGAATATCTTCAGCTTAACTCTCCGAGTCAGTTTCTGCGACTGCCACACAGGACGAAGCTGCGCGAAGGTTGCTTTTCCCTTGGCGATCCTTGAAGTGATGTCCTCTTCGGTCCCTCCAGCTTCCGACACTACACTTCCGAGGTATCTAAAATTGTGGACTCTCTCCACCTCCTCTGTGCCGATGAGCAACGGCAAAGAGCTTGTTGCTCCGCAACTCATTTCCTGAGTCTTCCGGGTGTTGATTCTAAGCCCCGCCTCCAAAGCCTCCCGTCGAAGATCGTCTAGTTTGGATTGCATGTACTGACATGCCATGACCATGACCATGACATGCCATGACCTATGCCTACTTAGCCATACACGCACTGGCGTGTATGGCTAAGTAGGCATAGGTCATCGGCGTAGTCCAAATCTTCCAAAACGTTGGACAATCCCCACTCTATGCCACGGCGTTTATTGTTAGTAGTTTTACGCATGATGTCATCCAAGACAACGAGAAAGAGGAGGGGCGAAAGGAGACAGCCCTGGCGTACACCTGCGTGGACCTGAATGTCCTCTGAGACGAGGCCGTCGTGAGTTACTCTACAGGAGTATTTCCCGTAGATGGCCTTAATTAGGTTTGTAATCTTCTCGGGGACCCCAATTTCACGTAGTCGATCCCAGATACAACTCAATCGCAGCGTGTCGAAAGCTTTTTCGAAGTCCACAAAGGTTAAGTACATTTCCCTCTGCCATTCTGATGCCTGTTCGAGAATTATGCGCAATGTGTTCATCTGATCTGTGCACGATCGGTTAGGTCGGAATCCAGCTCGACGGCTCTCGAAAGTCTGTCCAGAATGATTCTGCACAGCAGCTTGGACGGAATCGAAAGCAAAGTGATGCCTCTCCAATTGCCACAATCACTGAGGTCTCCCTTTTTCGGGATGGTAATGAGAAGGCCCTTGTTCCAGTCCTCGGGTAATTCTTCGACTGACTGACTTTTTTTCCTGTTAGTTGGGTTTTACATAATGTAATTAATCTATTTCTATATTCTTCAGCAAGAGATGTTTTCAAACTGGAATGATCGAGATTTTTTGACCGTTGATAGCCTAAATATTTATATAACTCATCTGAAGTCTTGGCAGATATAACTTCTCCTTCTTTTAATGTGTGGTCTCCTGATTGTATTTTACCCTTTTTTATATTTAAAATTTTGTATTTATCTAAACCGAACTGCATATTAATATCTTTGCTACATGTATCTATTATGTCGACTAACTATTTCATATGTTTCACAGAATCTGTATAGATTTTTATATCATCCATATACATCAGATGAGATATTGTTGTTTCTTTATGGTTGTCCTGTAGGCGGTATCCTCCTTTTTGGTTATTTAACATTAGTGATAATCACAGAAATAGATCAAGATAGAACGGCTGCGATGTCATATTTCCATACATTTCAAGCGTGTCACTTTTTTGAAAAACCACGCCTACAGCGTGACGTCATTTTCAATGTGAGCGGGGCGACTAGTGAGGAGACACACTCATTAGATTATCGATATTAATATCTGCAACATGTGTTAAATTTATTATTTTTATATGGTAACAACTTTACTGATTTTGTGTAACGAACGATAATCATATCGAGGGGTGAAAGGCTATTTGTTTTAAGAGACATTTTTGCAACTTTACAGGAGAGCCATTAAAGGTTTGAAATTTTGAAAAAAATTTCTTAACTTAAAAACTTCTTGAGCTATTTGAACGGGATAAACTTTGTTGAAATTCAATTAAAAATATCTAGATGCTGATGCTAATATTAAATTAAACCGACCTGTAATGACAAAAATACGTGTCGCTTAATTCAAAATGCCCTAAGCCTTTATTTTTCAGGGAATGGAAAAATGATTTAAGTTACTTTAAAACTACAATTAGCTTCAGGAAAAAACAAATAAGCGACAATGCTTTATGTTTTCAGAGTAAGTCTATAAGAATGAAATGACATGACCCGGAATTAATAGTAGAAAGCTATTTATGTCAACCACCACTTTAGACTAAAATGAGTAGGCGGCTTATTAAATTATGTAACATATAACATTGAACATATAACGTTTTGTGTTCCATTTATTAATATATAAGGCTATAAACGGCTGTTAAAACAACCTGGATATAGCGCAATTGCCGAAAATCTCACGTTCTTTTATTAAAATTATAAATTACTAACGCAACATCAGTTAAAGTGTTTGTTTAGTATAATAATTATAAATTAGAACAGTCTCAATTAGAACTTTATTATACTTATGCCTTTTTTTCATCTAAATGTTCTTTCAATTTTTTACAATCCTCTGGCTTCTGTTCTTCAAAATACATTGGTATAAGCGACGTTTCATGTCTTATTTGGGTGAAGACTAGATGGTTTAAGCGACATTACACGGTATAATTGGTGGAAGTGCAAATAATTCAAATCCGTACCTAGTAAATTTTAGAAACAGGAAAAATGTTTTAAGTCTTATTGACTTATTTACCTGGGAAAGACTTATTGGTTTATCTCAAGTAACTAATTTAAAAAAAAATGCAAAATCCTTGTCGCTTAAAACACTGCTACTATGGAAACTTCCCAAAAACAGCGCCAAAAAGTGCTCCGATTTAAATGAAACTTGTATCAGTTGACGCAGAAAAATTTGCTGATTCCAAATATGTATATAACTCAATATCGCCCAAAATGTCGCTTAAAGCAAATAGCCTTTCACCCCTCGATATATATTCGTGTATTTCGTTCGATTCGACGTACATTACGCGTATAATATAATTATGCGCGCAATGTTTTTGTATACGAGCGTTGAATGTGGACAGCAATGGATATTCATCATAACGAAAAAGTATACAACATATGATCGTAATTATTGAACATGGGAAAAGTAAAACAATTATTTAGAATCTCAGAAAAATGCTTTCTACTGATTTTCTATACTTACTGATCATACAAAATATTTCCTTTCTTCATATTTGCTTCACTACTTTTGTTTTTACAATTTGCCACAGCACAATAAGGCATATAATTTCTCGTGAATTATTGTCAATAGAATCTATTGGGGATGGTCTCTAAGAAATTGTAGAAGGGCTATAAGGCTGTACTGTTGAAAGAGATGAGAAAGAATTTAAGCTAATATTGTCAATGTCTGTCTGTCTGTAGTCTGTCGAGGTGGCTGTAGTATCTTCGGGTAACCCGGAGGGAGCCCGCCTATTTAACTCCTCTCTGCCGACGGTTCGTATACTGTCATGCCCAGCGTCAGCTTCAAGCGTGCCCCGGCGATCGCCCCCGGGAAGCGACCCTATACGTTTACTTCTTAGTATCATCTCCATTAATATGGGTTTCCAGTGCCATGTTAGCCGCGCCAGTAATAAGTATGTCGCGTGTCCGCCACCCACGTGAATCAGATAGTCGACTCGGACGTATGGTTGAGTTATAGGGGGCTTATTATAATTATTAATTAAGTACTTCTAGTATTCAGTTGTTTAGTGAACGTACACATTTATTTGTACCTATATCTACGTTAATGACTTTATTTACAGTCTAAGAACTCAATCTAACACTATCTAGTATGACACTGCAAGATCCAAGTAATATAATAATAATAAATTCAAATACAAAATTAAACCTACGGACACGAATTTTAAAAAGTGATGATGCCCAACGCCACGATATTTATAAGTATGTTGAAAACAGAGATCCTACGAACATCTGGAAATTACTTAAAACTTCTTCCGGGGTTTGGAAAATCTCAGCGAGAGACAAATCAATTCAATGTTGATTTACATCAGAATTTCTCTACCTCGTCCAGTTTTGATAGGACTCTAAAGGCTGTCACAATTAGTTATCTTTCTTCCAATCTTGCCCCCAGGTTTCCATCATTTTTTCTTAATCTATTTACAGCTAGTTGGGAGAGCATAAAATCCATAATATCTAACGCAGTTGGATGTGACTGTATCATCTGTAATATGGTCCTACCAATCCATAACCAACCTATTATTTGCCATATCCTTAATATTTCTATATCCAGTGGCGTCTTCCCATCTGCTTGGAAAGATGCCCAACTTAATCTTTTATCCAAAAAATTACTTTAAAAAAAAGTTAAACCGAGTTCTAAAAACGTAAACCACATAATCTATAAGTATATGAAAACAGTACCTCTATAACTAAAAAGAGATAAATAACGTAACTTACTCATTTGTATACTTAATACAATATACAAAACGTAATACTTTAATAAAGTCATCTTTAACTATTATAACATAACATAACTTCACGCCTTTTGTTACCCGAAGGGGTAGGCAGCGGCTGTTAAGCCTCGTCTCGCCGTTATGTTTACGTCCCAAATGGAATAGGTGGCGAACCTATTGCCATACCGGGCACAAAGTATGTCAATCATCGATATTTATCACACATAACTTCTGAAAACAATTTCGAAAAGTCATTGGTGTGTGCCAGTGTCTGGAATCGAACCCCGGACCTCTGGATCAGAGGCCGTGCGCTCGCCCACTGCGCCACCGAGACTGTTAACTATTTTACTGTTAAGTGTTTAACTATTATAATATTTACAAAATATGTTACTCATTATTGAAGTCGGTGCAACACAATAGAGTAAGTTACCTAGGCTGGCACCGACACCAAAAATAAGTAACAATAGAAGTTAGTTCATTTACATGGCTTTCAGTTTAGTTCAGGTAGAGCCAAGCAGTTCGCTGCATGTATGTGCCGGCTCGACCGGTGAAATACCACGACCTCTTAGAAGACCGACGTAAAGTGGCTCATGCCGCCTTTTAGTTCGGTGAGAGAGGTACCCGGAGGCCACCCCCCTTCCCCTATCCTTTCCTATCCCCTATCCCGTAAAGATCGGCCACGCAACAGTATCACTATATGTGTTGCTGGTGTCCATGGGCGGCGTTACTTGCTTACCATCAGGTGACAGGCCTGCTCGTTTGCCCTCCTATCCCGTAAAAAAAGGAAATAATAATATAATAATAATACCTTGGACACAAATCACACAGCGCCCTCCAGTTCCAAACTAAGCAACTAAATGCTTGTGTTATGGATACTAATACATATATACTTTTCTTTTGTAAATACATACTTATAATACATAGAAAAACACCCAGACGCCGCACAAATATTCATGTTTGTCACAAATATTTGTGCTCGGGTGGGAATCGAACCCCCGACCTCAGTACTGCAGCCGGTAGTTTTACCAATGTGCCACGAGGCCCGTCAAATTAATTTCACTAATTACAAGTCCGTTTGTTAAATGGTTGATATTTTTAGGGAGCTATAATTGTCATAAATAGGTACTTAGATAAAAGAGTATGATAATACTTGTTAACTATTTATATTTTTGTAATTATCATGGGTAGACGCAATAACACTACAGCTCGAATGAAGGCCAATCGTAGCCTGGAAACTATTGCAGAAAATAAAAAAAAATACTGAATTGTGTCCTAAGTCCTAACCGTATAAGAGTTCAGTAGCTTCATCATCAGCACAACAGTATCAGACGTTGATTCAAGCATACCTCCCGAGCAACACGTTAGTCCTCTATACTACTAAACAGTTTCCATCGACTAACTGCAGTACTGTCTCCCAACTCCGAACCGTTATGAGAGTTATGTGGCTTCTTCATCAGCATAGCAGCAACAGGTGTATATTCCAGCATACTTCACAAGTAACACGCTAGCCCTACATACTACCACGTAGTTGCTATGGACCAATTGTAGTGCTGTCTTCAAACTCATAACCGTTGATGAGTTTTGTGGCTTCTTCATCAGCACAGCAGCATGAAATCTGGGCACCATAAAGAACATTCCTGAGACATCACTATTACGTAATTGAAAAACTATAATCGCGTACAACTTTTGGTGGATGTCTTCGACTTCTCCTGGTTCCCATCATCAGATCCTGACCTGGTGAAAATGGGACCATCTCGGAAGTAAACACTATAAAACGAAAAAAAATTGAAATCGGTTCATAATTGACGAATATATCGGTGACCATACATAAAGAAAAAATTATACATGCTGACGAATTCGTTCTCAATTGAGAACCGCCTCCTTTTTCGAGGTCGGTTAAAAAAGTTAAAGCCAGATTCACTTTCTGACTGCCGGCCTATTTCCATATTACCCTTCCTTTCAAGTACTCGATAAATATGTCCACAAACAACTTAGAAACTTTTTCTAAAAATATAACCTCCTAAATCCCATGCAGTCTGGTTCCCGTCGTGGCCACAGCACCACCATTCTCCTTCTCAATATTACGGATGATATCAGGTCCAGTAAGGAATGTCGCAAACTAACAAAGCTGACACTGCTGGATTTTAGCAATGTGTTCAATACGGTGGACTCTGATATTCCCCTGTTCTACTTCGATCCGATAATATATTTCAAACGGTTATAGATTGGTTTCGCAGTAACTTGTTTGGGCGTCGACAACGTGTACACATTGACAATACCTTCTCTTCCTGGTGTAACACATCCGTCGGCGTGCAAAACGACGAAAACAACTCAAGTGGTTGCCTATACGACATTGCTGGAATGCTCATAATCTCTCAATTCTATATAACGTTCTGTTTAACCCTTCGACTCCTTCCTGTCTTAAAGTACGGTTCCAGTACTTACATGAAACACATAGTCAAGGATTAAGGAGTATTAAGGATAATATCTCATAATCTAAGGCTGTAGGAGCCAGAGCATTCGACATGCTTCTATGGCAGGTCTATAATCTAAAAACGATGCCAAAGCAGAGCACCCTCATGATCTTCTTAATTTAAATATCGTAAGATTTAAATATAGAACGCAAAACGCTTTTCACAGTGGTAGAGGCACGTAGCTCGCTTCATGAATGTGCTAGCTTGACCGGTGAAATACCACGGCCTCTCCGAATATCGACGGATATCGAAGTGGGTATTGCCGCGTTTCGCTTGGTGAGAGTAGTATCCGGAGGCCCAAACCCTTTCCCATCCCACTTCCGACCCCTTTTATACACCATTTTAAGGGCCAGCAACGCAACTGGAACACTATATATGTTCAGCGGCGTTTGTTGCTCACCATCAGGTGACACGCCTGCTCGTTTTCCCCCCGATATCATAAAACAGCACGTTTAACACTTTTTATAGAGGAACCTCTAATAGTTTTGGACTAGTTTAACACGTTCACCGCCCCCATGAACAATATGTACTGTAAACTCTTTGGTATTTTTAGATATAAACTCCTTATTACGTGTTTCGAAATTTGCATTTTAAATTTTTAAAAGACATTTTTGATTAATAAAATATTCTTATGTGAATAAAATAAAATTGTGATTGATAAATGTAACTTCATCGTGTAAACATATAAAATACCAGAGTTGTATTATTTGATACTTAGATTGATTCGATTTAAAAAATTGTTATAAATAACGTTATATTCGCCGGTCGTGGTGCCGAGAAAGAGAAGAACATTGGGGAAACCTGGACGTGGTGCCCAGGGATAGAGCAGTAAAAAAAACCAGCATTACACCCGGCACGTATATTTTTTCCTTTAATACATAATATGATTTAATCTATTGGCATTATTATTTATCACACATGCACTGAGCTCATAAATACCCTTATAGCTGAACAACTAAACTGTGTTATATTAAATAGTGGTTCTCAAGTCGGCGTTCCTTATATCATATAAATTGGGAAGCTGAGAACACGAACCCGTTGTGTTACTCACCCGTACATACGAGTGCGTTACAGTACCTACTTTAAAACCCTCCAATATAAATTACATTTCTTAAACTTAAATTTAAACCACACAGAGACATCTAGTAGCGGCTAGTGGCATTATAATTGAAATTACACGAATAATGAACCCAGTTGTTTTTAGTCCGAGTCACTTCCGGGATTTTTAGATTTCAACACCTATTGTAGCCTTCGTCAGTTTGTATACCATTATTGTAGGTAGCAACAAATGTTCTCAAGTATATTAATATTTATTTTCTAAGACATCGTACAAAACGTGTCTAGTGAAACCGTACTTTACAATGAGAAAAGCCACTCTAAATGGGGTCAGCACCTGGGGTCACCCCTTCGAACTATCCATGCTGCCAAAACAATACTGACATCAACCCTTCTTTGGGAATGTTTTCGTTGATGTTTTGTCCTCCGCCACGAGGATAATGCAGCAATCTATTGCCAGGAGGCTACCAAAAATTACAAAGTTAATATCATTATCTAGGCTACCAAAAATTACAAAGTCAGTATCATTTTCATATTGACAAGAGAGTTAGATAATGATATTCACTTTGTAATTTTTGGTAGCCTCCTATACCCAATCCATATATTTTTACTAATAGAAAATCAAATTTCTTAAAAATTCTAATAAAAAAATTATATTTTTTCTACATAGGGTAGAATCGTTAAAAATCGCAGATTATCTAGACGAGGCTGTATGTATTTACCCACTTGCAGCACTAACAAAACATATTATTACTTTTGATTGACAAAAGTGTTCCGATTAACAAACGTCCGGTAGGTACGTCGAATAAAGGCTTACCATGAGACCATAGATTTCCACGAACCTTCGCGTGACAAACAATAAAAGAATTAACTACCGAGGTTGATGAATCTATAAACAACTGAATATAACTGGCCACAGTTGGATAAGAACTGGTTTTATTTACCAGACATATCCAGACCTACTCCCTGTCTTCTATTAGTAATATTGACATAGTACCTATTTTGGTTATTGTCAGAAAATTTCCCTACATAAAATTAATTTCCTGGATTAATTGCTACTTTTCATCCGAATAATCTTTTAGGATGTGTGATTATTTTACGGGATAGGGTGCAAACGAGCAGCAGGCGTGTCACCTGATGGTAAGGTAACGGCCGTCCATGGACACCTGCAATACAGATAGTGTTAAAGTTCCGTTGCCGGTCTTTAAAATAGGATGGGGAAGTGGTCGGAAGTGAAATTGGGAGGGGAGAGGAACGGGTACTTCGGATACTTCTGGACGCGGCATGAGCCACTTTACGCTGATATTCTGTGAAGTCTTGATGTTTCACCAGTCGAGCCGGCCCATTATGCAGCGAACTGCCTGGCTCTATCACTATTAAAATAATTAATGTTATTACAACAAAACGCTACTCTGAAGTTCTTTATTAGTAAATTAGTCTAACCACAAAAATTTCGACAATTTCTGTGATGTATGTCCCTAGTATAAATACTTTTAACTTTTATATCATTTAAACGGTATTGTATAAGTACATGTACGCGAGAGAAAACGCGGCATTAAATTAGTAAGTTATAACTAACAGTGTAAAAGTAAGAAAGGGCATGCTCCGATGGTTCGGACATGTAGAAAGAATGGTTGACGCAAGACTGACTAAGCAGATATACAATGCAAAAGCGGACGGATGTAGGAGTCGAGGACGGCCAAGACACACATTCCAAGACCAAATAGAACGTGTTCTGGAGGAAGGTGATGTTAAGAGCCTCAAAAACCGACGCGCGTGCATGAAAAGAGTTATGAAAGTCAACGAAGCGAGTGAGGTGTGTAAGAATCGTGCCCTATGGCGCTCTGTTCTCTCTGCCTGCCCCGCAAGGGATTTGGGGTGAAGTTATGTATGTATGTATGTGTATAACTAACAGATGGTACCTACGTGTAAATGGTGCATTGTCCCCACTACGCATAATGTTTATTTACAAAACATCAGGTTTTTGCTAGAACCGATTTAATATATATCTTTGTTGGTCGGCAATAAAGTATGCAATCCATACTCAAAAGAATGTTACCAAACAGATATTCTATAATATCCATTAAATTGCTTAATAATAAATACATAATTTCATTTAAAAGGTTTGAGGTAGGCACTTAGTTAAAGTGCTCTGTAAGATCACCCAGTAACATAATGCCAGTTCATAGTGTGAGTTAAATGTGCCAATCCTTCTCTGACGTTACTTGGACTAAGGGATTTAATTTGGAGTGGAAAATCTCATGTATTATAAGAGTCATCTGTCTATTGTTCACTCACAATTCTAATTCAGATGCCCCATGTTAGAATCGTGGGCTACACCAATTACTTTCAGAAAGTTGTTTGTCATAAATATCGATAACTAACAGAGGTGGGCAACAGTGGTAGAGCTAAGCAGTTCGCTGCATGATTGGGCCGGCTCGACGGTAAAATACCACGGTCTCAGAAGATCTACGTAAAGTAGCTCATGCCGCGTTTCATTCAGTGAGTGAGGTATCCTTCCCTATCCTTTAAAGGTCGGCAACGCAATAGTAACACTGTTGCTGGTGTTCATGTGCAGCGTTGGTGGCTTACCATCAGGTGACACGCCTGCTCGTTTGCCCTCCTATTACCTGGCGTGGCCAAGCATGATTGCCACTTGTAGTAAGTGCGGCTTAAAATTGTGTATGACTAAAGCCCGAATATTGAACCGCCACTAAGTTTAAGTAGCTGTAACATTAGACAGAATACGTGAAATTTGAGCAGTAAGTAGCACTTAATTTATTGTCAGATTTGATGGGCGGTTCAGTAAGACAAATAAAATCCTGAAAATGTGAAGAAATCGTTGGGTAATTGTTCCCTGTATTTTGCGGTGTCCATTAATTATGTGGCCTGCGGTTTAACCTATTTAATATATATATATATATATATATATATATATATATATATATAAATATCCGTTATATGTAAAGGTTGATCCAGTAAGACGTTAAAAGAAATGTTGATCCACCTTTTTGCAGTGTATAACTAGCTCTTTAAAAATATAACTGATATACTTTGATCCAAATTTGAAATGGAAGGGTTGTTTGTGGATCTGCATCGGTCGCTTTGCAACATACTTGCCATCAAAATATACAATAGCAACATGTTTTTTTTGATCCGTAACGGTCGCAAAAATTATACCGACGAGTCAAATGTGCATCCGTTTTATATTCATATTCCTGCCAAATCTTACTAACTAACGTTGATCCGAGGCCATTTGACCTTGAACCTATCGACGCCCGCGCGGTGGGTCCGCTATATTTCTTTATTTAAACGAAATCAGCAGTAGTGTTTATTACAAAATATTGCATAAAATTAATTTTCGAGTCAGAAAAGTAGGTGCCTACTTGATCCCTTTTATTATGTACTCTGTTAATATAATAAATGTTATTTGCATTATTTTCATGTTTTTGACATAGAGATATATAACTAAAGTACGATCACCCAGCTTCTGAATCCGGAAGTCGCGGGTTCAATTCCTGACACTGGCTCACACCAATGACTTTTCGAAATTGTTTTCGGAAGTTATGTGTGATAAATATCGATGACTGACAAACTTTGTGCCCGGTATAGCAATAGGTTCTCCACCTATTCCATTTGGGACGTAAACATAACGACGAGACGAGGCTTAACAGCCACTGCCTACACCTTCGGGTAACAAGAGCTTGAAGTAAAGGAATAAAATTAGTCAAAAAATATTATTGATCTGGAAAAAAGTTCGCCGGGTCAGCTAGTAAATATAACTCTTTAACACTCTTCCGGCGCGGTCCTGCATGGATTTGATTCCGGGCTCACACCAATAATTTTTCGGAATCTTTTCGGAAGTTATGTGTGATAAATATAATTTTAATATATTTATAATAATCTTGTCCGCGGTGTATGGAAATAGGCAACCTATTCCATTTCGGACGTGCAAAGTGATTCTTTGGTCATTAGCCCCGATGATTTTTTTGAAGTAACTATATAATTCTAGTCTTTTTTTAATCGACTCCAAAAAAGGAGGAGGTTCTCAATTCGTCGGGATCTTTTTTTATGTATGTTCAGCGATTACTCAAAGACGTCTGGACCGATTTGCAAAATTCTTTTTTTATTCGAAAGGGTATGCTTCCCAGATGCTCCCATTGTCACCAAGTCAATTTCTGATAATGGGATCCAGGAAAAATCAAAGGCGACCACCAAAAAATTTAGGCTTGTGTAGTGTGTTTGTTGCGTCATGT
The DNA here is from genome assembly GCA_905147225.2 of Euproctis similis. NCBI lineage: Eukaryota > Metazoa > Arthropoda > Insecta > Lepidoptera > Erebidae > Euproctis > Euproctis similis. The sequence continues at coordinate 19,974,846 of LR990107.1, read as the reverse complement.
GTTGGGTATTTACTTTAAGGTATCAAAATCGGATGCTGCTGAGCTGATGATGATGCTCACAGAACTCCTTAATGGCTAGGAGCTTAGAAACAGAATTGCTATTGGTCTATAAAAACTACTTAAGGTATGTAGGGTTAACTTGTTGCTTGGGACGTATGCTTGAATCAACACCTGACGCTGCTGTGCTGATGATAGGAGTATAGGAGGAGATGATAGGTGACGAGTTGGTTACGATTACGAGTTGGGAGACAGTAATACAATTAGTCGATGAAAACTACTTAGCAGTTTAGCAGTAAATAAACACGAACATCTAATTAAGTTCACAACTCATAAACACAACTAATAATTTAGAAATAAAATTACTTAAAAAAAAGTCAAACCGACTTCAAGAACACAAACGACAAAAAAGTACCTACTTACGTAACTAAAAAGCGTTAAATAACGCAAATAATTTTTCTACTTAATACAATATACAAAACGTAATTAACTAAGTCAACTACTTTAACTGTCTGCCAGCAGTGGTAGGGCCAAGCAGTTCGCTGCATGAATGGGTCGGCTCGACCGATGAAATACCACGACCTCTCTAAAGACTAACGTAAAGTGGCTCATGCCGCGTTTCGTTCGGTAAGAGAGGTACCCGGAGGCCCATCCCTATCCCCATCTTTTCCTATCCCCTATCCCTTAAAGGTTGGCAACGCAACAGTAATACTATATGTGTGTTGCTGGTGTCCATGGGCGGCGTTGGTTGCTTACCATCAGGTGACACGCCTGCTCGTTTGTCCTCCTATCCCATAAAAAAGTCATCTTTAACTATAAAAATATTTACAATCATCATCTATTATTATTGAAGTCGGAGTTGGTTAAAAGTTACCCCGTATTCTATTTCGTCGTGTGACTTTGACGGCCGCGCATATCATACAACACAATAGACTACGTTCCCTAGGCTGGCACCGACTCCAATAATAACTGACAATTGTAAATATATTTAACAGTCTCGGTGGTCCAGTGGTAGAGCACACGGCTTCTGAGTTCTGATTCAGAGGTCCGGGTTCGAATCCTGACACTGACTCACACCAATGATTTTTCGAAATTATTTTCGGAAGATAAGTGTGATAAATATCGATGACTGAAAACTTTGTGCTCGGTATAGCAATAGGTTCGTAACCTATTCCATTTGGGACGTAAGACGGTAAACATAACGGCGAGACGAGGCTTAACAGCCGCTGCCTACACCTTCGGGTAACAAAAGGCGTGAAGTTATGTTATGTTTGTTATGTAAATATATTTATAGTTAAAGATGACTTAGTTATAGTATTACGTTTTGTATATTGTATTAAGTAGTTAAACTGTTTGCGTTATTTATCGCTTTTTAATTACGTTAGTAGGTACTTTTTTGTCGTCTGTTTGTCTTAATTAAGTTAGCTGACTTTTTTTTAAAGTATTCTAAATAACGATGCTTGAATTGAACTTGCTTGAAGGTATATAATAATAGTTTCATATCTGTATGCATTAACATCACAATAAGCGCGGAGAGGTAATTTTCTAAATTAAAATTAATAAAAAAAATACTTGTGCTAATTAATAAATGTGTCAATAATATGCATAGAGTCTAATGGATAATATTAATAGATTTATATTTAGCATGAAGCTTAACTTAATATAACATAACTTCACGCCTTTGTTACCCGAGGGTGTAGGCAGCGGCTGTTAACCTTCATCTCGCCTTTATGTTTACGTCCCAAATAGAATAGGTGGCGAACCTATTGCCATACCAGTCATCGATATTTATCACACTTAACTTCCGAAAATAACTTCTAAAAGACATTGGTGTGAACCAGTGACAGGATTCGAACCCGGACCTCTGGGTCAGAAGCCGTGAGCTCGACTACTGCGCCACCGAGACTTTAGCATTTATATTTATAACTTCTATAGCCATTCATCAAATTAAAGATTTCGTAAATAGAAAATCATGCTGTGGGGCGCCGGCTTAGAATACCGCCACCCCATCTCTTCTCGTGGGTGTCGTAAAAGGCGACAAAGGGAAAAGGCTGGAAGAATGGGCAGCAGCATTCTCTCTCAACAAGGTCGCTTTGCAACATACTTGCCATCAAAATGTACAAAAACAACATTTTTTTGTTGATCCGTAACGGTCGCAAAAATTATAATTTTTACCGTATACCGACGAGTCAAATGTGCATCCGTTTTATATTCATATTCCTGCCAAATCTTATTAACTCGACGAGCCTCGTGGCGCCTTGGTAAAACTACCGGCTGCAGCAACGAGGTCGGGGGTTCGATTCCCACACGAGCACAAATATTTATGACAAACATGAATATTTGTGTGGCGTCTGGGTGTTTTTCTATGTATTTTAAGTATGTATTTACAAAAGAAAAGTATATATGTATTAATATCCGTTATCTAGTATCCATAACACAAGCATTTAGTTGCTTAGCTTGGAACTAGAGGAAGCTGTGTGATTTATGTCCAAGATATTATTATTATTATAACTAACGTTGATCCGAGGCCATTTGACCTTGAACCCATCGACGCCCGCGCCGTCGGTCCGCTATATTTCTTTATTTAAACGAAATTAGCAGTAGTGTTTATTACAAAATATTACATAAAATTAATTTTCGAGTCAGAAAAGTAGGTGCCTACTTGATCCCTTTTATTATGTACTTTGTTACCATGTATTTTTCGTTTATGACAAAGTCGAAGCGGCCTTGACAGGACGAACAGCTGAGAAGAGTTTATTCCAGTTCATACATTTATAGGGAGTGTTCAATTACATGAAAATGAAAACTGTCGTTATTGACCTAATTACTGTACCGATCGTCTTAATATTTTGTACAACGTTTACTGAAATTATGATCTACATCTGGTATCAATTACTACATATGACTGGATTCCAGCCTGTATAGGCGTCCATCAAATGAAAGATTTCGTACAGAAAATCTAGAATAGTGGAAATAGGTAATATAGTTTAATAAAACTTATTATGAATTTTTATATTTATTATAATCATGAGTAGACCCAATAACACTGCAGCCCGTATGAAGGGCAATCCTAGCCTGGAAAGTATTGCAGATTTTTTTTTCAGAATTCATAAGTATGTCTTAACTCCTAACCGTTTAAGAGTTCTGTACCTTCATCATCAGCACAGTAGTATCAGATGTTGATTCAATCATACCTCCCAAGCAACACATTAGTCCTGTATACTACTAAACAGTTTCCTACAATCGACTGCCGTACTGTCCAACTCCTAACCGTTTAGGACTTCTATGGCTTCTTAATCAGCACAGCAGCATCAGCTGTAGATTCTAGCATACCTAATAAGCAGCAAGCTAGCCCTACATAGTATCAAGTAGATAATATTTACCAATTGTAGTACTTTCTTCGAACTCCTTACCTTTTAAGAGTTATGTGTCTTCTTCATCAGCACAGCAGAATCAGATGTTGACAGCTTAAAGCATATCCTTAAGACCTATTACGTAACAAAAACACCATACTCGTACACGATTTTCAGTAGTTGCATCGATTTCTCGTGGTTTCCATCATCAGATCCTGACCTGGTGAAAATGGGACCATCTTGGAGGTGAACACTATCCAAAAAAAAAATGGAAATCTGTTCATAATTGACGAAAATGTCGGTGAACAGACATAAAAAAATACTAAACATAAAGACGGAATGAGAACCTCCTCCTGTTTTCGAAGTCGGTTAATAAGTTAAAACATTAAGATTCGTAAAAAAAATATGCGCTTTATAGATTTCGCACACATGCGCATAGCGCATGTGTGCAAAATCCGTATACATGTCCAGCAGGACAGTAGGAGGACTTGCCTTCTGATTGGCCCATTTGAATCGGATCAACAACTATCGAAGTGGATTCGTATATCGGATCAACATTTCGGTTGGGTTTCCTAAGCTTCAACGGAGTAAATTGTTGATCCGTCCGGAACCACATTTGTATGAAAAATATTATATTGGATCAACAAAAACCACCCGGATCAACATAGGTTTTCGGATCAACAAAATGCTCGCCATACAGCACGCATGATCAACAAATGACGGATTGAGATAACTATATATATATATATATATATATACATATATATATATATATATATACACATACATATATATTATTATATATATATATAAATAAATTCAGACATGAACAGGTAAAATCCGTTTAATTTATACCGAATTAAGTAAACAATGATTTGCCAACCATACAATTGTTCTGAAAACTTACTGTTTACACAGTCGTTGCAAACAATATGTAGGTAGACAATTGAATGTATTCTCTTGAGTTCATTATTCCATATACTGAAAATAATGTTAGAACAACTATGTTAGCGAAAGGGAAAACGGTGTTATAAATTTTTACATTCAATATTTTATTAAAATGTTCCGAAAAGATTATTAAGAATTAGTGGATATCTATAAATAATTGAAGTAGGGTACGTCCGTGGGGTGGACCAGAGGGCTGACGCCACAGAAATAGAAACAAATTCAACTATTATTTGTATAAGTTATATGAAATTTCATTGTAATAACCCTCATTTAAAAAAAAACTTACGTGTCTAAAACTTTATTTAACGTTTCCCAAAAATTTACATTTTCGGAATAGGTCACTATAATTCTGACTACAAAATTTTGAAGTTCTAATCCAAAAACTAGACACTTGGAGCTACAATTTCTTTTTTTTTATTTCCTGTACGACCATTTCTCTCAAAGTTACGGCCTGTTGAAAACTGCCGAAAAATATGGAATTTTTTTTTGATCCCTTAATTTTTTCCAGTAGTATAAATCACTCCTTTAACTATTAATAAAGAATGAGAATAGATAACGTTTCGGTCGATGATTTCGATGTCGAGAGCCCTTCTGAACCAAGTAGTTTCGGGTACGAATCCTTGCATACTTTTCAGAAGTTAAGTGTAAAAGTTATCAATAACCGATAAAACTGTGCCTGATGTAGGTATAAAATAGGTTCTTCTGTTTAGGTGGAAAATGTCTTGTAGATACAAAAAAAAAACAAAAAAGATAATCAGGGACGTCACTATTTATTCTATCATCTTTCTGTGGCCATTATTTGCAGTCGGCACATGTGTGTTTTTTCCTTATCATTCCTATCTTGCACACTAACACCCTTCTTACCTCGTCTTCCACACCATCCATCCATATTTTTTTAGGTATTCCTCCTCTTTTATTTCCTTCCACATCCAGTTTTAACATTCTTCTAGCAACATGTCTATCAATCCTCATTATCATGCAAGGCGATTTCCTCTTATCCTCTCAATTATTGGAGAGACCTCCATGGCAAAACAATTGATTTGGTTCTGCTGATTATTAAGCCAACACTCTCCAGTCCACCAGTTCCATTTCACTAGTCTACTCTGTGCATCTTCTCTGGAACCAGCTGGATCCTGGGTAACCGAATTCTCTGGCGTCCCAAGCACGGATTGAGTGTCAGCTAGCTCTCGAGCGTAGCGCGCATACTGCTACGGAACCCAACCGGATAATGGGGACTGGAGGAATTCACGGGGCAACTCTCCTTATGCGTACCATCAAGAGCTATACGTTAGAGGAGGCAAGACTTACCGCACTTTGGTCTCACACTATGACTGCGGTGAGGGTGTGGCCATATACCTATATTACAGATCGGAAGGTCATTCACTATAAACATAAAAAACTCTGTAGGCAAAGGGATCTCTCTGTCCATCTTCACCACCGAGCACGATATTAAAAGCAAAAAGTATGCACCAGGGTGCCTCTTTCTGTATATTAAAGCATCCTTAACTAACAGGACGAGGTAAGGGCTCAAAGTGAACCCTTGATGCAAACCTACAACGAGATCGAACTCCTAATTAGTACTAACAGTCGACCGGAAAAAGGTACAGGATGTTCTGTACATTGCTCGAATTAGTCTCACACATTTCTCGGGCACAGTTTTCCCATTTGTTTTCATGGCATCAATTGAGAGAAAATCTGTAGAATATATTGGAAATGAAAAGCTAAAATGGGCAAACAGATCACGTATAGTGTGGCATACTTCTCTCACGGAATAAAACGTGGCAGTGCCACTCAACGTCGATGGTCTGAGAGGTCGTAGTATTTCACCCATCGAAGTTACATTCCACACACGTTGACATTCCTTTAATGAAATTCTAAACTAAATCTAGCTAAAACACATGACATGTTCAAATTAAGTTTTATCTACTATATACAAATGAAACCACAACGAACAACTTCAAAGGTACAACTTTATTCTGCAGAACAATTTTCAATAAGGCATTCAACATCTTGAACTAATAAAATAATTATCATATGTATTAATGATACGATTAAAAATAATGAAAATAAAATTTCGAATTACAATTAGGAGCAAAACCTAATCAATTATTTATGGAGGCGTAAATGACAAAGATCACCAAACATCAAATGCACAATACACTGCAAAAATTGAACAAAGTGAACACAAATGTTTCTACTAGTTATATATTTATATTTCTCTTTCATACAAAACTCATTACCAATAAATAAATAGCGCAAAAATAAATAACGTCTTAAGTCTCTATCAACACTATGAACGTAGTTTAATTTTACTTTTATGCCACTAGAATTATTGAAATAAAATAGTGTTCGTACCTTACGACATGAATTTTCTTTCGTTTTCCTAGTCGGTTTAACTTATGAGTAACAAAAGTTGACTATAAATATATCTATAGTAAGGCCGTTGGCCTTACTATACTGACGTGATAAAAACTATAAACAAACGGACCCTTACCGAGATACCTTGCGACATTTAGCGATTGACACGAATATCCGAGCGATTGTTTTCTCTGTCCTTGTTACTCCTATGCAGTAAAGACGTCACTTAGTCGAAAACAGCTATCGATGAGCACTTCGTGGTACAAGATAGCAGTTGATACCGTGGTCGTCAACAATTTTGTTAATTCCTTTATGAAAAGCGTTCGAATTGACTCGTATTTTCGTTTCTCGTGTTTGGTTGTTTTTTCTTGTTATTAATCCGTTACTGTTTTAGCTCTCTTTTAATTTTTGCTGTTATTGTTATTATTGTTACTAATTAGTTGTTGATTTTAGTCATGGAAAAATGATAAAATGTTTTGAACCCCTGAAACTTTATTTATATTTTTTATGTCGTCTCGTTGGCCTTACTATATATAAATATAGTGTCTAATTCTGTTACGGATAAATTTTGTTTAGCCCATATATTTAGATATCTCAACGTCGAATCCTGACGAATCCCCAAGTGATTTAACCCAAATGTATCACACGCCCAATGCACTCTCTTTGCAAATTGTTTTTTAATTTAATAATAACAGATGTTTATATAAAATTATAAATATACTTTATTTATAATTTTATATAAACATCAATAACATATTTATTCATACAATATCATGTTAATATGCCACCCAAAACTAGACACTGTTTAAAAATAATAATATAAAATCATTGATGAACACTGTATCAAAGATGCTACAGATTCACTATATTTATATATATAGAACTATTTAATTTTCGTTAACTAAATTTAAATACTTTTTCACTTTTGCAATGCAAGTAAAATTTTAAATAAAAGTTAATTCCTCCTTAAATTGCCATAAATATACAACTTAATGTAAGTACTTTGTAATGTATACATTTTCGGAGCTGAAACATTTTCTTTTTAAATACATTAATCAACAACAAAAATCTGATCACTTGATTCGTTCAGATATTGAATATAATATATGAAACATATGTAAAGTACTTACTGCCAGTAACATTTTCAAAGAATACCAGATCAATAGAAAAACTGTCTGTAAATATATATTCATCATATATGGCATAGTTTTTGTCAGTTTAAATGTTTTTTGTTAGTACGGTAATTCAGTTTAAAAACGTTTATTGGAACGCGTTTATTGGAAGCCTTTCGAATAAAAACGCTTTTTATAGGGTAAAAGATAAGATTTCTGAGGCGAATATACTTATATAGCTTTTTCATATAATATTTTAATTTATGAAGATTATTTTTGGATTATATTACGTTTCGTAACTGTAATTAAAAGCCCAGTTGCTTCTAAAATTGTTTTCAGTATTCCACCTTCTTTTGATCATTCCATAGATTATTTTAATTTAGATACAAATTAAAATGCACATTACAAATTATTGATAAATTATAATATCTAATAGTTAATATTTTTTACCAACAGTTGAAATGGTCTGTTATATAAATAAATATGTATAAGTGCTCACCAATATATACTGATAAGTATACAAAAATACCAAGTAAAAAGATAAAACATGTATAACGTCTTGTCTAAAAGTCGATAGCCACGATAATCATTGGTGACCGAATCTTATATTGTTATGCTTTCAACAAAATATTCATCAGAAGTACGCAAAAATCATCCGTAATAAGAAGTGGGACAGTTATCCCACTTCTTATTACGGATTACATGAAAAGTAAATATAATGCATATGATTAGCAACTTCATAAATAGAGAGTAAATTATGATCGTGAAATGTAGTCTGCTAGTTATTTTTTAGTGAATTATTCTTTTTCTCACGAAGGAAAACATCCGGCCTTTTATAATATTGTGTTTCGGACTTAAAAATAAGACTTAGCTGCGTTAGAATAGTTATAACTTTTCTAACTACTATGATAGTAATGACTAATCGACATAAAATATTACATATTAGGTTTAATTCACTACCTGATTTTAATCACAAAAGCACCACAGCTTATGATTTTCTTTTCATATGGAACATAATTTTATATATTCAAACACATTTAAAAATAGTTGATTTAACATAACTATCAATTACAGTAGTAAGTTTTGACCGTGTTTGTATGATGTATATGACAAATAAATAATTCACATTTTATTATTTGCTTTTACGAGCATCAAATGCAAATATTTACACAAATATTCTCTGTGCTACTGCAATCATGAATCCAATATATAATCATTGATAATACTCAGCATGATATATATATATATATATATATATATATATATATATATTTAGCGTGCGTTCAGACATGCGGGAATCGTGCGTTTACGAATCGCGCGGTTTGAAACCGCAAAATTGTGATGCTATTCAGACACGCGCGGTTAGTATGCGATTTCGTGCGGGTAGCGGTGACAGTTTCATAATGGAGGTCGATGAAGAAATGTGTTTACTGTGGTTGCTCCTTAAAAAAAAAGAAAAGAAAAAGGCGGTGATAAATTTATTTGAGTAATCATCACACTGAATGTCCCATATTGCAGGTCTCTTCTCCACCTCATCAATAAATAGTTCAGTGTCGAAACGATCCATGGCGAACTCACGAACGATGACGTGCATACCGCGCGGTATCCGCAACGCAACTGAACGCGAAGTATAGACTCCATAGTAATAGAAACGCGCGGGAGCAGCGCGATTCTATTTTCTGGCGGTTGGGTTGCGGTAACCGCGCGGCTTGATTAACCGCGCGGTTATGTCTGAACGATTACTAACTAACTCATATAAATAAGACCCGCGCGATTTCCATGCGATTCTATAATCGCGCGGTTCCCGCCGTGTCTGAACTAGCGCTTAATATACTGGCTGGCCCATCACATGAGAACTGGGGTTGTTTGAAGAAATATGAAAATACCGAAAAAAAATTAAATTAATTATGGAACAACACTTTTCACTTTCGAAGAAATAGAATCTCGGTGGCGCAGTGGCTAGCACCACGCTTCTGATTCAAGAAGTGGTGGGATAAAATCCTGGCACACACCAATAACTTTTCGAAATTTTCGGAAGTTATGTGTGATAAATATCGATGACTGACAACTTTGTGCCCGGTATGGCAATAGGTTCGCCACCTATTCCATTAGGGACGTAAACATAACGGCGAGACGAGGCTTAACAGCCGCTGCCTACACCTTCGCGTAGAAAAAGGCGTGAGGTTATGCTATGTTATGTATGTATATGTTCGCAGACTCTTTTAATCAAATAATAATATTGATCTACTGAACACATTTACCAATTGCACAAATGTTCTTGCTAGCTCTCGCCAAAGAGAGACATGTCACAAGTTTGACTTGCCTTGTGTGTATGTGGCAAACTAACAACGGAATGGGTAGATTTTGGTGTAATTTTTACATTTCAGCTATATGTATAAACGCTTATTACACTTAACGTAAGTTTTTGTGCATTATATCCCGCCCTGTGAAAAAAACTCTTGTTGACTCAAGACATTGTCCCAATTTATCAACATACATGGATTGAAGATGACATTGACGTAGTATTGGCTAGCTATTAATATCTATATTAATAGATAGAAAAACATCCAGATTTAAAACTTCAAATTACACATTTACTATGAAAACAAAATATAATTAAACAATAAAAATCAACAAACATGAGTTCAATGCAGCCCGTTTCTCAAATGTGTGTGTATCCATGCAAAAAAAAAAACAAATGGAATGTCAGCTGCCAAAATTACATTGCATTGCTTTATGACATTTGCGACTTTTGTATCAAGATGACAGACAGTATCGTGTGCTCAAAAGTGGCGACCGCGCCTCAGATTACCTTCTACGCGTCGCCTTTAACTTTCAGGATCTATTTTTCACTCTATGGTCTGAAAAATTAAATTAGACAATTAATTTGAATTTTGAATTGTTAAGACTTATTAAATACAATACAAAACTCTTTACTATTCATTAAAACAAACACACAACGATAGTAACGCAAAATTGGCAATTCAGCTATAAGTATTTTGACAATGCATCTGGATCATATTCACATTTTTTAAAACCTTTTTTCGGTCGAAAGCTGATGCCCGCCGATCACTTACAGTGAAATAATTCTTTATTATTAAAATCAGTCCTGTATTTTCTGCGTTTATTCATAACTAGCAAACGAAACTCTTCTGTCAATAATATTAGAACAGAAAAATAAACCTTTTAAATAAAAGCTGTTCAGAAGATGCACGTACCAATAACTCTTCAAAGAGTTATGTGCTGTCGTTATATTAAATGCTGAACAACTTTGTTTCGATGGCCAGTCACCTATTTCATCGCATGAAATTCTTGATTCCGTAGTCCAAAGGAACCCTGCCTACCCCTTTGGATATTTAAGACGTTAATATAACTCATATAAACTTCACACCTTTTTCTACACCGGAAGTTGTAACAGTGACAATGAAGCCTGTCCAATAATATTTTTTTTAAGATATGGCGTTCGTTTTAGCTTCGCCCTTTAAACCAATTGTAATTCGATTTCAGTCGATTTAAATAATGATAAATTGTATACTTACTGTTTCTTGGCAAAACTACAGCATTGCTGTCCGGTACGGTGCATAGATGAATATTATTGTGGAACATGTATTGGATGGTCAAATGTTTGTCGTCGCCCACACACGGGTCGTAGAAGCCTGGCAGTTCAGACTGCGAAAATTAACAGAACATTATTTGTTTTTTAAATTTGTTTAAAACGTTTTGGTAGAGCCAAGCAGTTCGCTGCATTAATGCCCCGGCTCGACCGGTGAAATATCACGACCTCTCAGAAGATCTTGGGCTCAGGCTTATTTACGAAGTAAATTTAAACATTCCAGCATTAATTTTCATCAAGTTAAGTGTCTTAAAGAGATTGTGCTTTTAATATAGAACAATATACCCCTTTGCAGCATGTAATTTAAACGAATATTTACGAAGATAGAACGGTATTAACCATAATATCTTCGTAAATATTCGTTACGCTATGTCCCGCTATGATAATTCATAGCGGGACATAGCGTCGCGCAGTAGTACCGGCCAAGACGCGTACCAATAAATAGCACAAATTGAACTTTTTAATATCTAAATTTTCGGAACAAAGTTCGTCAGGGCAGCTAGTATACATATAATATATTTACCTTACTAGCTTCTAGAAGTTCTAATCTAGAATCTTTGACGAGACACTGTACGGGTATTGTGACGTCGATCACCTCATCGTACGAAGAATTTGGTGGTTCAGTATTGGTCGCGTCCCCAACTTGCTCTGATACAACTTCGTGGTTTGTAGCACCTGTTAAATATACTCATAAATTTAACACACGAATACTGTCTAAGGTTTGAAACCTGTGCACATAAAGATAAAGCAAGTTAATATTGAAGACCTTTTCTGATTGAGTGTTCTGAATAGAGTAGAACTTTTTTGTACACTATTAAAGAATACATAAAAGTGATTTGAATATGGTAAATGTAAAACTAGGTGTAGGCAGTGGCTGTTAAGCCTCGTCTCGCCGTTATATTTACGTCCCAAATGGAATAGGTGGCGAAGCTATTGTCATACCGGGCACAAAGATTTCAGTCATCGATATATATATACACACATAACTTGCAAAAATAATTTCGAAAAGTCATTGATGTAAGCCAGGATTCGAACCACTTGTTTCAGAAGTGGGGTGCTCGACCACCGCACCACCGAGACCTTAAAACTGTTAAAACATTGGTCTGAGCAGTAGTAGTAGTAGTAGCATGTACCTGTGGGTAGTTTTCCATACAAAGCTTGGAGTATCACAAGACCCTTCTTCTTGTCTTCATCAGATCTAATCCTTGAATATGTTTCTCTCATCAATTCCACAGTGACGCGGGCTTGCCTCTGCATTTCTTGTAATCTGAAGTTGTAATATATATATTGATGCATCATACATTGAGAACTTATTATAAGTCAGTACTAAATATTAGTATTTTAAACGGTAGTGAAATTTATTATCCTTTTTACACATATGCAGGGAGCAGAGACAATTAACAGGTGAGCTATGATCAATCTGAATTAATACTTCAAACGACAATCTCAAAATTACCTTTCATAATTGGCTTCCATAGATCTCTGACGTTCACGATCCTGGCGTTCCCTGGCTATGGGATCCAAAATAAGTTTCTTGAGGACCAACCACGATACCAGAGGAACAACTGTGGCGTAAAATACTGGCGAAGGCATCACCTCTTCACAAAGGTGAATCGGCACCACTATAGTTTGTGATGAATTTGTCCACCTGCAAAGTATGTATTTGTTTAGATAACCGGGAACAAAGTTTTCAGTCATCATTATTTATCACACATTATGATATTAAACATAATAAAAAAGTTGCAAATACAGTTTTGATGCTTTAGAAAGAAATAGGCACTTGGGATACTAACTTCAATTTGAGCATAACTCCACTGGGCACACCTAGCATGACTGCAGCGGACACACTACTGTTCTGCGATACTTTCTTCTCGGCACCATATTCAGCTATTGCTCCAAACGTGCCCAATCTGAAAAATTACCCCCTTGAATAAAATGAACTTTTGTGTGTTACAAACTAAGCAGAGCTTAATAACTAAACACAGAAATGGCAAAACAATTGGTGGTCAATATAACAACAATTCACAAATAACCATGGTATAATTGAAAATCGCTCACGCCATATTCTTATCTTATTCGCAAATATAACAAAATATCATTACATACTATAAAATAAAGTCGCTTTCTGCTGTCTGTCCCCTTATATGCTTTGCATTGAAACTACGTAACGGATTTTGATGCGGTTTTTTTAATAGATAGAGGGTATCAACGAGGTGGTTTTTATCTATAATTCATGTATGATGTAGCAAAGAAAAGGTGTTAAATCCAAATTTATTACTTTTGTTGCGAAATAAAGTTCGCCGGGTCAGCTAGTGTTTAGTTAGACAAATTGAAAGACATGGACATCTGCAATACTGAGGGCATCACATCAGCGTCGCCGGACATTAATACATATATAATTTGTGGAGTACCTTCGTTTCTTAAAGGTTCCTAGGACGTAACGGTCGTTGCCACCCACTGGTTCCACAAAGGAGCAGGGCGTGGCAAGAAGTGCCGGTTAAAGCGCACAATTGGTTATCGCCAACCCTCATAGCACTACCCGTCGTACATTCAGTACATGATGCATAGAGATGCAACATCTCTCCGCAACGTCAAAGGTCCGGTCGGAAAAACTTTCGCGTCGTTGGATGCGGTTAAATAATGTACATACATACATAACTTCACGCCAATTCCCTTGCCAGGTAGGCAGAGAGAACAGTGTATTATTTACATAATTATTTTTATTATTTTATTATTTACATAATTATTTAATTAAATATTATTAAATAATGTATTATTTATTTGATGCAAAAATTATTATGATAAGTTATGAATGTATGTTTTTTTATGGGATGGGAGGTCAAAGGAGCAAGTGGGTCACCAGCTGATGGTAAGTTACTTCACACTACCCATGAACACCGTGGTGCATTGCCGTCCTTTAAGAGAGTTCCTACTCTCTTAAAGGACGTGAAGGGGTAACCTTTTAAAGGTGTAAGGGGATCGGGCCTCCGGATACCTCTCTCACCTATACGCGGTGCGAGCCACTTCAAGCCGATATTTTGATACGTCGTGGTATTTCACCGGTCGACCCAGCCCATTCATGCAGCGAACTGCAAGGCTACCACTGTTAAATATACATACATACATACATAGCTCGGTATAAATATACCTAGCTATTCATAATGAAACTGTTCGCTCAGCTTATAAAGCCTAGTAGCTATATTATATTTTTAAATTGCTATGGTGTTTGCTCAGCGCGTTAAGCATAAACATTCGCTTGCATATTGGTTTAACAAGAATTGCTGAAAAATTACCCATTTACGATAAAAAACGGCGTGGTTTTCTGCCTTCTATTAACGGTTAAGACGATTTTAGAATCGGACCTATTAAGCCACAAAACGTTGCGGGAAAAATATTAACTTTTACCGCAATCGTTTAAAAATAAACAAAACATCTCATTCTATGTAAAGAAAATCAGTATAGACTTAAAAACTGAATATCGTGTATGAAAAGATTTATGATATTGGAGGATGTAGAGTAAGAATTTTGTCTTATGGCGCTCTATTCTCTCTCCCGCAAAAGACTTGGCGTGAAGTCAAGTACGCAAGTAAAAATATTTTTTGTTTCGAAAAACATGCCATATACTGAGATAGAAATGATAATGAAAAATAGTTATAAAAATATTATAAAAACGCAAGCCACACCTGTATCTTTATCTGTCACAAATTATTACTATCTGGAATTAAGCCTGAAGACAAGTCGTCATCAGACATTACGATCATCAGAAATTATTATTCAACATAGAAATTCATTAATATACTATTCAATTAAAATACTTACTTCAAGGCGAGCCTCAGTTTCATATCATGCTGCGGCAATTTCCTCATGACATTGAATGATATGAACGAATGTGGATTTCCAATTTGTATGGCTGTATTGGTGTGGTATTTTTCAGAGTCGCGTACATATATTGTTGACATTGAGGACCCACCCTGACCACCTCCTCTGTACGTTAGGTAGCCCACTGAATGTGCGTCCAATTGCAATGCCATAGCTGAAATAAATCATTTCAATAGGGATTATGTTTGAAAAATAAACAGAAATATATGTATACAGTGGTAGACGCCACGCAGTTCGCCGCATGAATGGTTCTGCTCGACCGGTGAAATACCATGGCTTCTCAGAATATCGGCGTGAAGTGGCTCATACCGCGTTTCCTTCGGTAAGAGAGATTTTCGGAGGTCCACAACCCTTGCCCATCCTACTCCTTAAACGCAACGCAACTGTAACACTATCTGCATTCTGTCTCACTATTGCGGGTGTCCATGGGCGGCGATAGATGCTTACCATTGCTAGTTTGCCCTCCTATTCCATATAAAATATTCTTCCTGATATTCATTAAATAACAAAGGTATATGCGCATAAATAAGTATCCATCCAATATTTGGGAAAACTTAAATGGCATAGAACTAATTAATGTTCAAAAAACATACAAAGTAATGTTTACAAATAGATAATTCAAACAAATTTGTACACCAATCATTTGGGCACCGATACGTAAATAATGATTATGTTAATAATACTTGCTATGTTGAAATATACTTACTGGATACAAGACTCGGTGATATCCCTCTAGGCGTGAACTGTAACATAGTGCCACAATTCACAAACATTATCCGTGAAAGGGTGCGAAATATTTTGAAACCCATCAGGGGTCCATTTCCAATACCACATTCTACTTCAGTCCAACCCTTATCAGAACTAAGATTTCTATTACAGACATTCACTGAACCACTGCCTGAAACAAACAATTACAATTAATAGAAAAGGTTAATGGTGGAATGGTGGTGTGTCTAGAATTATATAAACACTACCTATACCATACATACGTGAAGTTAAGCCAAATCCCTTGCGTGGTAAGAAGAGACAGAACGCCATAAGGCACGATTCACTTCACTCGCTTCATTGACTTTCATCAACTCTTTTCATGGACGCGCGTCCATTTTTAAGGCTCTTAACATCACCTTCCTCCAAACACGTTCTACTTGGTCATGGAATTTGTGTTTTGGCCGTCGTCGACTCCTACATCTATCCGCTTTTGCATTGTATATCTGCTTAGTGCATTGACTAACTAGATTGACTGGTTTCATGCAGAATTTTGCATCATCCATTCTTTCTACATATCCGTACGATGGGAGCATGCCCTTTCTTACTTTTACACCGACACTCTCTTTACAACCTTATTATAGGATCGCCACTAGCTATACCAGAAAACTTTACATCAGACAATAATAGGCATTAGTAGTGTGAGAGAGAAAAGTTAAGGTATTATGTATTCTTTAACTTCAAATCAAATAAAAGCAATAAAACTTTGGGTTGGACCACCCTTATCAGTTTAATCTTATAGAAACTAGATAGCAACCTATTCATAGAAGTACCAAACATATATTATTTAAGTTTCACAACCGCACTGCCAACAAAGTGCTTGCATCTGTGTTTTTAAATAACTTTTACATGGACATCTTCAAAAACATAATGTATAAATATTTAACAAGCCAATGCGCTTAACCCCTAACGACCTTCCTATCACTTACCATCAGGAAATGTAGTCAAGCACTGCTATGTTTAACATAAAATATAAGTTTTTGTAATGATACTCAATATGGACTTGTGTTAATAAGATCCCTTACCTATTCCATTCTGTGTTGATATGTTGCCGGACAATGTCATAGTGTTTCTTAATGTAACTGGAGCGTCTATAGACTGTTGTATTGTCATTCCAGATACCTCTATATTTGGTATAATCGTTGCATCCTCCCTGGTATAAATAAAAATCTTTGATATATATAACTTTTCATAGAACGTTCTGTTCTATGAAAAGTTATTCACAAGCTATTCCAAAAAATACAAAATAAATAACAGGTTAACAATAATAACTGTTCCTGCAAATTCCCAGGACTTGTTGCAGTAAAAAAATGGTAAAACTAAAAATAAAACAAAAAAAAAAGCAGTACTCACAAAATTTCATACTCATCATAATATTTCATAAACATATCAGTTGCATTGATGGACAGTGTGATTGTACCGCGTGGATTGGCACTTTGCTGCAATCTGCGTTCCTCCCTCTCTCTCTTCAACCTATAACAAATCAATATATAACTCACAGTCAGTCTCAGTCTGCCCGTAGTTGAGAAACCGCTTCTGAATCAGAAAGTGGTGGATTCGAAAAACGAACACCAATAATATTACGGAATTCCTTTCGGAAGTCATGTGTAAAGGCAATAGGTTCCCCACCAATTACATATATATGGGACGCAATGTAACGATTTGGCGAGTCGAAGCTTTAACAGATGCTGCCTACACCATCAGGTAGAAAAAGGAGTCAGGTTACGGCCGTGAGGTTACGTAAAAGTTATGTGTGATAAATATAAGACCGTAGCCGTAGACCGAAGTAAATTCGGAGATTTGATGCTTAATAGCCATTGCCTAGCGGTAGAAAAAGGCCTGAAGTGTTAATAAAAAATGCAAGGATTTCCTATGAGATCCAAGGTTCTGCAACTTATGAGCAGGTAAAAATGTCAAGATTTACCAAACACAATTTTTTTATGGGATAGGAGGACAAACGAGCAAGTGTGTCACTTGATGCTAAGCAACCTGCGCCGCCCATGGACACCAGCAACACATATAGTCTTACTGTTGTGTTGGGGAATTTTTTCAATGAGTCTTAGTTTGAGAGAACACTAGCTAGTTTTCAATGCTTATGATGTAATAATTAAATAATAATAAATCATAGCACATATTGGGTATTAGGATCAGAAAACCAAGCTCATCTTCAATATACCAGACTGGAAAAAAAAAAGAAAAAACAATGAATCATTTAATTAAATAAACTCCATACCTTTCATATTCTTCTCTAATTTCTTTAGGTGTGCGTGTCCGAAAGATTACTTCCCAGCCATCAACTTCGAGTCCACGTTTCCCTTCAAAGGAAAGAGACATTGAATATAATGATTACATAATGTACAGAATTATGCATTTGTTTTAATAAAATCTACACTTTTAAACTATTGTTGTGGCAATATATATTGAGTTGTGTGTGTGTGTGTGTTGATGTTTAAATCAATTTTTATTCTCATCATCATATCTCTGAATTATTTTAAGGCACTTTCTTAGATCTATTACGGGAGGTGTGATATCATTGTATATTCTCAAGAAAATAGACATCTGAAAGACAGTTTGAATTATAACCGTTACTCTTGCAGTATTTTGAAACCTGGAACCCTATTTTTTTTCAAAATAAAATTTAGCTTATGTTACTCATGGATAATGTAGCTTTTGAATTATGAGAGAAAAGTGTCTACTAACCTAAAGTGTCGTAAATGGCCCTCTTATGCGAATCTGACAACACTTCATATGCCTCTTTAACTTTGTTAAATATTTGTTCGGCCCATTTCTGTTTATTTGGATCTGTACTGTGTTTGTCTGGATGGAACATGCGTGAAAACCGGCGATATGAACTATTTATTTCTTCTGGAGTTGCCTGCATTAAACATACACGAATATCGCAATTATTACAATAAAATATAAATAAATAATTAAAACAATAACCACATTATGTAATATAAGGAATCCACGAGTTTTTTGAAAAGAAAAAGCAACCTAATCACAATCCTCAAGCCAAACTGTCCACTCAACGGCTTTATAGAGAGTTTTCAATCAACATATTTTTCTTCTTATTAAAATTCTTTTAACAGAGACCTAGAACTTCATGTATTAGTAAAGTATAAAAACTAAATTAAAAGTCACCCTAATTGTAGAAAGCATTATGTTGAGACTATTTTATTAATAATGTTTAGTGTTTTCACATAAAAATTAACAAATTCACGGAGTTTGGGAGAGCAGCCACTTGGTCTATCTTATCAATTTCATTTCTAAACAATTGATATGTATGTCTATACTGATATTATTAACAGAATAGATTTGCATTTTATGTTCTGAAAAGCTGTTTAACAATTATCTTCAAGTGACATAATCAATATTAATTATTACAAGAAATCTCTCAATAGATCCCTATTAAAAAGGTAAAAATCAACCCCAAGGTGATAACAAAAATTGTAAAATATTTCATCATGCTATTGCATTTTTTAATGGTATTAAGTTTATTCTTGGAGGTTCCTATATTATGTATCATTTTAAGTAGCTTAAAGGCACAACAAAAACTGGAACCGTACTTAATAATCATAATAAAACGTTTCCAATATTGAAACAGAACTGAATAAAATGCCGCACCTAACCTAAAAATTTGCCATTCTGAACAGAATACAATTAATACAGAAATTAGTATATTAAAAACCCCTAACATATCGATAGTTTATACATCTATTAGAACATAGAAAAACTATTTCATCATTATATAATACGTATTGATTGATAATTTATAAAAACTTCAACTCAATTGCAATTCAAATGTAGATATGATTACATATATTTACCGTTTTCGAAACATTTAGTAATTGATAGTAGTTTTCTTCAAGCAAAATATTATCGCCTTCTTCATCCATTTTTACAGCAAAAATATAATTTGATCAAAATTTAGACATTCAGGTTCCCCAGAGACAATGACAAACTCGATAGATTTTGTATTGGTATCTTTGGCAGAGTTTGGCAGTCTTTTAGCGTTCTACAAAACACATCGAATAATTAACATAATTTATCGGAATAAGAACAATTCCCTAACTTATATGTTTTAAACTATTTATTTTGTTTAATTTAAATTTTAAATTTTAATATGTTTTAATTTATTTTATTGCTTTTATATGTTAGACACACGAGCAGCCAAGCCCAAAATATTGTGTTAATTGAACCAAAAATTATTTATTGTTCTCGCAAATAGTTTATTGGAGTTTATAATCCTTCAAATGTACACTATTCCTTGCCCATCAGTATTAAAATATGGCAGCACTACTCTATTGCCCACTGACTGATGTGAAGTGGTCTGCTGAATGATTGAATCCAACTAAAGTGAATTCGGAAATGTTGGAAATCTGTGACTCGTATCTGTAATCAAAAGATGTGTTTGTGTTTCTATTTAGTCTCAAATTTCTTTTGATTAATTAGCATTTAGTTAAACTTAATATTACCTCTATTATGGGTATCAATTGAACAAGCACGCTAAACTATCAATAATTAAAGGTAAATTATTCTGTAAGTTAATTTACCATATAAAACCGTTTAACTAACTGTAAAATTATATTCTGTTTTGATTCGTTGCCTACTTGAAAGTTGTAATTATTACAATAGTATTACTATTTTATTACTAATCCTTTTGCGTGCCGCATAGACTTTTATGGTAATCGAAATGTGTGTAGGTGTAATTTGGGTGATGTTAATAATGGTATGCCTGTTTTAGTAGTCTCAAAATAGTTGAATTTTGATTTTTTAATAAAATTATTAAGAGGAAATTAAAAATATATTTATTTACAGTTTTCACAGTAGTACATAGTGGTATGCTAGTGGTGATGTATCATTACATTAATCAAATCAGCATGCTTAAAGAGTTTACTCCCTCCAATAGCATAAATTATCTGCACACATAATTTCTGTGAAAGTTTTAATTAAATAAGAATATTCTGTTATTTATTATAAACATATGAAAACTGTATAGTACAAATTTAGTTTTAATCAATTTGTATTCTGTTGCTCTTTTTTGCTTGCTGATGTAGTACATTTACTTGAATTTTAATCTCTGTTATTGATTAAATATAAATATATATATATATAATATTAAAAAAACCGACATGTGTGCATGAAAAGAGTTATGAAAGTCAACGAAGCGAGTTAGGCGTGTAAGAATCGTGCCCTATGGTACTCTGTTCTCTCTGCCTACCCTGCAAGGGATTTGGCGTGAAGTTATGTATGTATGTATTATTTTATAGTACAGAATTAATATTTTATTATAATTGAACGACTTGTTCAACATTAAATTATTAATCAGTTCTATTAGTTTCTATTTTACGGTTAATAACTTTTTCTCTCTTCTTAATTCCTTACAACAGCTGACTAATTTTAGGTTGATAAAGAAAACTGAAAAAAAGGGGATAGATTTTTTTTAAAATATCACAGAATCTACCCCCTTTTTTCAGTTTTCTGCCCTGAATTAATAAATAATGACTGTAGTGTTAATAGTATTGATACTTAGTATCAATACACTCAATTTCTAAGTTACCAACAATTATCATGACTGACAAGTTCTGGTCCAATTTTGTATTTATTAACAATTGATTTATAATCATTACATAGTAGAAAACGAAGTCATAGTATAAAACATAGTTGTTTTCCACTGTCGGTCCTGCTTATATCTTGAAAACTATGCAACAGATTTTGATGCATTTTTAAATAGATAGAGGGTGTCAACGGGCTGGTTTTTATCTATAATTTATGTATGATATAGTATAGTAAAAATGGTAAATCCAAAATGTAATTCTAATTACTTTTGATGCGGAACAAAGTTTGCCAGGTCAACTAGTAAAGAATAAAATAAATAAATAAAATATTTAAGAATAGTACATTGTTAATTGTCTGCATTATCTGGTATACTTGAAGTCTGCACATCAAATATATGTATAAGATATCTTGGCTGTGTGATGAAATAATTCTAATTACAGTCCTTGGGCATGGGAGTATCTCCCTGACTCGCCCTCTATTTAAATACAAATATGTCCTGTTATTCAGTTTATCACAGTTTCTATTTTGGTTAAAATATTGAGAGACACTAGTTATTTTTGTAGAAAACTTTTAGAAAGTTGTTTGAAAGTTATAATGGTGATTAATTAAATTGTGTCTGATGTCACTTATACCATGATGCACAAAAATCCGTTTTGAGAGGGAGTATATGTTTCACCAATTTTTTGAGTCAAAGTAACTAATATCTAAAGTCATCTGGGACCAAATCTAACCTATATGTCTCGGCTGTTCCGTTATTCCTATCAGGAACCATATTAAAAACCTCGGGATACTCATTGATAGGAATCTTGGGGTCCTCAGCTTGGGAACATTAGTCGTAAGATCTTTGCATCTGCTGGATCTTTAAGAAGGCTTCGTAATTTCCTTCCGATTGCCACCAAAACTACACTCGCCCAATCTCTCTTATTACCTATCCTCGACTACGCTGATGCTAGCTATATTGATATCACCGAGGACCAACTAAATAAACTTGAGCGACTTCAAAACGTCTGTATTAGGTTCATATTTGGTTTGCGCAAATATGACCACGTATCCGAATTTCGTGCAAAGCTCAAATGGCTTCCTTCGCCAGAATTCTCATATTCTTACTCTTCTTTACAATATCTTGTTTGATCCTTGGACCCCCATCTATCTTAAAGAACGTTTTCAGTTCTTAAGTGACACACATACAAGATCTCTAAGATCATCCGAAAGCCTGCAGCTGGCAATACCGCCACACACAAGCCGCAGCCACAAGACTTTTTTAGATAAATCGTTTACAGTACAAGCAGCACGCTTGTGGAATGGGTTACCTTTATCAATAAGATCTGCTGAATCTTTAACTACATTCAGAAAACGACTAATTAACCACTATCACAGAATTAGGTTACTCTAGCTAGTCCTAAATACACTTTTTCCGAAAGCTGTATCTGTATGTATGTATATGTATGTTTATATTTTTAAGTATATAAGATTAGAAAAGTAATTTTAATTAGATAAAGAAGTAATGAAGTAAATGTAGGTGTGGACTGTCTACTTAATTCCTTATTCCCCTAGGATGAGCATGAAAAATACTCAAAACTACAAAATTTCATGAGAATCAGTCAACATGTTTTGGATGAGTTAAATAACGCACATGTGACACGAGAATTATATATTTCTTCTTGATATATTTCTTTAGTTTTTCTTGATTAAATTTTTGTAATGAACATACAACTATGAATATTTTTTATATATAATTTATATAATGTAATAGTTAGACTCCAATAAAACATGTATATTATGATGTTAGATCATGGTCTTATATTATATAATTATTGAACTGGCTGTAAAGTGACCAAATTTTCAATTCAAACTAGTTTGAAAGTTAAAATTCATCTTATGATATGCACATAATATATTTACTACTTTGATTCAAAAATAATAGTAATTTATTGTTGATGAAGCTATTGGAAATAAAAAATATCCAGTTGTGGACATATGAAAACAAGAATAGGGAGAGGATTATTCAGACATATTTTGCTTGTTGAAATACCAAGACCTCTCGAAATATCGGCGTGAAGTGGCTCGTGCCTCGTTTCGATCGGTGAGAGAGGTTTCCGGAGACCCGATCCCATTTCTCCTTCCTGTCCCCTCCTACTCCCTTAAAGGAGGGCAACGAACCCCGGTGTTTGTGGGTGGTGAGTAGTTGCTTATCATCCACTTATCCCATAATTTTTTTATGGGATAAGTGAGCAAACAAGCAAGTGGCTGATAAATAGTGTCCGACCGAAGCTTCGGCTTCGGCCACCTTCGGCCAAAAATCCATCTTCGGCTTCGGCCGGATTCTGGGCCGAAGCCGAAGGTCTGAGAACAGTCGGAATTAAGCGAACTGTTACTAAAGAGCGAGTGACTGACGGACCGGACGGCACTTAGTTCAGTGCGGATACCTCTATCACCGAAAGAAAAGCGGCATGAGCCACTTTACGCCGATATTCTTTAGCTGTGGATAATATTGAAGAAAATTATTAAATTACTAATAGTTTATAAACCTTCGGCTTCGGCCGAAGGTTGTGGAGATTCCCGATTAATCGGCTTCGGCTTCGGCCAAAAATTGACCTTCGGTTGGACACTAATGATAAATCTTATTATGAAATTTTTTAGGACAATAGTTAGGACTAAGAAATATGTATCGTTTGTGTGTAAGTGTGTTTGTGTCGTTTGGCTGTGTGGCGCCGGCTTAGAATACCGCCACCCCATCTCTTCCCGTGGGTGTCGTAAAAGGCGACTAAGGGAAAAGCTAGAAGAATAGGCAGCAGTCTACTGCGATCGCCAACCCGCCTGCCAAGCGTGGCAATTATAGCAAAAACCCCCCATGATTGAGCGGACCGGCAGTTGTGGCGCTCTATGGTGGAGGCCTATGTCCAGCAGTGGATCTCAAAAGGCTAATGATGATGATGATGATGATGATGTGTGTAAGATGATTTGATTATGAAGAAATTTAAGAAAGAGAAAATAGGGATTTGTGTAAAGAACCTGTCGAAGTAACCGCAAACAGGGCAGGACGATGATAACTGTTCAATTCACAACTTAAGATTGGATTGATAACAACAATAGAAATGAGACGAGTTATCAGTGGATAAGATTACGTTTCTCTTATTTTATTTAAATAGTTTAGTTTGATATCAATATCTTATATCTGTTGCTTGTTAATATTCAAACTTTTAGATTCGACAATACTTGAATACGACTGTTATATATCTCCAATACAAATGGGTATGAGAATTGGAAAAAAAAATATTCATCTATTGTCACAATTAATTGATAATATACATTTCGCTATATTAAGAAACACTACTTTACCGTTTACAATAGAAAAAACGAATTTATCATGTAGTCTAAATTCAATTTAAAATAACCTACTGTTTTCAAATGAATTTTGATATTAGAATTGCAAATGTGAATTTGAAATACATAAAGAGTGAGAGTGTAGTATATGAATTGTTGCTTTTTTAGTGTATAATGTGGGTGCATTTAATTTCCATTGGTTTTGGAGGCCGTTTAGGTATTTCTCTCGTAAGGAAGGAAGGATTACGTATTGGTACTAAATATTATGTACTCGTTTTGTTTTTATAGAAACAAGAAACAAATAATATTTTATATAATTGACATTAAGAATAAAATAATTTCACGTCCATACTATATGAAGGTGAAGGCCAACAAACAAAAATAACCAGGGCCACCAGGATTCACTATTAGGAACCTTTTAAAACACTGAATTCTAACATGCAGTAGCATTTGACTGCATTTTTCCTATTGTAATATAATGTATTTTCCTCCCTATTGTAATTGTAATAATGTTCCTTTTTGATTATTTGTTCCAGATATAAGGTACTTAGTTATCAGAATGCCCTCAACTCATCTGAACCTGCGCGAAGATGACGTCGTCCGGTTGGCCCTAGAGTTTCTACACAACCGAGACCTGCATATTACCCAGTTGTCACTCGAACGTGAGACAGGTGTGATAAATGGCAACTTTGCCGATGACGTGTTGTTTTTGCGTCAACTTATCCTCGACGGACAATGGGATGATGTACTGGAGTTCATTCAACCGCTGAGTGCTCTAAAAGCGTTCGAAGCTGATAAATTTAATTATGCTATTTTAAGACATAAATATATTGAACTTTTGTGTATAAGATCTGAAATAAAGGCCTATAATAACGTAGAACATATAGTCGACGAAGTAGTTAAAGTTCTCAGTGATTTAGAAAAGTTAGCACCTTCAAAAGAGGAGTACTCCAATTTGTGCTTGTTGTTGACTCTACCGAGTATTACCGATCATGCTCAGTTCAAGAAATGGAATCCGAGCAATGCAAGAGTGCAGTGTTTTCGAGAAGTTTACCCATTGGTCGAACAATTCTTGCCATGTGACAAAAAATCATCGAGTGGCACAGTCTCGAAATGTGCTAAAAATGATCGATTAATGCAATTAATAATTAAAGGTATATTATACGAGTCGTGCGTTAATTATTGTCAAACGAAAGCTACAGGATCTGAGGAGGCACAATCGAGCGATGTGAACTTTTCGAGATTACTCGACGGTTCGGGGTTTGATGAATCTGATCTGAGTTTGTTATCGTGGTTGCAGTCGATACCTGCAGACACGTTTGGTGTGCCCTTCGAACAGAGAATGTTGAATGTGAACGTTGAAAAATTAGAACGACCATCTTTACATACCTCTTGGACGGAGCATATGCTTGTGACACCAATAAAACCACGCACATTCCCACATTTGGCAATGCCGTTTAGAAGACCTCGTTCTGCTGCTGATGCGATGACACGATCTTTGCGTCCTCTTCCCGACGGTGCTCCTCGGCATCCAGCCGTCATGGCACTATCGGCTATCGACTATGGCCCCTCATCATCATGTTTCGCTGGTTTTCATCTTACCGGTATCAAAGGAAATAAACTTATGAATACTTCTGTTGATAGATTGTTTGACAGCAAAAACGGCGAGAGCATTCTGAACGGTCTGAACGAATCTCTCAAAACTATCGATGAAACGTTGAAACCAACGGACATCGGTGAATTTTCGACTCCGACGAAAACTAACGAGAACAGCAGTAGCGTCGGTGTTTCGAACGCCACTACACCTGAACACAGGGGGCAAGATTATTCAGCTTCCACGTCTATATCGAATAACGCGGCGTCCACTGAACGCTCGTCACTTGCGGAACGTGCGCCGCACCAGCCCGAAGCGGCAATGTTGTCCGGCGCCGATGGAGATTTTAGAAGGGAACTGTTAAAAGAGTACCAAATACAAAAGCAACGCGAGTGTGACGATTATCTCCGTAATCTTTGTTCGTCCGAATTGAGAGAGCACAAAATGTAAATATAACACGTTCACTTTAATTTAAAAAAAAAAAGAAATTATTTAAATCAAAATAACGCGCTAACATTAAAATTTTTTCTTTGAATTTTCAGGACGGAGCATGCAGAAAATGATGTGTCTGTTTTTCCCGCTTCTGTGAATGCAGCGGAATTTATGGCGCAGGATCGCGACCGAGAAACGTTGACGAGGTATGTACCTCTCGAGTAATTTATTTCTCTTTTTAAAATGACTCATATGCAAGTATAATGTACGTATATATGTATATATATTAAAAAAAAACTGCTAAATATAAACAGTTACCTACTTATTTAATAATAAGATTATAGTTAGTATAAGATTGCTTTACGCTATGAATGCACGTTGGCAACCGTGATAGCTTTCTTACGCGATTTGTGTTCTCTCATCGGTAGAGCGCACAAGTTACATTTGTTCTCTATGTTTGTTCGCCAACTGCTCTTGGAGAGTTTTCTCTAACGAGCCGATAAATTACAATGTAATATGTAAACCAAGAGTGGTGGTTTCCGTTTGAGTTGCCTTCTGTGCGTGAAACTGAAATTGTCTTGTGTCCGTGACATCACGCGAAGTTATCATACTCATTTGGCTTTTTTTTTTCTTTTCTATTTTCAGGAAAACCGATAGCATTAATGAGTCTTCGGAAATGGCAGACACAATAAACGTAAGATCTTTACAATTCAATTTTTTTTATAGTCTATGTGTATACAAATATTCTTCTTATAACAATTAGTGGTAATTTTATTTAAGTCTTTACTTTGCGAGAGTACATTATTATATAAATTATCTGTTAGTTAAGATAAGTCGGAAAGTCGATAAGTTTCTATCGACGTTTGAGAATATTGTTGATATGTGTTTTAATTTTTTTTTAATATACCCTTAACATAAAAATCTTTTGAAAGATATCAAAAAGTGGCTTTCTGAAATTTGTATATGAATTGAAAAGTTTCGAGAAATAGTGAAAATGAAATATTAGAAATTGTATTTTTTTTTTTGGAGATTTCACGATGAAAGCCAGCGATGTTCACGGTCCAGATGTGCGTTGATTTTATTTCTCTATTTCTAGATCTTAATATGTGGTCAGTGACGTTGTCAATTTTTTGATGAATCATAACAATGGACTGCATCGTTTGCTATTGTTTTGCTTTTATATATTGACAAAACAAATATTAAATAAAACTAGTATAATTAATTTCACTTTTGCAATCCTGGTGTATCTCAGACATTGGATTGTTATCAACACTCGTATGTTATCAATTCAGAATTCTTTCTTTTGGGACACAATTAGAGATTCGTTCTTATTTACATAGATGACACTGCTAGTTCTAACTTTCATTTCTTCTACTGCAAAAAGTTCTTATTTTTAATTTTGCATTTCTTGCATTTTGCATCGAATTCAAACATCGAGTTGTTATTTCTGTTAAGTTTAGTTAGTTAGTAGTTTTTTTCTATTTGTCGTCTTCATGGCCTAGCGGTTTAGATTTGGTATAGGAACTTTATTATACCCGGTGACCTAGAAATATACAAACATACATTCATTCATTATTGCCCTTCTTTTGCCGTTGGCGGTCAAAAATACAATACAAAAAAGTCTACAAAGATTTATCGTAACACTAGTTGACTAGGCGATCTTTATTTGTAAGCTAAGCATAATCACTGATGATCTTTGTTTTCAACCTATTCTATTTAAAAATGTTCTGCGATCACTCTTATCTATTAACAAAAAACTGCATTAAAATCTGTTACTTAATTTTAAAGATCTAACGTACAGAGAGCGGAAGCGACGTTACTGTACTGTACTATGTTTTTTTTTTGCTGTCGCGTAGTTGTTAGTCGGACGATTTACTCAAACGCCGTGAACCGTATTCAAATAAACAATAGATGCGCACTTACCATGAAGCCGTACAAACACTTAATGTATAACGTTGTTTATATTAAATTAACACCATGTACAGTTTCAAAACCAAGCGGATAGGACGGACGGACAAGCACTTAAAACTATAAAATTAAAAATCCATTTAAACGGATTTCAATTTTATATTTCATGTACTATATTCACTATTTATATTTAATATTCAAGTATTGTTAATTGATTTAAGTGGTACATTTATGTTACATATAAGCGAATGCCGCTGATAACGAGTGCTTCGTGCTGTCATAATATATACTTTTACCACTCAGTACCGCTGCCTAAAACCTGCTTAATACCGTGACAAACAGGAGCGCCGCTCAGCGTCGCAGCGTGATGCTATTACCTAAAGCCTTCCTCGATAAATAGACTATCCAACACAAAAAGATTGATTCAATTCGAACCACTGGTTCTTGATATTAGCGCGTTTGAACGAACTCTTCAGCTTTATAACTTTAGATAGATATAAAAAATATTTGCACTATAAAAAATATTTTTCATATAATTTTTTTTTTATGGGATAAAAGGGCAAACGCGCAAGTGGGTTACCTGATAACTCCGGATACCTCTCGCACCGAACGAAGCTATAAGTTATCGATATTTTTGGTTCTCTTGTAATCACTATTATAAAATTGGAAATACAAATAAATTGCAGTCGTTTTCGAGTCTATCCGTAATAAACATAACAGACTAACAGGCATAAATGATAAAAAGTCAAGGTTCAGTATCCATTGTACATAAATATGATATACATATTAGCAGACCGCGTGAACTTCGTACCGCTATATTGTGTGCTTCCCGCCTCACGGTGTTACTCGCGTACAAACGAAATGTCGATGACGACGATGATTACATATAGCCTATGTTACTCAGTGATAATGTAGCTTTCTAAAGAAAAAAGAATTATTAAAATCGGTCCAGTACTTTTTGATTTTCTTCGTTACATACAAAAATACAAATCTTTCCCCTTTATAAAATTAGTATAGATTATTCTTGATTTATGGCAATGTTGAAGTATTCAAATATCACCATTAAATTAATCATAATATCATTAATGTTTCATAACTTATTAAAGGAACGTTTTAAAGGAGAGGCTTTTAAATCAATAATTTTCTTAGCGTCACCGGTTAACAGTCCGCCTTTGAAAAAGTCGTCTCGTGTGAGACTCGGGGCTACACTAATATCTTTTCAAAAATTAATTATGTTATTTACGATAAGTATTGGTGACTGATAAAACGGTGACAGACTCCACCATCTAAGTACATACATGTATAACTTCACGCCAAAGCCCTTGCGGGGTAGGCAGAGAGAACCGAACGCCAGAAAGAACTATTCTTACACGTCTCACTCGCTTCTTTGACATTCATAACTCTTCATGCACGCGCGTCGATTTTTGAGGCTCCTAACATCACCTTCCTCCAGGACACGTTCTATTTGGTCATGGAATGTGTGTCATGGCCATCCTCGACTCCTACGTCCATCCGCTTTTGCATTATATATCTGCTTAGCCAGTCTTGCGTCATCCATTGTTTTGACAGGTCTGAACTATCGGACACTTTCTTTCAATCCAACTTCATTCCTTACACCCTTGTTTTCGACGTGGTCAGCGACCATCTTAGTACGTTTAAAATACTAAAGAGTTGAAGTCTAGAAGTCACTAAAATATATATATTATTATACATAGGTAAAGTCAAATTATCTTAAATACGTTCATGAAATGTTTTCGCCTTAAATTCTCAATTTCACTCGAATGAGATGTATATCTTATGTTAAATTAAAGATAATTATATTGCACTGCCTCCACTTATTGTTGTTAAAATCACCGCGATAGTAATATTATTATATACTTATTATCATACATACATAACCTTACGCCAAGCAGTCAGAGAGAATAGAGCGCTTCTTAGACTTTCAAAACTTTTGTCATACACGCTCGTCGATTTTAAGGCTCCTGACATCACCCTCCTCGAAGGCTCGCTCTATTAAATTATGGCGAGTGTGTTAATGACAGCCTGGACTCCTACGTCCATCCGCTTTTGAATTGTACCTTCTGTGTACTAAGTATCGGGAATTTGTCAATAAAACAAAAAATACAAATTATTCATCTAAATTTATTTTATCGCCTTCAAAGTAGGCCCCATCGCTTGCAATACAACATCTCCACCGCTTCACCCAGTCTTCCATACATTTTTCATAGGCTATTTGCGGTATGGCCTTTAGCTCATTCAGCGAATTTTCTTTTATGGCTTCTATTGACTCAAAACGTTTTCCTCGAAGTGGTAATTTTAACTTGGGAAATAAAAAAAAGTCAGAGGGAGCCATATCAGGTGAATAGGGTGCTTGGTCGAGAACGTTTGTTGAATTTTTCGCTAAAAACTCTTTCACTATAATGGCTGTGTGTGATGGTGCATTATCATGGTGCAGCATCCATGAGTTGTGTCGCCACAAATCTGGACGTTTTCGGCGGATACTCTCACGCAAACGCTTCATGACGCCTAAATAATATTCTTTATTCACTGTTTCTCCCTCTGGAAGGAATTCGGAGTGAACCACACCACGGTAGTAAAAAAAACTGTCAGCATCACCTTGATTTTGGTGCGACTTTGCCGCGGTTTTTGGGTTTCGGCTCGTTTTCGAGACGCCATTCTGAAGACTGTTGGCTTGTTTGCATGTCATACTCATAAACCCATGTCTCGTCGCCAGTTATTATACGTTTCATAAAGGTCGGATCCGTAGAAGCTCGAGAAACCATGTCTTCAGCGACATGCTTTCGCTGCCCTTTTTGAACAAAATTGAGCTCTTTTGGAACTATTCGAGCGGCGACGCGTTTCATGCCTAAAATGTCAATGAGAATATTGTGGACGGACTTAAAAGATATGTTAACCTCACTAGCCAACTCTCTCAGACTCATACGTCGATTTTCGAGCACTAGCTTCTTGATTCTGTCGATGTTTTCTTTGGTCGTAGCGGTTGAAGGTCTACCAGAACGAGGCAAGTCTACTACTACTTCTCGGCCTTCTTTAAAAGCCTTATACCATTCATAAGCCCTTGTTTTCGATATACATGATTCGCCGTAGGTATTTCGCAACATTTTTAGTGATTCACCACATGAAATATCATTCGAAACACAAAATTTAAGGCACACTCTTTGTTCAACAATATTTTCCATTGTAAAAATCGCCGAGGACTCAAAACTATGACCAACAAAAAGTTTAGTTTAAAACAAATTAAATGACAGATCTCGTTCAAATTTTGCGCGCTAAATCAGTACAGTGCTACCAACATGCAGTAAAAAAATTAGAACGACCTCTTTTACGCGGGTCTCTTTATTGACATATGCCCGATACTTTTTACACAGAGTAGTATGTCTGCTTAGTCAATCTCGCATCACTCATTCTTGCTATACGTCCGAAATTACCTGTCATTATAATAAATTTAATTCGGAAAAGTTTCCTAAGGGCTAGTAACTACATGAGACCTTTATCTGGGGTTAGTATTAACAAAATGTTAACAATATAAGATTTATTTACATTAGAAAGCATGGGCATTCACCCACCTCTGTTGTATGGGTGTTGCATGCGCTTTGACAAACTTTGAGGATGCGGTACAACGCCTCGGCAGCCCCAGTAGTACCCTGAACGTATTATTATATTGTACGTGCAGATCCCTGATTTTGGGAAGCGTATAACTGACCACCAGATTGCAAGTGCAAAACGACTGACAGTAGGCTTTAAAAAGTGTAATTTTAACTGAATCAGTAGAACATACGCGCCAGCATATTAGATCGGCCAGCCGACGATCTGCGCTCCTCTATATCGTCGTTGTCGTTCAAATCCACGGTCAACCGGTGGACCTGGGCCACCTGGGCACTTTTAAGTTTTAATTTTAATATCTTTAAAATATTGTGTATGTGTTGTGTATAGACTTGATTTTGCGAGAAATATACCGGTTTGAGAGAAATAAAAAACTTCGCATGCTCACACCCTGGGCAGAGATTCTACGCAGCTAGAGATTGGGCCCGGATTGCGGCTGAATTGAGCTGAACGATATAAAAATGTGTATTTTGTTTCACACCATTTATGCCCGAAGAGGTATGTAGAGACTAGTACGTCTCATGTAAAAGGTAACTTAGTACCATTACATCGGGTACAGTTGAATAAGCTGTACAAATTTAACACACAAACGTTCCAAAAAGCGTGACGTGTGCGCGTGAATTCGTATCGGATACCTCCGACTGCGAAGTGAGATACAGAACCATTATCCTACCAAGACCGATGTTGATTTATAGCATAAATTGTAAACATTTTATTGTTTTTACAGCCCACTTGATATAACCGCGCCTCCCACCACCATTGCACCATATAACAATGCAAATTGGACAGGTTTTCCTTAATATCTGTAACCTTGAGAGTGATTTTATTGAGAAAATAACTGGATGTTCCTTGCAATTCTTTCACATAAATGCTTTTGCATTAATCACTTCAGCGACAGCGGCAGTGGTTCCGACTTGTGGAATGTCACAAATCAGTACCGGCGGTAATCAAAAGCGGGGAGTTCGACCACTGGACCAGCGAGACTTATATCGAGACGTATTACATAGTATTAATTTACAAAATAATGAACTGAGATGTTAGTTCTCTTTTCTACCACTGGCTGCGCTAGAATTTCGGACGTATTAATGATTACGTACGTACGTTGCATTTAGTATTAAACAATGCTGTCAACGGCGACAAAACTTCCCGCCTAAGTAGGTATTTGAATTAGTGCTTCTCGAAGGATCCTTTATTTGCGAAAATTTTACATTCGGACTCCTGTGTTCATATACTTCGTGATTATACCTATCAGTGAAAGTTCTAAACAGTATTGTTTCAGCTGTGTCAGAGTTTTGCTAGAACAAACAGAAAGACAGGCGGCAGTTGTAAAAAAATTACTTACTTTCGTAAGTAAATGTATCTAAAAATGAATAAATAAACGGTTTACCACATTTAGGGTATGAAAAATAGATCTTGCCCGATTCACAGGCCTTCCCAATATGCACACATTTTTTTTATCAAAGAAGGATCGCCATTATTACCAAGAATAATTTTACCATAGATTTAGCAGACTATAATAGATGGCACATGTCATTAAAAATGTACTAATATTCATCACTGACAGCGCAATCGCGAATATTATATTTTCAGGATATTTAAATTTGGATTGGATTTTAACACATGGACAATAAATAAGTAAAAGTTGACACTTGGAAGCACATCGATAAGTCACTCACACATCAACAACCCATTTTTGGTCTCGTTGTTTGGGTCACTTGTCTTTTTCTTAACGTAACGCCTTCTTGCGGTGGAGTTTTATAAAAAAGTTCTATGGACCATCCTATCTCTTAAGTTGGATCAAACTGTGTGCAAATTTAATTAAAATCCGTTAATTAGTTTAAGATTCCATCGCGGAAGAACTATGTAACACGTTATATATATATATTCAGATATTAAAGCAAATTCAAGCAGTGGTAGCGCCACGCAGTTCGGTGCATGAATGGTGGAATACCACGACCTTTCAGAGTATCGTCGTAAAGTGGCAAATGCCGCGTTTCGTTCGGTCATAGAGGTATCCGGAGGCACACCCCCTTCACCTGCCTTTCTATCCCACTCCATGAAAAGGTCGGCAACACAACTGTAGCACTGTGTATGTTGCAGATGTCCGTGGGCGGCGCTAGTTGCTTACGATCAGGTGTCCCACTTGCTAGTTTGCCCCTTATCCCATAAAAGAAAAAGAGTAACAATTGCATCGTTTGAAAAATTACTTGAAATTACTGTTACAATAGTTTTGTGTGTAGCGTGTTTTGTTTAGCATCGAAAACTGATGGATGATTTGAAACCGCGTTCTCAAATCAGGAAATTGCATATGAATTCCGTAGGTTTTCAGCTAATTTCGGAAATTGTTCATCGTACCTACATCTACGTTGTTGTTTTAAATCTAAATCAAGATAAAACCTCACATATTAACTATATCGTGCGCTCATAAAGAAAATAATAAAAATAAAATATTTTACGATCGTTCTCTTACTTTCTTTTTTATACCTTTACTACTTTAATATCCGCATTTCTAGGCAGTCTTACTTTGTATTCGACTGATGAAATATTTCGATTCGAGATAAGAGTGACGTCCTATTCATCATCATCTTCCTGCCCTGCCATTTGGGTTTGGCACAACAGTTTATCGTTTTCCACATGTCCCTATCAATTCGAATATTATCTTTTATTCATCCATCCATGTTTTCTTTGGTTTTCGTGTTTTCTTGTCTCCTTCCACATTCAGATTTTTGATTCTTTTCCCGATAAGTGTATCATCCCATTATTTACCCCGTATACCTTCAACTTTCGAAAGTAATTATTAACCTCGAAAAGTAATTCGTAATTTTAACAGTGGTAGAGTCTTGTAGTTCGTAGCAGCACGATGTATCGGCCGTTGAAATAACATCGACGTTAAGTAGCTCGTGCACCGTTTCGTTCGATGAGAGAGGTATCCGGACTCCCGACCCCCTTTCCTCTTCCTTTCCCCTCCTACTCCCTTAAAGGACGGCAACGCATCACGGTGTTCATGGGCGGTGAGAAGTTACTTACCATCAGGTGACTCACTTGCTCGTTTGCCCTCCTATACCTTAAAAAAATGGCGTGGCCTAGGATTCAAACTTGTGACTAAGAGTTTTTTTTTTGTAAATATATACCCATTTTTCATCTAAGCTAGATGATTTATATGTCTGACTACAATACCGTAGATATTATTTCATGCATAGATATTCCTGCTCTATTGTTTGACTAGATTTATGGTTCAGCAGTTAAAAAACCTTATTTGTGAACGTGTTTTTTTTTTAAATCTTAGTCACCTTTAAAAATGTTTTTTTCACTGTCCTTTTTAGGCGCACGCCTCATAACCGTTTTTGCGTTTACCGCCAATGTCAGGCACATTGACATACATGGCCTTTGTGCTATAACTGTACTAGACCGTGTGTAAGTATATGTCCTAAGTAGGGTTCATGATTTCTCGACCTTTTCAATTTCTCGGGTTGCGAGAATTCTTGAGGCTAATTTCTTGAGTCTTCTCGGGTTGTCGAGAAATTTACTTTTACTAACGTTTTCTCATATTATTTGATTCTAATAACGTCAACAATTGAGTGGTTTCCCTTTTAAACAAAAGTACCAAACGTAACGTAACGTAACTTCACGCCTTTTTCTACCCGAAGATGTAGGCAGCGGCCGTTAAAGACTCGACTCGCTGAATCGTTTTGTTACGTCCCAAATGGAATAGGTGGCGAACGTTTTGCTGTACCGGACACGAAGTTCTCAATCTTTGATATTTATCCCATATCATAACTTCCGACAAATTATTCTTATTTGTTTCTAAGATTTTCGCGAATCTCATTCATTGATTAAAACAACTTTTAGGATTGTATCGCGTTT
Organism: Euproctis similis; assembly: GCA_905147225.2. Taxonomy (NCBI): domain Eukaryota; kingdom Metazoa; phylum Arthropoda; class Insecta; order Lepidoptera; family Erebidae; genus Euproctis; species Euproctis similis. Next base: position 19,938,516 of record LR990107.1, on the reverse strand, counting down.
ATTTATTATTTATTTATATTTATTTCCCGACGTTTCGAACTCTTTACAGAGATCATTTTCACGAGTATGAACAAAAAGATGGTAGTTGTTCAAAAGCTATCTTCATTGATACAGAGAGCACCCACTTTTTGGAAATAAAAATCAAAAAGTTGATGTTAAAAATATGATTTTTACTATTGGTAACCCACATCAGACCATGAGAACAAAAGTTAAATACTTATTTATAAGATGCACTAATACATCCCGCCTCCAAAGATCCCCTGCTGTATGATCCAACAAATAAAAGTTGCTATTATCAAATTATTACAAATTATCATATTTTCTAAGTTGGTTGAGATTAAAGTATGACTATTATTAAATATTCATTGATTTTAAATTAAAAGATAAAGTGTTTATTAAAAATCTACCACTGGGTCAAAAACGCGGCCAGTCCTGAGAAAGACCCAGCAAGAAAACTCAGCGGCTGTTCTGCAAAACTGATTATTATTTCATTTTGAACGGGCTATTGATATTGCTATTATTTATAATGTTTTTGAGAAAAAAAGAAAGGGACTTGGTTTCTAGGTTAATAAAAATTAAATTAAAATTATTTTGTTTTGATTATTACTGCACTACTCAAAATTCTATATTATTATGGTTCCTGATGTGGGTCTGACCTGCAAACTATACTAATAGTATCTCGCTGTCTTGAGCTGTTTGATTGTGGGCTAGGTTTGATGAGACTTATGACTGGGTTCCAGCTAGGTGATAGTTTCCAGCCATCTTCTCTATTGAAATTCTTTGGATGTTTTTTGATTTCAATAGCCTCGCGTATCATCCTGGGACGATAATGTTGTTCTTTGGCGAGGATTTGTGGTTTGTCAAACCTGATGTAGTGTTTTGAGCCCTTCCTACAGTGTTCACAAACAGCAGACTTATTATAGCGGTTGTGCTTCACATCCGCTATGTGTTCTTTGATCCTGGTTTTAATGGACCTCTTTGTTTGTCCGATATAAGAGAATCCACAATCACAGTCCAGCTTATATACTCCTGGGTCTTGCAAGGGGATGTGGCACTTGACAGATGGTAGAAATTGACTAACTTTCTTGGATGGCTTAAAGTATGTTTTGATTGAAGCACGTTTTAAAATGTAGCCAATTTTGTCAGTGATTCCCTTTATGTACGGCAAGATGGCAGGTTGGCGCTCAACTGTGGCTTGCTTCACTCGGTTTTTGTGATGATTTCTGGGAACTTTAAGCTGATTGGCATGTAAGACTTTTTTCACATGCTGAATCTCCTCTGCTATGTGTTCCTGGTCACAAATCCCTCGTGCTCTTTTTGTTCATACTCGTGAAAATGATCTCTGTAAAGAGTTCGAAACGTCGGGAAATAAATATAAATAAATAATAAATAAACGCGATACAATCCTAAAAGTTGTTTTAATCAAATTATTCTTGTTAGTCCAGAATCGAACCCACGTTTTCTGAACCAGGAGCGGAGTGCTCCATCACTGGACCACCGAGATTTACATATAAATAAAATTGAAATGTCTGTTTGTAATATTGAAATAACTGCTTTCTACTACATTCATATGAATGTATACACGGTACATCCTTCAAAATATTTATTTTTCTATAATTTTTGTTTGTCTATGTGTCTGTCAGTTCCGAGTAATTTCTGATGAAATGACTGGACCAATTTCGAGGGAACATTTATTAGGAGTGATACTTATTTTTTATTAAATCATTGCTTCCGAGGCGAAACAAACTTCGCCGGGTCAGCTAGTATTGAAATAATATCAGACTCATAATGACAGCATGGTTATTTAGAAAGAAATCAACTAAAAACTTGTAAACAAAAATAATGTCTAATAAACAAGAAAAATAACGTGAAATAAAATGTCAATATTTCAAATGCACGTATTTATTGAAAAATAATAATCTGAGTAATATTAATATAATTTCTCGAGTTCTCGACTTTTCTCGAGCTTGATTTCCCGGGAACAAAGCCCAACGAATTCTCGACCCGAGAGTTCCCGGGAATGAACCCTAGTCCTAAGTGACACATCTTTTACACACGTCATCTGTTATTGGGGTGTGCAGAGTTAACACTATGAGGGTACCTACTGAGACGAATTGAATGTTTTATTTTTCTATGGTTGGGATTATGCTACTGATTTTTTTTTTCGAATAATCTAAATTTTTTGAGCTTGTGAAAGTGGCCATAAATCCAACATACTTATGTCCATCGTAGCCCATATATTTCGAATAGGATACATAGATCCTAAATACCATACGACCTCATGACCTGTCTCAGTCAGAAACAAAGTTTTCTACTTCTAGACTACTCTGCCACTAGAATTAACATACATACTTACATTAACATACATACATACATAACTTCACCCCAAATCCCGTGCGGGATATGCAGAGAGAACAGAGTGCCACAAAGTAAGATTCTTACACAACTCATTCGCTTCGTTGACTTTCATAACTCGTTGTATGCACGCACGTGTATTTTTGAGGCTCCTAACACCACTTTCCTCCAAAGCACGTTCTATTTGGTCATAAAATGTATGTCTTCGCTGTCCTCGACTCCTACATCCATCCACTTTTGCATTGTATATATGCTTGGTCAATCTTGCGTCATCCATGTTTTCTACATGTACGAACCATCGCAGCATGCTCGTTCTTACTTTTACATCGACACTCTCTTTCAATCCGACTTCTTTCTTAACAACCTTGTTGTCGACGCGGTCAGTGAGCGTCACACCGCAGATTTTGCGCAGGGCCCTCATTTCGACCTCGTTTATCCTACTTTCGTACACACCCTGCCCCACCCAGCTCTTGCTTCCATAAGTTAGCTTTGGAATCAGTATTGCATTGTGAATTGCTAGCTGGGCTTTTCTGCTAATATTTTTGCGCCCAGGACTCTGCCCGACGCTCCATTTTATACGCTATTTCCTAACGCCACTCTTCTTTCTACATCCGCGGTGTACCACCAATCCCTGCTGACAGCGCATCCAAGATATACAATTTCGTTCACCTGTTCATTATCCTTGCATCTGTTCTGGATTCCTCCCATTCAAACACCAATAACTTTCGTTTTCATCACATTCAATTGTAAGCCTTTCATCAAACAGTCATCTTTCATAATAGTGACCAGTGTTTGCAAGGTCAGACGGCGGTTCGGCTAAGAGCACGGCGTCATCTGAAAAAGCAGCCAGCTCACAACTATGTCACCCATTCGTATACCAACATCCGTCTATCTCCCGCTCTAGAATTTATGTACCTACATAAATTAATAATTTTAATTAATCCATAAGAGTGTAAATAATAACTAATTCTTACTAACTAAATTAAACTTACTTTTTATGTGAATGAATGAACGAATGAATGATTAATTTATTCACATCTCATATAATATGTACATCGTATACCTATATGAACTAGCTGACCCGGCGAACTTTGTTCAGCATTAAAATTATTTTACAGCGTTTACAATTAAAGTGTGGCATCTCGATAATTATAACATTTTCTTTACAATATTATACATGTCACCCCATAACTATTAAAAATAAACACCGCAATAAAATCCGTTGCATAGTTTCAAGATATAAGGGGACGGACAGCGGAAAGCGATTTTGTGTTTTATACTATGTAATTATGTTATGAATACTTGTAAGTTATATTTCGCGATACATTACGAAATCGAGTGACGAAACTCATCTTAAATAAAATGTGAGTCAGCGAAGTCTTTAGTACCTCACAAAACGACTGTTTATTTTCTTGTTTCTCGCCTAAGCACTTGAAGTTTCATATATATATACTCTCGAGAGCAATTAATCCGGGTCACTTAAAGAATGTTAAAAATCTCGGAAACTAAAAATGATAGGTTAATGCAATAAATTGTATTTAATAGACAATGTAATACTCCTTAAATGAAAGTAAAAAAAAATATGAGTCACCATACATTTTATTAACACAAAATTACATAAAGAAAAAATCTGCTGATCTCTCCTTAAAACAAAAATAGGAAACATGAAATTTTTGAACTTTATTACGATTTTCTTGAATTTTAATACTTCGTATTGCCTCCTCGTGCTTCCATTACTGCGTTTACGCGGTTTGGCATGCTGTACACCAAGTTCCTTATACGATTTTGGGGAATATTCTCCCATTCCTCTGTGAGAGCAATTTTGAGCTCACGAAGCGTGATTGGGGGAGGGTTTCGTTGTTTTACGCATCTGCCTAGCTCGTCCCAAGCATGCTCGATCGGGTTGATATCCGGGCTGCGCGCTGGCCACTCCATACGAGTAATGTTCATCTCTTGAAGGTAGTCATTCACAATCCTACCTGTATGAGGTCGGGCATTGTCATGCATAAATATAGCATCCTCACCTAAATTGACCATAAATGGACCAACGTGATCATTGAGGATTTCTTCCACATATCTTACGCTAGTTAAAGAGCCGTTTTCTATGATCACCAGCTCTGTGCGACTTTCAGAAGAAATTCCGGCCCACACAAGTACAGACCCACCACCGTAGGCTACTTTTTCCTCGATGCATGCTTGCTTGAATATTTCCCCTGGTCTTCGATACACTCTGTGTCTTCCATCGTGCTTGTAGAGCATAAATTTTGATTCGTCGGAGAACATAACTTTTGACCAATCTTCAATACTCCAATTTACGTGGCTCTGGGCATATCTTAGTCTTGAAATACGATGCCCACGCTCCAGTTTAGGGCCGTTTGCAGGTCTAAGGGGTTTTAAGTTATATTCAGCAAGCCGACGTCTTACTGTCCATGCACTTGGGTTACTTCCTCCGAGGCGTCGAAACTGATTGGTGAGTTCAGTTCCTGTGAGAAAGCGATTTCGAAGCATGGTGTTCACCAAGTATCGGTCTTCTCGTGCTGTGGTATACCTGGTTCTGCCCGTTCCTGGTCTGCGTAGGTTAGAACCAGTTTCTTCGTAACGTCGGAGAACTCTTTGTACTGTTGACAGCGACACACCAACAGTCCTGGCTGTATCGCGCTGACTCCGGCCGGTTTCCAGCATTGTAAGTATTCTGGTGCATTCTTCAGGCGTAAGCGACATAATTTCAGCTTGAATAATGAATATAGAGCACTATCAACATGGTTTATGTACCCACATAAATGACAGATTACAAACAAAAGCAAAACCAAATGCTGTAATTTCGTAGTTCCATCTTCGAAAGTGGCCGTTTTTCAAATTTGATTTTTTTATGATATAACTTTACAATAACTAAGACGTTTTAATACCTTCATTTAAGGAGTATTACATTGTCTATTAAATACAATTTATTGCATTAACCTAGCATTTTTAGTTTCCGAGATTTTTAGGATTCTTTAAGTGACCCGGATTCATTGCTCTCGAGTGTATTTGTATTTGAACTCCATAATATATACTACTCCTATATATACTATCCTTACTATGTAAGTTCAATGTCGGTTAAAGTTGGGAATTGGAAATGGGTAGATTTCTTGGTCAAACGGATGTGAACTATTACGAGTGGGTTGGGGGTTCCTTCAAACAAGATGATTCAGGCACCTAACCTTTGATAAATAAAAGCCTTGATATACAGATAAAGTTTGATCGAAACAGTCCAGTTACATGTAATTGTTAGAGTTAAATTTGGTTTCGTTAGCTCAGCCGGCTTGCACGTCAGGAACTGGATATTTCGTTCGGCGAGACGGTATGACTCTGCCGGCTTTAAGGGCCTGATCCCTACAGGAAGGCAAGGTTATCTCGTCTCGTTTCGGTTTCACATTCAGAATAATTCAGATGTATAATGATAATATACATATATTTTATTTGTGACCACTTAGCCCGGTGTTTCGCCTCAGAGCCAACAAATGAGTAAATGATCCATTAATCGGTACTGCTGCGTGACGCAAACGCCATGTCCCTACATTTTAAACCTATAATATCATCGAAAATATTCCCTTTTATTGCCTGCTGCAAGAAGCCATATTAATCTGCACTAAATACATAATGCCTTTATTTTATTATGTATTAATTATGTAAGGATGAATGCTGTAATGTTTAAAATCGCTTCCTAAATCAGCTATTATTTCTCGTAAAAAGAAAATATATAAAAATGGTCATTGTGGGTTATTTCTAACGTACACTAACTGGTATACACCATCGCGGATATTATTGTAGGTAGACATAAGGCTTGAGTTGTTTAATGTTATAAATTATTTTGATATAGGGTTCATTCAGCCAGCGTTTGCAATTAAAGCGTTGAAGTTCGAATATTATCACTTTTTCTCTATCAATCGTATTGTGCATGGATACATAAATATAAACCACCCTGTTGAATCCTTATAACTATTACAAAAAAAACCATCAAAAATCTAAGCATATAAGACAGACAGCGGAAAGCGATTTTGTTTTACACTATGTAATGGAGATGGTTTAATATGGTTGCCGGATATAATAGCATACAAACGATTATTGGTCATTATTGAACATATCATAACTTCACGCTTTTCGTTACCCGAAGGTGTAGGCAGCGGCTGTTAAGCCTCGTCTCGCCGTTATGTTTACGTCCCAAATGGAATAGGTGGCGAACCTATTGCCAAACCGGGCACAAAGTTTTTCAGTCATCGATATTTATCACACATAACTTCCGGAAACAATTTCGAAAAGTCTTTGGTGTGAGCAAGTGTCTGGAATCGAACCCGAACCTCTGGACCAGAAGCCGTGTGCTCGACCACTGCGCCACCCATTCATGAATTGTACTTTTATTCGTTTTTAGAATTAATTTCATGATTAATATGGTAATTGTTATTTGTATTTTTCTTTAGAACTTGCGTTACACTACTAGTTCTACTAACGAGTGATTGTGTCATTACTAATGTCAATTAAAATATTTATAAACAACAACATCTTATTGGTATACTTGATAAAAAATGTAATATTAGAATACGAGTATGGAGCGAGTATGAACTCTGCCGCCCACATTGTTTGCGGTCGCTGATTGTTCTAGCACAGAGTAGTTACCGGGTCGTACATCATTGTTTACCTCTTTGTCACCTATATTTATATCTGCCATGTAATTATTGTAGGACACGAAGATAATCGTGGTTCTGTTGCGCGAGCGCATGCCTCTTATGAGTCATAGTCATCGGTAAGCGTTCTGCGCACAATGCCGTCAGAGTCCAGTCGTAAAGCGCCATACTCAGAGGGCATACATGTCATTTTATTTACTTAATCGTACTCGCTACGTACGATCGAATATCGTAAAACTTTTGTACACAAGTTGTTAATAAAAAATATATATATATCTCGCGAAGTTGTGATTTTTTTATCTGCGACCATGACCGCGGTGAAAAAAGCTTTGGCGATGCGGCAGCTCGACTCGATGTTTGGCAGCATGACTTTGGAGGGAGAGGGCCGGCATTCACCGGTTGTCAGCTCTGTCGTAGAGCATGACCCTCGTTGCGAAGTGCACGGTCGATGCAGTACGCCGTATAGGTCGTCGCTTTACCTACACAGCAGGGAATCATCACCTGGTTATTACAGGGAATCGGTTTCACCCACGAATGGGCTTATAATCAGGTATATTTTTTTATAATAACGCAGTAAATATAAATGAAACGTAAAGGTTTTACTTTGATGTGTAGTATTGAATGTAATATTATTGGACAGGCGTCGCGATTCTTTGGGTATAACGGGCTTGCCTACACGTGAGTTGGAACACCCTTCGGCGTTTCCTAGTATCCTGCGCCGGGAGCGACACAGCCCCTCCGTGACTCCACCACGTCGTGAAACACCAAGTCCCACACAGAGACTCCAAAAAAACAATCGCCATTCTATGGGTTCTTTTCCCAATCTGAGCAGAACTAATGTCTACAATTACAACAGACGGGATACAATATCTAGCAACGGAATCAAAGATATGAAACGTGATTATGTCGGTTCGACATACTCTTTGTCCAGAAAAAGTTCTATCAATACATCAAAATCATCGACTGACTCGCTGGACGGTTGGCACAGTACTTGGGACTCTGATAGGACACATTCGGTGTCCTCGCACCACGAAGACACTCTACCTTACGGCTTCAATAAGGTAATTATTACATGTCATTATCTCCGATGTTTATTTATATCTTATGATCGATTTATTCATTTAATCGTCTTTGGTAATTTCATGTTATCATGAATCGATAATTACTGATTGGATTTATTACTATTATCGTTTAACAATATTGCATAATTTCTATGTTTGAGTCTCTCGCGTATACCTTAAATTTGGGATATATTGGTTGGTTATTTGCCAAAATGTTAGTCGGACTGTGTATTGCTTCTTTATAATTATTTGATTAATCCATGATCCATAGCTGATCAATTTCTATAGTTACCTTTTCCGACACCTTGTAGTAGGAGAAAGCGTGGCACTTTTATGAAGCCTCTACCACGTAGTCCAAAAGAATAAATTTATGCGAAAAAATGTCAGTGTCTTATTGGTACCATCTGCTACTCCTTATAAGGGTGCACTCCCTTTATGGAATTGATTAGCAGTGATTCTGTTTTTCGTGTGCTTTAGAATATGATAGTATCATTATTTTATTTACAATTTACGGTTTTATCAACATCTCTCTTTTATAAGTTCAATTCATATATATCTCTTATTGGTATAATTATAAGTTTAATAACATGCGGAAACTTTTTGCGCTTGGATAAACTTCTAGTTGGACGGCTGAATCTACGGCTTGAATACACACTTAAATTATGTGTTTTGACATCTATACTAATATTTAAAAAGAAGGGAGGATTTTATAATAATATTTTAATGCTATATAACTGGGAACTAAGGCTACAGGATGACGCTATGACCAATATGAGTGGAACAATAGCTATATAGGAACCTATATATAGGACCAGTTTATATAAATTCAAACATGAAAAAAAAAAAGGTTTTACAACGCAACTAGAACAAAAGAATTAATATCAATATTTATTATATTAATAAAATAATTGTATAATAAAAATATTACGATCGAATGTCGTGCACCGGCTGATGAACACTAAGTGATACCTGTTTATTAAGTTATCACTACTACTTGTCTCGCTAACCTGATAATATTAACAGAGGTTGCGGATTATAAGATATTTTAAATTTTTTTTTGTAGTTGCCTTTAATACCAACAAGAAAAGGATGCGGACGCGTATTAATTGAAATTGAATTTATATCTAATATTATTTATTGACGAGCCTCGTGGCGCATTGGTAAAAAAACTACTGGCTGCAGAAACGAGGTCGGGGGTTCGATTCCCACCCGAGCACAAATATTTGTGACAAACATGAATATTTGTGTGGCGTCTGGGTGTTTTTCTATGTATTATAAGTATGTATTTACAAAAGAAAAGTATATATGTATTATTATCCGTTGTCTAGTATCCATAACACAAGCATTTAGTTGCTTAGCTTGGAACTAGAGGGCGCTGTGTGATTTGTGTCCAAGATATTATTATTATTATTATTATTATTATTTTTGGTGACGCCAAATAAACTATTTGATAACCATGGAATAATCGAAGAACCTATTGATATAGATACGATAAAAAAATCACGCGGAAGAATTTTTTTAGTTGGTTTTTATATTTAATTTGTGTCGCTTATTCTACCCGCTAGGGTGGCGTTAAATGCGTTAAACGATTGCACGTCGCATATAAAGTTCCACTTCAATAAAATAAAGATTTGTTAATGTTATTTACATCGTTTGTTACTATCGGTATAATGCCTACTTTAATAATACCGGCGGCTGTCTGCCAAAAGGTCTGAGTAAGACGCCTGAAAACATCGCTTATGCAGAACTGGTATAATTTATATGAGGAAATTCAATAAGTTTGTTGAGGTTTTATCCTCGATCAGGTCTGCACGTTTCAATGATGGAGGCGTCCTTCCGCGCCGTTGAGCCGTTCACGCTGACCTACACAACCATAAAAGGTAACGACGCCGCCGCCGCGCCGACCGCCACCCGCTGCTACTTAATCATGACAATATTTACATTCTATTTTATAAATACCTTTGCTGTCAAACAATTAATTAATTCTATTAACAAAGAATATCAATACTACTTACTACTTATAGACCACGGTAGATAATTTTTAAAACCAAAAAAAAAAAATAGTAGGATAAAGCCCATTAGAAAAGGAGGAGAATATTACAAAAATGAAAGGAAAAATAATTTACGGGCGATCTGAGGTCGGGAAGGGGGTGGGGGTGAGTTTTTAAGGGTAAAAAACGGTTTTTCTCGATTTCCGGCAAAACTAAAAGTCCTATGGAAAATAGTTTAATGGCAAAGTTGTAGGTAATAAAAAGATCTAAAACTTTTGTATTTACACTTTTTTCACAGAACCTCAAAATTTAGATGAAAAATTCAAAAAACCAAGTTTTTTGGATTTTTATTTTTATCTTTTACAAAAATATTTTTTTTCCCACGATATTTTGTGAAAAGTTGCCTTTTTATGTCCCAAATACGCTGTAATTTATTTATTTAAAAATATTTATTTGTTTGCCTTAAATTGAATTAATATCGAAAAAGCACCCTAATTTTCAATCGAAAATTCACCCGTCAAAATATCAGCTTTTTTCAAAAAGTTGGTATGTTTTCTGTTTGCTGAGATGTCTACTTTCCGATGGTGCAAAAAAAATTTGTGCTATTGTAGTAAATTTTCTCAGAAAATGCAAATCAAAATCGAAAAAAATCTCGAATCCGATGTTTTTTTTAAATTATTATATACAATTTAGAGCTATTTATTAAAATTTATCCTTTAATTACCCGAAAATCGCAAGATTACATGTTACATTGTTAAAAAAAATTGCAAATGAAAATGAATTACTATAATTAACAAACAAATAAGTTATTAATTTCTGAATTCGAGTATTTATCGATTTTGATTTGCATTTTCTGAGAAAATTTACTACAATAGCACAATTTTTTTTTGCATCATCGGAAAGTAGACTTTTCAGCAAACAGATAACATACCAACTTTTTGAAAAAAGCTGATATTTTGACGGGTGAATTTTCGATTGAAAATTAGGGTGCTTTTTCGATATTAATTCAATTTAAGGCAAACAAATAATTATTTTTAAATAAATAAATTACAGCGTATTTGGGACATAAAAAGGCAACTTTTCACAAAATATCGTGGGAAAAAAAATATTTTTGTAAAAGATAAAAATAAAAATCCAAAAACTTGGTTTTTTGAATTTTTCATCTAAATTTTGAGGTTCTGTGAAAAAAGTGTAAATACAAAAGTTTTAGATCTTTTTATTACCTACAACTTTGCAATTAAACTATTTTCCATAGGACTTTTAGTTTTGCCGGAAATCGAGAAAAACCGTTTTTTACCCTTAAAAACTCACCCCCACCCCCTTCCCGGCCTCAGATCGCCCGTAAATTATTTTTCCTTTCATTTTTGTAATATTCTCCTCCTTTTCTAATGGGTTTCATCCTACTATTATTTTTATTCACTTTTTATTATTTTTGAAGACATCTACCCTGGTCTTTTATTCAAAGTAAACTTTTGCAAAAAAAAATGTATGTGTAAATTTTTTTTTCGCCACTTGTCACTCATTTGGCTAATATCATTTAAATCATTTTTTTCAAGATTAAATATAATATGTTTAATATATTAATGGTTAATCCCCTCTGAAAAACCCTAAGTTATTGCATATACAATTGCGAAAAACTCAGCCTCAGTTTTGTTTTTGTGATATTCCTTGCCAAAATTGTAGCTACCTACAGTCTATTTATTATATTTTTATCACAATGAAAAGTAAAAAAATAAGATTTTGTATAAATAAATAAATGATTGATCTAAAAAAAAAACTCAATCCACCAATCGGAACGCTCTTGCTATCAAAGTCGAATTTGTTCCGATGAAATTAACAATTCGTGCAATATATTTTTACATGTTTTTTTTTGTCCGCGCTCGGTTGCCTTCTGAATCGTCCAATTAAGAGTAAGGACGTCTGTGTCACCGAACGTTACATATATTAATATGTCAATCAGGAAGGACTTAATTTCATCGATTTTTTATTTTTACCTTACGCCCATTGTGCCTGAAGGTGTATACAGCGTTACATACTGGTTGAATTTCACGTCTCAAATGGTAGGCTAAATAGTAGAGGTAGAGTTACCTATTCTATCTCTCTTCTGAGTAAAATCTGCCTATTAGATGGTTAGATTAAATTCTGCCTAATTGAGCGCGAAATTACATGATATACATATTAGATATAGGATTCCCGGATGACCAAGATTGTGATGATTCAAACGGAGGATGAGCAGGCTCACTTCACGTCGTTTAAGAAAGTCAACAACAATATATATTCAATAAAAGTAATATTTTTTATCAACCTATATGGTTGCAGGTAATTTCTACTTGGTTTAAACAGAGACCAAAACTCTGATAATGTTCGTGGCCCCAGAAATGTCGAGAAAATGATTAGCCTGGATCTGGCAACTTGGTTACTATTAGACTAGTATGTAGTTACTACAAGCTACTATTAATATGTTAACTTGGGCTATAAATATTCACTTTCAATATGAATAGCTCTCTAAACACTATAAACACTAGCTGACCCGGCGAACTTTGTTTCACAAGTTATGTAATAAATGTGTTAATTTTAGATTTAACACTTTCGTTGCTACATCATACATGACTTATAGAATAAAATCCACCCCGTTGAAACTCTCAATCTATTAAAAAAAAACCGCATCAATATCCGTTGCGTAAATTTAAAGATATAAGCATATAACGGGACAGACAGCGGAAAGCGACTTAGTTTTATATGTATTAAGTAATGATGATGTATCATAAGTTCGACATTTGCTCTATGTAGTGAATTGTCGTGTCTCCAATTAGTCGTTACAAAATCGATCGATTATGAAACGTTTTTATACTTTTTTATGTAATTTGTGCAAATCGTCTCGTTAATATTGTATTTATATGAATAGTAAATAAATCATTATTTGATTTATGCGCATATTAATAATAAACTGTGCACTGATAAAATATGTTCTGCGTTTTACATTTTTTCCGCTATATAACGAGGCATGTTTAATATAAAATAGGGTGGCTGTACCGGTCTCAAACCACTTAATGGACATTTTTAATTTTAAAGTATGACTATTTAGCCTAATAGCCATATACATTGCTAGTTTATATTTCATATTATAAGTTATCTAATAATACGTTGTATTTTGACACAAAGATGTTCTATTTCTTTTTGATTATTTTTTTAATCAACATTATAACTATAAAACTGGGCTGTACCCTACTTTGACCAGCAAGCTCCAGTAATTGTCAAGATTTGTACCAGAGGTTGACCATTCATAAATAAACTGAAATAAAAAATAAATTAACAAATGCAAACGTATTTTATAATAAACTTTATTAAGGTTTGTTCTTAGGACTAGTTGAGATCAACAAGAAAACTAAATTAAGTCCAGTCTTAACAATCACGGTCATAATACTTAAATGTAAATGGCACATATTGTAATCATCAAAAATAAGTTGTAAAACTTGACTTAAACTTGCAAGTTCTTAAGAAACCTCAGTTATTTGATAATTCTTTGTTAAAATTAAACTTAAATCAAATTTCAAACTACTGTACGAATGATTAAAAATTAAAAATTGCCGGTAAAAGGGATCAGATCCAAAAAAGATACTTGGCCATTTCTGGTACTTTAAACGAACCTCTGCTATAAATTGACATGGGAGTGTTTATTTTCTCCACTATGCTGTCATTGGCATACCAAATTTTATCTTCATTATCAGGCCATTTAAAAGTGTTTAGGGTTGATAGCACCATCGTACTAACATCTTTACTATTTTCGTCAATATCCTTGATAATCCCGAGAAAATACTCTCCCTCGTAATTTACGATCACATATGATCCTATTTCCTCGCCTGATCTGCCTTTATAACTGTAATTCATCAAAGGTAAATTATCGTCTTCTGAATCAGAATCTATTCTATTTTGTATTCTATTTATTACTCGTTTGCTGTAGGTTTCTGAACTTTCTTCAACTCTTGTAATTTCTTTTTTTCTTCTCTTGCTAATCTCCTATTGTCTTTTTTGGTGGCATATTGTATCTAAAGCATAATAATAATACAAAAACTCATATCAATAAACATTGGTCAATCAAAGGAACTTATATTTTGTATGCAGTACCAATGTCAAACCACTGGTCAACTAAAGGAAACAAAAGCAATTTAGTCCATTTAAATTGATTATTGACTTACAACTCATATTCTGGGCAAGAAACCGTCAAAAAGGAGTAAAAAAATGCTACTACTTAAGGGTACTAGTCGTTGACCAATTGGTCAACCACAGAAGCACCCCATCAAATTGTGTACCTTTTGTTAACCAGTGAAATAACTTATAAAATATATCGTCTACAATTGCAATTCCATGAAAATCCTAAAAATAAATAATAAATGATCATATAAAACAATGATCAGAGCAAATTTATTCGAAAATAATGCCAAATAAATTTCAGATGTTCTTACCTTTTTAAGCTCTGTTCTTACTACAATGGCGGCTGAAAGGCAATTGTCAGCGACAAGTCAAAATAAAACGATTTTGTACGGTTTATTGGTTGTCTTTTTCTAGTCGTAATGTGATTAGTTGATTTGTATTAGTACCGACAACGAGTAGCCAACATAAAATGAAACGATTACAGGCGGGAAAGCTTAATATTAATACATATAGCCGCAAGTGGTCAACAACGGGTGCGTGGTCAACTATAGGGTCAACCATCCTAACATAACATAACATAACATAACTTCACGCCTTTTGTTACCCGAAGGTGTAGGCAGCGGCTGTTAAGCCTCGTCTCGCCGTTATGTTTACGTCCCAAATGGAATAGGTGGCGAACTTATTGCCATACCGGGCACAAAGTTTGTCAGTCATCGGTATTTATCACACATAACTTCCGAAAACAATTTCGAAAAGTCATTGGTGTGAGCCAGTGTCTGGAATCGAACCCCGGACCTCTGGATCTGATAATATAAAATAAATGTTGTTGTTTAGTATCAATCACTCTAAATTGATGGTACTATTCGATCGAATAGTTTATAAGTAATAATCTTGTGAGGGTGACTCGATATGCTTACATTCATATACATAGTTAGGTATATCTATATATAAAAAAAAAATTAACTGTCTGTTTGTAATAATGAAATACCTGCTTTCTGCATTGATATTATATTATATACGCTACATACATCAAAATAACATTTTTTTTTCAGTTTTGTCTGTCCGGACTCCGGACAATCTCTAAAATTTTTGCACCGCTTTTGACGGGACTTTTATTGACTCGTAGCTGGTGTAATGAGGAGTAACTTAGGCTATTTGGTTTTTAACAAATCTTTTATTTATTGCTTCCAAGGTGAAACAAAGTTTGCCGCGTCAACTAGTATAATATATATTCATGGAACTCTGGCTCCTTTCTGAATTAGCGTATCAGTATATTATAAATTAAAATGCCTATCTTGTGTATAAAATTATATTTCCAAATTTGCAAATCTAATGCAAAATTAGTTAATTCATGATATATTATACATCCGCGTTCAACATGTTTTTATTGAAGTGGAACTTCTAATGTCTCGTGCAAGAGCATTTAACGCTTTTAACGCCCCCTTGCGGCCCCTATTAAAATAATATAATGTATACAAAAAAGCCAAGATCCATATAAACCAAGGACGAAAAGACATAGCGACTTTTATATTATACCCGTACAGACATCTAGTAGCGGATGGTGGTACTAACTGGTCATAATTGATATCACAATAATGGTGAACAACGTCTTTTTACACAACAAGTGAACCTACTCGAGAATTATGATTGAAAATTAGCTTAAAATTCAAAATAACAATTTTAGATAATTATAACACCAGTTTTAGTGCGAAATAGTTTGTAAATCTATAAATTACTTATTTTAACAATCCAAATTCACTATCTTCCGGCGGATGGCGCTACTAGGAAGTATTAAAATTTAGTTCTCATATGTTATAATTATTACATAGAACGAGTTGGTACTATCTAGTATTAAGATATTAATTATGAAAATAATTATTATGAATATTCATGCAGCATTAGTATTGATATAAAGAATAAAAGGCAATATCACCAAAACAGTTACGAATCATGAATCGTTAAATCACATAATTATAAATTTCGCGCATTTTACTTAACTAAATAATAGATTTTAGCAATATCTTGACCAGTTTAAGTACGTAATAGTTTGTAAATATATAAATTAATTATTTTAATAATCAATAACTTCACTATCTTTCGGCGGATGGCGCTACTAGGGATGTTTTAAAATTAAGTTCTCATATATAACAAATATTACATAGAACGAGTTGATACTATCTAATATTAAGATATTAATCATGAAAATAAATATTACGAATATTCATGCAGCATCAGTATGGATTTAAACATTTAAACAATAAAAGGAAATATCACCAAAACAGTTATTAAATAATATAATGAATTGCTTAATTAATCACATAATTATAAATTTCGTGTATTTTACATAACTAAATAATAAATATATTTCAATAATATATGACATAAATAATATAACATAACTTCACGCCTTTTGTTACCCGAAGGTGTAGGCAGCGGCTGTTAACCCTCGTCTCGATGTTATGTTTACGTCCTAAATGGAATAGGTGGCGAACCTATTGCCATACCGGGCACAAGTTTTTCAGTCATCGATATTTATCACACGTAACTTCCGAAAACAATGTCGAAACGTCATTGGTGTGAGCCAAAGTCTGGAATCAAACCCGGACGTCTGGATCAGAAGCTGTGTGCTCGACCACTGCGCCACCGAGACTAATAATAACATGTAATCATAATTAAATCAGTTTACCTAATAACGTTTTATAGGGTTATCAATTATCATTACATAGTATAAAACAAAGTCACTTTCTGCTGTCTTTTCCCATAAATGCGCATATGTTTAAAACTACGCAACGGATTTTGATGCGATTTTTTTTTAATAGTTAAAGGGTGTCAACGGGGTGGTTTTGATCTACAATTCATGTATAGTGTAGAAATAAAAAGTGATAATTTTCAAGATTTAGAACTTTAATCGTAAACGCTGCCTGAACCCTGAGTGATAAATGAAAACAATGTACTACATTATTATACACCCCTAAAAGGTCTACAAAAAAATCCGCAAGGGCATATGTCTAACTCTTAGGGATAACCCACAATGACCATTTTTATTTTTTTATTTTTTACGAGAAATAGTGGCTTATTTACGAAGCAATTTTAAACATTACAGCATTAATTTTCATCCAGTTAACTATCCTAAGTAGATTGTGGCTTTAATATAGATCAATATAGCCGTTTACAGCATGTAATTTAAACTAATATTTACAAAGATATTACAGTATTAACATAGCGGTACATAGCAGTTGCGTTTGCGCGCCATAACGCGTGCTGATAAATAGCACAAATTTAACTTTTTAAGATACAAATATTACTAATTTATTTCTTTTAATGTGGAACGAAGTTCGCCGGGTCAACTAGTTATTATATATAGTTGACATCATATACCGCTAGATGGCGTCTTGCTCCGACATATGTATGTTCGGGTGAATATTAGAACTCAATTTTGAAGTAGATAGTAGTCATCTCGGTAGTCTCGGCGGTCCAGTGGTCGAGCACCCGCCTCCTAAATCAAAAGTTGTGGGTTCGTATCCTAGCTAACACAAATGACTTTTCGAAATTATGTTTGACAGCTGAGTGTAATAAATACCGATGGCTGAAAACTTTGCACCCTGTGTAGGACCCAGATAAATATTTATACTTGGGTGGGGATCGAACCCGCCAATCTCGATTCTACATTCGGTAGTTTTACCAACGCACCACCAGACCTCACCCTTACTTACATTAGCAGTATATTATAAATCTATATTGTTAATTATTTATTGACTATTTTTAAGTGTCGGTGAAGACCTATAAAAATAAAGAAAGCTATTGTGAATACATGTTACTAAGTTCCACTTCTGTAGCGCGGCGGGACTCCACGCAATTTTTTTTTTAATATTTTGTTATTGTAATAACTCGTCTCCAGTAGTCTGGAGGTTGAACATCGCGCTGCAAAATCAACAAGTCGAGGGATCCATTCTTGGCTCACATTAATGACTTCGGTAGTCACGTGTGATAAATATAAAGAGCCGCTGTCTATACCTTCGCATAGAAAATGTGTTATAATAAAAGAATAATATGTATAGTAAAAATAGTATATTAGTATCTCGGTGGTCTAGTGGTCGAGCACCACGTTTATGAATCCAGAGGTCGCGGGTTTCTGACACAGGCTCACACCAACAACTTTTCGAATTTGTTTTCGGAAGTTATGTTTGATAAATATCGATGACTGAAAACTATGTGCCCGGTATGGCAATAGGTTCGCCACCTATTCCATTTTGGACGTAAACGTAACGGCGAGACGAGGCTTAACAGCCGCTGCCTACACCTTCAGGTAACAAAGGCGTGAAGTTATGTTAGTATATGCAATTAAAATTTTCTGTAGTCTAATTCTTATGAGTCTAAAACTATGAATGTATGTGGTTTGACCTAAAACAAGTCTCCCAGAGTTACTCATTCAACATATTTCAATTGGATTGCGAGACGTCACACTGTTTAGTTATAATTATTGTAACAAAGGTTGATTCAATAGAAGTGTACGTCTGTGTGTCGGTTTATATATATATATATATATATATATATATATATATTTACATCGCGAAGTCGATGTTACGTCCTATATGGCGATTTTTACCGATGATGTTGCGTCCGAGTGACTTGTTGCATCCTGTATACGGACGCAAGATTGACCAACCCTCAAATTCAGCCAGAAGCATTGTCAAGGTTAGTACAATGACTGGGTGAAATATTGGCGTGGACGTTGTTTTGTCACCGGAGTGCTTTTCGGCGTATTTCTTAGTTCCGCCGTTTGGCGCGCGAATTTTGGAGGGCGCTCTTGTGCGCCGTATATCAGTGGCGTATATTCGATATTTTGTCTACGTCTAACACCCCGATAATGTGGCTTCTGTATACAATAAATGTTTTTATCAATTCTAATTTGTGATTTAATTGCGTCACATCTCGTCTCTTCTGAGGTGATGTCAAGGACATCGCCTCAGAAGAGACGAGGGCGTGACAGAGGTGAGGGGGCGGAGTTCGCACGCGGTATACAAGTGGCATGTTATTTTTTATATTTTTTGCCGGCCAGCGCGGACGTAATGATGCTTGTGGTATAAATATTGTATTATACATATACAAGTAAGATACAATATATGGTTACAGAATACTAGAAGGGCATGCGAGGCTATCTTTTTATTTTATTTTTTATTTTTATGGGTAGGAGGGCAAACGAGCAGACGTGTCACCTGATGGTAAGTGACCAGCGCCGCCCATGGACACCTGCAACACATATAGTGCAACACACATATATTCACCCTGATACAGACTCTAGAATTCTCGACCGCACAAGGCGCTCCTCAACTTCATATGTACTAGACAGTGTTGACCATGATTCATTCTTGGGTACACGATCGTTAGCCTTCTTTAGAGCTGTAAAAGCACAGAATACTTTTTTAGACTTAGCTAGATACTTTTTAGATATAGTTCTCAAAGAGAAGATCTGATCGATGCACCCGCGTCCTCTCCTAAATTCCGCTTGTACATCCCACAATTTCTCATCAGTTACATTCGTCACTCTTGCAATAAGAATCCTCGCATACAATTTACCTACAACACTGAGAAAACTAATGCCTCGGTAGTTTTTGCAATCTTGTCGCGACCCCTTTCCCTTTTGCAAGTACTGCTGCTGCTGCTGCTGCTGATGACTGCTTTAGTCCAGTCATCTAGAACACAGCCATCTCGCCAACACATATTAAAAAGTAGTCGCAACATTCTTACAACTCCACTCCCTTGCCTCTTTCCAGCATCTCGGTAGTTACCTAATTTCGTACTTTTAATCACATCCATTATTTCATCTTCCATAATTTCCTGATCTGCATCGTTTTGTGAGTGAGTGGAAGTTGGGATGTTTTCTGGCTTATTATTGTGAGGATGTCCCTCACTACACTCAAAAAGTTCCTCAAAGTGACTTTTCCAACGATGCAGAACATTTCTTTCGTTACTCAACACTCATCTATCTTTATCTCTTATAACGTCCAACTCAGATGAGCTTGAACCTCCTCGAGCCAATTTAACCTGCTTCCAGAACAGTTTTAAATTGGCTCTGAAATTTTCAGACATCTTTCTGACAAACTTCTCTTTCATACACTTCTTCTTTTCCTGTACCACAATTTTAGCTCTCTTTTTTGCTTCCGCATGCACACATTTTTACTATATGGTATACGTTCTGTGTTTACCTTTCATTACCTTTCGCTTTGATGGCTAGTCCATCCAACCACTTCTTTTTCTTACACTCCACTACTTTCTTAACTTCTGCATCCTACCAACATTCATCCAACGACCGTCCTATCTTTCTATTTACCACTCCACATACTTTGGCAGCTGCTCCAACCATACTGCCTTTTACAACCTCCCAGATATCATTCATTCCTCCCGCATATGAAACATCCCATACATGATTTATACTTTCTACCATTTCCCCCTAATATTCCGTTCGTACGTCTATGTCAGTCAATCTTTCAACTTTTATTCGGCAAAGGCTCGTAGTCGGCATTTTGTTCCAGTGACGCCAGGCTTTAAACACTTTGTTTGTTGCTTACTATGAGGTGACACGCCTGCTCGTTTGCCCTCCAATCCCATAAAAAAAACATCCCTAATTCGATTTACCACGAAATAGTGATCTGTTCCCACACTGACGCCACGATAGCTCCTGTTAACTACTACTTTACTTTTGAGCCTATTGTAGAATCACAAAATCGATCATACTCCTACTTTCATTCCTTTTCCGACACTTTTATTGTTATGACTATGGGTTTCTTAATATACCTACTTGATTTGTAAACAATACTTACTATCGAAACAATTGTTTTATTTTGTGTTCATACATAAATTCAGATGAAACCCGCTCACATAAATAAAATGCTCCCACATTAAGCTAAATATCATATCCTTATTAATCTATGTAATATAGCGAAAACTTGTTTTTAATGTCTCATAAGTACTCGCATATCATATACTTTTCTTTTTTCCTTGATCGACATTTTATTGTTCTTTATTACTTCGCTTAGAGACCAATATCGTTTCCACGTAATAGTTATTAGTCTTTCTATTTCCTTTTTCATGCAGTCTTCAGGAGATACTAAGTGTCCCAAATATATGTATTCGTGAACGTACTCTATTTGCTCAATATTAACGTAGGTTTGTGCTTTTCCAAGACAGCTGAGAATAATTTTGATGAGATAGGGTCTCCTTGACGCACTCCGCTTTTAATAGGGAATTCTTCACCAAGAGCTTCTAGCTTCAATTGCGCAGTACTCTTAGTATATATATTATGGAGTAAACGAATGTATTTTGGTTGTACCCTATGTGATTTTAATGCATCCCAGATATAACTATGTTCCAGTGTGTCAAATTCTTTGTTAAAATCAACAAACCTCAGATAGTAGATCTTGTTATATTCTTTATATTTTTGTAATATTTGTCTAAGGGTGTGGATATGGTCTATGGTTGAAGAATTGCGACGAAATCCAGCTTGTTCTTTGGGTTTTTTTTTCGAGTGTGTTGGTAATTTTTGACAAAATTATTTTAGAAAATATCTTGTAAATATTAGACATTAAGCTAATTGGCCTATAGTTTGCTAAGTTTTGTTTCTCACCTTTCTTATGCAATAGTATGATGGTTGATTTAATCTAATCCTCAGGAATATTTCCGTTTTGATAATTTCATTAAATAATTCTGTAAGTTTTGGCGCTATCACTGGTAACGTGGCTTCCAGTAATTCGTTTGTAATGCGATCTGATCCGGGAGCTTTTGTGTGTTGATTTCTTTAATTTTTTCATCTTTTAGTATTTCAGGTACTTTTACTACATTGACTGACTCATCAAAATCGTTTTCAGTTTCTTCTACACTTTGGCTTAGATATAGCCTCCTAAAGAATTCTGTGGCAACTTTTAGTATATCGGGTCTTTTTGCTGTGCTTTTACCGTCTTTATTTTTCATACCAGGTATCCAATTCTTTGTGTGATTTAGATCTTTCAGTGCTTTTCTTATAACTCCTGTTTTTGCTATATAATTCTTCACCGTATTAGTCCGTTTAGTTTTTCTTTCTCTACGCAGTTGCTCGCTTTTGTTTATTTCGGTTGTTTATTTACGATTTTATTGGCTTTTCTTTCCCTGCATTAGTTCTTTATTTATTATGTACTCGCAAGTTATATAAATAGGTATTTTATTTTAATCGACTTCTATTCGTCTATATCGTCACTCCTGTCCTCCATTGGGGTAGACAAAGACTACGACACACAATGAATTTATTGGGATAG
Organism: Euproctis similis; assembly: GCA_905147225.2. Taxonomy (NCBI): domain Eukaryota; kingdom Metazoa; phylum Arthropoda; class Insecta; order Lepidoptera; family Erebidae; genus Euproctis; species Euproctis similis. Next base: position 19,916,008 of record LR990107.1, on the reverse strand, counting down.
GTACCTATGTATGTATCGATATAAGGTTATGAGGATGCAACAAACCTAACAGATTACGGCGTACATACAAACAATAATATACGGTACCGATTTAATCTCAAATATAGTAAAGAGTCATTTAATTAGTATAATGCATGGAAATAATACAGTTACAGTATACGGTATCAATGTATCCATATATTTAGATAGATGTAGGAAAAACTATTAAATGCATGGAACGAATACAAAAATATACAATGTGTTACATGATTTCCATCGAGAAGGGACGCAAAAAACCACCGAGAATTATTTCAAATTGAATATCAAATTTTCGTACTAAAATAAAATCTCCTGTCGACAACCAAATTCACATGACAGCAAAGTAACTATATTCGCACTAATAACAATTAAAAAGTCATTGGAAATGGGAGACGCCATAGGATTCGACTTTGAAAAGACGCAACAAGTCTTTGGCGATTTAAATATATATATATATATATATATATATATGTACACAACAATGTATGTTCATATATAGGCTTAACGTTTTTCGTTCTGTATACACAGTGATTCATTATGGAGTAATTTTCTCTTCGACTGACAGACTGCTTGTGTTTATTAAATATTAAATTTACACAGATTTCTTATCTATATATATATTATATATATATACAACGCAGAGAAGTCAATGTGTCCTTCTGTTTGTCTCGTATAAAATATCATTAAATGTGTATGAATATTGAATAGCTAAATAATTAAATAATAATGAAAATGGCTCTTCGTGACTTGAAGTGATAAAATCGAAACGAGTGATGTGTGTAAGAATGGTGCCTTGTCTTGTTTTCTCTCCTCTTTGCCTATCCCGCAAAGGACTTGACGTTAGGAGAATGTTAGATTTTTCATACCGATAATAATATATAGAACAAGTTTCATGCTTAAAAAAACGTGCGATCCCCCTTGCGGATGGAGTTTTATATAAAAACTATCCCGTCTTTAAACTCGGACCAACAAAAACATAAATCTTATTCGTGGTATTATCTAGCTATCTATATATATATATATATATATAAGAGATTTCCACCTATATATTGACTCATCACGATATCTCTGGAACCATAAGGCGTAGCGACTTGAAATTTGGTAGGATTATTCCTTTCGCCGAGTAGAGGTTAGCTAAGAACGGATTTTACGAAATTCCACCCACAAGGGTGGTTGCGGGGGTGTTAAAAATGGAAAATTCCCATTTTTAACCTATAGCTGCTATCGACTTCAAATTTGTCGAAGATATTGCAGTATTAACATAGCGGGGCAGCAGTTATTACTTTTGATGCGAAACAGAGTTCGCCGGGTCAGCTAGTCATTCTATATACAGCTTCATTTCTGTTGTTAAAAAAATTCGCAAAACATTTGCAATGTTTCTTGCTTTTACTTAGCTTAGCTTTTCCCGCGACTTCGTACGCATAAGTTTTTTTGTTTTCTCCCGGCTGTAAATCCCCCTGTCCCACTATCGTATGAAAGAGCAAAACTCCCAACAAAAACGACTAAAAATCACTAACTCAATTTAGTTATCTGCCTATTGCCTACTCCCTAAGAACGATGGCGTGATTATTTATAGCCTATGACCATTTCTAGGTAATCATCTATCACCATACCAAATTTCATCAAAATCCGTTCAGCCGTTTAGGCGTGAAAGAGTAACAGACAGACAGACAGAGTTACTTTCGCATTTATAATATTAGTATGGATTAGTATGGGTTACACAGTATAAAACAAACTCGCTTTTCACTGTCTGTCCCCATATATGGTCTTGGAAACCAGGTTACGGATTTTGGTTTGGTTGTTGTCAGGAGGAAGTTAACGGGGTGGTTTGCGTATGTATAATGTAGTAAAAGAAAAAGTGATAAATTTCGTGATTTAACACTTTAATTATAAACGCTGTAGAAATTACTTTCGATGCGGAACAAAGTTCGTCAGGTCAGCTGGTGTAAAATGAAAAGAGTTTGAAGACAAAGCTTTGTTGAGTGCCTTATAAGTAGCTCAGCGAGACTTTTATGAGCTCTTAATTCCAGCCAGCTTACGCGCCAACTTGCAAATTCGTATTTCCAACGACTAATTTCAGCTCATCATTCATCATCATTAGCCTGTTGCAGTCCACTGCTGGACATAGGCCTCTCCCAATGTGATTTCAGCTACTCACTGGAAATTCGATTTATCAATGACTAATTCCATTTCGTCAGTGATAAGTTTAAGACAAGCTGTGGACGCGTAAAAATAAAACCTTTTGGTGATATTCTTGATATTTTCGTAAACGTATTTCTTCCTTCGTCACGTTGAACACCAACCAATGATTATTATATTTATGCCTTGTTTTTATCTAGTTAGTAATTGATTTTATTCAAAATGATATAGTTGTCTTGTTTACAATAGATAATTTGTAATATGGCTGTGGAATAGTTCATAATATGAACTATTCCACAGCCATATTACAAATTATAACAACATACACATTATTTTTTTCACATTTGTAATTCACATTACAAACATATTATGTTTATTCTTATCCCTATTGATATGATCACACGTCGGCAGATATGAGATATGAAAACACTATTTATTTACTATCTTGTAACATACATAACATAACATAACTTCACGCCTTTTGTTACCCGAAGGTGTAGGCAGCGGCTGTTAAGCCTCGTCTCGCCGTTATGTTTACGTCCCAAATGGAATAGGTGGCGAACCTATTGCCATACCGGGCACAAAGTTTGTCAGTCATCGATATATATCACACATAAATTCCGAAAATTCATTGGTGTGTGCCAGTGTCTGGAATCGAACCCCGGACCTCTGGATCAGAGGCCGTGCGCTCGCCCACTGCGCCACCGAGACGCAATTATATCGCGAAACTTATTAAATAGTATAGGTAATAATCACAGAAATAGATCAAGATAGAACGGCCGCGATGGCATATTTCCATACATTTCGAGCGTGTCACTTTTTTGAAAAACCACGCCCTCAGCGTGACGTCATTTTCATTGTGAGCGGCGCGACTAGTTAGGAGACACTCACATTAGATTATCGATGTTAATATCGGCAACGTGTGTTAATTTTATTATTTTTATATTTTACTAACTTTATTGATTTTGTGTAACGATAATCATAGAAAGTAAAACATGTTAAATACTTCAATCCGACATATTAAAACCTAAAACATATTTTTCCAACAGTATATAAAATTTAATTATAAATATTTTACTGTCCTTGAAACTATACATATTTATTAAATATTTGCCTTTTTGTAAAGGTTGGCCTCACAGTCCTGGTTAAATAACGAAGCCGAACGTCTACATATACCTCGGTTACTGCCCATTTGAGAAGAACGAGATGATTTTCCATCGGCGATTGGTCAAATTGGTGAAAACTTATACTGTCAAATAAACTGCTGCCAATGTAATTACGAAACACTTTGGTTGAAATTTGTGGTGTTAGAATAAAGTAGGGACAAAGCAAGATATGAGCTGATACTCAAATTATTATTGAATTAATTTATCGATAAGTCCTAAGACTTATCGATAAATGGATAAATCGACATGGAGTGCCCATCTCTAACATTCGAATCACAGCGATTAACAGACACAGCGATCAACCGGCAGGTGTATTGTGTATTTCGTTCGATTCGACGTACATTACGCGTATAATTTATACGCGCAATGTTTTTGTATACGAGCGTTGAATGCGGACAGCAATGGATATTTATCATAACGAAAAAATATACAACGTGTGATCGTAATTATTGAACATAATAAAAGTAAAACAATAATTTATAATCTCAAAAAAATACTTTCTACTGATTTTCTGTACTTACTGATCATACGAAATATGTATTTCCTTTTTTCATATATTTTTTTTTTTTTTTTTTTTTTCATTTATTATTAAATTTACTATTTTACATTTATTATACAGAGTCCCACAAAACCATATACATTGGTTTGTCTGTGGGATCAGCTCATTACATTACATAAAACACGTAACATCAGAATACATTACATAAAACACAAGACATGAGATAACATTACAATTGCTTAATATAGTAAGTCCTTAACTTATTTCTAAATAGCTGCCGATCATTCTCTGCTCGTATGTCCGTCGGCAAACTGTTTAGCAGGTACGGAATACGTTTTTTTAATGTTCGGTCATCGTAATAGTTTAACACTTTAGGTACACCAAACATGCCAGCAGTCATCGACCGAGTGTTGTGCTTGTTCTGTATTTTGATTTATATTTTGATTTTATATTTGATTCACTACTTTTGTTTTTACAATTTTTCACAGCATAATAAGGCATATATGTGACGTTTTATCTATTTTTTTACGTCCTGAACGCATGGCAGGAACGCTCGTTGCGTAATGAGAGCGAGTTTCGAAAAGCATGCAATATAGTGCAGGCTTTTGGCACGCTTGCCACGCCTATTCGCCGTTCTATCTTGATCTATTTCTGTGGTAATAATAAACAAATCCATTAACGCAAATATCAAACGTTTTGTACTCGCTTTGAATATAATACGAAACTAGAAATCTAATAGGAGAAGAAGCGCGGTTTTGAGTTTTTCGGTGGCGTGGCCTAAAGACTTGTGACAATTAGTGATAAAAAAAAAACAATTGTCCCTTAATTAATATCAATCCGTTTAAATAATGTAGGCGTATTTGTTTATATAAATATTATGATGAGTTGATCTTGAGACACAATTTGTTTGTTATTATTAATGTATCACGATCTGTAGACACAACAACAAGAAGCGGTCCAACCTTGAGCTTCTATCAACCATAAATAAAGTGACTAATTAATTGTTTCAATTATCCGATATTAATTATTTGTAGAGCGTGTGGAGGTGGCAAGTAATTGAGCGTTTAATAATTACTCGCTGACTTGTAGTCGACTGTTGATATACCTTTACCGCTAAATAGGTCAGCGCTCAGCTCCCATCGGTCGTAGCGTGATGATATATAGCCTATAGTCTTCGTCTATATGTGTGCTGTACAATACTGGAAGAATTTTCCAAATCGGATCAGTATTACCCGAGATTAACGCATGCAAACAAACCAAAATTGTAGCTTTACAATATCAGATCAGTATATTGTTATTATTACATCAACTATTATCCATATCGGTGGGTTTGTTTGTGTTGTTTGTGCCGACACCGTCAGTAGATAATGCGGTTGTAGCCGATCGGACATTACGAAATGGTTTTTTTTTTTTCAATTATGTCATGCTTTTTAATAACTAGTCGGGCGTACGAAAGAAGCGAAAGTTGCATGCGCGCTATATGAATTATACGCTCTTTCTAATTCTGGCACTTTGAATTGACTTACTTTGAATTGGCGTTCTTGTCGGTCAAATTTTTGGCAGCAATGTCGTACATATAATGTACTGTAAAGATAACTTAAAAATATCAATTGTATAGGAGGGTTGACTTCAGGCAAGCGGCCGGTTATAAAACCAGAGCCAAATCTTTTGACAACGTAGATAGTTCGAAAGTGTGACATGTTGTGCCGACCCCATTTAGAGTGTGGGTTTTTTTATGGAATGGGTAGGCGAATGAGCAAGCGGGTCACCTGATTTAAAGCAACGACTACTGCCCATAGACACCTGCAACACATATAGTGTAACAGTTGCGTTGCCAGCCGTTCAGGGAGTAAGATAGGAAAGGGAGGGGAAGGGGGGGAATTTCACCGGTGGAGCCGGCCCATTCATGCAGCGAACTGTTTGGGTGGATTGGTTAAGAGCAGGAAAATGATATTTGCTTTTAAAAGTACCTACTGATTATATTGTCAAACGATTACATACATATTTTGACAATATTTGTAGCGGGCGAGCTAAGCAAATTTAATTTTCCCGGTTCTGCATTTGTACTTATAAAGATTCTATATGGCACTCATTGGGGTCCCTGTGCGTATTATGCAAAATGTTTAAAAGGATACTCATTACGTTATCAAGTCGCTATGAAAATAATGCCTATGAAATTAAATTCTCCACAATTCTCCATTCTTTATAGAAATAGACAATTCGATTCAATGTACCCACCTTCATTGTCCGAGCTCGTAACTAATTTGTATATTCTGCCATATTTAACTCAAGTTTGTGCGGCCGATGGTGAAAGTCAGTGCCGGCTGTTTGAAAATTATGAGTTCTTCACTGTATTATAAATGTGAGCATTTCGTACCTAAATTGGTTTATGAGTTTTAATGAAGTATTTGTTACGAGCTTCATTTTGTTTATTACTTTATTGTCCTAGAGAAATTATATTATTATAGTGATGTGAGTCAGATAGATTGTTGAAAAAAATAGTTTTAGTGTCATGTTGCTGAGCAATAAATTATGTGTTTTGTTTAAAAGTATCGAGATATTTAGTGCTTCAATATTTGTCAAACTTCTCTTTCAAAAGTCGCGTTTTTGTTAGTTTTGGGAAATTGTGTTTAGGAAAATCGATTCGCTTGATTTGCGTCTGAAAATACTAATCTGGCATATGAAGGCAACAGAAGGCATAATAGTCGAACCTCTTCGGGTATTAAGGAAGTTAAATGACATCTAGACGCTTTTAACATATTACAGAACGCATGCACGTTGGAATAATGCATACGAAATAGGTATTATTTGCTAGATTATGTTGAAGAGAAACACCTGAGTGCTCGGAGCGCGCGTTGACCGCGCACGGGCAACCCCTTTCACTTATACACGCATTGAACGGATCGAGCGGAACGCGAGTGCGCCTTTCTCTCTGTCCCCGTCTCTGTCTGGCGCGCGCCGAGCGTGGTGCAACCTCGGTGGTGGGCTGGCGCAGCCCGCTCGCTGCCCGTCACACCAGTAACGCAGTTTCCTCGATCACATCCGCACGGAACCGACACCGCCGCGCTCGGATGATTTATCGTGATCTGACATGAAGTCCAAACCGACACACTATATAGACACACCGTTCAGACCGTGGCCACCGCTCCCCCGACAGGCACAGCCGAACTTCTATTTTCGACCGCCGGATCCGATGGATTTGAGGAATTTTAAAACGTCCTCGTCGAAAGGATCGACATATTCAGATTTCTCCGGCATGAGTGCTTACAGCAATAAATCACGGGATTACTACTTCTTGTCGCCGAGTTATAGGTCGTCGGCTGTGCCCTCGTCTGGTGGTCACGCCGATATATACGAAGCTCGGGATCGACCTCGCCAACTGAGGAACCCGAATCCGTCTCCAACCACTGCATGTCCGTGCAGTCGCTCACGCTCTTTGGAAGACGTGCGCACAGATGTAGTCACCGAATGGGAAGATGATGACGAAAACGGCAATCGTATAGTTGCACCTGCAACCAAATTCAATCGTACTCCTTACAAAACGAACACTGCTTTCGAAAAGCAAGGATTCCTCACAAGACACTCCATGGAGAATTTGGTGGACAGACCGCCTCAGTTACTGCCACCCAAACGGATCTCTGGTTTTCAGGTAATTGTACCAACTTTCTATAGTGACAGTTGTCTCTGTGAATTGGCTGCACTAGAGAACACTTGTATCTGCGTGGATATTAGTTCGTGTTACATTAGTGTTCACATATAATATGTACGCATTCTTTATGCCTTTTTATATCTAGATCCTGTTGATGCTGATGCCATTGCGATTTGGTACATTTCTGTGTATATATGTGGTGCCTTTGCGAACATTTTAATTTATATTCTATAGATATATGTAAGTGTTGTGTATATCGGTTGAACATTATAGGAATGAAGCATAGACGCCTCGTCAGAGCTCGTTCAGCTCCATTGGACCGCGACCTACCGTCCTGCGTGTGTAACGGATGTTCAATAGGTACTCACTTGTCGTTGTTTTTTTTTTCTTTTTTTTTTTTACTCGTACATACACAAACGCTTTGTAGTAACTTTTGACTCCGATAACAGTCTTTATGCATACTCGTGTGCGAATTTGGGTCGTTTAGTGTTACGAAAAAAAGTTTCCACCCATTATGAATGTGTTGCAATGCGAGTGTGAATTTTGTTGTAATACAATAGGTTATTTGTCGAAATGATGATACAGATTATATAATATAATATATATTATATACCATAATGATTTTATCACGTCCTAACGATATACTAGTTATTAATAAGTTGTTATTTTACGTAGCCATATTAATTGTGTCTATCGTTTTTATATTCAAGTTTTAACAAAAATTCTTCAATCAGTCTCTCATAAAAGACTCGTTTTAAAATTCTTACATAAATCCATATATTTATATATTATTAATTAATGGTAAATAGATTACAAGACATTATTATTTGTTATATCATATAAAATATTATATGACATAATAAGTGAAAATGTCATCGTATTAGATGAGATTCAAAAATATTTATGTAATTCGCAACATAATTCTATAATATCCTACCTACGGACCGATGTTTTCACTAAAATTTTAAATGCAAATATTTTTAGTATTACATCTTGAATAGTTGTAGCTATAACACGGAACTCATAAATAACATTAAAACGTTACGTAATGTTTTCCAACTGTTGCTATTCAAAACGTCATAAACCGCGTTGAATAGCCGGATTCTATTCGCTATTCAAAAAATTTCCAAATACTTACTATTATTATTCATTGTAGTATGGAATGAGCGCGTAATGACAATGCGTCTATTAATCTGTGGTGTTTTATATTTGTATATAAAAATAGGGTTACATACCAAATGTTTACCACTTTTACCTGTCTGCGGGTTTAAACACTTTCTTTTTTTTTATTTGACGTCATTTCCTATAACCTATATGCAATATGATATACTATGGAGTAACATTGTAATAAAGTGGAATGGGTTGAAATCTCACCAGCGTGTGCACAATCTCGATGGTTCAGTTCGCGCTTCTGAATGAAGAGATCGATTCCAGGATCACAACGATATCTTTTTAAAGTTATGTGTGATAAATATGGATGACTGACAACATTGTGCTTGGTGTAGTAAGGCAATAGGATCTGCCTACTATTCGATTTGAGACATACAAATTCAGCCAGTCAAGGCTTAACAGCCGCTGCCTACACCGAACCCGCGACCTCTGGATTCAGAAACGAGTTGTTAGATCACTGGACCACCGAGACTGTAATAAATGTAATCAACATAAGAAGTATCGTTAGATTCGTATTCAAGTACCATCATATTGTAATAGACATTATTTCCAACAATCGTTACGGGAATACTATTTATGCATTTCTGCTAAGTGGATTGGTTATATTTCTTAAGTCTAAATAAGTAATAATTGGACGGTATTATTTCATACCTCACAACTCTATACTCAGTGAACAGATTTTAATGATCCTTGTGCTCCATATATTACTTACCCAATATGAGAAACTAAAGGTGATCTTTTATTGCAATACCAAATTAATATTTGAATAATATTTGACGAGCCTCGTGGTAAAACTACCGACTGCAGTATAATACCCGTTGTCTGGTATCCATAGCGGAAGCATTTAGTTGCTTAGTTTGGAACTAGAGGGCGCTGTGTATTGTGTCCTAAATATTATTATTATAAGTTTAACATACATTAACTTAAACCTACATATATATATATATATATTAACAATAGTTAATGGCATCAAATATTTCCGGTTATTTTGTGCATATAACCTCAACACACATGATAAATGTTCTCACATTCCGGAACAACTATTGGTCTATTGTATACATACATACACACACTCGAATACATATAAATCATTATTATTTGCTCACAAGCAGACGTTGTCTTATTAATGACTTGGGTATGATAAATTAATAATGTAAAACGTAGTCAGGTTTTGCAAAACGTTTTATGTTTGCTGTGTATATTCATTGTCTGATAAGAGTATCATATCATCAATATACGCCAGAATTGAGATTGAGTGGTAGTCGAAAAAGAGCTTTAAATTACAATATACTTTAATCAAGATACACTCGGTTACGCTCTTCTCCCGCGCCCTATTTTTACTCACAAATTGGTGTATTTTATTCACTTCTACATCATAGGCGAGCAATTATGCCTCAACATATCGAATTAATTACATTTGGTCTCGGGCCTGTTTCCATGTATCGGGCATAATTTGTTTAGACGTCAATATTTTTCACAAAAAAAAAGTGTAAAAGTAAGAAAGGGCATGCTTCGATGGTTCGGACATGTAGAAAGAATGGATGATGCAAGACTGACTAACAGATATACGATGCAAAAGCGGATGGATGTAGGAGTCGAGGACGGCCAAGACACACATTCCATGACCAAATAGAACGTGTCCTGGAGGAAGGTGATGTTAGGAGCCTCAAAAACCGACGCGCGTGCATGAAAAGAGTTATGAAAGTCAACGAAGCGAGTGAGGCGTGTAAGAATCGTGCCTTATGGCGCTCTGTTCTCTCTGCCTAGCCCGCAAGGGATTTGGCGTGAAGTTATGTGTGTGTGTATTTTTCACAATTGACCTCCTAAAAACATTGGTGTATATATCTCAATATATACACCAAAGTCTTTTAGGAGGTTAATAGCTTAAAGTGACTCATCGCACAACAGACTACTGACGTATTTTTTCCAACTTTTATTTTATTTATAAAACAAATTAAGTAACCGATTTGTAAATAGATACAAAAGAAAATATATTTTTTTCCCTTTTTTTCTTCCCTATATCTATGTTTCCTCTATAGATTCATTCCAAACCTGTGCGGATTTCCGGATTTCTTTCGCTTATAGAGATCAACTGCCCGTCTCTTGGAACAAGACCTTTGTATCTCTCTCATCTCCAGAACCCCGATATCTGTGAAAAGAATCATCTTTATCACAAAGGTCGCGCACAATTAATATATGATATGAAAGTACAAAAGTCAACACCTATTCTTAGAAACTGAACAATAAGTACATGTTATGTTTGCATTTTCTGCAAATGTGATTGCCGGCGGCAATAAGCGATGCGGATTAATTAATTCTTGTATTAATATATTAATGATCAGACGACTAATATGTTCCCTGTACTGTAGCATATGCCTTTACGATTTAGAAGATTTACGTCACTTTATTTGTACACTCCGATAGTTGATAGTACGCTTTGCTATAGCCCGGTTTAATAATGAGCGTCCATAGAAACAGAATTGCAATTAGGAAGTTTGCTATTGCAGTGAATTTTAATTAATTAATGACAGGAGTTCCTGTGACGTTAGTAAGACATGAATCTCATTGAAGCTATTTTTTTTTTATGGGATAGGAGGGCAAACGAGCAGGCGATCCTAACTATCCGAGACACTTATCGAGTTTGATTTGAATGTAAAATTACATACTTAAAAAATGTCGTTTTGTTACAAATCGTGTATTATTCTGATCACTTGGATTCTGTACTTAATTGATCCTGAAATGACAAGGTTACGATGACAAATACCTCATAGCTGCGTATATACAAGCTACTGTGTGCCAATAATAATTAGTAGAATTTTGTCTACCTGACTTGTTTACAGGAAAATGTGCTCATTTGCAGGTTGATACTTATATTGGCTTCAAAAGCGACAGCAAACTAATTCCTTTCTCTATTTCAAATATGCTTACCTAAAATCCTTTGATACCTAAAATCTTTAAAATTATGACCCCATTTCACAACTGGCAATTTGTTACAGGCACAAAACAGAAACGGTGGCCACCAAGGTGTCCCCCTTACGATACCAAGCAGTGTGGGTGTGGGTGGAGAAGTTAATGGGTCCAGACCTACCTTTAAGCCAGTCACAGTGTTGGAAGATCTGCAAGCAGTGCGTTGTGCTGAATTCCATCCCAACGGCAAACTGTATGCAGTTGGTTCCAACACGAAAACCCTAAGGATATGCACATACCCCAAGATTGAAGATGTCAAGTAAGTTATTTTTCAAATATTTATTATTGATTAGTATTCGCCCACATTATCCCATAAGTAGGCTATATAAGAAGCATATTAAAAAAAAAAATACTATATAAACTGATATATATTAAGCCAGTTGACCCCGCGAACATTGTTTCGCGGAAAAGAAAAAGAATAAATATGGTCATTGTGGCTTATCCCTGAGAGGTAGACATACACCATCGCTGACTTTTTTGTAGACACATGAAGGTGTATGATAATGTACTAGATTGTTGTGATTTATCACTTAGGGTTCAACTAGCGTTTACAATTAAAATGATAAATCTCGAAACGTATCACTTTTTGTTCAATATATTATCCATAAATTATATAGATAAAAACCACCTCGTTGACACACTCTATCCTTTAAAATTGCATAATTTCAAAGATCCAAACATAAAAGCGGGCAGACAGCAGAAAGCGACTACTATGTAATGATTATATTATTTTAAAAATGAATTAGCAAAAGAGAAATCTAACCGAACTACCAGTTATCAATTGGAAAGATTTATCTTTTGTGTATTCCTGAATTTTTATTATTAATTGAAAATTGAGAGGATTACAAATTTTTAATTCTTTCAATTTTCAATTGAACGTATCACAAATAAGTTATCCAAACAGTATAAGCTGTATTAGCGACAAATATATAAATAAATAAAAGATATTAAGAAAAAATAATAAAGTAGTTTATTAATATCTAGTAATATAAAATGTATAGTAAAATAGTTTATTTTTACACTATAATAATTATAATATCTGATGGTCAATTAGTTCAACAATTGTCACTTTCGATGTCTTAAAGAAAGATTATTGTTCATTCCTGTATCATTTTGCAGTATTTTTTTTGCATACGTTTTTCTTACCCAATACATGTGGCCCAAAATAGTTGCTCGATCTGTCATTAAATATGTAGACGCATATTGGTTTTAACGTTTCCTATATTGTGAGCTTGTTTTGTATGTTTTTTTTTCTCTCCTTACAAACAAAATTATTTCAGTTGCAAACCGTTTCTCATCTCATTGTCAAAATTACGAAGTGGTTTTGGAATTGAAAAAAAAAAATGTTTCATCTGCATACATTTAAATGATTCTTCTATCATAATAAGATCAGTCATTAGTATATAAATTCCTTTTGTCACAATCCCCATAGATTTCATTCTATCCTTCACCTTTTCAATTTTATTGCTCCGTCGTATGGTTCCTGTCTTTTGCGTAGCTTTGAAAATTTGAAATAATCAGCCGTGCATTAAATATATATATTGATAATTTCAAATTAAAAATATTAGCTTCGTACGAAATTCAGAACGTTCAGCATTACCAAAATGATTATTTTTACGTTACAATCAAGTAACATCGTATATTCCCCGATAGCTTTATTTTTGCGTAACGCTAACCCATTTATTATTTTATTTAACAACAGAAACCTTACGGTTAAATATGTAAAATCCATCACGAAACATAATGAAATGTCAATGCTTTTAACGTCAACCGAAAATAACGTTACGCCGCTTCTCTTTGTGCGGTAGCTAGGTTATAATTTTGCGGTGAAAGTGAAATTGAATGAATACATAATATGTTGTTTAGATATACATACGCGTACGAGAAACAAAGATAGTTCATGTTGACCTCGGTTGAGATGCCAACCCTAGGTGACGCACTAGTACGCATTAAGCACAGTACAATTGTAACAATATCGATGTTATTACAATCGGTGTGATCTTTGAAAGTTGAATAATACGATTGTGGACTAGATTATATTTGAACTGTGGCCTTCTATTGTCTATGCTGATCAAATGGCTACGTTTTATGAGAGATATTAAGATGTGTAATTATTTGAGGAGCGTGTAGAAAAAGAAATGTGAACGTCGTGAAAGAAAGACTTCATGTAGAGATATGTGTACAGATCTAAAATATGAATTCAGAACTAGAGAATTATTCGCTGCCTACACTTTAGGGTACTAATGGAATAAAGTAGTTTTTTATTAGCTTTTTATTAGCTTCACCTGTATGTTTGTTTGTAGGTTTGTAGGTTTGTATGTTTGTATGTTTGTAGGTTTGTAGGTTTGTATGTTTGTATGTTTGTTTGTAACCGACTTCTTTTTTAGTTTCCGGTGATTGCCACTAGATGGTGCGATTTGTGAACTATGAAAGTTCTAGACTAGAAAACCGAACTAAAAAATAGAAAATAAATAATAGTTTAAAAAAACTAAAAAACACGCTTTTTATAGAAAACCGAACTAAAAAATAGAAAAATAAAAAAAAATATTTTATTTAAAAAAAAGCGTGGGGTGCATGGTGTCAATAGTTATAAATATTTTATTGACAGATATGAGTAGAGTGATTATCATTTCGTTAATATCTAAAAAGCACCCCACGCTTTTTTTTAAATAAAATATTTTTTTTTATTTTTCTATTTTTTAGTTCGGTTTTCTATAAAAAGCGTGTTTTTTAGTTTTTTTAAACTATTATTTTTTGATTGCAATGACCATCATTCGTAATTTAAATAATTACATGCAGTCATAGGTACAGATTGAATTGTTGCAAGTGATGTGCGAAATAAACTGCTATTTATTTGTGAGCATGTCATAATTGTGATATGTCATTATATTGATTGTATAACATAACTTCACGCCTTTTTCAACCCGAAGGTGGAGGCGGCGGTTATTAAGATTCTACTCGCCGTTGTTTGCGTCCCAAATGGAATAGGTGGTGAACCTATTGCCATACGCCGGGCACAAAGTTTTCAGTCATCGATATATATCACACATAACTTCAATATAAATGTCGAAAAGTCATTGCTGTCAGCCCGGATGCGAACACGACTTGTTGATTCAGAAGTGGGGTGCTCGACCACTGGACTACCGATTGCATGTTTAAATATACGGCAATGACACGCAGTCATGTTTAAGAATCTACTTTTGTTAAGATTTATTAATTGGTCAATTGGATTTTTAGTATCATCATTCTGAAAGGATTTTTTTTAAAACTATCTCTTTTATCATTATATATATATTAGTATCATTTCACAATAATGATATTGTCTTTGCTCCGCGATACTGCATTACAATATATTTATAATATTATACCAGAAAAAGTCTTTTCACGTAACACTGAGTGTATTAATATTAAATTATTCACTATATATTCAAAAGATTTAAATATTATATGCGTTACTAGAAAGTTTATACGTTTATGAATCCTTACATCATGATCGCGATAGTGTGTGAAAATATTGATTGAACATTCTTTTACTAAATGTATATTGCATAATTTATTGTTGATCACGAGAAATTCTAAGAAACCTGAATGTTTTCAAACAACACCATCTGTCGGCTGACAACGCAAAGTTTGTACTGCAATCGTATTACGAAACTGCGCTAAAATTTAAATGCACTCGCAAGTGCTAATGAGGTGTACTTGTGATTTAAATTTATACACACACATATATAACTTCACGCCAAATCCCTTGCGGGGTAGGCAGAGAGAACGGAGCACCATAAGGCACGATTCTTACACATCTCACTCGCTTCGTTGACTTTCATAACTCTTTTCTTTTTTTAATAATAATAATAATTTATTTAAATAATAAAAATATTGCAGTACATGAACAAAAATTACATTGCATGTTGTTGTTTTGTAGACAGATGTTACATACAATATTAGTGGAAGAGGCTCTATTACTACGGGGCCTAAAGAGGTTACTTAGTAACCTGTGGTAAGATGTAATAGTCCTTATCCCTTGGTAGCGGTACATTAAATATTACAAAACATGATGTATTACAAAGTATGCAGAAGAAATAATAATATGGAAATTTTCATGCACGCGCGTCGATTTTTGAGGCCCCTAACATAACCTTCCTCATGAACACGTTCTATTTGGTGATGGAATGTGTGTCTTGCCCGTCCTCGACTCCTACATCCATCCGTTTTTGCATTGTATATCTGCTTAGTCAATCTTGCATCATCCATCCTTTCTACGTGTCCGAACCATCGGAACATGCCATTTCTTACTTTAAATTTAGCTGTTCGATTTTTAAATTTTATATTCTTATTTTAAATTCTACGTACATACATGTAGGCTGATTTTCATACTCTTAATTGTTGATAATTATTTATTATTATTTATTAAAAAAAAATACATATAGTTTGTTTTAATCTATATATATATATAAGAGATTTCCACCTATATATTGACTCATCACGATATCTCTAGAACCATAAGGCGTAGCGACTTGAAATTTGGTAGGATTATTCAGCTAAGAACGGATTTTACGAAATTCCACCCACAAGGGGGGTTGCGGGGGTGTTAACAATGGAAAATTCCCATTTTTAACCTATAGCTGCTATCGACTTCAAATTTGTCGAAGATATTGCAGTATTAACATAGCGGGGCAGCAGTTATTACTTTTGATGCGAAACAGAGTTCGCCGGGTCAGCTAGTTTAACAATAATAGATACGTAGGAATTTTATTTTTAAAACATAACACTTGGCTATGACATAAATGGTCATGTGTGAAATTTGGTAGTTTTTATTCAAACACATCACAGCATACGTATATGTGTATGCGCGCTTCGAGAAAGTTTGGCCAGTGTTCTGGTACACTCGCATGAACAGCTCTTACGAAATACTTGGAAAGATTACGTTTTAGTCAATACACCTAATGCTTTGAGTTATAACACTACGGCTCGGAGTGCCTTTGTCAGTAGTTCGGACTTTTGGTTCTCGCGTTATATTCCATGACATTGCAGAATGTTGGGCGCTGTTGTTGCATAAGAAGCGATTATTATATATTAGCAAATACTGGCTGTGCTGGCCGTTATATTTTTATATTCTACTAGCTGACCCGGCGAACGCTGTCCTGCCAAAAAATAAAATTTAAAAAATGGGGGTTGATCGTAGGGGGTTGAAAATTTAGGGTTGTAGTAGTAGTAGGGTTTGTATTCCGTTCTATAAAAAAAATAAAAAACAGAAATATATCGAAAAATTAAAAAAAATATATCGAGGGGTGGGCTACCCTCGTGATTTAGGGGGATGAAAAATAGATGTTGTCCTATTCTTAGACTTACCCGATATGCACACAAAATTTCATGAGAATCGGTCAAGCCGTTTCGGAGGAGTATGGGAACGAAAATTGAGACACGAGAATTTTATATATAAGACAAGTCTATTCTATACCTATTATTGTTCTCTCGAAGTCGGTCGCGGACGGAATAGGAAGATTGAACAGAACCCCATAAACCTGCGCTTTTATTATATTTTTCATTTTCTTTATTAGTAAGTTAACGGTTAACATATATTCAAAATGTTTTAATATCGTTGTCATTCCAAGTAAATTAATATTTAAAAAGCATGTTCTTTGAGAAATACAAGTTTAGAACGTGTCTTATTTAGAAATTACTCGTTTTATTTTGATAGATTTTCATTAGCTAAATGACTGTTATCCTAGCTTCTGGTAAGCCAAAATAATCTTGAATTGTTAAAAACCAAAATATTTGTCTACCCCTACGGGATACAGGCGTGTGTTTATGTATGCAAATGTTTATTCTTTAAGGCAAACTCTAATATTTAAGTTATGATATCATGATTTGGGGTTAATTTATGGAGATCTGTTTATGTATTGTTTCCACCAAAGCCTGGAGACCACTGCACTCGTATATAGAATATCGGTCCCCAAAAACACGCACAAACAACAAAATTAGCATATATATATACTAAAATTGAACAACAAAGATACAACTGACACGACTTCATCAAATTGAATAACAACATCAATTTATATTTAAATTTAAAAAAGTCCCCTAACAGAAGCACCTAATATAATGTTTGTGGGTGCGAACAAAGCGAGCGCATTTAATTATAATACGGGCAAGGAAATATAATTCGGCGTTGATTTCCATTTGAATTGAATATAATGGCCTCAGTGAAATACAAAAAAAAAAACACAAAAATAATAATAACCCACCTACCATACAAACACTCGGCACTCGAGAGAACTCGAGACCGGTGAGATCCGAAAATAACAACACAACTTGTACAAATTATAATATTACATAGGAATTTTATTTTTTTTTCGTTTTTAGAAAATATTCATGAGGAGAAAATGCGCATGAATTTTGCCATTCAGCTTAACTGAGCTATAAGATTTCAAGTCGCGCTCACTTAAGTTCAGTAGTTAGTTCTGCCGGGCAGAACCTTTTTTTGTTGTATGTAGGTATTGCCGGCGCGGTCAGCTAACCGCACTAATGCATCTAGCCGTGTGGAATTCACCGCTGCGTCTCGCGGTACCCGTAGGAATTCTCATTGGAAATATTTTATGATGACGCTATATTTCCTTATAATAATAACATTCTATGAACACTATATCTGGAGGTACTGCGTCATATATCTTCGTGATATTATATACTGCATTCCTACAATACGAGAAAATATTTAGAGCAATATTGGTATTTGGTATTTGAAAAAAAATACTTACTTGTTTTTTATAACTCGAAAGTATCTTTTGAATTCTCACACAGACCATATAATTGTTTGAACAATCTCGATAGGATTATGACCTTCTTTTCCTTTCTGGCAATTGGCGAAAATATTATGAAGTGATTGAAAATATATACATACATAACTTCACGCCAAATCCCTTGCGGGGTAGGCAGAGAGAACAGAGCGCAATAAGGCACGATTTTTACACACCACACTCGCTTCGTTGACTCTTATAACTCCTTTCATGCACGCGCGTCGATTTTTAACGTTCCTAACATCACCTTCCTCCAGAACACGTTCTATTTGGTCATGGAATATGTGTCTTGGCCGTCCCTGACTCCTACATCCATCCGATTTTGCATTGTACATCTGCTGAATCAATCTTGCATCATCTATTCTTTCTACATGTCCGAATCATCGGAGCATTACTTTGATAGAAAATACATAATATAAATAGTGTTATAGTCTAGATATGTATTTTGTAACTTTATGTCTTTGGGTCGTTAAGCATCGACTCGTCGAATTTTCTAATATTAGTTAAAAACTGTGCTCATTGAAAAAATAAAACAATGGCAATCATCGTCATTCAGAATGTATTAGTTTATTGAGGAAATAGATGATATCTGCTTGACTGATATAATAGTTTTACTTAGAACGACATAGATAATTATTAGATTATTTGTTACTCAAATTAACGGAATGCGGGTGACGCACAACTGTTTTGTTTGTAACAAATTGACAATATTTATGACCAAATAGTAGTTTTAGAACATTAAAAACTTTGAAACGAGAGTTAAGGAAGCGACTCTAAGAATCGTCCCTCCCTTGTCGCGTTAAATTCGTTCTGCCTACCCCACAAGATACTTAATGTTACGTCTCCCTATTCTCATGGAAGGGCCGTCGTCAGTCTGGCGGCTATCTGTAAGCAAAAAAAATACTATTTGCCGAAACTTTTGCTATATTATTAGAATGTAAATGTGCGAAAAAAATCACACTACGCTGACCCCAACTGTTTCAGGATCAGGTCGAGAGAGTTGAAATAACCTTTCAACTAAGGTTAATTTTTGCTTAGCTACGTTTGAGCGCCTCAGATTTGGCATGGCTAACCTTTGCAAAGAGGATTACTGCGGGAATTATTAAAAGTAAAAAGGTCGATAGTTAAATAGTCTCGGTGGTCCAGTGGTCGAGCACACGGTTTCTGAATCCAGCGGTCGCGGGTTCAGATCCTGACACTAGTTCACGCCACTGACTTTGCGAAATTATTTTCGGAAAGTTAAGTGTGATAACTATCGATGACTGAACACTTTGTGCCCGGTATGGCAATAGGTTCGTTACCTGTTACATTTGGGACGTAAACATAACGGCGAGACGAGGCTTAACAGCCGCTGCCTACACCTTCGGGTAACAAAGGCGTGAAGTTATGTTATGTTAAAAAGATCGAACATTGAGTCATATACGCCTGTGGTAATTAACTAACTTCGAGTTTTAATATTCGACACATGGAGATGGATTCTATTGATTTCTATCGACACAAAGTTTTGATGATAACCTTAATATATACAAATTTGGTTAAGATTGAAGAAAGTGTAGGCGTTGTTTTCTAACGCAAGCAAGCGTAACATACGATAAAATCTGTGAGATGTGTACTTTTAGACATTTACTTATGAATATTTTAAGTTTATATTAAGTTCGGCTAAGTCCAGTGGTCGAGCGACCACGCTAATGAAACAAGAAGTCGTGGGAACGAACCCGGGCCCATACCAATGACTGCTCGAAATTTTCATCGGGAGTTACGTGTGAGTGTTACTAGTTGACCTAGTAAACGTTGTCTTTATTATATTCTAGTGACCAGAATATTATACAGTTTCCACATTCAGGGTGGGTGTTCCTTAAATTTAATACTCTATGGTAGGTAACCCATCCAAAATTTTGTAAATAACTTAAAACCCGAGCATAATTTCGAATGATCCATTTCAGTTCATTCATTCTTTTTGTGGAGATATATATATATATATATATATATATATATATATATATATATAATGAAATTAATTATTTAATGCACAGTCCGATGAAAGTGAATGTTAACGCGGCATTGTTATGCATGGTGATGATGATGTGTAAGTACCTACACATCACACCAAACGGCACACACCAACAATACTAACTGCCTTCTAAGTTCGTCAATTTGTTATAATTATCGCATCCGAGCAAACATTACTTACAAATACACACTTACGTAAGCCACTTATAAGGTGTGTTGGTTTGAGGATATTTCCAATATTATTGAGTGTGAATAATATATTCAATAATAAACATAAAAATGGTACCTAAAGAGTAGATAAAAAGACGATAGGAAGATATTATTTTAGTATGTCGCCTTTTTGTATCGCAAGATCTAGACAGCCGCTGTTAGACCTCAAATGGAATAGGTGGCGAACCTATTGCCATACCGGGCGCAAAGTTTTCAGTCATCCCAATTTATCACACATAACCTCTGAAAGTAATTTCGAAAAGACATTGGAGTGTGCCAGGATTCAAAGCTGCGTGCTCTACCACTGGATCACCAAGACTCATTTCAATATTATTATCTATATGAATCTGTATACCTACATAGAAATAAGTTTAATTAAGGTAGCATCATTCCCGCAGTATTAATTACCCAGTACCACACCAACATACATATTATATAAATGTACAAATACATACATACTGCGTTCTATGTGAGTTTTATTAATTTCGAAACTTATGAAGATGATAATGTCTTTGATGTGGTCATTTTAATACATAGAATGTATAATGTACATGTATAATGTAGGAAATAAAAATTGATAATTTTCGAGATTTTGCACTTTAATTGCAAACGCTCGCTGAACTCGGAAGTGATAATTCAAAACAATGTACTACGTTTATATACACTTTCAAAAAAAGGTCTAGGTAGGAACTTTGTTGCGCACCAAAAGTAATAAATAAATTTTGGATCTATCACTTTTTCTTTACTACGTAAATTATAAATACATACCATCCCTTTGACACCCTATTAAAAGAAACCGCATCAAAATCCGTTGCGTAGTTTCAAAGATCTAATCTAAATCTAAATAAGCGGAAGGGCAAAAGATACTCGACACGACACATTTTATTAGAGGTGACGTCAGCTACTATAAAAATATGACGAACTCGAATGACAAGTAACACTTGAAAGTCGAGCAAACGATGTATGTGCGAATTTGCGTCTTATGGTCACTCAATTCCAGCGAGATTGATGATGAATAAAAAATAATACTCTGAAAACTTTAAGATTCATCTTGGGGATGGGGGGGGGGGGGGGGGCGGGGTCAAAAAAATTTTGAAAAAACATCACGTGATTAATGGACGGCCCCTTATTATTTATTCCATTTGGGACGTATTATAACAATTCGACAAGTCGAGACTTACCGCCGCCTATACCTTCGGGTAGAAAAACACTCGGAAGTTATGTTATGTTAAATTTAAAATTGACACTCAGTTAAATCTGTAAATTTTAAAAACAAGACCGTACCATATCTTGAGATGGTGTTGTTTTCAGACATTTGCTACACGCGGATCGTCTGCGATATAATACACTACGTAGGTATGAGAGTCTACGTTCAAATTTCCACTTCTTTAAGGAGAATAACAAACTTCTGTATTCCGGATGCTGTATCTATATGTCTTGTACAATTTGCGCGGCGGCTTCAAGTTAAATTGGAAACGTGATGAATGTTATTTTTACATTATTTTTTACGCTGTAATGTAGCTGGTGTGATATGTATTTACGTTTCCGCGAAATGTTAACGGCAACGTTATCTTTAATATAGAAAACGTTGGAGGTAACCAATGATATAGCTTCACACCGAATCCCTTGCGGGCTAGACAGACAAACACAAGTCGCATTTTGTAGACTACTAGCTGACCCAGCAAACGACTAATAAAACTTTTGTTAAATTAATAGATTTCATCGTTTTTCTTGAACACCTAAACCTGTAGAAAACGTTTAAAAATGTGAACATGTATATGCAGTGCTTCAGGTGCTGGCTCATGCGTTATCTCGTCTCCGTCTTACTCTCTCTTTGTCCCTCTTTGAGTCACATAACGGAGAGGCGGACACTATGGACGTTTTTTTTTATCGTGCAAGAGCACGGCGCCCGTGGGATATACTTTAGATTAAACGGAATCGCCGGCAACTGTAGCAAAAACATTTCAAGTATCTGAAGTCCTTTAAATTCTTGCCATTAAGCTGGGTACCATTTGCTTTAAGATTACATTAAAAGCAAAACAAGACATTAATAAAATTGAAGCGTTTATTGAGTGTTTAAAATTAATGTGAGACTATAAAATTTTAGTAATAGACCGTCAGGTCTCTAGTGAATATTCTTATTTAGTATGTTAGCAATCATTGTATTATTGCTAATATCGATATTTAATGCAAATTTCAAAATTTTCCGAAATGCCGATGAAAATGCCGCGCGCTTTGATTTATTTTGTTCATCCAAATTATTTGTACATAGCTATTATGCTTGTATACGTTCGGCGTGGATCGTAAAGACACCAGTTATTATAACGTATAGCCTGTTTTTATATGTTTTGTCTGTCAATCAATGAATACTAAACAATTTTATTGTGATCCATGGAACATCAAATTGAGAGGAGGAATAATTTTCGTTACAATTCATTTCAACTTGGTATTTATTGTGTTTCTTGTCTGGAAATGTATTGACACATACATACATTCACGCCAAGATTATTGAGGTAAAACAGAGAGAACAATTCATAGGGCACTTTTTATTCTCGCTTATGGCAAGACTATTCCGTAAACTATCTACTCCGTCCATTAAATTATTGCATTTTAGACAGGTGACAGTGATTGCAAGAGAATTCAAAATATCGATAACTTATTAAAACCTTGATTTAATGAAGAAATCGATTAATGAAAATATAGGTATCATGACAGTACGTCGAATTATCTATCAAGAATTACATAATAATAAATCTGTAGGCATTTCGTGTCATTTTATGAATGTATTTAAAACGATTGCGTGCTGCACACGTGATTACAACTACAAAATGAGACAACAGATTTGGCTATAATTTGGTATGCAGATGTATATTTCATCCCGATATTCCTACTTATAGGATCGGGACATAAGCGAGAGAGACGGGTGGGGTGGAATGTATGGCGTATGATTTTATAAGTTGAAAACTATATCTAATATATAAAATTCTCGAGTCTAGATGTGCGTAATTGAACTCCTCCGAAACGGCTTGACCGATTCTGATGAAATTTTATGTGCGTGTCGGGTAGGTCTGAGAATAGGACAACATCTATTTTTCATCCCCCTAAATCACAAGGGTAGCCCACCCCTCAATTTTTTTTTTAATTTTTCGACATTTCTGTTTCTTATTTTTTTTATAAAACGGGATACAAAAATACATGCAACCCTAAATTTTCAACCCCCTACGATCAACCCCTATTTTTTAAATTTTATTTTTCGGCAAGACAACGTTTGCTGGGTCAGCTAGTAACCACATAAATATATATTTTTTTATTGTTACAATAACTATTAACTAATCATCAATCATCCGTAGAACTCTCTACATTCAATAACGAATCTTCGCTTGTAAGGATACTGAGAGTTGTTCTACCATTATTATCAAAAGCCGATAACAGTCGATCGACTAACCACATCCCTGAACATCACAGTGACCTTGTCAAAGAAATATCACGTATTGGTGCCTAATATGTGTTCGGAGATTTAGGTTATGACGCTAGAACAAAGTTATAGCTACGAGTATTCGTGAAGTGTCCAAAATACAATAATATAATGGACAAAGTATACGTTGCTTGTTCTTTTGACGTTTAGATTTTAGTTGTATAATTAGTTATGCCTGTTTAGCTTTATAGGTAACTAATCTAGTTATTGTCTGCAGGGACAACAGCGCTCCAACGGCACCCACGGTTCTACTTAAACGAACGAAGCATCACAAGGGCAGTATCTACTGCCTTGCCTGGAGTCCAGCGGGAGATCTTCTCGCCACAGGCTCCAATGATAAAACAGTCAAACTAATGAGGTTCAGCACTCATGCCTGTAATTTGGAAGGGCAAGAGGTAAGTGCTAATTGTGTTTTAAATAACAAACTTCTTTATTATATCTCAGCCAAATATATAACCGGCCTCTGACAAAATTACTTGATCTACTAAATTTGTTTGATACTTGTTCTTGCCCGTAACCCCGCCCGAGCATAATTCTATTTCCGATTACCGCAATCCATAGTTTGACCCAACTTTGTTTGTTTGGATCAATTTGCAATTCATATCTGCAGTTTATATAAAGCTATACCTTAATTACATCATGGTATTGCTCTTGTTCTGAGCGCTATATTTTCCTTTTTCCAATTTAAAGAACTTGAGTATAAAATTGTGTTAATGTATATATTTATTTAAACTTTTCAACTTGGGATCGTTTTAAGTATTTTATTATGTGGAGATAGGAGCCCGAGGCAAACATTTATAAACTTTTTGTCATTATTTGTGAACGTACCGGGTCAGTTACGTCAAATATCTTTTAAAAAAAATCAGGATTCTCTATTCTTTAGGAATATTTTGTTAATAACAATAATAATTCGGCATTAAATTCAAATCTTAAAGTAAACTAACTACCTCGTATTTTTTTACACTACATACTTAGCCGGCAAATGCAAGTCTTAAATAAAATGAGCAAATATAGGTTTAATTGATAGTTCAATTCCCACCTTCGTATTTCTTTTTGTTTGAACCTGTACGAGAAGCAGGAAAGGAACAAGGAAATTAGTGTCTATTTGCTGCAATATGAATTTTCTATTTCTCGCAGTCGGAAGACGTGAAGTAGACTGCAATGTGAAGATGGATATAAATTGCTACCTTAATAGATGTAGCGTGTAGCCTGTAATAACATGTAGCCAATAAGCCTAATATGCTATCTAGAATTTCTATTCTAGAGTTCTCTGTAGTACTCTGTAGTGCTCTACTACAGTTCTCTGTAGTAGAGCCACTTAGTTCGCTCCATGAATGGATGACACGACCGGTGAAATACCAAGATCTTTTAGAAAATCGATGGAATATGGCTTATACTGCGTTTCATAATATGTAAAAAATTGAAACATAAATTGCTAAGTTAGTTGGCGACGACATCAAGTACGTTCTCAACTATGTTCATAAGTTTTTAGAGCACATCATTTAAGTATAGGGCGTGTGCGTAGGCAGAGAGATGTATATATATGGCTCGGTAGTGTGTGGGATTTATTTTTTAAATTAGTTTTTTTTTTGTTTATAATGTTATGACTTATTTGTTATGCCATTATTATGATGTCCGATGCCGATGTTGATATATAATCCTGACGAGCCATAATATGTAAAACTAGTTGATAGTTATAAATAATTATTTGGCTGGCTCATCGCGAAGTATTTATGTTACTTCATAGCCTCGCGGGCAGAAATCTCAGTGTTCTATCCCTGCTTAAGTTAAAAAGTATTATTAAAATTACTAAATGGATTGTGAAGGCCATTGCCTTGGCGATTCTTTTTTAAGGAAAATTATATTTATTCATTCCAGTAAAATATATAAATGGGTACTGTACAAACCAAAATTCAAATTACCGAGGGTACAATGAAAATAAAACAGTCACTCAACGTGTGACAGACAGTTGACGTCCCAACAATATTTGGTTGGTAGAGTTTACTGGAAAATAACGAAATTGTAACAATACATTATAGACATTTTACAACATTCAACTAAGGGCAATATATATTTGTTCTAATATAAAATCGAAAAGTAACTAGCATATATTCAAAATATAGCTACTTGAATTTGAACTTTAACAACCAACACCTTTTTAACAAATGTTATTAGATTTTTTTCTTCACCAAGTTTTGTGACCATGACATCAATCAAAATACACTAAATTGATGGCCATTTTAGACTTTTAAAAATATATCAATATAGACCAGAATCTAGTTCTTAATACCATTATTTATATTACCTTGGTCAGCGACATAGCAAGTGTTAAATATAACCCGCTCTCAAAGTCTATGGACGTTCCATATATTATATAATAATATGTCATAGTAACATAATTGAAGATTCGTTCTCCTCCGTCATCTCGCTCTCAATCTAAACGCTAGACTAAATAAAATGTCTATTAAAAATGTGAAGGCCATAAGTTCATATACAAACATTTAAAATTATTATTATATCTATTCTAAATTATGAAGATAAATTTAAAGGTCACGGCCTACAGAAAGGTTGGAAACAAACGATATGATTCAATTAATTTTATATAGTTAAATATATCTAATTAAGGCATTTGCTATATATATATATATATACCAGTTTGGTAATACGGGTTGGTAATAAGGCATCTTAATGTCAGATGGTGTTGCTTCGATATGACGAATAAATTGTGATTTGGGTCTATAGAATTTAGATGCATTTTATCCATTAGTATGCGGAGAGAATATAGCGCTATCAAGCACAATCCTTACTCGCCTCACACGCTTTTTTAAGTTTCATAACTCTTTTTTTTGTCATAACTCTGACATCACTTTCCTCAAGGACTTGGTCAAGTGAGGTGTGTCGTGGTCGTTATTGACTCTTACATCCATTCACTTTTGCATTGTGTTTTTACACCGACATAGACTATGTTCAATCAAACTTACTTCTTTACAACCTTGTTTTCGAAGCGGTAAGCGAGAGTCAGTCCGAAATTTTTGGGTAGTGCCCTCATTTTGACCGCGATTATCCTTCTTCCATGCCCACACTACTATACCCAACTCTCGCAACAGCTCTCTGACATTATTTGCGGCCAGCAATCTGCCCGACGCTTCATTTGCGCTTTTTCCTATGTTACTCTTCTTTCTTCTTTACATCACTTTCTTCTTTACTTTCTTTAAGGTTTATATTTTTATTAATAGTATGTGTAAAATTATAATTTTAATTTTACAATTTTTTCTTTAGAACATCATATGTGAATTATAGATTAGAACCACCCCGTTGACTCAATCAATTGTTGATCAAAATCCGTTGCATAGTTTTAAAGATATAAGCATACAAGGGGACAGACAGCGGAAAGTGACTTTGTTTTATGCTATGTAATGATATTAAGTACAACAAGAATTTCGTGTTAAAATTTCGTTGCTAAACTCGTCCGAAGCGGCTTGACCGGTTTTTATGAAACTTTATATGTATATGAAGTAGGTTTGGGGATGGATTGTTAACAATTTTTCATACCCTCATATTTTCACTCTTCTACCATCTTGCCATACAGAACTCCACTAGCCGCCTAGCGTTTTAAAATTAATAAAGCGTAAGAAATGATATCAGACTTATGGCGCGCAGTAGTTTGTTCTTTTTTATGTCTACTCGAGTGTGAAGGTTTCACCTTTGAATAACTTTGAAGTCAATTACTGTTGTAATATATATATATATATACTAGCTGCCCGGCGTTCATTGTTTCGCCTCGGAAGCAAAGTAGCCTAAGTTACTCCTTGTTACGCCAGCTACCTGCCTATAAAAGTCCCGTCAAAATCCGTAAATTCATTTCAGAGATTACCCAAAACAAAAAGACATACGGACAAATTAAAAAAAAAGTTATTTTAGTGCACGTACGGTTAAAGCGGTTATTTCAATATTACAAACAGACTCTTTAGTTTTATTTTTATGTATAGATTCGCCCTTATGAAGGTGCCCAGTTTTTATATAAAATAATCGTCTTGGTTTTAGTGTTATATATTCGTTATCCAAGAATGATACATAACTACTTAATTTCACGCCAAGTTCCTTACGCGGTAGGCAGATAGAACAGAGCGCCAAAAAGCAACACTTTTACTCACCTCACTGGGTTTATTATTTATTATTATTGGAAGAATCCAATAATAATAAATAATAAACCCAAGAATTTAAAGTACGTTCCGTGTTTGACTTGAACGAGATGATCGGAATAGTTTCGCAAGAATGCACACCCTGATGATATCTTCCGACATGAGAAGTATAATTATATTAATTCACAACTGAAGTCTCGGTGGTCCACCCCGCTTCTGAATCAAGAACACGCAGGTGCGAATCCTGGCTCACCCCAAAGTCTTTTTGAAAATTAATTTCTAAAGTGTGATAAATATCGATGACTGAAAACTTTGGGCCCGGTATGGCAATAGGTTCGCCACCTATTCCATTTGGGACGTAAATATAGCGGCGAGTCGAGGCATAACAGCCACTGCCTACACCTTCGGCTAGAAAAAGACGTCAAGTTAAACATAACTTGACGTCTTTTTCTAGCCGAAGGTGTACAAAAATGCATAACAATGTAATTCACAAGAATTATGAAAAGCAGCTAGCCGGTGTTTCTATGATAGAGCAAAACGTAATTCATATTTAATACAAACTGACCCAACTACCGGTGTCTTTACAAAAAGAGGGGCGTAAATTTTGAGTCTTATGCATTTTTGTCCCCTGTTTCATGGTAAAATTTGAATAAAAAACTGAACTCGTGACGCTGTCCGATTCTTAGATCCACCCAAAATTCCTACAAAATTTTACGATAATAGGTCAAGTCGTTTCGGAGTAGTTCAATAATAACACACACCGTGTTAGGAGAGTTTTATATACTACTCTGTGTAAAAAGTATCGGGTATATGTCAATAAAGAGACCCGCGTAAAAGAGGTCGTTCTAATTTTTTTACTGCATGTTGATAGCACAGTACTGATTTAGCGCGCAAAATTTGAACAGTTCTGTCATTTAATTTGTTTTAAACTAAACTTTTTGTTGGTCATAGTTTTGAGTCCTCGGCGATTTTTACAATGGAAAATATTGTTGAACAAAGAGTGTGCCTTAAATTTTGTGTTTCGAATGATATTTCATGTGGTGAATCACTAAAAATGTTGCGAAATACCTACGGCGAATCATGTATATCGAAAACAAGGGCTTATGAATGGTATAAGGCTTTTAAAGAAGGCCGAGAAGTAGGTACTTGCCTCGTTCTGGTAGACCTTCAACCGCTACGACCAAAGAAAACATCGACAGAATCAAGAAGCTAGTGCTCGAAAATCGACGTATGAGTCTGAGAGAGTTGGCTAGTGAGGTGAACATATCTTTTAAGTCCGTCCACAATATTCTCATTGACATTTTAGGCATGAAACGCGTCGCCGCTCGACTAGTTTCAAAAGAGCTCAATTTTGTTCAAAAAGGGCAGCGAAAGCATGTCGCTGAAGACATGGTTTCCCGAGCTTCTACGGATCCGGCCTTTATGAAACGTATAATAACTGGCGACGAGATATGGGTTTATGAGTATGACTTGCAAACAAGCCAACAGTCTTCAGAATGGCGCCTCGAAAACGAGCCGAAACCCAAAAAACCGCGGCAAAGTCGCACCAAAATCAAGGTGATGCTGACAGTTTTTTTTTTACTACCGTGGTGTGGTTCACTCCGAATTCCTTCCAGAGGGAGAAACAGTGAATAAAGAATATTATTTAGGCGTCATGAAGCGTTTGCGTGAGAGTATCCGCCGAAAACGTCCAGATTTGTGGCGACATAACTCATGGATGCTGCACCATGATAATGCACCATCACACACAGCCATTATAGTGAAAGAGTTTTTAGCGAAAAATTCAACAAACGTTCTCGACCAAGCACCCTATTCACCTGATATGGCTCCGTCTGACTTTTTTTTATTTCCCAAGTAAAATTACCACTTCGAGGAAAACGTTTTGAGTCAATAGAAGCCATAAAAAAAAATTCGCTGAATGAGCTAAAGGCCATACCGCAAATAGCCTATGAAAAATGTATGGAAGACTGGGTGAAGCGGTGGAGATGTTGTATTGCAAGCGATGGGGCCTACTTTGAAGGCGATAAAATAAATTTAGATGAATAATTTGTATTTTTTGTTTTATTGACAAATTCCC
The DNA here is from genome assembly GCA_905147225.2 of Euproctis similis. Classification (NCBI taxonomy): domain Eukaryota; kingdom Metazoa; phylum Arthropoda; class Insecta; order Lepidoptera; family Erebidae; genus Euproctis; species Euproctis similis. The sequence continues at coordinate 19,885,692 of LR990107.1, read as the reverse complement.
GATACTTAGTACACAGAAGGTATTACATGTTGATCTAGCAAGTAAATTGTTGTTAACGTTAGATTTAGAAATGACAAATACTTTCAGATTGAAGGCTTCTTTACTATCCAATTTAAAACACGTCTCCACAATCTCCATCGACATCTAGAACTAGAATTGTGCATCACCGCACCTTACATTGATCTGAAAATGTTGACTAGAATTCTGGGCTGAGTTCCTGCCAATTTGCTATCCTGGGAATAGTCATTTCGCGCTTGATTGCTGAACATCATAACTTTGTTATCAATTTACAGGTACCTACTATGCGCAAATAGATAACGCATATGTCAGTCATATATAGAAATACACACAGACGGACGCCATACAAATTACCACAGCAAAAATATTGGACCTTATTAGTCCCCGAGCGGTTATCAAATCTAATATCTATCCACTATGTTACACGGTATTGTACTGGTGAATGTTGGGGACAAGATAATGATGAAATAATTGTTGTCAGGTTGAGCTGACGATGCACGATGGAACTGTGCGTGATGTGTGCTTCATCGAAGACACCACGAACAAGACCAGCCTATTGGTGAGCGGTGGTGCTGGCGATTGCAAAATATACGTCACCGACTGCGCCACGGGCAAGACTTTCCAGGTAATTCTCCACAGCTTCTGCCATGACAGTCTACATAATATAGACCACTTTGCTGGCGTTAAAGCTTAAATGGCTATTCATTACTTAGTCCAGGGAAATAGTGAACCACCAACCAACTGAATGTGTTTTCTTCCATCCTAACTATGTAATTTTGAAATGTAGACAGATTTAATTTATTACAACAATAGAGATTCACCTTTGCGTGATAAATTTGATATATGAATGTATGTTGTCACAATTGTGGTACTATTATTGTGATTGTCTCCAGGCACTAAGCGGTCACTCCGGTCATATTTTGTCATTGTACAACTGGGGCGGAGCGATGTTTGTATCGGGCAGTCAGGATAAGTCGGTTCGATTCTGGGATCTACGCACAGGCGGGTGTGTTAACATTATATCGCCACCCACTGGACATCCGACAAAGGTTAGTGATTAATTAATTTAATACATAATAAATAACAATAATATGGTGAAATAAGTAAAATCTGACGAGTGTGTATGACAAAAGTTATGAAAAGTCAAAGGGAGATTGGTGTCTAAAGATAGTGCCTTCTGTATGGTGCATTCAATTCAATTTGATTGAATCGTAATTTACTTAATTATTATTTGATGTTAATATAGTTTGATGAATAATACATAAAAACAGTTGATTGATATCCGTCAATAATATTTTTTTGTGTAAACGTCAGCTACGGGAACCTGCTAGGTAGGTGCTATGGTGCTTCATGCTAGGATATCACTATTACAAAAGTGTCACATTGCTGTCTGTCAACATGTCTCAATCGAATTCCAAACACATATTAATTTTCGACCTTCGCTAATAGAAACGGAATCGGGTTACGCCACGTCGAAAATGTAACGTCGTTGTGTCGGTCCGGAAATTTCATGTTGCTTTATATATTAATATATCATTTGGCGGGCCTCGTGGCGCATTGGTAAAACTACCGGCTGCAGCATTGAGGTCGAGGGTTGGATTCCCACCCGAGCACAAATATTTGTGACAAACATGAATATGTACTTGTGTGGCGTCTGGGTGTTCTTCTATGTATTATAAGTATGTATTTACAAAAGAAAAGTATATATGTATTAATATCCGTTATCTAGTATCCATAACACAAGCATTTAGTTGCTTAGCTTGGAAGGGCGCTGTGTGTATTGAGTCCAAGATATTATTATTTAAATTAACAACACTATTACATATGCTCGTGTGCTGATGCGTAAATTCCTGTGGCATATTTTTTTATTCCACATGCGTTACACCACCGACTGCATGATCGATTAGAAAATAAAAGATTGCAATGTTGCCATTTGTGCAATGACGTGTGTCAAACTTCTTGAATGTCGAAAGTGATGTATTAAACATCACTTTCGACATTAGTAAATGGACTTGTTTTTTTTTTCTATTACGTACTTTCGAGCCCTTGGCAGCTGAAGTCGTTGGCAATTATTTGGTGCCGTATGGAGTAAACAAGTGGACAAGGCACTTTGTCATATATCAGACATGATTTAGTCAGACATCGATTATATTGACTATGGTTTTCCGAAAACATGTTAGAAAACTGTTTAAAACTCTTCTGACCTATTTTAGTAATATTCTTTCAAGTATGTACTTTCTGACACTAGGGAACAATTTATTATAAACTATTTGGCCGAGCGCACTTTGTTTCGCCTTAAAAGCGATAAGAAGAAATAAAAATGGTCCATACGAGATAGACATAACACAATCGCGGACTTTTTGTAGACCTTTTGGTGGTACATATATAAAAACCTACATTGTTTTTATTTATCACTTAAAATTCAACCAGCGTTTGCAATTAAAGTGCTAAATCTCGAAAATACACACTTTTTTTAAAACATCATACATAAAATAATATTTGAAAAAAAAAACACATCAAATCCGTTGCATAGTTTCAAAGTTCTAAGCCTATATAGGGACAGACAGCGGAAAGCGACTTTGTTTTATACTATGTAATGATCTCTCAGCGAATATAATAGGTGATTTCTTAAATGAACCCCACATCCTTATTTTAAATAATTAGTTTTAAGGAGCCTCACCAGAAGCTTTTATAAAGTTTAATTTTATGTAGACGTTCGCTATAATATAAATCCAAAGGTTGTTTGTCTTGTCGTTTAACTGTTAGCACAATATGGCGCATATTTGTACACCGATTATTACGATGATCTCATCTCGCTAGTGAACCTCATTACAAATGTTTGATTTCATTATTTAAATCATATTAATATTATAAAAATAGTCTTATTGTACATACGTATTATATGAGTATTGAATATACGAAATGATTTATTTAAAAAATTCCAGTCCATCTTCAAGTTTTTTACCGAATGTAAGCAACAGTTTCATCCATTCCAATATTATATGAATTTGGTGGAATGGGTGACGTGGCCAACGATGTCATGTTTTTGAATACACAATACACACAGCGTCATCTAGTAATCAGTAGTTCATGATAAATATGATGACTAACAAAATTGTATTCAGTGCTTGGCTTTAGGCTGCATCACTGTAGTTTATCGTAATTGGAGCCTGAAGCCCTGAAGCGGCATGTGGAGTATTGTGAAGGTTAATAATGCTGTTATATACTGTTAATAATAAATAGAACGTGTTCTGGAGGAAGGGGATGTTAGGAGCCTCAAAAATCGACGCGCGTGCATGTAAAGAGTTATGAAAGTCAACGAAGCGAGTAAGGTGTGTAAGAATCGTGCCAGGCGCTCTGTTGTCTGTCTCTGACAACCCTGCAAAGGATTTGGCTTGAGATTATGTATGTATGTGTGTAATAATGCTGGTGATGTTTTATCATAGGGCTCGGCAGTGGCGTCGTTAGCAGTGGATCCAAGTGGAAGGTTGCTTGTGTGCGGCCACGATGACGGCTCCTGTGCACTTCACGACGTACGCGGATCCCGCGCACTGCAGCGCTTCACTCCTCATTCCGGCGACCTTCGCAGTGTTCGATTCTCGCCAGGTGCCTATTACCTGCTCACTGCTGGATATGATGGGCGAGTGGTGTTGACGGATCTGCAAGGTAAAAGCATTACTTTTTGAACTATGAGAATAGTACATATCCACACTATTCTCACGTTTTATAGGATTTAATTTTTAACAGGAATCGCCGAAATTATTTGGTATTAAATTTATTAGTTTAGTATATGATGATGATGAATTTTAATATGTACGCTGCTGCTGGATGCTGCCTTTTAATTCTCCGTAGCCATTTATAAACTTATTCGCCTGAAAAATAAAAATAGTTGAGCGTATCTTCTACAATGTAACCAAGTTGTATGTAAAAGAGCTCAGATGTTATGCTGATACATAGAAAATTGCTAGATCATCACTGCAGGTGGTGATCAAAGGGAATGCAATTTCAAAGTAATTTCAAAGTCTTCCATACCAACGAGCTCTATGACATGTAAATCTTTGTTGATCGAAATTCTTATTCGATTTAGTTAATCTCTGAGAAAATGTATGCCGCATAGCATAATCGATATATGCTAGTTCAAGAAACTTGTTTGCCTTTGTTTTTAACCGACTGCGCGATAATAGGTGTTGTATTATCTTTATATATTTATAATTCTTCTGTACGTGTGATGACAATGAACTCCTTCTAAACGCCTGGACCGATTTGAATGATTTTTTTTGTGTGTGTTCAAGCGGATTCGAGGAAGGTTTAGATTTGCGAATAAGCACGACAGATGGCGATGCAATCGGTATTTAGGTTATTTTTTGCCAGTCGTGTTTTCTAAGAGTCAAAATAGATTTTTTCGATTCTGTTGTCTCAACCTTTATTGCTACATTATTGCTAAGTGTTAGGTTTTCTTGTATAGGTATTCCAATTAAAACTGAATTTGTATTTACATATTTTTCATTTCGTCACAGGTGATCTAACGTGTCCTCTGCCAAGTGTGCCGGTGGCTCGACACCCTGACAAGGTGATATCGGCCAGGTGGCATCCGGACGATTTCTCCTTCTTATCGACATCAGCTGATAAGACTGCCGTATTGTGGACGATACCGCCTGTCTAGCCACACACGTCTACCTAGCCTAGCTCTTTCGACTCTTAGATATGACAGGAAAACATGTCTACATTTAATTTTAAGCATTACTGGTGCGATTATCATACCAGCCTCCCAAAAATAATATATAGTATATTCAGATGTATGTATGTTGAGACTTGAGATGTTTTTAAAGAAATTATTTAGTAAACGCATAAAAAAAATCTAAATAACAACTGTACTTATTATTTAAGTTCACTAAATATCGTTGTATGTTCTGTAATTAATAATTGCTTACATTATACACATAGCATCACATTGGGCCTAATTATTGCCTGCGCCTCCTGGTATGTATAACGGCGTGAAGGTACAAATAATGAACGAATGGATAATCTGATACGCGTGAATAATAAACGTTATCAAATATCATATTATGAATACCTATGTTTATTTTACACAAGAAATGAGAGATACGATGTGGATTGTATTTTTGTAAAATAAACTATTTAAATATAATCTAAAAGGTCCATCTATAGAAGTAAACCTCATTGTATTTATAAAAAAATACTAATATTTGTCTTTAAAAAAGTATCATATTTTTTTTGGCACAAATGTGTAAATATTTTGTGGCTAAATACAGTGTTTTAAAAAAAGTTGATCAGCTTTTCATAGAAAAAAAAAATTATACGGTCGCAAAGAGGTAAGAATTTCTCTATTATGTAGTATCAATAATATTTATATGATAGTTCAGTATCGAATAATTATAATTAATACCTTCCCTTATCTACTAATTATTTATCATTTAATTTTTAATTTAGAATTAAAACGTGTGCTTAAAATTGTTGTATATTTTGATGCAATATCTTGTGTGCTGTTATTTGAAAGAATACTAATTAATAATATTATGAAATAAAAACAAGGAAGACTTAAGAAAATACAATTTATTTCAAACATGCTTCAGTGTAACAATCCCTTTTAATTCATATCAGTGCAAGAGACACTCGTAATTATACACATGAATAAATAATTCTCCTTTGCGGGCGGTTGGGTAAATAGAAGAAATAAATCGAATAGAATAAACCTTAGGAAATATAATAGGTTGGGGAAAAAGTATTTTCGTATTTTTGTATGAAAAGTCAAGACATTTTTTTCAAAGTTTATTTACATTTATTTACAATATATATGTACCGTTTTGTTGAATAACTTTCTGCCATTTTGTGGGCAGAGACATTATCCCGTTACTGTAGAAACTTTGGGACTTCTGATCAAAAAAACGGGACAAATAGTTTTGGCAGTCCTCTCTTGAGGTCAACCTTACAGAACCTAAAGAATTCTGAAGAGACCGAAACAGGTGAAAATCTGAAGGCGCAAGGTCAGGGCTATATGGTGGATGCACTAGGACCTCCCAGTCGAACTCTCTTAATTTTTGCTGAGTGGCTAAAGATGTGTGTGGTCTAGCGTTATCGTGATGAAAGACCACACCCTTCCTGTTGATCAATTCCGGCCGTTTTCTCTCGACTGCTTCCTTTAATCTCATCAGTTGCTGGCAGTAAAGATCAGAATCGATGGTTTTGCCGGACGGTAAAAGCTCATAATGAACAATGCCCTTCCAATCCCACCATACACACAGCGTCACCTTATTTCGTGTTAGGCCAGGTTTGGCCACAGTCTGTGAAGCCTGGCCAACTTTCGACCACGACCTTTTTCGCACGTTCTTGTCGTACGTGATCCACTTTTCATCGCCAGTTATCAATCTCTTCAAAAACGGCTCGGTTTCATTACGTCTCAATAATGAATCGCAAATGAGTACACGGTTCATTAAGTTTCTTTGAGTGAGCTCGTGTGGCACCCAAATATCGAGCTTTTTTGTATAACCAGCTTTCTTCAAATGGGTCAAAACTGTTTTGTGGTCAATTCCCAGTTCTTCAGCTACATCGTAACTACTAATATGCCGATCTTGCTCCACTCTTTCAAAAATGGCGTCCATTTTATTCGTAACAGGGCGACCAGAGCGAGGTGCATCTTTAACATCAAAATTTCCGGACTGAAAACGTTTGAACCAAATTTGTGCTACTCTTACTGACACTGCATCAGGTCCATAAACATCACAAATTTTTTTCACTGCTTGAGTTGCATTTTTGCCTTTTTTATAATAAAATTTTAAAATGTATCGAATTTCTTCATTAGATTCACTCATTTTTACGGAGAGAAAAACAAATGAAAAATAGCGGGAAACAACTTTTTTTTATTTTTTTCTTTTCTTTATAATGTAACCTTTTTAATGTTACCAAAACCAGCCAGACACAAATAGTACAGTCAAAGAAATTTTATAATAAGTTTATACCTACGTTATGCGAAAAGACTTTTTCCCCGACCTAATATATCAGTTCTAAGAAATCTCAATTAGTTTGTCAAACACGACTTTATCGTAATATACGTAAGATACGTTTTAGAATAAATGGGAGATAGTGATTTTTAACAAAGAGTGTGGAGAGAACGGTTGTGTCATGGCTAAGCAGATATACCATACGAATTCGGGAAAGCACTTGAAAGAATTGAGGGTGGCGCCATTAACCTCAATGACGACGAATGTTAGACAACGATGATTATGTTTATTCAAAGAACTCTGCGCATATAAATTAGTTTTTAGACCTGGAAGTAATAAGACTCCTGACCCAGGACGGATAATCTAGCTGGGGTAAAGCTTGATTGCTGAAAAACACCGAGCGCATTTCTCATGCTGTGCAGCTAACAATGGATCAGTTGAATTTTATATGCCTTGCGTACCCCAACAACTGAACGCTGAATTCTATATACAAGTTTGAAAATAATTATCACAGACCTACATCATAGGCCTATGTCCAGCAGTGGACCTCAAAAGGCTAATGATGATGATGATGATACCTACATCTAACGTTGCATTGTCATTTGTAAGTGTTTGAACAATTTAAAAATTATGGTTCTAATTTAATAAGAGATTTGATCAAACTGTTTGATTTAAACAAAATTAAATTGCAAATGACGTGCATAAGAGAGACTTGTTTATAAATCAATGGATGAACAAATTTATTTTTTTGTTTGTTATTACTGCTCAGCAATGATATTGTTTAAAAAAGACCCAATTAAAATTAATTATTAATTACAACTTTAGCCACATTTTGTGTGAATTTGTTAAATAAATATAGTGAAGTAATAATATCCTTATTGAACTTAAAAAATATCGTCAGTAAATTTCATTTTTGTGTCGCCATGATGAAGCTTAATCTCAAATAACCGTTCAATTCTGCTTTGAATTATAGACTATCCTAATATATATATATATATCATCATTCATCATTAGCCTTTTTGAGGTCCACTGCTGGACATAGGCCTCCCCATAGAGCGCCACAACTGCCGGTCCGCTCAATCATGGGGGGTTTTTGCCATAATCGCCACGATTGGCAGGCGGGTTGGCGATCGTAGTAGGCTGTATTTTCTTGAGAGAGAATGCTGCTGCCTATTCTTCTAGCTTTTCCCTTAGTCGCCTTTTACGACACCCACGGGAAGAGATGGGGTGGCGGTATTCTAAGCCGGCGCCACACAGCCGAATATATATATATATATTAATATATTTTTAAACATATATAATATAAATATAGTAAAAATTAAAATGAATAAATATTAATTAGAGGAAGAAAAGCGTTTAAAATGGTATTGATATTTTATGGCATGTTAATAAATTTTGTTGTTATATTGCTATTAATAAAAATGTTTAAGATTTTGCACAAATTCTACTAAATAATAAGTGCGAGTGAAATGTATATGGGCTTTTGAAAATTATTTGCAAAGCCCACAATTAGAAGTGCTTGTCAAACAAGTAAATTATTAATAAGTTAAGTAGTTATGTTATTTATTTTCTTTTATTATTATTATTATCAAAGTCGTTCGTCAAATTCAAAATCGTATAATTAATCTTTATTTAGAACACAAATGAGATTTTATAAATAGTAATAGTATCACAGGAGGCCTTAGATATTAAACATGTTCGTTTAACTTAAATATCTATGTATCCATGTCGGTATACAATTCTTGAAAAAAAAAATAGTCTATGCAAGCAATAGTAGAGGCATCACAAGAGACTTATATACTATTCTATAACTTTTCATCTGAACGGGGTTCCGTATAGGGTTTTGGGGATTATTATTAGCATTCTGAATATGATATTAATAAATAATGGTGATGCTGCTTTGATCACAGGAAGCGATACAAGCCTAACCAAAAAAGAATTTTATTGGGCTGTATCCCAAAGTCCCATGGTACTTATTATATCCTTTATATCTTATTAAAATCTCTTTGTGAAGTGTAAATTTAAGTGTGAACATTGGTATGTGATTTCGGCATGACATATTGTTATTTATTTTAGAAAAAAAACAAACGAATAACTGTACTATTATTAATATTATCCGATTGTACTTTTAGTTTAAATAATAAAATAATTTACTTATAATAATAATTATATTTTTTCCATTAACTTGTAAACTCATTTAAAAATATTAATTATATTAAAATGTATAGCTTCGAAATAGTGCTGGTGTGTCGATTTTGAAGATATTATGTCGATTAATAATCTAAAAGTATTTGTAAATTTAAAAAGGGTTAAGTTGAAAATGAGATTAATATAAAAAAAAAAAAACTGTCTTATCACTAAACCCATACAATTGTATTTAACTGGATGTTTGTTTGAGCCGTACTTCGTTTCTTGTATCCATTATTGTTTAAGAATATAATCACAATATTTATAATTGGTTTATTTTATTTCAATCATCCCTTGCCACTATTGCCACAATCTGGGAACAATATTGTCAGTCACCGATATTTATCAATATACTAGCTCCTCCTAGGCACCTCGAGAGCAATAAATAAAAGATTTTTTCTAGATACTCCTTATTACATCAGCTACCTGACAATAAAACTTCCGTCGAAATCGGTCTAGCCATTGTAGAGATTAGTCGGAACAAACAGACAAAAATTGTAAAAAAAGTTATTTTGGTGTATGAATGGCGTATATATATTTAAATGAATGTCAGACACTTTGATTTGTTTATATGTATGGATAACTTTCGAAAATAATTCTGGGAAATCATTGATGTGAGCCCGGAATCCAACCATTAACCAATATTATATTTGGGACGGTAACGTAACGGCCAGTGGAGGCTTTAACAGCCGCTGCCCTCACCTTCGGGTAGAAAGAGGCGTGAAGTTACCGGTTACGTCAACCCGCTCCATATATCCTATCCTAGCAATTTATTCCTAAGTATAACAACCTAGTACTAGTATAGTAACTAATTATCACTACATAGTATAAAACAAAGTCGCTTTCTCTTTCCCTATGTCCCTTTGTATGCTTAAATCTTTGAAACTACGCAACGGATTTTGATGCGGTTTTTTTAATAGTTAGAGGATGTCAACGGGGTGGTTTTGATCTATAATTCATGAATAGTGTAGTGAAAAAAAATGATAATTTTCAAGATTTAAAACTTTAATCGAAAACGCTCCCTGAACCATAAGTGATAAATCAAAACAATGTACTACATTATTATACACCTTTAAAAGGTCTATAAAAAAGTCCGCGAGGGCATATGTCTATGTCTTAGGGATAACCCACAATGACCATTATTATTTTTTAACTTTTTACGAGAAATAATGGCTTATTTACGAAGCAATTTTAAACATTACAGCATTAATTTTCATCCAATTAAGTGTCTTAAATAGATTGTGCTTTTAATATAGATCAATATAGCCATTTACAGCATGTAATTTAAACTAATATTTACGAATATATTACAGTATTAACATAGCGGTACTTAGCAGTTGCGTTTGCGCGCCAAAACGCGTGCCGATAACAAATTGAACTTTTTAAGATCCAAATATTACTAATCTATTTCTTTTGATGCGGAACGAAGTTCGCCGGGTCAACTAGTATTTAATATTATAAAGAAGAAAGATTTGTATTTTTGTGTGTAACGAATAAACTCAAAAACTACTGAACCGATTTCAAAAATTCTTTCACCAATGGAAATCTGCATTCACCCAGAGTGACATAGGCTATATTTGATCACCATCGTCATCGCCATTTTGTTTGTACGCAAATAAGACCGCGAGGCGAAAAGTTAGTGTAATATGTGGAGATCGGATTTGGGAACTCACCCATCACAACATCACCAGTCTCAACCCTTAAAAACCTATAAACGTGCACGACAAGAGTTATAAAAGTTAAAGAAGGGTGAGGTGTACAATAATCGTGCTTTATATACCCTGCCTATTCCGCAAGGTACTTGGCGTGACGCTATGATATGTTTGCATGTATTACTTCCATATGTATGAAAGCTGGTCAAAATATTCTTTCTGACGTGATATTAATAACTGACAAACTTCTCCAAAATGGCTTCCACGTTTATAATGGTCTTGTGTTTCAACAATTATTTTTCATATCCCACAATGTTAATTCCAAGTCCATAGCTTATTTTATTAATTTAAATATATTTATTTCAAAGGTAAAACAACGTTTACCAGGTTCGTTAGTAGGTATCTAGGTTAGGTTAATGTCGACACAAAAAGATATTTCTTTCGAGAACTTGCCCTTAGAAATTCGGGAACGGTCTCGAAATGGATGATGGTTTTGATAGAAATTAAAAGTTATCAGAACATAACAAGAAATGTCAACTGCACATCGGTTTGAACACTAACCTCTGTAGTAAGTAACCTCTTGCATCAAAGGTGCATAAGTTCCAGTATTCACAAACAACCGACAAATGGTTAGTAACATGCACGACGTTTCAAACACTTTACAGATATTGAAGATGATCTCTGTAAAGAGTGAGAAACGGTGGAAAATAAATAAAAATAATGTAATAAATAAACGCGATAAAATCCTAAAAAGTTGTTTTAATGTTATGAATGTGATTCGCGAAAATCTGAGAAATAAAAATGTTTAGTAAGTTAAAAAAAAAAGTTTTAATTGGTAACGGATTTTATAACAACAACGACATTTCTCATTTAAATTTCGAACTCCTACGTCTCTTTCAGAGCCTGTCCTAAAAGTGCATGAGCTCTATAATGCTTGGAAACCATAAATTCCGTACTTATATTGTAAGGCGTCTTTTGAGACGTTCTAATTTGAAAATCGAATTGCTTTTTCAAACAACTGTCAAGATAAGATGTAATAAAAACACTTAAAAAATATTTATGTAATGAAGGTTGTTCTGGTTGTTCTTGGAAGCAAATCACCCCGAAACAACCTTCTGCCCCTTTTTAACCCCGTTAGGGGATGAATTTCAATAAAATATGAACATCTTTCATGATAGAGACTTTTAAGGCAAAATTTGTAGTGACGTCCGATGAAGATTAACTATGAATAATAATGAGTTTGATATAAATATTAGAAATAACTCTATCTTCATAAATATTTTTAGCAATTTGGCTCTAAAAACTTGAAAGAAAAGAGTGGCAAGCTGTGTGTTGGAGTATCGGCTTATTTAAGAATGGTAGATAGCTAGGGGACTGGTAGTCTCACATAACCATGTGCATCCCTCGACTAGAGGCTGGGGTTAGCTTTTAAAGGTTTCATCTGGGTCAAAAATGGTATCTATATATAGATGCAATATGAATATTTATTCTACGGTACACTCCAATTACTGTCGATGACTTACTATAACTAATAAACGAATAACTAGCTGACCCAGAAAACGTTGTCTTGCCGAAAAATAAAATTTAAAAAATAGGGGTTGATCGTAGGGGGTTGAAAATTTAGGGTTGCATGTATTTTTGTATCCCGTTTTATAAAAAAAGTAAGAAACAGAAATACGTCGAAAAATTAAAAAAAAAAATTGAGGGGTGGCTACCCTTGTGATTTAGCGGGATGAAAAATAGATGTTGTCCTATTCTCAGACCTACCCGACACGTACATAAAATTTCATGAGAATCGGTCAAGCCGTTTCGGAGGAGTTCAATTACGCACATCTAGACTCGAGAATTTTATATATTAGATATGTTGAACGCGAATCACACAGCGCCATCTAGTTCCAAACTAAGCAACTAAATGCTTGTGCTATGGATACTAGATAACGGATAATAATACATATATACTTTTCTTTTGTAAATACATACTTATAATACATAGAAAAATACCCAGACGCCATACAAACATTCATGATTGTCACAAATATTTGTACTCGGGTGGGAATCGAATCCGCCAACCTCGATTCTGCAGTCAGTACCAATTCACCACGAGGCTCGTTAAATATATCGCTATATACTGATACTGATAGGAAACGTAGGTATCATGATATAGAAAAAGATTCCCAGCGCATAAGAGCAAAGATTTATTTATGATAATGATGTCTCGGTCTCAGTCTCGGTGGCGCAGTGGTCGAGCACACGGCTTCTGATCCAGAGATCCGGGTTCGATTCCTGATACTGGCTCACACCAATGACTTTTCGAAATTGTTTTCGGAAGTTATGTGTGATAAATATCGATGACTGAAAAACTTTGTGCCCGGTATGGCAATAGGTTCGCCACCTATTCCATTTGGGACGTAAACATAACGGCGAGACGAGGCTTAACGGCCGCTCCTACACCTTCGGGTAACAAAAGGCGTGAAGTTATGTTATGTTTATGAAATATATACGATAAATTAAATACTCAGTCAAAATATATATATATAGATGTAGTCTCGGTGGTCCAGTGGTCGAACACACGGCTTCTGATCCTGAGGTCTGGGTTCGAATCCGGACACAGGCTCACACCAATGACTTTTCTAAATTTATCGATGACTGAAAACTTTGTGCCCGGTATGGCAATAGGTTCACCACCTATTCCATTTGGGACGTAAACATAACGGCGAGACGAGGCTTAACAGCCGCTGCCTACACCTGCGGGTAACAAAACAAAGGCGTGAAGCTATGTTATGTTATGTTATGTCAGTCAAAATTATCAATGTCAAAATTACTGTTTGTTAAAATTGCTCTACCAAGATCTATACGTACCAACCTACATAACTTCACGCCAAATCCAATTTCTTTCTTACCAACTAACTACTTCTAGCCAAGATATCTTTCTTTTTGACTATATTATTATGTATTTATATAGGTGCTTATAATCTGTCACCAGAAAATAAATGAGGCACTTTAGCAGCTCCTGAATGAGTTTGTTGACAGTATCGACAGATAAATTACTCGTAACTACTGGAACATTTTGTCAAAGTCTTTTTTTTTGTTAGTTTGTCAGATAAGAAACAAAAAGAATTAACAAGGTATTTGAGTAATAATAATTGGGCAAGATATCCTTTAAGTATACCTAAATATATATACCTGAAGATTATCATTTAATAAACAATAGTAAGAAGAAAATAACTAATTACATTATCACAGTACAATAATTACATTTCAACAATTGTAGAGCCAAGCAGTTCGCTGCATGAATGGGCCGGCTCGACCGGTGAAAAACCACGACCTCTCAGAAGACCGACGTAAAGTGGCTCATGGCGCGTTTCATCCGGTGAGAGAGGTACCCGTATCCCTTAAAGGTTGGCAACGGAACAGTAACACTATATGTGTCGCTGGTGTCCATGGGCGGCGTTGGTTGCTTACCATCAGGTGACACGCCTGCTCGTTTGCCCTCCTATCCCATAAAAAAAATCACATATCGGTGGCCCAGTGATCGAGCAGCCCGTTTCTGAATCCAGAGGTCGCGGGTTCGTAACCTGACACTGGCTCACACCAATGACTTGTCGAATTTATTTTCGGAAGTTATGTGTGATAAATATCGATGACTGAAAACTCTGTGCTGGTATGGCAATAGGTTCGCCACCTATTCAATTTGGGACGTAAACATAAAGGCGAGACGAGGCTTAACAGCCGCTGCCTACACCTTCGGGTAACAAAGGCGTGAAGGTATGTTATGTTATTACCTAGTATAAAACAAAGTAGCTTTCCGCTGTTTGTCCCCTCATATGCCTTAGATCTTTGAAACTACGCAACGAATTTTGATGCGGTTTCTTTTAACAGATAGAGGGTGTCAACTGGGTAGTTTTTATGTATAATTCATGTATAATGTAGTAAGAAAAAGTGATAATTTTCGAGATTTAGCACGTTAATTGTAAACGCTGTAAAAATTACTTTTGATGCGGAACAAAGTTCGCCGGATCAGCTAGTTTACAATATATGTCTACAATTAAAAGACTAGCCGAAACCAAATTTTAACGATTCTCGGTCTACTGGCAGTGTGCCCAGAAGACTGGCCTCATTTGAATGCTGAGAGGTAATACTGTGTAAAGAATAAATCAATTCTCTGGTCGCGAGAGGACTTGTTCAGTCTCTTTGCCATATCTTTAAATGTGCACGAACATTTGGAACCCATGTCCCTGGATTATCATGTATATGGAATTGAGGGATCTTTGATATAATAAACAATAACGACATCACTGATGAAAGTTTGCCTTAAAAACATTTAATATTATTTTAGACCAAAATCAACAGTCTCGGTAGTCTGGTCGAGAACACGGCTTCTGAATCCTGAGGTCGTGGTTCGAATCCTGACACTGGCTAACACCAATGACTTTTCGAAATTGTTTATTTTTCGGAACGTTATGTGTGATAAATATCGATGACTGAAAAGTTTGTGCCCGGTATGACCATTTTTTTTGTACTAATATCTTGGACACAATACACACAGCGCCCTCTAGTTCCAAGCTAAGCAACTAAATGCTTGTCTTATGGATACTAGATAACGGATATTAATACATATTATATACTTTTCTTTTGTAAATACATACTTATAATACATAGAAAAACACCCAGACACCACACAAATATTCATGTTTGTCACAAATATTTGTGCTCGGTTGGGAATCGAACCCCCGACCTCATTGCTGCAACCGGTAGTTTTACCAATGCGCCACGAGGCCCGTCGCCTCAATTGGCTCGCCACCTATTCCACTTGGGACGTAACTTAACAGCCGCTGCCTACACCTTCGGGTAACAATGGCGTGAAGTTATGTTATGTTACGCCAAAATGATTGTTGTTATTATTTGTCTGAAAAAACAGGTATCAGATAACTGCCACATAATTCTTGTTTATTTGTTTTGACTAACAAAATGGCTGTACCTAATTAATTTATGCAACAACAAATCAATGGTTTATAAACAATCATTTTCAGTTACTTGTAGGTTCTTCTTTAGGTAAAACCGCCTTTCGAATAAGCTGAAGTTTTATAAAAAGCCATCAAGCAGATTACCTGATGGTCAAAGTCAAAGTGGTTTTATTTTCATAGGTCCTCACAGACACTTAAAAATAGTCAATGTACAAAAATGATTAAAATTAAAATAATATTTAAAAAGCTTAGACACGAGCGCTTGAAGCAAGTGCCTCCGTGGAACAAAAAACACGGAAGCAATCGCCACGAGCGGCCCGATTCCGAGTGTAGGGGCTTTCATGAGAAGAATCGGGCAAGAAACTCATGTGCCAATACTCTTTTCAAAACCATTGAAAATTTACAGAATAGAATTATCAACGCTACTGAAAAAATATCGTATAAAAGGTGTAGCAGCCAGACTACTCGACAATCACAGTTATGATCCAACCAACTTAAAATCATCGTAGTACAAGTAATGAGAGAAATTATAGGATATTAGTCGAGCACAATTGACGCGACATCTTCTATTTAGAATGGTAACTTTGTGCAACAAGTAAGTACAATAATAAAAATTATATATAAAGCTTTTATCAAAACAACATCAATTCAAACTCATAATAAGAAATGTTGATTACTATTAGAAATAGAAATATTTGCAGCACGTCTCCACTCCAAAATAAGTGAACAAATTCCAATACGTAAACTACACAATCTGCGTTGAGCAAGCAATTTGACGGTCCCAAGACGACTTGTCCGTCATGAAGTCATTGATGGTGTAATAAGCACCGGCAACGAGACGATCCTTCACAGCCCGCCTAAACCAATCAAAAGAGAGAGCCAGAATATGCGCAGGGATCCTATTATAGAACTGTACACCCATTCCCAAAAACGACTTATGTACTTTGGGCAGGCGATGACACTTTAACACAAGTTTATGCTTGCCTCTGGTATTAAAATTATGTACATCACTATGTTTAGTATATCTATTTAAGTTTTTCCTAACAAACATTATATTGTCATATATAAATTGAGAAGCAACTGTTAATATTCCAATTTCCTTAAACCGTTCTCTAAGGGAGACTTTGGTCCCCAGATTATAAATTGCCCGAATAGCTCGTTTTTGAAGCACAAAAATAGACTGAATTTCAGCTGCTCTACCCCACAGCAAAATGCCATAAGACATGACACTATGAAAATAACTGAAATAAACTAGTCTGGCGGTTGCAACATCAGTAAACTGTCGAACTTTTCGAACCGCGTAGGCAGCAGAGCTAAGTTTTCCAGCTAAACATTTTACTTGAGGACCCCACTGGAGCGTATTATCTAGAGTAATACCTAAAAATACAGTTGTATTTACTGGGTCTAGAATTCTGTTATTTAAAGATATATTTATAACCTGACCTTTAACATTGGGCATAGTAAACTTTATTATTTTGGTTTTATTCGAATTTAGGCCTAAATTATTAGCTGTAAACCAATCATGGACTTGTGTAAGAGAGCAATTTACATCATCAAAACTGTTTTTTTTTACGATCTACCTTAAAGAGGAGTGAAGTGTCATCGGCAAACAGTACAATGTCGCAAAATTTCTGTACGAAAAAGGGCTAATCATTAATATGGATAATAACCAATAGTGGACCGAGAATGGAATCCTGGGGAACGCCCATAGACACTGGCGATCCAGACGATCTCACTCCGTTTACATCTACAAACTGAAACCTGTTACTCAAGTATGATGCAACAAGACTAAGTGCAGTGTTCTTAATACCGCAATGACTTAGTTTACGCAAAAGTGTGTTGTGTTCCACGCAGTCAAAAGCTTTAGAGAGATCACAGAATACGCCGATTGCATCCTGTGAGTTTTCCCAAGCATCGAAAATATGTTTAATAAGAGTAGCGCCAGTACCTTTTGGGAGTTGGGATATACATATAGACACGCTTAAAACTAGGACTATGAGACTTATTCATATTTTCAAAACACTCCGAGCCTCTGCAGACTTTAACACACTAAAAATGGTGTTCTCTTCTCTGTGTCAGTCGGTTATAGGATATTGTATCGCGGCATGGGGAGCGGCAGCCAAATCTAAGTTTCTGGAAATTGAGAGAGCGCAGAGATCAATCCTTAAAGTTATGACTTGGAAACCATATCGGTATCCTACAACCCAACTATATTTGGAATGTAAGACGCTAACTGTTCGCCAGCTATATGTCCTTCGTTCAATTCTTAAGAAGCATCCTAGTGTTTCCCCCTCTGACCCATGTAAGCGAACAAACTTTCCATCAACTGCCCGACACAGAACTACATTTGCGAAGCGCCAATTCTACATCATGAGCACACACCTTTATAAACAAGTCCATAAAAAGCTTAACATAATAGATCTGAATGTAAAGCAGCTTAAACCTTTGGTGACCAGTTGGCTCCTTCAGCAGGATTACTCGCAGACTGAGTCACTACTAATGTTTCTCGCTTAATTATAACTACATACTTACACTCTACACTACCAAGATAGGTACACTGACATTCACTCTATCATGTACATCACATATATATGTACTCACACTCTCGAACACTTTCATACATTTCTCTTGTCATACTTTCACACACATTCAAAGTATGTATTCACATAATTACAAGGTCCTAGCATTTTAATGGGTGGCTGGAGCGACTTGTTCACTCTACATATTATGTTAAACATTATTGTTAGCCGAACACTGTCTCTTATAATACAGGTCACCCTAGTTTAAGAGGCAGGGTTCTTATTTCTTAGTATGTACTACATTGTTACATTATTAAACTATGTATCTTTCCTTAGCACTAAGTTTTGAATTGTATCAGCCATCTCTTGTTAGCACTTTTTATGTACATTAGTTTTGGTTGAATAAATATTATTATTATATTATTACTTTTGTAAAACCGTACTGTTCTTTGTGAAAAAGATCATTTAAATTGAAATGGTTAAGTATTTGATTTGAAATAATTTTTTCAAAAATTTTGCTGAGTGCAGGTAAAATGGAAATAGGAGGATAGTTGGTTGGATCATTCTTACAACCATTTTTAAATTATGGTATCAATTTGCTGTGCTTCATTAAATTAGGAAATACACCTGCATCTACACATTTATTAAAAAGCACAGCCAGGTTTGGAGCTATGAGGGCAATGATTGAATCTAATAGTTTAACGGAAATGCCCCACAAATCAGCCGTTTTTTGGAATTTAATTGTTTAAACACTTTTATAATGTCGTAAGGGTCGACATGTTCAAATTTAAAAGAAACGTTGCACTCGTCCACACCATCCTTGAGCAGGGCTTCAGCTTTGACGGGGCACGAATTTAGCATATTTGTAGTAGAAATGGGAATTTTGGCAAAAAAGTCATTAAATGTTTCCACAACAGCACAACTATCGTCGATAATTTTATTATTAACTAAGAGTTTAATATCATCATCACGATTCCTAGTACGACCAGTCTCATTGTTGATGATATTCCAAGTTGCTTTAATCTTGTTCTGAGATTCTTGTATCCGCCTACTTAAATAAATTGATTTAGCAGTAAAGCAAACTTTTTTAAATATTTTAGAGTAATTTCTAACATATGTATTGAAAACCGGATCAAGATTCCACTTCTTTAAACTGTACAAAATGATTTGTACAGTTTAAAGAAGTGGAACTTATTTCTACTATTGTAAATACCGTTGGTGGTCAGTGACTAATGCCGCCCATGGATACCTACACAGATTGTATTTCAGTTACGTTGCCGTCCTTCAAAAGTGAGTGGGATGAGAAAGGGGAAGTGGATGTCCGCATACCTCTCTCTCTGCACGAAACAGAGTACAAGCCACTTTGCGTCGATATTCTAAAAGGCCATGGTGTCTCACCGATCGAGCTGGCCCATTCATGCAGTGGATTATGTGGCTCTACCACTGTTAATGTTTTGGCTAATTTAAGTTTACTTATTATGTATGTTTTTAAAAACGCGCGAAATTCTGGTCTAGATATTTATCCACATTTATCATTATTATACTATCTAATTAACTATAATTAAAATAAAATATTTAATTGGAAATACCAGTACAAAAGTACTTGTAGCCCCAACACCAGTACTGAAGTACTGGTATTGGAAGAGCTGCAAATGAAGAAATTAAGGTTAAGAAAATTTCTTGTGGAAGGTTTTCCAATCTTACAAAATAATTTGTTCATACATACATAATTTCACGCCAAATCCCTTGCGGGGTAGGCAGAGAGAACACAGCGCCATAAGGCACAATTCCCAATCCGAACATTATCTGCCGCGTTTTATTTGGTCATGGAATGTGTGTCTTGGCATAATTAATTTAGTTCTGTGGTAAAAAATAAATTGGATTTTTAAATAACAAAATATTTCAAAGTAAACCATTGGTTATTACTTTTCAGAAACTTTTTATTATTTGCAATTGCTATTAGTTAATAATTGTTTGTCACGTTGATAATTAAAATTCGGATCTATGTTACAATTAAATTATTTCTCACGGACGAAGAACAGGATCTCAGACTAGATCAGGGTTCGGCAACATTTTGAGTCGATAAAATAAAATGAATAAATTTACATACCGTTAAACTTTTTGAACCTGATATATTTAAAATTAAAACTAAGCTTAAAAACCAGTAAACGAATCTATTTGCAAGAAAAACTTCAATTCGTTAATCTTCAATTCAATATGTATAGCAACTACAAAAGTCTTGTTTTCTTTCTAATAAATATTAATATTTTCTTGTAGAGATAAGGTGCTAAGTTTACCCATCCAAAAACCCTCAAGGCCTTTATACCACAGGTTGATGACCACTGGCCACCCAATTTCATTTTACACCAGTTACTTAACAACATAATTAAAAGAACAAATTGGGAACGTAATTTAACTCAATAACGCTAATATATTCTTGGCAAGTCCACGCCAAATATTTAATAAGTGAATATAGCATACATAAGATAACTTCACGCCTTTTTCTACCCGAAGATTTTTCTAGCCGTTATGTTTACGTCACAGATGGCAATAGGTTTGCCATACCAAAGTTTTCAATCAAAAGAAATCCTCTTGAAGAAACCTCTTGATATAGAAGCGGGGTGCTCGACCACTGGACCACCGAGACATTCTATTTTTAATGTCATATCATAAATTACTTTTGTGGGTCAACATTATATTAGCTTATGCTAACATCCTTGTTGTGTAGGCTTTAATAAATTGATAATTTCAGAGTACCACAAATAATAGGTGGATATTAAATTTAAGACTTTTATACATCATTTCTTTATCATCATTATCATCTTGTTCAGGAGATTCCCGCCAAGTGAGTTACCCAAGCCCTGGTTCATTGATACCACCTATAATTCGATAAGGTGCCACTGTTTGGGTGGTGAATTCAGTACCAGATTGACCACTCGGTAAGTAAATATACATAGATATATAAACTCATGCTTGTATCCCATAGGGGTAGGTAGGTAGGCTTTCCACAAACTACGATCCTGGCACACTTTCCCGATTCACTTTCTTCTCATCCACACTCATACACATTTTGCCTTTTTAGAACTGACAATTTATTTTTATTTTTTTATGGGACAGGTAGGCAAACGAGCAAGCGTGTATGGATCCCGTGTATGGACCCATGGACACCTGCAACACATATAGTATTACAGTTGCGTTGCCGACCTTTAAGGGAGTAGGATAGGCAAGGATGAGGAAGGGGGTAGGCTTCCGGGTACTTCTCTCACCGAACGAAACGCAGCATGAGCTACTTTACGTCGATCTTCTGAGAGGTCGTGTTATTTCACCGGTCGAGCCAGCCCATTCATGCAGCGAACTGCTCGGCTCTACCACTGTTAGCTGCGTCTTGGTCTCCCGATCCCGACTCTGCCACTCATATTCACATTCAGACACATATAAATAGAACACTACAATATAATATTATATCCCATATTGTCTGCCGCCGCCATAAGTCTCAAAACACAGGGCATGCATAAAATTATTCAGTAACGAAATATTATTTCGCGAACGATCCAACGAACATGATCTGTTTCACAATATCCATTCAAATAAATATTCAAATTATGTGCATATACATTTATATTGCATTTATAGTGGTCGCGGGTTTAAATCCTGGCTCACACCAATGAGCTGCAATGAGATGAGATTTACGAAATTATTTTCGAAAGTTAGGACAAGGTGTAAAGTTATGTATGATGGGGAAATACTTTGAACTAGATAACTAAAAAACTACACGCCTTTTGTTACCCGAAGGTGTAGGCAGCGGCCGTTAAGCCTCGTCTCGCCGTTATGTTTTACGTCCCAAATGGAATAGGTGGCGAACCTATTGCCATAGATAAGTACGTACTCAATCAATTTTACCAACATAAGATTAACAGGAGTGTTATGAATTAATTACAGTCCGAATCAGTTTTGATAGAGCCACGCATTTCGCTGTTTATATGGGGCCGTTCGACCGGTGAAATACCATGGCCTCTCGAAATATCAAAGTAAACTGCCTGATGCCGCGTTTCGTTTGGTGAAAGAGGTATCCTGGGGCCCACCCTCCTTTCCCATCTTACCCCCTTAAAGGCCGGCAACGCAACATTATTTATGTTATAGGTGTCCACGGGCGCCGGAAATTGCTAACCATCACATGACCCGACTACTCTTAATCATTTGCCCTCCTATTTCTTTTTGGGGTCGATATGTGACACTATCAGTGTTGCAGGAGTCCATGGGCGGCGCCAGTCACTTGCCACTAGGTGACCTCTTCTTGTTTGTTCCAACCACCATATAAAAAGGCACGTACGAGTGTGTGATTTTAATACTTAAACCTAATAAGTCTCAGGTTTGAAACACTCGATATTAAGCGGCATCTTCTTAGTTCTTCATAAGTTATTAATTGAGTAATAATAATATCTTGTACACAATACACACAGCGCCATCTAGATCCAGGCTATACAACTAAATGCTTGTGTTATTGAAACTAGACCTTGTTTATGTAACTCAATAACTTCTAATATTAATTATTCCATTTGTTATTATGAATTCCGTTTGTTTCGTAACTGTCATCCGGTTTTCATAGTTTATGCCTTGTTCTAGTTAAGATTTGAAATATCCATATCTCATGGCATTTGTCTGTTTAGCTAAGTTTCGTAACTAATCTTAAATTATATTTGAACCGGGGCAATTTGTTTCGCTTCGAAAGCAATAAATAAAAGATTTTTTCACAAAAAAGTAGCCTAAGTCACACCTATATACTAAAAAAGGCCCATCAAATTAGTGCAGCCATTTCAGAGATAACCAGACCAACAGACAAACATAAATTGTAAAAAAAAATGTTATTTTGGCGTATGTAGCGTATATAAATTCATATGAATGTAGTAGAAAGTAGTTATTTGAATATCACAAACAGACACTTCAAATTTATTTATATGTATAGATTGCCTGTGACGCTTAGACTACACAAATGAAAGTCATATTTATTTATTTGAATATCGCCTTGTTCTGACCAAATTAAAAAAAAAACTGTTATTTATTGGTATACATCGGGTACAAATCTTTTTCTCATCTAACTTGCCTCAAGCAGGATTCAAATTCCTGACCACCGAATAAGTTTAGTCTCTATGAGAATTTCGATAGTTTTAACAAATTGAACAATTGAAATTCTAATTCAGAATATCTTTATTCCTTAGACTTTACAAAGTACTTAGAATCGTCACATAAAACTACTAGCTAAAATTCGCAGAGCTTAGATTCCCTTTCATCACACTGTCTTAAATGTGAAAGCGAATCTAAGTGCCAGTTCCGGCGTCAAGGCTTTATGAGAAGAACTGGCAAGAAACTCCAGGCCGACTCTTTTGAATTTCCAGTTTAACATATGGTAATAATTACAATCAACATGACACACAAGGAGCAGTTCAATTGCAAACTTTTTTATCGTTTATATAATCTGCGATACAATAGTAAGCCCTTTGATATAATCTACTTTTAATATAATTCTTAAATTTACCCATGGATAATTCAACCGCGTCGTTTGGAAGTTTATTATAGAAGCGTATACATTGACCTGGGAACGAGTTAGAGATTTTATGGAGCCTAGGAGTGGGCACAGCGAGATTGATTTTATTTATTAAATTTAGAAATTTAGTTTTATATTTATGAACGTCAATAAGATTTTCATAAATATGTTGCGAATAAAATGTCATAATTCTTATCTTACTTTCAAATACCTTTCAATACTTTTCAATCAAGCTAAAATTGATCGAGATTATTGCAGGTATCAGGCTACAGAGACTGTAAAATAAAAGGGTCCTCTGGTAGTAAGCAAATATTGTACACGTACCGTACCGACACCTGCAACAAAGATCGTGCTACAGTTGCGTTGCCGGCCTTTAAGGGAGTAGGATGGGAAAGGAGGGGAAGAGGGTGGGCCTCCGGACACCTCTCTCACCGAACGAAATACGCTATGAGCCATTTAACGTCGATAATGTGCGAGGCCGTGGTATTTCACCAGTTGAGACGGCTGGCTTTCATGGAGCGAACTGTGTGCACCAATCACTCTAAAAAGCTACCCACCTACTTCTACACAAAATTCTTATCACAGCGCAGTCGGGTAAAAATTTTCAATCCAATGACCCTCGAAGACAACAAACAAATTTATTTGTAAACCTAATCGTTAAAATTGGTCACGTGAAACGGGGAATCTGTATGGACGATATAGGGGGGAAATGGCCCCCCACCACTTCTCCACCGAATGTGGGAGATTCGGGTGGGTGCGGAGAAGCCAGTCGCGCGTTTAATCATTCTAATGCTTTTACAATATAGGCCTGTCTACCGTAAAATATATCTCAAAGGCGAATCACTTCCAAACACAACACGAAAAGCTATGTAGGTGTTAATTGAATATGTAACCAACAACAGAAAATCTTAAATTTTCGTTTGTTTTTTTGTTTTTGAAACTTCATGCCTTTTTCTACCCGAACGTTGATTACAGCAGGTGGTTGAACCTATTCCCATACATTGGTCACAAATCTGAAAGTCATCAATATTAATGTGTGAGCAATATTTAGAAGCCGGTTGCCTCACATGTAGATCCGGAAACGTTTTTAAGCGACAATTCAATTTTGTGAAAACAATAAGTTTATTGATTAAAACAACTTTTAGGATTATATCGCGTTTATTTATTATTTACTTATATTTATTTCCCGACGTTTCGAACTCCTTACAGAGATCATTTTCACGAGTGACGAACAAAAAGATGGTAGTTGTTCAAAAGCTATTTTCATTGATACATAGAGCACCCACTTTTTGGAAATAAAAATCAAAAAGTTGATGTCAAGAATATGATTTTTACTATTGGTAACCCACACCAGACCATGAGAACAAAAGTTAAATACTTATTTATAAGATGCATTCATATATCCTGCTTCTAAAGATCCTTTGTTGTATGATTTAATAAGTAAAAGTTGTTATTATTAAATTATTACAAATTATCTTATTTTCTAAGTTGGTTGAGATTAAAGTATAACTATTATTAAATATTCATTGATTTTAAATTAAAAGGTAAAGTGTTTATTAAAAAATCTACCACTGGGTCAAAAACGCGGCCAGTCCTGAGTAAGACCCAGCAAGAAAACTCAGCGGCGGTTCTGCAAAACTGATTATTATTTCATTTTGAACGGGCTATTGATATCGCTATTATTTATAAAGTTTTTGAGAAAAAAAGAAAGGGACTTGGTTTCTAGGTTAAAAAATTAAATTAAAATTATTTTGTTTTGATTATATACTGCACTACTCAAAATTCTACATTATTTTGGTTCCTGATTTGGGTCTGACCTGCAAACTATACTAATAGTATCTCGCTGTCTTGAGCTGTTTGATTGTGGGCTAGGTTTGATGAGACTTATGACTGGGTTCCAGCTAGGTGATAGTTTCCAGCCATCTTCTCTATTGAAATTCTTTGGATGTTTTTTGATTTCAATAGCCTCGCGTATCATCCTGGGACGATAATGTTGTTCTTTGGCGAGGATTTGTGGTTTGTCAAACCTGATGTAGTGTTTTGAGCCCTCCCTAGAGTGAGGGCTCAAAACACTACATCAGGTTTACAAACCACAGTGTTCACAAACAGCAGACTTATTGTAGCGGTTGTGCTTCACATCCGCTATGTGTTCTTTGATCCTGGTTTTAATGGACCTCTTTGTTTGTCCGATATAAGAGAATCCACAATCACAGTCCAGCTTATATACTCCTGGGTCTTGCAAGGGGATGTGGCACTTGAGAGATGGTAGAAATTGACTAACTTTCTTGGATGGCTTAAAGTATGTTTTAATTGAAGCACGTTTTAAAATATAGCCAATTTTGTCAGTGATTCCCTTTATGTAGGGCAAGATGGCAGGTTGGCACTCAACTATGGCTTGCTTCACTCGGTTTTTGTGATGATTTCTGGGAACTTTAAGCTGATTGGCATGTAAGACTTTTTTCACATGCTGAATCTCCTCTGCTATGTGTTCCTGGTCACAAATCCCTCGTGCTCTCTGAAACAAAGATTTTGACACGGCAGCTAACTGTAAAGGATGGTGGTGAGATTCACCATTCAGGTATCTATCTGTATGGGTTTTCTTTCTATACACAGTGTGACTCAAGGTGTTATTAGAGTTACGAATAACTAACACATCCAAGAATGCTAGAGAATTGTTAGACTCCAGTTCCATTGTGAATTGTATTTTGGGATTTATGGAGTTAAGATGGTCTAAGAATACAGTTACTTTGTCAGATGGTAAAATTGTGAAAGTGTCATCTACATACCGCTTATAGAAACGGGGTTTAACAGGTGAACTCACCAAAGCAGTCTCCTCGAAGTCCTCCATGAATATGTCGGCCACGACAGGAGAGACCGGTGAGCCCATGGCCACTCCATCTACTTGCTTGTAGAATTTGTCCTTCTACAGTAGGTAGCCAGATGTGAGGCAGTGTTCTAATAGTTCAGTGTATTAATGCAGTCCTGTACAGGACTGCATTAATATTATATCCAAGAAGCTAGCAGAAAATCAAATAGCCAAAGAATACACTGAACTATTATTACTATAACTACTATTATTTATTTATAAACAAAATATCGATTCGGCGACTCGAGCTTTTGCTTACAACTTCAGGAATAAAAAGGTATTAAAAAGATATCTAATACATAAATAAAATGGCAATTTCACTACAATAGTTGTACAAAACTAATTCCCTAGCATATCAAGCAACAATGCCCGCCGCAAGCAACAGTTGGCAGTACTGGTTGAAACCTTATTGCAACTGAACACAATACAATTGAAAAGTCAATCAGTATTACTTCGAGGCGAATGCAAGAGACCTGTATTAGAGAAGCAAAAAATTGTTATCATTATAATGGCTGATATAATATTAATCATATACATATCATGCTTGCAAATCAAACATAACATAAAACATAACATAACTTTACGCCTTTTGTTACCCGAAGGTGTAGGCAGCGGCTGTTAAGCCTCGTCTCGCCGTTATGTTTACGTCCCAACCTATTGCCATACCGGGCACAAAGTTTTCAGTCATCGATATTTATCACACATAACTTCCGAAAACAATTTCGAAAAGTCATTGGTGTGAGCCAGTGTCAGGAATCGAACCCGGACTTCTGGATCAGAAGCCGTGTGCTCAACCACTGGGCCACCGAAACTTTTTACCTTGCTACAAATACTAATTGAGTTAATCAAACATGTGTGAGTATTAGTAGACATTTTTTAATAGTGTATCTAATTCAATTATTTACATAAAAAAAGAAATCATTAACTTACCTAATAAAGAACTACCGTCCCTGGCCAAGTTATAAGATCCACAATACTACATATAAAATATTAATTACTAGTTGACCCAGCGAATTTTGTTCCGCCAACTCTCGACCTCAGGATCAGAAGCCGTGTGCTCAACCACTGGGCCACCGAGACTACAAATCAAATATTTTGTAATGATACTATACATGTCCTGGTTCACACCAATGACCTTTCGAAATTATTTCCGTAAGTTATGTGTGATAAATATCGATGGCTGAAAACTTTGTGCCCGGTATGGCATTAATTTCACCACCTATTCCATTTGGGATGTCCGTGCCGCTGTCTACACCTTCTGGTAGAAAAAGGCGTGAAGTTATGTTTATACTATATATTACTATATGTATAATGTAATGTTCTTAGTTCATTGGTGAAACAACTGTTGAGTAGCTGTCGGCGAGTTTGCTCCCCATCCTAGTACAAATATTTTAAGCACATGAATGTTTGTATCGAGTTTAGGTATTTTTTTTATCTATTATGATTGTGTATTTAACAAACTCTTATTCAGCTGTATAGAAAGAATGCATGATGCAAGTTTGACTAAGCAGACATATAGTGCGAAAGCGGCAGGATAGGGCCTAGGACGGCAAGCTTTCCATATCCAAATTGAACGAGAATCTAATGAAAGAGATGTCAGGAGCTTTCAAAACAGACGATCGTATATGACAAGCTTTATTAAAGAACTTAAGTATGTATTTATTAAAAAAAAATATTAACCTTCAATATCTAGTTTCCATATTTCCAGCTGCTTAATTAAGAAATCTAGAGAGCGTTGTGTAGGTATATTGTGTCGTAAATATTGTTAAAAAAATGCGCAATTACACGAAAACTTTAAACAAACCGACTACAAAATGTTACTTATGGCTTGAGTAATAAAAAACCTCGACAGAACGGCAACAAAACGTGTAACCTTATGCCGTATGTTTTCACCTAAAGGACTTCCTGCGACTTTGATTAATTCTGAAGTGCATATTGTGCTATAAGAGGTTCGTGTAATGTGGCACCTATAATACCACCTCTACGGAACTTAGTTCCGTTGCAACAGGTGAATTACATTATTGTCACATATTATAAAAAGTGCACATAATCATGAAATGTTTTCAATATTATTCTGTAAACTCTTTTCGTTTTATTGTATGTTTCGCCAGTAAGTGGCCCGTTAGTAAGTATGTTAGTAGTTAGTACATTTGCAAATATAAGGAATAATTATGAATATTGGGGGTCATGTCAAGAGCGTGCACGTCGCGATCCCTGCCGTCCCAGTGGGACGCAATCTTGACCAAAGCAAACTCAGCCGGACGGGCTGCTAGGGCGTGCCCCGTAAGCGACGGGCACCGATTAGCCCCCGTCGGTGCGGCTGCATGCGCATGCGGCGAAGGGGGCCGCCACCCTTCACGCAGCGCCAATCCTGGCGGGACGAGGAGAGGGGAGTGCCGTATAGGCACGTGGAATGTTAGAGGTAGCATGGCAAGAAAGATGAATGAGGTGATGGATGTATTAAATGAGAGATGCCTGGATGCCTTATGTTTGACGGAGACAAAGCGGAGGGGGAGGGAGGCCGAGGACCTCCCCGGTGGCATGGTAGCCCTATGGTCCGGAGTGGACCCGGACGTCCGTGCCAGTGGGGGTGTTGGAGTCGTTCTCTCCTCCCGCTTTGCTTCCGGAGTGAAAGATTATGAGTTGGTAGGCCCAAGACATCTTTGGGTTCGAATAAAACTGGGGATCACGCGAGTTTTCCTGGTCGCAGCTTATGCTCCCGTTAGCTCCGCGGATCCCCGCGAACTCGAGGAGTTTTGGGAAACTGTTAGGGATATTCTGGATCTAGCTGAGGGAAATGAAAGGATAATTCTGTGTGGTGATCTTAATGGGTGGGTCGGAACTAAGCGAGACGGCTTGGAGGCTGTCCTTGGTCCGAATGGTGACAAGAGAGTGAATGATGCTGGAAAGCCGATATTGGACGTATGTCTGGAACGGAACCTCCTTGTGTCTAACACATTATTCCGTCATAAAGATATTCACACGTATACGTGGAGACGGAATGAGCAAAAGAGTATGATAGATTTGATTTTGATAGATAGTCGTCTCCGAAATACTCTAAGGGATACAAGAGCCTACAGAGGCCCCACTCTTGATACGGACCACTACCTGGTGGTAAGCCGATTCGTGGGCCTTTTCAAGAAGTGGAGACACTGGCGAGTGCGTACCCATTTCGGAGAGCTTGAAAGGATAAAATGTGAGAAATTAGAAGATGAAAGTGTACGGAGTATGTATGTAGGCCTAGTCAATAAAAGACTCAATGAGACGAGTCTTTCTGACCTAGGTGTTGAAGAATGCTGGGAAAGAATGAAAGAAAGTATAGTGAATAGTGCAAAAGAAGTATGTGGTAGTGCAAAGAGGCATAAGATTCTGAGAGGTGACGCCTGGTGGGACGCGGATGTGATATCCAGCGTCGAAAGAAAGAAAAAAGCATGGTTGGATTATGTCTCAAGTTTGAACCAGAATGAGCCAGAGAAAAAGTATGAGAGCTACCGCCGCTGCAGGAATGTTACCAAAGCCTTAGTGAAAGAGAAGCGTGAAAGACTTGTTGCGAATGAGGAAGTGAGGTTGACGGAGAACTTCGAGGCGAATAACAAACTCTTCTGGAGGGAAGTTAGAAAGTCTCGAGGTTCTTCGTCAACATCCAGAATGGACAAAATTATGTCTAAGTTTGGTGACATTCTTGCAAACCCAAGCGATGTATTGGGCAGGTGGAGTGAGTATTTTGGGGAAATGTACGAGTATGTTCCGGATGTGGGCGCCGCGAGTGAGCCTACGGCTGACACCGCTGCGCCAACATCTGATGAGGACATTACTATGGAAGAGATTGAATGGTCGATACGAAGTATGAAAAATGGTAAGGCAGCTGGAATTGATATGATGTCTGCTGAAATGATCAAACACGGTGGAACCTGTGTCCGGGACGCTTTCCTGACCTTGAGCAATCTGTGGTCGGGTAAGGTTCCCATGGACTGGAGGCGCGCTGTCATCGTGCCCTTGTATAAAGGTAAGGGATCACGTATGCAGTGCGCCAGTTACAGGGCCATTAGTTTGATTAGTTTAGCAGCAAAAGTGTATGGGAAAATTATTGAAAGGAGAATGAGGGTGATATCTGATGGAGTGTTGTGGGAGGCTCAGGGTGGTTTCAGAAGCGGACGAGGGTGCATGGATCAGATTTTTTCTCTCCGCAACATCGTGGAGAAACAACTGGCTGTTAACCGGAAGGTTTTCTGCGGTTTTGTGGATCTGGAAAAAGCGTTTGACAGAGTGTTACGAAAGGATCTGTGGGATATACTCCCAGGCTACGGGGTGAGCGGAGCACTGCTGCGCGCTGTGCAGTCCACTTATGAGGGCTGCACAGCATGTGTGCGTGTTGACGGCGGCTTGTCCCCCTGGTTTGACGTCAATATCGGCGTCAGACAGGGTTGCGTGCTGTCCGCCCGACTGTTCATCCTGTACCTGGACAGTTGTCTCCAGAGAATGAGATCGATGGATGTAGGGATGCGAATGGGTGACCTAGTTGTGAGCTGCCTGCTTAACGCAGATGACGCCGTGCTTCTAGCCGAATCGCCGTCGGACCTGCAAACACTAGTCACTACTATGAAAGATGATTGCATGATTAAAGGCTTGCAGTTGAATGCGACGAAAACGAAAGTAATGGTGTTTGAAAGGGAGGAATCCAGAACAGATGCAAGGATAATGGTTGATGATGTAGTGCTGGAACAGGTGAATGAAATTGTATATCTTGGATGCGCTTTTAGCAGAGATGGAAGGTACACCGCGGATGTAGAAAGACGAGTGGCGATAGGAAATAGCGTAAACGGAGTGTTGGGCAGATTCCTGGGCGCAAAAAATATTAGCAGAAAGGCCCAGTTAGCAATCCACAATGCAGTCCTGATCCCAACACTAACTTATGGAAGCGAGAGCTGGGTATGGCAGAGTGTGCATGAAAGTAGAATAAACGCGGTAGAAATGAGGGCTCTACGCAAAATCTGCGGAGTGACTCTCGCTGACCGCGTAGAAAACAAGGTTGTAAGGAAGGAAGTTGGTTTGAAAGAGAGTGTCGGTGTAAAAGTAAGAAAGGGCATGCTCCGATGGTTCGGACATGTAGAAAGAATGGTTGACGCAAGACTGACTAAGCAGATATACAATGCAAAAGCGGACGGATGTAGGAGTCGAGGACGGCCAAGACACACGTTCAAAGACCAAATAGAACGTGTTCTGGAGGAAGGTGATGTTAAGATCCTCAAAAACCGACGCGCGTGCATGAAAAGAGTTATGAAAGTCAATGAAGCGAGTGAGGTGTGTAAGAATCGTGCCCTATGGCGCTCTGTTCTCTCTGCCTACCCCGCAAGGGATTTGGCGTGAAGTTATGTATGTATTATGAATATATTTTAATTAGTTAAATGTTTTTTTTTACTGAGCGCCAACTTAGATCTCGAATTTTTTATCACACAACTTCTGTTAGATAAGTCATTAGTGCAAGCCAAGATGCGAAGCTGAGACTTCTTGATTCAAAAGGACGGTGTCCGACCACCAGACCACGGAGTTCGGTTAGCAGTTTTGATTGTAACTAAATTAGTTATTATTCATAAACAATTAAGGAATGTGTAATTCATAAACAGTGTAATAGATAGTAGCAATGACGTAATCCCAAGATAATGACGTAATTATTATAACCAGAATTAGACATGAAGGAATATATCCTGACAATAAACGCTATCTGATATTATTATCATAGGCGGCAGTTCCTATTGCCGCACATCGGGCAAAATTTCTTCATTAATATTTATCACACACAACTTGGAAGTGGATTTGTGAGAAATTCCCGGTGTGTATTTGCGAAATGGGAATTGTGGACCTTCTTATTTAGAATTATGAGTGCTAGGTAACCGAAATAATGATAGATAATTATGAATATATTCTTGTAATGTCAAGGCTTCTTTAACTGAAGGTATGGGCAGCGGTTGATACGTCTCAACTCGTCGAGTTGCTACGCCGAAATTAGAATAGGTGGCCGGAACCTACTGCAAAAATCTGACAAAACGTCAGTCAGTCATCGATATTTATCACACATAACATACTAAAAAGTCAAAGATTTAAAAAAAGGATAGGCTCGACCTTTAAGCCACTCATACGACTAAAACTATATTGGTCGAATATTAATTACTATATGTTATGGCGACAGTATTTATTTTATTTATTTTACTATTTATTCCGATATAAAAATATATTATTTTAAAACAACATTTTAATTGGTTTCAGGCGTGTACCGTGTTAAATAACTTTGTTTTTTCCGTACTTTATCGAGTTTTGTTTCTGATATTTCGATACGAATTTCAATTTGAGCATTGAACTGTGTTTGTAACATGACGCAGATTTTATATTTTGAGATATTTAAAAAAAAATACGGAAATTAAGTTAAAGCCGACGACATCTACTCAATGAAATTATTATATTTATTATACTCGTTATATTTATTATAAATAAATATAACGAGTATTTCTTGCAGTTTAGAGTCTTAAATAACAATGAAATATATTATCCCCATTTCGTCTAGTGTCTAAATAAAACAAAAGTCTACTTCTAGCACTATCTAATGACAATCAAGCGAGAATTCCAATAAATATTCCTGGTCTGCAATAATGGTACTATTAAAATTTGTTGTTTTAATAATATATTTTTATAGAAAACGTTAGAAGCCGAGTGCTAGTTGTTTCAAATTATTTCTCCATAATTTTCTATGCAATTGAAATTTATTACGACATTATCATCATTACCAAAGTAGTCTAACGTAAAAACTCAACTTTTGGCGTGAAGTTGAGTTTCTTCAGGGGTAGGTTCAGGCACCAAGGGGTCATAAGACTCGTTTTCTACACAGCTCACACGCCTCTCGACTTTCATAACTCTTGTCATATACGCTTATCAGATTTTAAGGCGTCACCTTTGACAAGAGCACGTTTAATTTGTTTATAGAAAGTGTATCGGGACCATCCCCGACATTATATCCTCCGTTTTGCTCTATTTAAATGTTTAATTAACATTACAGCACCCATAATTTTAACATGTGCGAGCCTTCGGAGCATGCCCCAAACTTTAACACCGACTCTTTCTTTAGAAATAAGTCGTCTATATATGTGCATTTTTATTTTATGAAAAAGCGAGATTAACGAGCAGGCGTATCATATGATGGGAAAGGGAAGGGGATTATGCCTCCGGATGCTATCTAACCGTGCGAAACGCGGCCTGAGCCACTCGACGTCGATATTCTGAGAGGTAGTGCTATTTCACCGGTTGAGCCGTCCCATTCATGCAGCTCACTACGTGGCTCTACCACTCCATTTTACCTTTACACTCACACCTATCGAGTCTTAATTGAAATAAAATAATTTAAACAGTCAACAAAATGAAACTCGTCGACGTCGTCTCTAGATAGATTTATCGTTGCCACTTCAGTTTGAGAGGTCCCAAGTTCAAATACGTGTACACGCCAATGCTTATCCCCTTAATTTGGTTGGTAATTTGTGAAAATTGGAATGTATGTGTGATAATTAGCGATGATAAAAAATGTTAAAATTATTCGTTTCCCATGAATATAAGTATTTCATATATAAAGCATCCAGGCTGGAAAGGTGTTTATTAAATAAAAGAAATAAATTGATTTTTCTGTAGTAAAAAGAAAATCTTTTAATCTTTATTGCCAGTGAGTCTGTTCGCCACAAATATTTAAATATGTATAACAAAATAGTATACTGACATTAATATTATTAATTTTGCACAATATTAAATGCCTGCCCGCTGTGCCCGAGTGCTCGGCTTGGATGAATTTTGCAGCGCACGCTAAAATACTTCGCAATCGGCAGAGTTTTATAATTGAATTTATTAAAAAGAGAAAAAGTTTTATTTTTCAAATGAACCGAATGGATTTTCATTTTTTTTTACATATTTTCTTCTTTTATCCTTTAATTCAAGTAAAGAGGGTGTAGACTTAATTACTTACATACAAAATAATTAATTTTAGATATTTGAACAGATTGTGTCTGACTTTTTACAATACATGAGCTAAGCCCATTCTATTTTCCATAAGAGTCGTTAAATGGGAATTAACACTATCTATACCAGCCATTAATATTCATTATGTTAATTATTTTGTGTTATATTATAATAAGTTATGTTATGTTATAAATAGGTGGTCCGATTCTTCGATCTACCCAATATGCCTACAAAATTTCCTGAGAATGGGTCAAGCCCTTTCCGAGGAGTTCAATAACCCCCGCCGTGACACGAGAATTTTATATACTCGATATGTCCACAAAAATGACTATATCCCGGATTTGAACCCATGCTTATTTAATGTATGTAGTAAACGGGATTATTCCGTATATATTATAGTGGTATAGTATAGTATATATATATTCCGTATATATATATATCCGTATATATTATGTATGGGAGTGAATATTGGGTATGGCAGGAGAAGCACAGAAGTAAGATTAATGCTGTAGAAATGAGGAGTCTGAGGAGTAAGCTGGAGTAAGCTTGGTGGATAAAATGAGAAACAGTGTAATTCGGGAACGTTGTGGTGTGAAAGAAGATATAGTGACAAGGATAGAGAAAGGAATGCTTAGATGGTTCGGACATGTAGAAAGGATGGACGAAAGAAGACTGACTAAACGAATTTATAAGACAAGTGTGAAAGGGCGAACCGGTAAAGGACGACCTAGGCGGACCTACCACCAACAAATCTACGATGTGTTGGTGAGAGGCCAGGTCGTCGGTTGTGGCCACTCCTGGCCACAACCGACGAGCATGTATGAACGCGATAATGAGGGTGGAGGAAGCAAGAAAGGTATGTCAGGATCGTAGCAAGTGGAAAGAATTAGTCTCTGCCTACCCCCATAGGAAAAAGGTTTGATTGTATGTATGTATATTATTGTATAGCTTGAAGCCACTTAGATATCCAAAATTAACTAATTCACCACCGTTTTTAGCACGGAGCCTATTTATAGCTTCAGTTTCTGCTTAGTCACGACGTTTATTTGTGTAATGAGATGGAACTAGTTCAAGGACTACACCAAAGGTACATACAGTTACGCACACTGCGTAACTGACGCAGGCAAAGGAATATCAACGCAGAGGTAACTATATAGGTATAAAATGTTTTGCCTTAATATGGCCGCACTCCATCGTGATTCATTTTGTCTGGTCAGTTAAAATATTATCCGTTATACAACGTTTGACGTTAATGTTCAGATTAATTAGGAACTTAGGAGGGAAATTAGATAGGTGTAGCCGTATTTTTGCGTCCGAAAAACTGGCGGTACCTATTGTCACACACCGAGCACAATCATCAATTATCATCATAATATCTACCAAAATTTAATAACACATAATTCCGAAATTGATATGATTGAGTGAGCCTGTATTCGCTCTCACGACTTTTTGATCCGGAAGTAGGGTGGCGACAAAAAATTGACTTCAAGCATAATACAACCTGAACTGACTGATATCGGAATATCCATTGCAATTTAAAAATATTTTATGCATAGATTCGAGCTTGGGACATCTGAACCAGAATTTGGAGCTCTAGATCTCTAGACCATCGAAACTTATGATACGATAGATGATCCTAGGGCCCATATCACCACGCCAACCACGTCCAGGTATATTATAGAAGAACTATCAGGTGATTTTATAATTTCTATTTTATTCATAAATATTTTTCTACTAAACATTATGTTATCCAAAATAAGCTTTATGTGGTTTTACAGTTTACAAAAGTAATTAAATAAGTTTATATTACATTTAATCACTCGCCCAATTAACTAGTACGTGATATTAGTGGTCAAATATCACCGTTGGTTTACCGATACTTCACGATCCGTCCAACATATTTGCTCATGCGTATATGTTGCCAACACAATTATGTACGTATGAGGAACCCTAATTTGTTTATTTTACAGATGCCTCAAGGAAGGATATGTGACCACTAATAGACGCCCGGAGCTACGCTAGTTTGTCGAACTAAATCTAACGAGATTTTCATGGATATTCAATATTTCCCTAGATATAGTATACTCAAGGGTGTGGACAGCAGTAATTATACCTCGAGACTAATTTTCTAAGCTCAAATGTTATATGTAGAGGAACACAGTAGTTAAAATCGGACACAATTCGGTCAGTGATATTTACCGCAAAAAAATCCAAAAAGTCCAATGACTTTTCTTCATCTCATTTCATCGTCATTGTCTGCTTCATTTTCTTTTCCTCATGCATGTTCCACCCTGAATATTCTGAAGACTTGTGATACGCAACCAGAAACATATACATGTACTTCGAGTAACCTTCAGATAAAACACGGCCAAAATAAAAATTGGATTTGGACCATGTCATTTGTCAGGAGTCACCAATTATTTAGTGAAGCGCCGAGATGGTTTTGCTGTGTAGTGATTCTCTTTATAACTAGAGCTACTATTTTATAATTACTTCGACAGATAATCTTTCAGTTTTTAAGCTGATGCTTTTTAAATCCGAAGGTTACGTTACGTTACGATCCTGTACCGCTGAATTAAATATTTGCTCCAATGGAATTACGTGGCAATCACATTGCGATAAATCTGTACAACCTTGAATCCAGGAGGTTATTCGAAAATTCAACTCCAATGTGCATTTGAACTCCGAAACTCTCAATCGGATATGAGAGGGAGAGAGTTTGGACACTAGACCAACCAGACTATTTATATTACATTCATTAATAACACATAACATAACTTTACGCCTTTTTCTACCCGAAGGTGTACGCAGTGGCTGTTAAGGCTCGACTCGCCGTTATGTTTACGTCCCAAATGAAATAGGTGGCGAACCTATTGTCATACCGGGCACAATGTGTCAGTCATCGCTATTAATCACACATAACTTTCAAAAATACATTCGAACAGTCATTAGTGTGAGCCAGGATTCAAACCGGCGACTTCTTGATTCAGAAGTGGGGTATTCGACCTCTGGACCACCGAGACTTCAATTAATCTCTTAAATTAAACCGTTTAGGAATATATTTAAGAAAAAATTAAGAAAGCTATAGATAAAGCCACAGTTTGTGAGTAAGTAAATAATTTTTTTCAGCCACAGTTTGTGAGTAAGTCAATACATTTTTTCATACCTATTTTACAATAAAACTTGCAACGTCAATGAAGAATCAAGACCTGTTTGATTTTGAGAAACTTTGAGAATAGACGAAAAAACAAGACCATATATTATATTGAATTATTATAATTAACTTGGGAACATAGGGAAGTAGTAAACAAATAAATTTGTACTAATAGCAAATGTCTAAGTTCTCCAATTATACTCATAATAAAAGCAAGTTTTTGTAACTTTACGACTTATAACAACACCCGAACATGTAATCTGATACCAGTACTGTTTAAGTTGTGTTTAAAACTTAAGACTTCTGAAATAGAAGTCGTAATACCACTATCGTAGATCGTAGACCACTATCCAACGAGGCTTTTTTATGATAGACGGCTTCCATCAGGTTAAATTTTATAATCGCCTCTTGCCTAGAGTGATTCTAGACGCTAATAATTATGAACCTAATTTCGATATAGCGATTAGCCTCTGTTAATTATTAAACAAGTTGCTGATGGACTTAAACTAATCACTAAATACAGTAAGATAAAGTTGATTTTTCAATGTACAAACGTGACATGGAGAGTAACTAATTCCTGAGACTATCCAAGAGAATTTGCCAGTCGATCGAAGCCTATATCCGTCACACATAGAACATCCGGCATTTGCCGACTCGCGAGTCGGCTGTTATTACGCGTACGTACTGTAATTTATTTATACAACTTTCTTAACACCGTGTTTCAGGATGTTATTTAATTACACGTATATATTCATTCTTCAACTCATTAATTTTACCATAATTGTTAACTAATTTTGTATGTTGATTAAAAAATTTGATTTTGAATAGTCTCGATGGCTTTGAAAATATTTTGTATGTACCACCACCTTGAGGAAGCTGGTAGCCCACTAAAACCTCTAGGGTGTTGCTCCACGACAGGGAAGTGAAATACTTTCATACATTAGCTTGATCCCACCTTTGGTGGCGCGTCATGGCCAAATTTTCGATGACGTGCCAGTAGTTCAGTACCAATTTTCAGTAAAATATTAGTAACTTTTCGTAAGTTTGTCAGTAAGGTAAGTTATATGATAATAAACCAGGCCACCTAATATGTAGGAAAAAAAAACTGTCGTGTTGAATCATAATTGAGCTGACAAGGCGTGAAGTTAAATATGTAAATGTTTTCGGGTTTTATTTATTGGATGTAACGCTTTTAATTTAAGGTTGGCCAATGCATTTTGTGCAGACGTTTGCCGAGCTTTATTTCGCATCAACGCCTCGTCGCTTTGATGTAAAAAAATAAAATACGGAAAAAATTACAGAGCGTATACGGCGACCACATTCACGCTTCACTGTACGTACATACGTCTGTTTAGGCTGAACGTGGGTATACTCTGCCCCTCTTGGCTATTTTCTATTGTGAAATGATATTTTGTGTCACGTGTAAATGGCAGGTCGGCGTCTGAGTAAAATTTGACACAGTAGAGATTATATAACATAACATAACTTCACGCCTTTTGTTACCTGAAGGTGTAGGCAGCGGCTGTTAAGCCTCGTCTCGCCGTTATGTTTACGTCCCAAATGGAATAGGTGGCGAACCTATTGCCACACCGGGCACAAAGTTTTCAGTCATCGATATTTATCACACTTAACTTCCGAAAACTATTTCAAAAAGTCATTGGTGTGAGCCAGTGTCAGGAAGCTTAGCTTATATATATTCATACCTATATTTATTGAATAGGAATAGGGGGCAAACGAGCAGGCGTGTCACCTAATAGTAGGCAACTAACACCGCCCATGAACTACTGCAACACAAATAGTGATGCAGTTGCGTTGCCGGTCTTTAAAATGTGCGATGGGAATAAGAGAGGGGAAGGGGTTGAGCCTACGGATACCTCTCTCACCGGGCGAACTTTGATTTTATTTGAGAACGTGGTATTTCACCGGTCGAGCCGGCCCATTCATGTAGTCTGTAACGTATATGTATACTGTATAGGCTATTTACATACATACATGCATAGGCTATTTATTATTACTATAAAACAGTTAAACCATATGACGGTAAGAGAAGTATCCGAAGGCCCATCCCTCCCTTCTCACCCCTATCCTTTAAGGTCGGCAACGCAACTGTATCATTGTGTATGTTCAGAAAAAGTTCCAGAAAAAAACCGAAGAGTCGTGTATGTCTGAATTCCTGGGCAAATATTGAATATCTACCAAATTTTATAGTTACTTAAAAGGTTAGCAAATATAATAAAATACTTTAAATAATGAATACTTATAATACCATAGATTACAGTAAAATTATCATAGAAATAGCTCATAATTATATAGACATATATGGGCTTCAAGAGTATAAGAGCTCTGTAAATGCGTCCATGTTGTGATACGTACAAAACTGTCGTATGAAATCTGTTATGGCCGATTCCAAATACAGGTGTACA
Organism: Euproctis similis; assembly: GCA_905147225.2. NCBI lineage: Eukaryota > Metazoa > Arthropoda > Insecta > Lepidoptera > Erebidae > Euproctis > Euproctis similis. Next base: position 19,845,416 of record LR990107.1, on the reverse strand, counting down.
TATTGATTTATTTGTATATAATCCGATAAATGTTGGCACGCATTCATAATGCATGAATGCTTCAAATTTACACAGTTATTTCACGATATTGGCTGATGTCAATATGATGTATTTGTTTTGGTACCGGATAGGGGTAAAGGAATAAGTGGGTCACTTGGTGGCAAGGGATTAATGCCGAAAAGGGGAGAGACTGCGATGTCAGAACATCTCCTCGAATTTAGGCAGTGTGAACCCAGAAGAACTACGTGCCCTCAGTGAGAAGGCTTCGGCGACGTTCTGCAGGGCGCTACACGTCAAAGAGGGTCGACACTTGAAGCAGGGTTCCTCAAAGGATAGGCGTGATCCATGTGCTGTGCCCGGTCGGCGCCCCGAAGAAGCTCGCCGAGACAGACAGGTTGCTAGTCGACTGGAGCAGCGCCCGGTGCCTGGCCCTGGACCACACGGAAATGCTCTGCTGGAGAATTGCGGCGCAGTATTTAACCAGTGAAAATTCGTGTAGTAATTAAATATAAGTTCTTTTTCTTACATGTAAAGTGTCTATTTTCAAATCTTAATAATCAATTTAGAAATTATTAGCAATTAAAAGTTAAATAGTTACTTGCTATATTAAGTTAATTCCTTCCTTTCACCGGCGTTGTGAACAAATCGATAGAAGTTTGACGTTATAATTAATGTGTACAGTACACAAAGGCCCGTCTACGGAATTCGTTTTGTTACCAAAACTTCACACCGCAGAAATTTCACTTATTCAATTAAATTGCTTAATACAATAATATATACTTCAGGATTGAATTCAGTTACTAAATTAAATTCAACAAGTCATGTCTGCAATCTTGATTAAAAATGTAATTATGCCATAAATGAACGAAATATTAAATGGATATTAAGGAACCAGCTGCCGGCAACGGTATTCCCGGACTGCTACGACCTTGAAACCTTCAAGACACGAGCGTATTCCTATCTTAAAGGCCGGCAACGCTGATGCGACGTCCCTGGTGTTGCGGAAGTCCATGGGCGGCGGTGGTCGCTTTCCATCAGGTGACCCGCACACTCTTTTGTCCCTTTTTATCCGTACTGATATTATAAAGCTGAAGTGATTTGGTTTCTTTATTTTACCACTGGTTCGGATTGAAAGCTAGTTTTGTAATGCATAGTCAATTGATTGAGTTAAGCATAGGGTTAAGCTTAGGGCTATATGAGGTACATCACGCTATGATCAATAGTAGCCGAGCAATATATTTTTTATTCTTTTATTATACACCTGAAGTTCACGCGGTCAGCTAGTAATTAGAAATAATTATTTATTTATTTATTCCCAAAAAAATTCAACTATCCTTACAGGCTAACCCAGTATAATGGTGTAACAATGAACTAAATCTAATATTAGCATATATATAGTACAATAAATTAAAGAGTCCTTCCTATATGCGACCTTTGTGAACTCGCTCATGAGAATAGATCCACGTTCTCGGAGAGCGCGTTGAGCGCCCGCAGTGCTCGCGTCAGAGGCGCCTGGTGCAGCAGGTCGGTTCGCGCTAGCGGCACGGCCAGCATTGCAGGCCGCCCCCGCCGCCCTCTATACTCGCCCGGTACACATAAACCTAGTATCTCCAATATAGCCGGGTATGTTTTTTTCCCGCGTAGAACTTTAATTACAGTGTAACTTGGTTAAGTGGGACCTGGATAAGTGAAAAACCATAACTGGAACTCATGCTGAGGTCCCAACACTTTGGCACTGAATTACCTCTGTTAGTGGGACGAGGTAAACCTCTACATCTGGGATTTGTTCTTTCGATTTATCATCATAGATAACATTGTTTGTTTACTCATTCTTATTCTACCCACAAATTCCACACGTAATTCCAAGTACGTAAGTACAAATTTTAAGCTTCAATTACCTTCAGTTTTAGTTTCGCTTTACTATCATACAGATGTTTATTAGAAAAATGTCAAAACGAAAGCTACAATCGTTATCATTACGTGAAAAACTGAAGTTAATATCCGTTTATGAAAGTGGGAAGACACGCGAAGAAGTTTGTACCGAATTTAATGTGCCAAAATCTACTCTTTGTAGAATAATTCAGAGTAAACATAAAATTGAATCACAATGTTCTGAAGGACAAGGAAAACTAAAACGTGTACGTTTATCAGAATATCCTGAACTTGAACAGTGTACAAATGAGACCTGATGAACCTGTATAAATGAGACAGATATTTATTTATACCTGTATATCTGAGACACTGGGTAAGTGGAATACCTCTATAAGTGAAACGACATTGCAGGTCCCTTGATGTCTCACTTAACCAGGTTTCACTGAAATACATTGCTAGGGTAACCTCTCTTCTAATTTCCAGCTTCGTGTATCCTACCATTCCTAACACAAATAGGTCGTATATAGAAATGAATATGTGACCATATAGAACGTGTTCTGGAGAAAGGTGATGTTAGAAGCCTCAAAAATCGACGCGCGTGCATGAATAGAGTTATGAAAGTCAACAAAGCGAGTGAGGTGTGTAAGAATCGTGCCTTATGGTGCTCTGCTCTCTCTGCCTACCCTGCAAGTAATTTGGTTTGAAGTTATGTATAGATGAATATCTGAAGATATACGCAGCGGAGATTATGCCACGACATTTAAGATGAATTTTCTAGTTCCCAATAGTCAATAGTGCTGTCAATAGAGGATATTAAAACATGATAGTCACGTTGCAGCGTTTATTTGTCTTATAATAAAAATATTTTTTTCTGATTCTTGTTAATTTGCGAGTTATTTAAATTATGTGCACATAATTCCTGATAAAAAGTAACATGTTTATAAGTGTGCAATGTATTTTTTATTCGGTCTTACTGACATTTATGTCGTTTTAATGGGTACTGTCCGCGGTTTCGCTCGCATACCTAAGTGAAATAACTATCCCATGGGGGGATGCAGCACCGCCGTCATTGTACGATTTATGGATAAGGTACTATTTACTAGTAAAGTTCACGACTAAAGTTTTGTTAAACTAACGTTAAAGTTACAGTTTACATTAAAGTTACATTACTGTCCTAAGGGAACCCATTAGTGGGATAAGAATTTATCTATCTGCCATTTTTATCTAATTATGCGGGATATAAACCCAAATACTTCTGGGTGTACAGGCGGGTTGCTCAACATCCAGACCACAGAGACAACCAATGGACATTTTACGCTCATTATTTTTACTGGTATCTGTAGTAACGGTTAGTACACAATTGCGAGTTTCCTTGAGGACCGAACAGAGCGGACATAAGCGGCTCCTCATACAGAATTGTATTGTATAATTCCTCAGTAGCTCGTGGAGGTTGTTGCAACCCTATGTTTGTCTGGATAATTTATTTATTTTCATCAACTAAATGGTATTTTCAACAATTTATAGCTTTCTTTAGCCCGTTGCTTCACATTTCCATAGTTACTTTAGTATTTAGTGTGAATAATAGTGTATGCTTACTCATAAACCGTTTTATTTGATTAAATTGAACATGATTTAATAGGCGCCCGGTTCATCTCATGACAGCCTCTACATTTCAGGTCGCTCCTGCCACGCGCCCGTGTGAACCTGTTTTACGGAGGCACTTTTCTCAAGCACTCGGGTTTTAATATTTAATTTAACTATATCTAGTGGTAATTGAGAGTCTCGGTGGTCCAGTGGTAGAGCACACGGAGATTCTGATCCGAAGGTTTGGTTTCGATTCCTGATAATGGCTCACACCAATGACTTTTCGAAATTGTTTTCGGAAGTTATGTGTGATAAATACCGATGACTGAAAATGTTGTGCCCGATATGGCAATAGGTTCGCCACCTATTCCATTTGGGACATAAACATACAGGTGAGACGAGGCTTAACAGTCGCTGCCTACACCTTCGGGTAACAAAAGGCGTGAAGTTATGTTTTGTGTAATGTGTTAATTGACAATTTTAAGTGTCTGTGGACACCAATTATAATAAAACTATTTTGAATTTTACTTTTATATTCACAGTTACATATATATCTCTTAAATTTTCCAATATTTTCATAAATTGATATAAAGTTCATATAATTTTATCTCTATTTTTAAAAATAATCAGCAAAAATTCACCAAGACTTTTATTATTACAATATAAAAAAATATACACGAATTGTGATTTATTAACATGCCAACCTCGATCATCGGACTAATAGTATTTAATTGGAGCAATGTTTCTTTTAATACATAGGACGTTGATTTTCCAGTACCTAATGATAAACAGCTATGTCACATCATGAAAAATCTCTACCTAGTTACTCGCTTCGACTTTCATAACTCCTGTCATATAAAATACACCTGCAATTCGGTCTTAGAAAGTGCGGCGTGGCCTTCCTCGACTCCCACACTCTTTCACTTTTGCAGTGTGCCTATAAGTGAGATATACGCAATTCCAGGTTAGTTTTTTTACTTGAAACTTTAATTATTAAAAAAAAATACGGTAAGCAACTAACGTCGTTGGTTATTAAAATAGGATAGGGAAGTGGTCGGAATTGGGATCGGGAAGGAGAGAGCAAAGGGTTGTGCCACAGGATACCTCTCTCACCAAACGCAACACGGCATGAACTACTTAACGTTGATATTCTGAGAGGTCGTGGTCGAGCCAGCCCATTCGTACAGCGAACTGCGTGGCTCTAACACTGTTAAAAATATTATAACGTATCATTTTGATATTATGATTTTGATTCGTATGATTTTTTTCTAATCAGAAATTATCGATTAGTATATTTTAGATTAATATATATTAAAAGTGTTTGTATGTACTACCTAAACATAGGCTTCATTTATTGGGTCCAAACTAAAGTGCATCGTGTGAATTGCGTCCAATGGAACATTATTAAAATTTCTAACTTCAAATGAATATTTTCCCGACTTTTTAAATAAATAAAAGTTTATATTGCAATCAGACGGGACAGAGAAACAACTTTTGAACAAAAACAAACACAAAATAGATAATGAACTTTCGCAACGCAGTCGGTGTTATTAATATGGTATATATTCAATACTAAGAATTTCCTGCAATGTGATTTTTTAAATGGGATAAATGGAAAACGAGCAAGGGGGTCATCTGATGGTCAGCGTCTAGCGCCGCCATAGACAGGCAATTTTAAAGCAATCAATGTGTGTAAAAACAATGTGTTATAGCTAACAAAGTTACAGCTTAACACAGTGTTACGATTGCTTTAAAATTGTTCCGATAGCTTTAAATTTTAATGTTGATCTTCCAAGTTTTCATCGCTTTTAACGGTTTCAATTTCCGTGTTCCGATACTAATCTTTAAATTTAAACAGTGGTAGAGTCTCACAATTCGCTGCATGAATGGGCCGGCTCTACCAGTGAAATACCACGCTTTCGGGTATTGGCGTGAATTGGCTTGTGCCGCGTTTCGTTCGGTGAGAGAGGTATCCGGAGGCCCGATCCCCTTTCCCCTTCTTTTTCCTCCTACTCCCTTATAGGATGGCAACGCACTCTCACTGCCCATGTACACCGTGTAAATTTTCAGTGAGAAGTTACTTACCCACTTGCTCGTTTGCAGTCATATCCCATAAAAAAAAAAAGTTGGAACTAGCAGTTTGGTTTCAGACCTCATACATCCTCTTTTTCAAATTATTTCCATTTATGTAAAACAATAATAAATATAAATAGGAACATTAGTCTTCAGTCTAAGATGAAATAGATGCGTATATGATATCAATGTACATGAAAAGTAAATAGGACGATAAGAATAGCTGGAGTAAACCTGCTGCATAAAATGAGAAAGAGTGCAATTCGAGAACCTAGTGGTGCTAGTGATGATGTAGTTACAAAAAAGTATTGAAAGGATGGACAAAACAAATATATGAGACAAGTGTGAAAGGGCAAGTCGGTAAAGATTGAACCAGGTGAACATAATATCAGCAAATCATCAATCGATGAGTGTATGCCCCGCCCCACCCACGGTAAAAAAGGGTGAGCCTGTTGGCAGCGGCTGTTGAACCTAGAAATTGCTGAATTTTTGGGTCCCTAATAGTGATAAAACCTGTACTCCTACACCGTTCGGACACGAAGTTGTCAGTCATCGATATTTATCACACATAACTTGTGAAAAGAATTCTGATAAGGCATTGATGTAGCCCTGAATCAACCTCAAGACTTTTTGATTCTGAAGCAGGGTGCTCGACGTCCAGACCACTGGGAAACATATTCAGAACATTAGAAACGGTATAAAATGCTTTGAAGTTATAATTATGCAGGGTTCAGCCGTTTTACTATGAACCTGAATAATTTATCTCCCCCGAGGTTGTTAGGTGTTGTTCAGTGGAACGCAATGAGCTGACATTAAAAGAGCCTTCTTTTTAATTACAGTTTGTTAGAAATTCGAAAAAAGAATCCATTTTATCTTTTTTATGCTGTGGACAAAGTTTAACCAATAACTTTATATGTAAAGACAAGTTGTTGGTTGGTAAGTAAAATAACTTTTAATTATTTTCTTTAGCAAAAGTAATCAGTCAAAAACTGTTCTCTGAAACCGGTCGATTTGTTACACCGGCTATGTGCTATCGATTGGAAAATGTAGAAAGTGTTTGCATAGCAATCGTTTCTGGTATTATTGATGATGCCAAATACAATGGTTATTGAAGGCGTATTGGTACATATAGAAGTAAATTGGTTAGGTAAAAAAAAACAACGTAACTTCGCTCATTACTCACGTTAGGAAGCTAAAGTCTTAATGAAACGTTTGGGTAGAGCAGGGACAAAGATAAATTAATATTCTTTAGTCATATCCAAGAAATGAAAGAGAATTTGTAACAATGAATGCTTAATGATAACTGAAAGCCCTGCGGAAGTTCTTTGATTAATCACAAGGGTTGCATATAAGGCTATATGGAGTTGTATACAAATATTTTATTATATGTGTGAACCGCGTCAAAATATATATATATATATATATATATATATATATATACTTCACGCCATGACTCTTGCAGGGAAGGTATACAACTCTTGTTAAATACTCTCGTCAGTTTTAAGGCTTCTGATATCACCTTCCACGAGAACACGATCAATATGATCATAGCAAGTGTTTCGTGAGCATCTTTGACACCTGCTTTTGTATATACAGTGAAACCTGGTTAAGTGAGACATCAAGGGACCTGCAATGTTGTTTCACTTATAGAGGTATTCCACTTACCCAGTGTCTCAGATATACAGGTATCAATAAATATCTGTCTCATTTATACAGGTTATTTCAGTTATACCGGAACGATTTTGTTACTAAGTTGCCCCATGTTAGCAAACACTGTTCAAATTCAGGATATTCTGATAAACGTACACGTTTTAGTTTTCCTTGTTCTTCAGAACATTGTGATTCAATTTTATGTTTACTCTGAATTATTCTACAAAGAGTAGATTTTGGCACATTAAATTCGGCACAAACTTCTTCGCGTGTTCTCCCACTTTCATAAACGGATATTAACTTCAGTTTTTCACGTAATGATAACGATTGTAGCTTTCGTTTTGACATTTTCTAATAAACATCTGTATGATAGTAAAGCGAAACTAAAACTGAAGGTAATTGAAGCTCAAAATTTGTACTTACGTACTTGGAATTACGTGTGGAATTTGTGGGTAGAATAAGAATGAGTAAACAAACAATGTTATCTATGATGATAAATCGAAAGAACAAATCCCAGATATAGAGGTTTACCTCGTCCCACTAACAGAGGTAATTCAGTGCCAAAGTGTTGGGACCTCAGCATGAGTTCCAGTTATGGAGGTTTCTCACTTATCCAGGTCCCACTTAACCAAGTTACACTGTATTACATAATAGTATAAAAAAGGACAAAATATATTGCGTATCGCATTAATATGGCTCTACCTATGCCTCGACAGCACCAACCAATGAGTTTGTAAAGTGATGTGAGCATTATTTAAGAAAAATACTATTTGCAGATGAAGCGGTTGATAGAAATGAAACGTTTAAAATTGTTTGCGCAAATTGTTCCTGAATTTAAATCTCTAAATGTCGTTTAGGGGTCGACAAAAAAAAAAGGATTTTTTTTGTAGGTACCACCCGGAAAGCTTTAGAAGAATTATACGTGCACGCTGGCTGTACGGGTGAAATACGCATGGCAGCGTACCCAACGAACGATCTCTGAATTTAAATATCCCGTTCGCCATTGACATAACTCTTCTTAGTTGAGCAATTGCGGTTTTATTATTTTTAATTTCCGGCCATGAATAAAAAAATATGTTTCTTTTTTCTTTTTGTCAGGTAATTTATATAACGGAGTTTCAGCAATATATTTTAGTTTTATTTTGGTATTCTGCACTGCTCACAAATTATGCCTTTTTGTGAAAATGGGGAGAGATAATCGTTTTTATGGGAAAAAGGGCAAACAAAAAGGATGTCATGCAATAGTATGCATCTGGTGCCGCCCATGGACACCAGAAACACCGAGAGGGTCATAGTTGTGACTTTACGATGAGTTCGATAAGGGAGGGGAGAGGAATCGGCGTGAGCCTCCGGATACCTCACTCATCGAACGAAACACTGAATCACTTTACGTCGATTTACGGAGAGGTACGTTCGTATATATCTTGTTTTTGTTTTTGTTTCTTTGTTAGGGGGTCATGTCAAGAGCGTGCACGTCGCGATCCCTGCCGTCCCAGTGGGACGCAATCTTGACCAAAGCAAACTCAGCCGGACGGGCTGCTAGGGCGTGCCCCGTAAGCGACGGGCACCGATTAGCCCCCGTCGGTGCGGCTGCATGCGCATGCGGCGAAGGGGGCCGCCACCCTTCACGAAGCGCCAATCCTGGCGGGACGAGGAGAGGTGAGTGCCGTATAGGCACGTGGAATGTTAGAGGTAGCATGGCAAGAAAGATGAATGAGATGATGGATGTATTAAATGAGAGATGCCTGGATGCCTTATGTTTGACGGAGACAAAGCGGAGGGGGAGGGAGACCGAGGACCTCCCCGGTGGCGTGGTAGCCCTATGGTCCGGAGTGGACCCGGACGTCCGTGCCAGTGGGGGTGTTGGAGTCGTTCTCTCCTCCCGCTTTGCTTCCGGAGTGAAAGATTATGAGTTGGTAGGCTCAAGACATCTTTGGGTTCGAATAAAACTGGGGATCACGCGAGTTTTCCTGGTCGCAGCTTATGCTCCCGTTAGCTCCGCGGATCCCCGCGAACTCGAGGAGTTTTGGGAAACTGTTAGGGATATTCTGGATCTAGCTGAGGGAAATGAAAGGATAATTCTGTGTGGTGATCTTAATGGGTGGGTCGGAACCAAGCGAGACGGCCTGGAGGCTGTCCTTGGTCCGAATGGTGACAAGAGAGTGAATGATGCTGGTAAGCCGATATTGGACGTATGCCTGGAACGGAACCTCCTTGTGTCTAACACATTATTTCGTCATAAAGATATTCACATGTATACGTGGAGACGGAATGAGCAAAAGAGTATGATAGATTTGATTTTGATAGATAGTCGTCTCCGAAATACTCTAAGGGATACAAGAGCCTACAGAGGCCCCACTCTTGATACGGACCACTACCTGGTGGTAAGCCGATTCGTGGGCCTTTTCAAGAAGTGGAGACACTGGCGAGTGCGTACCCATTTCGGAGAGCTTGAAAGGATAAAATGTGAGAAATTAGAAGATGAAAGTGTACGGAGTATGTATGTAGGCCTAGTCAGTAAAAGACTCAATGAGACGAGTCTTTCTGACCTAGGTGTTGAAGAATGCTGGGAAAGAATGAAAGAAAGTATAGTGAATAGTGCAAAAGAAGTATGTGGTAGTGCAAAGAGGCATAAGATTCTGAGAGGTGACGCCTGGTGGGACGCGGATGTGAAATCCAGCGTCGAAAGAAAGAAAAAAGCATGGTTGGATTATGTCTCAAGTTTGAACCAGAATGATAGTATGACAGAGAAAAAGTATGAGAGCTACCGCCGCTGCAGGAATGTTACCAAAGCCTTAGTGAAAGAGAAGCGTGAAAGACTTGTTGCGAATGAGGAAGTGAGGTTGACGGAGAACTTCGAGGCGAATAACAAACACTTCTGGAGGGAAGTTAGAAAGTCTCGGGGTTCTTCGTCAACATCCACAATGGACAAAATTATGTCTAAGTTTGGTGACATTCTTGCAAACCCAAGCGATGTATTGGGCAGGTGGAGTGAGTATTTTGGGGAAATGTACGAGTATGTTCCGGATGTGGGCGCCGCGAGTGAGCCTACGGCTGACACCGCTGCGCCAACATCTGATGAGGACATTACTATGGAAGAGATTGAATGGTCGATACGAAGTATGAAAAATGGTAAGGCAGCTGGAATTGATATGATGTCGGCTGAAATGATCAAACACGGTGGAACCTGTGTCCGGGACGCTTTCCTGACCTTGAGCAATCTGTGCTGGAGGTCGGGTAAGGTTCCCAAGGACTGGAGGTGCGCTGTCATCGTGCCCTTGTATAAAGGTAAGGGATCACGTATGCAGTGCGCCAGTTACAGGGCCATTAGTTTGATCAGTTTAGCAGCAAAAGTGTATGGGAAAATTATTGAAAGGAGAATGAGGGTGATATCTGATGGAGTGTTGTGGGAGGCTCAGGGTGGTTTCAGAAGCGGACGAGGGTGCATGGATCAGATTTTTTCTCTTCGCAACATCGTGGAGAAACAACTGGCTGTTAACCGGAAGGTTTTCTGCGGTTTTGTGGATCTGGAAAAAGCGTTTGACAGAGTGTTACGAAAGGATCTGTGGGATATACTCCCAGGCTACGGGGTGAGCGGAGCACTGCTGCGCGCTGTGCAGTCCACTTATGAGGGCTGCACAGCATGTGTGCGTGTTGACGGCGGCTTGTCCCCCTGGTTTGACGTCAATATCGGCGTCAGACAGGGTTGCGTGCTGTCCGCTCGACTGTTCATCCTGTACCTGGACAGTTGTCTCCAGAGAATGAGATCGATGGATGTAGGGATGCGAATGGGTGACCTAGTTGTGAGCTGCCTGCTTTACGCAGATGACGCCGTGCTTCTAGCCGAATCGCCGTCGGACCTGCAAACACTAGTCACTACTATGAAAGATGATTGCATGATTAAAGGCTTGCAGTTGAATGCGACGAAAACGAAAGTAATGGTGTTTGAAAGGGAGGAATCCAGAACAGATGCAAGGATAATGGTTGATGATGTAGTGCTGGAACAGGTGAATGAAATTGTATATCTTGGATGCGCTTTTAGCAGAGATGGAAGGTACACCGCGGATGTAGAAAGACGAGTGGCGATAGGAAATAGCGTAAACGGAGTGTTGGGCAGATTCCTGGGCGCAAAAAATATTAGCAGAAAGGCCCAGTTAGCAATCCACAATGCAGTCCTGATCCCAACACTAACTTATGGAAGCGAGAGCTGGGTATGGCAGAGTGTGCATGAAAGTAGAATAAACGCGGTAGAAATGAGGGCTCTACGCAAAATCTGCGGAGTGACTCTCGCTGACCGCGTAGAAAACAAGGTTGTAAGGAAGGAAGTTGGTTTGAAAGAGAGTGTCGGTGTCAAAGTAAGAAAGGGCATGCTCCGATGGTTCGGACATGTAGAAAGAATGGTTGACGCAAGACTGACTAAGCAGATATACAATGCAAAAGCGGACGGATGTAGGAGTCGAGGACGGCCAAGACACACATTCCAAGACCAAATAGAACGTGTTCTGGAGGAAGGTGATGTTAAGAGCCTCAAAAACCGACGCGCGTGCATGAAAAGAGTTATGAAAGTCAACGAAGCGAGTGAGGTGTGTAAGAATCGTGCCCTATGGCGCTCTGTTCTCTCTGCCTACCCCGCAAGGGATTTGGCGTGAAGTTATGTATGTTTCTTTGTAACAATGTGATGACATTATTGAAATATCACGTAGAAATTGCCAGTCGGCATGTCATAAATCGTGGAATATTAAAATTGTGAAATGAAAACTTTAAAAAAATTGTTATGCAGTGTCCGAAGCAGCTGTTGATATTATATTCAAAGTATCACATTGTGGAGTGTTTTTTCTTTTGCTTGATAAACGCTGATGACTGACTCTAGTTGGGACATTTTTCTATTTTTAAAATTAATTGTTAATTCTTTAATGTGGTTTAAAGAAGGGGGAAAAATTGAACAAATTTTAGACGACATTTTTAAGTAGTATATTATTGTAGAAGGAGCGAACGATAGGAAAGTATTGAAAAGAAATATCTGTTGCGCTGACCCTAAATTTTATGTATTTTTATAAGAAAGGGGAAAAAACGAGCAGGACTGTCACGTGAAGATAAGCAACTAACGCCTCCTATGGACATTTGCAACTCAGATAATCTTACAGTTGCGTTGCCGGCCTTTAAAATGGACGAGGGAAGGGATCGGAAGTGGAATGGGAAGGGTAGAGGCGAAGAAATTGCGCCTCCGGATAACTCTCTCACAAAGCGAAACACGGTATGAGTCACTTTACGTTGATATTCTGAGAGGTCGTGATATTTCATCGGTCAAGCCAGCCCCTTGAGGCAGCGAAATGCATGGCTCTACCACTGTTAAATGGCAGGGCAGTATAAGAGATGATGATATGAAATGTGCCTGAATTATTGAATTCAGAATTCCAAATTCAAATCTAGCGGAGTTAAGTGCCACTAAGCTATACAGAGTTCCATGCATGTGACAATTCCGCCAGTTGAACCACATTTCATGGTTTCTCAGATAAAATTAACGTGAAAACGGACAGCAGTACTGCACTATATATTTTCAAGTATTTTAGTACTTTGTTTAGTTTTACTACATTGTAGTCTCGGTGGTCTGGTGGTCGAGAACACGGTTTCTGAATCCAGAGGTCGTGGTTCGAATCCTGACACTGGCACACACCAATGACTTATCGAAATTGTTTTCGGAAAGTTATGTGTGATAAATATCGATGACTGAAAACTTTGTGCCCAGTATGGCAATAGGTTCGCCACCTATTCCAATTTGGGCGTAAACATAACGGCGAGACGAGTCTTAACAGCCACTGCCTACACCTTCGGGTAACAAAACAATGGCGTGAAGTTATGTTATGTTACATTGGCTTAGTACATACACAACTTTACGCCAAATCCCTTGCAGAGTAGGCAGGCAGAACTGAGTACCATGCCATTTAAATTATAGTTACCACGTCTTGTTCTAGATACATTTTAATCCGGGTAAGTTATTTAACAAGCAAATTTATTATGTGAAAACAAAAAACTTTAAAGAGGTAACTGATTTGTCAACAATATCGAACAATAACGATGTATTGTAACTATGGATAAAGTACACTATTGGAATATACTGTTATATTTTTTATTTGGTATATTTTCGAAATCGAAGCAAAAAGATACAATAAGTATAAGTGGAACAACATATGAATAATAAAAGGAGAAAATCGCGATTATATTGTTCTATTATTGATTTGGTTTTATCATAGCACACATACTTTTATATTTTAATCCATTAGAGAATGTGGTTTCGGTTATCGTGGGTTCCATACCGGACTCACACCAATGATTTCGTTACTATAATATTTTCGTTATATGTGATAAATACTGATAAATGAAAAAAAAATTAAAAAATTAAAAAAAAATAGTTAAACCGACTTCTAGAAACGTTAACCACACAATCTTTAGGTATATGAAAACAGTACCTCTATAACTAAAAAGCGATAAATAACGTAACTTACTCATTTGTATACTTAATACAATATACAAAACGGAATACTTTAATAAAGTCATATTTAACTATTATAATAATTACAAATGTTACTTATTTTTGGAGTCGGTGCCAGCCTAGGTAACGTACTCTATTGTTTTGCACCGACTTCAATAATGAGTAACATTTGTAATTATTATAATAGTTAAATATGACTTTATTAAAGTATTACGTTTTGTATATTGTATTAATAATAATAATAGTTAAATATGACTCTATTAAAGTATTACGTTTTGTATATTGTATTAAGTATACAAATGAGTAAGTTACGTTATTTATCGCTTTTTAGTTATAGCGGTACAGTTTTCATATACTTATAGATTATGTGGTTTACGTTTCTAGAAGTCGGTTTAACTTTTTTTTTTAAGTAATTTTTTTCACGAGTTTTTTTTTTATTTTTTTTTTATGGAACAGGAGGGCAAACCAGCTGGCGTGTCACCTGATGGTAAGCAACCAACGCCGCCCATGGACACCAGCAACACATTTAGTGTTACTGTTGCGTTGCCGACCTTTAAGGGATAGGGGATAGGAAAGGATGGGGAAGGGGGGTGGGCCTCCGGGTACCTCTCTCACCGAACGAAACGCGGCATGAGCCACTTTACGTCGGTCTTCTGAGAGGTCGTCGTATTTCACCGGTCGAGCCGGCCCATTCATGCAGCGAACTGCTTGGCTCCACCACTGTTTTAGTTTTATTATTGAGTTATGAACTTCAATAGAAGTTGGTTCATTTTTTCATTTCATTCATTTCAGTATAGTAAATATATTATCACTATTTACAAGTCCTTTTGTTAAATGGTGGATATTTTTAAGGAGCTATATTTGTCATAAATAGGTACTTAGATAAAAGAGTATGTTAATACTTGCTAAGTACTTAAATTTTTGTAATTATCATGGGTAGACTCGATAACACTACAGCTCGTATGAAGGCCAATCGTAGCCTGGAAACTATTGCAGATACTAAAAAAACATTTTTACAGAATTGTGTCCTAACTCCTAACCGTATAAGAGCTCTGTAGCTTCATCATCAGCACAGCAGCATCAGACTTTGATTCAAGCATATCTCCCAAGCAACACGTTAGCAATTTTCATCGACTAACTGCAGTACTGTCTCCCAACTCCTAACCGTTAAGGAGTTCTGTGGCTTCTTCATCAGCATAGCAGCATCAGGTGTATATTCCAGCATACTTCACAAACAACACGCTAGCCCTAGATACTACCAAGTAGTTTCTATTTACCAACTGCAGTACTGTCTTCAAACTCCTAACCGTTGAGGAGTTTTGTGGCTTCTTTATCAGCACAGCAGCATCAAATGTTGGCATCATAAAGGATATCCCTAAGACATCAATATTACGTAATTAAAATAACATACTCGCATACAACTTTTGGTGGATGCCTTCGATTTCTCCTGGTTCCCATCATCAGATCCTGACCTGGTGAAAATGGGACCATCTCGGAAGTAAACAGTATATAACAAAAAAAAATTTTTAAATCGGTCCATAATTGACGAAAATGTCGGTGAACATACATAAAAAAGAATATTATACATACAGACGAATTGAGAACATCCTCCTTTTTTCGAAGTCGTTTAAAAAGAGGGCGCTGTGTTATTTGTGTCCACGATATTTGACACAAATCACACAGTGCCCTCTAGTTCCAAACTAAGCAACTAAATGCTTGTGCTATGGATACTAGATAACGGATACTAATACATAAATACTTTTCTTTTGTAAATACATACATAAAATACATAGAAAAACACCCAGACGCCATATTCATGCTTGTCACAAATATTTGTACTCGCGTGGGAATCGAATCCGCCAACCTCGATTCTGCAGTCGGTAGCTTTAACAATGCGAGGCTCGTCAATAAATATCGATCACTGACAACTTTGTGCACGGTGTATGGCAATACGTTCGCCACCTATTTACATTTGAAACGATTCATCGAGTCGAGGCTTAACAGCCGTTGCTCTACACCTTAGGCTAGTAAAAGGCGTGAAGTTTTGTTATGTTAGTTATGATTACAGAACACTTATTCAATGTATTTACTACACGCTAACCCCGCTATCTTTGTTTCGCCTAAGAAGAAATAAGTAAAAATATGTAAAACAGTAACGTTACTCCTTTTAATACCAGCCTATAAATTCATTTCTAAATTGGCGCAGCCATATCAGAGATTACCCGGAACAAACAGATCAGACCGAAAAAAATTGTGTGAAATGTTATTTTGGTGCATGTACCGTATATTCACACACTTCTCTTTTATTTTTATAAATATAGAAGTAAAGATATTGGTGTCATCCATTAAAATTATTCTGTATCCATAACACCAAGTCCCTTGCGGTATAGACAGAGAGAATAGAGCGCCATTTGGCAAAATTCTTTCACACCTCACCTCTTCTTCGAATTTCATAACTCCTCTCGTGTACGCTCGTTGTTTTCTAAGGCTTTAGACATCATCTTCCTTATGGACCCTTTCAATTTGGTCATGGAAAATGTGCCGTGGCCGTTCTCGACTCCTACATCCTTCTACTTTTCATATATAATGAATATATAATTTTAGATTATAAAATTTCAAAAATTACCTAATGTAAATAAGGATCTTCTCACGCCCCCGTATCAGGATTGATAAGTTTTCCTGAGATGTGAGTATTACTAAGAAAATCACTATCGTAATACGATTTAATTTATCAGTAGAAATTCGATATAAGGAACAAACAAAAATTTATACCAAAATTATTTTTAGCTGTAGATTTGATGATGCTTTGATTGGGGATCGGTAATAACAATTTCTGCAAATAAATGGACGGTTATGAGTTCGGTGTCGGGCGCTGTCTCCGAAATATTCATTAACTACCCACTTTAGTAAGGGACTCCCTCTAGCTGGCACAGAAAATTTATCTTTTAAATTAATAATTCCAATTTCACAGATTAATAAGAAGATAGAATAAATTTTCTATACCTTAAATATTTCAAATTACCGTGCTTTAGAAATATAATATTTTTCACTAACCTATACCTCGTCGCTATAATGGAGGAACTAAGTAACTCGCATTTTGACCAACGATGATTGACGTTTTACCATTTTTGTCACCCCCAAAATGTGTCGCATCTTTTGGTCTACAAACATCCACATATCTGAAACCAAACCAAAAATAAAGCCTTTCATTCCTATTGATATAATGATAATGAGCATGATAAGTAAGAAAGTACATGCTCCGATGGTTCGTACATGTCTAAAAAATGCATCATGCAAGATTCACTAAGCAGATATACAATGCAAAAGCGGACGGCCAAGACACACATTCCATGACCAAAATGACCAAATAGAACGTGTTCTGGAAGAAGGTGACGTTAGGAGCCTCAAAAATCGACGCGCGTGCAGAAAAGAGTTATGAAAGTCAACGAAGCGAGTGAGGTGTGTAAGAATCGTACCTTATGGCGCTCCGTTCTCTCTGCCTACCCCGCAAGGGATTTGGCGTGAAGTTACGTATCTATGTATGTATAATGAGCATTAAAATTTATCACTAAAAATAACTCTACAAATAAATTAATAACTGTGACTTTTGATCACTTGAGTATGAAATGAATGAACTAAGTTGAATTATTTGTTCTTCCGGGAACTAAAATATTGTAATGAAGTCAGTCAAGTTAGATTCAAACCTCAATAAGTATACTAGTTAAATAAAAATCGTGAATTCACTTTCATATGACGTGTAAGAAAACTGATTAACTGCTATTCAGAATTAGCAAGTTGCGAAATGTCTTAGTGCGGCAGAATTGGATAACTTGGTTTTTGATTTTTATATATTTTTTTGGATAACGAAAGGAGTTAGTTTGAATAAACACAGAGTAGTCAACAAACAAACTGGAAACATTTGCAGACGGTTAAATTGTTCTCCGTTTGATAAGAATGCCAAATTACTGTCAAAAAAACTGATACTGGAAAAAAAAAAACGTTTTCTACCTTCGGGTAGAAAATGGTAGCCTTGACTCGCCGAATCGTTAGGGCACGTCCCAAATGGAATAGGTCGCGAATCTATTGCCATTACACTGGTGTAACAACTATGTGACAACTATGTGTCTGGACACATAGTTGTCAGTCATCGATATGTATCGCAAATAATTTCGGAAAAGAATCCCAAGAAATAATCGGTGTGAGCCCAGAATCGAACCCACGACTTCTGAATCGGGGCAAGCGCCCCGCTTTTTTGATTTTGATTTTTTTGACTTTGATTCACTGGACCACCAAGACTGGAGAATAAACTAATATATTACTGAAATTTGTTAGGTACTAAGTTACAAGTTTGTCCTTTATATCGACGACGTAGGGCTGGACGTAGGTACTTGATTTACTAACAGCAGATGAGACTGAGATTTATGTATGTTTACGCATTTGAAATTTATTTTTCTGAGCCATCTCAACAGAGCAGAGCAGGCATCTTTCTGAGCCGTTAAAGTCTCGGTGGTCTAGTGGTCGAGCCCATGGCTTCTGATCCAGAGGTCCGGGTTCGAATTCTGACACTGGCTCACACCAATTACAGTTCGAAATCTTTTTCGGAAGTTAAGTGTGATAAATATGGGCTATTTTAAATTTGAACTCCGTACATTTATTTAGAAACCTCGGAGATTGTGTTTATTTCGAAGATCTACTCGTAAATATATTTCGATGAGGCATGGCAAATTTATTATAATTGAAGCGTGGGCAAAGGTGTGGGTAGACGCTAGTTATACATACATACACAATAATTAAGTACAAAAGCTGAAGTAACTGCAAATAACATTTTTTATAAAAATATTGAATGACCGCGTCTTCGTTCGCGGAGATGTACTTAGACAAG
Source organism: Euproctis similis (assembly GCA_905147225.2). Lineage (NCBI taxonomy): Eukaryota > Metazoa > Arthropoda > Insecta > Lepidoptera > Erebidae > Euproctis > Euproctis similis. The sequence continues at coordinate 19,826,865 of LR990107.1, read as the reverse complement.
TGACCACTTCACCTACATACGTCTATCCACTTTGATCCACTCTCTGATAGTGTAGGTTTGTATAGTCGATATCGCACTGGTGAAATGAATCCCACTCGATACCACTCAATACCACCGAGTAGTATTGTTATACGAGCAGACCGCGCTTGGAGGTTTTAGGTTTTTTAATCTTTACCTCCTCTGCAAATAGATGGAAGTTTATATGCATTCGAACTAGCCTCTAAACTCCTGACAAAATTTCTTTGAAATAGCCAACTAGTAATACAATTGGAATGTAAAAAATGGTTTTTATAGGTTTTGACTGGCGTCTACAGGTTCATTAAAACAGATGACTATAGACTAGAGAATTTGCTAGGTATGTACGTATATTGTCATTTATTATGTTGTTTTATGTACTAGTATTCAAAGGAACCAGGAAATAACCTAACAGAGTCGTGCTGAATAGTCTATTTGTGGATCTATTACCAAGTCTCTTGCAAGGTAGGCAGAGGGAACAGAGCGTCATATAGCAAAATTGTAATACACGTCACTCGCTTCTTCCTCTTGTATTAAACGCACGGCGGTTTCAGGATGTCTTTATTCTGATGTGGTGGCCGTCTTCAACTACCACATCCTTCCGCATTGTATATCTGCTTAGTCTATCGCGGATCATCCATTTTTCTGCATAACCGAACCATTGAAGTATGCCCTTCCTTGCATTTAGGATATATTGTAATCATCGAATATCAAAATCAAAATCCAAAAGGGCTATTGGTCGAAAATGAGAAACTAACTAGAAACGACGCTCGATTGGATATAAGATAGAAAATGAGCTATCTAATAAGCAATATTTGCTCAGAATAAACGAGTTATGATTCATTTATAAGATGAGGCTTGCAATATAATCGACTACGTGGCCCATATTTACTTATGCATTATTGGATAACTATTTGTGAATATTTTTGTTTACACATTTCATGTTAATATTTGATCTTTACAGCTGATTGGTATATTGTAAACAATGATAATATTATAATTAATTAAACATAGATTGCCCTCTCATGTTTATATTAAATTAAATGCTGTTTGATTTAAAGTACAATTGCAATGCTAACTAAACTAAAGTGTGATCCTAATAAATGTGTATTATAATCATTTATATTCTATTGAACATTGCAATAGTTGACAGTCACTCTTGTAGACGCTGTCTTTTGCTCCGACGTTGTGATTCTTTTCTATAGATATTATTAAAAGCTTCTTAAAATAATTTTCGCAAAACAATCAATCAAGTCAACACTTTGTCTAGCTGAAGCTGTTAGCGGAGGCTATTACCCCTCAACCTTATGATTTCTTGATTCAGAAGCGACTGTTCCACATCCAGAACACCGAGGCAACCATTTGATTTTGTTAATTTGGGTGATAAAATATCTCTGTGTGAGTGATCAATCCCAAAATCTCAACTTATTTTAAGTTACGTGGTCATTTGCCCAAACTCATCATCACAATTCATCATTTAAATATATACGTAATATCAATTTAAGGTGATCTTGTGACGGTCACAGAGTCAGACTGAGTCTAATGTAAACACAAGAGATTATATGCATTTTATTGGGAAGTCTTTTCGTATCAGTACAAGCTTAAGATTTGGGCAGAGATTGGGCACAGTGTCATTTACTACAAATGGGACAGACCTCTGACTCGCAGCAAACATAAGAAGAAACAACACTCTTTTTCATTAGTGTTGTGTTCCTGGGTATGCGTGTCACAGGACACATAAATTTGTTTTCGCTATGTTTATACTACAGTAGCAAAGATCTTATCACCGTATTTTTTTTTAAAGTTGAGTAGCTGTATAAGGGATCTACTACTCCTTGCTATGGAGGTATCTTGGCTATTTTTGATAGAGTCAAATTGTTGATTCCAAAGACGGGCAATGCAACTACAACACTATTTGTGTGCAGTTGCCTATGGGCAGCGGTAGTCACTTACTAGCGAGCTCCTTTGCTCCCCCTGTTTCATAAAAAATAGACTGGCTCAATACAACCTTTGTAATATACAATTGGAACGAAGTTCCTTATCGCGCGTTGTGAAAGGGGGCTAAACGGAAATAATTCTTAAAAAGTTGTCACGACACAATACATCTTTTATTGGCTTATTTAGAACAATGTATAAATACCCTATAAATGGTCTAATAAATGGTCTAGTGGCTGGGATATCTTGCTCTCATACAGGGGGCTCGGGTTCGAATCCCGGTATCGGAACTCTTTTTGAAGATTTATTTTCCATGTTTTCATATTTTATATATGTTTTTTAGCTCTCTCTCTCTCTCTCTCTCTCTCTCTCTTTCTCTCTCTCTCTCTCTCTCTCTCTCTCTCTCTCTCTCTCTCTCTCTCTCTCTCTCTCTCTCTCTCTCTCTCTCTCTCTCTCTCTCTCTCTCTCTCTCTTATAGAAAGCAAGCCAGTGCGTCTTCTAACCTATACGCTGTTGTGTTTACGAAGTCGAGAGTATATATACAGGGTGCTTCTTGGACCCTATTCTAACCACTTATATCTAGAATCTAGACACGCTTTGAAATCTAGATATCCTATAGAAAGTAAAAAAAGGCAAAAAAAATTTTTTTTTTTACTTTTTTTACATAAATTATCCCTCAGAAATATGAACCATGATCACCCTACTTATGACCTACGACAACTGAGTTCATTGTGACTTCTCGCCTAAAGTATTTTATTCATTTTTCCATTTCGATCATCAATAGGGTTGTTATCTCTAATTTTTAATAATTATGTGAAGTAACAAAAAAAATTTAAGTTGACTACATTCTGATCTGTTTAAGAAACCACATGGAATTACCATGAAACATAATCAGTAAATAGTTTTCCCTGCCTACACTCTCATGTATTTGAGGCGTGAGGTTACACAAAAAAAAGCTACCTGTATTCGGTTCGCAATAAGAAATCATATAAAATTACCATGAAACATAACCAAAAAGTAATTTTCGCTGCCTACACCCGCATGTATTTGGGGCATGAAGTTACAAAAAAAAATTTAAGTTGACTACATTCTGATCTGTTTAAGAAACCACATGGAATTACCATGAAACATAATCAGTAAATAGTTTTCGCTGCCTACACTCTCCTGTATTTGAGGCATGAAGTTACACAAAAAAAGCTATCTGTATTCGGTTCGCAATAAGAAATCATATAAAATTACCATGAAACATTATCAATAAGTAATTTTCGCTGCCTACACTCGCATGTATTTGGGGCGTGAAGTTAGAAAAAAAATTAAGCTGACTACATTCTGATCTGTTTAAGAAACCACATGGAATTACCATGAAACATAATCAGTAAATAGTTTTCGCTGCCTACACTCTCATGTATTTGAGGCGTGAAGTTACACAAAAAAAGCTATCTGTATTCGGTTTGCAATAAGAAATCATATAAAATTACTTGACAGTGTGTATATGACCTCTTACACGTGCTGTGACCTGTTACACGCGACCGAAACTTCCTTTGAAAATTGCCGCCTGCCTTTCGGCTCGCACAAGATAACCTTGAACTCATCAGGCGGCATTTATAAAAAGACTTTGTCGGCATTTTGAAATATTAATATTATTTATTAATTTATTACATACATACACATAACATAATTTCACGCCTTTTGTTACCCGAAGGTGTAGGCAGCGGCTGTTAAGCCTCGTCTCGCTGTTATGTTTTCGTCCCAAATGGAATAGGTGGCGAACCTATTGCCATACCGGGCACAAAGTTTGTCAGTCATCGATATTTATCACACATAACTTCCGAAAACAATTTCGAAAAGTCATTGGTGTGAGCCAGTGTCTGGAATCGAACCCCGGACCTCTGGATCAGAGACCGTGCGCTCGCCCACTGCGCCACCGAGACTGTTAATTTATTAAATTTTAATATTATGGGTCCGTATAATTTTAATGTACCAACGCAAATTAATAGAGGATATTATCATTATGTTGCATAACACGTGAAAGTTTAAAAAGTATTACGTAGGTAAATCCTAGGAGTCTCGGTGGTCCAGTGGGAGAGCACACAGCTTCTGATCCAGAGGTCTATGTTCGAATCCTGACACTGGCTCACACCAATGACTTTTCGAAATTGTTTTCGGAAGTTAAGTGTGATAAATATCGATGACTAAAAACTTTCCATTCCATTTGAGACGTAAACATAACGGCGAGACGGGGCTTAACGGCCGCTGCCTACACCTTTGGGTAACAATAGGCGTGAAGTTATGTTATGTTAAATCCTGTATTCGGTATTGTGCGTATTATTACTTAAAATTTAGAGATTTTCCAAAATACTATTCCAATTTGCTTTGAATGAGATTTGAGTGAAATTAAAATATCTACTAGACTCTGTAGTACAGACACTAGTATTTTTAAACTGATTATCAAAAAGTAAGTTATCGTATAAAGGTTCCGTATTTTGGTATAACGGTACCCTAAGAAATTAAAAATGGCAGAGACACTAGTGTTCGTTAGTGATTCATTTTTTACACGCTCTTCATTATTGTTCGCTTGTTCTATCGGTCAGTATCATCTATCGGTGTCAAGTTAGTGCAGGTGCTATCTTTCGTTATTTTATAATGGCGGAGTATTCAAATGCAGAGTACTATGATATGATTATGTGTGTGGGTGCATCGGAGGGAATCCTTTCTGCAGCGCGTGAACTTTATCGACAACGTCACATTGATGGAAGAGAGCTGGAGAATCAGCGAAGACTTCCTTCTTATGCATGCTTCCGGAGGCTGGTCAACCGTTTGCACTCAAACGGTTCTTTCCACAGTCCCAACTCTGAAGGACGATCGAGTGACCGTGCGGATGCCCGTGTGGAACAGAATATTTTGGATCACTTTGCTGAAGATCCAACCAGAAAAGCCTCTGTCGTATTAGGTGTGTCTAAAATGAAAGTATGGAGAACTTTAAAAAAAGATAGTCAGCATCCTTACCATTACCAGCGCACACAAGAGCTGACGGAAGCAGATTTTTTATTGAGAGTACGATTCTGTGAGTGGTATCGTAGTCAGGTTACTGCTGACCATATGTTTGCGTCTCGGGTTTTATGGTCTGATGAGGCTACCTTTACTCGTTTTGGATTATCCAATAGCCACAACGACCATTACTGGTCCCATGAAAATCCACATGCTTTTCGTCAAAGCCATTTTCAGCACAGGTGGAAAATTAATGTGTTGGGTATGATCGGTGTCAATTGATAGGCCCTGTATTTTTGCCGGACCGGTTGAACGGTGAAATCTACTTGGAAATGTTGAGGACCACCTTGGAGGAAGAACTTGAAGGCCTTCCTTTGTTAGTTTACCGCGACATGATTTTCCAGCAAGACGGGGCGCCAGCGCATTACAGTCGTTCTGTACGCGAATATCTGGACGATCGCTTTCGTGCGTGGATTGGTCGTTCTGGAACTGTTCCATGGCCACCATGGTCGCCCGATTTAACGCCAATGGACTTTTTTTTGTGGGGATATTTAAAAAGTGTGGTGTATGCTACGCAGTGTGAAACTGTGAATGAAATGCGCCAAAAAATTGTGGAATCTTGTGGTACTCTAACACCGGAGTGTCTGAGCCGCGCCACACAATCTGTATCGCGGCGTGTAAACCTATGTGTTACGAGAGGAGGACAGCACATTGAACCTTTTTTGTAGTCACACTGAGAAATGGTAAGTGTTCACCATAAATCGTAAACGAAAAATTTGGTTAGATATGTATTAAACTATGAATGAATTTTATTTAATCAGAATGAAATACTAAATTTTTATTTTATATCTCACCATAACTTAGCAATATCGGCTCTATTACAACAGAATAAGGTCTAAATTTTTATATCCGTGTTGTAGGTACTCAAGAAATCGTAACATATGTTACGATTTCTTGTATGTGTGTATATGATGTCAATGAAAGTCTTGATAGTAGGGTGACCATGTCAAATATTATTATTGGCGGACTCAGTAGGTATTAATTTTTTTTCAGATCTAAAAGTTCGACTTATCTCATTTTAAATATAGCCATCCGATAGGCAATTCCATCCGATAGGCAATTCCATCCTGTATCCAACCATCGCGGCTTGATATACCCAATCTGGGACACGCTGTATATATATATTTATTTATTTATTTATTTATTTATTTATTTATTTATTTATTTATTTATTTATTTATTTATTTATTTATTTATTTATTTATTTATTTATTTATTCAGTAATTATTAACAGAATTCATAATAATTTAATTAATGCCCCGACTCTTGAACTAGGGCTACCTGTGTTTCAAGAGACGGTCATTCCATTGTAAACATTTTAAAAATATAGCATTACTTATCCATTACATATAATTCAAAGTCATTACTTATATATTTGATTGGTATATTGATACATTGAGATATGTTAGTGTAATGTACAAAACATTAACATAAACAAAACATTACTTATTAATATATTGAAAAATATTATTTCGAGTTGATTATATCTTATATCTTTAAACGAGCAATTCTTGTATATATATATATATGTATATATATATGTATATATATCTCTTATATCTTTAAACGAGCAATTCTTGTATATATATATATATGTATATATATATGTATATTAATTGGAACTCGGAATCGGCTCCAACGATTTTCATGAAATTTAGTATATAGGGGGTTTCGGGGGCGATAAATCGATCTAGCTAGGAATCATTTTTAGAAAATTTCATTTTATCGTGTTTTATCGATAATCAACTTAAACATCAACTTACTTTTTGGAATTCCTGACATCTATTGGCGAATGCTATAATTATTTTAAATTGTGAGCAACTAACTTGCTTTAACGACAACAACACTAAAGCTATTCCAGCAGATGGCGTTGTTTATAAAAAAAAAGAAAATACCGAGCAAAGCTCGGTCATCCAGATATTTTATATATAATAAGAGAAATCAGGAAAATAATTTTACGCAATATAATCGAGTTAGTTTGTTAGTATCTAAATCACAATTGGTGTGCGGGTAGCAGATAAAAGTTAATGAAGTGTGTGTGTATGTGTGTGTGTGTGTGTGTTTGTGTGCGTGTGTGTATGTGCGTGTGTTTGTGTATGTATTTGTCTCTGTGTGTGTTGTAAACATATTAATTTATATATAATTTTTTTGCTTGTGTTCCCTGTAGAATAGACTCTGTTTCGGTGTAATCAAATTTTTTTAACCAGTCATTAATAATCTCTTTTAATTTATAATTATTTACATTTTTAATTTTATGTGCCAGATTCAAAGAATTTATATAGTGTTGGTGCCATATAGTCATAATGTCTTTTGGCTTGAGCGCTGTGTGGGGGTGGCACAGGACACTTTTGAATTCTTTTATGAGTGTCTGGCAAACTGGGCACTGTGACCCTGTGGTATCTACTTACACAACGGAAAATGAATAATTTGCGGACGCTAAGTGTTTGTGCCTTTTCATAGAATTGCGTAGTGGGGTGTCTAAATTTTAAGGATAATAGTACTTTTAGTATTGCACGCTGAGCTCTTTCAACATCTAAAAGATGTGTTTTACAGGCACCTCCCCAGGAACACAGACAGTAGTTTATAATAGACTGGCAAAGTGATCGATAAACACTCATCGATGTTTTCACTTCCACCACCTGACGAAGAGTTTTAAAAACATAGATTAGCTTTCTGATTCTTTTTGTAATCATTTCTATGTGTGATTTCCATTGCAAGTTTTCATCAATAATAACTCCAAGATACCTTGTATTCTGGACTCTCCTAATCTGAGAACAATTGCAATTATCGAAATCTACATGATCTGCATTACAAGTGTACTTATGTAGTGTAAGCATAAGGTCACCAATTGGAGCAGACATTTTGGTTTTACTGAAACAAATATAGTTAGTCTTAGATGTGTTAAGGGTAAGTAAACTATTTTCTAGCCATCTTGTTATTTGTTTCATTCCAATCTCCGCAATATATTTTACTTTATCCCATGTTTTGTCATGGAATACTATTGTTGTGTCATCTGCATACATAATAATGCTAGCTCCTTTTACATCTAGGTTACATAGTTCGTTGATGTAACACAAAAATAATGTTGGGCCAAGAGTACTCCCCTGCGGTACTCCGAAACTGCATTCCTTATATGAACTAGTTAATCCATTGACCCTTACACACTGGTTTCTTCCAGATAGATAACTCCGAAACCACGAATGGGCAACTCCACGGATGCCTAAGCCCTCAAGTCTGGTTAGTAAGATAGGTATAGACACGGTGTCAAACGCTTTCTGCAAATCAATAAAGACACCGATGCATTTGTTCCCTTGGTCCAAACATTTTACCACTTTCGAGGTGAGTTTTATTATAGAATCTTCAGTTGATCGACCACGTCTAAATCCAAATTTATTACAAGACAGTAGATTATTGTTTTCCAAATAATCTACCAACCTCTTGTTAATCAGCTTTTCCAGAATTTTTGATAGTGCGCTTAGGAGTGAGATCGGCCGATAGTTGCATGGCAGAGTTTTATCACCAGTTTTGTGTATAGGTACAACTAGGGCTTTTTTAAATTCTCTGGGAAATACTCCCGCCCCAACACTCAGATTACACAGGTGGGTAATTGGTTCCGACAATTGTTGGCAGAATATTTTTAATATTTTATTAGAAATTCCTTCTGACCCAGGCGAGCTGTCCGTTTTGAGGCCGAGAATGGCTGCACTGACCTCTGAGCATGTCACTGGTGTTAGATACAATGATGCACCTGGTCCATTTAAATGATAAGATTTTTCGGCCAACGAGTGTTCTGTTTCATTTCTATTATCAAGAATATTATTTGCTAATTTCTGCCTGATTGTGGTAAAATAAATGTTAACATTATCTAAGGAGTTTTCAGGTGTTTCTTCCGTTGTAATTAATTCGACAGCATTCATTTTATTCTTCCTAAGGTTGCACAATTCTTTTATGTTTTCCCATGTTTTTTTAATGTCCTTCTGATTTTTATTAAATTGATTTTTATAGTATTCATGTTTTAAGTTTTTTATGATTCTATTACAGAGATTTCTATATTTAAGATATTTTTCTTTCAGATTATCACCGCTACTAGATTTTTTCATTTTTTGATGCAGTTTATTACGATGTCGTATAGAAATTAAGGTACCCTTAGTTATCCATGGTTTCAGTTTTCTTTCCCTGTTTGGAACATATTTTTCCATGCTGCTGGATTTAATACAATTGCGTATGTTCCCAATTAACCATTCTGCGGCTTCATCAACATCATCGGCAGTGTAGTAGTCGTGCCAAGGGAGAGATTTAAGTGCAGCTCCTAATGCTTTGTAGTCAATAACAACCATGTCAGTACGCTCCCCGCAAGAAGATTTATTTACATCGGCATTTCCTATGCAGAGAAGTATAGGGCTGTGATCAGTTATAGCACCAACAACAAGCGTATGCAAATGTTTATCACTTTTAACCATAAAGTGATCAAGGCAGCTCTCAAGTCTCGTTGGTCTGTTGATGCCTTGCCCTTAGTCCATGGCTTGCCATCAGATTCAGGTAGTCCGAACCGAATCCCGAAATTCTGTCTGGCAGAATGTCCACATTAACATCTCCCGTTAACACAATATTTTTGGTGGTAATAGAAGTAAGCAACCTATCCATGGAATCCATATACGCAATAGGATTTCTAAAACTAGGCGGCCTGTAAGTACATATTATGGCGTATTCATCACCTATACTCACCTGAAGACAGTTGCCCTGGTCAATAGCCGGCTCTGTAACTTTAACGTTACTTATGGACGTTTTTATATAGACTAATACACCGTCGTTCTGATTGATAACCCTTGTTGTTTTAAAGTGCATATAACCTTCAATACTGGGTATGATAGTATAGTAGTATAGTATATATATATATATATATATATATATACTTATTCTGGCCATAAATACTGTTACAACTAAAAATAAAAAAATATTACATTTGAATTTGGAATCTGTCATTTTTATACAATTGTTCATTGTGTTTTCTCGTTTTGGCGCCAATACATTGTACAATATTTGAGTGGGGTGATAAAGAGAATCGAATCGCTGTGATTGCATTACACAAAGTAGGTATGGAGCCAAATGCAATTTTTAAAACTCTCCATACACTTGGTATTAATCAAATGTTTGTGTACCGGGCTATTAATAGGTACAATGAGACCTCCTCTGTTTGTGACAGCAAAAGACCTGGCCGTTCACGTAGTGTTCGTACGAAAAAAGGTGGTCAAAGCAGTAAGGGAAAGAATTCGAAGAAATCCTGTCCGCAAGCAAAAGATTTTATCTCGGGAGCTGAAGATAGCACCTAGAACAATGTCGCGTATTTTGATAAATTTATAAAGATGACTTAGGACTTGCAGCCTATGAGAGGCTATAAGAGGTCATTTATTAACTGATAATTTAAAAAAGAATAGGGTGTTAAAATCTAAACAACTACTGAAGCGGTACGCAAAGGGAGGTCACAGAAAAATATTGTTTACGGATGAAAAAGTTTTTACAATTGAGCAACATTTTAACAAACAAAATGACCGTATTTATGCTCAAAGCTCTAAGGAAGCTTCCCAATTAGTTGACAGAGTGCAACGTGGGCATTATCCGACTTCAGTGATGGTTTGGTGGGGTGTTAGCTACGAAGGAGTGACTGAGCCATATTTTTGTGAAAAAGGTATCAAAACATTGGCACAAGTGTATCAAGATACCATTCTTGAAAAGGTAGTCAAGCCCCTTGACAACACCATGTTCAATAACGAAGTATGGTCCTTCCAGCAATACTCGGCACCGGGTCATAAAGCTCGGTCCACGCAATCTTGGTTGAAAGCGAACGTTTCGGACTTCATTAGAGCTGAAGACTGGCCGTCTTCTAGTCCCGATCTTAATCCACTGGATTATGATTTGTGGTCAGTTTTAGAGAGTACGGCTTGGTCTAAACGTCATAATAATTTAGAGTCCCTAAAAAAATCCATACGATTCGCAGTGAAGAATTTTCCCAAGGAAAGAGTGCGTGTTTCTATTGATAACTGGCCTCAACGTTTAAAGGCCTGTATTGCAGCCAATGGAGACCACTTCGAATAAGCTTTTTATATTTTATATCGTTTTATATTTATGTATTAAAGTAACACACTGTAAAAGTTATAAATGTTATTTGCAATTAAAAAAAAATTTTTTTCTTTGTTACAATATTTATGGCATGACTAAGTATATATACATGAACGTGGTGTACCAGTATGAAATGAGCGTTTTATTGTGAAAATAAAATACTAATTTTGATGAGATAAAAAAATAAATTTATTTAAAATATTGTCCATCACTTTCTACACATTTTGTCCACCTTTTTGGTAATTTGTGGATACTATGCCAATAGAAATGTTCTTCTTTTGAAGCAAACCAATCAGACACCCAATTTTCCACTTCCGCGTAGGAATCGAACCGCTGCTCAGCCAATGGGACACCCATCGATGAAAATAAATGGTAATCGGTAGGAGCCAAGTCTGGTGAATACGGCGGGTGGGGTAGCAACTCCCAGCCAAGTACTTTGATTATATCCTCAACCGATTTTGCTTTGTGTGCAGTTGCATTGTCGTGTAACAAAATTACTTTGCCGTGTCTTCTGGCCCATTCTGGTCGATTTTCGATCAATGCGTTGTTCAAATCGATCATTTGTTGTTTGTAGCGACTAGAATTAACAGTTTCACCAGGTCTTAGGAGTTCATAATACACCACACCCTTCTGATCCCACCAAACACAGAGCATTGCCTTCTTCCCGAAACGATCTGGTTTTGCAGTCGATGCTGATGGTTGTCCCGGATTAACCCATGATTTTCTCCGTTTAGGATTCTTAAAATAAATCCATTTTTCATCGCCAGTGACAATTCGATGCAAAACTGATTTTCTTTTGTGTCTTTGAAGCAAAATTTCATAAGTGTTTTTCCGGTTTTCCATTTGTCTTTCATTAAATTCATGTGGCACCCATTTTCCACACTTTCCCATAGCTTTCGAACGGTCTGAAATTGTTTGTTGTGCAACATTTAACATAGCTGCCATTTGCTTCTGACTCAAAGTATCATCTTCATCCTGCATATGGCTTGCAGTTTGGCGTCTTCGAATTTTTTTGGTGGTCTTGGTGATTCTTCATTTCGCACATCCAAATCATTACATTAGAATCGTTGAAACCATCTCTTGCATGTTGCTTCTGATAGCGCATGATCACCAGATGCTTCGACAAGCATTCGATGTGATTCTGCAGCATTTTTTTTCAAATGGAAACAAAAAATTAATGCTTTCCGCAAATCATCACTTTCCGGCATAAAATTTGTAATTTTTAACACAATAAAAAAATATGATGTTGTTCGTTTACTCACTGTTAGGTTAATTGAATGTTTGACAGTTGTCATGGCAACCAAACAGAAAAAAAATTAAGGCTTATTCACATTTTAAGAAAACAGATTCTGATTTTTTTTATCGATTTTGTACAATGTTATCAAAGAGGAGATTAGGCAGACGCGTTATGGAAGATAACCTTATTTATTTAAAAATAGCAAAGATTTCTAACAAAAACACGAACAGAACACAATGTATTTTTTTGTTCACACAATTGCTTTGTAAATTATGGTTCTCAATTCGTCTGTATGTATAATATATATATATATATATTTTATGTATGTTCACCGATATTTTCGTAAATTATGGACCGATTTCAAAATTTTTTTTTTTCGTTGTATAGTGTTTACTTCGGAGATGGTCCCATTTTCACCAGGTCAGGGTCTGATGATGGGAACCAGGAGAAATCGAAGGCATCTACCAAAAGTTGTATGCGAGTATGGTGTTTTTATTACAAAATAGTGATGTCTTAGGGATATTCTTTATGGTGATGCTGCTGTGCTGATGAAGAAGCCACAAAACTCCTTGACGGTTAGGAGTTTGAAGACTGCACTGCAATTGGTCGATAGAAACTACTTGGTAGTATGCAGGGCTAGCGTGTTGCTGGTGAAGTAAGCTGGAATATACACCTGATGCTGCTATGCTGATGAAGAAGCCACAAAACTCCATGACGGTTAGGAGTTGGGAGACAGTACTGCAGTTAGTCGATGGAAACTGTTTAGTAGGTAGGTAGGTTTATTTTTGGAGTCAGTGCCAGCCTAGGTAACTTACTCTATTGTGTTGCACCGACTTCAATAATGAGTAACACTTGTAAATATTATAATAGTTAAAGATGACTTTATTAAAGTATTACGTTTAGTATATTGTATTAAGTATACGAATGAGTAAGTTACGTTATTTTTCGCTTTTTAGTTATAGAGGTACAGTTTTTATATACTTATAGATTGTGTTGTTTACGTTTCTAGAAGTCGGTTTAACTTTTTTTTTAAAGTAATTATTATTAAACGTAACTTCACGCCTTTTTCTATCTGATGGCGTCGGCAGCGGCTGTAAAAGCCTCGACTCGCCGTTATGTTTACCTCCCAAATAGAACAGGTGGTGAACCTATTGCCATACCGAGCATAAAGTTTTCAGTCATCGATATGTATCACACATCACTTTTGGAAATTAATTTCGAAAAGTCATTGGTGTGAGTCAGGATTCGAACCCGTGATCTTTTGATTCAGAAGCGGGGTGATCGACCACTGGACCACCGAAACGTGCAAAGTAATTATAATAATTATAAATTAAGTAATTTTGTTTTTTAAGGGATAAGAGGGCAAATCAACAAATTAATGGTGCAGGGCAGGCGCAAAGTTTACAGTCATCGATATTTATCACACAATTGTAATACAATTATTATTTTTAAATATGATGGTGAGTAACCAGATATTTTAAGCAATAGGTGCATGTAATTTAATTTTAAAACTGTTAACAAACCTTTATGTACAGGTTTTAAGATGTACCATTAGCCACTTACGTCGATATTCTGAGAGGCCGTGGTATTCCACCAGTTGAGCCGGCACATTCATGCAGCAAACTGCGCGATTCTACATGTTATTAAATAATGGAATATTAAATTTTTTTTATTTAAGGGATAGGCAAACGAGCAAGTGTGTCACCTGATGGTAAGCAACCTGCGCCGCCCATGGACACCAGCAACACATATGGTGTTACTGTTGCGTTACCGACCTTTAAGGGAGTGGGATAGGAAAGGATGGGTAAGGGGGTAGGGCCTCCGGGTACCTCTCTCACCAAACGAAACGCGGCATGAGCCACTTTACGTGGATCTTCTGAGAGGTCGTGGTATTTCACCGGTGGAGCCGGCCCATTCATGCAGCGAACTGCTTGGCTCTACCACTGTTAAATAATTTAATATTTTAATAAATTTTTTGACACAATACAAATAGCGCCCTCTAGATTTCCAAGCGAAGAAATTAAATGCTTGTGTTATGGCAACTAAATAACTATATTCAAACTTATAAACCTTTTTTAGTAGCAAATAAAAGCAGTTATTTCGTAATAACTTTTAATCGAATACTTATAGAGATACTCAATTTACCTGATTTCATGGACCCTTAAAACGATGGGGCACCGAAAGAAACAGTTTGTGAATCGAGCATGTAAAGTCCTCCCTATTTCACATGAAACAGAGTGGAAAGGGGGGGAAGTAGGTTTTGGGGGGAAAGGAGAACCTATTCGGGTGTCTTAATCGTTATGTTTCTTATGTAACAAGCGTACCGTGAAATATAATGAAATAGCGAATCGCTTTCAAGTGTCTGAACAGACACGTACACATAGGTAGGCTCTGTAACAAGGCTTCACATGAGATACTCCAATTTATTATAAGCTTAAAACAATACTATATGTATACTTTCGAGAAAATGAAGAAAAAAATTAATATTTATGCTCTTAGCAACAAAGGCTAACACAATATTTTTTTAGGAGTCTGTTTGTAAAGCAATTGTATTGTTCATAATATTAGTTTCACTGATAAATAGCGAGAGGTTTTACTTAAAATTTAAACACAATTTATTTTTATTTTACTTCACGCCTTTTGTTACCCGAAGGTGTAGGCAGCGGCTGTTAAGCCTTTTCAGCCTTTTCAGTCATCGATATGTATCACACATAACTTCCGAAAACAATTTCGAAAAGTCATTGGTGTGAGCCGTGTGCTCAACTACTGGACCACCGATTTTTTATTTTTATTTCTAGAATAATATTTACTGCTACTGAAACTGTTGGATATCCGACTCCACTTGGACGTTATTGTCAAGTGGTTTTCACAGTCCAATTAAGTTTTGTCTGAAGCGAAAAGTAAACTATAAGTCGTTCAATACTATCGGATATCAAAAGTATGAAATATTTCAAAACAAATTGCCACGCATTACGCTGGATGAATGGGCCGACTCGACTGGGGTAATACCACGGCCTCTCTGAATATTAAAGTCGCTAATACCGCGCTTAGAATGGTGTATGAATGGTATATGTTAGAAGTATCCGTAGGCCCACCCTTCTTCCTCCTGCTTTCTCATGCTACTTTTTTTTTCTCTTATTAGAGTGTGTAATTCCTTTAAGATAGTATTCTCGTTGGAACGTAGTTGCTGACAACAACTAGTTGCTGATAAATCTGATCCACATATCTAGGATAAAATGTATCACGTTGAGTATATTGCTTGATATATCTTTCTTATTCCGTTTCTGTCATAATGATAAATCGTAATACAAAGATCTTCATTGATTTTATCAATTGAACATTTATTTTTTTCTGAATGATATTCCAAGTGACTATTCTGAATAAATAATGCGGAATGGTGTAAGGATGTATGGAGTCGAGGACGGCCACGACTCACTTTCCATGACCAAATAAACGTGTCCTTGCCGAAGGTGATGTCAGGAGCCTTAACACCGGCGAGAGTGTATGACAAGAGTTATGAAAGTCAAAAAAGTGAGTGTGTAAGAATCTTGCCTTATCACGTCACGTCACAACTTATAGCTATTCTCTCTACCTACCCTAAAAGAAACCTTGCGTGAAAATATGTATGTCTATTCTGAATATATATGACTTAGTTGGCATCCGCCCCCCGCCCACAGAACACTTCTCCGAGTGTCGACTAGACTGATATATCTCTTATACTAAACAAATTACACATAGAAAAATGAATAAGATGGGGAAGTTTGATTATATGAGAGAGATTGATTAAGTAAGATTAAGAATTCGAGATACTGCCATCCCTTATCTCCTGCGTATAGATATGATGGCAGCTTACTAAGGAAAATGATTGATGACATTTTTAATTACTTTTTGCATTCGGCTGTTTTTCATAATAACAATATATAATCTAAATTTAGAAACAGTCATGGACCTTAACTTAGATATCAACCTAACAATAATAATTTAATAATAATGAGGGGTATTAGCATGCACATGGAGGTTTCACTCTACAATAAAATGATGTGGTACACATAAGCGGTTATGGTCGTTATGTAGATAGAAGCCGGATTTGCGGTTCCTTTAGCTAGCTAAACTAGCTGAAAGAGGAAGTTGGGTTTATTTGCCGGCTTTTGACTGAGTAACATACATACTAGGAATATAGCAGATTTACTGTGGAGGAGCTTCGCAGTACGCTGCATGAATTTGCTGGCACTACCAGACTCGCTCCTGTACTATCCTACATGCAATTGCCATTGTTCTTTTGCTCCCTATCCCGTACCTAAAGGGGTTATTTTTTTCAAACGCATCTTTAATATTTTTTTAGAAGTGTTAGGTAGACTTTCTTAGAACTCTTTAGCGTGGTGTATGTAATCTTCTTGCGAGAGTATATCTGCCTTCACGCACATATCTTACGCAATATGGCAGTATATGGGAATGGGTTATGCAACCTATTCCATTTTGGATGTAATAATAAAAAAATACAATTATTTTTTCTGTTCTCTCTGCCTACCCCGCAAGGGATTTGGCGTGAAGTTATGTATATGTCGCAGTCGGTCATGAGTACGGACACTAAACGGAACGCAAGCGCGCCCTCTAGCGCTTTGACAGAGTCGTGGCGATAGCATCAAACTCAGTGGAAATCACTTTAGATTCAGCCGCCGAGTTGTGTAGTTTAACCACGGAACTGTTCTACGTTTCGCACAATGTTATTTTCTATTATAACAAAGTTTGTAAATTAATACCCTCTGATTATTATAATATCGTTTATAAATTCCATACTCTTTTCATTTGCACGATACCTACATTAGCCCATACAATGTCTGAACGTTCGGAACATAATCCTGTTGAGCCGCATATTCCGGTTGAACCTACATATATATGTACAATTATTTTATATACATAATTAAACACATAAATAATAACGATATATTTGTCTCAGCGTGAACTACACAGCCGCCATCTTTAGGGGATTCGGGACCTACCTACTTTTGATTTCATAACTAATTTTCATATTGGTAGTATTGACAGACCGCAGCTTGAGCTTTCTAATGTGTGTCATCTAAGAACTAGAAACGTCCCTTGAGATACTTAGGGGAATGAGGAGAAATAAATTATTTAATTATAAGTGTAATTTAATTTCGGTCAAAATTTTACTTGTTCCTTGTTACGACTTAATATTCCAACGCAAGAGGAACAGAGAAGGAATGATAAATAATAAGTTAGTAAGGAGAAAGTCAAGCATATGCACGTGGTATATTTAATATTATGCAGCTATGTAAACAGTGTGAAGGTCGTGAAATTAGTTGAAATAAGTACTCGATGAATAATATTCATTATTACTACATGCAATAAAAATTGCATTATACTATTTATTCCGTCATATTCATAACCATATTAAAGAAGTGCATTAAAAAAAGTGTTCCCTCTATTTTGGATGATCCGCCCCATTGGATTTAGAATAACGTCAGACTTTTTTTCGAGTAACTCATTACAAGCCCTTTAATTTGATATATTGTAGATATTGTAGAAATACACTAAAACATCCAAGCCGCCATATTGGTTTTAGAAAGGCGTCGAACGATGTCGACCACGAACAATAACGAACAGAAGTGGTGCGAGAACTGTGGTACACCGTCAGCAGTATTGCCGGCTTTCTCCGGATACGTCTCTTAACGAACGGAACGCGGCATGAGTCTCTTCACGCCGATATTCTAAGAGATCGCGGTTTTTAATCGGTCATGCCGGCACATTCATGTAGCGAACTGTTAATATATGCTGCCAACTGTTATATCGTTTTGTATGCCAGGATCTTGTCTGTTTAGCACATTACAATATTAACTGTGACTGAACACTTTTATACTGATATTGCTGCTAGGAATTAAATGTGCATTTAATTTATAAAGCCTTGGACCGCAGCAGTATTGCTTCGACTCGCCGCAGTTTTTGTTTCTCGAATGTAACGGTGTGGTGTAACTATTTTGTCAGTCATTTCTATCGATTACACAATACTTTAGAAAAAAAAATACTGTAAGTTATTGGTGTGAGCCAGGATACTAGAGCGATATTTGGGTATCTTTAGTATATATGGCACTAGTGCCACTGGATTGATTAGTCAAAATATTATTTGCAACGGGTCTAGGTCTAAGTCCAGCTTTCTCCTGTTAGAACTTTCTCTATTTTATAATAATAAGACTTCGATTCAGGGTGGTAAATCTATACATATAATTTGACCTTATAATTATGAAAAGCATAGTTGCTTTATATGATTCTGAGTAGATTCAGAAAGAAACCACTATATTTTTTAGAAGATTACTTTATCATTAGATTTCCTGTTTATTGAGGTATATCCGAAGTCTATTTCCCAATGGAGCAGAACTATGATTGTAAATATCTGTGGATTGAGCAAAGCTTATGTATTGTTTCTGAAGACATAAAAATCTTATGACTCGGAAAACTTTATAAGAAAATATAATATATGTAGAAACAATTTTTATACACTACATAAAAAATAACAAATTTTGATCACACATTAAAATACTTTTGTATTATCACATAAACTAGACTATATATCTAAGTAATAACTGCAAATTTGAGAAATTAAAATTTATTACTGATTGAAATAATCGAGAAAAATCGGTATACCTTGTGTTGTTATTTTATGTAAAACTATATTTTCATTTTAATTAGCACAGCCAACACATAAACAAATCGATAAATATGTATAAAAGACATGAACAACATGCATTGTATTAATAAAGCGCAATTAATACTCATTTTATTGAAAATTGTAAATAAATACCACCATTCGGATATACAATCCAAACAAACGCTCACAACCAACTAGCCGCGCTTATTGCATCAACATTTGCTGAACTCTTTAAACACCGTTCTGTCACAGAAATTCAATCCGGTTTTTCCTTTTAGGGTCAAGTCACACCGAAAGAGCGGCTAAGGGCCAGCGAAGCGGGGCGCAGTTTCAGTTTCATATGAATTTAAACTTTATTATCATTACCATAATACTTATTATCGCATGAGAAACTCGAACGAGTAGCGCGCCCCGCTTCGCTGCCCTTCGCCGCTCTTTCGGTGTGAGTTGACCCTTAGACAATTTAAAAATGCGGACGATTTGTGAAATTTTGTTGCTAAAGTAATATTCCACTAGTCCGTTGGTAGACGCTTATAAAATTAGATATATACAACTTATGGAAGCGAGAGCTGGGTATGGCAGAGTGTGCATGAAAGTAGGATGAACGCGGTCAAAGTGAGTGCACTGCACAAAATCTGCGGAGTGACTATCGCGGACCGCGTCGTTGTAAGGAAGGAAATTGCATTAAAAGAGAGTGTCAGTATAAATGTAAGAATAGACATGATTCGATGGTTCCGACATTTAGAAAGAATGCATGATGCACGATTGACTAAGCAGATATACAATACAAAAGCTGATGGATCTAGGAGTCGAGCACGGCAAAGGCACACATTCTAGACCAAATAGAACGTGTCCTGGAGGAAGGTGATGTTAGAAGCCTTAAAAATCGACGCGCGTTCATGAAAAGAGTTATGAAAGTCAAAGGGGCGAGTTAGACGTCTAAGAATTGTGCCTTATGGCCTCTGTTCCCTCTGCCTATTCCATCAATATTAGCTTCTTGTTAGTTTTTTGTGGAAAAGAGGACAAGTGAGAGAGCTGGTCACTTGGTGGGAAGTGATTACCGTACCGTTACCGTTACCCATGGATATCTGCAACATAGCATAAGAAGGCGTAGAGGATGGGCTTTCGGATACCTCTGTCTATTACCAAACTAAAGGCAGCATCAGCCACTTTAGCTCGATTTTTATAAGGTCGTGGTATATCACTGAGTCGAACCAGACTATTCTTGCAAAGATGGTTATTTTATCTACATTTGGAGATATTGGAGAACTGTATGGTTGAGGCTTTGCAGATTACTAGTTAATTGTCTAGCTTAAATTATTGATATACAGGTCATAAAATTAAAAAAAAATATATAGATACAAATCTACTATAAGAATATAATTTACTTGAAGGAAAATTGCGAATCTGCAAAACTATTATTGGTCAGTAATATAGATAGATAATTTTCAACTATTTTAATCAAATAAATATAGTTGATGAATATGTTTCTGAGCAAGCAAGTTAGCTTTCTTATACCGTCATAATGATAAAATAACATAACTATCATTTCATTTTCTACCTGAAGGTGTAGGCAGCGGCTGTTAAGTCTCGTCTCGCCGTTATGTTTACGTCCCAAATGGAATAGGTGGCGAACCTATTGCCATACCGGGGCACAGAGTTTTCAGTCATCGATATTTTTCACACATAATTTCCGAAAAGAACTTCTAAAGTCTTTGGTGTATATTATATGATAAAATATTACCTTATAAATACTAAACATTAAATTAATTACATTATTTACAATATGTACAATGAAAAAAGTATCTGAAATTTAATTTCTCCGCATCCTCGGTCTACTGACAGTGTGCCCAGAAGACCCGTTACCCGTTGATACCGATGCGGAAGAATTTTTGATGCCTTTTAATATAATCATTCTTTTATTTTTATCATTTTTTATAATCTATAACTCTGTAAATAAATTGTAAATATTATGTAATAAAAAAAAACAAAAAGGTCGTCGAAAACAAGGTTGTAAGGAAGAAAGTCGTATTGAAAGAGAGTGTCGGTGTAAAAGTAAGAAAGAGCATGCTCCGTATTCTGGAGGAAGGGGATGTTAGGAGCCTCAAAACTCGACGCGCGTTCATGAAAAGAGTTATGTATGTATAACAAATACGAGACTAGGGTACAACTTTTATTGTTATTGGAACGCGAAGTTCCTTATCGCGCGTTGTGAAAGGGGGCTAGACGGAAAAAATTGTCACGACACGTTTTCCATGCCAAACTAGGGCAATATCAAGTATCCGCTTATTTAGAAAAATGTATAACTACCCAAATAATCTAGTGGCTGAGATACCTTGCTCTCATACAGGGGGCTCGGGTTCGAATCCCGGTATCGGAACTCTTTTTGAAGTTTTATTTGCCATGTTTTCATATTTTATATATGTTTTCTTTTGGCTCTCTCTCTCTCTCTCTCTTATAGAAAGCAAGCCAGATATTTTCATTTCTTTACGAAAATTGAGCCTACTGACTATGTTTATATAACATTATATTTGTTAATAATAAAAAAAAATTTATTATAACTTAAAAAAAAATCATTCACTAATTAATCGAAAGGAACTTCGTTCCATCCGGGTGTCCCTTGACACCTCTCAAGTTTTTTTTTTAATGTTGTTACATATCGCTGGTGATTATTCAAACACCTATTCAATTATAGTACAATATTTGCTGTGAGGAATTTTCTCATATACCTACATAAGGCCTAAAGAAAATCAATCTATCTTTTTTCTTTAGCCTCCCCTAACTTTTGGTATTATTCAGCTAAAACGAACCGTTGCTAACAACAACAACTAATGAGGAATTTTGCTTTTGATGCTACCAATTTCTTATGAATAAGTCTTTCACATATTGTTAATAAATAATCCACTGTTAGGGGAACCCGCACAAGATTTCCTTCCTTGTGTCCATCCTGTTTCGGTATTCGTAGTCCACCCATTTCTCCTGCAGGTCAGGTTGTGAGCGAAATCTATGAGGCGCTTCTTTTTTCACGAATCTGAATGTTTCAACATAATATCCGGCTTCCTAAAACAGGAGGAGGTCCTCAATTCGTCTTTATGTATATTTTTTTTATGTCTGTTCACCGATATTTTCGTCAATTATGGACAGAGACAGACCCCTGACATAACGCACTACGTCGATGGATAAGTGGGAATTCCCTATAATTTTCGAATTTCTCTTATCAGAGTTGTCATGATTGTCTCGGTGGCGCAGTGGTCGAGCACACGGCTTCTGATCCAGGGATCCGAGTTCGATTCCTGTTACTGGCTCACACCAATGACTTTCAGAAATTGTTTTCGGAAGTTACGTGTGATGAATATCGATGACTGAAAACATTGTGCCCGGTATGGCAATAGGTTCGCCACCTATTCCATTTGGGAC
Source organism: Euproctis similis (assembly GCA_905147225.2). Classification (NCBI taxonomy): domain Eukaryota; kingdom Metazoa; phylum Arthropoda; class Insecta; order Lepidoptera; family Erebidae; genus Euproctis; species Euproctis similis. The sequence goes on along the minus strand of LR990107.1, from coordinate 19,804,432 downwards.
GTAAACATAACGGCGAGACGAGGCTTAACAGCCGCTGCCTACACCTTCGGGTAACAAAAGCCGTGAAGTTATATTATATGTCATGATTAAAGTGGGGTTACAACCTGTCTTATTTCGATCGAGGGCCCTCTGAGCTTGAGAGCCCCGGGGCACTGCCCCGCCTAGCCCCTTGGTAGCTACGCCACTGTATCACACGTACCTTTAGAAAATGATTCCAAAAAGTTATTGGGCTGTGCCAGGATACTAACTTATGTTTTTTCATTCAGAACCGGGATGTTTGACCTGCAGAGCACTAAAATAACTTGATAATGGACTAATAAGTAAAATAAAACATAGGTGATGTTAAATAGAAATATATTTTTTTGATTCCCATGAGATTTGTATACAAATTTTATTAACAGATTCATCGCTATCCGTTTCCAATTGCTACAATTATTAAGCCAGAGAACAATATTAGCTCGCCACGAATAAAACAAAGTAGACGTGATAATTATTCGATTTCAGTTGGTGAACGTGCCCAGCATCATGCACCGGGTATTAAGCATCAATTCATGAGTGACAATTCATTTGTATATGTCTATATTGTGCGGATAATCTAATAAATATCCCTTTTAATAATAAACTTACGTACACCACCTTTAAAAACATAAACATACTTAAACATAAATTCACGCCTTTGTTACCCGAAGGTGTAGGCAGCGGCTGTCAAGCCTCGTCTCTCCGTTATGTTAACGTTCCAAATGGAATACGTAGCGAACCTATTGCCATACCGGGCACAAAGTTTTCAGTCTTCCGAAAACAATTTCGGAAAGTGATTGGTGTAAGCCAGTGCCAGCCGCGACTTCTGGATCAGAAGCCGTGTGCTCGACCGCTAGACCACCGAGACCTTAAAAAAAAATACATGAAAAAGCTCTGCCAATAATAAATATTAGTATTACATAGTATAAAAAAAGCCGCTATCCGCTGTCTATCCACTTGGCTTAGATCTTTGAAACCACGCAACGGATATTGATACGGTTTTTTTAATAGATAGAGAGCGTCAATGGGGTGGTATATATCTATAACTCATATATCATGTAGTAAAGAAAAAGTGATAAATCCGAAAATTTTCTCGCTTATTACTTTGATGCGGAACAAAGTTTGCTGGGTCAACTAGTATTTCTTAAAATGAAAATACTCGTGACAAATTATGTTCCTTTAACGAATAAAGCCGGTAGGTATTTTGTTTTCTTGTAATCTCCACTTTCTGATGGTTAACAAAAATGCAGTAAATATTATCTAATATCTTTAAACGAGCAATTCTTGTATATATATATATATACTTATATATATAATTGGAATCTCGGAATCGGCTCCAACGATTTTCATGAAATTCAGTATATAGGGGGTTTCGGGGGCGATAAATCGATCTAGCTAGGAATCATTTTTAGAAAATTTCATTTTATCGTGTTTTATCGATAATCAACTTAAACATCAACTTACTTTTTTATTGGAATTCCTGACATCTATTGGCGAATACTATTATTTTAAATTGTGAGCAACTAACTTGCTTTAACGACAACAACACTAAAGCTATTCCAGCAGATGGCGTTGTTAACTAACACGAAGTCAATGTGTGTTTGCTTTGCTTTTATTACAGTTTATAGAAAATACCGAGCAAAGCTCGGTCATCCAGATATTATTATTTACTATGACAATTTCAAAGTCATTAGGTACGTAATATTGTGTTCTAATCTTCAATCTTTTTTATTGTAACGCTTGCTAGTCGTTGAGTGACCTCCACATAAGCGGTTAACGTTATTTCCCAGATTATTTAGTCAAATAGATATTTTTAAAAACAAGTGTAATGTAAATATAAACCAAAACATGTTATGGTTCAGGCGTGTGGGATAAACTTATAAAGACACATGACTAAGCAGATATACAGAGCAAAAGCTGAAGTATGTAGATGGGCATCGAGAAAGATTTTATTACACGTTCCATCACCAAATTGACCGTGTTTTATCGGATAAGTCATGTCAGGACTTTTGGAAATTAATGACCTGTCGGACAAAAGTTATGAATCTTTTCTATTTATAGCTAACCAGAATAGGAACGTTATGTTTTAAATTATTTTCTTAATTATTTATTTATATTAATTTATCTTTTCGTCTCGATTATTTGCTTTTTTAAGATTATTATTTAGAGAGATTTAGATTTTTTTATTGGAAAATTGATGTTTTTTCCGTAACGATATAGCACCTTACAAAAAAAAAGTATTCAAACGTCGATCATAATCCCAGCAATATATATGTGGGCGTCGCATTTAAACCGTCAAATGAAAAACATATTCGTATTTGTTTAGGATATATAACTTTGCATTCGGGATGACATGTTCTAACTTTCCATTCGATAAATACAGGTCACAGGTAAGTGCTGTACATACACTGTACCGCATACAAGCACTTCACAATCGAAGGTTCTATGTTCAAATCTATTAAAAATACTTATTGGATAGTTAGAGATGGATTTACAATATTGAAAACTAGCTGATCGGGTGAACTTTGTTTCGCCTCGAAAGCAATAAATCAAACATTTTTCCTAAAAAAAAGTGGTCTAAGTTACTCCTTATTATACCAGCTAGTCATTTAAGAGATAAATAATATCTTGGACACAATGCATACAGGGCCCTCTAGTTCCAAGCTAAGCAACTAAATGCTTGTGTTATGGATACTAGACAACGGATATTAATACATATATACTTTTCTTTTGTAAATACATACTTATAATACATAGAAAAATACCCAGACGCCACACAAATATTATTAAAATATCGAACCCCCGACCTCATTGCCGCACCCGGTACTTTTACCAATGCGTCACGAGGCCCGCTAACCCGGGGGTTGTCTCTGAAATGACTGGACGGATTTTGACAAGACTTTTACTGGAGATTTGTTGTCTGTCTATCAGACAGACACGCAAACAAAAAATGCAAAAAAAGAAAATGTTATACAGCTTCCGAAAACAATTTCGGAAAGTCATTGGCGCAAGCCAGTGTCAGAATTCGAACCCGCGACTTCTGGATCAGAAGGATCATCTGGATCATCTGTCTATTGTTCCGACAATCAGACAGACACACAGACAAAAAATGCAAAAAAAGAAAATGTTAATTTGGTGCATTTCAAGCAGTTATTTCAATATTACAAACAGACACTTCAATTTTAAAGTGAAACTTTTATTACATCGTCTCAAACTTTTTCGTCTGTGTGTTGCATGTCGCGTGACGGTCGGCCGCGGAGTAGGGATAAAGTGAAAGGCGCTCGTCAGAGCGCCTTTCACTTTATCCGAGGCCAATATGGCGGCCATGTTGTTGTTTATGGATTTATTTCAATTTTGAGTGCATGTGAATTTATTAATTAACTTATTTTGTATGAATATTAAATTAAGTCTTTTTATTTATATTCGGTCCATTCAATATATTTAATTTCATTTAACATTTATTTTTAGTTAAATGTCTATAATGTGAAAAAAAGTTTCACTTTTACGGTGGTTTCATAAAACCACACAATCTTTTTTATTTATATATTTAATATAACATAACTTCACGCGTTTGTTACCTGAAGGTGTAGGCAGCGGCTGTTGAGCATTGTCTCGCCGTTATGTATACGTCCCAAATGGAATAAGTGGCGAACCTATTGCCATACCGGGCACAAGGTTTGCAGTCATCGTTATTTATCACATATAACTGCCGCAAACAATTTTGATAAGTCATTGGTGTGAGCCAGTGTCTGTATTCGAACCCGTGACTTCCGGATTCTGAAGCGGGGTGCGCGACCACTGGACCACCAAGACATCTTTAGTTTATCTTTATTCTTTCTTCATTTTGCGTGAATGCGTGAATGCGTGAATTTGCGTATACTGAAACGGTGTGAAGCAAAGTCGTATGAATACATTCAGATAATAAGACTTCAATTTGATTAAAACAAAAATAAATGATCCCACCTATTGTCCACGATTTGGAATTAATAAAATTAAAATTGATACAAAATATAGGTACCGGGACTCGAAAAGGTTCACGAATTCCCAATTCGCTTACGCTCACGTCTAGATTATTCAAAATGAAACAGCGACTCCTCCCTCTCCAACGGCTTGATTACAAGCACCTTAATTAGAGAATATATATTTTATTTCATGGATTTATCCAATTACGCCGCTTGTTTTTATCACTCTCGTCTGCTCTCCTATCGGCTGTGCCCTTTAATTTGATACTAAATGTAAATGTGTTTATATAACAAAAAACGCGCGCATAAATACAAATTAAAGTCGCAATATCATTCTTGTTGATTACAACATAGTATGCAGAACAGAAGCGAGAAGAGTTACTTCTATCATAGAACTAGACTCAAGCTGGTTGCATTGTACTTATATAACAGGTAACAGTTTGTTGATGTAATACACGGAGTGAGATTGGATCATCAGTGTCTATGGGCCGTCCCCGGGGTTCTATTCTAGGTCCTTTATTGTTTATCGTCCATATTAATGATTTGACCTTTTGCGTACAGAAATTTTGTAACATTTGTACTATTTGCTGATGACACTTTACTCCGTATTTGGCATATGAGTTTCTTGCCTGATTCCTCTCATCGGGCAATTGGACCGCTTGTACCGATTGTGTCCGTGTTTTCTTTTTCCACGGAGGCACTTTCCACAAGCGCTCATGTTTAAGGATTTCATTTTAAGTATTAAGTACTTCTATTTTGTAATTTGACTATTTTTAAGTGTCTGTAAAAAAAGCTACTTTGACTTTCTGTGCTTGGCTCAGATTCCACAATTTCTATCTCTAGATAAAAAAACCAAGTTGGTATAATTCTTATTCTCGGTGTCACTAACACATTCAGACTAAACAGCATAAGACCATTTAATAGGCAACATTTTGAACTCCCACAAGAACAGTTGTCGATTTTGTAGCCATGAAATACTACTAAACTATCTGTAACTGAGATCGGTAGCATAGCTCATTATGCTAATTGATCACTCTTCTCAGCGACAAAACCACACAGTTTACTAAAGAAATGGGCCGACTTGACCGATGAAATACTACATCTTAGAAATTCGAATTCAAGGACTCACAATACATTACGTTCCGTGGCCTCTCCCCTATTCATATTCCATTTCAAAAGCCTACAACGCATCTACCTCTCTCTCGATGTTGCTATTGTCCATGGGCGGCAGTAGTCACTTACCACCAGGTGAAACGCTTGCTCTTTTACCCCCAATTACTCAAAAAACATCACACTATATTTTCCAATACCAATAAACGTCAAAACTGACAGTGACATATTTTAAGCAAATGGGATTGCTACGTTGATGGAAAACCAAACCGCGTTTAATTGATATTGGAAAGCATCGAATTGGGCAACGGACATATTGCAATTGACGTATAAAATTTCTATAATTTTCTAGGTATAATAGGTTTATAACATTAAAACAACTCTTCAGGATTATAACGCGTTTATTTAGTCTCGGTGGCGCAGTTGGCGAGTGCACGGCCTCTGATCCAGAGATCCGGGGTTCGATTCCAGACACTGGCTCACACCAATGACTTTTCGAAATTGTTTTCGGAAGTTATGTGTGATAAATATCGATGACTGACAAACTTTGTGCCCGGTATGGCAATAGGTTCGCCACCTATTCCATTTGGGACGTAAACATAACGGCGAGACGAGGCTTAACAGCCGCTGCCTACACCTTCGGGTAACAAAAGGCGTAAAGTTATGTTTAAAGTTAGTTATGTTATATTAAAAACGATGCCTTGGTTGTTCCTTAATGTTGGTACAAACACACAGAGGCACAGAGAGACAGACAAACATTTTTAAAAGTTTTGCCCAATTATATTTAATGTTCACTGACTTTTTAATAAGATAAATGTATTTTATACTACAGCAAAACAAAAAAAAAAACAATAAATAATCTGTTAAACAATTCATTATGCGATTCGTGTATATGATTTGTAATCAATCATTCTCGTACTAAGTAAATACGGGGCCATTTTTCATTTGGAATTGATTGAAAAATATTTTGTTTATTTTTAAAATATCATGTTATTTATCGATAGGTAATCGATAAATAACATGATATCTTAAGCACAGCTGCCATATGCCACGCCTGAGCAAGACCTAGACCTAGGACTCTACACTGCCACTTTTCAGTCCAGACTGCTCGATTGTGGAATGAATTGCCACTGTTTATTCGTCACGCTCAGACACTGGCAACTTTTAAAAAACGTCTCAAAGAACACTATTTGTCATTGTAAATGATTCCGTTAAGCATGATGTTCTAAACGTAGTTTTATATCGTCTGTATGCATCTATAATATTATTATATTTGTATACTAGTTGACCCGGCGAACTTCGTTCCGCGTCAAAAGAAATAAATTAGTAATATTTGGATCTTAAAAAGTTCAATTTGTGCTATTTATCGGCACGCGTTTTGCCGCGCAAACGCAACTGCTATGTACCGCTATGTTAATACTGTAATATCTTCGTAAATATTAGTTTAAATTACATGCTGTAAGAGGCTATATTAATCTATATTAAAAGAACAATCTATTTAAGACACTTAATTGGATGAAAATTAATGCTGTAATGTTTAAAATTGCTTCGTAAATAAGCCATTATTTCTCGTAAAAAGTAAAAAAATAATAATGGTCATTGTGGGTTATCCCTAAGACATAGACTAGCGGACTTTTTTATAGACCTTTTAAAGGTGTATAATAATGAGGTACATTGTTTTGATTTATCACTTAGGGTTCAGGCAGCGTTTTCGATTAAAGTTTTAAATCTTGAAAATTATCTTTTTTTTTCACTACACTATTCATGAATTATAGATCAAAACCTCCCCGTTGACACCCTCTATCTATTAAAAAAACCTGCATCAAAATCCGTTGCGTAGTTTCAAAGATTTAAGCATACAAAGGGACATAGGGACAGAGAAAGCGACTTTGTTTTATACTATGTAGTGATATGTATCTATTCATGTGCAGTTATGTATGTATGTGTGTATTTATGTGTAGTTATGTATGTATGTATTATATGTATCTATTTATTTATCTTCATAAGGTTCGATCATGTAAGCAACTAAATGCTTGTGTTAAGGATACTAGATAACGGATATTAATACATATATACTTTTCTTTTGTAAATACATACTTGTAATACATAGGAGAACACCCAGACGCCACACAAATATTCATGTTTGTCACAAATATCTGTGCTCGGGTGGGAATCGAACCCCCGACGTCATTGTTGCAGCCCGCAGTTTTATGCACCCTTACGCCATCACACCTTCCAAGCATAGTAGGGGTAGCCGGTGCTGATGACGCATCAGCAGAAAATCTACGATAAAAATACAGAAACCTTGTAGGTGATTATGTTTTTGAGTCGTTTGGGGTTGAGACTCTAGTGATATGGCGTCCTAGTGCTCGTGCACTCTATGAAGATCTTGCAAAGAGACTAATCGAGGCCTCTCGTAGCCAAGAGGCTGGTCTATTCTCCGCATAGAGGATTAGCATTGCCACTCAGCGTGGCAATGCTGCCAGTCTTCTGGGCACGCTGCCAGTAGACCGAGATGTGGAGAAATTTTATTTCAGCTAGTTTTTTTAAATGTATTTTAAATAATATAATTAATTTATTTCTTCTTATTATTGTTTAACTATATATAGTTTTAAACTATTATAAGTAGTTTTTTATGGTTACAATGTATGGTTACCAAACGGTAACGCTCAGGAGGCTTTTGAAACCCTATTCATCCATTTTATTGCTCACGTTCTATTCGAGTATAACTGCCTAGGTTTCTTTGTATTGTCGAATGTTATACTTGATTCTATGGAACGGCTGGCCGGCTTATTGCTCAAGGGGAATATTGCGTCCAATAAAGCTTTAAAGCTTTAAGCTTTAAAGCAACAATTTTTATAGTAATTAAGTTACAATGTTATTTTTTACGAGTTCTGTACCGACAATGTCGCGGTATAGGCAATAAAAAACTATACAGTCCGACATCTTGATGCCTACAGTAACTGTAAATGGCTTTTTATAGTGATTTGATTAATTTTCACTATTGTTATTTAGATATATTTTTTAATGTAAGCGCATAATCTTAATGTGAGATATTTTTTTACTATCATTTTAATTATTATCGCCACTACTAAATACACTACAGCTGCACTTAATAATAGTAAATGATATTTTTGTAAGTGCCTAAATAATTATCTAGTTACTACACTTTTACAATACTGAAAAAAGTCATGCCTTGATGAGAAGCTATACCTCAATGCCATTGGTGCCTTGTTATCGATATCTGAATGAATTTGCTCAAGTCTGCGCGCTGAATGAAACACCTTCTACGACCTCTCAGAAAAAAGACGTGGCTCATTCGGCAAGAGAGGCATCTAGAAGCCCACCTTCCTTTAAGACTGGTAACATAGCTGCTATCCCTGGGTTTCAGATATCCATGGGCTGTCCTAGCCCCTCATCACCGGGAGACCAGCTTGTTCGTTTGCTGATTATTGGAAACAGATAAAGAGATAGCAGGCATGCATCTAATCAAATCAGATATAAACTACGGAGAGAACTTATCATATTAATAGTCTATTTCAGCCAATACTCCAAATTCAAACACAAATATAAAAATTTAAAATGATTTGAAATTTACACGCTAACAATATGTCTTAAATATAGGCATCCCTTAATTTATTGGCCATATTTATGAGATTCTTTATTTTTTTTGCCGCAAGTATTACACAATTTGTGTTGGCGGCGCTGGTCACTTAAGATCAGGTGACACGCCTGGTCGATGACTCTCCTATCCCATAAAGAACACAGTCATTACACATCGTGAATGAGTTTTATTATAATCCTTTTTGTAAAAAGGTTTCTCCTTTTTACCCACTAGCATCATTACATAGTATAAAACAAAGTCGCTTTCCGCTGCCTGTCCCCTTATATGCGCATATCTTTAAAACTTCGCAACGGATTTTGATGCGTTTTAATAGTTAGAGGGTGTCAACGGGGTGGTTTTGATCTTTAAATCATGTATAGGTGTATGTAAAAAAAAGTCATAATTTTCAAGATTTAGAACTTTAATCGCAAACGCTGCCTGAATCCTAAGTAATAGATCAAAACAATGCTCTACTTTATGAAACACCTTCAGAAGGGCTACAAAAAAGTCCGCGAGAGCATATGTATTAGGGATAACCCACAACTTTTCGCGAGAAATAATGGCTTATTTACGAAGAGATTTTAAATATTACAGCATTAGTTTTCATCCAATTAAATATCCTAAATAGATTGTGCATATAATATAGATGATCCTGGCCCTTTACAGCATGCAATTTAAATGAATATTTTCGAAGATATTGCAGTATTAACCCAGAAGGACGGCAGTTAAAGCCGATAAATAGCACAAATTGAACCTCATCATATCCAAAATTTACTCATTTATTACCTTTGATGCGGAACAAAGTTCGCCGGGTCAGCTAGTTAAAACTATAGAAACTCTATACACGGTTCCCTTTAGAAATTACATATAAAAAGGCATTGAAATATCAAATACACGTTTATATCTTGAAATGAATTATTATTTAATCAAGTAAGTGCGATTTTTCCGCGTTGATTTGTCGATACATCTACAAGCGTGTCAATAATTTTAGCTTGACTTCATATATATAATAACTTCCAAGTAAATAAATAATAAGGCAGAGAATCGGATGTTGTGGCGCACATTGGGAGAGGCCTATGTCCAGCAGTGGACTGCAATAGGCTGATGATGATGATGATGATGAAATAAATAGAGAAAGATATCTATTCAGTAATACCAATTCTTCTATCTATATCTTTCTTATGTTATTTTATTGATTGGCAGTATTTAGGTTAAATAATATAACATAATAATAACATATCTTCACGCCTTTGTTACCCGAAGGTGTAGGCAGCAGCAGTTAAGTCTCGTCTCGCCGTTATATTGACATCCCTAATAGAATAGGTGGCGAATCTATTGCCACGGGCACGAAGTTTTCAGTCATCGATATTTATCACTCATAACTTCCGAAAACAATTTCGAAAACTCATTGGTGTGAGCCAATGCCAGGATTCGAACCCGGACCTCTGGATCAGAAGCCGTGTGCTCGACCAATGGACCATCGAGTCTAATAATATAAGTCTCGGTTAAATAATATCCTGATAATAATAATATCTTAGACACAAATCACACGGCGCCCTCTAGTTCCAAACTAAGCAATTAGATGCTTGTGCTATGGATACTAGATAACGTATATAAAAAATACATATATACTTTTTTTGGAAATACATACTTATAATACATAGAAAAACACCCAGACGCAGAACCCGTTAACCATGTTTCTGCAGTGAGTAGTTTTACCAATGCACCACGAGGCTCATAAATCATAAATAATAATAACATAACATAACATAACTTCACGCCTTTTGTTACCCGAAGGTGTAGGCAGCGGCTGTTAAGCCTCGTCTCGCCGTTATGTTTACGTCCCAAATGGAATAGGTGGGAAACCTATTGCCATACCGGGCACAAAGTTTTTCAGTCATCGATATTTATCACACATAACTTCCGAAAACAATTTCGAAAAGTCATTGGTGTGAGCCAGTATCAGGAATCGAACCCGGACCTCTGGATCAGAAGCCGTGTGCTCGACCACTGCGCCACCGAGACTGTTAGACTGTAAATAATAATATAATGGTTAAAACAGATCTTAGTTTCATTAACGGAATATTGTGGTTTACATTGAGATATGGTCTTTAACATATAAAAAATAGAAAATTCTGTGGAGTAAGTTCCATGGTACAATAGACATTATAATACCTGCAGTGTTTCATTCATACTCTCGAGAGCAATGAATCCGGGTCACTTAAAGTATGTTAAAAATCTCGGAAACTAAAAATGATAGGTTAATGCAATAAATTGTATTTAATAGACAATGTAATACTCCTTAAATGAAAGTAAAAAAAATATGAGTCACCATACATTTTATTAACACAAAATTACATAAAGAAAAAATCTGCTGATCTCTCCTTAAAACAAAAATAGGAAACATGAAATTTTTGAACTTTATTACGATTTTCTTGAATTTTAATACTTCGTATTGCCTCCTCGTGCTTCCATTACTGCGTTTACGCGGTTTGGCATGCTGTACACCAAGTTCCTTATACGATTTTGGGGAATATTCTCCCATTCCTCTGTGAGAGCAATTTTGAGCTCACGAAGCGTTATTGGGGGAGGGTTTCGTTGTTTTACGCATCTGCCTAGCTCGTCCCAAGCATGCTCGATCGTGTTGATATCCGGGCTGCGCGCTGGCCACTCCATACGAGTAATGTTCATCTCTTGAAGGTAGTCATTCACAATCCTACCTGTATGAGGTCGGGCATTGTCATGCATAAATATAGCATCCTCACCTAAATTGACCATAAATGGACCAACGTGATCATTGAGGATTTCTTCCACATATCTTACGCTAGTTAAAGAGCCGTTTTCTATGATCACCAGCTCTGTGCGACTTTCAGAAGAAATTCCGGCCCACACAAGTACAGACCCACCACCGTAGGCTACTTTTTCCTCGATGCATGCTTGCTTGAATCTTTCCCCTGGTCTTCGATACACTCTGTGTCTTCCATCGTGCTTGTAGAGCATAAATTTTGATTCGTCGGAGAACATAACTTTTGACCAATCTTCAATACTCCAATTTACGTGGCTCTGGGCATATCTTAGTCTTGAAATACGATGCCCACGCTCCAGTTTAGGGCCGTTTGCAGGTCTAAGGGGTTTTAAGTTAGATTCAGCAAGCCGACGTCTTACTGTCCATGCACTTAGGTTACTTCCTCCGAGGCGTCGAAACTGATTGGTGAGTTCAGTTCCTGTGAGAAAGCGATTTCGAAGCATGGTGTTCACCAAGTATCGGTCTTCTCGTGCTGTGGTATACCTGGTTCTGCCCGTTCCTGGTCTGCGTAGGTTAGAACCAGTTTCTTCGTAACGTCGGAGAACTCTTTGTACTGTTGACAGCGACACACCAACAGTCCTGGCTGTATCGCGCTGACTCCGGCCGGTTTCCAGCATTGTAAGTATTCTGGTGCATTCTTCAGGCGTAAGCGACATAATTTCAGCTTGAATAATGAATATAGAGCACTATCAACATGGTTTATGTACCCACATAAATGACAGATTACAAACAAAAGCAAAACCAAATGCTGTAATTTCGTAGTTCCATCTTCGAAAGTGGCCCTTTTTCAAATTTGATTTTTTTATGATATAACTTTACAATAACTAAGAAGTTTTAATACCTTCATTTAAGGAGTATTACATTGTCTATTAAATACAATTTATTGCATTAACCTAGCATTTTTAGTTTCCGAGATTTTTAGGATTCTTTAAGTGACCCGGATTCATTGCTCTCGAGTGTATATTGGTTTTTTTTTAACAAAAATAATATCTTAAACACGAAAATTTAATGTTTCCTAGTAAAAGCTACATGAATTTTAAAATTAAGTACCTCGTGATATTGCGAGTCATTTTGCTGGATACCCGTTTAGCCCAAGCTTTCAAGGAGGGCCTTGAAGTACATTTTGTGTCCGCGTCTATGAATTAATTTATTCAATACCTATGACAATGTTTTTGAAATTAGGAATTTTCCGTAGTTCATTTGTGCTATTTTTGTTTTATATATATCTAGCTGACCCGGCGAACTTTGTTCCGCATTAAAAGTAATAATAAAATGAGTAAATTTTGGATATCATGAGGTTCAATTTGTGCTATTTATCGGCTTTAACTGCTGTCCCGCTATGTTAATACTGCAATATCTTCGAAAATATTCGTTTAAATTGCATGCTGTAAAGGGCCAGGATCATCTATATTACATGCACAATCTATTTATGACACTTAATTGGATGAAAATTAATGCTGTAATGTTTAAAATCGCTCCATAACTAAGCCATTATTTCCCATAAAATGTAAAGATATAAAAATGGTCATTGTGGGTTATCCCTAAGAGATAGACATATGCCTTTGCAGACTTTTTTGTAGACCTTCTAAAAGTGTTTATTTATGTAGAACATTGTTTTGATCTATCACTTAGGGTTCAGCCAGCGTTTGCAATTAAAATGCTAAATCTCGAAAATTATCATTTTTTCTTTACAAATTCATATATGACTTATAGGTCAAAACTACTCCGTTGACACCCTCTAACTATTAAAAAAAACCGCATCAAAATCCGTTTCGTAGTTTTAAAGATATAAGCATATAAGGGGACAGACAGCGGAAAGTGACTTTGTTTTATACTAGTTAATATAGTAGCTATAGCTAGTTTTAATGATACTAGTTCACCTATCGAACTTTATTCCGCATCAAAAGTAATAAAGAAGTAAATTTTGAATTTATTACTTTTTCTTTACTATGTATACATGAATATATATGTATATATCAGTAGGCTGGTTTGTATTTTCTGTATATGTTATATATATATATTGACATCCTCAATCTGTTTAAAAAAACACATCAAAATCACTTGCGTAGTTTCAAAGATATAAGCATAAATATATCAGAACAGACAGCGTAAAGCGACTTTGTAGCGAGTTAAGTTTGATAAAAATCGATGACTAAAAAAAATTATGCCCGACATATGGCCATAGGCTCTAGACCTCTCAATTCATTGCCATCAATACTCTACGGTATTGTGGACAAAAATATACATATCACAATTGAAATACGAAGCAATGCAAATGTTTGAAAATAAGTTAACAGTTGTGAAAAGTTTGTTGTAGGTTCAGTTGGTCGCCAGGTTGCGTGGCCTCTTTTATAATGGACATTAATATTGTTGAATAGTGAATAGTGGGTTTTTAAAAACAGATAGTTGTTTTGAACTAATGCTTTGTTTAAGAGGAAGCTTGAAAGTTGCGCCAATAACAGGAAATTAACTTGTGCGGTATGGACAGGGTAATGAGGGAGTGACAGTACATATCTATGTAGCAGAAGATGAAGCCTTTAATGAATTGTGTGAAAGATAACACGCCTTAGAAGGGTGTTAGTTTAGAGGAAGTGAATTTTAGAGAATTGTTTAAAATAAAACCACGTTATGCATACTCTGAATGATGGGAACAGAGCAGTATGAGGATGAGCTACTATGAACTGTTATTGGTCGTACGGTTGGATTATGAAGTCATCGCTTGTTAATAAAATTGCTACATTGTAAGGTATTACCATACATTCTGTATATTGAAATATTATTAAAGTCCTTCGAAAGCATTTCAAATGTAATTTTGTCATCAAAGTGTTCATTGCAAATGAGGTCTTATTGCTCAAGCATATTACCTAACGATACCTAATTGGTACCGTTGGGCAATTCCCTTTTACGATTTATAGCCGTTCCATGAATGTGGGTTGTAGTATTACATTGTAGTCACGACGATTATTCTAGAAATACTTGAAGGTATTCACAAAAAACACAAATTTTTAGTTTCGGTGGTCCAGTGGTTAAGTTTCCTGTTTCTGAATCAGGAAATCGTGGCATCGATTCTGGGCCCACACTTGACATGACTTTTTGGAAATAAGTTCGAAACTTATGTGTGATATGGCAATAGGTTCCACCACGGCAGAGCGAGTGTTAATAGCCGCTTCCTACCGATATAAAAAGGCGTCAAGTTAAAAGAAATAAAATTCATGAAGTAAAAGAAATATTAAGAAACTATAATAAACTTAGATATATTTTTATATTATTATAAACGCTATAAAAATATTGCTAAACTAACGATACGAAAGTATAGAAAAAACTAAAATAAAACTAGTATTTTTATAGCAACCCCATAGGGTATCTTTGATATTATAAATAGCTAAGTTATTTATACTTATATATCATATTACGTCCGAGTTGTATTACATCTGTGAACCGTACGGAAATCTATAACCCCATTATGACCCCTCATTTACAAGCTCTTAATATCTCTAAGGCGTAGGCAGTGGCAATTATCGCTCGACACGATTTTTTACTCTCACAGTCTCCTATAAATGACGGAGGGAAGTGTGTCACCTATCAATATTTAGGTCACCAAGACTTTACTAACTGTCAAGCTTGTGGTCAGTGAAATTGTCTAACTTAATATACAAAAAAACTACTATAAACATATTTTCTTAGTTTGAAATGAGATAAAGTGAGACGTTTTTAATAATGATGTCAGTAACAGATTCTCTACACAATGAACGCATTACCGCTGCGACCAGCACTAGAGTACAAGCAAGTGGTACCTACTTATATGTTTACTATAAATGAATTTATATCGAGACCAATCTTCATATAAATATGACCGCTACGGTGAATTTCTCTCTGCATTTAAATCAAGAAGTCTCAGGTTCGAATTATAGCGGTAATCACTTCATCATCATCATCATCATCATCAGCCTATTGCAGTCCACTGCTGGACATAGGCCTCTCCCAATGTGCGCCACAACATCCGATTCTCTGCCTTCCGCATCATCATCATCACTTAATCAGTGATAATTCCTAATTCTTTTCAAAAGCTATGTCTGACAAATATCGATGACTGACAAATGTATGTCTGAAGTATAGCAGTAACAAGTATCGACTTCGCATAGAAAAAGGCGTCGAGTTATAAAAACAAAAAAAAACAATCAGCTTACTTCTCTGTTGTCCAAATAATAACATGAAATATATCATCATGGATACACTCGCAAATCACAAATCTGTACCAATACAATCAATTCGATATTAATCAAAGTTCATTCACTCGTAGCTATATCATAGCATTAATAAATTTTGTGACGCCTCATTCGGTGACTTACAAAATGTTTATACATACATACAAAAACATCACGGCTGTATCTCATATGGGTAGACAGAGACTTTGAATTTTCACAAGTTACGATCCTGACACGCTTCTTCCGCCTCGTCCACAGTCATACACCAACACGCATTCATTCTGCTTCCGGTACTAGGCATTTTCCCTTTTTTAAACATACCATTTATTTGGTCCTGGTTGTTCCTTCTTGGTCTCCTAACTTTACCACTCACATTCGCTTCATACACTCTTTTAGTAAATAGGCTTTCATTTATCAAACCATTAAACATATTTTTCTCCACCTTGGTCAACATCATCGTTCATTCCTTGCATTTCTCCCTATTTTTTATTCGATCCGCAAGGGTGACTAAATATTGACAATAAATCATGCGGATTGTAAACAGTAAGTTTTGATCCTTGGACTTATGTGTAATACCTACAACCACATATAACTACAAGGTTATGTAGATAACTGGATAAAGTGATTTAAAATAGTTATATTTTAAAGTCTGCGCTTAGAGCGTATAGTTCTTTCAGTAGCTCAAGATATCAATGCCTGCAACACCCAACAGGCCCTTCCTTGGAATAAATCGCCATGAGTGTGAAACTTAAAACTATATCTTATCTTATATTAATAATGCTTAAGTTATCTTTATTAAGTACCGGTGGTCCAGCGCTCGAGCACCTGCTTCTGAATCAAGAAGTCGTGGATTTAAATACTGGCTCATACCAATGACTTTTCGAAATTATTTTCGGAAGTTATGTGTAATAAATGTCGATGATCGAAAACTGTTGCCCGGTATGGCAATAGGTTTACCACCTATTTCATTTAGAAAGTAAACATAACGGGAAAACAAGGCTTAACAGCCGATGCCTACACCTTCGGGTAGAAAAAGTTATGTCATGTTAAGGCAAAAAAATTATGAAGTTTTATTAATGTAAGTTACTCAATCATCGGTACAAATATTTGTCTTCCGATAACAAAACTCTCAACCTTGTGAACTCAATAGACTGTCTCATTCTGTCAAAAATGCATCATAAGTTCAAAGTTAACTTTACCAACTTTTTTTTAAATTGGACTTATTTTCATGCTCCAGTTTCCGCGGAGTCACAAGGCGAGGGTTCAAAGATCGATGAAATTGTTATTGATGGATGGACTTCAAGGGCACGTTACCCGGTTTCACGTAAGCTCGCCCGCCGAGGCGCAAAACAAAGCATTGATCCCAAATATATTTTCATATTTAAGGATGTGGAAAATTGTTGTGCATTTTACAGAAATTCACATATTTTGTTTATGACCCATTTCAAAGGCTCTTTTGATAGCAATTTTTAACATTACATTACATTACAAAAAATACTTGAAATGAAATAAGTCAGCGCCTATAGTTTCAAGTTTTATGGGTGTGAAGATTACCTAACATAACAACTGAAGGTGTAGGCAGCGGCTGTTAAGCCTCGTCTCGCCGTTATGTTTACGTCCCAAATGGAATAGGTGGCGAACCTATTGCCATACCGGGCACAAAGTTTTCAGTCATCGATAATTATCACACATAACTTCCGAAAACAAATTCGAAAAGTCATTGGTGTGAGCCAGTGTCAGGAATCGATCCCAGGCCTCTGGATCTGAAGCCGTGTGCTCGACTACTGGGCTACCAATACTGGTGTCAAGATTCTATTCATAATTTAAAATAATCAATGCTCGGATTCAAATTCGGGTATTGTGTGTTAGGTATATGGTGTGTTAGAATTCCGACTTCTATTTGTACTCACAAACACAAGTCCAATTTCTAATACAGAAGACAGTCGAGACGACAGCTATACCATTTGATTCCCGATATAAGACACTCTAGTTGAAACTCGGGAATATAAGCTGTCTGACACTTGAACCGTAAGAAGGATTTTATTTGTTATTTCGACGAGAATAAATCCTATGTCTACCCTTTTACTAGTAGCAGAGCCACGCAGCTCGGTGCGTGAATGGGCTGGTTCGACCGGTGAAATACCACGACCTTTTAGAATTTCAATGTAAAATGGTCTTGCTGCATTTTGCAAGGTTAGAGAGGTATCCGGAGGCCTAACCCCTTTCCCCCTCCCCTTCCTATCCCGATAGTAAGTATGTAACTTGAACTTATTAAAATAAAAATAACTGAGTTTATTATGTCTGAAACATCAATTATGAGTAGTAACTATCCGCTACAAGATGTCTATGTATAGTTGTTTTTAAATCACGCTATACTAATTTTCTTCTAGTTGGATATTATATTGACCGGTTTTTATTCTTCTGTTATATAATAATTATTGTACCAGCGAGAGGGCGTTGAATGCGTTAAACGAATGCACGACGCATATGAAGTACCACCTAATATATATATATATCAGATGTATCAGAGTGATGACGAACAAGCATTCAAATAGGCTTGTGGAATTTAGATTTCAACCAGATAAATGACTCTCTCAGGATTATTGTCTTTTTTAATATTTATCACTTACTTGTACATAAGCATAAGCTGAAGCAAGAACTTTGCACCGCTATTATATGCACTTTTACTATCAAAAAGATTATTGCTCTGCTTCAATTAGTCAGAGCGTAATATCAGCCTTTCTTGGTAAATGGACTAATTGACACTAAAAGATTATTTCAATTCAATCCAGTATTTCTTTAGATTGGCACGTTCAAACAAACAAACTATTGGTATGGATTCTATTGGTCACACTTCAATAAAATTTAAAGTATTGTTGACTTGTTATACTCAAGGGCTTTTTAAAGTGAAACTTTTATTACATCGTCTCAAACTTTTTCGTCTGCGTGTTGCATGTCGCGTGACGGTCGGCCGCGGAGTAGGGATTAAGTGAAAGGCGCTCGTCAGAGCGCCTTTCACGTCTATTATCGTTTATTTACACATACAAACAACACAATAAATATATTTGTTTGTTTGCACTCGGGTGGGATCGAACCCGCCCCGACCTCGTGTTATCGGTAGTGCGGTTTACCGATGCACCACGAGGCCCGTATGAATGGTTGTCTAATTACCGTCCTCTTTACCAATTTCGACACATTTTCTAGGATCGGGTTTGTTTGTTTGTTTGTTTTTTACATACATACATATACGTACGTACGTATTGCAGGCGGAGAAAAAAAAAATTATTTTATTAATATAACAAATGACACGATAAAAGGGAATATAATAAATTCGTATGTATTGTAAACGACGGAGGCTTTTAAGTTTCCAATTCAAAAAAAGTGTACTACATATATGTGACACAGTTATGTTGGTCAATTTATTAGCGATAAGATAGTGCTCTTTATATATGTATTTGTCACATTTTCATAATAAATCAAAATATCATATTTACTGGAGGAAAAAATATCGTTTTGTTTTGTAAAGATCCTTTGTTGTAATGTTGTTAACGTTTAATAGGTGTCGCGTTAACCCTAGTGCCGTAGCTGGAATACTTGTCGATTCGGGCGACATCTGTCGATATAATACGATATTACGGCAGAATCATCAATAGTAGCAACCTAGTAGCGCCATCTAGGAATTATTGTCGTGACCACGTAAAATAAAAAACATTTATTAAACCCTATTAACAAATACAAGATGGCAACACAGTCACATTTTCATAATAAATCAAAATATCATATTTACTGGAGGAAATATTTTATGGTAACTAAAATACGTGAACAGTGACTTACATTCGATTTTCGAAAAAAATAATATTTCGAAAATTTTTAGTTAAATGTCTATAATGTGAAAAAAAGTTTCACTTTTACGGTGGTTTCATAAAACCACACAAGTTTTTTTTAAATTTAGTTTATATTGTCACACATCCATTGAAGCTACTGTCTATTCGCTTGCATCTGTTATAGTGATTCCCAATAATCCACGAGAATGATGTGGGAAGACAATTTTAATCCTCCACTCAATATCCATCTTTATATATTATATACAATGTACATTATTTAGTATCAATAGACTTACAGTCGAACAAATAATACTTATGTTCGCTTAAGTATAATGAGACGCTTTCGTTGCGTATTGACACAAATATCGTTTAGTAAATATAACTCACTATTGATATGATGGAGAGTACGTCTTTTGTACAACGATGTATCATATCACAAAGAGTTGTACACTAAGAAAATAAAATTACAAGCAACATTATATATACCAGGGTGATCTGAAAAGTTTCCGACCTCAACTCAAAGATGGCGCCACTCGTCAATAAAAGCTAGTGAATATAGTTGTGCATCTTTTAACAGTTACCAAAATATCAGCCATTTTGGACGCGCAGTTTTAAGTTTACAGTCGTTTGAGTGAGTGTTTTTGTAAAAATGGAAAAAATTGAGTATCGAGCTGTTATTAAATTTTTGTTTTTGAAAGGCAATACGCCTACGCAAATCAAAGGTGAGTTAGACTCTGTGTATGGGGACTCTGCACTATCATCACCACAGTGAAATTTTGGGCAGCTGAATTTAAACGTGGCCGTAAGAGCTTGGGAGACGATGAACGTTCAGGACGTTCAAAAACTGCAAGTACTGACGATAACATTGCTAAAGTTCACGAAATGGTGTTAGACGACCGCCGAATTAAGATGAGAGAGATAGCAGAGGTTAAGAAAATGTTCAAAGAACGTGTTTTTCACACTTATAATCAAGATTTAGACACGAGAAAGCTGTCCGCGCGTTGGGTGCCGCATATGCTCACATTAGACCAAAAACGTGTTCGAATGAACATTTACAAAGCTCTGTTGGCGCAGTTTAGGCGCAAGAAGTTCATCGCTGGGAGAAGTGGGTAGAGTTACAAGGAGACTATGTAGAAAAATAAATAAAAAAGTAAGAAAATAAATCTTGTATCATTGTTAGGTCGGAAACTTTTCAGACCACCCACTTAGCTTTAAATTTAATACAGTATATTATTATGTGATACACATAGAAGGTAGCAGATTTATTTTTCGGGAGTATAAAACTAGAAAATTTTCATGTAATAAACATTTTACGGATAGGCTCATTTTTACTAGGTCGATTGTTTAAAAGAATATAGAAAGGAACGGTAAAGCTACAGTTCGCTGCATGAATAGGCTGGCTCGACGTTTGAAATACCACGGCCTCTTAAAATATCGACCTTAACTGGCTCATGCCGTGTTTCCTCCGGTGAAAGAGCTATCCGGACGTCCACTCACGTTCCCCCTTTCTTCCTATCCTAGTCCCTTAAAGGCCGGCAGCCCAACTTTTAAACTACCTGTATCGTAGGTGTCCATGGGCGGCGGAAGTTGCTTACCATCAGGTGACTTGCATTCTCATTGGCACTAAAAAGTAGTTCTTACATTATTAATTCGGTTACAATAATGTTATTCATTCAAATGAGTGTCAACACAAAAAAAAATATTTACACAAATGCGCTACCTATCTATTAGTAACATAAAAATCGTATATTTAAAATTGATTTGCAACAAATAGTGTTTATATGTGAAAAAATTGTATATCATAATCTTTTTAATACCAGCTAAAAGATACAAATTCTTTGGTTTGAATGGTAAACAATTTGCTTTTTGTCTGCTTTCATTAGTTATTAATCTGACCATCTACTTTGTGTTCACCTAATAGTTGAGACGACGATCTGAAGCTGTACAGTGTACACACAAATCTCCATGGACAATCTTCCGGCAGTGATCGATGCGAAGTTCCGTGAGTTGGCATATCTTAAATGAATACTCAACAGCTGGGAAGGACAATCAATTCGCAGATATGACAGGTCTTAAAAATACCAGATGGATAGAATTTCGACGAAGTAGCAACTTAGAAAAAAGTTCTAGTACTCTAATATTGTTAAATGGTTTAGTATGTTATATAAGCACGAGAATCAAAAACCCTGAGTACCTTTTTTGACAACTGGAAAAACAAATCTTTAAAACTTTATGGTGACCTCAAAACTTGACCCATATATCTCAACAATGACCTTCGATTCGTTCCACAATCATCGCAATAATTATCCGGTTTGTCTGGGTTTTCCTTGACAATCAAATTGATTCGCCAAGATGTATTGAATACATTTTTTTTTTGCCTTTGATGAGATCTGTGTGTTTTATACAATGAATTAAATTTCGATTTGACTTTTTTCTCATCAAACAACATTTCTGTAAAAGTACAATATTAAAATATATAAAAAAAAAAAAAATGATAAAAACAAAAGAATTATTAAAAGGCATCAAAAAATTCTTCCGCATCGTTGTCAACGGGTAACGTGCCCAGAAGACTGGCAGCATTGCCACGTTGAATGGCAATACTTATTCTCTGTACAAAGAACAAGCTAGCCTTCTGGTCACGTGTAACCTCTACCAGCCGCTTAGCGAGATCTTTATATAATTTGTGTGCACTTGGCCCCCATGGACCAAGTGTTTCGACTCCAAATGGCTCGAACACATAATCACCCACAAGATTATTGTATTTTTGACGCTTGATTATATATTATATATATATTATATTATATTTATATTAAAATTACATATTGTAAGTATTTTGTTTTTTTTTTACAAATATAAGTTTTTTTGCTGATCTAGATCTGTAAATGGGGAGAATAAATTCACATATTTATATATATACTAGCTGACTCGGCAAACTTTGTTCCGCATCAAAAGTAAGAGTGTGAAATGTAAGTGATTGAATTTTGGATATCATGAGCTTCAATTTGTGCTATTTATCGCCTTTAGCTGCTCTCCCGCTATGTTAATACTACAATATCTTCGAAAATATTCGTTAAAATTGCATGCTGTAAAGGGCCAGGATCATCTATATTACACGCACAATCTATTTAAGACACATAATTGGATGAAAAATAATGGTGTAATGTTTAAAATCGCTTCGTAAATAGCCTATATAACCCATTGCTTTTCGTAAAAAGTTAAAAAAAAAGGTCATTGTGGGTTATCCCTAAGAGATAGTCAGATGCGCTCGAGAACTTTTTTGTAGACTTTCTTAAGGTGTTTAATAATGTAGAACATTGTTTTGATCTATCACTTAGGGTTCAGCCAGCGTTTGCAATTAAAATGCTA
Source organism: Euproctis similis (assembly GCA_905147225.2). Taxonomy (NCBI): domain Eukaryota; kingdom Metazoa; phylum Arthropoda; class Insecta; order Lepidoptera; family Erebidae; genus Euproctis; species Euproctis similis. The sequence continues at coordinate 19,781,537 of LR990107.1, read as the reverse complement.
AATCTTATATTATATGAATAGCTATATTAATTATAATTATAGCTAAATTATCATTTTTGCTTTACAACTTCATATATGAAATATAGATTAAAACCAGACCGCATCAAAATCCGTTGCCTAGTTTTAAAGATATAAGCATATAGGGGGACAGACAGCGGAAAGTGACTTTGTTTTATACTATTTAATGATAATAAAGCGGCTAAATTCGAGTCCTAGCTATAACTAATAACTTTTATGAAGTTATTTGTGATAAATAATAACTTGTAACAAAATATTTCCCAATGTTCGTCACATATTCATAAAGGCTAGAAAATCTCTACATATCTATGTAGTCACTGCCTAGAGCTTTGGGTATTAAAGGCGGGCAGAATCAATGTAAAAAATAATACCATTTAAATTTTTATTTCCATGGTTTCAAGTTTGCACCAATATTTTTTCTACTATACGTAAGTTATATTTAAGAAAAAAATATTATAAGAACATCGGCGTCTCGATGAATTCTGTCGAAGTTTTAACAAATACAAAACATGTTTCATTATACAAATTAGTTTATTAATTTAAGTTAATGACTTAAAAATGTATTTTAAAACAATTACCCGTTCAAAATGAAACTCTTATTCGAGGGGTGGAATGAGGGTTTCCGATAATTTATATGAAAGGCACCTCCATTAATATTAAGTGCTATTATAATTTGATAATGATTATCGGTCAACAGCGGACATGCGATAACAGAAATATACAAAAATATATAAACACCCAAACAAATTACAAAATATAAAATCTTTAATATTTGTTTCAATGGGAGTTGTTGAAAATCGATAGTTACTCTTACGATTAAGACAAATCAAAGACAACTCTACATTTAGAATCGTACCAGCTATATATAAAACAAACCGTATTACATTATTATATAAAAAAACTATTAGAACTTCATTGTAACTCTCCTTCCCAACAAGGGGGGGGTTGTCAGTTAAAAACTCTAAAATTCATATATAACCATTAGAGATACTGGTATGTTATGATATATGATGATTATGATGAATTTCCACCGAAGTATAGTGGTTTGACTTAGAATAAAGGCAAGATCAACCTCAGGAATCACTACTATATTTAGTTATTAATCCAAGTAGCCTCGAAGTCATGATCCATATTAGTGATATTACGAATGTCGGATTTTGGACATTAGCGAATGCGAATGCGAATACGAATATTTCTTAAAAACATTCGCGAACACATTCGAATGATTCTCAGACCCAAAATGCACACAACATTTCATCAAAATCGGTCAAGCCATATTGATGCAGTTATTTAATGATTACGCGTAGAAGAATATTTTGAAAAAAATTACATACATAATATAACCTGATGTAACGCTCTCGTGTTCAATCTTTGGAGTTTTATATAAAAAAATGAACTGTAACTTTTAAGTTGGATAAAACTGCATACGGTATGAAAATTTGATTAAAATCTTGAATAAAAATTTGAGTTGGGTATGGCAGGGTTTGCAAGAAAAGGTAAACGCGGTCGAAACGGGTAAACGGGTACTGCGCAAAATCTGCGGAGTGACCCTCGCTGACCGCGTCGAAAACAAGGTTGTGAGGAAGGAAGAAGGATTGAAAGATAGTGTCGATATTTAAGTAAGAAAGGGCATACTCCGAGGATTCGGAAATATAGAATGAATGGATGATGCCAGATTGACCCAGCAGATAATACAATGCAAAACCGGATGTAGGATACAACATACAAATAGTACGAGTCCTGAACGTGCAAAAAAGAGTTATGAAACTCAAAGAAACGCGTGTATGATGTGAGGCGTGTATGATGTGAGGCGTGTATGAATCGTCCCTTATGGCGCTTTGTTCTTTCTGCCTACCCCGCAAGGGACTTGATGTTCAGTTATTTATATGCCTAATGGCTGATCCATAATATAATACTTTTTATAATAATCTAGGAGGGTAAAATATTAAACAAAATATAAAGCTCATTTTTTGAATCATCTTGCTATATACAATTTCTTTATTTTTATTATTAAAAACATTCGCCAAACATTCGCAATATTACACATAACGAGTATTCCTGTAAAAATTATAACCTTTTTGAGAGGCCCAGATTTATTTACTTTTTATTTTAGTTTTGTTATTTTTTTAGTCTTTTCTTTGATATTCTCCACAACGTACGTATTTTATTTCCCCTTTTATTATATTATATTATTTTGAATATATTTGCATTATAGGTTTTTCTCCTGCGTGCCACCTACAGTGGGCTTGACAATTAATATAACAAAAACAAAATTACTAACAAACTCAACACAAGTGGAAATAAAATTAGGAGTTAGCTTTCTGGATTATGTAAACGAATAATATGTATACCTGGACCAACTTATTTCACTTAAATATTAATCAAACAAAGAAATTAACCTAATAACAGCCAGTGGATGGAGAAAATATTAGTCATTGCCTAAAGGAAGTTATAAATTCAAAAGAATTAACCTGTCACCTGATGGTAAGCAACCAACACCGCCTATGGACACCAACACATAAAGACAGCAACACATAGTGTTACTGTTTCGTTGCCGACCTTTAAGGGATATGTGATAGGGAAGGATGGGAAGGGGGTGGGCTTCCGGGTACTTCTCTCACCGAACGAAACGCGACATGAGACACTTAACGTTGATCTCCTGAGAGGTCGTGGTATTTTACCGATCGAGCTCGGCCCATTCATACAGCGAACTGCTTGGCTCTACCACTTATAAACGAAATAAAAATATAATTTTTATTTTTATATTGACTAGAAACTCATTCATGTAAAAGTAACTTCGTTTACTGACATTTCACTCAAACTATTCTTAATTTAATGTCTGCAGCAGCAAAGGGCTTTTTGTAATCAGCTATCAAGAAATTCTTAACTATAAAGAATAATGTTGTGAAGTATGTTTTTACGTTTTAATCTTGGTACGAATAAACTTTAGTAGTAGAAGTAGTTGTTGTTGTTGTTTTAAAGTTGAATAGTTGTCGGTGATGAGGTGAACTATCACAAAGGCTTATAATTAAAAGAGCCTTCACAGCAGGTTAGCAACTGAGACGATAAGTTCAGCTAGGAAATTTATTCAGCAAACCTCGGCGGGGATGTATTGTGATGTTAATAATGTTGGACATAAAAAAAAAGTTAGTTCACCGGCGTGATCATGGCAGCTTTAGAAAGTGTAGTAAAAACAAAAAATAAAAACTAACGCTGTACATGCTTTGGAGTTTTATTTTAATTCCTATTTACTTGCATTGTGGAGTGCGCTAACGATCTTAATTGTGCAGTGGCAGGGCCATGAAGTTAACTGCTTGTATGGTCTTGCTCGACCAAAAGAGCATGACCTCTCAGAACATCATCGTAAAGTGACCCATGCCGTATATTATTCGGTTCGTATAGCGCGTGCGTTGCGGTAGTTCTATAAGCATTTTGTGAATAAAATATTCTCTCTTTAAATCGCCGACCTCTGACGATGTAATTTTTAATAAAAAGAACTACCTAAAACACCTAAACTTAACAAAAAATCTTAAAGTAGTGTATCTATACTGGTCCAAGAAAGACATGATACACGCAAATTTCAGCGGTACCTTGCTCTTCCCTGCCAATCCCTTATGCCATCTTATAGGATGATAACACTCCGATGATGAAGATGTTCATGGTTTGCGCTATTCGCTTAACTTCGGGTAACAATATCTTACAAAAAAGAAATTTAAATGAAAAAAAACTGCCTTAATTGCCCGGCTTCGGATATTATTTTTGATAATATGAATTTTACTATTAATTTAATCTTGTGCTTAAAGTGAGACCATTTTCTCGCCGTTATGTTTTCATCCCAAATGGAATAGGTGGCTAACCTATTGCCATATACCGCGCAGAAAGTTTTCAGTCCTCGATATTTATCACTCATAACTTCCGAAAAGAATTTCGAAAAGTCACTGGTGTGTGCCAGGATTTGAACGCACGAATTCTTGATTCAGAAGCGGCGTGTTCAACCACTGCACCGCCGAGACTGTCCTTTTTATGTTCCCTTTTTAAATGTCTACACATAAACAAATACTATACATAAATAAATATACATATTAATATGATATCAAGCCAATATTGTTAATGTGCATAAATCAATATTACTTAAAAGGCAGAGGTACATAGGTAAACTAACCTCAATCATGTCAAATTCAATCAATGATAACTGAATATTACCGACACTAATATTTGGTAATCAATGTTTCAACTTGTTCGAACCCTAAGGGTGATTTTCCACATGAACTAGACACTCCGGCATCTTGAAACTTGTTAATTTATGATCAACAGAAATTCACTCACATCGCAGACAAATTGAACGTACGTACAGTTGAATGTTTATTAGGTATGTAGATTAGTGTTTTGTTCTTTCTTAACTATATACATAAATTGATTTGATCGCAGTAAACATAATATTATTATTATTTTTATGGGATAGGAGAGCAAACGAGCAGGAGTGTCACCTGCAAGTGACCAGCGTCGCCTATGGACACCTGCATCACATGTATTGGTACAGCTGCGTTGCCGATCTTTAAGGGAGTAGGATATGAAAGGATGGAGGAGATGAGGGAAAGTGGAAAGGTGTGCGGATAACTCTCTCACTTACTCAAAAGCGCCATGAGCAACTTTAGTAAATTTTCTCAGAGACCTGGCATATCCATGCATTGCTTAAATATTATAGGTTCCCAACATCGTTATTGGTCTCAGCTATCATTATGGATTATCACAATATTTAAGTTTAACATTTCCAGATATTTTCGACTTGGAAAGCAATATTACAATTCGTTTATAACCGTTTTGATGTTTAATATATAGAAATAAATAAATATTCTTTAGTGGGAGTCACGGGTAGCAGCTAAGAGAAAGGTATAGTATTTCCTAAAACAAATGGCTTGTTGTAATTAAAAACTTTGCCGAAAAAGCGTTGATTAATTGCTAGTATTATGTAACCAGCAATACAATATACTAACAGGCATCAACTCCCCTTACTAGATGTCCTTGGGTTTCTTTATGAACAACTAGCTTTCGCCAGCGGTTTGCTTATTATATGTGAGAAATTCTTTTCTATCCACCATTCAACGTAGTCAGTCTTTTTTCTAATCAATTTAACTCTATCATGTAAAATTAATCGTCGTATTGAATTCAGCTAATGAAGAAAGAAAAATAATATCTCACTCAGTTATTATAGATTACTGTCTTCCATTTCCACGTAATTTCTAAAATAATAAGCCACTGATACTCCGTTGGGTAGAAATTTACATACATACATATATATATGTATGTATGTAAATTTCTACCCATAACTTAAATTTTTACGGGTAGAAATTTAAGTTATAAAAAATTAATTAACAATTTCAAAAGAAGTAAATCTAAAATTACTAATTTAGTAATAGTTTTTAATCAACCCAATGAATCAATAATTTCGTTTTGACATGTTAAAAGTGCCGTAGAATGGGCTTCAAAAGAGTTCTAATGGACAAAAAGGCGAGTTGCCGTCGAGCCCATGTGTATAGGCATCGGTGTCAAGTTATAACTTCATCTTCCTAAGTTAGATATTCCCCATATTCACCTAATAAGACTTTTAGACCACGATTTTGTGGCAAATACTACTTTTTTTAAATATTTTTAATTAATCGTTTAATAATCAAACTATTTATAAGCATTACAATTCTGTATAGTTTAACTTCAATAGGCTGGCTAATACGTTACATGGAATTTATAGAAGACGATTTTAATAACATTTTTTTAACTAATATGTTCTTTTAAATTTTGACGGCGTTTGATACATTTTAGTTTGAGAGTGTTAAAAAAAATTCTAATCAAAATAACTAGCTACAATTGGATATCTACGTTTCGTTTCTCTGTCGCTTTTGTAAAATAATTAGATTTTTTTTATAATTCGTCATCGTGTTCAGAAAATAACATGTATTTTATTTAACACGTTTGTGTTTAAATATAGGAAAATTGGGGCGAACGACGATGTACTTAAAATCAAATTTGGGGGACGCCATTGTATACATTTTCCAGGGAGTTTCCGAGGGACGGTATACATACATTTATATAAGTATGTGTGTAACACCAGCACCATGTTTATTACTTGCTTTGTTCATGAAGGTATTAAAATATTAATGTACTGTATTATGTATATGTATGTATGTATTATATTCATATATTCATAATAATTCATGTATAGGATTATTTAACTATTCACTGCTGAGTGTTATTTTCGTACCTTTTAGTATTAAAAGTATATGGGTATGTCCGTATGCTTGATGTCCTATACGTGTTTAAATATCCTCAGTATATATCTATATTATACTATGTATTTATGTATGTATGTATTTATATGTTATATGTATGTATTTATCTATATAAAAGTTTATCATGTATATTAAAAAAACAACTGTACACCGCATATTCATATTCCTACCTAGCATGTCCATCTAAAGGTTGTCTGGCAGAGATCGCAACATGCAATAAGACCGCCTACTGTACTTGCCTACATTTACTATGTACTATACTGTAATTTGTTCTTTATATGGTGTACAATAAAGTATATTATATTCTATTCTATTCTATTCTACTTAATATTAAAATGCTCTTTTATTTTAGCTTGTATTATGACGAGGTTATATTGAGATAAATATACTTGATTTTTGTTTTAGTATATTTGACTGATAAAGAAATGTCTTGAAATATGTTTAATAAGGATTGAAGAAACCAGGATTTAAGTAGGTGAATGTAATTGGTACACCGTGGATGTCGAAAGCAGAGTGGCGTTAGGAAACAGTGTGAATGGAGCATTGGGCAGATTCGTGGGCGCAAAGAATGTTTGTAGACAATCCCTGCCAACTATTCGCAATGCCATACTGATCCCTATGCTAAATTATGGAAGCAAGATCTGGGTATGCAGAGTGTGCATCAAGGTAGGATAAGCGCGGGCAAAATTAGGGCACACGCATATTTATCACACATATGCCCAAATACTGAACCGCCACTCAAATATATAAGCGCTACTTAAGCGTTTAAGTAGCTGTCACATTAAACAGAATACGTGAAATTTGAGCAGTAAGTAGCACTTTATTGATTGTCAGATTTGAGTGGCGGTTCAGTATTCGGGCGATAACCTTCCAAATGAATTCCCAAAAGTGATTGGGGTGAGCCTGGAATCGATTTCACTACTTCTTGATTCAGAAGCGGTGTGCTTGACCTCTTGACCACCGAGACGAGACTATTATATAAATACATTTCTTTTCTATTTTTATCCGAGCAGATAATGCAGGGTAACATTACAGGGAGGGATGATGTTCGCAAACATTTATTTAATGAAAAAACTTACTTAGAAGCAAGTGCTTTACCTAGAACTATCCAAATATGTCAGCTGCTACGACACCTAAGGAGTATTAAGGACTCGTTTTGCCTTGTGTGTATAGGTATTAATATAAGGCGAAACTACATAATCTAAAACAAAGTCTCTTTCACTGAGGGACTGACAGTAGTCCCCTCAAACATATGATATACATCCCGATGACATCATCGATGGTTGGAAAGTAGCAAAGAAAAATTAATAATTTTCAAAATATAGCACTCCATTATACATTGTGTTTGTTGCAGTGGATTCCGTTTTTAAAGATAACTAGAAAATTGGACTTGAATAAACTATATAGTTTCTTCTAATTATGATTTAACTTTTTGAAGTTAATTATGAAATTCTAAAATGCAATTAAACAATTCCCAAGTGCAATTTCTTAATATTGTCTTGCATAGCTCGGTATGTTAGTTATTTCGAAGTGTCACGACGCGTCGGTACGAACTAACGCGATAGGGTTGTCACAAACAGCAGACATAATTAAAATTTCTAATAAAATACAAGAATAAATACAACTTTAGCGATTATTTATGATAACTTAATGAAAATTTAAGAAATTTGACTCATTCATTAGTTTAATTAATATTAAAATGTCTTTTAAGCTTAAACGTTTTGACTTGAAAATTACTTGTAGAAGTACTGTTAATTCAAAAAACAATCTGTTTATTAAAAATATATTACGAACTGCCCGTCGACATTTTAAGCTACTCATAATTATAATATAAACAGAAATAAATTTTAGCTATGGAAAAAAACAGACCCGAAATGGTAATGAAAAATTTATATATTTTTAGATTCTATGAGAAAATATATCTATAATACCATGTGATCTTATGACGGAACATCACGGATTGAGTATGAAGGAGATTGTTAATAAAATACATAGACACAATCGTAGCCAATCAACTCGGATTTTCCAAGATATCCGTCAGGTGGGAATCAATATGGCCGCTTTCATTACATAAGTGATGAGTCTTCACAATTTTCCGTCTCTATTTTGCTATATTCGAGACGGATCTACGTTTGGATAAATTCAACGTTATTTAATGTGAAGTGTTGTAATTTTTATTTATTTAATGCAGAATCGTTGTTTTTAATATTTCAATAAAATACAGGTCATTATCAAGCTAAATAAATAGCCTATGTAATACAAATAATACATACTCAAGTTTAATATTATTGAAAGCCCACTTTAATCACATACTATTGAGGTAAGTGGGTATGGATAAGCCATATACAGGAAGTTTTAATTGATTTTTCTAATTCTCAAATATTGAAACTGAGAAGAATCTTGGTATGGAATAGTATGGATAAGCCATATACAGCCTGTTCTAGTTTTATCTCTATTTTTTTCTTATGTGAAAGTGTAGAAGTTTTTATAGCGATATCCAATAAATTACGCGATGACATTAATTTCGTACTGAACTTATATATTCCGAGAGTTAATAACACTGCCTACCTATCGTTGTTGACTTTATTGCCAAATCGTAAAACATTTAACTACGTGGAAATGTTTATGATATTTTTATTTCTCATTAAATATTGAGATAAGGCTGTCCTAAGTGTGTTAGATACATTTGAGTGCAGAGCACTAATATTTAATAATAAGATAAAGTGTGTCTGTACTGTGTCATATCTTGATAGCTTAGTGGTGTAGAATTGGGCATATATTTAAAAGATCCCCGATTCCATCTTAGGCACTGAGCGTTGTTTGCATTTGGATGCAAGAATTTTAATGTCTGCTATGTCTGGGAAGATCGCCCTATCGAGTTTTAATGTTGAAACAATAAATGCGACATGCAGATTTAATTACCGCCACTTATACCATTGGGCGTGCAGGGTGCGAAGGTGTGTTATTAGACATTAAAATAGTAATGCCTTAAAACAGATACAGTAGATGTTAGGGAAATATCCGGAGGGCCAACTCCTTCCCCTCTCCTTCCTATCCCAATTCCGATCCATTACATATCCCATTGTAAGAGACGGCAACGCAACTGTAAGGTGTTACAGTTGCGTTGCCGTCTCTTACAATGGGATATGTAAACGCGGCCCATGCACAATATAGTGATATGTGCTCAAGAGTTCATGGGCCGCGTTTGTTGCTCACTATCAGGTGACACACCTGCTCTTTTGCCCTCTAATGTCATAAAAAATATAAGTTTTATAACACGTATTCTACTTTTACTTGATCAGGTAAACAAATTCAAATTATCATTTATAAAGCATTAATTGGTTTCTTTGTGTTTTTAAAATCTGAATGTCTCCTAATTTACCATATCTTTTTAAATGTTTTCCCTAAACAGTTTCCCTAAAAGTCTCGGTGGCGCAGTGGGCGAGCGCACGGCCTCTGATCCAGAGGTCCGGGGTTCGATTCCAGACACTGGCTCACACCAATGACTTTTCGAAAGTTATGTGTGATAAATACCGATGACTAACAAACTTTGTGCCCGGTATGGCAATAGGTTCGCCACCTATTCCATTTGGGACGTAAACATAACGGCGAGACGAGGCTTAACAGCCGCTGCCTACACCTTCGGGTAACAAAAGGCGTGAAGTTATGTTATGTTATGTTCCCTAAACAAGCCCATTACATTTTTAGCAATTGTTTAGTTGAGAGGCAAATTGTTTTAGAAAACTCCAAACGACTTTCACAAACTTTCGGACCGTTTTTAAATGACTGGTTTTAAGCGATTATAAAATTATTTAGTCCCACTTTTATATAATCAAAAGATAATTAACAAATACAAAAAAACCGCGTTTTTTTTTTTACGGAATTTATGTGTGATAAAAATCGATGGCTCACAACATCTAGCCCGGTGTACACTGTACAGCAATAGGTTCTGCCACCAATTTCATTTGGGATGTGATCATTCGTGACTTTAAAAAAAGCATGAAAGTATATAGTAATAATTAAACTAAATTCTAAAGATATGCATAAAGCAACAAACGTTCTGTATGTAGCAACCCTATGAACTGACGTGCAAACTACGCCTCGGTTACTCCATCTGCGATCTTCATTTCAAACAAAATAATAATAGAAAGTTTGTGTTGAAGTTTTCTTTAGATGTTTTTATAACCAAATGACGAGCAGATTTCAATGGAATTTAGCATTGAATTATATTTTTAGAATGTGACACAGTACTCATGTCACATTTCGTTCTGCTTGTACACCTCACGTATCCGGAGGTCTAACTCTTCTCCCCTACGTTTCCCATCCCGCTTATGATTCCATTTCTATCTAATTTTAAAGACCCGCAACGCAATTGTAACACTGTCTGTGTTGCAGGTGTCTATGGGGAGCAGTAGTCACTTACCATCAGTTGACTTGCTTGCTTCATATCCCATGAAAAAAATGTTATACAGACACTTATAATAATATGTTTATTTCTATATTCATATTTTGAATTACATTTCTTTAATTCTCATAATGTGATAATACCCAAAGGTGCTGGTGTCTGGAAAGTTTACTTGATTTAACCCACGCAATGTTTTGGATCTATTCGAAATAATATGTCAGTTATCGATGGTTATAAAGTTTTAGCGTAGTCCGAATCCAAATCCAGGATAGTGAAGTCCATATGGCAACAACGTTTTTGATAAATTTGCGTTCGTTAGAAATTGGTCTATGGAACAAATTAATCTCAAAGTCACCTATCATGCTGTAAAAATTACTATGTTTTGCCTTTTGGTTGGACATCAAGTCTGTATTTCCAACCAGGCTTATAACTCTTTCAGATGAGCTCACTAAAGTAAAGCCAGGCGTTCCATAACACTTAATTCGACTACTAGTGGTCGAAATAATTAAATAAAAATAAATAATGCATAAAAAGTTGTTTTAATATTATGAATGTGATTTGCGAAAATCTAAGAAATAAATTTGCATCTCCCCTACTTCCCCACAGCCATCCTTATCATGCCGTATTTCATACAATCCATCCATATTATGGCAGGTCTTCATCTTGTCTTATTTCTCTCCACATTCAGGTCTATCGTTCTTCTAGCAGCGTACACACGTTGCATCATCATGCATCATTACATGGCCAACCTGGCAAGGCGATTCCCTCTTATCTTGTCAGTTATAGGCGCAACTTTCAAGCATCCTCTTACATACTCATTCCGTATTTTATCCATTTTCGCCACTCCACGCATTCATCTCAACATTCGCATCCGTAGCATGTATTCTTCTTTTATCCATCTCATTCAGTCCCAATTCTTGGTCGAAAACACAATACAGATAAGATAAAAAATAAAACAGGAAAGTTATTTGGACACGTTTATTAATACAGCATTGAATAAATGAGATTTTTAAAATATTGACTAGGTTATAACATCGATTTTTTTTTGTGGTCCTTCATGCCAGAATTCATTAATATAGATTATATACTTTAAACACCTATTACAATAAGAGTGATAATATATTTTTTTTATTATTCTTGAACGATTATATGTGTACTATTATTAATGTAATTGAATTAGATGCTAATAATATTTAAGAAACCTTTCTATTTAAGGTATACGGTGACTAGTTTTAATGTTTATAGTTAATACGACACTACGAAAAAAAAATGGCTTATGCATTAAAACACTATTTCTAAAAAGAAAAAAGTAACAATAGTCCTTGTTCCAAGCACATTCCAGGTAGTCCAGTTTTCTTATAAAACAGTCGCAGTCATGTCTTACGTTTATTAAGTATAAATATTTATTTAAAATCTTAAACACTTACGAAAACAAGAAAATAGAAATGCCATAAAAACTAATTTATATCCTAATCAGTTAATTCATTATACACTAACACTATAATTTTACAAATGAAACACTTAATTTCTAGTAATACAATTATTTATAAACAAGCATCAAATGGTTAAATAGTAACTGCTAAATAAATTAAATAAGTTTTTGCTTCGTCAAAAATTTAATTAGAAAGCTGTTTATGATTAAATATGAATAATTACGTTATATTACAACAATAAAATTAACCCTAATTATTAATATTAATCACTAAAATAATTTAAATCTTAAAATGTTAATAAATTCTTAACAATTACATTGTTAAATTATTTATTTTGTTTGAGAATATCACAAAGTATTTAAATTTTAACTTAGATCTATTAAAAAAAACTTCTTGTAGGTAGGTACTAATAAAGTATAACAAACTATAATAAATGTCATAAACTTGTATTCAGTAAAATAATTGTAAAATTTAATAGAATTAGTAATATTAATAACAGATATTAAAAACCATTTTGTTTGTCAATACATCAGTATTATTGTTAAAATGTCAAATTTAAAATGTAAAAGTAGAATTTAAACTCGAGTAAATACTCAGTAGTCAAACATTTCTGTCACAAACATGAAATCCGTAGTTTTACCCTGTTTGCATACAGATAAACCGCCTCAAGGATAAGGATAAGTGTTAGTCTCTTTGTCTACCCACATCTTCGTAAACCTTATATTGTAAGTTACATGATTGAGCAGCAAGTCCAAATGATAAAACTGGGTACCGATGGTGGCCAGTGGCGTCATTGTTTGTTATTTTTTTAACACGTTGTTTTTGTGATCATTACCATCAACGCAAGTGGTTTCAGCTGGAGGGCGTCACGTATTTGAGAGATATCTCTCACAGGGGTGACGTGAATGTGCCGCTGTGTGATTTGACCGCGCTAGACTTTTTCCGCTAGGTATTTGCTTGTAACTTTTGTCCTTGATTGATGCTAATAAATCAAGCCCTCGCTCAAGTTCATCCGGATCCCTTCATAGTTCATAGTCATTGAAAATTGGACCACACGGATTCGTGTCACCGTCAGAAGCTGCGGTGGACATTTAAACGATATTCGTAATGGCATACAAGAGCCTTTAAATGAAATAAATTTAAAAATAAGTTAATACCTTACACACAGCTTTTTATATTCCATTTCAACATCTAATCACCGTTATTAAAAAAAACTCTTTAAATTGTTAATAAAACTCTTTAATAAAAGTAACATCAATCGCAGTTGAAATTTTTTTTTTTCAGCACGATTGCTTGCGATTAATGAGTACTGATGGAAACTGTAAATACTGTCATATCTCCCATTCTTATAAAACATTTAAGATATCTCATAATTGGACCCACTCTAGTGTATCCCATGGTAGTCAGCCATGGCTAGTCCTACAATCACACACATTGCATATTTAAAAACAGACTGCTCATTTGTCAGTTTACGTTTGCATTACACATAATATACTCTTAAAACGGCCACGGTTGTTCACTTTTTTTAACATACCTTTTTTTTTTACTAATTTGAAGTCAAATATAGAAGGTCGTCGAAGGGGATCGTTTCGTCTATTTTAGAAAAAAGAGAAAAGTTTATTCAAAAAACGAAATTGAAATCTTAAAATTTGGTCTTTTGAATCACAACAATAATATTTCAAATATTGTTGTGATTCAAAAGGTCATTTGGTCGATAACTCAAACGGCAAAATGTTTAATCAAAGAAATTTAAAAACAAATAACATTATTTAAAATTTTAAATAATATGTTTCTTTAACTGTAATGTGGATTTGAATCTGTTAGACGTTAGTATATGTAGTTGTTCGAACAGATAGAAGAGAGTCAATAAATATATGTTAAAATCATTAAGGCGGTATCTGATGCAATCCCTGGCCTTGTATTTATTTACAAGGAGTCCTTTTTGTCTGGTTGTGGAGGGTCGGCGGGCGGTACACCAGCAGCGGACATCTTGCGGCGTTCCAAACGCGCGCGTGACACTGGCCGATAGTACTGCTCGCTGCGTCGCCGTCAGCGTTCCGGAGGAGGAGCTTCTGACTCCAACTCCATCCACAACGAGCTGATGACGCGACTCTCTAATAACAAACATATACGTTACACTGTTACAAGCCGTAGGAGTTGATTACCGACCGTATTAGAGCAATTTTCGTTATTTCTATAAAGGTAAATAGTACTATTTATTTTATTTTATTTATTTTATTTTTTATTTTGTTATCTTAAAATTGTTGGTACATTTTATTTTCTTAAAAGATTATATAGATATAATGGTAGAATTACGCTTTTATTATAGTAGATTGCGACTGAAGTGTTTTGAAAATAGCTTTTTAAGTGCTACTGTATTAAACTATCAGTTAAAGAAGTCTGCTGTTTAATGGAGTAGTAAAATTTTTGTGTTGATTTGCGAATAGTTTTAGTCAAACGTCATTGCATCTTCTATACTAATGCATTACCTGGTTTCTCGTCATTGTCAGTGTCCGCTGGCTCCGGGGCTTCAGTAGCTTCTTCAATGCAGCTTTGTTCATCAGGAAATTGGACATGTTTCTTAACGGCAGAACGAGATGGTTTTGATAGCACTGAGGCTAACAAAACAATTAATTATTAATATTGATTTTAGGTACATTGAACGTGATTTTGGTCACTCCATATATTCCTTTACGTTTCGTCAGAGGCAGCCAATCTCAGAGGACATCAGAATCGATCAGATAGATGGTCTGGTGGATTAGCCTTCCAAGCCCGAGAGTCCCAAGAACAAATCCTGACTCAAACACATTATCACATATAACAACCGGTAAGTCACTAATTTACGGGTTGTTATATGTGATAAATATCGGTGACTAAATAAATTATTTCAACTCTAGTAGAGCCACGCAGTTACATGCATGAACGGAACAGCTCGATCGGAGAAATATCACGATCTCTCAGAATATCGACGTAAATTGGCACATTTTACGTTTCTTTTGGCGAGAAAGGCTTCCTCCACCCTTCCTATACCGGTTCCTTAAATCCCGGCAAAGCACTTCAACACTATCCGTGTTGCAGATGTCTGGAGATCTGAAAAATTTGTCGCTGCCTATACGTACGTGTATTAAAGGCGTGTAGTCGTAGTGTAGTAATTTATAACTGCTACTCAAAATGACACATCCCGTTATCATTATAACAGTATTTTATTTTGTTCAGACAAAAAGTGTCAAAACAACATATCTCTTCTAATGATCGAATGGCCCAGCCATTAACGACATAACATTGTGCCATGCATATATTACTTCTGAAGTGAGATAACCTTTGTTTATTGCTGTAATTAATTTTGAATTTACAAGCAATATTTATTGGCAATTTAAGTACATCTTATCAAGCGGAGATTAATGACAGTAATGAAACAAATTTAGTAGTACTTTAAACCATTGCTGTAATGGACAGCGGAACATTCTAAAAACTGTTGTCTTACTTTGTATTGATTTACATGTAATGATAGGAATTTACCACACAACTAATTAAACATGTTTTTAATGAGAAAGTGGGCACACGAGCGAGCGACATACCAGGTGGTACGAGACGAACGCTGCCCATGGACATCTACAACACCGATATAGTCACCGTTTGCGTTGCCGTCCTTAAGTATAGGAAGGATGGGGGAAATGAAGTTATGGAACGGAAAGCGACTTGAGCCATTTTACGCCGATTTTATGAGGGGTCGCGATTATACAGGGCTGTTAACGCGAATATTATCAAATTACTTGCCTATAGCTTTGGTTGGAGCTTCGGAAAACTCTTCAGGATCACAGCGGCTTGGCATTGGTTTCCCAGCCGAACGGCGGCGTCCACTGATGGCTGAGCTGGTAGTTGTTGTGTGTTGGGCAGTAGCAGTATACTGTACTACTGCCAGCTATAATACAAACAGCAGTAAGAATAAAACCAGTGAAATGGTTTTCATCATTTTTCTCTGTAAAATCACAGAATAAATAAGAATTTTAATATTTTATATGTGCAGTTTCACGACTCACGTAAGCGAGATGGTATTTAAAGCGCCATTAATGACACATTTTTTAATTATTGATGCCTCATATGCCTTATATAACAGTTTTAGCTGATGCTTTTAGGGTTTTCAGTAACACATGTCAGCAAACAATTTTGTAATTACGTGCGCCTCACAGGTTTTAAGTTACGATTTTTAAAATGAAATTAATATTTTTATACGTGTTTATTATTTTAAATATCGGCGTTTGAGCCTTAGAGACTAGTGCTTCCCTATGGCGACCCTTGGGGTAAGGGAATTGTAAGGGAGTTGTCTTATAAGGGATTTGACCTAATAGGGTGTATCTCTCATATCATAAGCGTTAATGGCAAATTACGAATTTTGGGTTGCACCAAAGTGTGTAAAAAATATGTACAGTTAAAAAATCGTGGAATAATATAGAATTAACTCAACGAGTCGAGGTATTATTGCTCACTCGTTCCCTTTATGTTATTAATAGCACGACATTCTTCGCCCCATCTTTAACTCTACCAACTCTAACAGCGAGATATCGGCATTAGACTTTGAAATTATGTTGACCAATACTTTTGACAAGAAGTAAATATTATATAGTTATTTAGTAACACTAAAAAATATTCATAAGAGAATAAAAATATTGGTATTTTGTGAATAAGGTCAAATATAAATCAAGAGAATCGTGAATTTTCTCTGAAGTTTTAAAATAAATATGATCTTTTTGATTGTAATTGTAATTGCTGTGATAACAATTTTAACATTACATTCATGTTTTGAATATTGAGAGTTAGTTAAAATCAAATTGTAATATTCCTTCACGAACAGGTGAAGGTCAAAAGATAAGACGGTAATTAATTGAACTCTTATTTGATCACGTTCACCTTAGCTTTTTATGTATTCGAACATTTCTGAATTAATTACTTATGAAGTAAATTAAAATATTTCCAAATACAAAACAATGATTTTATTAAAATAGTAAATTCTCAATTTTTCAATTCCCCTTATAAAATTCATCACGTCCTCAATAGTAAGATGTGAGAAAAAAACACTCATTTAATTATTATAAATTTAATAATAATTGGTAAATGGCATTCATTGATATGCCTTTATTATTTATTATATTGTATTCTTTATGTATCAAATTGTATTTTATCTATAAAATAAAATATTAAATAAATTGATGTTTGTTTAAGAAATACATAATGTCCTTTGCGAATACTCACCAGGTATGAATTTATTTTCAAATAAATTAATATTTGGTTTTTAATTAATCGTAGAAATTGATTCATCAAATTCATGGTCGTTTGTTAGGTAACCTACACAGTGAGGTACCATGGAAATGTAACGAGTTTGGTAAAAAAAATACATTTATTCAACCTAGTAAAAAAGGAGAGACACGTTTTTGGTGAGTGCGTTTGGCAAGTAGATTTGTTTATCGTTTGGCAGCGTTGAAAGGCTGGATGTACTCTAATTTGAGAGGCGTGTGCGTCGCACAGGACACTTTTATCTCCGAAATTTTCAACTAGGACAAAAATTAAGATCAAGCGATCGATATTTTATTTTTAACATTTAAATTATCTATGTATAACTTAATAAAGAAGATGTGGATATTATACGTTCAATAGTAACATGCTTACATGACTGACCGACAATGGCAAAAAAACAAATCAATCAAGAGATGATACAAGATATTATTACATTTGATTTAAGTATTTTTTCTCTGATTTTGAACATACATTTAATTGTTAAGATATTTATTGTATTTATTATATTAATTGCTTTTCTTCTATAATATTTGTTCGGTGCACGAGTCCGGCACGACAGAACAGAAGACGAAAATTATGAACTATTAAAAGATAAGCTAGTTTGTTGCGACAAGGTAATTATTGTAGTTGGTTTTAGTTGTTTTCAAAATAATGAGGGTTTTATGCTAATTCCCAAGGATAATCCCTTAGGACAGTATAATACCACTTTCCATCCAGGTAAGAGATCCAATTGAGAGAAGAAAATAATGAAGTAGGTTTAGTTGTTTTGCCGGACTTATGATTGAACTTAACATAAATATATATACAGTGTGTGTGTATAATTCTGGGTTTATTTAACTTATTCTAGATGATGGGTTTATCAAAGTAATAATATATGTATATTATTATATGTAACGTAACTTCACGGCTTTTCCTACCTGAAGATGTAAGCTGGTAAACTTACCCGATCGGAGTAGTCAAAGGCTGCAGTACCACGACCTTCAACATACTCTTGGAACTGCGATATCACACACACCAACGCATAGATCTGTTGAAAATATAAATATATATGTATATATTCATACATACAGACATACTTTCACACATAAGTATGTGTGAAAGTATGTCTGTATGTATGATGCTTTGCTTATCTATATATTGATATTTGCTGTATGTATGTGCCTTTATCTTTAAGCAAAATTCCTTGAGGGTAGACACAGAGAACAGAGCAGATAAAGGCACGATTCTCACACACCTCGCTCATTTCTTTGACTATAGTGACTTGTCCTAATTAATTATACACTTGTCAGTTTTTTTGGGCTCTTGACATGACCTTCCGCTAGAACTCATTCTATTTGGTCATGGAATGTCATCATTGTCATCTTCCTAGTCACACTCGCATCAACCATTTTGTCGACATGTCCGAACCGTTGGAGCATGTTCTTTCTTACTTTTACACAGACACTCTCTTTGAATCCAACTTCCTTCTTTAGATCCTTGTTTTCGATGTGGTCAGATAGACATACCCACCCCGCAAATTTTGCGCAGTGCAGAAGTATATAAATACATACTTTTTTTTTGTAAATGTACACTTTTTCTATGCATTTAACATAGAAAAAAACACATATTTGGAAACAGTGATCTTTGCACATATGCATGTGCAAGTGCATATCATGAAAATTTTTACTTGGTCGGAAATCCAACCCATCGACCCCTATTATGCAATCTGTTTGTGTTACACGTTATGAAATAGAACTTCGAATACAGGCCGTTACTCAATGTACCACTCAACTAACAATCTATTCCCTCATGTCCTCGTATGTACAGCTTTAAGCTTTGTCGCTCATAATTAATGGATCAAAGTAATAAGCAGTTCAACCAAGTGGATCACTCTTATCAGAAAATAAAAATAACATTTTGTCTTCTTTTAGATTCTGCTTGAAATTAACCATTCAATGTCCAATGAGAACTAAGTTAAAAGTTTAAATGCCATGACTAAGGATTGCAATCAAGCAAGGCGGTGTCCGGCAAATAAGCGGAATCAGAACAATTGTATACCCTCCGGGATCCTGCAAGCATCAGTCATTCCAAAATTACTGTGCATACGTGCAGCTGCTAAACAAAGACACTTTTAACTTTTGACATTACCATGCAATTTTTGATTATTGTTTAAGATGAGAAATGAAGAAGCGGGTCACCTGATCACCATGAGGAACATAGTTGTGTTACTGGCTCTTAAGACAACATAGGGAAATGCAGCATATATCACTTTAAGACAATTTTTTGAGACATCCATAGTATTTCAACAACAACCTGCTCGCTCACGAAATTAGTTGCATAAATAAATAAAATAATAATCCAATTTGTAGCTTTAGACTATTGTATTTTCAATTTAAAAATGTTGATTAAGACTATAATAAATTTAATTATTTTGAATTTTATGAAGAGAAAGAACTATCAACTACGTGAGATTCCGTTCTAATAAAGTAAAGTTAATTCAGTTCAAAATCTCCCGGGATCGGAAACAGTGCTGGATTGCAGGGATTGGTTGGTATTATAAAGTAGACGATTAGGAATTTGAATATTATAATTCTTGATTTATATTACTTAGTTTATTTGTTGTAAGATAAAATAATTCATACACTGTGAGGTTTTATTGACGTCAATAATGTTTAGAAAGTGATAAGGATCCAGAAATGCTTATTAATCGTCTCGTTGCTCTGAACTCCACACCGCTTCTGAATTAAGAACTCGAAGATCAAATCCAGGCTCACACCAATGAATTTTCGGACGAATTTCGGAGGTTATGTATTATACACATCGACAAATGATGACATTGTATGGCCATAGGAGTGGAAGCATAACAGCCTCCGCAATTACAACCTGGGGTAGAAAAAGGCGTCAAACCAGAAGTATGATAAATTGTCTTATCCAATTAAGTACCTTAAATACAATATACTCGTTTAATTAATATAGCATGAAATTTGAATCTCACCTGCCTATACTTAAATAGCGCCAATTGATCTTAATATAATCCAATATTTACTAATTTATTACTTCTGAGGCAAAACTCAGTTCGCCGGGTCCGCTAGTATTATATTATACTAGCTGACCCGGCGAACTCTGTTTCGCAGCAAAAGTAATAACTGCTGCCCCGCTATGTTAATACCGCAATATCTTCGACAAATTTGAAGTCGATAGCAGCTATAGGTTAAAAATGGGAATTTTCCATTGTTAACACCCCCGCAACCCCCCTTGTGGGTGGAATTTCGTAAAATCCGTTCTTAGCTGACCTCTACTCGGCGAAAGGAATAATCCTACCAAATTTCAAGTCGCTACGCCTTATGGTTCCAGAGATATCGTGATGAGTCAATATATAGGTGAATATCTCTTATATATATATATATATATATATATATATATATATATATATATAGAAGATAGATTATTTATATGCTAGTTCGAACGAAGAATTGTTCTGAGCTGAATCTTCGCAATCGCAAAACGAAATATTTTCTTATATTACTTAAACCCAAAATATTTTCTTCAGTTATTCTCAAAGATAACAATTTCAAAAGTTTTAAATCTTTCTTTTAAATTGATAGTACCAACCATCTCTTGGGTATTGTTTTCTTCCATTGTTCTCTAAGATAATAATTTCGAAAATTCATAATATTTCTTTTACAATTAATAGATTTTTTTAATTCTCTCCCAAATGTTCCATTTATTTATCTTATCAGTAGTAAAGCCCCTCGGTCGCTGCATAAATTGCGGCTTGACCGTTGTAATACCACCTATCAGAACATCGACCTAAAGTGACTCATGCCGCGTTTTGCTAGGTGAAAGAGTTATCCACTCCTTCCCTATCCCATTTTAAAGACCAGCAACGCAACTGTAACACTATTTGTTTTGTAGGTGTCTAGGGTGAAATTTGTTGCTTATCGCCAGGTGACACGCTAGTTAGTTTACCCGCCTATTTCATTAAAAACCCGTGATTTTCAGATAGTGTTCGACGCCACAAAACATTAAAAAGCTCTCTGCACGATTCAATCTAGTACTATCAATCACTACATTACCAATTGTTACGAACTTTGGTATACATGTATATACTCATCGCTATACTCGTATAGATATTGTGATATCGAATTCGAATCTTTTGTTCTTTGAAAACTACGCTACTTCTGTCTTATATAAGACAGCTGCTTCTAAAAGTCAGTATTATATTGCACCACAAGTTTTTGTAGATTTCATTTTGGTCCGTATACCTTTTATAAACCTAAGTAGTTGGTATATATAAATATAGATATATAAAAAACAAACAACCCTCTTCATTCTTCATGAAATTATATACATATACTTCACGCCAAGTCTCTTGTGAGGTAGGTAGAGAGAACTGAGCTCCATAAAGCATGATTCTTACACACCTGACTCGCTTCTATCATTTTCGTAACTCTTAAACGCTTGCTGGTTTTTAAGTTAAATTTTTTTTAAGAAATTATAATAAATTAAACTATAAAATTTGAATCATTAAAGTTCTAATATCCTTCTACCTGAAGGTGTGCCAGCGTCTGTGCCCCTCCCCCCTTGCTTCCTCTCACCGAATTTCACGTCCCAAATGGTAAGTAGATGGTGGTTCCTACTATGATAAATCAGAAGCAATGATATCTCATCCGTTATCGATATTTATCACAAATGACGCCCTACGAGATTTCCGAACAGTAGTTGATGTGAGCTAGGTATCGATTTCAAGATTTGATTTTCTTATTCAGAAACGACATTTATCCCGCCTGTATCCCATAGGAGAAGAGAGGCAGAGGCGGAGACTTTGGCTTTGCAAAAGCTACGATCCTGACACACTTCTTTAGCCTCATCCACAGTCATACATCATGCATTCACGTCGGTTTCGAATGTTATACATTTTGCGTTTTTAAAACAGACTATTTATTTGGGCGTGGTAGCTCCGTCTTGGTCTCCCAATCCCGACCCTGCCACTCACATTCGCTTCGTATACTCTTTTAGTCAATCGACTTTCGGCAACTCTCGCAACATGACCAATCCATCTTAAAATATTTCTCTCCAACTTGGTCACCACGTCCTCCTTCAACCTCAACTTGTATTTCTCCCTTTTGGTGCCGTTTTTCATTCGATTCGCAAGATTTACTCCACACATACTTCTCAGGGAACACGTTTTCACTCCATTCACCATACTTTCATGTTTCGCCTGCCACACCCAACTTAGCTTAGCGTGGCTTAATAGGTTTCAAAATTTTATTTTAGGTTTTCTTGATACTTTTACATATTTTTTACAAATTATACCAACTTCTATATAATATAACCCATATTGTTTTGCGTGCCGTCGAGGCTCATAATATTCTTTCGCCGGTTTTTTATAAAAAATCAAATTCGGAACATCGATTAGTATTTTTTTTTCACCGATTCAAATATAGTTTTTTTATGGAATAATGGGCAAGCATGTCACCTTATGGTAAGCAACTACCGCGCCGATGGAGACCTGCACCTGCACCTTAAAGGAACGCAGCTATAGCTAAATCTGTTTAGCTATAATTACGTTTCCGTCCTTTAAGGGATAAAGATGGGAAGGAAAGAGGAAGGGGAGAGCCTCCGGAAACGCAGTATGAGCCAATTTACGTCGATATTGTGAAAGGTGATGTTATTCCAGCGGTCGAGCCGACCCTTTAATTCAGCGAACTGCACTAGCACTGTAGGTACTTTTATTTATTTTTATTATTACTCAGCTACAACATACAGATCGAGTGCACCTATTGTATTGTTTTTTTTTACAGACTTATTATGTAGGTCAACAAATTTATCGTTACAAAAGACGTTTGTTGTCTTTTATTACGCATATTTACTTTGACGTAATGTCATTAGATGCTCGTATGTGTGAGATGTGAGTAATGTAAACGTGCCTTTATTGTTTCCGATTTCATTTCGTGGATTGTACGTTGACGATCTATCAATTACTTACTGCCGCATTTTTTTTACAATTAACTGGATTATATCTGATATTTAACTTCACGCCATATCCAGCGCGGTGGATATAACAATCTGAGTGCCATTCGATCCGAAGCCGATTCTCATTCGCTTCTTTTACATGCATGTCTTAGAAAGATACTTAGGTATGTCCTTGTCATGTACGGTCGTAAGTTACATACAATCTCTGACGATACTTTCTTCTTAAGATTCCATTGTAGTGACAAGTATGCTTTGGCCTTACAGTACCCCTAACTCTTTTGGCTTTTTTTCTATGTACCATAGGAAACACTGGAGCAAAGAAATCCTTTAATACTTTAACACCGGCCCTGGATAGATTTGTTCTTCATAGGTATATTGATGGTGCACCCATCCATCCTTGCTCCCTGCTAGATGTTCCATTACCACGTCTTCAGCTTCACCTTGATTCCGTTCGTTTTTGAACCCAATTTCTTTCGGTACAATATATATATATAAATATATCACACTGTCATAGACTACAGATTCAATAGGCCGTAAACAGAGAGGCTGTAAAGCGTCCGAAACTTCGAGATAAAAAAAAAGAAAAATAAACGCGACATCTAATAGGTATATAAAATGTTCATGTCACGGTGTGCGTTATTGAACTCCTCTGAAAGTGCTACACCAATTCTCATTAAATTTTATAGGCATATCGGGTAGGTCTGAGACTCGTACAACATCTATATTTCATCCCTCTAAATGTTTATACAAAGAATAAAAATAACAATATTTATAATTATATTATTATTCAATAATAATATTTAGACCCCTAAACATTATTATTATTTTATGGAACAGCATACATAAATACATACAGCCTTAACTTTTCAACCGTCAACGAACAAGCCCTATTTTTATTTGTATTCATTTATTTACAAGAAGTTTGCTGGTTCAGCAAGTATTCCATAAGAACAAGTAGTTTTACACAACATTTATATCTTAAGGGGTAGGTGTTTTTAATCGCCAAATGAAATAGTTTGTCCTTTTTAGTAAGAGGTGAGCTCGGGCGTTTGGACAAAAGGGCAGAGGAATAATTTCTGACAGAGGAGGAAATATATAGTAATAATATTAGTAAATATATATATCAGTATATATGTATTCTTGTCTCCTTATATGCCTTTGATATTAATTACTCGACGCGACATATCAAAAGAATTGTTACTCATCCCATGCATTTGTTTACACAGATACATAACTTCACGACTGGCGCTGTGTTCTCTCTGCCTACTTTGCAAGAGATATCTCTTGCAAAGTAGGCAGAGAGAACACGGCGCCAGCGGCACGATTCTTATACGCCTTACTAGCTTCTTTTATTTCATAACTCTTGTCATATACGCTCATCGATTTTTAAGTCCCCTAACATCACCATCCTCCAGGACTCGTTCGATTTGATTATGGAAAGTGTGTCGTGTGTATTATATAATAGTGCACCTTGTTTCGGACAGGCAAGTTTTTCGGATTTGAGCTTTCGGACACTTTTCTCACTGAACAAATTGCTACATATATTACTTACTGAATTTCACACATGTTGAGCCGAACCATTTATACAGCAAAATGGCGTAGCTCTATCACTGTGTCTATCATATTGTTCCTTGCGAATAGAGTTTTAAAAATAAAAGGTTATATTTCCGAAATTTAACTCTTCGTTCGTTAACTCTTCGTTAGTCTATATTAACTTTAAGTCAAAATAGACTATTTTAGTTAGTCTATTTGAACTTTAAGTTAAAATAGACTAGAACATGACCAACGATCGACAAAGAAAATAATACGAGTATGTCTGTTAGAATATTTCTGACATTTTAACAGTTGTAGAGCTACACAGTTCGCTACATAAATGGGCCTGCTCGACCGATGAAATACCAGCATCTTACAGATTATCAACATAAGGTGGCTCACGCCGCTTTTCGCTCGGTGAGAGAAGCCCGGCCGGCCCGGAAGCCCAATCTCTTTCCATCTCCCCTTCCCCACCGATTTTCGATCTCTTCCCTATTACGTAATAAAGGCTGACAACGCATCTGTAACACTATCTGAGTTGCAGATGTCCATGGGCGGAATTAGTTGCTTGTTAAAAAAAATACAGGTTGATTTTATTTATAGACAAATATAATGCAGTTTGATTTATAGATCGAAAAGAAAGCGTAATGGTTAAACCGTGTTAGGTATAACCAAAATATAATAACTATATACATATTTATAGCTCACAGTATCACTATATATATATTATTTATAATCGGGTACTTCGGATACAAGATGGGGAATTACATACACGAGCCTACTGACCTCGTTTGTTCAACAGACCTATATAACTACCTATACACTCTCTCATCTTAGGGTAGGGGCGTAGGAATAAAATGATACACAATCCACTAATGATAAAGAGAAAACGTACTTTACACAATTCATTAACTAACAACAAAGATTCAGAATTGATTAACACATTGTATTATGTGCAATTAAATATGTTTTATTAATGTATGTTAAATGAAATTATATATAAAACATATTATATAAGTATAATGAATATTTCTAATAATTTGTCAATTTTAAGTGTCAAATTATTAGTAAAAATATACCCTGGCTACCCATGCAGTACATAGGTATTCAAGTTTTTTCAGAAGGAGTAGTAAAATAGGGAATGCTGAAATTTGTAGTAAAAAAAAAAACAATAACAATAAAACAAGCCCACATGTCAATATTACAAAAAAATAGCAACAAACTGTCCAAACACTCCTAAACATCAAAGGAAATAACTACAATAACACAAGAGACACATCTTCCAAGCCGGCTGGTCACCGTGAAAGAGTATGATTCCAACTCTCCAAATAAACCACAAATACACAAACCAAGCAGGACAGATCATACAACACATGCTTAAAAATTGGCACTTAAAACGTTACACAAAACCAAGATAATGACAAATAGCTACCCACAACCAATAAATAATGACAGCTTAATAGAGTATGTGAACAGCAATATTTACCTATCAGGTACAGGTACAGTATAAAATTAAGGGGAAGTTTAAAGAAGAAGAAATATCACTTGTTTGTCACAAGTGATTTATTTTGGTCTTTTAAAGAAATTCTAAAAGGAGATAACTCGATCAAGCTAAAGATTTTTTTTAAGATAATTGTATACTACCCAGCCCCCTGTATGGCTGCAGACTTGGGTTTTCATGAATAGGGTTAAGCAAAAAAATTATGACAACATAAAGAGCTATAGATCTATAGAGAATACTCCTCTATTCTGAATATAAGAACAATATACAAAATCAAGAGAGAAGCCTTAAAAGACAGAGAACATAGGTACGATGCTCATAAATTAAAAATTAAAATGGCAGAGGACCACGTATCGCGATACACAGACAATAGGAAAACTATCATACCACGTAGTGGAAGGGTCCAACCGGTAAAACGAGAGAAGGCAGACCAAAACAAAGATGGGCTGGCGGCATAATCGAAACTACTGGCAGTGACGGGCTAGTGGAAATCACTGGAGGAGGCCTTCAGACAAAGAGGGGTCCATATCCATCCATCATGACAACCAACCTTACTAACACTCAGAAAATAAACATAACAATATTAATATTGTAACATAGAGATAGGAAATAAAGTATTTTTATCTGTCTTTTTATAGCACAATATCGAAATAGTCACGGTGGTCCAGAGGTCGAGCACCCCGCTTCTGAATCAAGTAGCCGTGGGTTCGATCTATCGGTCGGTGACTATTTTAACTATTTCGATACTGTTCTATACTATCTATCTATACTATTTTATTCTACATCTTTGATATTTGAAGTACAAAAAAAAAGAATTCCTCCCTAAGAAGGTTTTATTCAGAATCAGAATCATTACACTCAAACAAATAAAGTTCACGGTATTGGTAGACTGTATAGCTGTGTGCGTCGATACACAATAAGATGAACTTAACTTAAAGCTACTTACATTCAGCACAATGATGAAAAAGTCCATTGTGAAGAGGAACGATGTGATTGGATTGAAGTTTAACTGAAACAATAAAAAAGGCCGATTAATTTTATTTGCTTCTTGTCAGCAAAACCATGATATTGAGCTTTGTATTGAACATGAGTTAAATTTGAATTTGCACATTAATAAATTATCTGTATCGAATTTGTATGAGAAAAAACTGAAATTCTGTTTGAGATTTGTTTACAGAGTGTCTGCGTGTTTCGTGATTTTCTAAACAGTTCTCCTGATGACAGCCGGAATCAGCTTAGAATGAGACCACTTGTAAGTAGGACTTTTCTTGTAACATAAAGAAGTATTAAGATAAACGTACATGCTTAGTCTATTTATTTAATTTTAAAGATTCGACGGCCAAGACACACATTCCATGACCAAATAGAACATGTTCTGGAGGAAGGTGATGTTAAGAGCCTCAAAAACCGACGGGCGTGCATGAAAAGAGTTATGAAAGTCAACGAAGCGAGTGAGGCGTGTAAGAATCGTGCCCTATGGCGCTCTGTTCTCTCTGCCTACCCCGCAAGGGATTTGGCGTGAAGTTATGTATGTGTGTTAAAGATGTATTTTACTAGAATTGGTAATCTTTTTCGTTGTGGCCCATAGAATAGTAAAGTTTTTATATCAGTGTTCTGTACAAATTGAATACTTGAATTTTCTTGTCCTCTTGAATACTTGAATTGAAGTCTCCATTAAATCTCTAGAGTTATATAAAACGCAGTAAGTACCTAACTGCTGCTGCCTGGTACATTGGTATTAATAACTCAAAGAAAACTCGTCCAATCTTAAGTCTGTCAAAGGATTATTTTTAATCACCCTAAAATATTTAAATACTTAAACTTTTACAACATTTTAATCTGGAACAATTACGGTTAAGAATTATAAATTTTAATAATCTTAAGTCAAAACTTAAAACCGTTTTAATCAATTCCATTTTGTTTGTTTCGCAAACACACAGTTTTATTTAAAACATTTTTCTCTTCCTATTTTTTTTAAATACGGCACGAGTGCGGGCATCATTTAGAGTAATTTTAAATATTTTTATCGGTTGAAAAGTTACGTTTTTATCATTATACAGCCTAAATTATCGTATAGTATGGTAGGTTTAGAGTATGATCGTGAAAGCTGTGCAGAATTTAAGGGAATACGCCCATATTTGAAGAATAATCAATGTAGTTATTATGTGATTTAATGGCTACTGCCTATAACCTCACATGTTTAAGGTGCAATGGTAAACAATTGCCTTCCAAAAGGACTCGTTCTATTTGAATATGGAAAGTATAGTGTGCACGTCCTTGACTCCTAAATTCATAAGTTTTTTCTTTGTATATCTGCTAAGTCAATCTTGACTAAGCAGCCATCACATGTGCGAACTATCGGAGCATGCCATTTCTTACTTTATATCATCATCATCATCATCAGCCTTTAGAAGTCCACTGCTGGACGTAGGCCTCCCCCATAGAGCGCCACAACTGCCGGTCCTGTGCAACCTGCATCCATCGGCCTCCCGCGGATTTCACAAGATCGTCTGTCCACCTCGTGGGAGGACGGCCTACTCCGCGTCGACCAGTTCGTGGTCGCCACTCGAGAACCTTTCTACCCCAGCGGTGGTCGGTTCGTCGAGCGATGTGGCCAGCCCATCTCCACTTCACCGTGCTAACCTTACGGGCTATGTCGGTCACGCCAGATCTCTTGCGAATTTCCGTATTGCGGATCTTATCTCGCAGAGAGATTCCGAGCATAGCCCGTTCCATAGCACGCTGAGCTATCTTGAGCTTCGTTATGAGGCCAACATTTAGAGACCACATCTCAGCTCCATGTGTCATCACTGGTAACATACATTGGTCATAGACCTTAGACTTAAGGCACTGTGGGATTTTGGACGAGAAGATTTCCCTCATTGTTATATTTGCGAATATCGCGTACGTATCGTCGTACACTTTTCGAGATCTGCCTATTTAGCTTTATTTTATTTTATTTAGCCTAGAGTTTGGACCAATCGGCCGAAGACTGCGTCGAAATTCTTTGTCTCTCCTGCATGAGCCTGAGAGTAGGTTCCGACAGTTTCTGAGTTCTGTTTGCACGTCGCTTACTAAAAAATTTAGCACCGACGGCATGCGCAACTTCCACTATCCTGCTGTTCATATCGTCCACTGTTTCACACTCATCTAGGCATTGGAAGCGATTTTGCAGTTCAAGCTGAAAGTTTTCTGAGTTTTGGTATTGAACAGGTGAAGGTCGCAAAGTAGACCTCATCCGACGTGAGCGCTCGACTTTGAAACAGAGATTCAACATGCCTCTAACTAGTCTGTGATCGCTCCCAGTTTTCACTCTGTTAATCACTGAGACATCGTTGAATATATGTCGTTTGTCTGACAAGATGAAGTCTATCTCATTCCTTGTTGAACCATCGGGGCTGATCCAGGTCCATTTCCTTTGTGGCTGTTTCCTGAAGAAGGAATTCATCATAAAGAGGCCCTCCTTCTCCAGAAATTCTGCCATTTTCTGACCCCTCTGGTTTCTCTGTCCAACACCGAATTGCCCTACCATCAGCTCATCGTCTTTCCTCGAGCCTAGTTTTGCGTTGAAGTCTCCCATAACCAGAGTGAAGTAGGTTTTGGACGAGTGGATGGCTTTCGACTTAATATCAACACTTGCTTTAATCGACAATATTCTATTTATCTATAATATAACATTTACTCAAAGAAATATAACTTCTAAAAACAACTTGTTTGCTTCTTCTAGTAACTCCTTTAGCAATATTTCTTTTTATTAATCAAAATATCATGGCGTCGTCGCCGGTTGTGATGGCAGATTTCACGTATTTCAATATTTGCTGTATAAAAAGAATTCTCTATTTTAATCTGTATTCGTGATAACCAATTCAGAGGTAGAGCCACACAGTCCGCTGCATGAATGGGCTGGCTCGGCCGGTAAATATCTCTCTGAATATCGAAGTATAATGGGTCATCCCGTTCAGAGGAAGAGGTATCCGGAAGCCGACCTACCTTTCCCCTCCTATCCCATTCCACCATTAAAGGCCGACAACGTAACTGTAACGTAACTGTAACTATATTATGTGTTGCAGGTGTTCGGGGGCGGCGCTAGTCACTTACCATCAAGTGAACCGCTTGCTTACTTGCCCTCCTATCCCATAAAAACTTCATATTTGCTCAGAATCTTAATAAAAGTATTTTCTAGTGACTTAGATAAGTAAGTATTGGGTTTCCATTTCAAATAAAGACAATGTTTAACGGCGAGTCTTAAAACAGACGTTACCAGTGGCTAGAAATAAAATACACGATTTGTTTCTTTTGTTCGTGTTGTGGGATTTTTCAATTTTCTCCATCCACTTTTCATTGATACAGAAAGCAATTTCCCTGCTTTTAGAAAATTATGAGGCAATAAAACTGTGCTATTACGTAACTGGTTGAAGTCAAACTCGCCATTGCCCTTGATATTAAATGATTATTAATTATTACTGTTGAAATTTTGTATCAAGATGTTGTTCGTTAAAATATAACCTATTTTTTTAATCTTAATATTTATATTAAGAGTGGCGGTACAAAAGTAAGGATGGGTATGCTTCGGTGGTTTTAGACTAAGCAGATATAAATGCAAAAGCAACCACATTTTCCATGGCCAAATTAAAAGAGTTCTTGAAGAAGGTGATATGACAAGAGTAATATGAAAGTGAAAGAAGCGTGTGAAGTGTGTAAGAATCGTGTCTAATGGCGTTCTGTTCTCTCTGCCTACCCCGTAAGGGACTTGACGTGAGGTTATGTAAATGTATGTAAATATTGTTATCTATTATAATTTGTTCCCACGAGTACTGTATATCCTTCCAAGATAAAATTTACTACATAATACAGAGTAACTTGAACTAGTAAAATGATATATTTCTGTCGTAATTGAAGCCACACCAATTTATCGGGTTACATCGGTATCCATCGGGCTGGTGGAATTGTGGCATTATAAAAGTATTTAGAGTTATTAGTTTTAGTATACTCTATCTAATGTTTAAATATATTCACCCTTTCTATGTCGACCGCAACTGTAACACTATCTTAGTTACAGATGTCCATGGGCGGTGGTAGTCGCTTATCAATCCAGCTTGTTTGCCCATAAACCCACAATAAATGTTACATTCGAATTTATCCCACTTAATAAACATCATATCACTTCCGAATTACTACTACAGTGCAACCTTAATATAACGTACCTCAATATAACGACTTCCTCGATTTAACAAATTTTTCGTAATCCCCTTGAATTGTTCATAAGAGTCAATATAAAATATGCCTTTACATTGCGAACATTCTTTGCGTACATCCTCTTTATAACGAATTTTCAGCTATCAAGAAAAAGTATTCATACCTCTAATTAACGAATTTTGCCAATCCAAAACCTTTATATAAAGTTTCCACCAATAATATAACTCGTAATCTTATAATGTGATTCATGTCTCGACATGTTTCGACACGCTTTTGTTTGTAAAGTAATCATTGCTGTTTTGTGTAAACACTTCTGCTCGTCACTATTGTTAAAGATTTAAGTTAAAATGGCTCAGAAACGTAAAAGGTGTTCCTTATCGGTCGCAGAAAAGCTAAACATCATTAATTATGTTGACCAAAATCCCTTTTACCTCTTTATAACGAATTTTAGACCAATCTAACCTCAACATAACAAACCTCAGTTCAACGAATTACTTGATATTACGAATATTTTCTTGTTCCCCTCCGATTTGTTATATCGAGGTTGCACTGTATTAAACTAACTGTTCCAAAATAAAATATGAAATTGTACCAACAGACACTACAGAGAACTGAAACCTGAATATAACGCGTCCTATATTCTTCCATCTAACAGATCAAAGAACATACAAACCGGTCAGCCGTTTGTGAGTTATAATCCGTTTAAAACCTGAATTTATTAATACGCTTTTATTAGCTTCACCTGTATTTATGTGAGTATGTATGTAATCAAAATCTTTGTGCTCGATTTTCTTCTACTTTGATCAGTGCAATTTTATTTAAACTTTGCCCACCTTTCAGATACAGATCACAATACAATGATTTGAAAAAAACGTCCGATTATCCTGATTAGATACGCCAAGAATCAGCAATTTCTTTCCGACTAGCTCTATCTCTCTCACTCTTATGCGAAATTTCAGAATTCGCATGCGAGTAAGAGAGATAGATAGAGCTAGTCGTGCTCTCAGCATACTAGAAACGCTTCGAGGCTCTTGATAATAATAATTGTGATTTGTTTAGTATACATTCATCGATATGCCGACAAATCCCATACGCATACTATTGAGTTATAATAATATGTATGCTATCTTAATATCTTTGTTATTTGCACTTTTTGGTTTATGTGATAAGAAAGCGATTCTTTTTGGGTTTTCCTAAAACTATATTTATTTTTTTAAATATATATAATAAGCAGAATTTTAATATATAGTAAAAAGACTTAAGGAACGCAGCCTTCAAACAATTTAATATTTAAAATATCTGATTGTGTGAATATTAATTTAACACAATTTATATATCAAAGCTCCCGCTATAATTATACTTTACACAAGAGCTAAATCTATAATAGCATATAGCCTATACTATATAAAAATAGAGTTTTCTGGTCAAATTCTACTCAACCCTGAATATGTTGCGAGGGCTTTTCATATAGAAGCCCTTGTGTCAAACCACTATATACCCGTTTATATGAGACAAATAGATGATTCAGTTATGTTCCCAAAACCCTATTCACTCGAAGACAAAAATATCTATACCTAACTTAGTTCCACAAGAAACTACTGTTCAAGTTATATTTCCGTAGTGACAGATAAAAAGTTATTACCAACTGCTTATAACCGACTGGATCTCTGTTTTATTTCGATTTTGTATTGATGAAAGTTTTTATAGACGTATTTAGTAGAGCATATTTAGTTTTATTCATGATATTATAATAGAGAAGCAAATCTTGCCTTCATATAGAATCAGTTAGCCATACAAGCTACATGTTCATTAATAAATAAGAAATTAAAAGTAAAATAAGTAGAAAAACATATTGTCTTTTAGGCCGTGAATTATGGGCCTAAATACTAAAAGGTGTAGGCAGAACTGATACGGTGTATGCCTTATTTTTGATCCTGTGGGAAAAGTGGAGTATCGTAAAGGATATGTCAATGAGAAATCGGAGTCCTAAATTATGATTTAGGTCAGTTGTTTTTAAGATACATACATACATACAATCACGCAGGCAGAGACTAATTCTTTCCACTTACTATGATCCTGACATATGGTCGGGGAAAAAGTCTTTTCGCATAACGTAGGTATAAACTTATTATAAAATTTCTTTGACTGTACTATGTGTGTCTGGCTGGTTTTGGTAACATTAAAAAGGTTACATTATAAAGAAAAGAAAAAAAAAAAAAAGTTGTTTCCCGCTATTTTTCATTTGTTTTTCTCTCCGTAAAAATGAGTGAATCTAATGAAGAAATTCGATACATTTTAAAATTTTATTATAAAAAAGGCAAAAATGCAACTCAAGCAGTGAAAAAAATTTGTGATGTTTATGGACCTGATGCAGTGTCAGTAAGAGTAGCACAAATTTGGTTCAAACGTTTTCAGTCCGGAAATTTTGATGTTAAAGATGCACCTCGCTCTGGTCGCCCTGTTACGAATAAAATGGACGCCATTTTTGAAAGAGTGGAGCAAGATCGGCATATTAGTAGTTACGATGTAGCTGAAGAACTGGGAATTGACCACAAAACAGTTTTGACCCATTTGAAGAAAGCTGGTTATACAAAAAAGCTCGATATTTGGGTGCCACACGAGCTCACTCAAAGAAACTTAATGAACCGTGTACTCATTTGCGATTCATTATTGAGACGTAATGAAACCGAGCCGTTTTTGAAGAGATTGATAACTGGCGATGAAAAGTGGATCACGTACGACAAGAACGTGCGAAAAAGGTCGTGGTCGAAAGTTGGCCAGGCTTCACAGACTGTGGCCAAACCTGGCCTAACACGAAATAAGGTGATGCTGTGTGTATGGTGGGATTGGAAGGGCATTGTTCATTATGAGCTTTTACCGTCCGGCAAAACCATCGATTCTGATCTTTACTGCCAGCAACTGATGAGATTAAAGGAAGCAGTCGAGAGAAAACGGCCGGAATTGATCAACAGGAAGGGTGTGGTCTTTCATCACGATAACGCTAGACCACACACATCTTTAGCCACTCAGCAAAAATTAAGAGAGTTCGACTGGGAGGTCCTAGTGCATCCACCATATAGCCCTGACCTTGCGCCTTCAGATTTTCACCTGTTTCGGTCTCTTCAGAATTCTTTAGGTTCTGTAAGGTTGACCTCAAGAGAGGACTGCCAAAACTATTTGTCCCGTTTTTTTGATCAGAAGTCCCAAAGTTTCTACAGTAACGGGATAATGTCTCTGCCCACAAAATTGCAGAAAGTTATTCAACAAAACGGTACATATATATTGTAAATAAATGTAAATAAACTTTGAAAAAAATGTCTTGACTTTTCATACAAAAATACGAAAATACTTTTTCCCCAACCTATTACATTTCTTGCTTCCTCCACTCTCATTTTCGCTTTCATACATGCCCGTCGATTGTGGCCACTCCTGACCTGGCCACTCCTGACCTGGCCTCTCACTAACACATCGTTGATTTGATGGTGGTAGGTCCGCCTAGGTCGTCCTTTACCGGTTCGCCCTTTCACACTTGTCTTATAAAGTCTTCTTTCGTCCATCCTTTCTACATATCCGAACCATCTCAGCATTCCTTTCTCTATCCTTGTCACTATATCTTCTTTCACACCACAACGTTTCGTCGTTACGAATTACACTATTTCTCATGTTATCCACTAAGCTTACTCCAGCTATACTTCTCAGACTCCTCATTTCCGCAGCATTAATCTTAATTCTGTGCTTCTCCTGCCATACCCTATATTCGCTTCCATACATAAGCGTGGGAACCAAAACCCCGTTGTGTACATCTAGTCGCGCCTTTTTGGAGACTTTTTGGCTATTCATAAAGTTGTGTAGGACCCCTTCCACTTGATTGTCAGCCAAAACCCGTCTTTCACTATCGCATTCATATTTGCAATCTCTCGTAAACTTTGTTCCTAAATACATGAACTCTTTCACCTGTTCCACTTTTTCTCCATTAATCACAATCTCGCATTTAGACATACTTTCATCTCTTTCAAAAACCATTGCTTTAGCCTTGCATACATTCACTTTCATCCCTTTCTCTGTAAGATAATTTTTATTTAAATTAAGAAAAGATTTACAAGATTTGCAAGATTAACTAAGTTGACATACAGGTCAATAGCGGATGGATGCGGGAGTCGTCCTCGACTCACTTTTACGGCACATTTTCCATGTCAAAGTCAAAATAAGCTTTATTTTCATAGGTCTTCACAGACACTTAAAAATAGTCAACAATTACAATTTAACTTATGATTTAAAATGAAATACTTAACACGAGCGCTCGAGGAAAGTGCCTCCGTGAAACAAGAAAACACGTACGGCCGAGCCACGAGCGGTCCGAATCCGAGTGGCCAAATAGATTGATTTCTCGAGTAAATTGATGTCAGAAGCCTTAAAAATTGAGAAGCGTGTATGAAGAAGAGTTATGAAAGTCAAAAAAAGCGGCTGATGTGTGTAAGTAACATGCCTTGTGGAGCACTGTTCTCTCTGCCCATTCTGCCAGGGATTTGTCGTGAAGTTATGTATGTAATCTATAGTAAAAAGTAGTTTTCCCGTCATCTTATTAAACCTAATGTAAACAGTGGTAGAGCCAAGCAGTTGACTGCATGAAAGGGCCCGCTCGACCGATGAAATACCAAGACGTCTCAGTAGATAGACGTAAAGTGGCTCATGTCGCGTTTCGTTCGTTGAGAGAGGAACCCGGAGGCCTATCCTTTTCCTATCCGACTCCCTTAAAGATCGGCAACGCAACTGTAACACTTTATGTGTTGCAGGTGTCCGGGGGCGGCGCTGATCACTTACTAGGTGAAGCGCCTGCTCGTTTGCCCTCGTATTCCAAAAAAAAAACCTGTATATATGCATATTGATGCTTTACTTCCGAATATAGATGTCTAGAAAATGTCATATATGTCATAACATTCACATGCAGGTGCTATATGCCCCAGGGAGACCATTAAAGGTCTGATCACGAAGCCGAAACTAACGTAAAACTGAACGTGACAATGGTTTTCAAATATACCACCTGGAAATAATCCAGCTGAAATTCTATTCTGCATTCATATATATGTTCTGTCTGGTTTGAAGCTATGAACCTGTTGCATGAGTTGCATCTTTGAAATATGTAAAATTATCGTCGTCACTGCGTCGTGTAGTGACCTAAATTCCTCCAAAACGGCCTGTCCGATTGTTATAAAAATTAACTTGCTTACTTGCTAGGTCTGAGAACCGGTTGTTAATTATTTTATTTTATGTGGTATAAAATAAAATAAATAACAACCGGTTCTCAGACACTCGCAGTCAGCAATATTTTTATTTTTTTATTTTACAGATAATATTTTTGTGTTTATTTTATGAAGAATGGACATAAAAAATAAACATAGCATTAAATGTTCAATCTTCTATCATAATGCAATACATAGTTCGCCCGGTCAGCCAGGTATTGTATCCGCAACTTTTAAATAAATGAACGAACTTGTCAGCGTTGGCATGCGGGGGCTGAAGCCTTTTTTAGATGTAACATGCGGCGGTATCTTTTTTCAATACTAATATTATTTAAATGGCACTTGCCAATTTAATTTTTATCTTTATATATTTATCATCATTACATAGTATAAAACAAAGTCACTGCCCGCTGTCTGTCCCCTTTTATGCGTATATCTTTAAAACTACGCAACAGATTTTGATGCGGTTTTTTTTAATAGTTAGAGGGTGTCAACAGGGTGGTTTTGATCTATAATTCATGTATAGTGTAATAAAAATAAGTGATAATTTTCAAGATTTAGATCTTTAATCGCAAACGCTGCCAGAACCCTAAGTGATAAAACAAAATAATGTACTACATTATTATACACCTTCAAAAGATCTACAAAAAAGTCCACGAGGGCATATGTCTATCTCTTAGAGATAACCCACAATGACCATTTTTATTTTTTTACTTTTTACGAGAAATAAGGGCTTATTTACGAAGCGATTTGAAACATTACAGCATTATTTTTCATCCAGTTAAGTGTATTAAATAAATTGTGCATTTATTATAGATCAATATTGCCCTTTACAGTATGTAATTTAAACGAATATTTACGAAGATATTACAATATTAACATAGCGGGACATAGAAGTTGCGTTGCGCGCCAAAACGCGTGCCGATAAATAGCACAAATTGAACTTTTTAATATCCTAATTTTACTCATTTATTATTTTTGATGCGGAACAAAGTTCGCCGGGTCAGCTAGTATATATATATTTAAATATCAATTTGTGAACACATCACGTAATCTCAAGAACTATAAAACCGTTTGGCTTGATATTTGATAGAAGTATCTTAAGTGATTAATCTTTGGGCTTAAGTTAAAAAAAAGCTTATTATTATTTTCTTGTACATAATATCGTTTGCTGGGTCAGCTAGTAGGAATATAAAAGAATGACTAAGCAAATTAACAGCATAAAAATGGAGGAATGTTAGAGTAGTGGAAGGTGACGACGCACGTTCTGCGATCCAATTGACCGTGTCCTAACAAAAGGTGACTTCAGAAGTCCAGAAAATCGTCGAGCGTATATGACATGAGCTATAAAAGTCAACGAAGCATGAAAGTGTGTAG
The DNA here is from genome assembly GCA_905147225.2 of Euproctis similis. Lineage (NCBI taxonomy): Eukaryota > Metazoa > Arthropoda > Insecta > Lepidoptera > Erebidae > Euproctis > Euproctis similis. The sequence goes on along the minus strand of LR990107.1, from coordinate 19,743,303 downwards.
GAAAAATATTTTGTGTGGCACTTATTACTGCCTCTGCCAAAAGGATGTCGATTTAGAGTTGTGTATGAATGAATTTATCGGTGATATACATAACATAAAAAGCATTACATAAGATAACTTCACGCCTTTTTCCACCCGAAGGTGTAGGCAGTGGCTTGACTCGCCGTTATGTTTAAGTCCGAAATGGCGATATACTAGAGTGAAGTTATACAACGGATACCAAAAAATATACTATAATTGAAATGAAATATGAACAACTTGGTAAAAGTTAGAGATCATGTCCCTTGGAACTTTACAGAATTATAGTATGTTCAATGTCGATGGCGTTAATCAAAGTAGATAAGATTTACTAGATTGAAACATTATAAACAGATTCCAGGTGCACCGTAGGGCTGCTTTCTATTTGGAAAAATAGTCACAGACTCGTCTGACTATAATATCTCCTTCTCTATTTGTACAGTTAAATATTTGAAGGGCCTCGTGGTGCATTCCAACCAACTGGGAAAACCAGGTCGAGGGTTCGATCCTCACCCGAGTACAAATATATCTATTAAAAACTGAATGTCCCGGTATGGCAATAGGTTCGCCACCTATTCCATTTGAGATGTAAACATAACGGCACGACGAGGCTTTCCAGCCGCTGCCTACACCTTCGGGCAACAAAAAGGCGTGAAGTTATGTTATGTTCATCATCATCATTCATCATTAGCCTGTTGCAGTCCACTGCTGGACATAGGCCTCTCCCAATGTGCGCCACAACATCCGATTCTCTGCCTTCTGCATCCAGTCTTTTCCAGCAGCCTTTCTGAGGTCGTCTGACCATCGGGCTGGCAGGCGTCCTACACTACGCTTACCAAGTCGCGGTCTCCACTCCATGACCTTCTTGTTCCATCTACCATCGGTCCTTCGACAGATGTGACCAGCCCAATGTTACTTCAGCGAGCTTATTCTACGAGCTACTAGTCTGTGTAAAAAGTATCGGGGATATGTCAATAAAGAGACCGGCGTAAAAGAGGTGGTTCTCATTTTTTTACTGCATGTTGGTAGCACTGTACTGATTTAGCGCGCAAAATTTGAACGGGATCTGTCATTTAATTTGTTTTAAACTAAACTTTTTGTTGGTCATAGTTTTGAGTCCTCAGCGATTTTTACAATGGAAAATATTGTTGAACAAAGAGTGTGCCTTAAATTTTGTGTTTCGAATGATATTTCATGTGGTGAATCACTAAAAATGTTGCGAAATACCTACGGCGAATCATGTATATCGAAAACAAGGGCTTATGAATGGTATAAGGCTTTTAAAGAAGGCCGAGAAGTAGTAGTAGACTTGCCTCGTTCTGGTAGACCTTCAACCGCTACGACCAAAGAAAACATCGACAGAATCAAGAAGCTAGTGCTCGAAAATCGACGTATGAGTCTGAGAGAGTTGGCTAGTGAGGTGAACATATCTTTTAAGTCCGTCCACAATATTCTCATTGACATTTTAGGCATGAAACGCGTCGCCGCTCGACTAGTTCCAAAAGAGCTCAATTTTGTTTAAAAAGGGCAGCGAAAACATGTCGCTGAAGACATTGTTTCCCGAGCTTCTACGGATCCGACCTTTATGAAACGTATAATAACTGGCGACGAGACATGGGTTTATGAGTATGACATGCAAACAAGCCAACAGTCTTCAGAATGGCGTCTCGAAAACGAGCCGAAACCCAAAAAACCGCGGCAAAGTCGCACCAAAATCAAGGTGATGCTGACAGTTGTTTTTGACTACCGTGGTGTGGTTCACTCCGAATTCCTTCCAGAGGGAGAAACAGTGAATAAAGAATATTATTTAGGCGTCATGAAGCGTTTGCGTGAGAGTATCCGCCGAAAACGTCCAGATTTGTGCCGACACAACTCATGGATGCTGCACCATGATAATGCACCATCACACACAGACATTATAGTGAAAGAGTTTTTAGCGAAAAATTCAACAAACGTTCTCGACCAAGCACCCTATTCACCTGATATGGCTCCGTCTGACTTTTTTTTATTTCCCAAGTTAAAATTACCACTTCGAGGAAAACGTTTTGAGTCAATAGAAGCCATAAAAGAAAATTCGCTGAATGAGCTAAAGGCCATACCGCAAATAGCTTATGAAAAATGTATGGAAGACTGGGTGAAGCGGTGGAGATGTTGAAGCTCAGCTCAATCGGTTGAAGATATCTACATATCTTCAACCGATTGAGCTGAAATTTTGTATACACGTTTGCTTTGGATGACAATGCTTGATATGATGTGTGACATTAATCTATATCCAATATGGCGGACCACCCAAGATGGAGGATTGGATATTTTGAATGCATTTCTGCAATATGGATATCAAATGAAAGGGCTCATTGAGAGTAACTGAAAAAATAATGTGTCGTCATTCTAAATCCAATATGGCGGATCATCCAAGATAGAGGAACAGTATTTTTAATGCATTTCTACAGTATGGACATCAAATGAAAGGGCTTATTAATAGTAACTCGAAAAAAAATATAACGTCATTCCAAATCCAATATGGCGGGAAAAATATTTGCATTTTAACAATATGGGTATCAAATGAAAGGACTTGTTGAAATTAACTCAAAAAATAATATGACGTCCTTCTAAATACAATACGATGGACCATCCAAGATGTCGGCATACATATTTTTGATGCATTTCTACAATATGGCTATGAAATAAAAATCATCATTGCGATTAAATGGAAAAGAAAGCTCCAAGCTGAAATTGAATTAGATAATCTCTTTATTGAAGAAATGGACTGTTTGAAATTAAGCGATAAACTAACTTGCCATAATGATGCGTTGAATGAAATGACACTAACCTAGCCAGCTATAACTAAAAATAAAAAAATAAATTAAAAGCAAAAACCCTTTTTAAAGAAACTTTTATTTAAGCGCTCTAAAAATAAGAAAATAATATTTCCTTAAAAATTTCAAGTATCAACTTAGAGCCTCAGTATGTACAATTTATATAATAATAAAAGCTTGTCGCGAGGTTTGACTCCCTGTAAGTAGGCAATTAAATTGCAATAGATAATATAGTAAAGTCAGTAGATTAATTTACATGAGTGTTTTGCCCATTTCTTCTCATGAAAACCTTACACTCAGAATCGTCCGTGCGTTTTTGTTCCAAGGAGGCAATTTTCTCAAGCGCTCGTGTTTTTATCTGTTATGCTATAAATATAATAATAAGTTAAATATCTGTATTTACGGACTATATTTAACTGTGTTATAAGCTATTGTGATATGATTTGATATTATAAAATTAGTATAGTTTATTTACAACTCGCGCGACAAGCTTTTATTATTATATAAGTTGTACATACTGAGGCTCTAAGTTGATACTTGAAATTTTTAAGGAAATATTATTTTCTTATTTTTAGAGCGCCTAAATAAAAACTTCTTTAAAAAGGGTTTTTGCTTTTAATCTATTATGTTATGTCATGTTGCAAATTAACTTATATGACTAATTAAGATTAGAAGTCCATTATCTGTTACAGACTAAAACCTATTCTTTGAACAAATCATTGCCGAAGAATATCTGTGATTGATTGAAAATGATAACTTTGAATAACTGACTAACTAATAATAATAGTTGAGAAATTCATAACTCAGAGATATTATTTTATACTTCACCACTAAGTTGATGAAACTTTATAGCTATAATAATACGAATATGTTTTTTATTCGTATCATCAATAGTATGCTTACAGGCGTAATGTCGTAACTTTAAACCCATACATCCTAAGGTATAAACAGTGATAATCATGCCTCGACAAGCCAATTATTTTCGAGGCCAAAATATAATAGGCAGCAGTAACTAATTGCATAAATCAGAAACAATTGTGACAGTAAGCAATATTTCACAATTCTATTGTAGAACATATTTTATTAATGTACAAAAATTACTAAATTAACTTCTAAACTGACTGGCGGACCCAGTGGTGCATTGGTACAAATACCGACTACACAATCGAGGTTAGCGGGTTAGATCACCACCCGAGTGCAAATATTTGTGACAAGTATGAATGTCTGAATGGCGTCTGGGTGTTTTTCTATGTAATAAAAGTATAAATTTACAAAAAAAAAAGGATATATGAATTAATATCTGTTATCTAGTTTGCATAACACAAGTATTTAGTTGCTTAGCTTGGAACTAGAGAGCGCTGTGTCTATATTATATTATTTAATTAAAACACATTTACAATACTCACAGTTTGTAAATAAAACAAGTAAACCAGGTTGACAATCTCCACAATGGTTTCTAATCCCATAGCCACTACCCAAGGCAGCAACATAAGTTTGATATCCTGAAACAACAGAGACAAATAAAATTTAACAAACCAATTTTGGTTCAAATGAGATTTTTATTTGTATTTCTACTTTTCTACAAAGTCTGGATACGGGATTAATAAATTCTATTGAGTTCCATTTTACAGAAAGTGTCTTCACATTGACTTAACATTGTACGTTTAAAAAATAAACACTCCTTGAAACATGTCGATGTCGACAGCAATATGTTACATGTATAATTCTCGTGTCACCGTCTTTCTTGCTAGATTCTTGTATATTAGTTTTCTTAGTGGTTAAACGAATGGAATCATCTGGTGGCAAGTGACTAACGCCGCCCAGGAACACTTGCTACACAGATAATAAAGAAAAGGTCTCCAGGTACCACTTTCACCGAACGAAACGTGGAATGAACCATTTTAAATAGATGAAGGTCGTGGTATTTAACCGGTCAAACTCGTCCATTCATTTAAGTAACTGCGTGGCTCGGCCACGGCTGAAAGTAGGTTTTGAAATCAGTATTAAACTATTTTTTTACACAAATAGTTCAAGGTTATATATAAAATAATAATAATATCGTTATTTTTAAGTAACAATACAGAATGGTCGTCAGATAAAATATGTATTGCATAAGACACAATGACGTGGAATACATTCATTGGTTGCTCACTCGACGAAGTTTGTGGAACTTATATTAAAGAAGACCGGTAGAAACCTGCGGCAGATCCAACGATGTTTCTACCAGATAGTTGTATCACGATAACTAATCTAATCGCCGACCATACGTACGGTTTAATTATATTAAATGTTTAAAGTTTTGGATGTAGGTGAAAGGTTAAAGAATTTAGTGATCACGACATACTATCAATGACCAAATTGATCATTTACTTGCGGAAGAATGATGAAGTAGTTCATCCAGAGCGAAAGAGATATGTAAGAATAGTGTCTTATGGCACTCTGATGTTTCTGCCTACCCCGCAACGAGCTTGACCTCGCAAGTTAAGTAAATATATTAACATTTTCTATATTAATTTAGTCGAATTCACATTTTTTTAAGAATTATCCTTATATGAGTCTACAAATTCTAATAGATAAATTATAATTATTCACTTAAGCTATAATAATAATTTTCCAAACTGTAAATACTTTCAAAAACAAAATATAATATTAAACAACACAAATTTCAAAAATTTTACACAATATTAAAGATCGTTATCAACAAACAGATGTTCGTTCTTGGCATCGAACCCTTAACCTCTGAGCAGAATGCACGAAGAAACATGATTGAGAATTTCCATTTGTGAAACGGAATGAAATTTGGAGACCGGGGGTGGCCGGGGGTTGTATTCATATACAACAGATAAATTACTTTGTAAAATTTATCTTACCTTTTAATTTATCAATGTAATTGATATTTATAATAATATATTCTATTCAGGTCTAACATACATTTAATTTATAGAATTTGATAACTTGATATAATTTTACCCTCTATATGGGGTTTCTTTACGTAAATAGGGGAAATCTTTAACTTCTCACCATTGATATCCTAATGTGTAGGCAGCGACAATTATAATTGATACCAGATTTTCGTTTGACACCAGAAATAGTCTCGGTGGTCCAGTGGTTGAGTACACGGCTTCTGAATCCAGACGTCTCAATCGAATCCTGGCCCACACCAATGACTTTTCGAAATAAATTTCGCAAATTATGTGTGAAAGTAAGAAAAGACTTTGTGCCCGGTATGGCAATAGGTTCGCCACTTCCACCACACCACCACATATACCATTTGGGACGTAAACATAACGGCTAGTCGAGGCTTAACAGCCACTGCCTACACCTTCGGGTTGAAAAAGGCGTGAAGTTATGTTACGTTACAAGATTCTTTTTTTCTAGTCCCAGTTGTAATTAGGTATGGCTAAATCTATTGGAATTTCGTAAGTCACCGATGTTTATCGTACATAATTTCTAGAAACATATCTTCAGGTTTTGATCTTGAGATCTTAGAAGTAAGTGATCGTGAGTCGACTTCTAAGTCGTAATATCCATGTACTATTGCCAGTATATTGCCATAGAACATTGCAACGTAAAATTATTTATAATACAACTTTGACATCATATTAATGCGTCATACAACCAAGTGGTAGAGCCAAGCAGTTCACTGCATGAATGGGCCGGCTCGACCGGTGAAATACCACGACCTCTCAGAAGGTCGACGTAAAGTAGCTCGGTGAGAGAGGTACCCGGAGGCCCACCCCCCTTCCCCATCCTTCCCTATCGCCTATCCCTTTAAGTTCGGCAAAGCAACAGTAACACTATATGTGTTGTGTGTCCATGGACGGCGTTGATTGCTTACCATCAGGTGACACGCTTGCTCGTTTGCCCTCCGTTCAAATAAAACAAAAGTTATAAATACGTAAGATTTTCTAAACAACATTAACAATTAAACACAGACAGACAGCAGACAGACACGCGTTAATAATGAATTCATTTACTATCGATCTTACGACACACAGATGCTCTTTCATATAAAAGAAAATAATAGTGACATTTTACATCACATGACATTTACATTTTACTCTGTCCACGATGAGAATGGTTTTTTGACAGGTCGCCAACTGACAAGATTGGTGATGTCCGAAAGTATGATCGTTCGTACTATTTAATCGATTTATTAAATCTTGTTTACTTAAACGATTACGCATTTTTTTCTATCGTTCATCAATTAGTACTTTGTTGCAAGGATAATTCTCAAAGAACCGTTTGATATTTAGAATATGGACAACAGAAAAAATATAAAGTGTTAATTAAAGTAAGTAAAATTAATAGTTTTTTTTAATCGCAATCAATCGTGCGAATTTTATTTATATACTTATTATATTATTATATGTGAGTATCTAATATTTCACAAACATAACGCGACATTTTTTCTAGGTAAACAATTATTTACCTTTATTAGCTTGACGTTTTGGCCAGATTTCGTATTGGTTTATTTTAAGTACATATAACTCCTAAACTACCCTGTTTTGTTATAGTTCCTTTTTTAAAACTCCACCCGCAAATTATATTTCTAAAAAGATACGTTTTTTATGTATGAATCTTGGATAAAATATTCTTCTGGTATGATATTAAAAAATATTAATCATTAACAACTCCACCGATATGTCTCGACACATTTTGATGGAATTTTGTGTATGTAAAAGGACTCGTATCCAGAGCCGTAAAAACAATACACTAAATACACACTATACAATACACTAAAGTCCCTAAGAGATAGACATATGCCATGGAGGACTTTTTAGTAGACCTTTTATCGGTGTATAATAATATAATACATTGTTTTAATCTGTCGCTAAGGGTACAGCCAGCGTTTGCAATTAAAGAACTAAATCTCAAAAATTACCACTTTTTATTTGCTACAGTATACTTGAATTATACATAAAAACCACCCCGTTGACACCAATAATAATAATATCTATTTAAAAAACCTAAGCATATAAGGAGACAGACAGCGGAAGGCGACTTTGTTTTATACTATGTAATGATGATATTAATCATGATACAATTATTATTATTATTATATAAAAATAAATACACCAATAATAATTATTTCAATATTACAAACAGACACTTCAATTTTATTTTTATGTATAGAGGACAAACTGTACTAAATACTACTACGATACATTTATTTCTACCGATTATATACCGATTAAGTATTTCTGTGGCACAATTGTAGAAATAGGTATTTTTGGAATATCACTAAGTGGGCGTTACCCTTTCATGAAGTATAATAATTGTATGGATTTTTTTCCGACACAATACGAAACTTCATGGGCATGAGCTGTCAAAAAACCATACTTATCGTGGACAGAGTATAATCATTAAACGCATATTTAAGTATTAAAATTTTCTTATATTGATAGAAATATCTACGCCATTGAAGCTAACGCCTTTTTCTACTTGAAGACAGTTTGTTATGACTCGTTTCGTAGAGTTTTTACGAAAAGACTTTTGAAGAATTCATTGGTGTGAACCCGAACTCGATCCCACGACTTCTTGATTAAGAATCGGGTTGCTTGACCTCTTTAATACCGTTACTAATTTCTCATTGACTACGTACGTCATAAATTAAAAATAAAATTAAACTATGGACCAGTTTTAGTTCATCCCCCACTTACCTTGAATGTTCTTCATTTTACATTGTCCGTATGAGTTCATTGAAACAAGTTTATTGAAATTCTTTAATGAGACCCAGATGAAGAGAGGATAAAAAAGGCAACTAAATATTATCACGCTTTTAATACAATAGGTGTGAGCAGTATATTGTCGTATTCAACAGTGGTAGTTTGCTGCCTCAATGGCCCTGCTCGAACGGTGAAATACCACGACCTCTTAGAACATCGACGTGAAGTGTCTCATGTAGTATTTTGTTCAGTGACCAATTCTGATTCCTTCCATATCCCATTTTAAAGAAGGAAAGGAACACAACTGTATTACTATTCGAGTTGCAGGTGTCAACGGACGGTGTCACTTGCCTACCATCAGGTCACACGCCTGCTTGTTTGCCATGAAAATACCATGAAAATTCCCCATCGTAATAAATGGAAATGATTTTAAGTAATCAACATTATTACTATGCAATTTGTGGATACGAGTAAAATATTTAAAATTTGTATGATTTTCAGAACCCTTTTAATACGAGTATTACAGTTATTATCTACTAATTGACGCAGCGAACTTGGTTTCGCCCCAGTAGCAATAAATACGTAATCTCGTTTTAAATCTGTAATATCTGCGAAAATATTAATTCAAATTACTGAAGCATGTAATTTGAATTAATATTTTCAACAGACATGTCCATCTATATCCATTTATATTAAATGCACAAACTTTTTATGATATTTAATTCGATAAAAAATAATGCTTAAAATCGCTTCGTTGCTAAGCGGCTTCGTTATTTCTCGTAAAGTAAATAAATAAAAATCGTAATTGTGGGTTATGCCAAAGAGATAGACCTACAAGATTGCGGACTATTTTGTATACCTTGTAAATGTGTATAATAATGTAGTGCATAGTTTTGATAGACTTAAGCCCGAATACTGAACCGCCACTCAAATATATAAGCGCTACTTAAGCGTTTAAGTAGCTGTCACATTAGACAGAATACGTGAAATTTGAGCAGTAAGGAGGACTTTATTGATTGTCAGATTTGAGTGATGGTTCAGTATTCGGGCGTTAGGCTTCTTTTCTTAGCAATGACAGTGCTAAATGTCGAAAATTATGTATCACATTTTCTTTAAAACATTAAACAAGTACATGAATTGTAGATACAAAACCGCCGTGTTGACATCCTCTATCTATTAAAAAAAAAACGTATTCAAAAACGGAGACTTTTATTACAGAAGCAGATTGTTGGATATTTAGACTATTTTTTTTCATACCTTGATAATATATTATAGTAATTCATTGTACATTATGATGGTTTAAAAAGCATTTTTAGCAATATTTTACGTGGCCCTATTAATTCCGTCAAATATTTGGATAAATTCACTAGTGAAAATAAAAAGGTAAAGAAAGGGTTTTAGAAAATTGGGTACAGCCCCTGAGTAATAAACGACGACATTGTTACAATCTTCAAACCTAATTTTACACTTAAAACTGATATTAAAAGTGGGAAGTAGGAAAATAAACTCTAATAGGCTTTTTACTAAATTAAAAAATTGTTGTTCTCATCAAAAGAGTGATTTAACTTTGAGTTTTTATATTTTTATTAATAATTTATTATGAATTAGCTCATTATTTATCACAAGTTTAATTATCATTACATAGTATTATACAAAGTCGCTTTCCGTTGTCTGTCCCCTTATATGGTTACAAATTTGAAACCACGCAGCGGACTTTGGATGCCGGTTTTTTTCAATAGATATAGGCTGTCAACGGGGTGGTTTTGATCTATAATGTAGTCAAGAACATAACTAACACAACATAACTTCACGCCTTTTTTTACCCGAGGGTGTAGACAGCGGCTGTTAAGCATCGTCTCAACTGGTAGCCAACCTATTTCCATACCGGGAACAAAGTTTTCAGTCATCGGTATTTACCACACATAACTTTTGAAAATAATTTCTAAAATTCATTGGTGTGAGCCACGATTCGAAAAGAAAAAGTGATAATTTTCGAGATTATGTACCTACTTTAATTGTAAACGCTGTAAAATTACTTTTGATGCGGAACAAAGTTGGCGCTGGTCAACTAGTTCTATCTACTGTGTAAGTACCCGCATTTACTAACCGAAGCTCTAAGAAGCTCGGAGATTAGAATATCAAGTAGCCCGTTTCTGAATCAAGATTTTGCTCATCCCCTTCCCATCCCATTTCCGACCCTTTCCATATGCCATTGTGAGGGAAGGCAACGCAACTGTAACGCTATAGGTTCAGGTGTCCATGGGTGGCGTTTGTTGCTCACCATCAGGTGACACGCGTGCTCGTTTGCCTTCTTATACCATAAAAAAGAAGAAGTCTTAGGTTCGGATACAGGCTCCATACTAGTGATTTTTCGCGATTCCTTTCGGAAGTTATGTGTGGTAAATAAATATGACAAAATGTAGTCAGATAAGTTACCAATATGCCTTAACACATTGAACCTTTTAAGACTCATTATTATCGGACTATCGAGATCTACAATGAGGAATCACCAATGACTTTTCGAAATTAATTTAGAAAGTTATGTGTGATAATTAACGATGAACCTCTTTCATTTGGGACTTAAACATAACGGAAGGCGAGGCTTAATAGCCACTGCTTACACCTTCGGGTAGAAAAGGCGTGAAGTTATGATATGTTACAATGAGGAAGTTTAGACATATGATGATATTGTTTGTGTTACATAAAAATGTTATTAATGTCCATATTTGTTGCACAACGTCACCACTCTAAATAGAAGATGTCGCGTCAGTTGTGCTCGACTAATATACTTGCATAGAATTTCGCTTTTTAACCTGTATGACGTTGATTTTAATTTGGTTGGACTGTGATGGTCGCGTACTCTGTCTGCTACACCTTTTACGCACGAGCCTATTGCTATGTTTTCAGTAGCGACATTAATATTTTTAAATGGTTTTGGAAAGAGTATTTGACACATGAGTTTCTAGTCCGATTCTTCTCATGATAGCCCCTACACTCACATTCGGGGAGCTCGAGGCGATTGTGTCCGTGTCTTCTTGTTCCACGGGGGCACTTTTCTCAAGCGCTCGTGTTGAACGAGTTCATTTCAAAAATAATTTATAGGTATCTTTTTCCCTTTGCCCAAATTCAAGTGTCAGTAAAGACTTATGAAAATAAAGCTTCTTTGACTTTACTGAAAAAAGCTATGGGTTTTATATTTTTTTAATAGCGCGTTGACATGAAACTTTCATGACTTTCATGACATTAATTTTCATTCGAATATTTTCAGACAGTTATTCATATCATATTTAATTGAGCCATTTTATATACGTACAATTTCATTCAAATATGATGATATTTATTTCCATTATTTTCTAATATTCCAATATATATATAATATATAAATATAATATAAAATTTCCAATATTTATTTTCTAAAAAAAATGCAAAATCCATGTCGCTTAAAACACTGCTAATAGGGAACCCTGCTACTACGGAACACTGCTACTACCCCAAAAACAGGGATGTTTTAAGCGCCAAAAAAGTGCTCCGATTTAAATGAAACTTGTATCAGTCGACGCAGAAAAATTTGCTGATTCCAAATATGTATATAACTCAATATCGCCCAAAATGTCGCTAAATGCAAATAGCCTTTCACCCCTCGATATACACTCGAGAGCAATGAATCCGGGTCACTTAAAGAATCCTAAAAATGCTAGGTTAATGCAATAAATTGTATTTAATAGACAATGTAATACTCCTTAAATGAAGGTATTAAAACTTCTTAGTTATTGTAAAGTTATATCATAAAAAAATCAAATTTGAAAAAGGGCCACTTTCGAAGATGGAACTACGAAATTACAGCATTTGGTTTTGCTTTTGTTTGTAATCTGTCATTTATGTGGGTACATAAACCATGTTGATAGTGCTCTATATTCATTATTCAAGCTGAAATTATGTCGCTTACGCCTGAAGAATGCACCAGAATACTTACAATGCTGGAAACCGGCCGGAGTCAGCGCGATACAGCCAGGACTGTTGGTGTGTCGCTGTCAACAGTACAAAGAGTTCTCCGACGTTACGAAGAAACTGGTTCTAACCTACGCAGACCAGGAACGGGCAGAACCAGGTATACCACAGCACGAGAAGACCGATACTTGGTGAACACCATGCTTCGAAATCGCTTTCTCACAGGAACTGAACTCACCAATCAGTTTCGACGCCTCGGAGGAAGTAACCCAAGTGCATGGACAGTAAGACGTCGGCTTGCTGAATCTAACTTAAAACCCCTTAGACCTGCAAACGGCCCTAAACTGGAGCGTGGGCATCGTATTTCAAGACTAAGATATGCCCAGAGCCACGTAAATTGGAGTATTGAAGATTGGTCAAAAGTTATGTTCTCCGACGAATCAAAATTTATGCTCTACAAGCACGATGGAAGACACAGAGTGTATCGAAGACCAGGGGAAAGATTCAAGCAAGCATGCATCGAGGAAAAAGTAGCCTACGGTGGTGGGTCTGTACTTGTGTGGGCCGGAATTTCTTCTGAAAGTCGCACAGAGCTGGTGATCATAGAAAACGGCTCTTTAACTAGCGTAAGATATGTGGAAGAAATCCTCAATGATCACGTTGGTCCATTTATGGTCAATTTAGGTGAGGATGCTATATTTATGCATGACAATGCCCGACCTCATACAGGTAGGATTGTGAATGACTACCTTCAAGAGATGAACATTACTCGTATGGAGTGGCCAGCGCGCAGCCCGGATATCAACCCGATCGAGCATGCTTGGGACGAGCTAGGCAGATGCGTAAAACAACGAAACCCTCCCCCAATCACGCTTCGTGAGCTCAAAATTGCTCTCACAGAGGAATGGGAGAATATTCCCCAAAATCGTATAAGGAACTTGGTGTACAGCATGCCAAACCGCGTAAACGCAGTAATGGAAGCACGAGGAGGCAATACGAAGTATTAAAATTCAAGAAAATCGTAATAAAGTTCAAAAATTTCATGTTTCCTATTTTTGTTTTAAGGAGAGATCAGCAGATTTTTTCTTTATGTAATTTTGTGTTAATAAAATGTATGGTGACTCATATTTTTTTACTTTCATTTAAGGAGTATTACATTGTCTATTAAATACAATTTATTGCATTAACCTATCATTTTTAGTTTCCGAGATTTTTAACATTCTTTAAGTGACCCGGATTCATTGCTCTCGAGAGTATATATATATCTAATATATAAAATTCTCGAGTCTAGATGTGCGTAATTGAACTCCTCCGAAACGGCTTGACCGATTCTCATGAAATTTTATGTGCGTGTCGGGTAGGTCTGAGAATAGGACAACATCTATTTTTCATCCCCCTAAATCACACCCCTCAATTTTTTTTTTAATTTTTCGACATATTTCTGTTTCTTATTTTTTTTATAAAACGGGATACAAAAATACATGCAACCCTAAATTTTCAACCCCCTACGATCAACCCCTATTTTTTAAATTTTATTTTTCGGCAAGACAACGTTTGCTGGGTCAGCTAGTATAATATATAATTTCCAATATTTATTTTCTAATTCAACTTGTGGTATTATTGACTGAATTGGATTTTATTTTTGTCGTATTCCTTTACTTCAAAAGTAACAAACAAAAGGGGCTGTCATGTCATGTTGGAACGATAAATGAATTACTTACTCCACGTGTACTTGTTTTATGCTCGGTACAAAAGGATATTTTTAAGAAAACATACCATACAAAAGATTGTAAAGAACAAACTTATCATTGAGATTATTATTTTTATACGTCCATGCTTCATCATAGATACAGTTGATATACTTTTTCTACCCGAAGATGTAGGCAGAGGCTGTTAAGGCGCATCTATTGCCAAACACCGGGTACAAAGTTTTCAGTTCGCGATATTTATTACATTTAACTTTAAAAAGGAATTTCGAAAAGTCATTGCTTTTAGCCAGTTTTCGACCCTCGACTTCCTGATTCAGAAGCGGGGTGCTCGACCACTGCACCACCGAGACTTGTTATCGATGATTGATAACATTTTAAAGCAAATGTTCCGCTACCTATCCCATTTGGGTAAAAATTAAATCTAATATATAAAAAACTCGTGCCACAGTATTTGTAATTCTACTCCTCCGAAACGGCTCGACCGATTCTCATGTGCACACATATCGAGTAGGTATGAGAATAGAACTACATCTATTTTTCATCCCCCTAAATATTAAGGGTAGCCCAACACTAAATATTTATTATTATTATTTTATGAAGCAACATACAAAAATACATGTAACCCCAAATTTTCACCCCTCTACAATTATTGTTTTTTTTTAAATTTTTTTGGCAGGACAACGAGCTGGGTCAGCTAGTTATTAGATAAAATTTCATGTATATTTCATAATTGAAATTATTAAAACTATATTTAAACAATACTAATCCAAACTTGGTAACTTCAAACATTGGAATACTCTCTTTTAATTAAAAACCTCAAGCAAGATCTGGCGTAGTCGCCTTTACTGCCGAAACCAATAATCAATCTAAAATCTAAGATTGAAGCCAATCTAAGATTATAGTGTATCGGTCGATCGATTCCCCAAACAATATCAATCCATGGATTGATTATTGGCACGCTTATTAGTAAAAATGGATGTAAATATAGATCTTAGATACCAAAAATCGGATTGGGATTGATTATTGGTTTCGGCCGATAGCCAGGTCGTAATGAGTTTTGTGTCAACATTAGTTTACCCGGCGAACTTTGGTACAGAGCTACAATATATTTTACAAAAAAACCTTTATAATAACATCGTTTTTCACAAACATCAATATTTGGAAATGGTACGTTAATTTTGTTCCAAGCTATGTCAACCAATTTCTAAAAGTTGGAACAGTGCGTTTTAAAAACCATTGTTTCGGTTCTCATCAATTTATTGATGAGATTAATTAATTAATTGAGATTAATTCCACCCTTCCACATCCTTCCCTATCCCTTATTCCTTAAAGGTCGGCAACGCAACTGTCACACTATATGTGTTGCTGGTGTCCATGGGCGGCGTTGGTTGCTTTCCATCAGGTGACACGCCTGCTCGTTTGCCCTCATATTACATAAAAAAAAATTTAGTTTACTATTTAAATTCAAATATATTACATAAAATTAAAATATACAGAACCATTAGCTACACAAACATTGGTCTACGTAACATGATCACATTATTTAAATTGAATATGCACATAAGTTTGTTTATATAAATAAACAAATATAGTAACTAAATAATAAATACGGTATGTCGTCACTTATCATTATATACTTTAAAAACGCTTTCCGCTGTCTGTCCCATTATGTGTGAAGATCTTTGAAACTACGCAACGTATTTTGATGTTTTTTTTAATAGATAGAGGTTGTCAACGGGGTGGTTTGTATGTATAATGTTGTACAAAAATTTTTAGCACTTTAATTGCAAACCAAACTTAATTTTAAGTGCTACATTATTATACACCCTTAAAAGTCCTACAAAAAAGTCCGCAATAGTGTATTTTTATCTCTTAGGGATAACCCACTATGATCACTTTTATTTCTTCTTATTGCTTCTGAGGCGAAACAAAGTTCGCTGGGTCAACTAGTATATTATGTTATTAAAAAGGGGACATAATTCTATCTTACAGACAGTACATAGTAGATAGAAAGGGATGATCATTGCTCAATGTCAAATTGCGGAATTATCAACACCATGTATGAATGAATGTAAGCGTAATTCCCCTATATTGTTATTTATTATACATACACACACATACATAACTTCATGCCAAATCCCTTGCGGGGTAGGCAGAGAGAACAGAGCGCCATATGGCACGATTCTTACACGCCTCACTCGCTTCGTTGACTTTCATAACTCTTTTTATGCACGCGCGTCGAGGCTTTGAGGCTCTTAACATCACCTTCCTCCAGAACACGTTCTATTTGGTCATGGAATGTGTGTCTTGGCCGTCCTCGGCTCCTACATCCATCCGCTTTTGCATTGTATATCTTAGTCAGTCTTGCATCAACCATTCTTTCTACATGTCCGAACCATCGAAGCATGCCCTTTCTTACTTTTACACCGACACTCTCTTTCAAACCAACTTCCTTCCTTACAACCTTGTTTTCTACGCAGTCAGCGAGAGTCACTCCGCAGATTTTGCGCAGTGCCCTCATTTCTACCGCGTTTATTCTACTTTCAGGCACACTCTGCCATACCTAGCTTTCGCTTCCATAAGTTAGCGTTGGGATCAGGACTGCATTGTGGATTGCTAGCTGGGCTTTTCTGCTAATGTTTTTTGCGCCCAGGAATTTGCCCAGTTATTTATTATAATTTGTGGTTTCAAGGGTTACATGGATTTCAGCTCGAAACAAGATTTTTAGTATCACGATGAATTCAAAGATACGAAAATACATTATAATATTAAGTACTACTAACATTAAACTACTAATAAACTAATATTAATTCTCTTGGTAAACAGAAAAAAATAGTTCAGTTTATATTTCCGCTGATAGAAACTGTAACATATGTAAAAATAGGTAGATTTGCTGTTGTTCTGCATAATTGTATATGTATATTAACATTATCTATTGACTGGCTTCACAAGGACAGTCTACATTCAGTGGCAATATGCTGTTGTGGAAAGTAGAAGGTCACGTGGTGGGGAGAAGAGGTGTAGCCACCCCACACCTGAACCATCCCGCCCCAAAGTCCCGATTAAAGGGTTATGCAGTAGTCATAGTATTGTGAATAACCTTGAACCAACCTTGGACGCTTGAACACGGATTCTGTTAATCAATTGAAGCTTTGTGATTTGAATTTTATTTTTTATGCGTCTACTTATATTCAATTATGTGCAAATAAGTTAATATGTTATAAAAATTTATTGTCAAAGTAAAAATAATTTATAGATACATTTTCATATTTAAGTTTCACAATTATAGCTATAGGTGTCATGTACAAAGTAACGATGGTAGTAAATGCATTGTAACATAACATAACTTCACGTTTTTTTCCACTCGATAGTGTAGGCAGTGGCTGTTATGCCTTGACTCGCCGTTTTGTTTACGTCCCAACTGGAATAAGTGGCGAACCTATTGCCATACCGGCGATAAAGTTTTCAGTCATCGATATTTATCACACATAACTTTCGAAATGAATTTCTAAGAGTCATTTGTGTGTGCCAGGATTTGAACACGCGACCTCTGTATTCAGAAGCCGCGTGCTTATCGGGATTATCTTTTTTAAATTTCATGAGAATGAAAATAAGAAACCACTAGAAACAAACAACACATAATAAGTTAAAGCTAATGTTGTCTCTTATTTTATTTACTTCATAGTAACGATTTAACAGTCTCGGTGGCGCAGTGGGCGAGCGCACGGCCTCTGATCCAGAGGTCCGGGGTTCGATTCCAGACACTGGCTCACACCAATGACTTTTCGAAATTGTTTTCGGCAGTTATGTGTGATAGATACCGATGACTGACAAACTTTGTGCCCGGTATGGCAATAGGTTCGCCACCTATTCCATTTGGGACGTAAACATAACGGCGAGACGAGGCTTAACAGCCGCTGCCTACACCTTCGGGTAACAAAAGGCGTGAAGTTATGTTATGTTATAGTAACGAAAAGGAAATTCAAGCGAAAAAACACAAATATTTTAAATACGATTACGTGAAAAAAGCAAACGGATAATCCCCGTTTTTCTAGGAATGTGGAGAAATTGTGTGTCGCTGTTTCAGTTAGACATGAAATAATCCCGACACTAGGTGAAATCTGCTTATACTACAAAGGATATCAAATAACGATACACGGCAGTAAAAATGGGGAACAAAAATACAGCTATTTTAGCGGACTGAAAACCCGAGCAGAAGGAGAACGGATTGACGGGCCTCGTGGTGCATTGTTTAAACAATCGAGTACATAATCAATGTCGGCGGGTTCTTTCCCCATCCGTGTAGAAATATTTATGACCAGTATGAAGGTTTGTATAAAATCTGGGTGTTTTTCTAAGTATTATAAGTGTGTATAAAAGAAAATAATATATGTATTAATATCTATTATCTAGTTTCCATAACAAAAGCATTTAGTTGCTCAGCTTAGAACTAAAGGGCGCTTTGTGTTTTGTGTCCAAGATATAGTCCTGTTCAGCCATTTTGATATCAGAAGTTCTAGTAGTTACTTCATAACATGAACAATAATGCAGACCAATACTACATTTTTGAAAAACCTAATGTTTTTACTCACGTCATTATATGTGTGTGAGAAAGAAGGCTTTTATCTATTTTACACGGTTTCACATCATATAAATATATTCTCAAGTACTTCTCGTAGACTGTTCTACGAGCCACAAACTCGCATTTTGCAAGCTTCCCCCAACTATTCAAGTTTATACTGCATGAATTTTATATACATATTATAGTGTATTTTATGTTCTTATATTTATAACGAAGGTACTTTACTTCTGTTACCCTGAATAAAAATAACAGTTGCTAACGTATGGACTACAGAACAAAATGGTAAAACAGTTCATTTTTCAAATCCTAATCCTTAATACTTTAAGTTTAAAAACAAATTATTTGTTTTTAGATTCTGAAATGAAAAACGTGAAATTGGTTTGCTACTTTGTTTATATATTTTGGTATTTGTATTAGCTTTTGGTTTTATCTGTACTAATATTAAAAGAGGAAATATTAGTAACGAAACAAATCAACCAGAGTAACATAAGCTATATGTGATCGCCATCGTCATTGCCATTTTTCGGTTTGTACGCCACGAAAAGTTAGTTTTTAATAAAGAAAACAAATAAAATTGATGTTCTTTGTTAATACGAGATTCAAAACAAGATTGGAAGAAATGAAGTGATATAATATATTCAAAAGCAAAAGGGCAAAATGAGAGGCTTACATCTTGTAGATACGCAATCCCACATGTTAGCGATAAAACTGCCAGGTTGAGCTAATTTAATAATAAATGAGGTGAAATGTTCGTGTACACATCAATGTAGTAATTTTGCGAGTCGGCTTGACGTATTACTGTTAAGTTACTTTACTTAATGGCTGTTTACGTAAAAGTAATTTAGGCTAGTGACGACGATATTCACTGTTCACTTACAAATATTTTGATTAGAAATTCCCCTCTAAAAGTTTTTGTAAATATGCTAACGCGGTCTAAAAATATTTTGTTATTCTGATAAGAAGAGAGAAGAGATTTACTTGTCACCCAATTGTGGGCTTTGCGAAATAGTTTTAATAGACTTTCATAAAGAAGATTTGCGATCAATTTTAAAATGATGTAGATAGTATATTTATATGACGTATTATAGTAGTTAGGTTAGGTAGTTAGGTTTCTGTATTTGGTTTCTATATTTCGCTGAAAATATGGGTTCATCTGTATCAAAATATTGATTTGTGAATATTTGTAATGTATTTTTGATTTGCAACTTCAAGATTCTCTTTTAGAACATTTCTTTCTCCTACATACATACATAACTTCACGCCAAATCCCTTGCAGGGTACGCAGAGAGAACACACCTCACTCGTATTGTTGACTTTCATAACTCTTTGCATGCACGCGCGTCGATTTTTGAGGTTCCTAACATCACCTCCCTCCAGAACACGTGCTATTTGGCCAAGGTGCCTTGGGCGTCCTCGACTCCTACATCCATCCGCTTTTGCTTTATATCAGCTCAGTTAATCTTGCACTTTCCATTCTTTCTACATCTCTATACCATCGAAGCATGCCCTTTCTTACTTTTACACTGACACTCTCTTTCAATCAGACTTCCTTCTTTACCAATACAACTTTGTTGTCGACGCGGTCCGTGAGGGCCACTCCGTAGGTTTTGCGCAGTGCCCTCATTACGACCGCGTTTATTCTACATTCGTGCATACTCTGCCATGCCCAACTCTCGCTTCCATAAGTTAGCGTTGGGATGAGCACCGGATTGTGAACTCTTTCTCATTTTAAGGCAAATTACACAGGTATATTATTTATTGCTGTCGTACCGTCGCCGACTATTATCCCTGACTATATATTAACAACGTTGTATACTACATATATCTTCATTTAATACATACACAGATTTTTGTTCTCCGCTAGGAGCAGTAGCCACTATTCAATCATAAAATTGTTATAATTTAAATACATCACCTTATATACTCCAAAGATCAGCATGGCACAAGCCAGCAACCCCATTGTGCTGCACGCCAACAGCGTTATGTTCAGAGACACGGTAACTGTAACAAAACAAGTTTTATTAATTCCGTCGTCATCATTAGCTAATTGCAGTCCAGTGCTGGACATAGGCCTCTCCCAATTTGCGCCACAACATCTGATTCTCTGCCTTCCGCATCCGGATTTTTCCAGCAGCCGTTCCGTGATCGTCGGACTGGCTGGTGGCTTTATTAATTTACTACTGATTTCTCAACTAAAATATTATATTATTTGTTGACAAACAATGAATCACTACATAGTATAAAAGTCGATTTCTCAGTCCCGATATTCTATGTATGCTTAAATCTTTAAAACTACACAACAGATTTCGATGCAATTTTAATAGATTGAGCGACGTGTCGTCGGGGTAGTTTTTATGTATTATAATTCATGTATAATGTAGTATAGATATACAATCTATTTGAATAGCCGAATTATGTATTTGACAAGATTAATCTCCAAAATTAAAAACAAATAGAACAATAACTATTGATTTATTGCTGATTAAATAATAAATATTTAATAGACATGTACAACGAGATAGATTCGTAAAGTTCTGGATGAGAAAGAAAAGAAGAAAATATTATAATGTGTCTACAATTTTAAAAAAGTTCGTAAGTATTTTGCCTCTTTAGTACCAGACAAGTGTTATTCATGATTGATGGATTGGATGAGAATCTCTCAGAGGTATATTCTTTCTAAGTAAATATCTCTATTATCCAGCCTAAGTGTTTCGTCATCTATCATACTCTATATACCATATGATGGGAATGAATTATGTCAGAAATTACATTAAAGCCTACCTAGTAACATGACTGACTGTTAAGCCTCGTCACGCCGTTATGTTTAAGTCACAAATGGAATAGGTGGCGCACTTATTGCCATACCGAGTTTTCAGTCATCAATATGTATCACACATAAGTTTCAAAATAACTTTTTAAACGTCATTAGTGTTAGCCATGGTGTCACAGTTGCGTTGCCAGCGTTTAGGAAGGCGGACGAAGGAAGTAGGCGGAGAGGATAGGAAGTCTGCAGTGGGAATCAGAGGGAAGAGGAATGAGCCTCCGGATACCTCTGTCGCCGAACGAAATGCAGCTCAAGCCACTTTTAGTCCATGTTCTGAGAGGTCGTGGGATTTTACCGGTCATGCCGTGACATTCATGCAGCGAGCGTTGCATAATTTACCACTAATGAACTGATCGGTTTCTTATACTAATAATAATAAAATAAAAGTAATAAATACTTTAGGTGATCAAGAGTACTACTCCAGAAAAACGAAATGAATGGATTTCGAAGCGATACGTAGTTCCTCGGCTCAGTTGAGCTTTAAATATTTATGTTGTCTCAACATCATAATTTCTATTTTAATGATTTCATTGTTTATCATAAAATAATTATAATTCAACGAATTCAAATAGTATTCCTCGAAAAGCGATCGAGCTTGATCCATAAAAGCATAATTCATTTGTAAATGATACTTAAAAATGTATAAAGTTAAGCTATATTTTCATTTAGTGAATTTTTTTTAACTATCTCACCGAGGCTTAAGACACTTAAAACACCATTATCAGACTTAGAAAACAGTGATAGAGCCTAGCAGTTCGCTGCATTAATGGGCCGGCTCGACCGGTGAAATACCACGAACTATCAGAAGATCGACGTAACTGATACCGCGTTTCATTCGGTGTGAGAGGTCTCGGGGCCCACCCCATCCCTTCCCATCCTATTCCCTTAAAGGTTGGCGATGCAACTGTAACACTTAAATGTGTCTCAGGTGTCCATGGGCGGCGCTGGTCACTTACCGTCAGGTGACACGCCTGCTTGTTTGCCCTCCTATCCCATAAGAAAAAACTTATCGGCGTTGATTTCAAAGATATCTAAATTTCCCTTTGGGGTATAATCCGTTCAATGCACTTTGCAAACTGATATTAACTTGTAACTGCTTTCGCTTAAATGCAATAGGTGACTTCATTTAGTATTCCGATTCAAACTTTCCTTTTGCATATCTTAGTTTCATTTAATGTATCTTAACGCTATCAACACTCGAAGGTAGCGACAGTAAGCTTTGACACCTAAAATTAATTCCCTAGCATCATAAAACAGGTAGGGAAGCTCACTTTAGAATAATTTTAGAAGGGCAAACGAGCAAGGGGGTCATTTGATGGTAAGTAACTAACGCCGCTCATGGATACTTCAACACATAGTTATACAGTTGCCGTATTTAAGGGATTAGGAAATTAGGAGTTATTGGGCAAGGGAAAGAAATTAAATTGTTGCTCTTTTTTCTACCCACAGCTGTTAAGCCTCGACCCCTCTAAATAGTATATACATAAGTTCACGCCGAATCCCTTGCTGAGTAGGTAGAATGAACAGAGGCGCCAGAGCGAACAGGTATCAATTTTGTCCGTCATCCGTATTTATCATAAAATCACCGAAAAGAAAAAAAAAATGTTGATGTAACCTCAGATTCGATTACATGATGTCTTGATTCCAAAACGGAGTGATCGACCACCGATACAACAAAAATACCTATTTAGTATACACAAATATGTTTGTTTTTTTTTTCTTGATACAGTATTGTGGATTTTCGTTTTTAAATTATAATAAAGGTAGCGTAGATATTTTATTTTTCAAGTGTCGAACCTTTTTATAATCCTTTTGTGATTTACCGTGTAGTTGGTGAATGTGAAAGCAAATACACACACGCGGTGGCCATTCTCACGATAATTCACTGACTACTCTTTTGAATTGTATAAATATATATATAGTGTATAAAGCACTCTTTTCTTTCTGTTCTAAGATTACTTGAAATTTCTCTTTAAAGTACATTAATGTAAGGTACATTAAACAATGCGAAACAAATATTTTTTTAAACTATTATTCAACACATTTCATGGAATTCACATTCATTTGGAATGTTCTATTATATAATAAACATAAACATAACTTCACGCTTTTTCTACCCGAAGGTTTAGGCAGCGGCTGTTAAGCCTCCTCTCGCCGTTACGTTTAAGTCCCAAAAGGAATAGGTGGCGAACCTATTGCCATACCGGGCACAATGTTTTCAGTCATCGATATTTATTACACATAACATCCGACAACAATTTCTAAAAGTCATTGGTGAGTCAGTGTCAGGATTCAAACCCAACCACTGGACCACCGAGACAATTTTATTATATAATCATTTATCAAATCCAGTTATCATAAAGAAAGCACCAGGCATAGCTGCTACACCTAAGTTTGTAAAAGTCAAGAAGATACAGAAATATAAATAGGAGTAAAATCCGAGGGATTCTGTGAGAGGGAACTCATTAATAATTCCTACGAATAGTTAAGCAAATATTGATACAAAAATGTTCGCATAATATATATATTAAGAAGATATGAATTGGACTGATGTTATTTTCCTCATCTATTAATAAATAAATATTTTATTTTTTTGTAGATTAGAATATATTTTGATAGGATTTAATTAGGAATCTTGGTGATTATATTGATGAATATTTATAAAGTGCTTTATTTACAATAATAAGAAGAAATAAAATAATTATATTATTTACAATATATACAATTAAAAAACTATCTGAAACCAAATTTATCCGCGAGTCGGTCTTCTGGCAGCATGCCCAGAAGACTGGCCGCATTGCCACGTTGAATGGCAATACTAATCCTCTGGTCGCGAGAGGCTTCGATCAGCCTCTTTCCAAGATCTTTGTAAAGTGCACGAGCACTCCGACCCGATGTCCCCAAAGTCTCAACCCCAAACGGCTCAAATACATAATCACTTACAAGGTTTCTGTATTTGTGTCGCTTGAGATTTTCTGTCGAAGCAGCAGCAGCACCGGCCACCTCTACCGTGCGTGGAAGATGCGATTGCGCAAGGGTATCGACCCAAGTAGCGTCCCACACCAAAGACCATCTTCCAAGGCAAAAGAGACATGCCGTCGGGTCTCTTGCCATCATCGCGCACCAAACCGTTCGGTTCCGGAACGGCTGGTACACCGGCGGTGGCAAGAGCACGTCGGATAATGTCGTTGATGTTGGCGTGACGGGAAATGCGGCCGGCGCTCCTGGCGCATGAGAAGCTATGATGTCCCTTGATATCGACAGCGTCACCGCAGCGACATAAATGCGAGGAAACACAGGGAGCGCCTAAACGAAGACAAGTTGCGATACGGAAAGTCGTATTATCTAATTATGTACCTATATTGGGCGATGGCAGTGCTTTAAGCTAAACACCGGACTCCCACTCTCCCACAGCCCGCAAACGAACGCGCTCAGCATCACCTACAGAACCACTAATAAGTGATTCTTATAAGATGGCGCAGAGCGTCTCGTCCCACTATCTCTGGGAAAATGGGTCGGTAAATTTGAGTTAGGACAGGCCAGTTTCTTGCATAACACTTCAGAATTACCCAGTGTATGAGTGAGAATATTCCTGGTTAATTCTTCTGTGCTATGGACTGAAGACAGAAAAGCCGGTACTTACTTACATCAGACATTTTTCGAATACCCCTAAACGAACTGGTAGGTTTGCCTGTTGCCATGCCCGGTCGTTTAGCGATTTATTAAGAATTTTACTAAGGGTGGTTCTTACAATATCATCTATTTTTTCTAAAAGTGCCGGATGTTTCAAAATATGTGATGATCTAATAGCATTTGTAAATTTTGGAACAAACAAACAATAACGAATAATGGTGAAAGCTGAATGCATGTTAATTTTTAAGTAAGCAGTCCGAAACTTGATGAAATGAAATTTTGAATTTTTTCTTCTAAGAAAGAGTTGTAGGCATCTTCACACATTGGATTGTTTTCTACTATTTTTATACTGGGTGCCAAAGAATTAACTGTTGACAAAGCCGAAACTTTATCTATTTTATCATTAAAATAGATTTCACATTTCGATGTATTTAACTCCAAGCCAATAGACTTAAAGTTATTTTTTAACATAGCCAGATCTTTGAAAACTGTATCTATTGTGCCCCCAAGAGTTCCATCATCTAGATACCAAACATTAAATTTGGAATTCAGCTGTTTTATGATAGGATGTATCGCTAAACTGAAAATTACTGGTCCAAGTATCTTAAGGAACGTTTTCAGTTCTTGCATGACACACATTCGAAATATCTGAGGTCATCGGAAAACTTGAGACTGGCTGTCCCAAAGCATTCCAAGCATTTTTATGGTTTGTCATTTTCCGTTCAAGCCTTGTTGCGTGTTGTGTGGAATGTACTACCAGACAAAATAAGGAAAGCCCAGTCTTTAACCACCTTCAAATCACAGCTTACGCAGCACTATTTATCATTGCAATAATCTTATTGATCTAACTAATCTATTGTTGGTATATATATGTATGTAAACTGTAAGTATGTGTATTTTTGCAGTATATATATTTTTATATAAGTATGTATTTTGTTGCATATAATATATCTGTGTTATGTATATATGTAAATGTTATATGTATGTATTTTTATTAATGTATTTGATATTACATCTGCTATTCAATAAAAAATTAAATGTTTTGATTTACCCGTCTTTCTAGCATTTCTGTCCTTCCAAAGGTTGCCTGGAAGAGATAGCTCTTAGCGATAAGGCCGCCTTTTGTAGTTTTAGTTATAAGATCTGTTTATTATGTATTCTATTTATGTATGAATGTATTAAGTGCAAATAAAGTGTTATCAATCAATCAATCAAGAGGGTCACCCTGCTGACAACCAACAGCTGACCCCAAAAAGTTATCTTTATATAATATAAGAGATTTCCACCTATATATTGACTCATCACGATATCTCTGGAACCATAAGGCGTAGCGACTTGAAATTTGGTAGGATTATTCCTTTTGCCGAGTAGAGGTTAGCTAAGAACGGATTTTACGAAATTCCACCCACAAGGGGGGTTGCGGCGGTGTTAACAATGGAAAATTCCCATTTTTAACCTATAGCTGCTATCGACTTCAAATTTGTCGAAGATATTGCAGTATTAACATAGCGGGGCAGCAGTTATTACTTTTGATGCGAAACAGAGTTCGCCGGGTCAGCTAGTCTTTATATAATAATTTTGAAGGATTTCTATAGCACTGCCTAAGGAATTTGAAAATTTCAGGTGTCTCTGTTTTGGCTTGACTCAGCAGAGTATCCCTATTCACAGAGTTGAAAGCATTTTTGATGTCAACCTTTAAAACGACCTCACCTTCACCAGAATCCAAATATGTGGCCAAAGCATGTATGGCAGCCTCACAGCCTCCTCTGGACCAGAAACCAAGTTGGGTAGGCTGAAATTTGTAGGCGAGAGAGGTTCTGTAGTGTTGGCAACATAGTTTGGCTGCCATACGCCGGTAAGTGCAACCCACGGCAATGGGACGAATGCCACCATCCTTTTTTGAAAGGGCGCATAAATTTGCAACATAAAGCAAATCGGTTATGCATTCGTTCACAGTGCCGGACAGCATAAGGTTCATTGAAGCAGTAAGTTAATAATATAATTGAATGATTTGTTTTTAATAATAGTTTACTTATAAACATATATTAATAACATGACTTCACAACTTTTTCTACCCGAAGGTGTAGGCAGGGGCTGTTAACTCACCGTTATGTTTATGTCCCAAATGGAATAGGTGGTTAATAAGAAACTTATATAATAATTGGTAGTGAAAATGTATTTATTATTTTGCTAGTGATAAGTAAGTACCATTCGTTGACCAATAACATTTATGGACTTTAATAATATATCTCTTATTTTATTTCTTTATATCATAGATAAGTTAACTTAATCGTGTTCGTATTATAATTAATCTCCCGCTGACACGGATAAAAAGGGCTGTCAAGCGTTTATAAGTAACGCATTGTACAATATAATCCCAACAAAACGGTCTTGTACAGTTTTTTTTTTGAGAATATAGAATACATACTCCAGAATACATATTCCACGTAGTAAAAAAGATTCTCAGGAATTTACCTCTTCAATTTAGGGGATCACACTCTTTTACAATATTTTTTGGCATTCGAGGGTCAAATTAAATGACAAACAAAGAGAACAAAGGGAAAGGAATTGAAAAATTATTACTTAATCATAAGAAAGCAACTTTATTCTAATGTATTTAATACTTTATTTGATTGTTTCTGATTGAATAATTAGGATTTTGTTTTTCAATTATTTCGGTAAAATTTTGCATTAAAATAAATAATTAGCATAGGTGTGTAGCACAGAGTGTGCATCACAGAAATAGATCAAGATAGAACGGCGAATAGGCGTGGCAAGCGTGCCAAAACCATGCACTATATTGCATGCTTTTCGAAACTCGCTCTCATTACGCAACGAGCGTTCATGCCATGCGTTCAGGACGTAAAAAAATAGATAAAACGTCACATATATGCCTTATTATGCTGTGGCAAATTCTAAAAACAAAAGTAGTGAATCAAATATGAAAAAAGGAAATATTTCGTATGATCAGTAAGTACAGAAAATCAGTAGAAAGTATTTTTTTGAGATTATAAATTATTGTTTTACTTTTACTATGTTCAATAATTACGATCACAAGTTGTATATTTTTTCATTATGATAAATATCCATTGCTGTCCGCATTCAACGCTCGTATACAAAAACATTGCGCGTATAAATTATACGCGTAATGTACGTCGAATCGAAAGAAATACACAATACACCTGCTAGTTGATCGCTGTGTCTGTTAATCGCTGTGTTTGGCCTTCGAATGTTAGAGATGGGCACTCCATGTATCGTTGAGTCTTAGGACTTATCGATAAATTAATTCAATAATAATTTGAGTATCAGCTCATGTCTTGCTTTGTCCCTACTTTATTCTAACACCACAAATTTCAACCAAAGTGCTTCGTAATTACATTGGCAGCAGTTTATTTGACAGTATAAGTTTTTACCAATTTGACCAATCGCCGATGGAAAATCATTTCGTTCTTCTCAAACGGGTAGTAACCGAGGTATATGTAGACGTTCGGCTTCGTTATTTAACCAGGACTGTGAGGCCAACCCTTACAAAAAGGCAAATATTTAATAAATATTTCAAGGACAGTATAATAATTATAACTAAATTTTATATACTGTTGGAAAAATATGTTTTAGGTTTTAATATGTCGGATTAAAGTATTTAACATGTTTTACTTTCTATGATTATCGTTACACAAAATCAATAATGTTGGTAAAATATAAAAATAATAAAATTAACACACGTTGCCGATATTAACATCGATAATCAGCATCGTGTGTGTCTCCTAACTAGTCACCCCGCTCACAATGAAAATGACGTCACGCTGTGGGCGTGGTTTTTCAAAAAAGTGACACGCTCGAAATGTATGGAAATATGACATCGCGGCCGTTCTATCTTGATCTATTTCTGTGGTGTGCATGAAAGTAAATGCCGATAAAACGCTGCCGAAATGAGGGTACTGCGCTAAATTTATTTAGTGACTCTCGCTGTCCTCATCAACCGTCACACCGTGACCGAAAACAAGGTTGTAAGGAAGGAGTTTTGGATAGAAAGAGAGTGTCTGTGTTCCTAAATAAGGAAGGGCATGATCCAACGAATCGGACGCGTAGAGAGAATAGACGACGCAATATTAAGTAAGCAGATGTTCTGTGCACAAGCGGATGGATTTAGGAGTCAATGACAGCTACGACACAGCTTCCATGACCAAATAAAGCAAGTTCTGGAGGAAGGTGATCTCAGGAGCCTTAAAAATCGTGCCTTATGACTATTCCCACTACCTACCTCCCAAGGAATTTAGAATGGAGTTATGTGTGTATGTATGAAAGTAAAATATATTATTATTAACTAAAGTTTCTGTCTTTGTGATAATAATAAGATAATATCCAGTTATAAGACACTGTACACATGTACAAGCACTGCTAGAAGAAACAAGTTACTATGCAAATACGAGTATGAATATTAAAAAAAGCATGAATATA
This sequence comes from Euproctis similis, assembly GCA_905147225.2. NCBI lineage: Eukaryota > Metazoa > Arthropoda > Insecta > Lepidoptera > Erebidae > Euproctis > Euproctis similis. The sequence goes on along the minus strand of LR990107.1, from coordinate 19,713,646 downwards.
TTAGGACTTGAAGATACGACGACCAATTGGTAGTACTTTTTTTTAGTTTAAAAAGGTTTTTTAGTTTAAATTTCTTAACTATATTAGAAATATTACATAAAAGTATACAAAATATATAAGAGAACAAGATATTATGTAATTCGATTACCAAAATGGAGTAACGAGTTGGCTCTAGCACTGATTATAACTTAATAATGTTAATATTACTCGTAGTCAAGTAGTCAAGTCAAGTCAAGGTACATTTATAAAATTAAAGTGTTTGTAATATTGAAATAAGTGCTTTCACAATACACTCATATGAATACGGTACATGCACCAAAATAATATTTTTTACAAATTTTATTAGTCTGCCCGTCTGTATGATTCGGGTTCCGGGTAATCCCTGAAAAGGCTTGGACTGTTTTTAACTGGCTGCGTTTGCTGGCAGGTAGCTGGTAATAAGGAGTTACTAAGGGAACTGTTACACATGCTAATAAAGAGCATGCTCATGTCATTTGCTGTCAATAAGCATTATATTTTCAAACATGCTCCTAAATATATATGGTCGATATTAGCATGGCTGTCGATTTTCGAGCATGCTCGAAACTAGCATGCTCAAGGTCTGTACACACATGCTAGTGTCGAAAGCATGCTCGATACTAGCATGCTTTCAAGCTAATAATGAGCATGTATAACAGTGCTCTTGGCCTGCTTTTTGAGAAAAAAAAATATTGTTTCTGAAGCGAAACAAAGTTCCCCGGGTCAGCTAGTAGATAATAAATCACTGATGTTACAAAGATTTATAAAATCAATTGATTTCTGAGTAGTTTGTAAGTAAAAATAAATTAGGATGTGACGTCATACTTACTCGGTGTAATCTTGTCCGGTTCCAAGAAACTCTCGGATTCTGGTTGCAACATGTCCCCATTGAGATAGCGCTGTTCCATCTCAATGAAGTGTCCCATGGTCACTATTGAAACGGAGAAGTATACCTGAAACAAATTATATGTAACTGTACCTTCACGCCATTTATACCAGTACGTGTAAACAGTAGCAAATTTGAATCGACAAACCATATTTCCAGTCTCAAATACATTGGGCATAATTTTGTTAGTAGTCGTTTTTATTTATCGTTATTATTTTTATTATTCTCGTTATTAGTCTCGGTGGTCCAGTGGTCGAGCACACGGCTTCTGATCTAGAGGTCCGGGTTCGAATCCTGACACTGGCTCACACCACTGATTTCTCGAAATTATTTTCGAAAGTTAAGTGTGATAAATATCGATGACTGAAAACTTTGTGCCCGGTATGGTAATAGGTTCGCCACCTATTCCATTTGGGACGTAAACATAACGGCGAGACGAGGCTTAACCGCCGCTGCCTACACCTTCGGGTAACAAAGGCGTCAAGTTATGTTATGTTTATTATTTTTTATGGGATAAGAGTCTCAACCCCAAACGGCTCAAAAACATAAATCACCTACAGGGTTTCTGTATATGTGCCGCTTGAGAGTTTCTGCTAAAGAAGTAGCAGCAACGTCCCCTACCGTGCTTGGTGTGACTCAAGTAGCGTCTCACACCAAAAGCCTACCCATCTTCCAAGGCAAAAGAGACATTCCGTCCGGTGTCTGGCCATCAGCGAGCGACAAACCGTTCGCTTCTAGAACGGCTGATACACCACCGGTGACTAGAGCACACAAATAATGTCGTTGATAATTGTTATTTTCCCAAGTTCCCTTTCTCACATGAAGTCTGTTTAATGTCATAAACTTTTATTTATTTATAAAATTAATCTCGGGTCTATATTTATGCCGCTACCGTTTTCTAAATCCAATTTTACGATGACATTATCACGGATGATTGACTGAACGGTTTAATATGGCATCCACGTTTTATAATAAAAGGTTATTTAATAATAAACATGAACATAAAAATAAATGTGGCGTCTATAATGAATTTTAATATTTCCTTTAACCATTGTCCTTATTACAAAAACCTTTGTAAAAACGTTAAAAAAAAATCTATTAACCCAAAACAAGTAATTATGTCGACTCGAAGGTCTAGTTGTCGAGCTTCCCACATCTGAATTAAGAAGTCGTGGGTTCACAGTTCACACCAAAGAATTCACAGAATTCTCCTCTTTACTTCACTAATGACTGACTAGATTTCCTATATTTACGCAAATATATTCCTATAAGTTTTTTTATAGTATAGGGCGGCAAACGAGTAGGCGTATCCCCTGATTATGAGTAACAAACGACGCCCATGGACACCTGATCACATGTAGTGTGATCCACTTGGGACTTAGAAATTCGGCGAATCGAGGCTTCACAGCCGCTACATTACACGCCGTAGAAAACGGCGAGCAATTGTACTAACTATGAATGAACACAAAAGTACTAATTATGAATTTAGATAACACTAGTTACAAAGTAGGCACCTAATTGTATATTAGTACTATGTCAATATTAATTAGTTTTCTTGTTGTGTAGAGATCTTATTGAATATTTTCATGCGATTTATACCCAGAGGTGTTGACAGCGTATATTCATATTTAATTGAGAAACAATTTGCTCAATGACCGGTAATTATTACGTATTTTTAATGGAATAGGAGGGCAAACGAGCAAGCCGGTCATCTCATGGTAAGAAACTACCGTCACCCATGGACACCTATAACATAAATTGTGTTATAGTTGCGTTGCCGGCCTCTAAGGGACTGGGATGAGAAAGTTGATCCCTCCATCTTCGAAAGCTATCACCCGTGAAAATAGATGCTATAACACATATGCTTTATTTATTCTTTATTGTTTTTATTGTAAGTATTTAGAATGTAGTATTATTTTATAGTATTTAAAATGATGGATTTCTACAAACATGATGGCCCATACCATTGTGTAGATGGCAGCGGCGTAGCAACCCTTGCGCAGACTGCGCCAGCAGCAACATGACTGAACGATCGGCATATTCGATGTTCCTGCGAACAAAATAAATATATTTATCTAAACAACAAATCATTGGAAGGATAAGTTTTGGAAAACAATGCTCAATCAAGTGAACCGAACTGCGAATCAAATTAGGGATCGCTTGCTTGAATCTTTATATAACTTTCTTACTTCAAGGAATGCTCAATAACATTTATCTAATAATAAAAATTATATAATAAATATAAAATTAAATAAAATTACTCGCAAATAGATAAGTTTTTTAATGTATTTGTATTTTCAATACAATGCAAAATCGGATGGATTTAGGAGGGGATGACGCCCCAACACACACAAGAGTGAGGCATGTAAAAATCGAACCTGTTCTCTCTCCCCGCAAGGGACTTAGCGCTAAGTTTTATACCTATGTTTGATTTTTTAACCAACCTCATAAAAATAGTCTTGAATGGAACATATAATTATTTTTCACACAAAATTTAAAATTTATTAACAAAAATGGAACAATATGAAGACGCAGTTTTATTCGTGACCCTTAATAACGCTCAGTCAAGTTGTTCCGCTTTTGGTAGTACTCATGTACTCAAGTTCAAATGAATATTATGTACAAAATTTATTTAGAACTAAACAAAAACAAATATCCGTACTAGTTTACCTTATACACAAAGTAATAGACAAGTAAACCAAACGGGAAGTAACAAATTTAATAGATAAGTCCTTCCTGAGAAAAAAACTTCAGACTTTTTCCGGTGCAGGGTTTATCCTTTAAATAAGGGCTCTCACCTGGGACTCGGCCTTTGTGAGTGAGCTCTTTGAGAGTAAGGCAAACATAATTATTATGCATAACCGCACTTCCATAATATTTAAAATTGTATCTGAAAGTATTTTGTGATAAAACATTGTGATAAAAAAAATACGATAGCCTAGTGTTCTAATACATTGACGTCTGCTTGATAAGGTGTTGGGTTTAAACATAGGAATAGCTCAAGAGTCGCTTATAATCATCATCATCACATCTCTACACGTAAAAAAAAATAAAGTGTACATTAAATACCTCTCAGAAGATCGACGTAAAGTGGCTCATACCGCATTATGTTCGGTGAGAGAGGTACCCGGAGGCCCACCCCCCTTCCCCATCCTTTTCTATCCTACTTCCTTAAAGGTCGGCAACGCAACTGTAAAACTATATGTGTTGCAGGTGTTCATGAGCGGCGCTGGTCACTTACCATCAGTGATACGCCTGCTCGTTTGCCCTCCTATCCCATAAAAAAGTGTCGGTTTGTAATATTGGATTAAATGATCTCTACTACATTCATTTGCATTTCCATATGTACAGTAAACACATTTTTTTTTTTTACATTTTTTGTCTGTCTGTTTGTTCCAGGTTATCACCGGAATATCTGGACCGATTTCGAGGGGTAGGTAACTTAGGCTATTATTATTTTTTGAAAATATCCTTTAATTATTGCTTCCGAATCAAAACAAAGTTCGAGGCTTAACATTGGATGCCTACACCTTCCGGTAGAAATTATAAATGAGGTTATAAATTACGACCATTATCACTGCAGTCAATTACAAATTTTATTAGCAGACAATTTAAAATATCTTAAAATCGATATAACTTTGCAAACATAACAATTTCTCACTTTTATTAATAAACGTTCTGATCAGACGTTTTGGGACGAACCTTGGAAGGAAACCAGCCTCTTGAGTTAATATTATACAAGTATAGATTATTCATGCTATTAAATATTAATTCAAACATAAGTTAGAATCTTCAGTAGCCCTAATACAACAAATAATCTATCGGCATTCAATAATTGTTCAATGACTTAAGAACCATGTTAGAGAAACACGACTGAGGTGGGTGGGAGTAAACCTTCTATTTTAGCCGTCTTGTATCTCGGCTGTACGGGTCGTTAATTTATAGGCTAACATAAAAAAAAGGTTGTTAAGACAGTTTAGCTGTAAATCTATCTAAGTTCGAAGTTTAATAGGTGTTTCAAATTAGTCTGACCTTTGTTTTCTTGAGAAAAGCTACATAATATACATAACGCCTTGTTATACCCAAAGGTGTAGGCAGTGGTTGTTAAACCTCTACTTGTCGTTACGTTTATGTTCCAAATGGAATACGTGGCAAACCTATTGCCATACCGGGCACACAGTTTTTAGTCATCTATATTTATCACACATAACTTTTGGTTCGAAGAGTCACTGGTGTCTGCCAGGATTCGGGCCTCTTGATTGAGAAGCCGAAATCGAGCACGGACTATTTAAAAAGCTATATTCTATATGTAAGCGACATTAAAAGAATACCGAGAATACTGATGTCAGCCAGGAATCAATCCCAAGATTTCTTTAGAAACTGAATAAATACAATTTAATATACAATATACCAATAATATTTATCCGTTTTTATGTTTTAATGTTTTGATTTTAATAATATAAATATATTTTATGTTTCAGGTAGTCTCGGTGGTCCAGTGGTCGACCACACCGCTTCTGATCCAGAATTCGTTCGAATTCTGACACTGGCTCACACCAATGACTTCTCGAAAGTGTGATAAATATCGATGACTGAAAACTTTGGGACGTAAACATAACGGAGAGACTAGGCTTAACAGCCGCTGCCTACACCTTCGGGTAACAAAGGCGTGAAGTTATGTTATGTATGTTTAAATGGCGATATTTTTAATATAAAAACAAAATATTTACGTATTCAAAAGTGATTGTCACAATGAAATACGTACGACACTCTTTTCAAAATTACGAAATCATTTTTGTTTCTTCATTACAAAGGGACTGATAATATTTTTTTGTATATTGGTACTCGCGTACATTACTTACGACAGTCTTACGATTTCATTGATGGGGTGCAGCTTCCTACCCGAGGGGTTGAAATTTCGTCTCCCCTTCCTACCACAAAAGCGGTGTGGTGCTTTGTCGAAATCGGTATAACAAAACAAGTTCTAATTTCATTTCGTACCAACAACGCGATGAGATGAATTATTTATTATAATTCTATAAAAAGCAAATTAAGAGAAATTGCTGATTTTATGCAATAATTTTGAAATTTATGCTTAATATAAATATAACATGACAAAGTTGATTTATTTGATGATTCAATCGACCGTTATTTGGTTTCAGCAATAACTTAATTGGCAATCATTGTACAATTAAATAATATTTACTTGCTTTCTGTGTAAAGTATCTATTTTATTACTTCACGCCTTTAATATGTCAAGATGTAGGTAGTGTCGTGTGTGTAGTATAGTCTAATGCTTTTACATATGACAACATTTTTGTCATTGATAATTCTCATTTCATCAAATCTCGTCATCAGGATTTATCCACCTATTAAAAACCAATAGATTATTAATCTGGCTAAATATTTTACCATCGAAGTATGATTGTAAAAAAATATTAAATAAAAATATATTGACTTTATAGATATCGGAGAAAAAATGATGAGCATGCAACGGAATAGCTATTTAAATAAAATACTTTAAAATATAATCTCCATTTTATCTGCTATATGAATTTTTTATCAAACGATCAAAAATTGGCATCAGACATTACCGAAATCATCTATTCACATTGTGACAACTAATCTTTTGGACAATTTAACATTGAAAGGAAACGTCGTCATATATGAAGGAATATAAGTATCATGATTTCGACAAAACTTTGTTTCACATAGAAGAACTTCATTTCAGAAAAATTGCGATACAAGTTAGTTCAAATATAAATTTAATTGTGTATTACCAATTATATTGAATTTAATTAAGATACATAGTGACTTTCAATGGAACATACATACATACATAACTTCACGCCAGATCCCTTGCGGGGTAGGCAGAGAGAACGGAACGCAATAAGGTACGATTCTTACACACCTCACTCGCTTCGTTGACTTGCATAACTCTTTTTATGCACGCGCGTCGATTTTTGAAGCTCCTAACGTCACCTTCCTCCAGAACACATTATATTTGGTCATGGAATGTGAGTCTTTGCCGTCCTCGACTCCTACATCCAACCGCTTTTGCATTGTATATCAGTTTAGTCAATCTTGCATCATCCATCCTTTCTACATGTCCGAACCATCGAATCATGCCCTTTCCTTACTTTTACACCGACACTCTCTTTCAATCCGACTTCTTTTCTTATGACCTTGTTTTTGACGCGGTCTGCGAGGGTCAGTCCGCAGATTTTGCGCAATGCCCTCATTTCGACCGCGTTTATCCTACTTTTATTCACACTCTGCCGTACCCATCTCTCGCTTCCATAAGTTAGCGTTTGGAGTTACATCGGAAATTACAAGGAAGTTACAATGGAAATTTCCAAAAACTAAGAAAATTTGTGATAGTAAATTAATTGATTTCATGCCAGAACACCAAAAATTTACCTTTCGTACTTTCTTACGCCGACAACTACAAAAATCCTTTATATTAATATGTACAGGGGAGACGCCTCATTTATTATCAAGACCGCCCAGTGCTGTCAAAAATGATGAAAGATTTTACTTTAATCGCATTATCGAGCTTAATTCTTGTAATTAACTAGAGTAATAGAATAGCGACGGTAAGAAAAAATCAATCGCCCTCTCCCACAAGTCTACGAAAAATTTTTTTTTTTTAAAATTACGTTATTTGAAGCGAAACTTCTAATCTCTCTTGCAATACTGCTTTACGTACTTAGCTCCGTTATATTAAAACACAGCAGTGTGCACCCACCGGATAGAAATAAGAGGAAGAAAACTAACATTTGTCCATTTAGCCCTTGTAGAACCTCTTTTGCTAGGCAACAATATAACAGTTTAAGCAGTAAAATATACAATGCTGTCAATGCAAAACTGAATATAGTCAAATTAAATAAATATCAGCTCAAGAAAGCAGTCACAGAGTGGCTACTAAAAATTAATTATGAAGAAACTGAAGCTCTGTTGACATATATCTCATAAAATTAAGCAGCGCGTTGTTATCATACGACATATCCACAACGCCCACAAAACACCAACACCGCACTGGACACACACCATACACACACACACACACACACACACACACACACACACACACACACACACGCACGCACGCACGCACACACGCACGCACACACGCAAGCACGCACCCATACACACACACACACACATACATGTTAGATAATCAAGCCCATAGGTACGTGACGGCACACCAAGTTATTAAGTGTTTTATCAAGAGTAGCTGACTCCCATAATACAGGCCTTTGGCCTAGTTTGGAGAGTTAGTCTCCATTTAAATAATTGTTTATAATTATAGGAAAAAAATAATTATGACATTGTTAAGAAACAATTGTAATTGTAAAGTGCCAAAGTGCCAATAAATTTCATTTCATAAATTTCATTTCATAAATACTTTAAGGCTTTTAACGCCCCCTCTTGTGGCCATAAAAGGTAATATGTATTAATATGTATAAAAAAGATAAACCGGTCAATAGAAAATCCAACTTTTCATCCGGAGATATTTTTAATGGTTTTCTATAGGTAGTATGGGTATCCAATAAAAGGGTTTTTTGATAGTTACTCGAAAAATATGTAACGTTCCTCTCAACCCAATAAAGAGGAATAGATATTTAATACGGATAGTTATAATTTAAAATGTAGTTATTTTCTATTTTTAAATTTAGAAAATAAGAACTTTTAGGCTCACGCGTTGCTTAATACACAAATTTAATGAACAGAAAATAAAGGCGACACTTTTAGATGAATATTATATATTTACCTTGCCACAAATATTATTTGCTAGACGTTTCGGCCGGGTTGCGCTGGCCGTGGTCACAAGCAGACCGCGTCAACGTCACGCAAATTCTCGTTCATAATATTTGTAGAATATAAGAATTACAAAGTTTCACTTCTTTAGCACGGAGAGAGTTCACGCACTATTTTTTATTTATGGGATAGGGAAGCAAATAAGCAGGCGTGTCATCCGACAAGCAACCAACGCGGCCTATGGACACCAGCAACACAGAAAAGATAGTTCGTTACAGCTGCGTTGCCGGCCGTTAAAATAGGTCAGAAATGAGATGGGACGGGGTTAGACCTCCAGATATCTCTTTCACTAAGCGAAACGCGGCATAACCCACCTTATGTCTATACTATACTTTCAATATAAAATATTCATCTGATATAACTACACGCCCGTAATATCTCAAGGTGTAAGTAGTACTAGTTGACGTTGTGAGGCGCTGTGGTTCCACCGGCTCACTCGGGGCCGGGAGCCACCAGCCTCGCGGATCCAGGTGGGTGACACGGCTGTCCCGGTAGGGAGGTATATGAAGTACCTCGGCCTCACCCTGGACAGTCGCTGGTGCTTCGAGGAGCACTTCGTGAGGATGGTCCCCCGAGCGCGACGGGTGGCAGCTGCGTTGCACCGCCTGCTGCCCAACCTTGGGGGACCGGGAGAGGGAGTTCGCCGCATCTACGGTGGCGTCATGCGGTCCGTGGCCCTGTACAGGGCCCCGGTTTGGTCACGTGACCTCGCGGGGGCCTCCCGCTCCAGGGCTCTGCTGAGGAGCCTGGAGCGGATCATGGCCATACGGATCGTACGGGGCTACCGTACGATATCGTACGAGGCGGCGACGGTCCTCGCGCGTTCCCCCCTCTTCATCATCCTGGCCGAGATGTACGCAGCCGCGTACGATCTAGGCCGGGGAGGGGGGGATCCGGACGCGCGGGGACACGAAGTGCGAAGGCGGGAGGTTTTCCGGCGGGTTCTGACTGGCGCGACGCGCTGGTCCTCCAGGGCTGTGCGCATAAGCACGCCGTCGGTGCCGTCCTGCCCCACCTTGAGGCCTGGGTGCTCCGCAAATGGGGCACTGTCACCTACAGATTGCACTGTCTGTTCACGCCGTCTGTTCACAAACGTGAACAGACGGCGAGATGCCACCATTGCGCATCCGACCTGGACTCGGCCCAGCACACGCTGGAGGTCTGCCCGGCCTGGGCGGCCGAGCGCCGAGTCTTGGTCGACGGGATCGGGCGAGACTTGTCCCCGCCAGCGTTGGTCGCGGCAATGCTGGCGGGCGAGGAGGAGTGGAGGGCTGTGGTCTCCTTCTGCGAAGCTGTGATGCTCCAGAAGGAGGCCGCCGAGCGGGGTCGGGAGAGAGCCAATCCCGCTCGAAGGCGGCGGCGGCGAGCTCAGTGATCGCCGCCACCGACGGGCCGCGAGGGCGCACACCCCGCGGGTGCGCCCGGGTCGCGGCCCGGGAAGGATGACGCCCCGGTGCAGCCGGGGAGGTCCGTCAGGGGCGCCGCCGACCGCGCGCCTGTTTACAGCGCGCGGTCGGAGCCGCCCCGCCCGGGTGAGCTTCACCGAGCCTCCCCGAGGATGAGCACCCCCTCGTGACAGAGGGGGGGCGACGGCGGGGTGGACCAGAGGGCCGACGCACTGTCCTGGGCCACCCCAACGCCGGAGGAAGGCCGCCGCGAGGTTTTAGTGGGTAACCCTAGGATCGGATTGCAGTTTACTGTTTTGGGAGTCCCACACTACCCCCTGCCGTCCCCAGGCGAGGGGTGTGCATAAAGCATTTACTCGCGTAAAAAAAAAAAAGGTAGTACTAGTTAGTCTCATTGTACAAAATAGACAGTCCTAACAGTCCACATCTATTATGTCAATAATATTTATAATTACCGCAGATAAGTATCAAAAACCTCATCAGATTCGGAGTAGCATAATCAAATAGTTTCGAATGAAGCTATCGTTCCGAAACACAATATTGGGCGTAATATTAATAATATTAAAACTTCTATCGCCTTCAATTTATAAATAAAAATAATGTTAATAAAACATTTGATTGTATTGGAAAAGTACCAATTTGCATTTTAGTTGAGATAATTTGATTGACAAAGCGAATTTTATTTGGCTGAGTTTACGAACTGTGTTTACGGGCTACTGATGTCATAATATATTTAATACACTGTAATAATTGTTAATGACGGAAGCAGTTCGCTGCATTGATTGGGCCGGCTCGACCGGTGAAATACCACGACCTCTCAGAATATCGAGGTAAAGTAGCTAATGCCGCGTTTCGTTCGGTGAGAGAGGTATCCGGAGGCCCACCCCCCTTCCGCATCCTTCCCTATCCCTTATCCCTTAAAGGTCGGCAACGCAACAGTAACACTATATGTGTTGCTGGTGTCCATGGGCGGCGCTGGTTGCTTACCATCAGGTGACACGCCTGCTCGTTTGCCTAATGACCAGCTACGTTCAGCACACTTTAACAGAGGAAATCAGCAAAGCGAGTTATTTTAATAAGTGACGGCCTCCCAAAGTGTCGCTCTTATCTCGGTAACGTTAGATATGAATCTGGATAATATTAAAAACTTGCTAATGCCGACAGCTTCGCGATCGCAAAAAGACAAAAAAATATTTATCTTCATCGTAATAAAAATAGATCCTCGTGAGTCTTGTGACGAACGTCAAAGAATTTAAATCTAATCTCTCAACAATGTTTTTCTTTAATTGTTACTTTAAAATTGACATAAGTTGCTCCCAATTTAATAAGTACCTAACGATGAACAAATTCCGTTAATCAGATATAACGATTAAAATAAAATAATAGGTTGGGGAAAAAGTATTTTCGTATTTTTGTATGAAAAGTCAAGACATTTTTTTCAAAGTTTATTTACATTTATTTACAATATATATGTACCGTTTTGTTGAATAACTTTCTGCCATTTTGTGGGCAGAGACATTATCCCGTTACTGTAGAAACTTTGGGACTTCTGATCAAAAAAACGGGACAAATAGTTTTGGCAGTCCTCTCTTGAGGTCAACCTTACAGAACCTAAAGAATTCTGACGAGACCGAAACAGGTGAAAATCTGAAGGCGCAAGGTCAGGGCTATATGGTGGATGCACTAGGACCTCCCAGTCGAACTCTCTTAATTTTTGCTCAGTGGCTAAAGATGTGTGTGGTCTAGCGTTATCGTGATGAAAGACCACACCCTTCCTGTTGATCAATTCCGGCCGTTTTCTCTCGACTGCTTCCTTTAATCTCATCAGTTGCTGACAGTAAAGATCAGAATCGATGGTTTTGCCGGACGGTAAAAGCTCATAATGAACAATGCCCTTCCAATCCCACCATACACACAGCATCACCTTATTTCGTGTTAGGCCAGGTTTGGCCACAGTCTGTGAAGCCTGGCCAACTTTCGACCACGACCTTTTTCGCACGTTCTTGTCGTACGTGATCCACTTTTCATCGCCAGTTATCAATATCTTCAAAAACGGCTCGGTTTCATTACGTCTCAATAATGAATCGCAAATGAGTACACGGTTCATTAAGTTTCTTTGAGTGAGCTCGTGTGGCACCCAAATATCGAGCTTTTTTGTATAACCAGCTTTCTTCAAATGGGTCAAAACTGTTTTGTGGTCAATTCCCAGTTCTTCAGCTACATCGTAACTACTAATATGCCGATCTTGCTCCACTCTTTCAAAAATGGCGTCCATTTTATTCGTAACAGGGCGACCAGAGCGAGGTGCATCTTTAACATCAAAATTTCCGGACTGAAAACGTTTGAACCAAATTTGTGCTACTCTTACTGACACTGCATCAGGTCCATAAACATCACAAATTTTTTTCACTGCTTGAGTTGCATTTTTGCCTTTTTTATAATAAAATTTTAAAATGTATCGAATTTCTTCATTAGATTCACTCATTTTTACGGAGAGAAAAACAAATGAAAAATAGCGGGAAACAACTTTTTTTTATTTTTTTCTTTTCTTTATAATGTAACCTTTTTAATGTTACCAAAACCAGCCAGACACAAATAGTACAGTCAAAGAAATTTTATAATAAGTTTATACCTACGTTATGCGAAAAGACTTTTTCCCCGACCTAATATATCCCGCATTTTAGGAAGGTATAAAAAATATTGCAGCCCTATATCATGCAGTTGAGAAGAATAACCTATCAACACTTCTGAAGTTGCATTTATATATTTATACATAATAAACATAATAATATAACTTCACGCCTTTTGTTACCCGAAGGTGTAGGCAGCGGCTGTTAAGCCTCGTCTCGCCGTTATGTTTACGTCCCAAATGGAATAGGTGGCGAACCTATTGCCATACCGGGCACAAAGTTTGTCAGTCATCGATATTTATCACACATAACTTCCGAAAACAATTTCGAAAAGTCATTGGTTTGAGCTAGTGTCTGGAATCGAACCCCGGACCTCTGGATCAGAGGCCGTGCGCTCGCCCACTGCGCCACCGAGAATCTATATATATATTTATGTATATATATATTTATATATTCCAAAAAAAGCATAGGTATATGCTATATAAATTTCTATAAAATGTCTTTTGGGCGCAGCCGGGTAAGAAAGTAGGTGATTGATCATATTTGGAAATATCTTAACAATTATATCATTAATATGGGTCTCGGTGGTCGAGCCTCGCTTCTGAATCCAGAAGACGCAGGTTCCAATCCTGGCTCACACCAATGACTTTCGAAAATATTTTCGGAAGTTATGTGTGATAAATATCGATGAATGAAAACTTTTTGCCCGTTATGGCAATAGGTTCGCCACCTATTCCATTTGGGACGTAAACATAACAGCGAGACGAGGCTTAACCGCCGCTGAGAACACCTTCGGGTCGGTAAAAACATCAGTCACAACTGCATATTTGTTTATTTAAAAGTTTTTATATATTTTAATAATATCTACTTAATTTTGTTTAAACAAAATAATTTGTTTTTCAAATCAGAGCAAAGATTAAACCTCTACAAACAAATTGCCAAAGTGATCATAACAAGAATCTATCATCATTATTCCAAATATTTTACGAAAACAAAGTTTTAAATTATAATTTCGTCCAAACAAACTATGAAACACTCGTGAACATTGTAAAAAACCAAATGTTCACATCTATTCATCTAAGTATAGAATCTGTTTACTATATTAATAACAAAAAATGTAACGAAAGAAAGATATGTTGTAATTAATGCCGGAATTTTAAACACGTGTGCTTCTTTTTTTATAATTTCAGTATTCAGATAAAAAGAAAATACACATACATTCACACAAAAAAGTCTATTGCGGGATGAGCAGATTAGTACATCACAAGATTGATATTTAAAAGTGTCAACCCAAAATGAAAAATGGCAATACTCATTTATCTATCTTAAGTTTTATTTAAAAGAGAACGTATTTATTTCTCAGAAGCTAGCTTGTGAACGACTACCATCTTTTTGTTCATCACTCGTGAAAATGATCTCTGTAAAGAGTTCGAAACGTCGGTAAATAGATTAAAATAAGTAATAAATAAACGCTATATAATCCTAAAAGTTGTTTTAATGTTATAAAAGGGAACGGTTACAAATGCTACAAATTAGATAAAATATGTATAGATATATTAGCTTTTCCGTATCAACAAGAAAATAATAAACAATGGAAAAAATGTTTAAACTTACATTCGAAATGTTTCATGTCAAGTATGAACCACAAATTTGGATTATCTAGGCTTGGTAGAGTTAGGAAGGGATAGAGTTATAAGCTCAGCAATACATTAGATCCAACGACTTCTAGAGACATTTTATATGAAAATATTTGTTTTGTTAGTTGAAGTAAGTAGTTGAGTCTCGGCGGTACAGTGTTCGAGCACCCCGCTTCTGAATCAAGAAATCGCGTGTTTGAATCCTGGCTCACAGCGATGACTTTTCGAAATTAATTTCGAAAGTTATGTGTGATACATATAGATGACTGAAAACTGTGTGCCCGGCATGGCAATAGGTTCGCCACCTATTGCATTTGGGACGTAAACATAATGGCGAGACGAGGCTTAACAGCCGCTGCCTATACCCTCGGGTAGAAGTGGCGTGAAGTTATGTCATGTTTAGTTAAAGTACAGCCACAAAGTTTAGTTACAATAACTAGTTCTGGCTACATACAAGATCAAACGTAGGGAATAGGCAGAGACTTTTAATTAGAACAAGCTATTTCTACTTCATTTATTTTATGTAACACTAGCAGACCGCGCGAACTTCGTACCGCCATATTTTATACATTTTCCACTAAAAAGATTATTGCCGCGATCATATTAATTCCTCAAAGCTTTCCTCATAAATGGACTATTTAACACTTTTTTTTTAATTCAAGTTCCTGACATACATAACTTCACGCCAGATCCCTTGCGAGGTAGGTAGAGAGTACAAAGCGCCATAAGGCACGATTATTATAAACCTTACTTGCTTAGCTGTTGATATTAGCGACTAACAACCTAGATATGATGAAAATAATTACAGTTAAAATAATAAGCAGTTAGCTGCATGAATAGGCCGGCTCAACCGGTGAAAACCAGCACCTCTCAGAAGATCGACGTAAAGTGGCTCATGCCGCGTTTCGTTCGGTGAGAGAGGTACCCTGAGGTCCACCTCCCTTCCTCATCCTTCTCCCTCAAAGATCGGCAACGCAACGGTAACACTATAAGTATTGCCGGTGTCCATGGGCGGCGCAGGTTGCTTACCATCACGTGACACGCTTGCTCCTTTGCTCTCCTATATATAAAAAAATATTATCAACTACAATCAATAGCAATACCAGGGACTTTGTCACAAGGTTTTTTTAATCTTTAGTTTTTTTTTAATACTACTTGAACCTTTTTTTAATTGGTCATTGTCGTCGATTTCAAAAAATAATCTGGTCACCACCATGTTCTTACCAATATGGCTATCTCACTGTGAGTGTTTTTTTATAATTTAAATGATGTCGATTTGGCACCTTGGTATTACTCTTATCAAAATAAATTCCCTAAATTTTAAAAGAGATCACCATATTAAAATATAAATTTAGATGGGCAACTCTATGTGGTATGCAGACGTGTAACAAACCCGCAAAGTCTTTATATTTTAGCAAAAGACGCCAAGATCGAGGTGCGTAGGCATATCATGCGCTTCGTCCATTTATATGAAGTTGCAATATTGTAAAGAATTATAGATAATATTATAATATCTGCTTGAAGAACTAACTGCAAACTAACTCTAGCCTTGACCCATGACTTTGGTTAGTTAATATTTGAAAATATTTTGAAATATTTTAATATTCGCGTTGCATAAATATAATATATACATATATATAATGAACGGAAAATAACGCGACACATTTTGGTAAACAAATCATCTGTCTGCTTGTGTTTACGGCCAGTGCAACCAGGCCGAAACGTCAAGCTAACAATAAAAGTAAGTACATATCTGTTTACCTAAACGTGTCGCGTTATTGCCCGTTTATAATACTCTTAATAGATCAAATTCTAATCTGTTACAAATCTGTCTATTAAAAATATATATGCCCCAAAAGACGATTAAATACTACAAACTCATTAGGACAAAAAGAAACAAAAAAAATCTAAATATATTAAAAAAAAAATACCTGCCAGCTATGAGCTATGAGCGGCGCTCATGACCGAGTCGGGCGGGACTCCCGATATATATTATATGTGCGCGGAATATTTGCCTAAGAAACGAATACTTACATTTTGTATTTTGCGATATCTTTTGAATTAAATGTCCGAATTGAATCTTTCTAAAAGTTCTAGAAAGGTATTAAATCTATCTTTATATTAATGTAATTTATTTTGAGTAGAGTTAATACCAAGGTACAAAATAAAGAACTTTTATAACGACATCATTATAATTATTTTTAAAAATTCAAAAAACACTTATTGTGCGATAACTACAATAGTTAGACATATAGCGTCGCGGACTTTTTTGTCGACAATTATATGTTCTGTGAAAGTGTAGTACATTGTTTTGTTCTATAATCAATAGTTTTTGCAGCGTTCGCGATTTAAGATTTTTTTTCAGGTCTTTTTCTTACACCTTGGGTTACATTATTGGAGTTATAGTAAGGATCCCTAATTTATTTGAAAATATAATATAGCCTAAAGCCTTCCTCGATAAATGGACTATACACCAGTGAAAGAATTTTTGAAATCGGACGGGTAGTTTCTGAGATTAGCGCGTTCAAACAAACAAACAAACTCTTCCGCTTTATAATATAAGTATAGATTGTGCCCGGTATGGCAATAGGTTCGCCACCTATTCCATTTGAGACGTAAACATAACGGCGAGACGAGGCTTAACAGCCGCTGCCTACACCTTCGGGTAACAAAAGGCGCGAAGTTATGTTATGTTATTATATACGAATTCATAAGAATTTCCGTTGATTACGGACGTTTTATTTATATTATTCAAACAGATAAATTAAGAGTCTAACTATATAATCATTAGCATGAAATCTAGTCCAAAAGAAAAATCTCATATTTGATATACTCTCGCAAATAAAAGACGACATGCAAAGCTCATTCTTTTTATATCATTTAATAACTACAAAGAAATAAGATGGCTCACCTACACGATTACGTGTTTTGTTTACCACAACAAAACATGTTCGTCTTTACAATAAATACAGAATAAGTTTTCCATGAATAAACCAATATTCTATTCAATATTTTCCAAGTTATTTTTACATCAATCGCAATAGAGAGATTACTGTGCTGGAGACACTTCAAATACATATGTATACATCTATATAATGTGTGTTTATTGGCATTATTTATCAGATCACTAATATCTTATATATAAAATTCTCGTGTCGCGGTGTTTGTTGTTAAACTCCTCCGAAACGGCTTTACCGATTCTCATGAAATTTTGTGCGCATATTGAGAAGGTCTGAGAATCGGACAACATCTGTTTTTCATCCCGCTAAATCACAAGGGTCACAACCCCTGAATATATTTTTTTAATTTTTCAATATATTTCTGTTTTTTATTTTATTTATGAAACGGGATACAAAAATACGTACAACCCTAAATTTTCAACCCCCTACAATCAACCTCTATTTTTTTAATTTTATTTTTTGGCAAGACAACGTTTGCCGGGTCAGCTAGTCTTATATATAAAATTCTCGTGTCGCGGTGTTTGTGATTAAACTCCTCCGTAACGGCTCGACCGATTCTCATGAAATATTGTATGCATATTGGGTAGGTCTGAGAATCGGATAACATCTATTTTTCATCCCCCTAAATCACAAGGGTAAAAAATGTAAAAATATATTGAGGGGTGGGCCCCTCAATATTAAGTTTTTTTTTCGATATATTTCTGTTTTTTATTTTTTTTATAAAATGGGATACAAAAATACATACAACCCTAAATTTTCAACACCCTACGAGCAACCCCTATTTTTTAAATTTTATTTTTCGGCAAGACAACGTTTGCCGGGTCAGCTAGTTATTATCAGTGCCGGATTAAGCAAGCGCGGGGCCCGTAGCAAATTTTTTCAAAGAGCCCTTGATCTACTATGGGTTTTTAAGTATAAAGTGGTTACAATTTTGTGGGTGATTAATAGTGTACTAAATTACTATAGGCGCTGTTAGGCTCTGACAGTTACAAAATCCTGAGATGAGATTTCCTAGCAATTTGGAATAATTTTGATAGGAAATTAACAATTGGGAACTGATAATACAACAAACAAACTCTACAAATTATTGTTTTAAAGACATATTTCAAAGTTTATATTTAATAACCACTGCTGGACGTTGGCCTCCCCTACAGAACGCCACAACTGACGGTCCTGTGCTACTTGTATCCATTGTCTTCCCGCGGTTTTTACCAGGTCGTCGGTCCACCTAGTGGGGGGACGGCCTACTTCGCGTCGACCAGTTCGTAGTCACTACTCTAGAACTTTTCTACGCCAACGGTATTCGGTCCGTCGAACGATGTGGCCTGCCCATCTCCACTTCAGCAAGCTATCTTTTTGAGCTATGTCGGTCACGCCCTTTCTCTTTTGGATCTCCGTATTGCGAATTTTGTCTCGCAGAGAGATTGTAATCATAGCACGCTGAGCGAATTTGAACTTCAGCATGAGACCAACATTCAATGACCATGTCTCAGTTCTGTATGTCATCACTGATAACACACATTGGTCATAGACCGATTATGGCACCGAGGGGTTTTGGACGAAAAGATTTCCCTTAGTTTCCCGAACACTTTCCAACTGAGTTGAATCAGTCGGTTTACCTCTTTCTCGAAGTTGGTTCTACCTATTTGGACTGTTTGTCCTGGGTTAACATAGTGACCGACAACTTCGAGGATCGCATTGCAATCAGTAACCAGCGCTTGAACGATACGGGTATTGAAAATTACTGAAGAATAAACATGGACAAGTCCAATTTTGGACAAGACAAGCGGTACTTGATTGGCATTGGACATTACTGTAGACTAAACATGGACAAGACTGAATTTGTCTATATGAATTACGAGACCTACTCTCTGGGAATATCTGCTGAGATCTTCGAGCATTGCACCAAAGTTCGCCAGTGACTCTGCCATGACCACGATATCATCAGTAAATCGAGTGTGAGTCATTATTCGCCATTGATGTTGATTCCTAGTCCGGACCAATACAGGAGCTTGAATACGTATTCCAATGCAGGAAGGAACAGCTTCGGAGAGATTACGTTCCTGTTCCCGATACTTTTCTGCAATAATATTGGATTCGTACTCTCAAAACCAATTCGGTCTGACATAATGGCGTTTCTATACAAACACTGCAACACTTGGATATACCGATAGTCAATTTGGCATCTCTGGAGAGGCTGCAGTACTGCCCAAGTTTCAGCGGAATTAAAAGCTTTTTCAGCGTCCACGAACGCCAGGTACAAAGGCTGATTATACTCCTCGGTCTTTGTATAATTTGGCGAAGTTTGTGTAAGTGGTCTATGGTACTAAAGTCTTTTCGGAAACCGGATTGTTCGGGACGCTGAAAGTCGTCAAGCCTGTGTGGGATTTGACTTGTAACGACCCTTGAAAACAGCTTATATATATGCCTCAAAAGCCAGATGCGTCTACAAATTTCCAAGCGGGTTGTATCACCCTTTTTGAAAATCAACACCACCACGCTCCTGATCCACAAAATATTTTGAGAAATAGCTAATATTATATTTTACATACATACGCAGGTACATAACTTTACGCTAAATCCCTTGCGGGGTAGGCAGAGAGAACACAGCGCCATAAGACAAGATTCTTACTCGCCTCACCCGCTTCGTTGTCTTTCATAACTCTTTTCGAGGTCGATTTTTTGAAAATCGGATGGAAAAGCCATGCAAAAACGGGTGGGTGTAGGAGTTGACGACTCCTACATCCATCCGCTTTTACGTGGTGTATCTGCTTAGTTCTGGGTTCCTTCGTTTCAAACACCAAAACTTTCGTTTTTGTCGCCGCATTCAATTATATTTTCTTAGTCAATATTATATATTATACTTAAAATGATGTTTATAATTACCATACTATAAAACGCTTTCCGCTGTCTTTCTTTCCCCTTACATACTTAGATCTTTGAAACTACGCAACGGAATTTAATATGTTTTTTTATAATAGATAAAGGGTAACGACGGGTGTATAATTCATGTAGGTACATTGCAGTAAGAAAGAGTGACAATTTTCAAGATTTAGCACTTTAATTGCAAACGCTGGCTGAACCCCATGTGATAGGATAGATTAAAACAATGTACTACATTAATTACACCTTCAAAAGGTTTAGAAAAAAGTCCGCGATGGTGTATGTAGGGTTAACCCTCAATGATAATTTTTATTTTTTTACTTTTTACGAGAAGTATTTTTCAGTTCAATATTAGAGCATTAATTTTCATCCAATAAGTATTTTTATAAATTGTGTTTGTAATAAAGATTAAAGGTATTTTACAACGTGTAATTCAAATTAATATTTTAGAAGATATTACTTATATCCGAAATTTACTCATTTACCTATTACTTATGAGGCGTAACAAAGTTTTCCGGGTCAGCTAGTATTTAATAATTATTTATCTATTTCCTCATTATTTTTAAACTTTTACAAAGCATTGAAATTCTACACGTTTATAGAAGCATCTTTTTGAAGAACTTGTGCGTTTACCGTATGATATCATTTACACCAAGTAAATAGTCGGGTAACGAGGGATTTACGTGGAGTAGCTTAATAGGAAAAGTTGTAATTTTTCACGTTTTTTGTGACATAAATAAATTAGGCTCAAGCAGAGATGACTGGATTTACTGCGGGGCCCCTTTTCGTGCGGGGCCTCTTTTCGCGCGGGGCCCCTTTTTGCGCGGGGCCCGTACCATTTGCTACTCTTGCTACTAGGGTAATCCGGCACTGGTTATTATATAAGAAAAATATTATCATTCTATAAAATAACAATACTAACATAAGACTCTGTATTTGTTTGTGACGTTATATAATAATGAATTGAAACTTACGTACGTACGTATTCAGTAATTATATTTATTGAAGAAATGGACGCCTACACTGGCCTCCTGAAGTCATTCAAATATTTCTTTTACCACAGTGTTAAACAAAATTAAAAAAAAAACAAAGTTTTTTCCAATTTAAAATATTTTTATGGAATATATTTGCCCTCCGCAAACGAGCAGGCGTGTCACCTGATGGTAAGCAACCAACGCCGGCCATGGACACCAACAACACGTATAGTGTTACTGTGCGTTGCGGCCTTTAAGGGAGTAGGATGGGAAAGGATGGGGAAGGTAGGTGGGCCTCCGCGTACCTCTCTCACCGAACGAAATGCGGAATGAGCCACTTTACGAGGATATTCTGAGAGATCGTGGTATTTCACCGGTCGAGCTAGCCCATGCATACAGCTAACTACTTGGCTCTACCACTATAAATGGATTGTGAATGGATTCATTATTTCGTATCTTGGTAATTATTTAATTTTTGTAGACTCGGTGGTCTCGATATCGAAAGCTCTCTTCTGAATCAAGAAGTCGTTCTATCGAATCCAGGTGAATTCTTCTCGAAATTTATGTGCTATAAATATCGATGATTAACTAGATTTTGCCCGGTAATAAAATTCATGAAAGTCCAACAGCTACGAATTAAAAATTTTACGAGGCGAGGCTTAACACTCTCTGCCTCTGCTTAGGGTAGAAAATAAATAAATTTATGAAAAAATTCACTTATATTACTAAATAGTATAAGATTCATTTCGAGCAGTAAGCACAGAATTCCGCTTAGAATATAACGAGATCATACCATAAGGAGGGAGACTAAATAAAACAATGACAATGTACTAAACATATAATCTTATTACGTTATAAATAAGCTTAGTGGAATAAAGGATAAAGGGGGAATAAAGGAAGGTCACCTCGATAAATTCTATCTGAGTCCCAATAATGGCCACTCCGAATTCCCCAGGCGATAGAGTTCGGTGTGATGTGGTTCTCCCATCGTGTTTCATTTAATAATTTCAACGAAACTTTTATTTTACGTTTTAACTACGGTAGAGACATACATTTTGCTGCATGAGTAGACCAGCGCGACCAATGATATGTCCCAACGTCTGGGAAAATCAACGTAATCGGCTCAAACCGCGTTTCATTCGGTGAGAGACGTATCCAAAATACCACACCCTTTCTCCTCTCGTTCATATCATCTTAAAGGTCAGTAACGAAACTGAACTCTGACTCTCTCGGTGTAGCAGATTTCAATGGGCGGCACTACTCCCTCCTACCCTGGTGGCCCGATTGCAAGTTTTCAGATATCCCTCAGTAAAAATAAGTAAATTGTAATTCATATTCGAATTAGAAGTTATTATTATTAATAATAACTTCTAATGCGATTTTCAAGCGTTTGACATAATAATTTATTATGTCAAAAGATGATAAATGAATAGATAGGTGTAATACGATCTTTGGTTGGCGCTATATTCACACGATCCAACTGGGAAACCACAACTTCGAGAAAGAGATCCAAAGAAGAATACGGCTGGGCTGGGCGGCATTCGGAAGACTTTGTCGAGTCTTCTCATCACCTATACCGCAATGTCTGAAGTCAAAGGTCTTCAATCAGTACGTCCTACCTGTTTTGACATACGGTGCCGAAACGTGGCCATTCAGTCACTCAGCGTGCTACTGAACGAGGTATGCTCGGAGTTTCTCTTAGGGATCAAATCCAGAACGAACTAATTTGAGTAAGAACTAAGGTGATTGATATAGCTTAACGTATTAGCAAGCTGAAGTGGCAGAGGGCTGGTCATTTATGCCGCAGGACCGATAACCGCTGAGGTAAACTGGTCTTAGAGTGGAGGCCACGGATCGATGACAAGGTAGAGGGATGGCATACGCAGAACGGTGGGCAGCGACTGAAAAAGAAGAGCCGAAGATCGGGCTCAGTGGTGCATATTTGTATGGAAGAGGCCTTTATCCAGCAGTCTTTATTTATGTGAGTTAATGATGATGATATTCTCTCTGCTTACCCCGCGATCAAGTAGAGGGAAGGTTGTCTGAAGGTTGACTGTGGTTCATGCCGTCTATTAGGTCAAATACAATTATATTTTTTGCTGTGTTATATTTCGATGACTTTAGCTACAATACTGAATAGTTGATATAAATAATATTAATAATTCAAATAATGATCAGTAAATATTTCCGCTAGTAAAAAAACACTTATATGTTGTTAGTTTAATAAGTTTTTAAATATTTTAAATAAAATGCCCTCACACGCTGACACAAAGTCTCGACATAGCCTATCGGTAATTCCCCTTCTGCAGTGATAGAACAGGGGCATATCAAAGAAGTTAATTAGGTTACAGCCATAACGAACGAGGACTGAGGCTCTTTTGATCCGTAAATTACGTATTATTCTGCAACGTAATCATAATATATATTACTCTGGTGTTTTTCATATTAAATTTGATAAAAATATTGTTTGAAATGCAGGCATGTAATAGGGGGTGGTCTGGAGGTCGAGCACCCCGCTTCTGAAGCAAGAAGTCGTAGGATCGAACCTGGGCTCACACTAATGACTTCTCGGATTTCTATTAGAAAGTTAACCGTGAAGTTATAAAACAAATGTAATCGCAAAATATACATTAAAAGGTAAATAGCCGGCTCAATAAATCTGTCTAATATCAAAGACCTGATGAACAATGACCATTCCATCAAAGTGTTTGATGCTGACCCAGTTGGCTATTTGCCACTGTCCATTCAACAATGCTGGGATACATTCTGGTGGCACTCAGGTGTACTCCGGTATTAATGTCATGGTGAGTTTGATTCATGACTTTTAGTCACTCACGTCCAGCAATGTATCGTGTGCGACGGATTTTCAGATTTCCAAGTAAAGCCTTCAAATTGCTGACACAGTCAAATAAATTTTAAGCAAATGCCAAATCTATTTATTTCTTAGATTTTCGCGAATCACATTAATAACCTTTTCAACAACTTTTTAGGATTATATCGCGTTTATTTAGAACTTACTTTTATTTATTTCCCGACGTTTCTAATATAATTTCTAAATAAACGCGATATAATCCTAAAAAGTTGTTTTAATGTTATAAATGCCAAATCAATATTTTAATTAAGTCATTAATTCTTTTGTTATATTATATTACAAGTTAAAACAGCAAATATTGTTTGGTAAAATAATAAATTTATTAGAGATTGGCCAATCTTAACATTTGAGGTATAAAAAATAGATGTTGACCGATTCTCAGACCTATCCAATATTCACACGAAGTTTTATCAAAATCGGTTGAGCCCTTTTGGTGGAGTTTGTTATTGATAAATATCATGCCTCGATACTGCCAAATGTCATACTTAAAAAACGTGTATTGTATTGTAACGTCCCACGATCACCTTTTATGAACTTTTCTTTAATTTAAATTGGATAAAACTGCATACGGTGAGCAAATTTGATTAAAATCGGTTAAGTAGTTTAGGCGTCCATCGCGGACAAACAACCGGACACGTACTTTGTATATATATTGACATATACTACAACCAAAACTTTTCAGTTGTGTCTTTAGTGAGATAAATCTATGCAAGATCCCGATTTTATTAATTAAATTAGTAATACGATTTAAATCAACTACTTATGGATGACAGCTTCACTGATTTTTCCACTAGTGTTTAACGACCAGTTATTTTAATACAAAAAACAATATCTAGATGAATCTCTCTCATAATTTTGGGTTACAACAGCAGTCAATAAAAATGTCTAATTACTTATATTTTAATTTACATATTTCATTATAATATCAATACAATATTCGGTTAACCTAGGCAGGTCTAATTTTCACACTCGTGATAAAACCAATGTAAACTTATTAAAATACAGGTATATTTATGTACATATATTTAAATACTTTGATGTTTAAAATTAAAAAGTGAGTTTCAATTTGATACCCTCAAAATACGATATTTTAAAACTTATCTACATATATTTGCATAATTTATTCCGTCGATTTTAATATTTTTAAATGCTGCATAATGTTTGCCTTATTTTCTAACTTATGTACCAGGGAACTTTTCAGCTTTTGATTTTAAAATTAACACCTAATTTTGCATACCAACATATTAAATTATAATAATAAATATCAATATAGTCGTAAATGTTCTGGAGGAAGGTGATTTTAGGAGCTTCAAAAATAGACGTGCGTGCATGGTGCGTAAGAATCGTGCCGTATGGCGCTCTGTTCTCTCTGACTACCCCGCAAGGCATTTGGCGTGAAGTTATGCATAGTCATGAATGTTTGTTTATACGCGTAAGTAAAATTTAATTAAAAACAACAAAAATCACGACCATTTTGAACCGTAATTTCTTGGGTTTTTTTATAATTATTTTAATATTAATAAAGGCAAACTACCTAAGTACATAGGGTACCATCATATAACTCTTGAATTGAGTTAAAATATTATAAATTATTAAATATAATAGATTTTTTGGAACAATTTAGTTGTCGAGCACATGGTTTCTGAATCCAGAGGTCGCGGGTTCGCATCCTGTCAAACACCAACTTTTCGAAATTAATTAATTTCGAAAGTTATGTGTGATAAATATCGATGACTAAAAAACCTTGTACCTGGTACCTATTCCATTGGGGACGTAAACTTAACGGCGGAAGGAGGCTTAATAGCCGCTGCCTACATTTTCGGGAAGAAAAAGGCGTGAAGTTTTGTATGTTATAAACGCAATAGGTAACAATAGGATCTCTCAGGTGGAAAAATAAAATAAAGGTTGAATGCAAATTAGTTATGTCCTCTGTTGATTTATGTACTCGTAATTATTACCAGTTCCGTCAGAATAACAATAAAACATAATTTAATTTTAAATAATATTATGCGCTCGTACTAAGACTTCTTAGCGAATTTGTCAACTGTTTTATTAAAAGAATTAACATCAATAAGGCCATTTGAATCATAATAAAAACCCAACGTCATTACAAACCCAATTTGTAAAGACGTTGTTTTTAATATTAAATATTAATAATAAGTGATAAAAATATGACAATGATAAACAATAACTCGTAATCGGGACGCTTTAAGCAATTGCGTCCGTGCTTTTTTTAATGGAATAGCAGGACAAACGAGCAGGTGGGTCTCCTGATGTTAAGCAACTACTCACCGCCCATGAACACCGTGGTGTTGCCGTCCTTTAAGGGAGTACGAGAAGAAAGGAAGGGGAATACCCTTTCCCCTCCATCACCGAACGAAATGCGACACGAGCTACTTCACGCCGATATTCTGAGAGGTCGTGGAAGTTCACCGGTCGAACTGGCCCATTCATGCAGCAAACTGCATGGCTCTACCACTGTTTTTATCTTTTATTTATCAATTTACCATTTTTAAGTGTCTAAAGAAGACCTATGAAAGCTATTTTGATTTGATTTGACCAAATTGGATATCTGAAGAAATAAAGATTAGATAAAAAAAATTTAGATAAAAAAAAAATATTCAAAATATTTTCCATCACTTTCTACACATTTTGTCCACCTTTTTGGTAATTTGTGGATACCATGCCAATAAAAATGTTCTTCTTTTGAAGCAAACCAATCAGACACCCAATTTTCCACTTCCGCGTAGGAATCGAACAGCTGCTCAGCCAATGCGTGTCCCATCGATGAAAATAAATGGTAATCGGAAGGAGCCAAGTCTGGTGAATACGGCGGGTGGGGTAGCAACTCCCAGCCAAGTACTTTGATTGTATCCTCAACCGATTTTGCTTTGTGTGCAGGTGCATTGTCGTGTAACAAAATTACTTTGCCGTGTCTTCTGGCCCATTCTGGTCGTTTTTCGATCAATGCGTTGTTCAAATCGATCATTTGTTGTTTGTAGCGACTAGTATTAACAGTTTCACCAGGATTTAGGAGTTCATAATACACCACACCCTTCTGATCCCACCAAACACAGAGCATTGCCTTCTTCCCGAAACGATCTGGTTTTGCAGTCGATGCTGATGGTTGTCCCGGATTAACCCATGATTTTCTCCGTTTAGGATTCTTAAAATAAATGCATTTTTCATCGCCAGTGACAATTCGATGCAAAACTGATTTTCTTTCGTGTCTTTGAAGCAAAATTTCACAAGTGTCTTTCCGGTTTTCCATTTGTCTTTCATTCAATTCATGTGGCACCCATTTTCCACACTTTTGAATGTTTCCCATAGTTTCCAAACGGTCTGAAATTGTTTGTTGTGCAACATTTAACATAGCTGCCATTTGCTTCTGACTCAAAGTATCATCTTCATCCAATATGGCTTGCAGTTTGGCGTCTTCGAATTTTTTTGGTGGTCTTCCACGTTCTTCATTTCTCACATCAAAATCATTACATTTGAATCGTTGAAACCATCTCTTGCATGTTGCTTCTGATAGAGCATAATCACCATATGCTTCGACAAGCATTCGATGTGATTCTGCAGCATTTTTTTTCAAATGGAAACAAAAAATTAATGCTTTCCGCAAATCATCACTTTCCGGCACAAAATTTGTCATTTTTAACACAATAAAAAAATATGATGTTGTTTATTTACTAACTGTTAGGTTAATTGAATGTTTGACAGTTGTCATGGCAACCAAACAGAAAAAAAATTAAGGCTTATTCACAACATATAACCCTTACCAACACATTTGTATCTTAACGCTCATTTCATACCGGTACACCTGGTAATGAAAAAAAAAATCCCGAATCAAATAATCGTTTCCTATTCACTCTCGGTAAATTCAATTTCTCATTGGTCTATTAAGTTATATCACTTAGTCGTTTACCCAAAATAAAGTGACAATAGGGGTTAATGGCTATCCTAGTAGTGCTTTGATATCAAGATCAGGGGATCCATTACATTTAATATAAAAAAAAATACGAAAAAAATCGAAGCCAACATAATCTATTTAACGTGGATAACACCTATGGGACTTTGTATAGTCACATTCTCTTTGAATTTTTCGGTTTTTCTTTACTATAATATGTAGGAATATTTTCGGTGGTCCGGAAGTCTAGAATCCCGCTTCTAAGTCAAGAAGGTTTTGGAAGTTAAGTGTGATAAATGTCAATGACTGACTAGACTGTACATGGTGTATGATAAAAGTTTTCGAAATCCATTCCATACTTGGGACTGCTGCTGCCTACACTTTCGGATAGAAAAGAGGCGTGAAGTTATAAATATATATTCGAGCGTGAATTACAAGTTTCCGAAATAGTACGACACAGTTACCCAACGATAACAATATAGCATTCGAAGTTGTGTGAAGACACTCTTCTTGGGACTGCGGCTTTGGACAGCCAACCAAGAAGACCGAAGTTCCTCTCATTGGCAGTGGAGTATTGTAGTTGAGACGCTACCGGTGTCGTAATAGTGCACACTGACATATTTTACAGTAATAATTCTGCTGATAGTTACAGATTTGACATTATTTTGGAAGCTATACTACAGCACGGTGGTCATCCACCACCTCTCGGGCCAGTTAAGTGAATTAAGTGTATCTATTGCTGGAAACTGCATGTAGAACATTTTGAATAATTGAAAAGATCTTAGCGAAACGTCAGCAGATAGGAAGGTGACGGGGGAAGGAGGGTTGGGCCTCCGGATACCTCTCTCACTGAAGCGAGATCGTGATACTACACAGATCATGACGATGACATTATTTCATTTAAGTGACAAGATCTAAAATAACATTTATATGTTATTTTAGATATATTATTATTCACCGTATAGAATTTAAATTGTAAAAAATATGATGTTATATCTATTATAACTGATTAGCATAATTGCAAATAACTAGTTATGTATCATCGTTATCATAATGGGACAAATTACTGCCACTCATTGTATCGTCGTGACAGATGGTTGTCAATTAATGATAATTAATTGATTGTCACTTAAAAATTATGATATAACTAGCAGACCGCGCGAACTTCGTACCGCCATATTTTATACATTTTCCACTAAAAAGATTATTGTCCTACTCATATTAATACACCAAAGCTTTCCTCATAAATGGACTATCTAACACTAATATTATTTTCGAATTAAGTCCCTGATACATACATACATAACTTCACGCTAGATCCCTTGCGGGGTAGGTAGAGAGAACAAAGCGCCATAAGGCACGATTATTACACACCTCACTTGGTTAGCTGTTGATATTAGAGACTAACAACCTAGATATGATAAGCAGTTCGCTGCATGAATCTAACCACGACCTCTCAGAAGATCGACGTAAAGTGGCTCATGCCTCGTTTCGTTCGGTGAGAGAGGTACCCAGATGCCCACCCCCCTTCCCCATCCTTCTCCCTTAAAGGTCGGCAACGTAACGGTAACACTATAACTAAGTTGCCGGTGTCCATGGGCGGCGCAGGTTGCTTACCATCAGGTGACACGCTTGCTCTTATGCCCTCCTATCCCATAAAAAAAATATCAACTTCAATCTATTATTAGCAATACCAGGGACTTTGTCCGAAGTTTTTTGTCCATCTTTAGTTCTTTTTAATACTACTTAAACCTTTTTTTTTAATTGATCATTGTCGTCGATTTAAAAAAAAAAACCTGGACACCACATGTTCTTACCAGTATGGCTAACTCATAGTGAGTGTTTTTCTTATAATTTAAATGATGTCATTTAGCACCTTGGTATTACTCTTATCAAAATAAATTCACTACATTTTAAAAGAGATCACGATATAAAAAATATAAATATAGATGGGCAACTCTATGTGGTATGCTGACGTGTAACAAACCCGCAGTCTTTATATTTTAGCAAAAGACGCCAAGATCGAGGTGCGTAGTCATATCTTGCGCTTCGTCCATTTATATGAAGTTGCAATATTGTAAAGCATTATAGATAATATTATAATATCGCGTGAAGAAGTAACTGTAAACTAACTCTAGCTTTGGCCCATGACTTTGGTTATTTAAGTATGAAAATATTTTTAAATATTTTAATATTCGCGTTGCATATTATTTAAATATAATGAACGGAAAATAACGCGACACATTTATGTAAACAAATTATTTTTCTACGGCCAATACAACCACGCCGAAATGTCAAGCTAATAATAAAAGTAAGTATTTGTTTACCTAAACGTGTCACGTATTTCCCGTTTATTATACTCTTAAATAGATCAAATTCTAATCATGTGTCTAAATAGACACGGGGTCACAGATGTGACATGTTCACATCACCTATTAACTATTACAAAATAAAAATATATATACCCCAAAAGACGATTAAATACTACAAACTCATTAGGACAAAAAGAAACAAAAAAAATGTCTAAGAAGAATAAAAAAAAAATTACCTGCCACCAATGAGCAGCGCTCATGACCGAGTCGAGCGGGAGGGACTCCAATCATATATATGTACGCGGAATATTTTCCTAAGAAACGAATACTTACATTTTATATATCGCGATATCTTTTAATTTAAATGTCCGAATTGAATTATTCAAAAAGTTCTACAAAGGTAATGAATTTATCATTTTATTGAAGTAATTTATTTTGAAGAGAGTTAAAACCAAGGTACAAAATAAAGAATTTTAAAAACAAAATTTTAAAGATATATATGTTTTATCAGAGCATCTTACCTTGACCGTAAATAGCCGTCAAGCGTGTAAGTAATAAAGCTGATCAAATCTCTAACAAAACTGAGAACAACTATTTTATTACGTTGGATCTTTTGAAAGTAATTGAATGTAATAACCAAATTCACGAATATAGTATTTTTGATAAAAAATATGACATGAAAAGTAACGTTAAAAGTGGAACAGAATAATATTTTTGGGTGGATATTGCATCTTCATAGAAAAGGGGTTCTTAGCAAAAAAAAATCAATTTCATTTTGCTTAGAAACACTTCAATCTACTTTGTGTCACCTGCGCTCAAATAAGACATCTTTATTAACTTTTTTATATGTATAATACCGATACTTATACTTATTGCAAAAGGGTCTCTATCTACGTTTCAACAGATTTAGTCAATGATCTTTACATATAAATAAAATTGAAGTATCTGTTTGTGATAACTCTTTTGATATTAAGAGTTATTGAGGCGTGTAAGAAGAGTGCCTTATGGCGCTCTGTTGTGTGTCTCTCTGCCTACCCGGCAAGGGATTTGGCGTGAAGTTATGTATCTATCTATGTATGTATGTAATATTGAAATAACTGCTTTCTACTACATTCATATGAATACTCTTATATATATGCGATATATAATACCAAAATAACATTTTATTAATTTTTTGTCTGTCTGTCTGTTTGTTCCGGGTAATCTCTGAAACGGCTGGACCAATTTTGACGGCACTTTAACTGTAGTAAACTTAGCCTACTTTTTTAGAAACTATCTTTTAATTATTGCTTTCGAGGCGAAACAAATTTCGCCAGATCAGCTAGTTTGCAATATGTTTCCACTGTGAACAAGTTTGCCCATGTTTGCTAAATCTTATTTTGCCTTATTGTTGTTAAATTCTCTCATCAAGACTCATCACTTTACTAGTTTTAATTTACCTATAATAGCAGGAATCGATACATACACAGCAGTAGGTGTTTAGAGGGTTTTTCACACAACGAAACTGGCTCTGTAGTCATTCGCGCAGAGGAGAGACTCACACCGCAATGCAGAAGTCATACTTGTACTCTGTAATATGTATGTATATACCTACGCAATTAAATACATACATACTTTCAGGCTAACCCGTAATCGACGGGGTAGGCAGATAAAATAGCACACTAGTCATGATTCTTAGACACTATACTACGTGCTTTGACTTTCATAAGTCTTGTCATACACGTTCATCGTAAGGAGGTTTTCAAGGCTCCCGACATCACTTTCCTCAAGGAAGTATACGAAACTATTGTCCAATATTAAAATCTACTTACTATACATGCATACATATATATTAAACGATACCGGAATAAAAATAATGGTTATTAGATTTGTGTTACTGTTTGTCTGTATGTTTTTTAACGATAAACTGTTAAATTACTGCATGCTTTTATTTCAAATTGTGCATGAATATTAGCAAGAGATCGTATCAACACCAAGGCTAAAATATTATCACGCTATCACAAATTGCGGGTGAACAATGAACCCTTATAATGGCGCAGACAGAGTATTTTTGCTGCTTTATGACGTCCACGCAGACGAAGTCGTGAGCAACAGCTAGTATGAAATATATTCCATAATTATTATACGGCAATTCATTTTTTTGCCGTCGTAAAAAACTGGTCAGTAAGAAATGTCGACGCAACAGCAGTACTACTGAAAAATATCTGCATTTACATTTGACCAAATTTAATTTTCAGACTTAATGAATTGCTATTAAACATTTCACTTTTCGTGACGTTTGAGAACAGATTTTTGTTTATTATCCCAATTTTGTGTTATTACTTTTTGTAAATAGTATAACATTCAACAGCAGTAGAACCAAGCAGTTCACTGCTTGAATATGTCTAGCTAATACAGTTTTAGGTTATGACGCAAGAACCAAGTTTTAGCAACGAGTATTCGTGAGCTGTCTACAATATAATGGACGGAGTATAGTACTGATTAAAAAGGATAATCACAATATAGATAAATCCTTGTTTAAGTACAAGTTCGCCATGCAGGATTGGCCGGCTTGACCTGTGAAATACCACGACCTCTCAGAAGATCGACGTAAAGTGGCTTATGCCGCGTTTCGTTCGATGAGATAGGTACACGGACGCCTACTCCCCTTCCCCATCCTATCCTATTCTACTCTCACATAGGTCGGCAATGCAAGGGTAACACTAATGTGTTGCAGATGTCCACGGGCGGCGCTGGTCACTTACCATCAGGTGACACAGCTGTTCATTTACTCTTCTATCCCATAAAAAAGAATAGAGCGATCTCGAATAATATAGAATTATTTTGATTACAGAACAATAGCAGCAAAAAGGGAATGTTTATTAACTTCGAAGATAAAAGCCAATACCATCCCAATTGTCCCTTGGTTCAACATTCATATCTCCTGTCTATCAGCAGATTTGGTTCACAAATAATTTCTATAAATAACTTTTATGACAATGATCTATAGATGTTAGTAATTCAACATTGGAGACGAAACTCTTTTTAAGTGTAACTAAGCAATTCAAATACTAACCTTAATTATTTTTATAAAGTAACTTTACCTTTTTTTTCCCCTAAGACATGGTAATAGTAACGCCACAACTTGTCACAATATTCAAGATCCAAATATTATAATCATTTCCCTGCCCTTATCCCACTCTAATTGGGATTGGCATAACATACCTGTATCCTTTCTAATTCTCTTCTATCACTCCTTATTTCTGCCTTTGCTCCTTTCATACTCGTATCAACTTTTATACAATCCATCCACAGTCATGCTCATCACTCTTCGTGTAACCCAAGATTCTTGGGTTGAAATTGGCTTGGATTCGAAGAAGAACTTGATTCATGATCGAAAATCTTTGTATCGAATATAAGTAAATCGAAATGATAATATCGATTGATAGCTGCGAAAATTGTGTCCTGCTTATGTCAATACTCAATATACAGGAAGTGATTATTATCCAAGAGATAGCCTGCAGTTCCACTAACACACAACCAACCTTGTCCAATCCCTGGCCTCGTGACTCTGATGGAACAATTCTTTTATATACGGTAACTAACTTAATAACATACCTATAGTCATAAATTCTGTAGTAGGTATTTATTGCTGAAGTTGGACAGGAGAAACCACTTAACATAATACTACCAAGCTACTTAAATACTAATACATAGGTACCAGTTAGAGGGGATTAAAGCCGCGCCTAATTTGTGGTTAGGTACCTATAACTCAATATATTAATATATAAATTAAGTGTTACTTTGTTGTGGACTTGCAGGATACGAAATTGATTTTAATTACATTTTGCATATATGTGCAGTTGTATTTGACTTTTTTACGATATAGTAGGATTTTTTTTTATGGGATAGGAGGGCAAACGAGCAGGCGTGTCACCTGATGGTAAGCAACCAACGCCGCCCATGGACACCAGCAACACATATGGTGTTACTGTTGCGTTGCCGACCTTTAAGGGATAGGGGATAGGAAAGGAGAGTTTATATATAATATATAGGATAGTTTATATATAATAATTATTATAGAAAATGGTAGATTGACTAACCAGATATACAATGCAAAAATAGATGGATGTAGGAGTCAAGGATAGCCAAGACTCACATTCCATGACCAAATAGAACGCGTTCTGGAGGGATGAAAGTCAACGAAACGAGTGAGGCGTATAAGAATCGTGCCTCATGGTGCTCTGCTTTCTCTGCCTACCCCGCAAGGGATTTGGCGTGAAGTTGTGTATGTAATAATGAAAGAAAGTTTGGTATATTACACAATGAGCCAAAATTGTTCATCATCTTACTATAAAACTTAGCAAGAATATTGTTTAGAAACTTTAAATTAACCATATTGTTATACGAGCACATTTTTTTAGAATAACATATTAGATATTATTATATTAATAAGCAAATCTAATTAATTAATTTTAAAATAAGAATAATAAATAAATAAATATCTATGAGTCAAAATCATTTGACTGTTTATAACAGTGTGATAAATTTTGCCTGAATAGGTATATTACAGCTACTTAGGTACTTATCCACCCGAATGACATCGCTCTTCAATTCTGACTTAATTAATGCCTTACATATGTGACTCGCGCAAATTAATTTCCTTCTATTTCCATCAAAGTGTAAGGTAATACAAATAGGCAGTTGGAATAGAGAATGGTAAGAATATGGAAAAGACGAGAGTGGTACAATAATTGGCTTCTAAACTGGTTTCCAAAAACTGACTCCCACCAATGCAGCTTCAGAAGTTATGTGTGATAAATATCTATTGCATTGCATTTGACTGCAGAATCGTGGTTGGCGGGCTCAATTCCCACCCGAGGACAAATATTTGTGACAAGCATGAATATTTGTACGGCGTCTGGGTGTTTTAATAATAATAATATAATGTATTATAAGTATGTATTTACAAAAGAAAAGTATATTTGCATTAATATCCGTTATCTAGTAGCCATAACACAAGCATTTAGTTGTTTAGTTTGGAATTAGAGGGCGCTGCGTGTATTCTGTCCAAGATATTATTATTATTAGACAGCTCAGATTTCATTGCAACAGGTTCCACAACCTGTTCAATTTAGGATGTAAAACTTATTGCTGACTATACTATCGGATATAAAATGCGTGAGGTTACAAAAAAACCATTAAAAAGGATGTATGTACATATACTACAGGAAATATGGAAATTATTATAAAACTGTTCAATAGCTTCCCTGAACCGACCTTGAACTCTGAAAAAAAAATATATGTCATGTTACAACACAACACAGGCCAAACTTTAATGTAATTTGCGTCAAGTCTATATTTTGAATCAAATATATGAATTTTCTATCCGAATATAATAGTAAAGGATCCGTAGAACATTTTTTTAAGTGATTAATATCAAGCTGAATCTTCGTGAATAGCTTCATTTGTATGAGACCTCCAACAATATCATATGGGAAATTTTAGATGATGGTAGCTAACAGAGGTAGCCACGACCAGATATGTTTATTTGATGATTCTCAAAAATTCATTACTAACCGACTGTTCCTAGTGTGATATTCAAGATAATTATCTAAATGATTGGAAATTATATTTGTCCTATAAAATGCAAGGTTTGATTAAAGAGGTCCCCTTCTTTCAACTGGTATGGAAAACGCGGCCATGAAAAATTATTACTAACCAGCTGATTTTTTAAAATTAAATTATTTAATATTCATATAATATAACATAACATAACATAACTTAATACTTAATATGTAATTTTATTTTTAAAAATCAGCTGGTCGGTAATAATTTTTCATGGCCGCGTATTCCATACCAGTTGAAAGAAGGGGACCTCTTTAATCAAACCTTGCATTTTATAGGACAAATATAATTTCCAATCATTTAGATAATTATCTTGAATATCACACTAGCAACAGTCGGTTAGTCATGAGTTTTTGAGAATCACCAAATAAACATATCTGGTCGTGGCTACCTCTGTTAGCTACCATCATCTAAAATTTCCCATATGATATTGTTGGAGGTCTCATACAAATGAAGCTATTCACGAAGATTCAGCTTGATATTAATCACTTAAAAAAATGTTCTAGGGATCCTGTACTATAAAGTTTCAAGTAAACAAAACTTAGTGATCTGGTGGTACATGTTTACAGTACTTCTGATTCACAGATCTCGAGTTCAAATCCATCGAATAACAATTGTGCCTGATGGTATCGACGCCAACATGCTTCATGGAACCTAGAATACACTATTTGACGTGTCCAGGTATTTATTGCTGCTGATTATATTCTCGAGCATGGGGGCACATATATAGACTGATGTTGTTTCGTTTCTAATTTCTTTCCGAGATGATACGAACTAAATAGAACGTGTTCTGGAGGAATGTGATGTTGGGAGCCTTAAAAGTCGACACGCCTGCATGAAAAGAGTTATGTAAGTCAACGAAGCGAGCGAGGTGTGTAAGAATCGTGCATTATGGCGCTCTGTTCTCTCTGCCTACGCCGCAAGGGATTTGGCGTGAAGTTATGTATGTATGTATAAAACGAACTAATTAATAACAACAGATTTTAATTTATAATAAATATTAAATAAAACGTCAATGTTAATATATTTAATTAAAGGAAATGTATGTAATTAGGAGCAAATCATATACAAATAAACAATTTTGCAAATATTGCCGGGTCAGAAATTAACAAGGGTCCAAACGTTTTATACTAAATCGATAGGAGATTGAAATTAACAAACATCTAATATGGGTTAATGCTTTACTAAATGTCTACGGGTCTGGTCAAAGCGGTTATTTATCTGAATAATCTCCATCACAGGCCCTGTGAGAATAATACCGATTCCTTTTCAAATTATAATAACTAAAGGTATGCTTGTTGCCCTGTAAAAGTGACTTAACGAAAGTATTAAATTAAATTTATTATATTTGTAGTTTTAAAAAGTTATAATATTATAATAGTCTCGGTGGTCCAATGTACAAGCACTTCGCTTCTGAATCCAGAGGTCTCGGGTTAGAATCTTGACCCATACAAATGACTTTTTGAAATTGTTTTCAGAAGTTATGTGTGATAAATATCGATGATTAAAAACTTTGTGCCCCGTATGGCAATAGGTTCGCCACCTATTCCATTTGGGACGTAAACATAAGGGCGAGATGAGGCTGAACAGCCGCTGCCTACACCTTCGGGTAGAAAATGGCGTAAAGTTATGTTATGTTGTTACGTACATAAATTAAAATCATTTAAATAACATAAATTAAAACTATTATCACAGGGGAATGCATTAGCGGAATCAACGTACCTTTTATGATTACATTTACTGATAAAGTTTGTTTGAATAGTAATAAACTTGAGGTGTTATTCCAAACATTACTGGAATGAAAACAATTGTCATTTTCTTTATTCCAATGGTTGACGAATGATAAATAGCTATAGCAACTTTACAGTAAGCAGTCCAGGTCCAGTGGTGCAGCTCCATAATGGGATCGATTCCGGGCTAACACCTATGACTTCATAACATTAATAACATTAAATCAACTTTTTATGGATTATATCGCGTTTATTTGGAACTTATTTTCTATTTATTTCCCGACAAGTTATGTGTGATAATTTTTTCGATAGCCGATAACGGAACCTATTATTCCATTTGGGCCGTAACCACACACCGTCGGGTAGAAAAAGGCGTGACGTTATACAAATATAGCTGGAAAAGCTTTGATATTTATAAGATATCTAAGACTTATATAGATAAGTTAACTTACTATATTTTAAACTCGCTTAATATTATTTAAACCCCTACGAATATTGATCCGTAAAGTATGATGCATGAGAACGTAGCTGTCGTTGACAGCTGTCATGAACACCTATGACAGTTGACGTAGGGATTCAGAACCCTCTCGTATCTTAACACGTACAACCCCCAAGTAAGTTTAATCCCTTTAGGGTTGAAGTACCTATCCCATTATTACTCGATTGATTTTGCAGGAAACGTCTTATCTGTGAGAATGGCACAAATACCAACATTTCTACGGAAACAAGAATTACGCACGTTTTGCATTGACATGTTTAACTTTACGCCTTTTACACACGAAAGTAGAAGCAAGTCGCATATTTTATAAATCCCCAATTTCACAGGTGGCGAAACCTGTTGTCATTCGTCATGGTTTTGTTAGTAAACGAAATTTATGAAGCGTAACTTTTCAATACACAAAAAATATCATTGGTGCTAATAATTGGAACCTAATCTTCGCAATCATTTACCCGGTGCTCGAACCCCATGCCACTGCATTCGGAAACAGCGAATAACAAAATTTAGAATAAATATATAATCAGGTAACTCCATATTTTGTGGTGCCAATATTGTTGAATGGAGAATTGTTAGTATTTTATTTGTTTGTATAATGAAATCAGATCCTGCATGTTAGTTTCTTTAGTAACACACTTAACTTTTAAATTATTAAATTTATGTATTTTAAAGTTCTTTCTTAGAAATAAAATTGCTGACGAACTAGCGTTTTATAGAATTTATATATCAAATAAAATCTATACTATCTATCTTTCAAAATCAAGTTTGAGAATGTCTTCACAATAAAACATATTAATATATTTAGATCATTTCGTTCTTTCTTTCTTAAATGTATGGAAACAATATAGAAAAATAATTAATAAATCCTGAACACAGCTTTCAAATATAAATGAGAAATATTCAATCTATGTTTAATCTGATAAATTACGCACAGCTGTTGCCTAATTTTCTTCTGTGTTGCTTCTAATAATATTTTATTGACGAAAAATTTAGAGAGAACATTTTCATAACATTCACGGAGCAAGTTTA
This sequence comes from Euproctis similis, assembly GCA_905147225.2. NCBI lineage: Eukaryota > Metazoa > Arthropoda > Insecta > Lepidoptera > Erebidae > Euproctis > Euproctis similis. The sequence goes on along the minus strand of LR990107.1, from coordinate 19,674,475 downwards.
ATTAATAAAAAAAATAATAATTAGAACATATTGCATAAAAAACATAACGATCGCAAGAATAGGGATCGCGTTTGTTGCAAAATTATATTTGACATAGTATGCAAACTTCACGTAATACATAAGCGTCTCAAACATGAGACAAAAAATAAACAAAACTTACACCAACCAAAGTTTGTTCAAACGCGCAACCAAACATCGTAAAAGCGTATTGCGTTCGTACACAAAGTTTTAATTAAAACCCAAAAAAAAATTATCTTACCTCCTTTAATTTGCACGGTGAATAGCAGCTGTACGGGATCAGGTTTTATAGATCATGTCGGTTATATCAAAATTATTCAGAGAATGATGCCGGCAAATTTATTAGTAATTTTGATTTTCATGTTACAAAAAACACGATAAAAATCCTATTTCTGTTTTTTTTTTAATAATATAAATTTGTTTTTTTTAACGGATAATATTTGAAAAGAGAACTCCACAATATTTAGTATCGGTGTAAATTTTAAGCGTTCAGATGTTAGGAGACATCGCGGCGCGTACTACGAAGCGAGTTAGCAGACGACCTTTCGAGTGAAGCAGACGTACGTCCCGCCCTCGGCACGCCAGCGGACTGTTCGTTTTGCCAGCACACCGTGTAACAATTTGGGGTGCACGGACCAGATTAGTGATGTGACTTTTCCGCCGTTTAACTCCTGACAACCATCTATAAAATATTTTATACTATTTTATCGTGTTGTGAAAATAATATTTAAATTTATACAATAATAAGTATAATTGGTAAAACATGTGAATATGATTTAAAACAATTCTGTAGTCAACTGTAATTGTTTTCAGATCCAATACCAGAGTAGATTTAAGCTAAGTATATTTAGTGATTGTTTTAACACATACTTATTATAACACAAAAATCATACTACAAAACTTAACAATAAGAGGAAAAGCCACAAGTTTGGAACTAGAATTTACAGTTACAGAAAAGTTCGATTGAAATAAAAAAAATATCCGGATAAAAAAACATCATTTTCTAATTATCTTATATCCCATCACTAGGTGTTAGTCCCGCCCGCCCCTCACGCAACCGTAACATAACGATGTATCTACGCCCGCAACTCCGTAAGCAATCTACGACACCTCTACGACTCCCCTACGACACCTCTACGACTCGCACGCTACGCGAGACATGTGTACTAATTAAAATTATAGTATTAATTTAACAATAATGAAAAACTAATGATTTTTTTATGCAAATAGACAGATAAAACATACATTAATTAATATAAGTGGCGGATTCCAATCCTGGCTCACACCAATGACTTTACTGAAAACTTTGTAACGGCATGGCAATAGGTTCGCCACCTATTTCATTTGGGACGTAAATGTAAGGGCGAGTCGAGGTTTAACAGCCACTGCCTATACCTTCGGGTAGAAAAAGGCGCGAAGTTTTGTTGTATTACGTTATTTATAATAAAAATAAGGTATATGTACGTATACTTTAAACCTTAGATTGAAAGTTTATTTTCACAGCCATATCACATCTCGCTCAAAATCTTTGCTGCGATTGTTGCTAGTTTATAAATAACTTGTGCATTCTTTATTGATTCACACAACAGCAAAACAAATTCAAATTGTATTATTTTCTTTGTTAAGTATGAATGTTGGTATCAAAGTTTGATTTTTCTTAGAGATTTTTAAAGTGAAACTTTTATTACATCGTCTCAAACTTTTTCGTCTGCGTGTTGCATGTCGCGTGACGGTGACGTGAAGGCGCTCGTCAGAGCGCCTTTCACGTCTATTATCGTTTATTTATATTAATTAATTACCCAAATATACACTTTATTTTTGTAAATAAATACCGTAAAAACATGTAGAAAAAACATGTAGAAAAACACCCCCAGACGAAGGATCGAACCCGCCCCGACCTTGTGTTATCGGTAGTGCGGTTTACCGATGCACCACGAGGGCCGTATGTATAATCGTCTAATTACCGTCCTCTTTACCAATTTCGACACATTTTCTAGGATCGGGTTTGTTTGTTTGTTTGTTTTTTAAAGTGAAACTTTTATTATTTACATACATACTTATACGTACGTACGTATTGCAGGCGGAGAAAAAAAAATTATATTATTTATAAATTGTGTTTTTATAAATTGTGTTTTTTGAAAATTATATTTAAGTACGAATTACATACTATTTGAAAATTATATTTAAGTACGAATTACATACTAATAAAATAATGAAATATCAATAATATTTTTCGATCTTACCGACAGAATAATAAATATATACTAATATATACTATGTACTAACATATTATATTAGAAACATATACTTAATTTTTTGCAGTGATAAACTGTAATAAAAGCAAAGCAAACACACATTGACTTCGTGTTAGTTAACAACGCCATCTGCTGGAATAGAAATTTCATGAAAATCGTTGGAGCCGATTCCGAGATTCCAATTTTATATATATATACAAGAATTGCTCGTTTAAAGATATAAGATAAGATAGTGCTCTTTATATATGTATTTGTCACATTTTCATAATAAATCGAAATATCATATTTACTGGAGGAAAAAATATCGTTTTGTTTTGTAAAGATCCTTTGTTGTAATGTTGTTAACGTTTAATAGGTGTCGCGTTATCCCTAGTGCCGTAGCTGGAATACTTGTCGATTCGGGCGACATCTATCGATATAATACGATATTACGGCAGAATCATCAATAGTAGCAACCTAGTAGCGCCATCTAGGAATTATTGTCGTGACCACGTAAAATAAAAAACATTTATGAAACCCTATTAACAAATACTAGATGGCATTGTAAAAGTTTCACTTTTACGGTGGTTTCATAAAACCACACAATTTTTTTAAAGTATTCCTTTACGCTTAAATCACAAACCACAAAATTAATTTAGATAAACAGTGGTGGATTATTGCAGTTTGCTGCATGAATGGGCCGGCTCGACCGGCGAAATACCACGACCTCCCGGAATATCGACGTTAAGTGGCTCGTGCCGCCTTTCGTTCGGTGAGAGAGGTATCCGGAGGCCCGATCTCCTTTCTTCCTTTCCCCTCCTACTCCTTTATAGGAAGTCAACGCACAGCAGTGTTCATGGACGAGACGAAGTGCTCGTTTGCCCTCCCATTCCAATAAAAAAAAGATAAAACTGACTTAATTTTTTAGTTCCGGAAGGCAGTTTTTAGTTGAGTACATTTTTGTATTACTTCGGTGTCACTATCTTACTATGTATCTAACTAATCCGTCTTATCTATAAGTTAATCTGCTAGATTATCAAACATCATACTGCTTATTTACCGGCACAAACATGACTGGGTCACATAATTTCGTATCCTTCACCATTCACCCTCCGGAAAACTCCAATTAATTCTTTTAAGATCACGACAGCTGATTTCGTTTTAGTATAGCTAGTACAAATTACATTCCTGAAATATATTTTTAAAAAGTGACAATATACAGTAAAGATGTTTGTTCATAAATATTAGTCTTACTATAACATAACAAAACATAACTTCACGACTTTTTCTACCTGAAGGTGTAAGCAGCGGCTGTTAAGCCTCGACTCGCCGTTATGTATGCGTCCCAAATGGAATAGGTGGCCGGGCACAAAGTTTTCAGTCATCGATATCTATAACATAACTTTCGGAAGGAATATCGAAAAGTCATTGGTGGCCAGGATACGAACCCGCGATCACTGTATTCGGAAGCGGGGTGTTCGACCATTCGACCACGCAGTAATGTTAAAAATATTTATTCATTGACAACTTTGCCACGAACTACGTAGCTTTAGGAGCAATTCGTAATAGTTCTTATAAGGCCAACGTAAAATTTGCATATTATAATTTTGTTCATATGATACTGCTAGAATACTAAACTATGCAGAATTTTAAGCTAACGAGGCGGGGAGGCGAGATAAATCTCTTCCGCGTAGAGTTTGTATTATTAATATAAGAGGATAAAATTCATTAGGAAACATAACAGTATAGTATTAAGCTAGATATATGCGTATTAATATGCATTAAAAGACTGATTAATTGTCTTAAATAGAGCAACCGTTAATATCAAAGAAACCAAATAAAAACATTTAAAAAAACATAACTTCACACCTTTTTATATCCGCACACCTTTTGATGTCCCAAATGCAATAAGTGGCGAACCTATTGCCATACCGGGCACAAGGTTGTCAGTCATCGATATGTATCACACATAAATTCCGAAAAGAATTCGAGTTATCATTGGTGTGAGCCACGACTTTAGGGTCACACGCATAACTAGACCCCAGGTAGATACATACATACATACATAACTTCACGCCAAATCGCTTGCGGGGTAGGCAGAGAGGCGGAGTGCCACAAGGCACGATTTATACACACCTCACTCGCTTCGTTCACTTTCATAACTCTTTTCATGCATGCGCGTTGATTTTTGAGGCAACTAACATCACGTTCCTCCAAAACACGTTCTATTTGGTCATGGAATGTCTGTCTTGGCCGTCTTTAACTACTACATCCATCCGCTTTTGCATTGTATATCTGCTTAATTATATATTTATTACATATTTTCTTACATTTCATTATTCATTTTTACATATTGCATAAAATATAGTTTTAGACTCTAGCTTTAAACGATGCAATAGTTCCACTGGTAATACAAGTACAAACGTACTAAGATTCTGTTCAAAGTTGTACCACTAAAGATTATCAATTTTTAACAATGATTCTACATGAATGCAAATAACATAAATGAGGGTTTGAGACTAAAATTATATTCTCTTCACTCGTAAACAATATCCTACATACAAACATACCTAACTCCACTCCAAATCCCTTGCCTTATGGCGCTCTGTGCTCTCTACCTACCCGGTAGAGAGCACAGAGCGCCATAAGGCACAATTCTTGCCACAATTCGCGTTCATGAAAGTCAACGAAGCGGGTGAGGTATGTAAGAATCGTGCTTTATGGTGCTCCGTTCCCTCTACCTACCCCGCAAGGGATTTGGCGTGAAGGTATGTATCTATTTTATTGTTAATTAAACTAGTTTCTTACAAATTAATTACCACAATAGATTGAGATGGGTCATAATGCCAGACATAATTGTCACTCAAAACAACAAAATATTCGTATCTTGTATTTGAAGGAATCCCTTAAACGTGTACGTCAAATTTCTAAAATATTATGTCGTGAGGCTGTTTTTAACCGACTTCGAAAAAAGGAGGAGGGTCTCAATTCGTCTGTATGTATAATATTTTTTTTATGCATGTTTACCGACCGGTTCACCGAGGACGGCCAAGACACACATTCCATGACCAAATAGAACGTGTTCTGGAGGAAGGTGATGTTAGGAGCCTCAAAAACCGACGCGCGTGCATGAAAAGAGTTATGAAAGTCAACGAAGCGAGTGAGGCATGTAAGAATCGTGCCTTATGGCGCTCTGTTCTCTCTTCCTACCCCGCAAGGGATTTGGCGTGAAGTTATGTATGTATGTGTATGTATGGTCACCGATATTTACGTCAATTATGGACGGATTTCAAAAAGTTTTTCTTTTCTTTGTATAGTGTTTACCTCCGAGATGGTGCCATTTTCACCAGGTCAGGATCTGATTGTGGGAACCAGGAGAAATCGGAGGCATCCACCAAAAGTTGTATGCAAGTATGGTGTTTTTGTTACGTAATAGTGATGTCTTAGGGATATTCTTTATGGTGTCAACATTTGATGCTGCTGTGCTGATGAAGAAGCCACAAAACTCCTCAACGGTTAAGAGTTTGAAGACAGCACTGCAATTGATCGACAGAAACTACTTGGTACTTATGTAGGGATAGCGTGTTGCTTGTGAAGTATGCTTGAATATACACCTGATGCTGCTATGCTGATGAAGAAATCACAGAACTCCTTAACGGTTAGGAGTTGGGAGACAGTACTGCAGTTAGGCGATGAAAACTATTTACTAGTATATAGGAATAACGTGTTGCTTAGGAGGTATGCTTGAATCAACTTCTAATACTGCTGTACTGATGATGAAGCTACAGAACTCTTAAACGATTAGGAGTTAAGACATTATCTTGTAAAAATGTTTGTTTATTTTCTGCAATAGCTTCCAGGCTACGATTGGCCTTCATTCGGGCTGCAGTGTTATTGGGTCTACCCATGATAATTACAAAAATATAAATACTTGGCAAGTATTATCATACTCTTTTATCGAAGTACCTATTTATGGCAATTATAGCTCCCTAAAAATATTAACCATTTAACAAACGGGCTTTTATTTATTGATAATATATTTAATAAACTGAAAGCCATGTACATGAAGTAACTTCTATCGAAGTTTACAACTCATTAATTACACTAATACTCGTGAAAAAAATTACTTTAAAAAAAAGTTAAACCTATTTCTAGAAACGTAAACCACAAAATGTTTACGTATTTGAAAACAGTACTCTATAACTGAAAAGCCATAAATAACTTAATTTACTAATTTCTATACTTATCATGGTCGCCAGGGTGTTAGGTTCAAAACCGTTCCTTCTATTGAAGCATAGAGACGGTATCGTGACAAATTGATAAATTTGTGCGAAATGTGTGCTCGTAATTGATTGATCCTTTCTTGAATTTCACTATGAGGAAGTTGGACTGATCAGAGAGACGACTTACCACATCTTTTTCATCTATAGTAGATGCAATCTGATCTGATAAATCATTGTCATGTTCTTCGTGGTAAGCTTATACAACTTTGATGAAAATGGCATCCCGTTGCTAGTTTTTGTTACCGCCTCTGTGATGCCTTCTCCAAACCAATGCTTGATTATTTAAATTTCAACACAGATTTTAGTTTAAAAATAACTTATCCAAATATTTAGGTATTTTTAATATTTATAAATTGCTATAATTCAAACACATTACAGTGACATGATACAACAAATTTTGACATTTGGTTGAAAGTTTAAATGTCAATATTCATACGATACTGACGAATGATGGCCTTTTCTACTAACAATGTACTTTAAGGTCAAATTGCCTTGTGTGTCAAAGTGTAAACGAATCGTTTGTATGGGAAAATAAAATTATATTTTTTAGTATTTTACTCGCAATTTATCCCTATTTTCTCTATCCTATGTGTTATTCCTGGCTCTAAGCTACCCTCTCCACCAATTTTCAGCCAAATCTGTATGGCCGTTCTTCAGTTATAAGTGTTGTAACAAACACGACTTTCTTTTATATATATAGATTAATTATATATTACGGTGCCCATAACATATAAAACTCGCTGAAAGTGAGGTGTGGTCTTGTTCGCTTGAACTCGAATGTACACATGATAAAATATACCTATATAATGGTAAGTGCGACACGGGCTTGTGCACCGTGGGTTTTTTACACGTCATTTTCTAAGGAGCTCGCGTTACATAAAAATGAATTACATTACATAAATGTATGAATAAATAATTAGGATAAGTAAGCCGAATTCATATATATAGCTGACACGGCGAACTTTGTGCCGCATCAAAAGTAATAAATGAATAACTCTAAATCTCGAAAATTATTTCTTTTTCTTGGCTACATTGTACATGAATTGTACATAAAAACCACCCCGTTGACACCCTCTATCTATTTATTCAAAAAAAAAAACCGCATCATAATCCGTTGCGTATTTTCAAAGATCTAAGCATATAAAATACTAGCTGACCCGGCGAACTTTGTTCCGCATCAAAAGTAATAACTGCTGTCCCGTTATGATAATACTGCAATCTCTTCGAAAATATTTGTTTAAATTGCATACTGTAAAGGACAGGATCATCTATATTACATGCACAATCTATTTAAGACACTTAATAGGATTAAAATTAATGCTGTAATGTTTAAAATCGCTTCGTAAATAGAACATTATTTCTCGTAAAAAGTAAAAAAAATAGAAATGGTCATTGTGGGTTATCCCTAAGAGATGGGCATATGCCCTCGCGGACTTTTTTGTAGACCTTTTAAAGGTGTATAATAATGTAGTGCATTATTTTGATTTATCACTTAGCGTTCAGGCAGCGTTTGCGCTTAAAGTTCTAAATCTTGAATATTATCACTTTTTTTACTACACTATACATGAATTATAGATCAAAACCACCCCGTTGACACCCTCTAACTATTAAAAAAACCGCATCAAAATCCGTTACGTAGTTTTAAAGATATGCGCATATAAGGGGACAGACAGCGGAAAGTGACTTTGTTTTATATATGTAATGATTCATCAATATGACGAAGAGGGGTGCGTGTGTGGGTGATTATCTTTATTCTTCCTTTTCACAACTGTAGGGATTTGAAATGACAAAAACGTTACTTTCTATTACTGTTTTTAATTAAATAATTCACAATAAAATGGGTAGTTGTGCGCTTCTCGAGAGCCGACGGGCGAATGTGCTTTGCAGTTTTTTTTTTTTTATTTTTTTTTATGAATGACTACTAATTGTTAGCCTTACGGCTGTTACAATTTTACGCGGACTTTTGGTGAGCGCAGAGGGCTCTCAACCTAGATGTGCTTTGCAGTGCATCGGGCGGCTTTTTATTCACACGAAGTGGCGCGATCGGCGACGTTCGGCGACGATCGGAGCCACAGGTGTACGCTATTCGAACACTAGTGATTACGTAGTGTATCGGATGTTGTTTTGCCCCCCTCACACGTGCACTGCACTACCCTCGTTTTCGAATCTCCGACAAATATATTAATTCATACTTAAGATATGGTAGTTCATTTTATAGATATATATTTGGGGCACATTCAAGTATCGGCTTATTTAGAAAAATGTATAACTACCCAAATGGTCTAGTGGCTGAGATACCTTGCTCTCATACAGGGGGCTCGGGTTCGAATACCGGTATCGGAACTCTTTTTGAAGTTTTATTTTCCATGTTTTCATATTTTATGTGTTTTTTTCTCTCTCTTTCTCTCTCTCTCTCTTATAGAAAGCAAGCCAGATATTTTCATTTCTATTTCGCATTGAACAGTGTGGTGTCACGACGATGAAAACATGGAAAATAATACTTCAAAAAGAGTTCCGATACCGGGATTCGAACCCGAGCCCCCTCTATGAGAGCAAGGTATCCCAGCCACTAGACCATTTGGGTAGTTATGCATTGTTCTAAATAAGCCAATAAAAGATGTATTGTGTCGTGACAACTTTTCGTAAGAATTTTTTCCGTCTAGCCCCCTTTCACAACGCGCGATAAGGAACTTCGTTCCAATAATGATTCGTCATTAATTGTAATAGGTATGAGGTATGTAGAAATAGAGTACAGCGATATGATTCTATTTAATTTGCGGAACCCTAAAAATAATGACTATTGATCTGTTCATTTGTTCTCACGGTTCGTTAGCTTCTAAAGCATTCATGTAATGAAACTTTGGTCAAATCTAGTGCGCATGCCCTAAAGAATATTACTAACAAAAATGATGAGCCAGTACGTTACGGTATACGTACAGGGGAGGTTGTCTTTACAATCATTTAAATTCTTTCCTTTTAAATCCTTTCGTTTAGGATGCCATCGAAGATAATTTGGAAATAGTCATACAATTATCTTTTGTTTATTTTTGCAAACTACAAGGATCGTTCACACATTCGAACATAAAACTGAAGTAATAGTGAATCTGATACCAGACGAGAACGAGAAGTGTATGAAGATACGATTTGCATATTAAAACGACATGTGAATTTTGTATAGAATTGCGTGTATGTTGCGCTTATTAAACTTATTTATTTAACTCGATATTACGTGGGAATAATTTTTCGACTCACTGGTTACGAGATACTATTACAATTTCATAAATATAGGTAATATAAAAGCGATACCACCCTTAAAGAAATGTAGCTCCAAAAGACCTCAAGTTTCCGCCAAGATCATTCATACGGCTTCATAGAGCAGAAATTAAAATACTTATCCTTATGGGCCAGAAAGGGCTGGACTTGGGTATTCATGTTGGTTTTCTTTATGGGATAGGTGGGCAAACGAGCAGGCGTGTCACCTGATAGTAAGCAATCAGCGCCGTCCATGGACACTAGCAACACATACCTATAGTGTTACCGTTTCGTTTCCGAACTTTAACGTTGGAGGATAGGAAAGGATGGGGAAGGGGAGTAGTCCTCCCGCTCAACTCTCTCACCGGACGAAACGCGGCATGAGCTACTGTACGTCGATCTTCTGAGGTCGCGGTATTTCACCAGTCAAGCCGGCCAATTCATGCACTGAACTTGTACTTTTACACGGATAAATCTATATTATGTTTATCATTTTTAACCAGTACTAGTGACCAGATAAGTCTCCAAGTGCAGCATCAGCAGATACATAAATCTTACCTTAATCAGCATCATGACGGAAGAAGAGAATGGTGTTTGGTGATGGGAAAGGACTGTGATAACATTCTTACGTAATTTTCGGATCAGTTTTTGGTACAATAGTCCCGGAACTCGCTGCATTACCCAGCACAACCGGTGAAATACCACGATCTCTCTAAATATCAACGTAAATAGTCTAATGCCGCGTTTCTTTCGAATAGAAATATCCGAAGAGAGTGAATCAGAAGTGGGATGGATAAAACGCTCTTATCTATCCCACTTCTGATTCACTCTCTATCCAATGTTACACTATTTGTGATGCATGTGACAATAGGTTGCAGTAGTCGCTTACCTTATGGTCACCCGCTTACTGGTTCACAAAGATATAGACATCATTCTAAAAGCAATTTTATTTCGTATTAAGCACCTATTGATTAGAAATAGGTGCTTACTTGTTGTGATGTGTTATTAACGGTCAAGTAATATTTGCGCAAATTTTACAACACCATGTATTGAAAGGTTTGTTTTGTTTACAAAACTGTTACAGAGTTTAGTAAACTTATGTATGTATGTTACACTATGAAAGAGTGTTGTAAAATTTCATTACCAATCGCATTTGCCAACGCAATGGTCTGCTTAAGATTTCCTCTGGTTACATTGATCGTATTAGGCCTTACGACAGAACATGTAAGTAGATTAAAGCCTTCGTTTTCATTTTGTTGACCTTAAGTCTTATGGAACTTTGTCTGAGACAAGAAGAGTAAAAAAAATGATAATTTGGACAATTCACACACTGTAATATACGCCAAGACGATAGAAGAATTATTGAATTAATCGACTGTGGACTGGTTGCATCTATGCGAACTCACTGACATAACTTCACGCCTTTTGTTACCCGAAGGTGTAGGCAGCGGCTGTTAAGCCTCGTCTCGCCATTATGTTTACGTCCCAAATGGAATAGGTGGCGAACCTATTGCCATACCGGGCACAAAGTTGTCAGTCATCGATATTTATCACACATAACTTCCGAAAAATAATTTAGAAAAGTCATTGGTGTGAGCCAGTGTCAGGAATCGAACCCGGACCTCTGGATCAGAAGCCGTGTGCTCGACCACTAAATCTGGTCTTTCTCTATAGAATATTAACAATATCTATAGAAGTATGTTGATTTGCTTTTTTTATTTGTATTTTTTACTGGAATTAGGTTTGAATTTCATAATGCTAGTATGTATACTAGTTAAAAATATATTTTATAATGATTGATTGCGTGAAGTAAAGTAATGTTATTTATATACGTACCTACTAAAATAAAAATATGGTTAGGTACAGTGCCAGCGTAATGTAAATAATTCTCATCAATGCGATTATTACAGCAATCAATATATTATAAGGATTTCCATTGTCTGATTTAGTCTTGTTAAAAGATCTATCTGAAACTGAAATGGTACCATTTTGAAATAAATCACTTTCAATCAAAATAGTTTTTTTACAAATTATTTAACAAATTGACGGAGTTATGCGCATACTTATAATCATGAATAAAGTATACAAACATTCTCAATCGACAGTCCCTTCTTTTTTTTGTAGTCGGTAAAAAAGCCAACGGCCTAGTGTTATCGACAAAAAAAAAATCAGTAGTATCCAAAGTAATATCGATAATATATTGTGGCGCACGAATGTAAGGTAGAAGGGGGGACAATATCACGGTTACACTCCATTAGAAATGAGTTCAGAGACAACGATAAATTATAATAGAGCAATGTTTTATTTCACGTTTCGACACACCTCATTCACTCTCGCTCACCAAATATATCATCTAATGTGCCACATTTGTATCATCTGCCAAGAGCAAGAGAAACTAGAAAAAAATTGAGCATTTCAAAACAAAAAAAAATCACGACATATTTATTTTTTTTTACCATAGAGTAGGTAATTTATATTTTTAATAATGTTAAAGTGTTTCATCTCTTATGACTAGAGAGAGCGAAACACTGTAAAAGGGTTCCTTTAATTTAGTGGCACACCAATCCTTTAACTTCAAACGTAACTTTATACCGAAAACAAATTCGATTGCGTCCATTCAGTCTTTAAGAGGGTTGCTCTTTTCACGTAAAGAATTACGGCCGAACTTGATGGGCCTTGAAAAAGGGATTCCGTACAATCAGAGAAATTTATTGATATTAACTTTGGTTAATTCAAATATTTATGTATTCCAGCTCTGCAAAATTGTTTTGCCGCACAAACTACGGTATTTGGAGAATATGTTAAATGCTGAAGTCATGGCCAAAGCTGCAAAAATAAGACAGCAAATGGAGTCCAGCCCTAACGTTCAAGAAGTTGGAAAAGGTTGGCCAATGATTTTATCTCAACTTCAAGCAGGTGATACGAATGACTTGAATAGCTTCAAGCTGAACGGCAAAACGATGTACAGACACATGCCCCGGATAAAATAAGAGATATATAGCGTTTACTTAAGTATTAAGAGGGACTTCGGGGACGGAGATTGTAGATATACTAACTATATTAGAACAATATAAGGAAATAAAACTTAAAAGTATAATACATAGTTTTAATTGTTAATCCTGTAAAGGCTCCTACATACTATGATTATGCACTATTTCATGTGTCCCGAAGGTTTGGAGGCTAAGCCCATGCTTCTGAATCCAGAATTGCTGAAATCGAATTAACGCTCTTTACTCGAATAACTTTTCGGAAGTTATGTTAAATAAATGACGCGCGTGCATGAAAAGAGTTATGAAAGTCAACGAAGCGAGTGAGGCGTGTAAGTATCGTGCCCTATGGCGCTCTGTTCTCTCTGCCTACCCCGCAAAAGATTTGGCGTGAAGTTATGTATTATGTATGTATGTTAAATAAATATCTATAACCGCGGACATTGAGCCCCTGTGTATGGCAAATATCCACACGTGATGACTTTTGAAAGTTACTTGTGAAGTTACCCATGCCCATGACTGAAAAAAATGTGCAGAATGTATGGCAGTAAATTACCGCACGTAATAGATGGAATTTGACGGGCCACAGCAATAATTGCTGCAGGCACCCTCTCGTTATTAAAGGCGTAAAATTACCTGGACATTAATTCACCAATAATCGACGGTGTAACTAGCATTCGATCCAAATATTAAACCTTGCAAATTCACTATCTTTATGATGCTTATTACTGACGTACATTAGAAAGTTAGTTCACTATAATTGATTAGATAAAAGCATTATTTATGATATAAAGTAATTCGTGGGCACCTAATTTATACATATAAATAAAATTGAAGCTTTTCTTTATACTCTTTGAACTTTCGCGTCAAATCTACGATTTTATTATATTCGATTGGCCCTATTTATTGGCACAAGTCGCGTTGGAGGGTACATTTGAAATCTCTAATATCTTCGAAAATATACAACCACAAAAGACACAATCCATTTAAGGCACTTAATTAGATAAGGATTAATACTGTTATGTTTAAAATCTCCTCATAAATAAGCCATTATATCTTGTAAAAAGTAAAGAAACAAAAATGGTCATTCTAGGTTATCGCTAAGAGATAGACCTACATAATTGCAGCCTATTTTGTAGACCTTCTAAAGGTGTATAAAAATTAAATAAATTATTTTAATCTATCACTTAGGTTTCAGCCAATTAATTAAAATTATCACTTTTTCTGTACTTTATGAAGCATAGATACTAACCTCACCTACCACCCAGTAAAAACCTTTCTATTAAACGAGACACCTCAAAATCCGGTGCATAGTTTCAAAGATCTAAGCACATAAGTGGACAGACAGCTGAAAGCAAATTTGTGTTATAACTTTGTAATGATGGAGGAGGAAGGAAAGGAAGGCTCTTTCGTATCGTTTAACTATTTATATCGCTGAATCACTAGCGATACCATATTGATTAACTGGCAATACAGAAATATTGGTGATACTAAAAGAAAAACTAAATGTTAATTTATTTCTAGCGTTTATTAAGTTATGCTTTTGTACTTACAACGCCCTCTAGTTTTCCAAAGATAATCGTCTAAATGGCAAGCATCTAGATTATGGAAACTAGTCAACGGAGATGTGTATGATACTATTTTGTAAAAAAAATATTCATATTATACCTAAGAAGAACAAAAAAACTCTTTTTCTTATGTATTATAATTTTTAAGTAAAATATTTGTACTAGGGTGGGGATTAAACCCGTCGTCATCAGCAGTCGGTTTTTTTAAAACAACCGACTTTCGTCGAAAATTAAAACGTAGATATAAAAACAAACCAAAAGCCATCGGATCAACTGAAAACAATAATAATCTCGTTTGCAAATCGTTTATTTATTTCAATGAGAACAATATTATCACCAATACCACATCGTAGAACTAAAACATTTTGCGACATTAGCAATGTTATCGCAAGGATAACAGCTATGTACACACAGGTAGCATTATCGCGAGCGGGGGCCATTAAAAACAATTTGTTATTCAAACAATCTGGACGTTTATCGAATATTAAAAAAAAATTGGCCGTCATATCACACAATCGCATTTAAGCGTTGCAAGTAATAAGTTCTTAACATTATTTTGAACGCAACGGTAATTCGCGTTCACAGATTACAACACTGCTGCAGTTATTTTTTTCTTTTTACGACTCTTCCATTTTCCCGCCAAATACAATGTAAATAACAGATCAAGTATTTTGATATGCGTTGTTTTTTGTTTTTTTTTTTAATCTATTTCGTCCTAATGTAGTTAGTGCCTTCTGATTATGTAGTCATTTAAAAGAAAAAAATGTAGATTTTAGGGATAATTGTGCTGTCACAATCATGGCTCAGTGAATTTATAATATATTACTTCATTGCTTCATCAGCTTTATGAGCGCAATCTCCTCATATTGTACAGTATATGTAAAAATCAGAATGTAAAGCAATTTATTTAAAAAAGCATTCAATATAGTAGCAACTTTTATTATTTTTTAATATAAATATTACTTAAATATTAGAATGCATCATAATATTCGTGTAGCCGTACGTGGTTTTGTTATAAAAAGCACCTTATTAAATATTTCATTTTTTTACTGTTAAAAACATTATATATATAAATTTAGATAAAATAACAGCAAATATCTTTATACAAATAATTGTACTTTTTATTACAAAATTATAAGGATACATTTCATTGCGTAAACCTATAGGTATATATAAAATTGGAAGCGATGTCTTTTATATTTTTTTTAAATTTAATTACAAAATATTTTTTTATTCGAAAACTAACCTACGCCGAGTATGAATCTTCATTTTGAGTTTATAAGAAATACAAACAATATCTTCTATACACAGATATACACAACTATCGAAAATATACATGTACATAAAACTATTGAATATACAATGTTCATCAACCTAAAAATTATCTATCACACGTGTACCGTTTATTTTCTTTATTTTTTTTTTCTAAATTAACTCATAACATTTAGGAACAAAACAAATATGTAACATAAATTATACAACAACAAGAACGGCATATAGAACAAACAAAAATACAAACGAACATTTCACACTGTACAAATCTCGACTGGATCTATCATACAACACTTATACATATTTCATCATCATCACTATCAGTTACAAATTCATCAATTTATTTCACCACCCACTGATATGTAACAACTAGGTATATAATTAAATATATATATATATATATACAGACATACGCGCACACATTCGTTTTAATTAAAAAAAAACTACGACTAATATTTACTATGGTTTGTTTTTTCACTGTAAATAAATATATAAATGTATACATACATATATATAAATACATATATATAGCGTTATACATAATATTTAACTTGATCTATACAAATGTACAATGAGTAGTCAGGGAGTTAAAAGACAAAAAACGTTTCAATGGAACGTGGTCCAGCCTTTGGGAATGTTGGTGGACGACGAGTCCGGTCGACTGCTCGTGCCTGCCGTATAGTCTGTCAAACCGAACTGACTAAAATCTAGTCCGTATTCGTGTAAGAGAGCACTGTCTGTCGATTTGATTGGTTCAACTTTCTCATTTTTATCACGTGACTTGAGCGGATCAAAATCTTCTAAATCTGACGAGGACACGTCCAGTTTAATCAGATCAGAATCTGAGCCACAAGACTGAAAAAGAAACATTCCAATTAAACATCGCGAGCACTCGTATCAATCGTCGGTTGGCACACGCAAGAGTCGATCGATTGGTACAAATAGAAAAAAAAAACAAAAAATAAACCACACGTGACACAAGATGGAGCTCTTGGAGTAAAAGAGATAGCGGAAACATAAGCGAACGTCATTATTATTAATGATTAAATAATAAATTAATTCATTTGTAAATAAATTTACTTACATAGTTATCGACGTCAACTTATTTATAGAAGATAAAAAAATATATAATACAAGCGCTAGAACATCTGTGTGCATGATGAAATATTATTTTACGATACCAAGGATTTATATATTTATATAATATAATAAAATAAAATGAATACTAAAAAAAAATCCATTATATTTATATGTATACTTATATTTTAGTAACATGCATGTGCAAGTTTATACGAAAGCACAGATTGACATACAACATACAGTGTGTATAAATATATATACAAGGAGTGCTGGTATAGCAATCATTAATATAAAATATATTTTACAATATACAGAAAAGGTACTATATTTATTTGAGGCTTTTTCTCACTGGTGTTAGTTTAAAGGCATTACCTATCACGACACATCTTTCGTACTCTCTAAAAGAATTTATATATAATTTCTCTTTAAAATTAATATGTTTAAAGTTAGACAATAACATTATAAGATCACAATTCTAGATCGTATATATTCAATTGTTAAAAATTATAAAATTACAACAAATAATAATAATAATCGTATTATTAATCTCGTTGCGTCATAAACTTGATAAATCAATACGTAAATGAAACGGACAATATTTAAATGAAAAAAAAATTCTACAAAAATAATAAAACTAATAGTAAAAATTATTATATGATATAATTATTATTAAAAAAAATATATAATGAAACATTTTTTTATAAAACTAATAGGAATGTTTCCATTTCAAATGTGACGGTAACATTAAGACACGACAACACAAAATCTGATAAAATTTCAAATTCTGGGTATTTTGATAATCGTTTACATAAAAATCCTATAAGCATAATATTATTTAATAATATTAAGTACGCATATAAAAACAATTAAAATATCTTTGTATAAAATAAACTCAGGAACTACTGATTCGATTGTTATAAATTTTTCATGGCAGAAAGTTCCACTATTTGTAAGCTGTGTGGGCTTCATTGTAATAATAATATTTGTACTCAGTACGCAGTTATAAAAACGCAGGCGAAACAGCGGTATGCGGCTAGTTCATAAATAAATACTTATAGCTCGCATTTATGACATAACATATATCAATAAATATTTACGAAATAACATATACTCGTAATAAAGCCAAATTATTCGAGACAATACTATAGTATATATATATATATATATACTAGCTTTAAGGGATACCTACTATATTTTAACACTGGAACTATCTAATAGTCTCTCAATAAACGTAACATCACGCCAAATCCCTTGTAGGGGTAGGTATAAAACAGATGACTGCCATCAAATTTAAAACACGGTCCTTTCACATTCAAATCCTCACTCCCTTACCTTCGCAACTTTTGTCATGCACGCTCCCCAGACACCTGTCCTATCAGTCTCTAAAAAGTCTTTAATTTTAATAAATTTTGAAGAATACAGCGTTTAATTACGTGTAAGCGATTAAAATTAAATTTTAAATGAACCGTCAATAAAAAAAATGAAGCATGTAATTATTATATAATGGAACTATTATTATTAATTGCTATTGCAATAATAACTGTATTTATTTATAGTTTATTTTACAACAAATTCACGGTTCAATCTAGATTAGAAATAATATTTTTAGTATGAAAGAACCAAGTTACCTTTGTTAGAATTACCTATACATCTAATAGTAATCAAGTAGGGCAGATATTAAAATATTCATGACTATATATTAGGTAAAAAACAATCGTGTGTTAGTTATTATATCGTTTAAAACTATTGATTAATTGTAATCAAGGCAAATACGCCATCACTTTTTCTTTTATAATAAGGTACAAAATGGATATGATAACGAATAAACATATCACAATTACCTCTTGGACTCTCGCCTTGTAAGCGGAGACTTGGATATCAGGCCGTGGAGTGAGACGAGGCTTAACATCCTCGCGGCCACTCCTAACTATTGCAGGCGCCACATTTTTGGAAGTGGTTCCGTTACAAAACGACGCACTCTGCTGCGTCACTTTCTTCTGATTGGAAGACAGTGTCAACTTCAACTTTGCCTTGTCCTTCCCTTCCGTGAAGCTTATTGTACTCGTATGAAAGTCCGGCGTCGAAGTCATGTCGGTTTTTGTAATGTTACTGACGAAGTGCGTTTGATTGGCGGACGAAGCGGCACCGGCGCGCGGCGGCGGTGTCGGCGCTTCGGATAAATCTATTAATTTCCTCGTGAAAATGATTGGATAACGGACTGGGGGTTGGGGACGTTCCGGTAACCGGGGTGGGACACATGGTGACAGTGTTTTCTGCAAAACAAAATTGAATTGTTGTGCCAAAGTGCTCGCTGGGAGCGATAAACATGCTAGTATTGCATTCACATGATACTTTCAACACATATGAGTAACAGGACTAAGCATGGTAACATTTTACAGAAGCGTATTTGCATTACGTCATGAGGTAATCAGCATAACTTCATAATATGACAATGAAAGGACTAAAGGAAATACATTTTCGAAACACAAGAAGCGATCTAAACTAGCCAACTGTGAAGTGTGCGTAAACTACATTACTGATGGGTAACTAGGGTGATATAAAAAAATCTAAAAAAAAAGAATTTTATCTATGATTTAACATACTGAATTGTGTACTTTCGAGACGCCCTGAATTCTATTAAATAATCCAAAGGTCCATTCTCATTTCGGATTTCTATTAATGAAATTCATTATTGGTTATTCATTATTGGTTAATGAAATTCATTCATTTTTGTCTATTTGTTACGAGAAAACTCCAGTGACTAACAAGAGTATATACATACAACTAATATTACATAAATACCAGGTGACGTTCAGATACGTCCCAAGTTATTTCCATAAATGTATTTGGCCATTACACAACAATTTAACCTAATCAAATTCACTATAACGGAAGGCTTGTATAATAATAACCCCCAATCAGAATAAGACAATTAATTCTATTAAATCACATGAATGAATATTCAGGAGTGGAGACGCGAAATTAATATATGTAAAATGGGCGTATCGAAAGTCACAACTCTACACGTTGTCGGGCAACGTAGGGGTAGGGGAGGGGGTTCTGAAGACACAAGACAAAAGCGTACGTACGAAAACATACTCTACACACATACATTTAGAGTCTAATATTGTTTTGATACTCACCGCTTTGTCCTGGATGCTTATTTCGGATTTGTGCGAGCTGTTTGGGAAGCTGTCGCGGCGTGGTGTGTTTTTGTTGGCGAACAGGAATTCCATCTCGGTGAGGAGGTCCAGCGGCAGAGCGGGCGGTGGTTCCCGTGGTGGTAGCGGCTCATGGGAGGGAGATGAATCGGATGAGTCAGACGACACAGGGGTCGCTGAACCGCACGAGTATCTGACACATTATAAATTAAGTCAAGATCGAGGCCGGGTCAAGAGTATTCGCGACAGACAAACTTGTATCATGTGAGTCGAGAAAGTGGTATACATAATAATAATAATATCTTGGACACAAATCACACAGCGCCCTCTAGTTCCAAATTAAGCAACTAAATTCTTGTGCTATGAATACTAGATAAAGGATAATAATACATAATTATATACTTTTCTTTTGTAAATACATAGAAAAACACCCAGACGCCATACAAACATTCATGCTTGTCACAAATAATTGTACTCTGGTGGGAATCGAACCCGCCAACCTCGATTCTCCAGTCGGTAGCGTTGCCAATGCACCACGAGGCTCGTCATGTCAGATCAGTAGCAAAATGTAAAACGATAATAGCCTATCGGTTCATCGTGCAACTTCTGATGAATACGAATCAAACCGATTTAGTTTTCGAAAGTTATCTCTGTGATAAAAATATAATAAGTTTAGTAAGACCAAAATATATTTATCACAGCACTAACAAAATAAAACTTGTTAAATTTTACTACGAATTTATACGCACGCCTACAGTAAATAGTTACACTTCACGTCCGTACAATTTATGTTCACGTAAATATAATAATTTTATATTATTCTGTAATTCTGTTTTTGTGTACAATAAAGTATAAATAAATAAATAAATAAAAATAAATAAAATAATATAATAGCTCACCTGCTATCATCTGTGGTATTTATCGACGACGGTTTCGATCCTGTTCTTGGTATTTTATTCTTCAACCCTTTCACTGCCGACTTGACATTCTTGCCACCTTGACGGACCTTGTGAATTAAAAATACATTTATATTCGACATTGAAATATTACGAGTTCTGATATAAGATGTATTACGAAAACTTACAATAATGAAAAAGTATTTAAGGTCTTAATGTCTACCATATAAACAAAAAGACGAACATGCACGACAACCCAATAAAATAATAACAAGCAAAAACGTACTACAGTGGAAAGTGTATGTGTATTTATGTATAGATGCTTCCATTCAAAGAACCGATTATGTACTTGTATCCTATTATTTTGAAATTTTGAAATATCCAATTTTATACTATACTTGGTATCAAAACATGTTTTCGAACGTGGGCCCTCCGGTGTGTTATTTGTGGAACTAGCGGTATAACTTCTAACCAAATAGCATGCAGTACAGGCTACATTGCAAATTAAAACAGATGTATACCCAATTGGCATCGGAGCATATTTCTTTCTAACTGGGTAATAGATACACATGTACAAACAAATCTATACAAATAAATAAAATTTAAATTGTCTGCTTGTAACATTGAAATAACTGCTTATATGCTGCATATGAATATATGAATTTATATACGATACATACACCAAAATAACTTTTTCTATCAGTAGGAGTCAACGGCCAAGATACACATTCCATGACCAAATAGAACGTGTTCTGGAGGAAGGTTATGTTAGGAGCTTCAAAAATCGACGCGCGTGCATGAAAAGAGTAATGACAGTCAACGAAGCGAGTTCAGGCGTGTAAGAATCGTGCCTTATGGCGCTTCGTTCTCTCTGCCTACCCCGCAAGGGATTTCGCGTGAAGTTATGTGTGTAGGTATGTACTAGGTATTTAAAAAGGGTATTTTTAATACTGTACCGGACTGCGTTTACAAAGGGAACAAATATAGCACTTATCATTTTATTATTATTACCTAAATGTAGTTCTCAAGTTATATCACCATATAAATAAATTAACTTCTCCTATTTGTTACATAATATATTGATTCATAATTCAAAATCAATAAATATATAAAATCTCAACACCTCACTATTTCTGTTAAGATTATTTTTGTAACTCTGTTGTACATAATATCATCACTGTCTCGGTACAATTTATAGTCTACTGAGGATTTCCATATACCGTCGGCATTTATACGGTTAAGAACTGTTAAATACGGTCATCCTGAGATTCAATTATAGATAGGCAAGCAAACGTTGACTTTCTGAATACGATTTAAATCAAAAATCAAAATCTCATTTATTCAATTCAGGTTATTAAAGACACTTATGAAGGTCAATATTTTCAATCCGCCAATTCCATTGCTCACGCCCTGAGAAGAGTTGGCAAGAAACTCAGGGGAAAATAATAATTAAATTTGTGGTCCACATTAAAGGTATCATAATAATCAAACTAAATAATCATAATAATAAAACAATAACTTCGAAATAAGGCATGACAGCGCCATCTATTAGAACACCAGGCTGTTGAATTTTAAAAACAGCAGTAACACACATATGCTAAGAAAATATAGACTTATTATTGATAACACGATAGCAAAAGTAGGTAGGTAGGTGTTTAAATAAGGACAAATTTAATAGTCATTTGTGATCGAACTCAGACGCCAGAAGAAAAAACGAAAGAGCAAACAAATCTTAAGATTGTCAGCAGAAATTTGGATGAGATCGACGTGGCTATGGAAAAAGTAATCAATAGTGTTGTTAGCGTCATGCTTCTGGAATTATAAATGAGTCTGTTATGGTTGACCAACCATAGAGTATGCATAGAGTGCATTACTTTGCGAGAGAAAAAGACCTGCTAATACCTACGTACAAAAATATTCATGGAAAGGTAAAAAAATCTAAATATAATTTTTAAATGTTCCATTAATTTAATAACTTGAGAATAGTTTTGGACACTAGCAACTGTAGGCCGCTTGGATATTACACAAATGTACTCACCTCGCGAACGGTGGCACATGTAACCGCTAAGTATAAAATAAAAATATACTTAAATAAATAGTAATAAAAAAGAGACACATCAACATAACGTAGAAATAGAATAGAGAGAACAAGGCAAAAATAAATTATATGTTTTTTTTTACATAATAAAAGAACTCATACTGCATTCCACATCCAGACCATTACCAGATAGATATTTTTTAAAGTTATCACTCTTCACCGACTTATACATAAAGCAGTGCACTAATATAGATTTTTTGATATGCACAAGACAGTTATCTACACTCACCGTTTTAACTGCCGATTGCACTGCTGGGTTAGCCTGCAAATAGTCATATTTTAAAGCAATAATGAAATGATACGAATGTTGTACAGCATGCATACTAAGGCGATAAGCTTTGACTCACAAATTGTTATTTTATTTATAAACTAAATCTATCCAAGTATTTTTACTAGGGCACTTGAACCCTCGATCGCTGCTTTACGAGCGCAATGCTCCAACTGCTGAGCTATCGAGAATCCAAGCTAACAACCCAATAACCTTTCAAATCATTAATATATATTACTAGCGCCATCTAACTTAACGTTTTATAACAAAAGCCGTGACCTACATTTTCAAGTTGTTTAAATTAATACATGTGCGGAACAACTGGCACATTTAAAAAAAAAAATTGATGAAAAATATATAAGTCAGCTTTTGATGCTTTTGGTCCCATAGGTAAATTTGGTGTGCATTTTACTCTTTTTTATATGATTCAGTAAATATATCCCAGATTTGGAAAAAAAAAACTGGAAAATAATAAACGAATTTTAAAGTCTATATTACAGGCAGTCAACTCTTTAGCCAGAGGATTTCTAAGAGAAAAAAAAAACATTGGCGCCTATTGCAGTTTTATGGAAATTTAGTCTTTGGAATCAATAAGAGAATAGTCACATGTTGAACGATTTAAATTAACAGCAAAACAACGAAATGTGTGTGGCTTTATACAAATAACATCGTTGTAAAAGAAAAAAAACTCGGAACAATAGCAGAAGAACGTACGATTAAATAAAATGCACAGCAACTGATGCCAAAAATGTAGTGTGTGTAAAATAAAAAGAAAATAATTTCCCGTTCAGCAATATTATGAATTACGCATGTGAGGACACGTAAATTCGAAAGTCCTACTTCAGGACGCCAAAAACTAAACTTTGTTACAGTTATTTCTCATTTTGTTTTGCTCTTTTATATATCTTTCTATATCTATATAACTCTTTCTTCAGAAATCTTTACAAGTTTTACCGCCGTATGTGTACCCAAGGTTTTATTATACATATATTTAAGTCGTCGTAATTGTGAACCTACTGTCGGTAAACTATTTCTCAACATACTGGAGAGTACAAAAACTACTGACCAGTGTGTTAACTCATAATTATCTAACATTTCTCTTTGTAATATTATATTCATATGAATATGTGTATATACTGTACATACAACAAAATAGCATTTTTTTTTTCGTTTTTATCTGTCTCTCTGTTTGTTCCGGGTATTCTCTAAAATAACTATAGCGATTTTGACGAGACTTTTATGGGCTTTTTAAGAAAAAAATTCATTTATTGCTTTCGAGGCGAAGCAAAGTTCGCCGAGTCAACTAGCTTAAAATAATATTGTTAATTTAGTGGTCACCCACAGTGACCACCAATTGGTAGACTCGAGGAACATCAGGGGCAAAATAGATAAATCTATGCCAAATGTTAGATGACGTTGATGAAAATCACAAATGATACCCCATCATTAAGTACCAGTATACCTTAACCGACACACATAAATATGAGTTATTAGTAAAGCAACACAATAGAAACACCAAATCCAAGCAAAAAAAAAAAACAACATATTAATACAATCTCATAAATGTTATTTATCTCTATGGGACTTGCATTTAATTCGTAGCGTTTTTTTAAAACATAGTTTAGTCAGTACTGCATTTCTTTGGTATAGACTGTAATATATTTATCAGTATTGATTTTGATGTCAGGTATCATCGCCATTATTATTTTAAAAAACTCACACTCAGCACTTAATTATTTAATTAAATTGCAAAACTTGTGCCAAAAAGTGTTTTTACGTAATAATATTAATATCTTGGACACAATACACACAGCGCCCTCTAGTTCCAAGCTAAACAACTAAATGCTTGTGCTATGGATACTAGATAACGGATACTAATACATATATACTTCTCTTTTGTAAATACATACTTATAATACATAGAAAAACACCCAGACGCCACACAAATATTCATGTCGGTCACAAATTTTTGTTCTCGAGTGGCAATCGAACCACCGACCTCATTGCTGCAGCCGGTAATTTTACCAATGCGCCACTAGGCCCGTGTAGTTAGGCTTCATAATTTTTATATGGGTAAACACGCTACCTAAAGGCATCAGATTCTGGTGGAAGTTAATGAGCTTTCTCTAGCAGAGCGAACATATACAAAGTGGTTGGTGCATTTTCAAAAGTGATGATTTCGAGCCAGATGTCAAAGAACGACTTGGACAGCCAAAAAAAAAATGAAAGTGAAGAATTACACCTTGGACCTTCTTGACGAAAATTCATATTAATCAGATCGAGAAAGAAGCAAGGAAAACTCAGAGATATTGAGAGACGTTTTTTGCTGCTGAATGCTGAATTCTTGTATTGATTTTTTACTGCTGATGAAAAATGGGTACATTAAGACAATCCCAAGAGCAGAGAGAGTAGAAGTTCTGGGTAAAATCTAGTCAGCCAGCAATATCAGTAGCGAAACAGAAAATTTATGGATCTGAAGGTTCTGCTCTATTTTTGGTGGGATCAGAGGCGAGTGATGGAAAACCAAATGGAACCTTAACTGGAGATCTCTATCGACTACAGTTGATACCTTTGAGCAGTGCATTTATAGAAAAACGGTCGGAATACGATTTACCAATATGTTTTACGAATAAGATTTGGCCTCGGTGGTTCAGTTCAGTTCAGTGCTTCTGAATCAAGAAGTCGCAGGTTCGAATCCTGGCTCACACCAATGACTTCTCGAAATTATTTTCGGAATGTATGTGTGATAAATATCGATTACTCAAAACTTTGTGCCCGGTATGGCAACAGGTTCGCCACCTTTTCCATTTGGAACGTAATCATAACAACGATACGAGGCTTAACAGCCGCTGCCTACACCTTCGGGTAGAAAAGACGTGACGTTATGTTATGAAGACGCTGAGATGAGACGTCCTACCTCACGCGCCATAGTCTCCAGACATTGTAACTTCATATTACCACCTATTCTGTTCGATGGCCATTTAGAAGATTGCCAAGAATGGGATTCATGAATTTCATTCATCAAAAGACAATTATTTATTTCGGTACGGTTTTCGTCTCTTTTTAAAGAAGATGGCAGAAAGTAGAACCTACATCTCAATGGTAAATATTTTGATTGAATCAAAATAAATGACTTGTTTAGTTAAAAATAAACGCTACGAATTAATGCCAAGTCCTAAAACATATATGTATCGCACACGTTAAAAACAAAAATGGCATTTACAAAAGTAGTAAATTTTCTGCATGTACAGTTCAGCTTAGGATTTAACCGCAGTTCATTTAATTTACTAGTCTATACAGTTAAAGTCATTAACTATCTAGTTAATGTAACAAATTAGCAGTATTATTTTTCATTCGTTCCCGAGATATTGATCACAATGTTAATAGTAACAAAGGCGTGAAGTTATGTTATGTTTAAATGTTCAAACTGAATATTTACTTTTGTAGTTATAATACAATTTTTGTTTTCAACCTACGATATTATATATTGCGTTATTAAAACTAAAACCCCACATAAATAAAATCACAACAATTAACCATATTTTATTGTGTAAAGCGTCCTCTATTATATTATATACACATTAATGATTGCAAGTTATAGGTAAAAGGACTCGTGTCAGGTGCCGTGAAATTATCTAAAAAAACAAAATCACCAATCGTGTAACATTGTTAGCTTACCTTGTCTTTTACTGTTTTAAAGAAGGCGCCACCTTCTTTTTTGACATTTTTCGCCCAATCCCTGTACTGTTGTTTGAGCTTCTGACCGCTGCCCGTATTCAACTTATCAGCATAGATATTGCATTCCACCTCGAACTCGTCGTTAAAACCCCGCCCCGAGTTGAGTAAATCCAACCTTTCATCTATGAACTGCAATGTAAAGTAACAATAACCGTATAGAGAATACGTAACTTCACGCCTATTCTATCCAAAATTGTAGGCAGCGGCTGTGAAATAGGTGGAAAGCACCGGCCACGGATTTGTCAGTCATCGATACTCCACATACATAACTTCCGAAAAGAGAGATCCCGAGAAATCATTGATGTTAGTCTGGAGCCCACGACTTCTGAAACAGAAGCGGGGAGCTCGACCACTGGACCACCGAGACTTTTTTTCGATATAGATAAAGAAAT